>JAWZYU010000001.1:86424853-88879453 GCA_038380435.1 Ryuthela nishihirai | reverse complement strand
AAGTGCACTGATAGATGAAAGAGTTTCGAGAGAGAATCACTAAAAAAATATAAACGGACTGAATTGAATCAAAAAGAAAAGGTGTGAACATCCTCTCATCTTACACTGATTCCGAATTTGATTCTTCTGATCCAAGAAGTCCGAGTACAGTAGCTCAAAAAAGTATCCGAACACTATGGTTGATTACAGAATTCAGAAAAAATATCTGGAAACGATTTTTTTAAAAATTAGTGATCTGGCAACCTTCGTGTCACGTGATTACAGAATTCAGGAAAAATATCTGGAGCGTGTACAGCAACTGTACACGCTCCAGTTACCGTTCACAGCAAACTGGAGCGTGCGCAGTTACTGCACACGCTCCAGTTTGCTGTGAACGGTAACTGCACACGCTCAATATTTCCGTGAGTGAGCCCACACGATCTAGTATCAAAATAATATGACCACCTACAGTCGCTCAAAAAAGTATCCGAACACTATGGTCGATTACAGAATTCAGAAAAAATATCTGGCAACGATTTTTTTTAGAAATTAGTGATCTGGCAACCTTCGTGTCGTGACACGAAGGTTGTCACACGAAGTCGTGACACGAAGGTTTTTTTAGAAATTAGTGATCTGGCAACCTTCGTGTCGTGACACGAAGGTTGCCAGATCACTAATTTCTAAAAAAAATCGTTGCCAGATATTTTTTCTGAATTCTGTAATCACCCATAGTGTTCGGATACTTTTTTGAGCGATTGTACTACTAAGATACACAAATTTTTTATCATAAACCCTCAGCATTTCCGAGAATATGTATCTCCATCTGTATGGATCGGTAATCGTATATCTCCATATGCTATCTCCATCTTGAAACACGAACTGCACACATCAGTGATATATTCCGAGTCCATTTCGTCGCCACATTACACCCTGGAGGAGAAGACATCGCCTTTTTCGAGAACGAGAATCCATCATTCACACCATCACTCGTTCGGCCTAAAAAGACGAAGCGACCTACACATGCCATTACAGGGCTACTTGACGCTCCCCGTACGTCTTCTCCAGTCCCCTTGCCCTCTTCACTCCATGGAGACAGGCGATGCTCTGCCATCAGCATGCAGACAACAGTTTCCTCCTACTCCAACCCAACCAATCGATGAGTGACAGACGTGACAGATTCCCGACAGCGATAGTGCACTCCTCCCTCCCATACACACCCACCACGTTGGCCGTCGTCGTCCAGAACCCACTAACAGCCAGCTCGCACTCTTCACTCACGTGTGCGTCTCTCAGGTAGAAGGATCCTGGTTTCTCTCGCTTCGCGCATGCGCTTATGGTTCTCGCACGCGACGTCAGGCAACGCGCGCGGGTGTCGGAAGAGGCAGAGTTGCCTCGGGATTCGAAGAGGTAAGAAGTGGGCTCTCCTCTCTCTGCTTCTGCAGTTCTGTAAAAGGACGCGTGTCTTCTCCGTCGTTGACCATCAGCAGTCTTTCGGTTTTCTTATCGGAAAATTGGGATCGAAAGATCCTCTTCAGCATCCACCAGAGATTGATTTCCGACTGCGAGAAATCAGAAATTGCGATTATTTTTATTTCGCCTGCGGTGAAAGCTTGGCTTTCAAAATTGGAGAATGCTAACTAAGGAAATGGCCGAAACGGTGTATGGACAAACTCTAATGCTACATGCATGGTCTTTCATAGTTGTTTCCTTTAATGGATGTATGACGATTAGAACTGTCATCCAAAGTGCTTAGGTGCTTTCCTTATCGAAGGTAAGTGAATATTTGTTTTCACTAAAAGCATTTTGAAACTGCTACACAAAAAACATTATACGTTGGTTGGGTAGTGACATTTCTTGTAAGAACGAATCTCCAGTGAGTAAGAATGCTCTTCAGAGTGAAAAAGTTTTTAAATGCTTTCTTCACTGGCATAGATGAGGAAGAGAATTCGAGATCCACAGTGTCATTTAGACATCAAATTGAATTTTGAAAGCCTTACAAAAAAGCGGAACGTTTCTTTCTGTGTAAGAAATTAGGAACTATATTTTTATGTGTAGATCGAAAAGGTTTTAGAACCGTAAAAAAACGGGAAGTTTAGCTGAAATTTTTCATCTAGCTTTGCGAACGAACTATGTTCTCGTGTTTAGATCGAAAAACTCTTTAATGTCTATAAATTGATTTTGGTCCATGATAATTTTAAACTTCCCATCGAATCCGTAAAGTATGTTTGATTTTTTTTCTTTACTCTTTTCCTCTGTTTTTCTTCTTGGGTGGCAATTAAGAAGAAAAAGCACATTTGCTGAAAAAAAAAAAATTCCCTTCCTTTATTTGTTTAACATTTTCCCCTTCCGAGAAAAGGAATTTGAGATTCGCGTTGCGATTTAATTAAAGTTCTGCTTTTTTAAAATTGATTTAGGAGTTCCAACGCATTTCGATTGCCATTATTTGGAAAAGGGGGATGAAGAGGAAGATTTTAGAACAGGAAGAAAGAGCTTTTGCTGTTTTCGTCGGTGCAGAGATTTGCTAAGAATGATTCGTTATCTTATCTTAATAGTACTGTTCATTTGTAGTCAACATACTTTAAGAGTATATATAAAGCCTTATTTATTTGCTATTGTACTGCTCAATATTGCCAGTAAAGATTAGGACAGAATAATTCATCAATAAAGAAATGTTATCTGCTCTTATAATGCTCATTATTATTGGCAAGGATTCATCCAAGATCGTACATTACTAAAAGAAGTCTCACCTGTTGCTGTAAGGCACAGTATTAGTATTAAGGATTCATCCAAATATCCTTATTGATAAAGTAGTATGATCTGCTACTTTAAAGAACGATTTACTATTAAGGATTCTAGCAGGACCCTACATTGTAAAAGAAGTTTGATCTGCTACTTTAAAGAACGATTTACTATTAAGGATTCTAGCAGGACCCTACATTGTAAAAGAAGTTTGATCTGCTACTTTAAAGAACGATTTACTATTAAGGATTCTAGCAGGACCCTACATTGTAAAAGAAGTTTGATCTGCTACTTTAAAGAACGATTTACTATTAAGGATTCTAGCAGGACCCTACATTGTAAAAGAAGTTTGATCTGCTACTTTAAAGAACGATTTACTATTAAGGATTCTAGCAGGACCCTACATTGTAAAAGAAGTTTGATCTGCTACTTTAAAGAACGATTTACTATTAAGGATTCTAGCAGGACCCTACATTGTAAAAGAAGTTTGATCTGCTACTTTAAAGAACGATTTACTATTAAGGATTCTAGCAGGACCCTACATTGTAAAAGAAGTTTGATCTGCTACTTTAAAGAACGATTTACTATTAAGGATTCTAGCAGGACCCTACATTGTAAAAGAAGTTTGATCTGCTACTTTAAAGAACGATTTACTATTAAGGATTCTAGCAGGACCCTACATTGTAAAAGAAGTTTGATCTGCTACTTTAAAGAACGATTTACTATTAAGGATTCTAGCAGGACCCTACATTGTAAAAGAAGTTTGATCTGCTACTTTAAAGAACGATTTACTATTAAGGATTCTAGCAGGACCCTACATTGTAAAAGAAGTTTGATCTGCTACTTCCGAGCACGATATTCCTAGTAATGATTCAAACAGGATCCCATATTGTAGAAATAAAAATTTGATCTGCTTCTTCAGAGAACGGTTTACTATTACTGATTCGAGCAGGATTCTACATTGTAAAAAAAAGCTTGTTATGCAATTTCAGACAACATAGATAATTAATAAGGATTCAAATACGATCCTGAATTGTAAAAAAAAACTCGATCTGCTACTTTATTGCACAATGCTACCAGTAAGGGTTGAATCAGAATCTTTCATTAGTAAAGAGGTCTTGTCTGCTACTCTAAACACAGCATTATTAGTAAGGATTCAACCAGGATCCTTCGTTTATAGAACTCTAATTTGCTTCTATAATGCACAGTATTATTGTTATCATGGGTTCAGTCAGGATCCTTCATTAGTAAAGAGGTTCAATTTGCTTCTCTAATGCACGGTTTATTATTACCATGGGCTCAGCCAGGATCCTTCATTAGTAAAGAGGTCTAATATGCTTCTATAATAAAAATAAATAAATAAATACCCCCTCAAGCAGCTGCTTGCCACAGAGGTCTGACAGGAGCATGTCAGTTTATATGCCACAGTAGAAGATCTGAGAGGATGGCAGGAACTCAGCAGAAAACGACAACGAACATCCGTCCTACGGCCGAGTGGTTAGCGCGCTTGGCTACTGATCTGAGGGACCTGGGTTCGAGCCCCGGGTAAGGCATGGTTGTATGTGCCATTTTTCTGCTGAGGTCCTTCCATCCTCACAGACCTTCTACTATTTCATATAAACTGACATGCTCCTGTCAGACCTCTGTGGCAAGCAGCTGCTTGAGGGGGTATTTTAAAATTAATTTAATAATAAACAGTATTATTATTACCATGGGCTCAGCCAGGATCCTTCAGTAGAAAGCAAATCTTATTTGTTATTGCAATGTTGCAACCCACGAGTACAAAGTATTGGACATTACTCCCACGATTGCGGAGAAAATGCCTTGATACCACAAGAACGATGAAAGCTAGTGGTTTATCCTCCGTGAATGAAAGGCATGCAGTGCTTGAACTGTATAATGCATTTGCTTTTTTGGTACTGTTAATGTGAGATTACAGAAAGGAAAAAAATAAAACGCAGCTTATTAAGTGTGAGATGTGGTTGGTAAAATGACATAGATGATCTAATACTGGATTACAGGTCTGGTACCTCGAAATGTTGTTTTGAAAGCAAAACCTTTATAAACGAAGACTGCTTTCCCTGCCTAAATTGACTCTTCTGCGTGAAATTATCATTCTTATTTATTTTTGATTAATATTATTTATTGCTTCCTTTGATTCTCTTTTCTGAGTTATTTCACTATTGTTTTACCTATGAGCTGTACTTTTTCTCACACAGTGGGCTAAATGGACAGGTTACAAGGATTCCAAAGGCTCAGAGAAGGTTGGGGGAAGAGATCCGTTGTACAGCTGTTAGGAGACAGATGGACGTCTTCCGTCAAGACTATTCAGGATATTCCTTCAGGAGCATCCGAACACTATGGTATCCGAACACTAGTGTTCGGATACTTTTTTGAGCTACTGTACGATTCTGGTACAACTAAATCACAGAGAAAATATGGGTATGGTGTAAGCTGCAGAAAGTTAGGTTTGGTTGTTTTACCTCTGAGCAGTACTTTTTTTGCACACAATGGGCTAAATAGACACCGATGGGATTAGAAACCGTCTCAGATCCTAAATTGTTAAAATAAAAATTAATAAATCCTCAGTGGATCCTAAATTGTAAATCCTTGGATCCTGGATTAAGGACTCCAAGGGTCCACAGAAGGTTGAGGGAAGGAAATACAATGGACAGCTATTAAGAGACAGATGGAATTCTCCTGTCAAAACCATCCAACGTATTAAACGTACCTAGGGTATGGCTTAATATCCCATCTGATGGACGGAGGTATTTCCAAGCCCATCGGTGTGCTCTTTTGTCACTGACGCCAGGGTGACGGTTCAGTGGAGATAATTCTCAATGCTCTGAAAGTTAGGACTCGAACCTGTGATCTGTAGATTATTAGACTCGTGCGCAATAATCTGAGCTAACACCGTCCCCCCCAAATCTGTTGGCATTCACCCTTTCTCATTAGGCATAGCGGACGCTAAAGGAAAACGTTTCAACCTTGGCACATCGGAATGAGAACAGCTGTTCGGAAATCTGTTGTGCTATCGACTAATCAACCCCCATCTCTGGGGCGGGGGTGGCTCAGTCGGTAGCGCGCCAGGCTCGTAATCTGTAGTTTCCAGGTTCGTGTCCCAGCTGGGTCAGCGTTGAGATTTATCTCCGCAAAACTCCCCGCCCTGCCCACGGTCAGTAGGGGACACCGATGGGCTTGGAAAGCCCGCCGTCCGTCGGATGGGACGTTAAGCCGTGGCCCCGTGTGCGGAACACGCTGGATGGCCTTGACGGGGGCTACCATCTGTCTCCCAACAGCTGTTCTAGTGGGTCCCCTCCCCCAACCTTCTCTGAACCTTCGGGGTCCATGTTACCTGGCCATTTAGCTCATGGTGTGCAAAAAAGTGCCGCTCAGAGGTAAAATAACCCAACAACCCAAATCTGTTAGCATTCACCCCTTCTCATTAGGCATAGCGGACGCTAAACGAAAACGTTTCAACCTTGGCACATCGGAATGAGAACAGCTGTTTAGAAATCTGTTCTGCAATCGACTAATCAACCCCCATCTCAAGTATTTGTGGAACTGCTAAAATCCAAATGCATGCCAATATCCCAAATGTCAATGCCATTAAAAAGCATACGAGTTCAAATATTTTTATTTATTTCATGATTGGTTGATGTGTTTCGCTTGGAAGATTATCTCTCTATTTATTTGCTAAAAAGCTGATACAGTTCTTCCTTTAATTTATCTTTATATATCTTTAAAAAAATAAAACTGGAAGATAAAAATTACTGTTACTTTAATAGTAGTCTCAATTTCGGCAGCCATTGCGTCCTTTTTCAGGAATTTCTCCGCAGCTGTTGTTCTCCAGTTATTGCTTCCCATGAGGTGTTCAGACTAATCTCATCTGTTTAAAGTGACGCCATCTATCGTAAGAATCAAGAACCAATCTAAAACACCTTAAAAACAATTTTCATTTCCTTTTCCAAACTTCTCAGCCGTCCCATGGCCGAGTGGTTAGCGCGCTTCGCAACTGATCTAAGGGACCTGTCAGACCTCTGTGGTAAGGGGCTTGAGGTGGTAAGGGTGGCTTGAGGGGGTATTTATTTTTTGCCGTCCCATGGCCGAGTGGTTAGCGCGCTTGGCTACTGATCTAAGGGACCTGTCAGACCTCTGTGGTAAGGGGCTTGAGGTGGTAAGGGTGGCTTGAGGGGGTATTTATTTTTTGCCGTCCCATGGCCGAGTGGTTAGCGCGCTTGGCTACTGATCTAAGGGACCTGGGTTCGAGCCCCGGGTAACATGGCTGTTTGTGTCGTTTTTCTGCTGAGGTCCTGCCATCCTCTCAGAACTTCTACTATGGCATATAAACTGACAGTCTCCTGTCAGACCTCTGTGGCAAGCAGCTGCTTGAGGGGGTATTTATTTTTATTTTTTTTATTGCTTACAAAAATCGGAAGAACAAAATCGGAGAACGGATTAAAAAATCGCAATTTTTGATAATGAATCTTTTTCTAATAACGTTGAAGCTTCATGTTTTTTTAAAGCATTTTTAGAGATTAATGATTGTATTTTATTTATCAAAAACTGGAATGATCTAAACAACTTTTTGAGACGTACTGCGGGGTATACAAAGCAAATAAAACCACAAACAAGATATTCCAAAAGTTCAATCGAACGTAAGTCCGCTTCTTTCAGTCAACTACGTTGGACACTGTGAAGAATTGAAATTTACTCAATTTCCAAATTTGGTAACTGAATTAATTAGAATAAAAACATATTGACATTGGTGAAAATAGGATGCTTGTTTTCTGAGAGAATGGAGTTGTTTTCCACCTTCCCTAACAATGGAAAGTGGGATTAATGGATTATTTTAAAAATGAATAGAGTAATATTTTATTATTATCTAAAAAACACAAAAGGAGTTTTTATCTCATAAAAGAAAAAAAAAAGCTACCCCTTTGCACCCCTTGGGGGGGTAAAGTGACCACCAAAAGTTCAAATATTTAGCATAAAGTTGGATTGGATTGTTTTACCTCTGAGCGGCACTTTTTTGCACACCATGGGCTAAATGGCCAGGTCACATGGACCCCGAAGGCTCAGAGAAGGTTGGATGAAGGGACCCACTGGAACAGAACCAGTTTCCCCACTGGAACAGCTGTTGGGAGACAGATGGTAGCCTCCCGTCAAGGCCATAAGCGTGTTCTTTAACGTATACAGGGTATGGTTCTCCCGCACACGGAGCCACGGCTTAACGTCCCATCTGACGGACGGCGGCCTTTCCAAGCCCATCGGTGTCCCCTACTGACCGTGGGCAGGGCGGGGAATTTTGCGGAGAAAAATCTCAACGCTGATCCAGCTGGAACTCGAACCTGGGAACTACAGATTACGAACCTGGCGCGCTACCGACTGAGCCACCCCCGCCCCTTTTTGCATAAAGAGTTCCTTTGTAATATGCTATTTAATTTTTACATTTTCACTCTTTTTCCTGCGTTAGAGGGCGCCATTGGGGTTATTGGGATTTTCGGAAAGTGTGAATCGATATTATTTCATCAATATCTATTCAATCCAAAAAAAGATTTTTTTTTTTCAATTTACCTCTGAATACCGAATAGTTGAATGTCTATAAAAGAACAGGCAAAGTAAAAACTCCATTTTTTAAAACGAGTAATTACCAGTGCTGGAATGTTTTTTGAATATTTTTTTTATTATTTTCGTACTTTCATATAACAAATTACGAAACCTCACCATCACGATTTATTTTTCACTCGTTTTTTGATCTGTGATTTGGTCATCAAGATGATTAAAACTTTTTTGAATGATCATTATTTAGCGAATTGCGATAATTGGAAAGAGCAATCATTTCCTTTTGTCAGGTAATCCTCTAATTCGCCTTAATTGCAACATATCAACGCTGTCAGATGATGTTTTCATCGATGAAGAAAGGATTTTGAACTGCTTTATGTTCAGTTGATGAAAATTGGGACGGATTTCAGGTAAATAAAAAAATAAATGCCCCCTCAAGCAGCTGCTTGCCACAGAGGTCTGACAGGAGCCTGTCAGTTTAATATGCCACAGTAGGAGATCTGAGAGGATGGCAGGACCTCAGCAGAAAAACGACACACACATCCATGCCTAATCCGGGGCTCGAACCCAGGTCCCTTAGATCAGTAGCCAAGCGTGTTAAGCACTCGGCCACGGGACGGCAAAAATAAATACCCCCTCAAGCAGCTGCTTGCCACAGAGGTCTGACAGGAGCCTGTCAGTTTAATATGCAACTGTAGGAGATCTGAGAGGATGGCAGGACCTAAGCAGAAAAACGACACACACATCCATGCCTAATACCGGGGCTCGAACCCAGGTCCCTTAGATCAGTAGCCAAGCGTGTTAAGCACTCGGCCACGGGACGGCAAAAATAAATACCCCCTCAAGCAGCTGCTTGCCACAGAGGTCTGACAGGAGCCTGTCAGTTTAATATGCCACAGTAGGAGATCTGAGAGGATGGCAGGACCTCAGCTGGAAAACGACACACACATCCATGCCTAATTCCGGGGCTCGAACCCAGGTCCCTTAGATCAGTAGCCAAGCGTGCTAACCACTCGGCCACGGGAAGGCAAAAATAAATACCCCCTCAAGCAGCTGCTTGCCACAGAGGTCTGACAGGAGCCTGTCAGTTTAATATGCCTCAGTAGGAGATCTGAGAGGATGGCAGGACATAGCAGAAAAACGACACACACATCCATGCCTAATCCGGGGCTCGAACCCAGGTCCCTTAGATCAGTAGCCAAGCGTGTTAAGCACTCGGCCACGGGACGGCAAAAATAAATACCCCCTCAAGCAGCTGCTTGCCACAGAAGTCTGACAGGAGCCTGTCAGTTTAATATGCCACAGTAGGAGATCTGAGAGGATGGCAGGACCTCAGCAGAAAAACGACACACACATCCACGCCTAATCCGGGCTCGAACCCAGGTCCCTTAGATCAGTAGCCAAGCGTGCTAACCACTCGGCCACGGGACGGCAAAAATAAATACCCCCCCAAGCAGCTGCTTGCCACAGAGGTCTGACAGGAGCCTGTCAGTTTATATGCCATAGTAGAAGGTCTGGGAGGATGGCAGGACCTCAGCAGAAAAACAACACGAACATCCATGCCTTACCCGGGACTCGAACCTGGGTCCCTTAGATCAGTAGCCAAGCGCGCTAACCACTCGGCCATGGGACGGCATTTCAGCTAACAATAACGATAATTGATTTCATGCAACAACAAACAGAACGGATTTAGTGCAATAAGAAGAACGGATTTAGTGAAAAAAAGTAGGACGTATTCAGTGAAAGAACAAGTAGAACGTTTATGGCAGCAACAACTAGAACGTATTTAGTGCAACACTAAGTAGAACGAATTTGGTGCAACAACGAGTAGAACGGATTTAGTTCAAAAAACAAACAGAATCGATTTAGTGCAGCAACAAGTAAAATCGATTTAGTGCAACAAGAATGAGAAAAAATTTTGGAGAATAACAAGGAGAACATGTTTTGCGCAACAAGAACAAATTTCGTGTAACAAAACGAGAGCATATTTCGTCAACAACAGGGAAAACGGATTCATTTTAAACAACGAGAACATATTTCGTGCAGCAACAAGAAGAACGGATTGATACTAAAACAACGAGAACGTATTTCGTGCAACAACAAGGAGAACGGATTCATGCGAAAACAATAAGAACGTATTTTGTGCAACAACAAGAACGGATTCATGCTAAAACAACGAGAACGTATTTCGTGCAACAACAAGGAGAACGGATTCATGCTAAAACAATAAGAACGTATTTCGTGCAAAACAAGGAGAACGGATTCATGCTAAAACAATGAGAGCGTATTTCGTGCAACAACAAGGAAAACGGATTCATGCTAACACAACGAGAACGTATTTCGCGCAACAAGGAGAATGGATTCATGCTAAAACAACGAGAATGTATTTCGTGCAACAACAAGGAGAACGGATTCATGCTAACACAACGAGAACGTATTTCGTGCAACAACAAGGAGAACGGATTCATGCTAAAACAATAAGAACGTATTTCGTGCAAAACAAGGAGAACGGATTCATGCTAAAACAATGAGAGCGTATATCGTGCAACAACAAGGAAAACGGATTCATGCTAACACAACGAGAACGTATTTCGCGCAACAAGGAAAACGGATTCATGCTAAAACAATAAGAACGTATTTCGTGCAAAACAAGGAGAACGGATTCATGCTAAAACAACGAGAACGTATTTCGTGCAACAACAAGGAGAACGGATTCATGCTAAAACAATAAGAACGTATTTCGTGCAAAACAAGGAGAACGGATTCATGCTAAAACAATGAGAGCGAATTTCGTGCAACAACAAGGAAAACGGATTCATGCTAACACAACGAGAACGTATTTCGCGCAACAAGGAGAATGGATTCATGCTAAAACAACGAGAACGTGTTTCGTGCAACAACAAGGAGAACGGATTCATGCTAACACAACGAGAACGTATTTCGTGCAACAACAAGGAGAAAGGATTCATGCTAAAACAATAAGAACGTATTTCGTGCAAAACAAGGAGAACGGATTCATGCTAAAACAATGAGAGCGTATTTCGTGCAACAACAAGGAAAACGGATTCATGCTAACACAACGAGAACGTATTTCGCGCAACAAGGAGAACGGATTCATGCTAAAACAATAAGAACGTATTTCGTGCAAAACAAGGAGAACGGATTCATGCTAAAACAACGAGAACGTATTTCGTGCAACAACAAGGAGAACGGATTCATGCTAAAACAATAAGAACGTATTTCGTGAAAAACAAGGAGAACGGATTTATGCTAAAACAATGAGAGCGTATTTCGTGCAACAACAAGGAAAACGGATTCATGCTAACACAACGAGAACGTATTTCGCGCAACAAGGAGAACGAATTCATGCTAAAACAATAAGAACGTATTTCGTGCAAAACAAGGAGAACGGATTCATGCTAAAACAACGAGAACGTATTTCGTGCAACAACAAGGAGAACGGATTCATGCTAAAACAATAAGAACGTATTTCGTGCAAAACAAGGAGAACGGATTCATGCTAAAACAATGAGAGCGTATTTCGTGCAACAACAAGGAAAACGGATTCATGTTAACACAACGAGAACGTATTTCGCGCAACAAGGAGAACGGATTCATGCTAAAACAATGAGAACGTATTTCGTGCAACAACAAGGAGAACGGATTCATGCTAACACAACGAGAACGTATTTCGTGCAACAACAAGGAGAACGGATTCATGCTAAAACAATAAGAACGTATTTCGTGCAAAAAAAGGAGAACGGATTCATGCTAAAACAACGAGAACGTATTTCGTGCAACAACAAGGAGAACGGATTCATGCTAACACAACGAGAACGTATTTTGTGCAACAACATGGAAAGCGGATTCATGCTAAAACAACGAGAACGTATTTCGTGCAACAACAAGGAGAACGGATTCATGCTAAAACAATAAGAACGTATTTCGTGCAAAACAAGGAGAACGGATTCATGCTAAAACAATAAGAACGTATTTCGTGCAAAACAAGGAGAACGGATTCATGCTAAAACAACGAGAACGTATTTCGTGCAACAACAAGGAAACGGATTCATGCTAACACAACGAGAACGTATTTTGTGCAACAACATGGAAAACGGATTCATGTTAAAACAACGAGAACGTGTTTCGTGCAACAACAAGGAGAACGGATTCATGCTAACACAACGAGAACGTATTTCGCGCAACAACAAGGAGAACGGATTCATTCTAAAACAACGAGAACGTATTTCGTGCAACAACAAGGAGAACGGATTCATGCTAACACAACGTGAACGGATTTCGTGCAACAACAAGGAAAACGGATTCATGCTAACACAACGAGAACGTATTTCGCGCAACAACAAGGAGAACGGATTCATTCTAAAACAACGAGAGCGTATTTCGTGCAACAACAAGGAGAACGGATTCATGCTAACACAACGTGAACGGATTTCGTGCAACAACAAGGAGAACGGATTCATGCTAAAACAACGAGAACGTATTTCGTGCAACAACAAGGAAAACGGATTCATGCAAAACAACGAGAACGTATTTCGTGCAACAACAAGGAGAACGGATTCATGCTAAAACAACGAGAACGTATTTCGTGAAAAAAAAAGGAGAACGGATTCATTCTAAAACAACAAGAACGTATTTCGTGCAACAAGAAGGAGAACGGATTCATGCTAAAACAACGAGAACGTATTTCGTGCAACAACAAAGAGAACGGATTCATGCTAAAACAACGAGAACGTATTTCGTGCAACAACAAGGAGAACGGATTCATGCTAAAACAACGTGAACGTATTTCGTGCAACAACAAGGAGAACGGTTTCATGCTAACACAACGAGAACGTATTTCGTGCAACAACAAGGAGAACGGATTCATGCAAACACAACGAGGACGTAGTTCGTGCAAGAACAAGGAGAACGGATTCATTCTAAAACAACGAAAACATGTTTCGTGCACCAACAATGAAATCGGATTCATGCTAACACAACGAGAACATATTTCGTGCAACAACAGGATAAAAAATAACCAATTTCCTTCAATAACAAAAATAAACTGATTTCACGAAACAACAAGAAAAAGTTACGAAACAAGCTGAAGTCCGCCGAGAAATAAAAAGAATAAAGAGTAAATTGTTTCCGTCATCAGTAATGGGCTTTAATTGTGCACTGCCCTGATTAATTTAAAAAACGCTTCTTTTTCCTGATACTAAGCGGGGGGAGAAGGTGTGTTTATAAAAATGAAACAAAATGCGATTTTTTTCGATTTGTTGCACATTTTTGTTGCCTCTGAACTATAGAAAAAAGTGTTTTGACACTACATTCTATCTGTATGTCCGTCTGTCTATCTGAGGAAAGTTCGCCGTCTGTTCGATGACACATTATCAATTAATGTATATATTTACAATGCCCTATTTCTTATATTAGACGGCTGGGGTGGCTCAGTCGGTAGCGCGCCAGGCTCGTAATCTGAAGTTCTCAGGTTCGAGTCCCAGCTGGGTCAGCGTTGAGACGTATCTCCGCAAAAGAGTCAGCGTTGAGACTATCTCCGCAAAACTCCCTGCCCACGATCAGTAGGGGATACCGATGGGCTTGGAAAGGCCGCCGTCCGTCGGATGGGACGTCAAGCCGTGGTCCCATGTGCGTGATAAGCCACATCCTGTACACGTTAATGAACACGATGAATGACCTTGACGGGAGGCTATCATCTGTCTCTCAACAGCTGTTCCAGTGGGTCCCTTCCCCCAACCTTCTCTGAGTCTTCGGGGTCCTTATGAACTGGCCATTTAGCCCATGGTGTGCAAAAAAGTGCCGCTCAGAGGTAAAACAACTCAACTATATTAGAGTTGGGTTGTTTTACCTCTGAGCGGCACTTTTTTGCACACCATGGGCTAAATGGCCAGGTCACATGGACCCCGAAGGCTCAGAGAAGGTTGGGGAGGGGACCCACTGGAACAGCTGTTGGGAGACAGATGGTAGCCTCCCGTCAAGGCCATCCAGCGTGTTCTTTAACGTGCACAGGGTATGACTCTCCCGCACACGGGGCCACGGCTTAACGTTCCATCCGACGGACGGCGGCCTTTCCAAGCCCATCGGTGTCCCCTACTGACCGTGGGCAGGGCGAGGAATTTTGCGGAGATAAATCTCAACGCTGACCCAGCTGGGACTCGAACCTGGGAACTACAGATTACGAGACTGGCGCGCTACCGACTGAGACCCCCCCCGCCCCCCAACTATATCAGAGAATTTCCATGTTATGCAAATGGGAATCTAATTTCGAAGCTCTATAACTTCTAAAATATGCATTTAGTGGAAAAGTGTGACTTGAAAGTGAAATGAAGATCGTAATGAAATCTATCCAGATCTCGATTTTCAGCAA
Source organism: Ryuthela nishihirai (assembly GCA_038380435.1). NCBI lineage: Eukaryota > Metazoa > Arthropoda > Arachnida > Araneae > Heptathelidae > Ryuthela > Ryuthela nishihirai. The sequence goes on along the minus strand of JAWZYU010000001.1, from coordinate 88,864,782 downwards.
TATCCGTTCGGTATTTAAAGTTATAGAAGCTGGAATGTTTAACAATAAATTATCCCGTTTATAAAAATGATCCATAATTGTAATTGAAATAATTGTTACGCAAACTTCTCAGATACATATTTATTTTATTAAATTGTTTGAAACAATGCAATTTTAACTATGATTGCATTTTTAGTGCTGGTTAAAGAGCTAATCCTGTAAAAAGGCTTAAGATTTCTGAAGTACGGTCGCTTAAAAAAATATCCGAACACTATGGTTGATTACAGAATTTATAAAAAAATACCTGGCAACGATTTTTTTAGAAATTAGTGATCTGGCAACCTTCGTGGTTCTTCTGGCAACCTTCGGGGTTTCTAAAAAAAACGTTGTCAGATTTTTTTTCTGAGTTCTGTAATCAACCATAGTGTTCGGATACTTTTTTGAGCGACTGTAGGTGGTCATATTATTTTGATACTAGATCGTATGGGCTCACTCACGGAAATATTGAGCGTGTGCAGTTACCGTTCACAGCAAACTGGAGCGTGTGCAGTTACTGTACACGCTCCAGTTTGCTGTACACCCTCCAGATATTTTTCCTGAATTCTGTAATCACGTGACACAAAGGTTGCCAGATCAATATTTTCTAAAAAAAAATCTTTGCCAGATATTTTTTCTGAATTCTGTAATCAACCGTAGTGTTCGGATACTTTTTTGAGCGACTGTAGATGGTCATATTATTTTGATATTAGTTCGTGTGGGCTCACTCACGGAAATATTGAGCATGTGCAGTTAGCGTTCACAGCAAACTGGAGCGTGTGCAGGCTCCAGTTTGCTGTGAACGGTAACTGGAGCGTGTACAATTGCTGAATACGCTCCAAATATTTTTCCTGAATTCTGTAATCACGTGACACGAAGGTTGCCAGATCACTAATTTCCAAAAAAAATCGTTGTCTGATATTTTTTCTGAATTCTGTAATCAACCATAGTGTTCGGATATTTTTCTGAGCGACTGTACATCCAATTTGGAATCGGATGTTTGCCAAGAAAGATGAATTAGGAAACACGAAAAGATCTACCATTTGCTCTATTAGTCCATATGATTTATAGTTTTCCCATTTCCTTGAATTGATCAGAATTTCTCTTCAGGATATTTTTATTTTTCCGCATCATTTATCAGGCATTCAGGTCACAGAGCAAATATTTCTCCAACTTTTTCTACTTAAGGAATTTAGTAAATCCCCTGACAAACATTTGATGATCATTAATAACGAATCTTGATTATCGTTTAGGAAAACCATTAAACCTAATGAAGTGTCATTAACCAAAGCTCGTCTCCTTATTGCCACCTTGAAAAAAATTTCGACATCTTTTACGTACACGGCTCGGTTAAAAGTTAATCAACATCTCATCTTTTAAAATCGTTCACTTGAAATATTCTATATCATTTGAAATGTGACTTTTTGCAATAAGTATGTAATATCTGGAGTAAGAATACAGACTTTTAGTTCAAAGCTTTCGGAAATTTTGAATTTCAATACATTTTATTGAGTGTAAATTAGAACTTTTTGGTTAGAATTTCTCTTTTCTTCAGAACGAGTCCGCAAAATTCCCCGCCCTGCCCACGGTCAATAGGGGACACCGACGGGCTTGGAAAGGCCGCCGTCCGTCGGATGGGACGTTAGGCCGTGGCCCCGTGTGCGGGAGAGCCATACCTTGTGCACGTTAAAGAACACGCTGGATGGCCTTGACGGGAGGCTACCATCTGTCTCGCAACAGCTGTTTCAGTGGCTCCCCTCCCCCAACCTTCTCTGAGCCTTCGGGGTCCTTGTGACCTGGCCATTTAGCCCATGGTGTGCAAAAAAGTGCCGCTCAGAGGTAAAACAACCCAACCCAACCCTTCAGAACGTGGGTTAGGTTGGGTGGGTTGTATTACCCCTAACCGACACTTTTCTTGCGTAAAATGTGCTAAAGGGTTAGGTCACAAGGTTAATCAATCGGTACCGTGCCATGCTCGTAATCTGCAATTCTCCGGTTCGAGTCCCATCTGTGCCAACTTTGAAATTTATAACCTTGGCCAGTAAGGGGACATCTATGTGTTTGTAAGACTTGCATGCATCGGACGGACCATAAAGTTATAAGTAGGCTGAATCCGTTCCTCTTGCACGTTAAAGAACACGCTGGTTACCATACAGCTGTCCATTGTCTCCTTCCCCCGACCTTCTTTGAGCCCTTGGGGTCTTTGTAACATGGCCACTTAGCCCATTGTGTGCAATAAAGTGCAGCTCAGAAGTAAAACAACCCACAACCCAGGTGTTCATGGTCTTAGCTAAGACAGATGAAAAACCATCCTGCGATTCTCTACTTGCATACAGAGTCACGGCTTAACGTTCCATCTGACGGAGGGTGCTCTTTTGCAAGCATATCAGCAAACCCCCACTGCCCTCGGTGATATGCCCGAGGGCTGTGTGGGTTTAGCGGAGATAAATATCAACGCTAGCACAGTTGGGACTCGAACCTAAGAATCGCAGATTACGAGCCATACAATCTGAGCCAACCTCCCCCTCCCCCTCTCCCTCCCCCTCCCCCCTAGAATACAGGTTGCATATTCTAACAAATTTTCCTTCGAACTTGACAGAATCTAAAATAATGACTCGAACTTATTTATTTAAGCAAACACTATAAATTTTGAAGCCATTGTAATGCTATTATTTGCTTAACATTCAACAAAATTGAAGGTTGATCCAATTTTCCGTGGGCAGAACAGAATGATATCATAAAAACAAAATGTTTAAATAATTCTATTAATATGTTACTAAGAGATTTACCTGGCATTTCTCAGATCCTTAACTCAATTGGATTAAACTCTCTGGAATATATAGTACACGACACTCTTCGTGCAGTAAGCTTTCATTTGAACTAAAAGCCTTTTCTTCCTCCTTTTGTTTTTTTGGGGGACAGAAAAAGGATACATAATTTAGAGTAGTCCATGATACTCCTCACGACAGAACCTTTTATCTGAGATAAAATTATTACCCTCAGCAATCGTTTATGCATTTCCGTCCCTCTCCCTCCTTTTTTTTGGGGGGGTGGGGGGAGGGAGAATTCTGGTCCGAAACGTTTACTTTCTTTAAGTTACGATAAGAGGAAGCCACGGAGCGAAATTTTATGGTCTTAGTTCTCGCTGTTTAGAATGAGTTCTTCCCCTCTTTTGGAAGTGGGGAGATAAAAGTTGGGACACACACACTTACTTTGTTTTATGCTGCAAGCTATGTACCGAATTTGATGGTCCTAGTTCTTGCCATTTAGAATTTTGTTTTGGAGTAGAATGTGGTGAAGAAAAGTTAGGGGTTAGAGGTTGGGTTGTTTTACCTCTGTGCGGCACTTTTTGCACACAATGGGCTAAACGGCCAGGTCACAAAGACCCTGAAGGCTCAGAGAAGATTGGGGAGGGGACCCACTGGAATAGCTGTTGGGAGACAGATGGTAGCCTCCCGTCAAGGCCTTCCAGCGTGTTCTTAACGTGCACAGGGTATGGCTCTCCCGCATACTGAGCCACGACTTAACGACCCATCCGACGGACGGCGACCTTTCCAAGCCCATCGGTGTCCCCTACTGACCGTGGGCAGGGAGTTTAAATAAATAAATACCTCCCCCGCCAAGCAGCTGCTTGCCACAGAGGTCTGACAGGAGCCTGTCAGTTTATATGCCGGAGTAGAAGGTCTGAGAGGATGGCAGGACCTCAGCAGAAAAACAACACGAACATCCATGCCTTACCCGGGGCTCGAACCCAGGTCCCGTAGATCAGTAGCCAAGCGCGCTAACCACTCGGCCACGGGACGGCATTGCAGGGAGTTTTCCGGAGATAAATCTCAACGCTGACGAAGCTGGGACTCGAACCTGGGAACTGTTACCGACTGAGCGCTACCGACTGAGCCACCCCCGCTCCTAGGGTTTAGAGGACGTTTGAATATAGACAAGAGAAACAAGTTTTAAAAACAAATCACTGTTGCTGTTTAATATTCATTTCCAGGTTCCGGATTAAGAATTTTTACGGCCCCGCCCAAATCTAAAAAATGAGCCCACCTATCCCTTCATCAGTGAATGAATAAATTTTATAAATTTTATCAGTGCATGAGCAACAATAATAAATAAAAATTAAAGTTTATGTTATGAGAAGGAGAAAAAGATCTGAGCGATTTACTAAATGCAATATTTTTCTTCTTGTTTATTTGTTTTAAATTTTTTTCTAAAATCATCTACAATTTCCCTCACGAATTGCAAACACCAAGTCAATATTTCTGCATGGTTAAAAAAGTATTAATTAAAATATAAGGAGGTTTGAAATGTTTCCAAACTAGTCTTATCTATAGTCGCGCGAATAGGAAAATATTACGTATCTCATACAGCAGGGGTCCTCAACGTGGGGTACGCGGTAAAATTTTTTGGGGTACGCCGTGAGAGCTCAAAAGTTACTAGAATAAAAAAAATTACCCCCTCAAGCACTGTTGCTGTCCCCTACTGACTCGTTGCTGACCGAATTTGATGGTCCTAGTTCTTACTAGGACCATCAAAGTTACTAGGACCTTACTAGTCTCATGCAGCTGCTTGCCACAGCGGTCTGATAGGAGCCTGTCAGTTTATATGCCACAGTAGAAGATCTGAGAGGATGGCAAGACCTCAACCCAGGTCCCTTAGATCAGTAGGCAAGCGCGCTAACCACTCGGCCACGGGACGGCAAAAATAAATACCCCCCTCAAGCAGCTGCTTGCCACAGCGGTCTGACAGGAGCCTGTCAGTTTATATGCCACAGTAGAAGATCTGAGAGGATGGCAGGACCTCAGCAGAAAAACGACACATACATCCATGCCTTAACCGGAGCTCGAACCCAGGTCCCTTAGATCAGTAGCCAAGCGCGCTAACCACTCGGCCATGGGACGGCTTTCAAAGTTACTAGATCTAGTAACAAAGTCGCTAAGTTGGCATTATTATACTGTAACTACTGTTTTATCTATCTATATAAGGAGTACGCCAGTTACATACAGGGGTAGCTCAGTCGGTAGCGCGACAGTCTCGTAATCTTCGGGTCACAGCTGGGTCAGCGTTGAGACTTATCTCCGAAAACTCCCCAACATGCCCACAGTCAGTACGGAATAACGATGGGCTTGGAAAGCCAATCATCCGTCGGATGGGACGTTAAGCCGTGGCTCCGTGTATGGGAGAGCCATACCCTGTGCACGTTAAAGAACACGCTGGATGGCCTTGACGGGAGGCTACCATCTGTCTCCCAACAGCTGTTCCAGTGGGTCCCCTCTCCTAACCTTCTCTGAGCCTTCGAGGTCCTTGTGACCTGGCCATTTAGCCCTTGATGTGCAAAAAAAGTGCCGCTCAGAGATAAACCAAAACAATTACATACACCTTTTACATACACGTGAAGCATAAAAGGTTTAGAGAGCTTTTGAGAGCCACTGTCGTAGAACAAGGATGAATGCCCGCGCGACGATTTTTTATGGCCAGCCGGCAGGTAAAGACTTAAGAACAACACTCAAATTATTATGTATTAGTCAGTCAAGGGCGAATTAATAAAGTTGGAGCCATGAAAATGAGTTTTAATAAGCAGGGTGAGCATTTTAGTTGCCCGCAGAAAAAAAAGTTTCCCGCCCCTGTAATAGAGAAAGATTCATGCTGGAGGGAGGAGGTGATCAAAAATTGCATAAGCTTCTAATTTCTCAGAAGAGGGGTTAACAAAGAATATCTCAACCCAGGCTCAGTGGGGAATCAACTTGGAAACAATACGTTACGAGCCAAACCTTTCGGTGCCTCCTTTCAAACAGAGGAGCGGAGGTGCTCGTAATCTGCAGTTCCCAGGTTCGAGTCCCAGCTGCGTCAGCATTGAGACTTATCTCCTCAAAACTCCTCGGTCAGTAGGGCACACTGATGGACCTCAAAAGGCCGCGGTCCGTCGGATGGGACGTTAAGCCGTGGCCCCATGTGCGGGAGAGCCATACCCTGTGCACGTTAATAAACACGCTGGATGGCTTTGACGGGAGGCTACCATCTGTCTCTCAACAGCTGTTGCAGTGGGTCCCCTCCCCCAACCTTCTCTGAGCCTTCGGGGTGACCTGGCCATTTATGCCATTGTGTACAAAAAAAAGTACCCTCAGAGGTAAAACAACCCATTCAAACAGAGAACAGAACAGGAGTTAGTGGAAAAGAAGGATGCAGTACTAGTATAGATGTCTGTTGCTCAAGATAGTTCTTAAATCGCTTTCGAATTAGTTGCATTTTTCATTTCCTATCTTCCTATTGCTTTTGGGGCGGGGGTGGCTCAGTCGGTAGCGCGCCAGGCTCGTAATCTGTAGTTCCCAGGTTCGAGTCCCAGCTGGGTCAGCGTTGAGATTCATCTCCGCAAAATTTCCCCGCCCTGCCCACGGTCAGTAGGGGACACCGATGGGCTTGGAAAGGCCGCCGTCCGTCGGATGGGACGTTAAACCTTGGTCCCGTGTGCGGGAGAGCCATACCCTGTGCACGTTAAAGAACACGCTGGATGGCCTTGACGGGAAGCTACCATCTGTCTCCCAACAGCTGTTCCAGTGGGTCCCCTCCCCCAACCTTCTCTGAGCCTTCGGGGTCCTTGTGGCCTGGCCATTTAGCCCATGGTGTGCAAAAAAGTGCCGCTCAGAGGTAAAACAACCCAACCCAACCTATTGCTTTTGGCTTTGACATTTGTTGGTTTGTGGATTTGACAAAATGTTGTCCCACCACATCTTTCGAACGCGATGGAGAAACTTAATGGTTTATGTGCCAAATGAAAGCTTGTGAAGCAGGGAGTGTCATAGCTATAAAATATTGACCCCCCCCCGTGCATTCTCTTAAAAAGGGGGAAACGTGAACACTATTCTTAAGCCATATCGACAGAACGCGAAAGCCGAAAGTAACAAGTGATACATCAAATGAATGCTTCTGACGCTGGGAATGTGGTAGGCTACTAAAAACTGACCCCCATGCTTTCTTCCCCCCCTAAAAATGGGGGAGGAATATTAAAATGATTGCTTCCCTATATCTCCTGAAAGCGAATGCCGAACGTAACAATGTTTCTAATGAAAGCTTGTTACGCGGGAAGTGTCATAGGCAATAAAAAATCACCCTCATGCTTTCTCCCCCCCTCCCCCCTAAAAAACAAGAAATGTGAAAGTCGTTCTAATATATCTTACGAACCTGAGGGCCTACAGTTACGAGCTAGATATCAAATGAAAACTCGTATAATGACGGTCGTAAACTATTTGGAATTTTGCCCCCACTATACCCCCCTGATGAAAGGGGTGTGGATTTTCGTGAGGTTCGACTTTAACGAGTCGTATCTCAAATTAAAACTCATGACGTCATCAATGTCATGGACTACCTTAAGCATGACTCAAAGTGGGGAGGGTAAAATGTGCTCGATATTTATGAGTCGTATATCAAATGAAAATTTTTGAAGGTAGGTGTTTTTAGTGATAAAAAATATATTAATTAAAAAAAAATACTTATCTTCCTAGGGACCTAAAAAGTAGAAAACAAACCTAAATCATATCGATGGTGCAATCAATCACTGAGTTCGTATTCACTTCAAAGGAAGATAAGATAAAATAAATAAATACCTCCTCAAGCAGCTGCTTGCCACAGAGGTCTGACAGGAGCCTGTCAGTTTATATGCCGTAGTAGAAGGTCTGTGAGGATGGCAGGACCTCAGCAGAAAAACAGCATGAACATCCATGATTTACCCGAGGCTCGAACCCAGATCCCTTAGATCAGTAGCCAAGTGCGAGCCGATTTTCCAACTCGACAAGATTGTCGGCCCCTTATCTTCCTTTGAGGTGAATACGAACTCAGTGACTGATTGCACCATCGATATACTTTAGGATTATTTTCTGCCTTTTTGGGCCATATAGGAAAAAAAAATTTAAAATTTTTTAATTTATTTATTTTATACCTTGTAAACTGAAATTTTCATTTTGTCTATAGATATGTGTCACAAAAGTTTAATATACAAATAGTACTTTAATACACCAAAGTATAAAGACTACCAAGTCACAATAATAGTGGATTTAGTGAACAGTGATCTCTTCGTATAAGGACTTTTGCTATAATTTTATGGCCCACTAAGGAAAAATCTAAAAAACTCAAGTAAGAATTATTTTTATAATATGAGAAAAAGCGAGGAAAACCATAAGGCAACCATAGCTAACAAAAACAGATGTCCGAAGCGATGGGAGTGGCTCAGTCGGTAGCGCGCCAGGCTCGTAATATGTAGTTCCCAGGTTCGAGTCCCAGCTGGGTCAGCGTTGAGATTTATCTCCGCAAAATTCCCCGCCCTTCCCACGGTCAGTAGGGGACACCGATGGGCTTGGAAAGGCTCGTCGTCCGTCGGATGGGACGTTAAGCCGTGGCCCCGTGTGCGGGAGAGCCATACTCTGTGTGTGTTAAAGAACACGCTGGATGGCCTTGACGGGAGGCTACCATCTGTCTCCCAATAGGTATTCCAGTGGGTCCCCTCCCCCAACCTTCTCTGAGTCTTCGGGGTCCATGTGACCTGGCCATTTAGCCCATGGTATGCAAAAAAGTGTCGCTCAGAGGTTTTTGCACACCATGGGCAAACAACCCAACACCTAAGCGGAATTTTTTCAAACTGGACAAATTTTGCCTCATAGTTAAAATCAGCATGATCCTCTGTCACTGAGTCACAATTAAAATGTACATTCTGTAACCTTGAAATTGCACCACCCAGAAGATGCGGCTGGAATCAAATGAAAATCACAGACAAGAGAGGTTGGCAGATGAGTAAGACATAGTTACAGATCAAAGACACAAATTTAAACCCACACACAGACGAATTACACGGTGGCAATCAATAGCTAGTAAATCCCCCATGGTTCGCAACATACCCAGCTATATGTGTGTGCCTTGGATCTTATAGTCATCAAACCCCATCATCATCCCACCATGCTTGTTGCAATTGATCTCTGTCTGTTCCAATTGCAGATGAGTCTGCAGATGACGCCCTACCAAGTCCCAAACATGTTAGATAGGCCATAAATCTGGGGACTTGGCTGGTCGTGAAAATGGGAATAAATTCTAGACATTCCCAGGCGATTTTAAATGTATGTGGCTTGGTGTTAGCTTTCTGAAGCAGGGTTCCGGCAGTCCTATAATGAAGGGAAGTGCTACCGGTTGCAGAATGGTATCGATTTAGTACTGCACAGTGAAAGTGCCTGGAAGACACACCAGACCATAATGCCTGCTGTCCAGCTATTATGATTTATTTCAACCGACACCATAACACCATGCTGCTTGATCAGTGCTTTGTTTAATGGATCAGCTGGACTGAGCATTGACCTTTTTGTCTCCGAGCATGTGTATGCAGATCATCAGCTCTGAGATTTTTGGGTTGTTTTACCTCTGAGCGGCACTTTTTTGCACACCATGGGCTAAATGGCCAGGTCGCATGGACCCCGAAGGCTCAGAGAAGGTTGGGGCAGGGGACCCACTGGAACAGCTGTTGGGAGTCAGATGGTAGCCTCCCTTCAAGGCCATCCAGCGTATTCTTTAACGTGCACAGGGTATGGCTCTCCCACACACGTGGCCACGGCTTAACGTCCCATCCGACGGACGGCGGCCTTTCCAAGCCCATCGGTGTCCCCTACTGACCGTGGGCAGGGCGGGGCATTTTTGCGGAGATAAATCTCAACGCTGACCCAGCTGGGACTCGAACCTGGGAACTACAGATTACGAGCGTGGCGCGCTACCGACTGAGCCACCCCCGCCCCTCAGCTCTTAGATAAAACTGGGATTAGGCGCTATTCACTATATTGTAAAATGTGTCCGGACACTTTCAGGTTAAGTGAACAAATAGCCACATTCAAATACCTAACTTTGAAAATAAGCTTTTTACGGAAAAAGTCACTAGACATAAATTGAAGATCTCGGTCAGAGCTCTCTAAATCTCTATTTTCTATAATTTTAATCTAATATTTAAAGAGTTGTGGAAGCTATAATATTTAACAACAGTTGTTATCACACACCACACTTCCAAAACATTTTCCCCCCAAATTGATGAAAACTTCAAAAACCCTTACATAAAATTCAAATATCGCATTTATATTGCGAACAACTTGTTATATCACTTGTGATTTAAATTTTTGAAGTAAATTTTCAAAACTAACAAAAGTTTCACTTAAATGTTTTAGCTTCCATAACTCTTTAAATATTAGATTAATATTATAGAAAATAGAGATTTAGAGAGCTCTGACCGAGATCTTAAATTTATGTCTGGTGACTTTTTTTTTTCGTAAAAAGCCTATTTTCAAAGTTAGGTACAGTCGTTCAAAAAAATATCCGAACACTATGGTTGATTACAGAATTCAGAAAAAATACCTGGCAACGATGTATTTAGAAATTAGTGATCTGGCAACCTTCGTGTAACGTGACACGAAGGTTGCCAGATCACTAATTTCTAAAAAAAATTCGTTGCCAGATATATTTTCTGAATTCTGTAACCAATCATAGTGTTCGGATATTTTTTGAGCGACTGTAGATTTAAATGTGGCTAAGGGACCTGGGTTCGAGCCCCGGAATTAGGCATGGATGTGTGTGTCGTTTTTCTGCTGAGGTCCTGCCATCCTCTCAGATCTCCTACTGTGGCATATAAACTGACAGGCTCCTGTCAGACCTCTGTGGCAAGCAGCTGCTTGAGGGGGTATTTATTTTTATTTTATTCGTTCACTTAACATGAAAGTGTCCGGATACTTTTTACAATATAGTATCATAAGTAGCGAAAGTTGTTTTATCAAAAAAGAAACCCTTCAATTCATCTTACAAATTATTTTGCAATAATTTTTCAAATTTCTCTTAAAGGTAACAGCTTATCTGAAGGAAATTACATGCAACATTTATAAATATTCATAATAATGTAAAGTTCATCTAATCTTTCGCATTATAGCTGTATGATTCTATTTTTTAAAAGAATTTTAGGAATAAAAATTCATGTTCATTAAATAAACATTTGTTAATTCTTTTGCATTTATTAATTTTATTCTTAAATATTTATTCATTTCAACAAGGCATGCAATAAACAAACAACACCGAGCGAATATAGCAAATGTTTTCATTTCGTCATGAACTGAAACTAATGAGATGCAAAAAACAACTTAATTCTACCTCTTGTTTACTCTTATAAGAACCTGCTTTGTCATAAACTGATTTGGTCTGATCACAAACAAAAATTGATCGCGTAGGTGTTGTCAACCCACCTTAGTAATTAAATAATATCCATGACCTTATCGCATTTAGATGGAAACGTAGAAGTTTCTGGATTTCTGCTTGGGTGGCCGAAGGATATACTTGAGAAATAAGATCTACGAAGCAGCGAGTTAAACAGACTGAACAAGAAGGAAAAAGCAGAAGATTACTCGATTCCCAAGGGACCATTAAAAGGAAGTCTGATTTCCATTTGCGTTGTGAGGATGCCGAAAAGGCAAAGGATTACATCTCTGCAGACAAAGAACTGAGGGAAGAGAATTACTTTAAAAGCTTTATGACTTGGAAGAAATTTATTTGCTTGGAGATAAGGGAGACAAGTGGAATGGGATGTAAATCAAGAGTACTGAATGAAGCGGTGATAAGACTGCCGCCATTTTTATTACTCTTTGTCTCTCACTTTCATAAAGAAAGAAAAGGAATGAAGATAGAAAATGATATATTATGGGAGGAAAGGGATTTTTAGTTGAAGTGAGTGATAGATTGGGATCTGTACATCGAAACTTCCAAATCAATTTCTTCAAGACAAGAAGTTGCCTTATCACTCTGTCCGCATTGCACTTAGTCTTCGGATGTACTCGGTCCTCTGTCGTATACACTACGAATGCACTCGGATCTTCGGATGGAGTTGGGTTGTTTTACCTCTGAGCGGCACTTTTTTGCACACCATGGGCTAAATGGCCAGGTCACATGGACCCCGAAGGCTCAGAGAAGGTTGGGGGAGGGGACCCACTGGAACAGCTGTTGGGAGACAGATGGTAGCCCCCGTCAAGGCCATCCAGCGTGTTCTTTAACGTGCACAGAGTATGGCTCTCCCGCACACGGGGCCACGGCTTAACGTCCCATCCGACGGCCGCGGCCTTTCCAAGCCCATCGGTGTCCCCTACTGACCGTGGGCAGGGAGGGGAATTTTTGCGGAGATAAATCTCAACGCTGACCCAGCTGGGACTCGAACCTGGGAACTACAGATTACGAGCCTGGCGCGCTACCGACTGAGCCACCCCCGCCCCTCGGATGGAGTGATGCTTAAAGAGTTAGAATACAACCTGACATTTAATATTTAGGGCGTAATCCACAAACTATTTCTGAAATTTCTCTGAATAAGGGAACGGGATTGGCTCAGTCACTGTGCGCCAGGCTCGTAATATTCAGCTCCCAGTTCGAGTCCCATCTGTGCAAACGTTGAGATTTCTCTTCTCGAGATCCCCACCCTGCCCTCGGTGAGAAAGAGGACACCGATGGGCTTGGAAAGGCTTACTTCCGTCGGATGGAACGTTAAGCCGCGGAGCCCTATGAGGGAGGGCCATACCCTGTGCACGATGGCCTTGACAGGAGGCTTCCATCTGGCTCCTAACAGCTGACCAGTGGATCCCTTTCCCCACTTTCTCTGATCCCTTGGAATCCTTGTGACTCTGCCATGTATCACATTGTGTGCACAAATTGCAGCTCAGAGGTAAAACAACTCAATCCATTTTCTAAATGAATGCATTATATATTGTTTGGAGATTGAAGAGGAGTGGGTTCAGAGACAGTTTGGTAAAGCTTTTTTCTTACTAGATATATTCTCTCAGTGACATGTAGTCAGAAAAATAAAAGCTTAATCTAATAGTTTCTGTTTGAGAATCTTAACCGTTTTCGTGTTTCGGTTGATAACTAGAATGTACTTGTTGTCATTTAGATTTTTATGAAAAGTGCGTCAAAGTGATTTATTTGCTTGAAACTGTCTGCTATCTATCTCTCTATCTAAATTGTTTCTCTATGCAGATCTCACGATGTGTGAGACTCGTGTGAGTTGTATTGGGTTGTTATACCTCTGAGCGGCCCTTTTTTGCATTCCATGGGCTAAATGGCCAGGTCACATGGACCCCGAAGTCTCAGAGAAGGTTGGGGATAGGACCCACTGGAACAGCTGTTGGGAGACAGATGGTAGCCTCCCGTCAAGGCCATCCAGCGTGTTCTTTAACGTGCACAGGGTATGGCTCTCCCGCACACGGGGGCCACGGCTTAACGTCCCATCCGACGGACTGCGGCCTTTCCAAGCCCATCGGTGTCCCCTACTGACCGTGGGCAGGGCGGGGAATTTTGCGGAGATGAGACTCGTGCGACTCTCTCTAGTGAGATCTCAAAAGTGTTTGCATGCTGTTAAACATTATCTGAAATAAAAATTATTCATCAAAACATAGTAAATAATTTAAATAAGCTTTTCGTTAGAATATTCCATTAAAGTTTGATATCAGTGCGTATCTTTTTCCCTTACCTTCCATTTATCAATTTACTTTCTCAAGGAAAACTTTCGCTCTGATTAAATTTCATTCCATTCCCAACAAAAGAAAAGGCTCTGGCCATAAATTACGAAAGATTTCGACAGGGAGGAATCTCAAAGACAGCGATAACTGATGATAAAATGGTTACCATACGGTGTCTACTTCGATATTAAAATCGCTGCAGATACGTTCAGAAGTATATTGCTGTTCATAATATAAGTAAGTTGAACGAAATCACAAATATCTCAAGAAATCCTTTTGGTACTTCAACGAACGCTTCACAGGATATTTGCCGTGAAATAACTTACATTTATCGGCTGTTAAATTTGCATTGCTCAATGCCAAAGACTCTACGATATGCAGATTAAGCTGGCGATAAAAGCAGCTTCAGGAAAGGGCGCATCTCATTTTGGATTAAGAGCAGCTTTATTGAACATTTCGGATTACAGTTTAGTTAAAATAATGCCAAGGAGGAACCTTTATTAGTGTGAGGAGGTATCACTATCCTTGCATGTCTTATCAGGAGGAATTGTAACTTCTAGGGGCGGGGGTGTCTCAGTCGATAGCGCTCCAGGCTCGTAATCTGTAGTTCCCAGGTTCGAGTCTCAGCTGGGTCAGCGTTGAGATTTATCTCCGCAAAATTTCCCCGCCCTGCCCACAGTCAGTAGGGGACACCGATGGGCTTGAAAAGGCCGCCGTCCGTCGGATGGGACGTTAAGCTGTGGCCCCGTGTGCGGGAGAGCCATACCCTGTGCACGTTAAAGAACACGCTGGATGGCCTTGACGGGAGGCTACCATCTGTCTCCCAACAGCTGTTCCAGTGGGTCCCCTCTCCCAACCTTCTCTGAGCCTTCGGGTTCTTGTGGCCTGGCCATTTAGCCCATGGTGTGTAAAAAAGTGCCGCTCAGAGGTAATCCAATCCAACTGTAACTGCTCTAATATACAGAACGAAATTCTAGAGCCTTATGTGAGACTTTTAGAGGTGCCATTTATCTGTAATTCATTTTTATGGATGATAAAGCTCACCCACGTAGAGTCAGATAGTGGAAGAATACCTTGAGAGTGGAGAAATCCAGAGAATGGATTGGCTAGCGAAGCCCCCCAAACCTGAATTCCATTGAGAATGCATATGATGCTTTGGGAAGGCGAGATGCAAGTCGTCAACACCCTCCAAGGATCCTTCATGAGCTGAGAAATGTTCTTAGGGGGAACATGAGAAGCATGAAAGCCCGTTGTGGAAGCTGTATTGCTGTTAGGGGTAATCATAAAAAAAAATACCCCCTCAAGCAGCTGCTTGCCACAGAGGTCTGATCATACTCTTTACTAAATAACGTTAACTTCAATATCTATGATGATCTGTAATATTTCACAATTGGAAAAATTTTCCGATACATTATTTGATTGGAAATTTAATTTCATAATTGGGCAAGCGTTCGATATTTTTTTATTTCAAATGCAAATATTAATATGGGGGAAATTATATATTCTCGGAAACTTTCGTCAAATTCTAAAATGGATTTTTTTGACATATTGGCATTTTTGCTTTCATTTTCTTTTCAGTTTCTGAAGCATTTAAAGAAAAATTTGAATCTTCAGATTTTTGAAACTTTTGAAAGGAGTTAATATATTTATCTTTCTACCATTTATTAAAGGTAGTTATTTCCTCTAAAAAGCATTTTTATTCTACACTCTAGTCAGATCTTTAACTCTATCAAATGTAATTAAAGCACCGAAGATTGATAAACTATTTCTTATGTAATCAAAGCTGAGCTGTTAAATTCGAGCGATGTTGTATTCATGTGTTAAGTAGGCAAGGTCTTTGTTAACGTTCAGGGGCGGGAGTGGCTCAGTCGGTAGCGCGCCAGGCTCGTAATCTGTAAGTTCCAAGGTTCGAGTCCCAGCTGGGTCAGCGTTGAGATTTATCTCCGCAAAATTTCCCCGCCCTGCCCACGGTCAGTAGGGGACACCGATGGGCTTGAAAAGGCCGCCGTCCGTCGGATGGGACGTTAAGCCGTGGCCTCTGTGCGGGAGAGCCATACCCTGTGCACGTTAAAGAACACGCTGGATGGCCTTGACGGGAGGCTACCATCTGTCTCCCAACAGCTGTTCCAGTGGGTCCCCTCCCCCAACCTTCTCTGAGCCTTCTTCGGGGTCCATGTGACGTGGCCATTTAGCCCATGGTGTGCAAAAAAGTGCCGCTCAGAGGTAAAACAATCCAATCCAATGTTAATGTTCAGAAATATTTGTGAGATGTAATCAAAATCGCTCTTTGACTTTTATCTCTTTGTTTACACCACAAGTGAGTTATTTTTCACTTTTATTAGAGATGAATATTCTTTTCTAATTTATATTTGTGATGCCTCGAAATTGAGTTGAAAGTGTGAATGAACATTGATCAACTGATAGTAAGCTTATAGATATGCCAAAGTGATATGCATTTTTTTTTTCTTTTTATGGATGGATGTAATTTAGTTTCGATTGGAGACAATACTAGAGGAATACACAGAATGAAATATGTAAAGCATATGAAAAGTAAAGACTTGCAAAAGCATAGGGCAGTTGGCACACTCTCGACTTAATATATTGTTGCGGATCACAAAAATGGATAGCCACTGAGCGTGAGTATTAAAAGCTATATTTCAAAACCAAATTCAATACAAGGTAAATTGTTACAAAGGAAATATGGATGAAGTATCTTATTAACAAATCAACTATTAACATGCACAAGTCATCAATCTTCCTGCGTAGAGCACACAATATCAGCTCTGTGTATTTTACTAAATACTACCTTTTACTTGATTTACCAGGTCACCCGAAGATCTTCACTCGTAAACCAATTCTCGTCCTGTGCTAATAACTGTTCACACACTAGCCGAACAAAAAGACAGTCCGTGTAGACATTCGAAGTTAGCCATAAAAGTTCCCACTTTTATACTTCCGTGTATACACAACACATCAAGTTACTTCTTGATACTTAACGATAAAAGATCCCACTTTTATCCTTCCGCGTATACACAACACATCAAGTTACTTCTTGATACTTACGCGCACTGTCTCAGAACAGCTCACCGTCCATTTTCGAACTCTCCGACCGTTACAACACAACGACCGTTAACGCTCCACTCTTCTTCTCCAAATTCTCCCAACGTTCTTATTCGTTGGCTGAAACTTTTTGCTTTCGGTTGCCAGATTCCTTCTGTCGTAACACTGCCCCCTTCCTAGGTCTTGTTCGTCCCGAACAATTCTGGATTCCAAAGCTTCTTCAGTTCTTCGATGAAACATGGCCAAACGATCCACGTGAACCACCTTGCACTTTGTAGCTGGACATCGACGAATGCGATATACCACGTCTGTGTCAAAATGAAAGCGAATCTCATTATGACGTAGATTTCTTTTCTGACTGAAGCCTCGTCCACAAACATAATACGTGTAAGGCCTATAGCCCTTGTGAACACGTTTATGTCTCTGCAGGGAGAAGAATCGACTAAGAGTTTTCGTGCAAAACCTGTAAAAAGTTTTCTTCTTTGTCGAAAGTTTTCTTCTTTGGATTTTTACTTCTATCAAGAGTAACAAGGAATGAAAGTCATTAGTGACATAAAATCTAGGGAGAAGTTTCATCCTCCAGTCTGACCTTTTTGTCAGTTGACTTTCCCTTAATTCAGAACTGTCGTGATGAACCTTCAGCCATATTTCACCTGATTCCATTTGATCCCCAAGGTGCTTCACAAATATAATATCAGCTCCATAATTCTTTTTAGCTCTTCGGTCCATCTCCTCCTTCCATACTCTTGCTAGAATTGCAGCTTCTAATCCGACAACCTTACCTGTTTCTCCTGTATAAGTGAAATCAGTGATGTGTCGGGCTGCTAGCAATATTTTTTCTGTTTTACCTTCACATAGCCAGCTTGCAACATCTTCAGATACTCCTTGTTCTATTAACATGTTACGAAACTTGTTCAAAGCATTGCCGTTATGCAGAACCTTACGGACACGTGATGCTTCATCTACCCTATTATCCACAATGTTCACAAAACGCAGAAGTTCTCCTAACTCTTCGACGAGCTCTTGCAGTTCCAAGGATCCGTTACCAAGGAAACACTGAACAGCTTCCATCACTTCCAGAGAGTTGTCAACAGAGTTTTCAAGAGGTGAATCCATGTTGCTGATAACAGCTGAACAACTCAAACTCTTCATTCCACGAGCTTGTGATGCTGCAACCACTTTCTTAACTAAATCAACAGCAACATCTTCTGTACTGATGAGATCAATAGCTCCTTTTCCGAATTCAACATCATAAACCAAAGCACACACTCCTTCAGCCAGCTTTTTGGACACAATTGAGCATATCATTAGAGGAACGCTATCTATGGTAGCCATCAGATCCTTGCAGCGGTAAATCTCCTTATCTGTTGGCACCAGCTCCTCTGTCTGTCCTACGATGCAGCATCCGACGTCTTCCATCATCTGCTCGATTTTATCTTTAGTGCAGTCGACTGTGAAGCCAGGGATGGATTCCAATTTGTACAGAGTATCTCCCGTCAATTGGAGAGCACGACCGGAGATCATAGGGACCTTGAGACCTAAAGCAGCAAGTGCAGGAGCCAAGACAAGACTCACTTTGTTGCCGACACCTCCTGTGCTGTTTTCATGCTGGAGACCCGATGGCGCCACTCGGGTCTCCAGCAAAACACATGACCCGAGGAGGTCATAGTTGCTGTTTCTTCGGAATTCACTTTCTTGGAGCTCTCATTGTAATTAGCCAGGGAAACATCAGTCATGATTGCCAAATTGTTCATTCTGGAGATCAGCGACGAGTTTTGTAACATGATATTGTCCACTTTAGAGCTCTTGTAGTCGTGATAAAACTTTTCTATATCCTTATAATCTAAATGGTTATAATGTCCAAATCTGCACATTGACTGTTCAGAAAAGAAATTCAGCGTGGCTACGTTGAAATTATCTGAGGGATTCACTTCTCTCTGATCGTAACTCTGAGGCTTAGTTTCATCCAGAAAGTTAGTCTTTGAAGTACTGTCTCTGCCTGAAGCTCCTTTACTAGCATCACCTGTTACGCTTCTAAGCCATTCTTCGGAATTCCTCTTCCTTAAATCCCCACTTTCTATAAACGATTCAAGTGTGGCTATATGCTTCGGAAAAATCTCTCCGACTTCCCGGGTAACGTCGAATGGCACTTTGTTTCTATGATGAATGGACGCCTCTTCTTTACTCGGACCACTCTGCGAAACGTAAACTCTGTTTCGTTCCCCCTCATTACCACTCGTTACTCTGCCTTTGCGATAATTGTCCTTGACGCATTTTGCTGACGGCGAGGAATAGAATACCTTTCGTGTGGATCTCTCTTCAGATCGTGCCAGACTTGTATACCTAGGTATTTTGAAGTGCAAAGCGTACTGTATAGTCTCACAGCTCTCTGATCTGTGTGATTGTTCTTCACAGTTCCTAGACATGTCACCAGCGACATAGACATTCTGCCATGCATCACCAGTAGTTGCGTGGTCAAAGGCATTATCTGCGCTATCTCTACGATTCTTGATTTCCAGTAGCAGATCCACATTTTTATATGCGTTGCCTTTCTCTTTTTCTTTTCCATGTTTACAATCTAACTTAACACTATCAAGATCATCTTTTTCACTGACAAATTCAACATTTAAACTATTGCATTGTCTATTGAGTTCGGTTTTATGATCCTTGAACTGATCAATAATCTTACCAACTTGAGGAGCCACTTCATCTCTCATCTCAGTATTTTGTGCGGCCATTTCGGCTTTCAAGTCACCTATTTTATCGCTTTGGGCAGCTAGATCACTTTTAATATCAGTCATCTGCGTAACCATATCGGCTTTCATATCAGTCACCAGCGTAGCAATAACAGCTTTCCTATCAGTCATCAGCGTAGCAATAACGGCTTTCCTATCAGTCATCAGCGTAGCAATAATGGCTTTCCTATCAGTCATCAGCGCAGCCATATCGGCTTTCATATCAGTCAGCGCAGCCATATCGGCTTTCATATCTTTCATATCGGCTTTCAAGCTATTTATCAACTTTACTAATTCATCCATACTTCTAGTTAACGGCATTCAATAAATTATCCCACTTCTGACACCAAATGTTGCGGATCACAAAAATGGATAGCCACTGAGCGTGAGTATTAAAAGCTATATTTCAAAACCAAATTCAATACAAGGTAAATTGTTACAAAGGAAATATGGATGAAGTATCTTATTAACAAATCAACTATTAACATGCACAAGTCATCAATCTTCCTGCGTAGAGCACACAATATCAGCTCTGTGTATTTTACTAAATACTACCTTTTACTTGATTTACCAGGTCACCCGAAGATCTTCACTCGTAAACCAATTCGCGTCCTGTGCTAATAACTTTTCACACACTAGCCGAACAAAAAGACAGTCCGTGTAGACATTCGAAGTTAGCCATAAAAGTTCCCACTTTTATACTTCCGCGTATACACAACACATCAAGTTACTTCTTGATACTTAACGATAAAAGATCCCACTTTTATCCTTCCGCGTATACACAACACATCAAGTTACTTCTTGATACTTACGCGCACTGTCTCAGAACAGCTCACCGTCCATTTTCGAACTCTCCGACCGTTACAACACAACGACCGTTAACGCTCCACTCTTCTTCTCCAAATTCTCCCAACGTTCTTATTCGTTGGCTGAAACTTTTTGCTTTCGGTTGCCAGATTCCTTCTGTCGTAACAATATTTTGACTCGGTGGCTTACACTCTAGGTTCTTAATCTGAAGTTCCCAGGTTCGAGTCCCACCTGGGCTAGCGTTGAGATTTATCTCTTCTAACTTCCACCCTGCCCTCGATTAGAAAGGATGCACCGATGAGCTTGTAAAAGCTTCTGTCCGTCGGATAGGATGTTAAACCTTTGCACCGTGTGCAGGAGAGAGAGAGAGCCATACTTGTGCATGTTAAAGGACAAGCTGGATCTGTCACCTAACACCTTTCCGATAGGTTGGCTCCCCCTAACCTTCTCTGAGCCCTTGGGGGTGCTTGTGACACGCACCAAAAGAGCAAAGGTAGTGAAGGTTAAGCTACCTCATAAACATGCTCAAATGTACAGTAGTATGCCAGAAATAAAAAAAAATGTGAAAACTTCAGACCCATTTTTCTCCAAGAAAGAGCAGGAAAGTGACCAATCTAAAGTGACCACCATATGTCCCCCCAAGAGTACTTCCCACATACCCCAACGGTCAGTCCCCAAAGTCCCCCCATTTTGTTTAAAACGGTGCCGAAGTGTGCCATTTTGGACCCAAAAATCAGACCCTTCCCGATGTTTCAGCGCCCTCTACCGGTGGAAGGGTGTAGAAAAGGGGTGCCCCAAAGTGCCCAAAAAGTGACCCCTCCCTGGGTCCCATAGGAAGAGAGCAAAGGTCAAAAAACAGACTTTTTCAAAGTGACCATAAAAAAATGAAAATTGAGCAGAAACGACAAAAAAATCTAAAAAACAACAAAAAAAGACAGTTTCTAGTGTCCACAGTATAATTCAAAACCAGGGTGACTCCTCGGTCAACAAGAATCAGTGGTCCGAAGTATAAAAAACGCCCGAAAATTGAGCAGGCCAAGTGAGAACGAATCAGTGTAGTAGTGCAGTCTCCCCAACAGTCAAAAGGTTCCCCCGTAGCCCATTAACACCCAAAGTGTCCCTGAGGAAGAAAATAACCCCGTAGGAAACGCCCACAGAGAAGCTGGGATCGAAAAGCTTCCAAAATTTCCCCATAGAGCCCAAAAACAGGACGCCATTTGCATTGTGCTAGAATACAGGAAACAAGGACCTCAAGGGATTCCTACTCCTTTGTGTGAAAAAACACTCAGAGGTAAAACAACTCGATTATAATAGAATCCAAAAGAAAAGTTTTATATTTAAAGAACTTTTCAGTGGAGGAATGGTTAGTATGCTGAACTAAAAAAAAATATATGATTTGGGTTGTTTTGGTTCGGAATGATTTTTTTTTTATTTCTAAAAAATGGGATAAATGAATCCTTAGGATTCGGAGAAGGTTGTGAAGGGGGGTTGGGTTGTTTTACCTCTGAGCGGGGCTTTTTTTTTTTGCACACAATGGGATAAATAGCCAGCTTACAAGAATTCCAGAAGATCAGAGTTGGTTAGCGGAAGGAGACACACTGAACAGAGAACTAAAAGCCTCCCGTTAAAGAACCAGACTAGACCATCCAGAACTAGAAGCCTCCCTTTACAGCCACTCAGTGTGTTCTTTAACGAGCACAAGGTACAGCTATCATGTACCAAGGCGTCCAATGGTTTGATGTGGCAACCAACGGATGTCTCCTTTTTTTTTATCAAGGGCAGGGTGGGGTTTTAGCGGGGGTAAATTTTAACGCCGGGACATTTGGTACAGTCGCTCAAAAAAGTATCCGAACACTATGGTTGATTACAGAATTCAGAAAAAATATCTGGCAACGATTTTTTTAGAAATTAGTGATCTGGCAACCTTCGTGTCACGTGAAGGTTTCCAGGTCACTAATTTCTAAAAAAAATCGTTGCCAGATATTTTTTCTGAATTCTGTAATCAATCATAGTGTTCGGATACTTTTTTGAGCGACTGTAGGTGGTCATATTATTTTGATACTAGATCGTGTGGGCTCACTCACGGAAATATTGAGCGTGTGCAGTTACCGTTCACAGCAAACTGGAGCGTGTGCAGTAACTGCACACGCTTCAGTTTGCTGTGAACGGTAACTGGAGCGTGTACTTGCTGTACACGCTCCAGATATTTTTTCTGAATTCTGTAATCAACCATAGTGTTGGGATACTTTTTTGAGCGACTGTAGGTGGTCATATTATTTTGATACTAGATCGTGTGGGCTCACTCACGGAAATATTGAGCGTGTGCAGTAACTGCACACGCTCCAGTTTGCTGTGAACGGTAACTGGAGCGTGTACAGTTGCTGTACACGCTCCAGATATTTTTTCTGAATTCTGTAATCAACCATAGTGTTCGGATACTTTTTTGAGCGACTGTACTCGGACTTTGGTAAATGCAGAAAATTCTGCACCTGCAGACTGAGTCAAATCTCTCTCGTGTCGCTCTGATCTCAAAGAGGGAAGTTGGAAGTTGGTGCTGCAATGATCTTGGAGATAAGTATTGGAGTAGGAAATGGTACAGAATATATTCCTGTTTAAAATTTGAGGTTTTTAATATTTACAATTGGTTTTTCGATAAAAACGTTTAATGTGCATAAAATAAACGCTAAACGTTTCAGATAAGTGTCTCCTAATACGTAGGGTTCACTTAATATGACGCTGGTTGTTTGGATTTTAATTAAATTTCTTGTAAGTTTACGGCAAAATCGTATTTTTTCCAACAGTGAGGTGAATATCGTTTTTTCTTTAACAATAACATAAAGATCGTATCCTTGCCAAAATTGGCGAAAAGATCTTATTTTCTTCAACAGTGACGTGAAGATCCTTTTCTATGCAATAGTGAACTGAAGATCGTATTTTCTCCAAGTCATTCAGTGACGTGAAGATCGTATTTTCTCCAAGTCATTCAGTGACGTGAAGATCGTATTTTCTCCAAGTCATTCAGTGACGTGAAAATCGTATTTTCTCCAAGTCATTCAGTGACGTGAAGATCGTATTTTCTCCAAGTCATTCAGTGACGTGAAAATCGTATTTTCTCCAAGTCATTCAGTGACGTGAAGATCGTATTTTCTCCAAGTCATCCAGTGTCGTGAAGATCCTTTTCTCTCCCATAGTGGCATGAAGATCGTATTCTTTCAAACAATGAAGGGACAATCCTGTTCTCTCCAATAATGAAAGATCCTTTTCGCTGCAATAGCGATAGTATAGATTTTTTCATAGTTCTATCAATAGTGATATCAATAGTGATAGTAGAAATATTCTTTTCTCTCCAATAATGTCATGAAGATAATATTCTCCCAAACAATGCAGAGAAGATCGCATTTTCTTCAACAGCGATGTGAGATATTATCTCCATAAGTTGCGTGTAAATCGTATACTTTCCAATAGATCTGAAGACTGTATCATTTCCAATAGTGAGGCGACTCTTAAATAAGTGCACCAATGTAGCATATCAAATTATCTACATGCACCGAATTCGAAATGTTCTCTCACCTCATCTTCAGAAGAACGTGGTATCTTAAGTGCCAACCACGATCCCATCTGTGGATATTATGCTATCTAAGTTAATCCAACAGTTTTCGCATGCAAAGTTCCACTCATAAGAGCTCGTAATTGGAACGAAACCTCCAGCAACGGTCATATTCTGGGTCGGGGAGGATTTCAACTCCCGCAAACGGATAACGAACGTTTCCTAACACTTTACCAGAAGAACGAGCACATTATGCTTTTGCTTCAGTTAAGTTACTGTCATTGTTTTCCATGTTGCTCTTCACCGTAATGAAAAAGAAGATCAAACGCATTTAAGGCTGCAGAGATGCAGCGGAGCGAATTCGGTTGCCATGGCAATTTCGCGAGAGTCGTAGAATGACTTGGGGAACAAATGTTAAAATACCGTGAAAAGCCGTTGTGAACAATGAGACCGGTCGTTCGTTCTTAGGATCACGTGTGCCATTATACGAGAAAGAGGAGCTCTCGTGAACGATACGATGCAATTGGTAGGGTGCCACGTGTTATAAAAATGACGAGTTCGGATCACATCTTCGAGAAGAGAAGAGATTCTTAACTTTTTCATCGTCTAGTACTCACGTTTCCTAAAGGGACAACTAACGGCCTTTCGAAGATTGAGGAATAACTCACGCACACGACAATCATCATAGATGTGTAAGTGGAAAAAATAATACCACGATGGAGCTACTTTGTGTGGAAAGATGGGGGTGGGTGGGTGATCTGACATTCCGTAGGTATCCAGCGAACATCGTTTCTTCCGTTGAGTTCCTTTCGACTCACAGACCAGAGATTTTTTCTATCCTACAGTCGCTCAAAAAACTGGAAATAATTTTTAGAAATTAGTGATCTGGCAACCTTCGTGTCACGTGACACGAAGGTTGCCAGATCACTAATTTCTAAAAAAATCGTTGCCAGATATATTTTCTGAATTCTGTATTCAACCATAGTGTTCGGATACTTTTTTGAGCGACTGTACCTTTGAGTTTATTTAGTATATCGTTACCTCACCAAATCCAACCCACTTAGTTATAAATTAGTTACGTGAAGTGTATTTGAGTTACTTTCACCCCTTGTATGGAGAGGGTTGGGTTGTTTTACCTCTGAGCGGCATTTTTTTGCACACCATGGGCTAAATGGCCAGGTCACATGGACCCCGAAGGCTCAGAGAAGGTTGGGGGAGGGGACCCACTGGAACAGCTGTTGGGAGACAGATGATAGCCTCCCGTCAAGGCCATCCAGCGTGTTCTTTAACGTGCACAGGGTATAGCTTCCCGCACACGGGGCCACGGCTTAACGTCCCATCCGACGGACGGCGGCCTTTCCAAGTCCATCAGTGTCCCCTACTAACCGTGGGCAAGGGGGGGAATTTTGCGGAGATAAATATCAACGCTGACCCACTGGGACTCGAACCTGGGAACTACAGATTTCGAGCCTGGCGCGCTACCGACTGAGCCACCCCCGCCCCTGTATGGAGAGGATTCGGTTCAGCTCTTAGCGCATCAGGCTCGTAATCGGCAGGTCTCAAGTTCGAATTTCAACTCTGAGAGCTTTGAGATTTTTTTCTCTGTTAACCACCTCCCTTCCCTCGATGAGAAATAGCTTGAAAACGGCATAACGTCCCGCCGTCCGTCGGCTGGGACGTTATGCCGTGATCCAGTGTGCGGGAGAGCCATACCCTCTGTCCGTTAAAGAACAAACTAGATGGTCTTCACGGGAGGCTACTGTTTCCTAACAGCTGTCCAGTGGGTCCCCTCCTCCAACCTTCTCTGTGCCCTCGGGGTCCTTGTGAGCTGGCGTTTTTAGCCCATTGCGTGCAAAAAATTGCCGCTCAGAGGTAAAACAACCCAAACCTTCCACCCAGGGGAAGAGTAGAGACCACGGAAACGACAGCCACGTTGCCAAGTTTTCAGCGAGAATTAAGAAATTTATCGGTGGAAAGGAGAAATTTGTCCGACCCATATTTTCCAAGGGATATATCTAGTATAAACATAAAGCGTGATAAAGTGTTGGCTTTCAGAAGCACTGAAAATGGGCAGTTGCAACGAATTTCTTCGGCAAGCCCTACATCGCGTCAGATGCTTTACTGTAAGACCTCGGGACTATTGTAATTTTAGTGTAATATCTAATTTTTTGATGGGGTTCACAATTTGACTTTTTCAGAAACTCGTTCGAAATAGTTTGGTTGTTTTACCTCAGAGAGACACTTTTTTTTCACACAATGGGTTAAATGGCCAGGTCACAAGGATCCCGAGGGCTCAGAGAAGGTTGGGAGAGAAGACCTACTGGATAGGAGGTAGATGGTAGTCCTGTTAAGGCCATCCAGCTTGTTCTTTAACGTGCACAGGGTAAGGCTCTCCTGCCCACGATGCTAAAACTTGACTCCCCATCCGACTGACTGCCACCTTTCTAAGCCTATCGGTGTCCCTTACTGGCAGAAGGCAAGATGGGGAATTTTGGGGAGATAATTTTTAAAGCTGGCCCAGGTGAGACTCGAACCTGGGAACTGCATCTTACAAGCCTGGTACGCTACCGACTGAGCCCCTCCACACACACACACTCCATTGGAAATAGCAAAAATGACAATACAGAAATATACAATCCAGAAATATATATCCAGAAATATACAATCATAGAATATACAATCCAGAAATCAACCAGAAATAACAACCAAAAATAACAACCCAAAAATCAACCAGAAATAACCAGAAATCAACCAGAAATCAACCCAATAAAAATCAACCAGAAATAACAACCCAAAAATCAACCAGAAATAACAACCCAAAATACAACCAGAAATATACAATCCATATACAATCCAGAAATGACAGCAAACTATGAAAAATTTAACACCAATTCCAGTATTTTTCGCCAAATTCCTGACATTTTTTGCGCATTAGTAGTATGGGTCCAATTTTCTTATGATAGTCAAATTATTTTTTCAAACAACATGTCGATCTCTTGTTTTGAAGTCCGAAAAATCTAGATTAAACTGAAATTAACTCGCACCTACACCTCTGTGTTAATACCCCAGCGACTCAGTTCATACCACATACACCGCATGCGCTGATGCACCTTTTCAATATTCATAAAGCTTTTTATTAAAGCCACTCTGCTCTCATTTTCGAAGCGGCGAGGACTGCAGCGAGAATAACAAGTTGCACTCTCTGGTCTCAACGGAGTTTTGTTGGTTTATTGTTGACAAAAAACCTTAACAACAATCTTCGCTGCATTGTTTCTCATATCGTTATTGCGAAACAGCGGGCGATCATTCCTTTCAATTCGGCCAATTAAAATCTCGTCCTCTGTTACATTTTCTTTCTTTAATCCTGCTCTCAGTTAACAATGGACAAGAATTAATTAGAAGCCATTGTTTTAATATTGCCGCGGAATTAATCTCTTAAAGTAACTTTTAATGAAAACTTTTTTTGTTATATGATCGACCCCACACCGAACAACTTTTAAATCCAAAGTGCTTCTAATTGTAGTAAACAAAAATAATGCACATGTCATTTGAATACTGTTCTCTGTACCCTATATTTGGCCGCAAAACTCCCCGCCCTGCTCTTAGTCAGTAGGGAAAGGCCGCCGTCCATTGGATGGGACGTTAAGCCGTAGCTCCGTGTGAGGGAGAGCCATATCCTGTGCGCGTTAAAGAGAAGGTTGGATGGCCTTGGCGGCAGGCTACCATCTGTCTCCCAACAGTTGTTCTAGTGGGTCCCCTCCTCCTACCTTCTCTGAGTCTTCGGAGTCCTTGTGATCTCTCCCAGGTTCGAGTCCCAGCTGGGTCAGCGTTGAGATTTATCTCCGCAAAATTCCCCGCCCTGCCCACGGTCAGTAGGGGACACCGATGGGCTATGAAAGGCCGCCGTCCGTCGGATGGGACGTTAAGCCGTGGCCCCGTGTGCGGGAGAGCCATACTCTGTGCACGTTAAAGAACACGCTGGATGGACTTGACGGGAGGCTACCATCTGTCTCCCAACAGCTGTTCCAGTGGGTCCCCTCCCCCAACCTTCTCTGAGCCTTCGGGGTCCATGTGACCTGGCCATTTAGCCCATGGTGTACAAAAAAGTGCCACTCAGAGGTAAAACAACCCAACCCTATATTTGGGTTTAGCTGTATTGGTTATTAATATTTATGGTTATTATTTTCAGGCAGAGATTAAGAACAAAATGTTTACTTCTTTTGAATTTGATTGCTTTAGTTTTAGAGAATGATGTTATTTTACTAAAGTTAGCTAAGGAATTGTTGATAATTTTCTGTTGCCCATCATGGCTGTAAAACAGATTAAAAGCAAAAAAAAAATACGAAAAAATATGAAATAAATAAATTTGTTAATTTATGCAGATAAACTATTGTCATAGATAGGTTAAAAAAATTCTATGAGAAAATGTCACAACAATAAATAATTAATAATGATGTGAGGCTCTCTTACCTTTTGGACTAAATGACCAGGTCATAAGGTCCTCAAGAGATGAGAGAATGTGGGGTAAGATGGTTCAATGTTAGGAGACATTACCACCGAACATAGCCTTTACAGTGCACAAGCATGGCTCTGTAGAACCAACGTGGCCACAGTTGTAGGTCTCCTACAAGGGACGGCGGTTTTTTCAAACCCAAGGGTGTCCCCTTTCTCACCGAGAGCAGAGAAAATTCTTAACGCCGGCACAGTTGAGATTCGAACCTAGGAATATCACATTCGGAGACTGACGCGGTACGGTTTAAGTCACCTCCCCCCCCCCCCCCGGTTTCAGCAGGGTATTGGGTTCGGTTTACCTCTGAGTGGCTCCTTTTTTTTACACACAATTGGCTAAATGGTTAGTTCACGAGGACACCAAAAGCTCAGAGAAGATTTGGGGGGGAGGACCCACTGGACAGCTGATAGGAGACAAATCCCGTCTGTGCAATCCAGCGTGTTCTTTAAAGTACACAGGGTATGGCATTTTCTGCACACTGAGCCACGGCTTTACGTTCCATCCGATGGGCGGCTGCTTTTCCAAGTTTATAGATGTCCCCTTTCTGACCGAGGGTAGGGTGAGGATTCAGCGGAGATAAATATTGACGCTGGCACATGTGGGACTCGAACCTGTAGAATACGAACCTGACGCGGTAACGACCGAGATAACTCTCTCGCCACGATAGTCTATTTTAAAAGAAATCTGAAAAATCGATATTTAACTAAAGCGAACTAATATTTGGTAACAAGATTTAAAAAAAAGATGTCTTTGTACCATATTCATTTAATCTTTAAATAAAATTACAGCAGCCCTACAGATTTCATAACATCGACGCTAAAAATAGATTTTGTCTTCATTTTGCACCTGGTCTTCCATGGTGAAATAACAATTCTTCTACTCAATGGTGTATCCAAAGTTTGAATAACATATATTTCCTAAGGAAAACACTCTTGAATGTCATTCGTTCAACAAGTTAGAACCCCCCTCCCCTTTCTAGAGCAAGGGCAGGGGTGGCTCAGTCGGTAGCGCGCCAGTTCCCAGGTACTAGCCCCGCCAACCTAATCTGCAGTTCCCAGGTACTAGTCCCAGCTGAGTCAGCGTTGAGATTTATCTCCGCAAAACTTCCCGCCCTGCCAACGGTCAGTAGGGAACACTGATGGGGAAATTAGTGATCTGGCAACCTTCTTGTCACGTGATTACAGAATTCAGGAAAAATATCTGGAGCGTGTACAGCAACTATACACGCTCCAGTTACCGTTCACAGCAAACTGGAGCGTGTGCAGTTACTGCATACGCTCCAGTTTGTTGTGAACTGCACACGCTCAATATTTCCGTGAGTGAGCCCCACACGATCCAGGTCTTTGTGAGCTCACACGATCCAATGTGCTGTGAACATTAACCGCAACCGCTCCAGTTTGCTGTGAACGGTAACTGCACACGCTCCATATTCATTGCATTATATATTCATACGCATTATATATATTAAAAAATATCCGAACACTATGGTTGATTGCAGAATTCAGAAAAAATATCTGGCAACGATTTTTTTAGAAATTAGTGATCTGGCAACCTTCGTGTCACGTGACACGAAGGTTGCCAGATCACACACGTGGGCAGGGCGGGGAAATTTTGCGGAGATAAATCTCAACGCTGACCCAGCTGGGACTCGAACCTGGGAACTACAGATTACGAGCCTGGCGCGCTACCGACTGAGCCACCCCCGCCCCACAAAAACAAGGGATTCTTCTTATTACCAATACTGGCAGACATAGCACTCCAACATATTGAAAAGACTGTCATCATTAGAAACTCACTCCAGCAATTAAAATATTATAAGAGATATGTAGATCATTATATGCAGACAAGATTCAGAAATTTTGCATGAGTTGTAAGCACAAATAAATGACGTCTATCCAGCCACTGAAGTAACACTGAAAAGGAAAAGGACGAACAATTACCATTTTTGGATATGTTACTACATCGGCAGGAACAAAAACTGGAAACTGCAGTCTACCATAAGCCTACAGCGCCATCCATTATCATCCCATACGCCTACCAACAGCCACTAGCCCACAAAAAAAAATTAAAAATTGCATTATAAGATATGCCTCCATACCACAGTTTTATGAAAAAAGAAAAAGAAAAATATACTCGGATGATCAAATTGCGGGTATATTTTCGGCAATGGCCGAAAATATGGCAAGAGAAACTTGGAAAAAATATCCCAATCGACATCAACGCAGCAATTAAAGAAAAATAAGAAAACGAAAGGGATGTACGGTTAAAAAAAGAGATAAACCACTTCACTAGCAAGAGTGGTTTCTAATACAGGAAAATGAGACCACAATTTGACCTGACCAAAATTATTTGTGCCCATCTCCCTCCCGACTAAGTTTTAATTGGATCTCGCCCAACAACTGGTGATATACCCAAAATAGAGAAAGAGTGTTGCAACGAAGAAATTTACCACCCACTTCATCCCTGGAAACTGCTCCTTGATCTGCGCGGCGCTGCTGAAGCATCCACACCTCTATCTACTATCCCAGGCACATGACCCCTATCCCACACCACTATCCACAATATTACCCCTATCCCAGGCACATGAGCAGGACCACGAAACCGCATACGGCGCAGCCGCACAACAACACACACGAATATAATCTCCGAAGTAGAACTGTTTACCCAACTTCTGACGATGTTATATTCGAACACGTCAAGTGACGGTGGTTTAAATATCATTGTGTGATCCGTGCAACAGGAAAGGACTTACTTCACATATTACTACAATAAGTGATTAACATCCCTACTATCCTGTATTCACCGATCGAAATGTTATTTTGATTTACTAAAACAGCTCGGATAGTGATTAAGTTTTTAATCTATGACTTCATCGTTGGTAGAAGCAGTCGGTTTCTCTGGGTACTTGTGCAATCGGTCCCACATTTAATGGTGGGTTAATAGATCGGATTCCTAGCTGCCTTGTATCGGAAGTTATCCCTCAGAAAGTGTCCGAAATTTCTGGGGGCGCTCTAGTTGCCTATCTTCTGAATGGAGTAGTACGTTAATAATCAAGAGTACTAACGTGACTAGAGTACTAACGTTATCAATCAAGCGTTGTGACAAGAGTACTAACGTTTATCAATTATGAGTTGTGACTAGAGTACTAACGTTAACAATCAAGAGATGTGACTAGAGTACTAACGTTTATCAATTAAGAGTTGTGACTAGAGTACTAATGTTATCAATTACGAGCTGTGACTAGAGTACTAACGTTATCAACAAGAGCTGTGACTAGAGTACTAACGTTATCAACAAGAGCTGTGACTAGAGTACTAACGTTAACAACAAGAGTTGTGACTAGAGTACTAACGTTATCAATCAAGAGCTGTGACTAGAGTACTAACGTTATCAATCAAGAGCTGTGACTAGAGTACTAACGTTAGCAATCAAGAGCTGTGACTAGAGTACTAACGTTAGCAATCAAGAGCTGTGACTAGAGTACTAACGTTATCAATCAAGAGCTGTGACTAGAGTACTAACGTTAGCAATCAAGAGCTGTGACTAGAGTACTAACGTTAGCAATCAAGAGCTGTGACTAGAGTACTAACGTTATCAATCAAGAGCTGTGACTAGAGTACTAACGTTATCAATCAAGAGCTGTGACTAGAGTACTAACGTTAGCAATCAAGAGCTGTGACTAGAGTACTAACGTTATCAATCAAGAGCTGTGACTAGAGTACTAACGTTAGCAATCAAGAGCTGTGACTAGAATACTAACGTTAGCAATCAAGAGCTGTGACTAGAGTACTAACGTTATCAATCAAGAGCTGTGACTAGAGTACTAACGTTATCAATCAAGAGCTGTGACTAAAGTACTAACGTTATCAATCAAGAGCTGTGACTAGAGTACTAACGTTAGCAATCAAGAGCTGTGACTAGAGTACTAATGTTATCAATCAGGAGCTGTGACTAGAGTACTAACGTTATCAATCAAGAGCTGTGACTAGAGTACTAACGTTATCAATCAAGAGCTGTGACTAGAGTACTAACGTTATCAATCAAGAGCTGTGACTAGAGTACTAACGTTAGCAATCAAGAGCTGTGACTAGAGTACTAACGTTAGCAATCAAGAGCTGTGACTAGAGTACTAACGTTAGCAATCAAGAGCTGTGACTAGAGTACTAACGTTATCAATCAAGAGCTGTGACTAGAGCACTAACGTTATCAATCAAGAGCTGTGACTAGAGCACTAACGTTATCAATCAAGAGGTGTGACTAGAGTACTAACGTTAACGGTGGAAATCTCTGAGTAAACTTATCTATGGGAAGAGTTATCCACGTTTTGGGCCAAACTTTTGACATGGTTTTAACTACTATAAAAATAAAACTATAAAAAATAACATTCAGTTTCTATTAGTATTTCTAATATTTTTTTTGTTACAAATATTTCGTTCCAATTATTATTTTAATTTCGTCATGAAACGATTATAATTAATTATATTATAGTAAAATAAATTATGTACGACTTGAATTTCTGTTTATATATTTTATTATGCGTTAGAGAAATTTCTCCAAACTGAGCTCGATCTCAACAATTGCCCAAATGGTTCGGGCTCAATGACTTCGCCCAAACCCATCTCCAATAACAATCATTAAGAATAACCCCACATATAAAAAAAAATCAAGTCTCAAAAAAGGCATTTTTGGGGGAAGGGATATTTCCGCAGTTCTTCCAATAGTTACATCTCATTTCGCAAATTACTAAATATATTACCATTAACGTGCTATCTATCTATCTATAGTCTATCCGTATATCTATATATATTCTGTCTCCTAACATCTGTAGAGTGGGTCCCCTCCCGCAACCTTCTCTGAGACTTCGGGGTCCTTGTGACCTGACCATCTAATGAATCGGTTATTGCAATCCAATCATGGGGCGAGGGTGGCTCAGTCGGTAGCGCGCCAGGCTCGTAATCTGTAGTTCCCAGGTTCGAGTCCCAGCTGGGTCAGTGTTGAGATTTATCTCCGCAAAAATTCCCCGCCCTGCCCACGGTTAGTAGGGGACACCGATGGGCTCGGAAAGGCCGCCGTCCGTCGGATGGGGCGTTAAGCCGTGGCCCCGTGTACGGGAGAGCCATACCCTGTGTACGTTAAAGAACACGCTGGGTGGTCCTTGACGGGAGGCTACCATCTGTCTCCCAACAGCTGTTCCAGTGGGTCCCCTCCCCCAACCTTCTCTGAGCCTTCGGGGTCCATGTGACCTGGCCATTTAGCCTATGGTGTGCAAAAAAAGTGCCGCTCAGAGGTAAAACAACCCAAAACAACCCAACGCAATCCAATCATAGTCCCATTTCTCACGAAAAAATCTAACGCAATTGTAGCATCTGCGCCGTTAGAGTTCCTCCGAGTTTAGAAACCTCTATAGCTCTTGCTGCTTAAACTCCTGCCAAGTTATGAACAAAGAGCAAGAGTCTTCAAGATGGAAACTTTCTGCAACACTCACTCGGCGTGTTTGTCTGTGGAGGACCTTCTCGCTCGTCGTGACCTAGGCTCCTTTCCGTTGTAACCCTCCTCCGTCTGCAAATAATTGATCACGCCATCGACGAGACCTCGTGCCGTACGCTCTCATCGATTTATTGACGACGGGACGGTCGGGGATCAACTAATACGAGAGGATCTGGCAGCTTAAAGGGGAGCATTGTCTGCTGAAAGAGATTTCGTAGAAAGATCATCGAGTGCGTTTGTTAGGACTTCTTTTGTGCTTTTGTTGAAGAGTCGACGAATAACAATTGCGCTGATCAGTATTTTTTTTTCTTTCTCTCCATTCATTCGAGGAGGGCCCATTCGTCACTGATAAGGATGTGCAGCCAGGACGTCACCAAGAACGAGCGAGATAATATGAATGGGGGGGGGGGGGGTCATTTTGAACATGGTGAACTTTTTTTTTAGTTACTTCATTTGGATTTTAGTAGAATTTCGGTTGGGTTGTTTTACCTCTGAGCGGCACTTTTTTGCACAGCATGGGCTAAATGGCCAGGTCACATGGACCCCGAAGGCTCAGAGAAGGTTGGGGGAGGGACCCACTGGAACAGCTGTTGGGAGACAGATGGCAGCCTCACGTCAAGGCCATCCAGCGTGTTCTTTAACGTGCACAGGGTATGGCTCTCTCGCACACGGAGCCACGGCTTAACGTCCCATCCGACGGACGGCGGCCTTTCCAAGCCCATCGGTGTCCCCTACTGACCGTGGGCATGGCGGGGAATTTTTGCGGAGATAAATCGCAACGCTGACCCAGCTGGGACTCGAACCTGGGAACTACAGATTACGAGCCTGGCGCGCTACCGACTGAGCCACCCCACCCCTAGAGTTAGTAGAATGTCACAGAGAGAGAAGTGCAAAATGATATAGAACCTTAGGAAATTAACAGACCATCCAAAATGTTTTTTTTTTTTGGTTTATGATTTATGCTCATATACACTACTTCAGTGAATTAGGTGTTCACTGCGACTAGTGTCTACGTAATGAGAATGTCTGCCGATTTCAAGACGTGAAGCGACCATGGAGCGCTAGTTACATTTTCCTCCGCTGTGACGCTTTCGATCGCTGTTTCGCTTGTTACTTGCTTCGTAGCAATATAGGTTTTACGCTGTTTACCGCTAGTTTCAAAATTGAATTCTGATATGGATTTCTTCATATGTGATTTACTTATTATTCAGTCTACTTCCTGCTGTATTCAACTAGAAGTCTGAACGATGATGCAGGGGCAGGGGGTGGCTCAGTCGGTAGCGCGCCAGGCTCGTAATCTGTAGTTCCCAGGTTCGAGTCCCAGCTGGGTCAGCGTTGAGATTTATCTCCGCAAAATTCCCCGCCCTACCCACGGTCAGTAGGGGACACCGATGGGCTTGGAAAGGCTGCCGTCCGTCGGATGGGACGTTAAGCCGTGGCCCCGTGTGCGGGAGAGCCATACCCTGTGCACGTTAAAGAACACGCTGGATGGCCTTGACGGGAGGCTACCATCTGTCTCCCAACAGCTGTTCCAGTGGGTCCCCTCCCCCAACCTTCTCTGAGCCTTCGGGGTCCATGTGACCTGGCCATTTAGCCCATGGTGTGCAAAAAAGTCCCTCTCAGAGGTAAAACAACCCAACGTTAAAGAACACGCTGGATAGCCTTGACGGGAGGCTACCATCTGTCTCCCAACAGCTGTTCCAGTGGGTCCCCTCCCCCAACCTTCTCTGAGCCTCGGGGTCCATGTGACCTGGCCATTTATCCCATGGTGTGCAAAAAACTCCCTCTCAGAGGTAAAACAACCCAACGTTAAAGAACACGCTGGATGGCCTTGACGGGAGGCTACCATCTGTATCCCAACAGCTGTTCCAGTGGGTCCCCTCCCACAACCTTCTCTGAGCCTTCGGGGTCCATGTGACCTGGCCATTTAGCCCATGGTGTGCAAAAAAGTGCCGCTCAGAGGTAAAACAAGCCAAGCTGAACGATGATGCACTATTGTGTAATGTTTCGCAGAAGCGAAACTTATGAAACAATACTCAGTTTCTATCAAATCTCTTGTAAACTGGATCTGCCAGACAGGTGGCTACAGTAATATGTCTGCAATGTAATGTTGACATGAGTAATTTGAAAAATATTCAGAGATCATTTTTGAATAAATAATATTTTGGAATCGAAGGAATCGCAAGCAAGGGAGAGTTATTCCCATTAGGTCAAAACGATGAATATTTTTGCAATATATGGAACTGAGTTACACTGCTCTAACAAAAATACTAGAGAATTTCCGTGTCATGTGTGAGGTACAGTCGCTCAAAAAAGTATCCGAACGCTATGGTTGATTACAGAATTCAGAAAAAATATCTGGCAACGATTTTTTTTAGAAATTAGTGATCTGGCAACCTTCGTGTCACGTGACACGAAGGTTGCCAGATCAATCCCACGTAGCATATGCCCTGTTGGTGAAATCCAAAATAAATATACAAAGCATGAACAAAAAAAAAATATCTAAAAAGGCCTCTAGCCTGACACCTCCCTGCCAGAAGTCATTAGTTAGTCCTGTTAACTGCTGACTAAAAGGTCAAGTTGAACGCTGAAAATTAGAGTTCATTTTCGCGTAAACCTGAGAGTTCAATGCCACAAAATTCAGAGTTCGTAGTCGCTTTATGAATTCTATAAATTCTCTGCGAATTGTCACATCTTTTGCACATCTCTGTACACTACACTTAAATATAGAAGA
The DNA here is from genome assembly GCA_038380435.1 of Ryuthela nishihirai. Lineage (NCBI taxonomy): Eukaryota > Metazoa > Arthropoda > Arachnida > Araneae > Heptathelidae > Ryuthela > Ryuthela nishihirai. The sequence continues at coordinate 88,828,385 of JAWZYU010000001.1, read as the reverse complement.
ACTTCTAGGTATATCCCGGTGCACTGAGTCTAAATATTGTCTTTTTGCTTCAAACACAAAAAGAAACTGGTGACTGAAGTAGTTGTCCAAGAGTACACAGTTTATAAATTAATTCTCTCACTAATAACTGTCTTTGACGAATATATGCCGTACTGGCGGTGTTCATTCGTTCCCAGGTGACATCCCATGTGAAAGGCTATGCACACCTTTCGTGACTACCTAGATATCACCTTCCCGTTCGTACCCTCTGACTCTATAGGCTGAAAGTCGTCGACTTTGGCGTCGGCCTGACCCATTGTTACCTCCAATTGCCATGTTCGCTCCCTCCCCTGCATAATTTTGATCATCGTGGACATCGAGTCTGACAGATTGCTGCACATGTTTGGGCTGGGAGATAGGACGGCGTTGATTGGACGATCTCCATGGAGCATACATTTCCCTTTTTCTAACTGGAATTTCTCTACCTCTTTCATAGCAGCTTCCTGTATTGGCCCACGGCTCGTGGATTTTCCTCCTGGGGTTACCAGTTCAGACCTTCTCTCCTTCTTTCTAATTAACTTACCATATGCTTCTACACTCAGAAGTACCTCCTTCTGCAGATTTGCTACTACTGCGCATAGCACTTTAATTTCTCCTCCACTCCCAGTGCTATTGTCTGAGCCATCAGTCAAACTTAAAGGCAGCTCTTTTACCTCTGCCCTTTTGGCATCACCAAACGGTCCATGCAACAACAGATGGTCTTTTACCGGGTGCTTTTCTTCGTTCAGCATACCCTTTCTGATTACTGTCAGGTCTGCCCCCGAATCCACGACTGCTCTAGCTGTCTGGTCGCCACATCCGATTCGAACCTCTTCATAATTTACTGGGATACGTATCTCTCCCTGTCCCATTACTCGACTGCTTGGACTTGGCTTTGAATGTGTGGTAACCCTTCCTATCGTTGCCTCACAAACATCTTCAGAATTCTGATCCAAGGTGCTAACTTGATATACCTGAGTTCGACTCTCATGGTCCACAGTTCTCAGTGGGCAATCTTTCATCAAATGTTCGTCAGATCTACATTTATGGCACCTCCTTACCTTTGGGACATTTCTATATTCAGCTAAATTAACTGCCGACCGATACCTTCTGCTCGAATAATTTCTCTCTGAGTCTATCCTCTGCTGGGGGGAAACAACACATTCTGCATATAGTCTACGCCTTAACTCTTTAAAAGTTTGGATTTCTTCCGTTCCGTTTACACTGGCTAGATGGATTTCTGCCCACGTGGCCTATTTCGTCTGCTTTTGCTCATGACTCCTCCTCTTTCTGTACTACGTAAGCATGAGTGTCTTGAGGAAGGCTATCATGTAACTTATCCGACACTATCAGGTCCATAAGCTCCTCAAATTTTGTCACCTTCCTACTGCGGACGTAGTAATCCCAGCTATTTCTGAGTCTCGAGGCTAACTGATTATATGACTCATTCGGTTCTTTCGCGATAGTTTCAAACTTTCTCTTGTACGCAGAGGGAGTGAGCTTAAACTCTTTTAATACCGCCTCTTCAACTTTCTTATAATTAGCAAAATCCTCTGCACTTAATTTTCGAAAAACGTGATTTGCATATTTACCATCTAAAAAAGAAATGATGACTTTGCCTTGAAACTCCTCTGGTACTTCATATATCTTAAAACCCCTTTCCGCTGTCTCAAAGAGATTTATCACTTCTGAGTTTTTAGGGCTTCCAGCTAACATATTTCCCAATAATTTTATATAATTAGCCAGCCGCGCATCTGCTGGATTACTAGAAACTGCCTCCGTTCGCACATCACCCCTCTCCTCGTTTGCATTCCTCATTTGCAGTTCCAGCATTCTATACTCATGCTCTCTCTCCTTTTCCCTTTCTGCTGCCTCTCTCTCTTCCCTTCTCAGCTGCATCTCTAACCTCATCCTTTCTAATTCAAAATCATATCCAATCCTTTCTTTAGCTCTCTGCTTTCTGGTCCCGCTCTGCAGCATATCCACATCGTTTTCATTGCCATAATCCCTCAACCCTCTCATGTCTTCCGCAGCCTCAGACTCTCTGTCTACTGTCACCTCCTCGCTTCCCAGGTCACTCCCTGAAGCATCACCCTGCGCGCTATTCCTATCTGTGACTGTGTAGCCTCGCCTTAACTCATCCCTTTTCCTATCGCGACCGCTCCTAAGCTCCATTTTAGCTCGTACAGGCCTCTGCCGTATCTAACTACTCACCCCTAGAGTAAGAGGATACTTACCTCCGATGTGACGACAGGAACGAACCGCCTCGTCAGTCTGCCACCTGAAGCACACAGTCGGAACACTCTTGGCAGTATCAGCCTTGCGCTGATCAGCTCCCAGTGGATGTTGAACTTTTCCGTCACCTTCACAGCTTTTTCCACAGTTCGAACGTGATGCACGATTCTTCAGGTACCTTCACAGCTATTCTATCGCCTGAAGCACACCGCAGGACACTCTTGGCAGTATCAGCCTTGTTCTGGTCAGCTCACAATGGATGTCGGAACTCTTCCGTCACCTTCGCCGCTACTTTCACCTCTGTTGCGTACTGGCGGCTGCGCCACTTTGTGATGTTGCTTCTTCGTTTGTTTGTCTATTGGGACCACTTAGGAATGTCCCCTCGGTTCGATCGCAATACGCGACGGGTGAAAGAGTTTTTCAGATCAAACATCAAAGATTTTATTGCAATTGAAGGGACTCGATACTGAGGCTCCTTCCCAATAAATTGGTTCAACTTAGTCCTTGGTAAAACAATAACTATCCTTTATTGATATGAACTACATTGACTGATGAGGAAAAACACACTCGTCACTCATTTACTATGAATTACAAAACCAGCTTACTATCCCCGTTCAGCTGTTTTCCCGAGAGCCTACGTACCGCTAATACCAGTCGGCACTCACCAGCCTTTCCAATCTTGTCTTTTCCCGCTCGTCCCTCGGCTGGCTCTCTCTTCTCCTCGCTGTTGCCAAACCCTTTCTTCCTTTTTCTCTCCGCTCCGGACCATCTGGGGCGTCCGCGAGCAGTGGGGTGACCTCCGTCCCCTCCGGGCACTGTTACTTCAATTAACTTTCCAGATGCCGGGACAGAGGGCCTACCATGTAGCATATGCCTTGTTGGTGAAATCCAAAATAAATATACAAAGCATGAACAAAAAAAAAAATATCTAACAAAGCCTCTAGCCTGACAGTGTGCAGTAACTGCACACGCTCCAGTTTGCTGTGAACGGTAACTGGAGCGTGTACAGTTGCTGTACACGCTCCAGATATTTTTCCTGAATTCTGTAATCACGTGACACGAAGGTTGCCAGATCACTAATTTCTAAAAAAATCGTTGCCAGATATTTTTTCTGAATTCTGTAATCAACCATAGCGTTTGGATACTTTTTTGAGCAACTGTACCTGCCATCCTCACAGGCCTTCTACTGTGGCATATAAACTGACAGTCTCCTGTTAGACCTCTGTGGCAAGCAGCTGCTTGAGGGGGTATTTATTTATTTTTTTAACTTTTAAAATAATCATTTAATGAAAAAAGGTTACTGAAAGCAAATTAAAGATCATAAGCTTATCTATTGAAATCTCGATTTTCAACAGCATTCTTCTAGTATTTAAGGAATTATGGAAGTTAGAATATTTCACAACAGTAATGGGTCATAAGAATTTATTTCAGATATTAATTAAAACTTAAATGATTTGAATGAATACTTATTATTTAACAAAATACAAATTTTTAGTTACATAATGATTATTTCGATGTTAGATAATTATGAATGATTTTTATCAAACAAGATAATTTATTATTAAATATTTCACTTCAATAATTCTTTAAATACTGAACGAATATTGATGATAAATCGAGATTTCAATGAATTTGGTTATCGTTAACTTCAGTCACAGGTTTTCATTAAATGCATCAAATGCGTATTATGCAAAATCTGAGTTTGTGTTTATCGGCCACCTAGATAGCAGCAGCATCCTCACAAGGTAGAGAGACAATACTGCCCACACACTCACACAGGAGCGGCTCGAAAGAATCTAATCCCGACGGGGTCTGGACGGGGGTGGCTCAGTCGGTAGCGCGCCAGGCTCGTAATCTGTAGTTCCCAGGTTCGAGTCCCAGCTGGGTCAGCGTTGAGATTTATCTCCGCAAAATTCCCCGCCCTGCCCACAGTCAGTAGGAGACACCGATGGGCTCGGAAAGGCCGCCGTCCGTCGGATGGGACGTTAAGCCGTTGCCCCGTGTGTGGGAGAGCCATACCCTGTGCACGTTAAAGAACACGCTGGATGGCTTTGACGGGAGGCTACCATCTGTCTCCCAACAGCTATTCCAGTGGGTCCCCTCCCCCAATCTTCTCTGAGCCTTCGGGGTCCATGTGACCTGGCCATTTAGCCCATGGTGTGCAAAAAAGTGCCGCTTAGAGGTAAAACAACCCAACCCGACGGGGTCTGCAATTACCAGTCTACAATCTTCATCTTCATCACATTTCTCTATTAATTACATACTTTAGATATTATGGAGCAGAGATGGCCAAACAGTTGATCGAGATCGACTTTTGGTCAATCGCGTAGCTGCCAGTTCTAGGTGGAAAAGATTGTAGTTTAATTATTGTAGCAATGTCACGTTAATATGTTTGATGCTAAATTGTTATTTTATGCCATCCTCTCAGACCTTCTACTATGGCATATAAACTGACAGGCTCCTGTCAGACCTCTGTGGCAAGCAGCTGCTTGAGGGGGTATTTATTTATTTTTTTATGCTTATCCGGTCAAGCAGTGTTAAATTATTATTTTTATGACGTATGTCATAATGGGTCGGGGGTGGCTCAGTAGGTAGTGCCCAGGCCCCTTTAACCTTCTAAATTGAAAAATAATGAATAATTGAACTTTATATTAAATCGTCAATTGATGTGATAAAAAATAACGTTACTTTAAAACAAGCCAAAAAACAGGAGGGGCTGTGTAGGTCGGAAGCAGAAATTGAAATAAAAAGACTGACATGTAAAGAGTCAATTTCTGTGCTGCAGCATACATTTTGCGCCTATTTCATTTTAAAGCTATTTCTTTTAATCATTAATTTTTTAGCAAATTTCCCATTTCATACTTAATTAAAAAAAGTCGGGTATTATTATCAAAATAATTGTGCTTAAATCTATTGCTTATGCATTTCCCTTAACAATAAGCTCTATTGCAATAGTAATTAAAATTATTAAATTAAAAAAGTAAAGAATTGTTTCATAAAAAAATTAATTTTGTTCTTTAAAGATTACCCTTAAATAACATCATTGGATAAACACTTGAAAATTACGGATTTCAATAGATAATAATTTTCAAATGTAACACGATTATTTTTGAACATATTTTTCAATATGGACAGTTTAAGTCGTTATTTCCGTTGTGTCTCTAAGGAAGATTCTAGTTTATTGTTCTTGATTAGCCATCTGGCGGGGGCGGGGGCGGGGGTGGCTCAGTCGGTAGCGCGCCAGGCTCGTAATCTGTAGTTCTCAGGTTCGAGTCCCAGCTGGGTCAGCGTTGAGATTTATCTCCGCAAAATTCCCCCGCCCTGCCCACGGTCAGTAGGGGACACCGATGGGCTTGGAAAGGCCGCCGTCCGTCGGATGGGACGTTAAGCCGCTGCCCCGTGTGCGGGAGAGCCATACCCTGTGCACGTTAAAGAACACGCTGGATGGCCTTGACGGGAGGCTGCCACCTGTCTCCCAACAGCTGTTCCAGTGGGTCCCCTCCCCCAACCTTCTCTGAGCCTTCGGGGTCCATGTGACCTGGCCATTTAGCCCATGGTGTGCAAAAAAGTGCCGCTCAGAGGTAAAACAACCCAAATAGCCATCTGGCTGATTCTTTACAATGTGTCTTCGACCAGATCGCTATATACTTTCCGTTGACGTAGGTTAGCTTATCGCGGAACGGTGCTGCCCTCATTGTGACAAGTTCTGAAGTTTCCTATGCGCGCTTGCTAACACGGAGATTCGCCAAAATCGGCGAGCATTCCCTTTGCGTAGACGCTGCTGTGACTATGTTCCTATTCTCTCCATTAAGTCACGCCCTGTCCTCTGTGAGAAAGGGGACTCTGATTGGATTGCAATAGCCGATTCATTAGAGGCCAGGTCACAAGGACCCCGGAGGCTCAGAGAAATTTGCGGGAGGGGACCCACTCTACAGACTTTAGGAGACAGAATATATATAGATATACAGATAGACTATAGATAGATAGATAGTTTGGAGACTCTCATCAAGATCAACTAGCGTGTTGCTTTGACGAGAACCCACGGAGCCACTGCTTTACATCTCAACTGACGGATGAAGGCCTTTCCAAACATCTTCTGACCGGTCTACGGTTTCCCAATGGTCAACTGACTAAGGGCAGGGTGGGGAGTTTTGCAGGGATAAATCTCAACGCTGGCCGAAGAGGGACTCGAACCTGGGAACTGCAAATTACGAGCCTAGCGACTAAGCAACTCCTGCCCTCAAATCATAAAGACCCCAAGGGCTTGGATAAATTTGGAAGACGGGATCTCCTCTAGGACAGCTGTTATGAGACAGATGGTAGCCTCCTATCAAGGCCATCCAGCGTGTTCTTTACGTTCACAGTATATGTCTCTCCTGCACACGGCACCACGGCTTCACGACGCATCCGACGGATGGCGGCCTTTACAAGTCATTCGTAGTCCTCTATCTGACCGAGGTCAGAATATGGGTTGATCGGAGATAGACCTCAAAGTTGGCAGAGATGGAACTCGAACATTTTGTGCCCAAACTGCCACTCAGAGATAATATTGTATAATTGTGGAAAATAACCCAACATTTCGTCGGTTGTTATGTATCTTTGTTTGGTCAATAGGCCATTGAACAACGGTCTATAAGAGCTATCAAAGAGCCCACTGCACAGTCTAATAATCACCGCAGTTTCCACTAAAGATACGCCATTAAATTCTTGTGAAACTATTCGCTATAAATCTATTAGACCTCCATACCATTCATTACAAAGAACCTAAAACAGAATTGAAAAAGAATCTTGATTTCAAACGTGATATCATTGTAAACATAAAGAGCCGACTGCTAGATTCTACTTAAGAAGAAATAATTGCAAAGAAACCACTTAAAGTAATGACACACAACCCACGTTTGTTCAATGAAGAAAAGGGGACTTCCAAGAACCTCGAGAAACAAAAAGAAATCCTTAGAGCTCCAGAAAATCTAGTTAGCGCTTGAAGCATTTAGCTATCGGTATTCCTTTCTGTGTTTCCAACTTGCAGCGTTACCAAAGGAACGTGATGTTTATCGAAAAGGAGCACGGTAACTCCCCCTCTGTACTCCCACTTCGCTGAGGACCCTTGCTCTATGACGTCACCAGCACGACGAGGAAACCACCAAGACAACTGATTCTGTGCAACGATCGATAACACGACATCTGCTGATGAGAAGGAGGGACTGCCAGAAAAGCTCTCTTTCCTTGCATTCTGAGCACGTGTTTTTGTATGAGTGTTGTGTGACGGCGATGGCTATGTTTCCGTAACTCGTTTAGGAGAGAGGCTGTTGTGTTCGCTACGCACTGTCATATGCTGACAATACCTATGTATTACAATGTATGTGATATACGTAGATACCGACTAGAGTTAATGCCACCATTGAGTGCTGGGTACGTTTCCCTTTGAAGAAAATCACCTCGTATTTCTTTCTACCATTAACTGAAGTAATAGACGCACTAAAATAGTAGGCACCTTTCATTTAAAGTGGAAGCATCAAACTTTCACAAGTTGCTGATGAAATTCGTGAAGACTACTGTCCGGGTTCGGTTGGATTGTTTTATCTCTGAGTGGAAATTTTTTTGCATACCGTGGTCTGAATGGAGAGGACACAAGGACCCTAAGGGTTTGGAGTTTTGCGGGGATAAATCTCAACGCTGGCCGAGGAGGGACTCGAACCTGGGAATTGCAGATTACGAGCCTAGCGCGCTAGCGACTGAGAAATTCGTGCCCTCAAATCATAAAGACCCCAAGGGTTTGGAGAAATTTGGAAGGGGACTCCTCTTGGACAGCTGTTAGATGACGGATGGTAGCCTCCTATCAAGTCCATCTAGCGTGTTCTTTAACGTGCACAGTATAACTCTAAGGCTCGGAGATAATTGAAGGGGGGGGACACAGCAGATAGACGGCAGCCACCCGTTAAGAGTATTCAGCGTGTTGTTTAACTTGCACAGGATATGGCTCTCCCGCACACGGAGTCACGGTTTAACGTCCCATCCGGCGGAAGGCGGCTTTTCCAAACCCATCAGTGTCCCCTACTGAATTTTAGAAATCTAGGGCTTAGTATCTCTGAGGGGATGATAGAGGGAGTACACCTATATCAGGTGTCAGCAACCTTTTAATAACTCTCGTCACATTAGATCCGTGGAATTTGTAAGCTGGCAGCACTAGAAGTATTAAAATAAAAATAAAATACCCCCTCAAGCAGCTGCTTGCCACAGAGGTCTGACAGGAGCCTGTCAGTTTATATGCCATAGTAGGAGATGTGAGAGGATGGCAGGACCTCAGCAGAAAAACGACACACACATCCATGCCTAATACCGGGGCTCGAACCCAGGTCCCTTAGATCAGTAGCCAAGCGTGCTAACCACTCGGCCACGGGACGGCACTAGATCCTAATCCTAGAAGGATTAGGAAGGGTTATAACATGTACAAAAATAAACGCTTGATTTTTGATATGTCGATTTATTATTAAAAATATTTATAGATACATAAATAGATTTATTCTCAGAATCCGTAGTAACATTACATTTGTGCGTACATGCTTTTACCTTAGAATTGGAATCACCACGAAATACACTGGTGGAAATTGAAAAAAGAACACCATAGCAATTGAAGCGTAATCTATGAGATTTATTTAGTAGAAACAACTTGTTGAGAAAGGACAGTGATCACACGTGTGAAGTGATTCAATGTTTAATTTACCTTTTAATGAGTATTACATTTTACAGAAGGCACATTTTAATAAGGTGTTGAACCTCCTCACGCAGCAATACAAGTTTCTAATCTGGCATACAATCGGTCGTACAAATGCTGGATATCACGCTGAGGGATACCATTCCATGCGCTTTCAACTTGGAAGCGTAATTCAACGATGGTCGTTGCCTGCCGCGGTCCGCGGAAGAGTCTTTGTCTGATCCAGTCCCAGACATGCTCGATTGGAGACAAGTCCGGAGAACGCGCTGGCCAAAGGAGTTGGTGCACTGCCTGAAGAGCATGTAGAGTTTCCAGGGCAGAGTGTGAGCGGGTGTTATCCTGCTAGAACATCGCATTTGCGATTACACTAAAATATGGCGGACGACTGGCTGTATGATGTCGCTGACGTACATATTGCTATTCAGTGTACCCTGCACAAACACCAGACACGTACGAAAGTGTAGCTAATCGCTTTCCACACCACGTTGCCCAGCGTGGACCTAGTGTGTCGCTGGCGGATGCAGGATGGAAGAAGCCGCTCACTTTTTCACCTTCGGACACGTAAACGACCATCAGACGCTTCTAAGCAGAATTGGCTTTCATCATTGAAGACCACAGACTGCCATTCTTCCCTCCAATGAACTCATTCTTGACACCACTGCAAATGTGCTCGACAATGACGAGGTGACAGTGGTAACCATGCCAGCGGCACGCATGCCCGTAGTCCTGCTTCCAAAAGACGATTGCATATCTCTCTTGTAGACACCCTTGGTACGAGAGGATCGAATTTGTAACGCCGTAGCCGTCCGCTCTGCCACCGTTGACCTCCTGATACGCCGATCTTCTCGTGTGTCCGCAACTCTGTTGTCCGGCTACGTCTGTGAGTGTGCGAATGCTCTTCTCACCATCGACGCCACCATCGTACCACTGCCGATACCTCTCGTCCAACGCGGTGTGCAAGTTTGACGGAAAGAGCAACCTGCTTCCCGAAGACCCACTATTCGACCTCGCTGAAACTCCGCTGATTGAACAAATGTTGCGCGCCTGCATCGTCCAGGCATGGTAGCTTCTTCAAAGAGCACTGAACAACACGACACAAGACAAATAACTTCTTTCATCCCCACTCCCTAGTCCTTAAATACGCGTTGCGTACATTTGCATGTTGTCGTCCTCAGTGACGTCATTATTTTATCCAATGACTTTCAATCTTGGATCACGGTTTCTGCTGCCCTTAACTATTAACGTATTATAATATGACGTTCCTAAAGGAATTCCTTCTGGGTATTCTTTTTTCAATTTCCGCCAGTATATGTACAATCTTGCATATCCTAGATATACAAATTTAAAGTATTACATCTTTATATTATATATATATTCTTCTTTATACAACATTTCTCTAAAAAAGATCATATTTTCATTCTTACACATATATAAATATCTTAATGTTATATTTCATCAGTGTTTTACAATTTTACGAACATTCTTCAGTAGAAGTCCGAGAAGAAATTTTGAAACTTTCACCAGAGTAAAAACTCGCTTGTGGAAGAAAATTAAAATAGTTATGTTTTAATGAAAAGCCAATATGTTTCCGTTTCACAATTGTCACATTTTACTAGTTTGGTCATAAAAATCGTAAAGTAAACATTCATCTATATAAAAGTTCGAAAATTACCGTTAAGAATAAATGAAAATAAAAAACTTTACTGGGTAGAAAACAAAAATTAAAATGAAATATTATATTGATTTTGTACGTAAATAAATGGTCAAGATCCATTATTGAGCCCTACATTTTATTCATTTATTTTTCCAAAACATAGTCTCAATAATTTCCATATTTAAAAATCCATTTTCTTAAATCCTTAAAGAAAATGTTATCACTCCTTACATCTTTAATGTACTTCGGTAAAGAGTTAAAAACTTTGGCGCCAAAGAAACGTAATGTTTTTCAAAAATAGTTTTGTTCGTTTTTAAATCAAGTATATATTTATCTTTATGATTATATGCATAGCTTTATAATATGCATACCTTAAAAATTCTTTATTAAAAAAACTCTCAAGCAGCTGCTTGTTACAGAGGTCTGACAGGACCCTGTCAAGTTATACACCGTAGTAGAAGGTCTGTGAGTATGACGTGATTCCAGAGAAAATCAACACAAACATCCATGCTTTACTCAGGTTCTTTGGGCGGGGGTGGCTCAGTCGGTAGCGCGCCAGGCTCGTATTCTGTAGTTCCCAGGTTCGAGTCCCAGCTGGGTCAGCGTTGAGATTTATCTCCACAAAATTCCCCGCCCTGCCCACGGTCAGTAGGGGACACCGATGGGCTTGGAAAGGCCGCCGTCAGTCGGATGGGACGTTAAGCCGTGGCCCCGTGTGCGGGAGAGCCATACCCTGTGCACGTTAAAGAACACGCTGGATGGCCTTAACGGGAGGCTACCATCTGTCTCCCAACAGCTGTTCCAGTGGGTCCCCTCTCCCAACCTTCTCTGAGCCTTCGGGGTCCATGTGACCTGGCCATTTAGCCCATGGTGTGCAAAAAAGTGCCGCTCAGAGGTAAAACAACCCAACTCAGGTTCCTTTGATCAGTAGCCAAGCATGCTGACCACTCGGCCACGGGATGGTGGACATGAAGGCTTTCCAGCGTGTTATTTAAAGTAGACAGGGTAAAGCTGTCTCCCGCACACGGAACCACGGCTTTACGGCCCACCCAAAGGACATCACTTTCCAAGCCCATCGTTATCCTCTACTGACCAAGGGCCTGGCTGGATGTTTTGTGGAGATAAATCTCAACGCTGGTCCAGGTGGAACTGCAGATTACCCTCAGTCAGTGCCTGGCGCGCACCTTCCCCCATATACACCCTGTTGAAGAGAACCACACTTTGTGCATTGGCGGCAGTAGATAATTTTCTGGGGGGAGGGGGTAAGGATCTTTGAAAGAGTACTACTCTTTTATTGTTTTAGATAATGGGCGTGGCTTTTTACTCTACGTTTAATCATACTAATGTCGAGCCAAAATAGGATAATTTACATATTTCCAACAATAATTTTTCTCTATTTATATAAAGATTTATCGTGTAAAGCCAAATAAACAAGCAATCCTCTGGTGTTCTTATAACATAAAAAAAAACACCGAAAGGAGGAGTACTTCTGCTGTTTCCCCTCTGTGGATACCCATGACTCTATTTACTTTAGAATTAGATGCTGAATGGCCTAGATGAGAGGCTTCCATCTATTACAGCCACAGCTGTCCAGCAAATACCTCACCCAACTTCGAGTTCGTATGACCTGGACGTTTAGACTACTGTGTTTACAAAAGTGTTACTTAGAGATGAAACAACCCAAATCTTTGATTTCTAAAAAGCTGTTGCCCACAGTGTTATCATTACGTTCCGAAGTCTTCACGACCTGAAAAGTTCAAGGCAGTGGAGGCTTGTGACTAAAGTTTTCAGTGGGGTGCTTTGCCTAGCACAGACAGAATCCGGATGTACGAAACATTTTGCGGCAGATACCTGGTTCTGAATTAAATCGGATCGGACTGAAAAGATTTTCTATTATGCATATATATAAATGTTTTTTTTTTCAAAATACGTTAATTTAGCAAAAATTTTCAAAAAAACTCGGTATGGCGTTTTGTCATTTCTACTTCACTTCAGTATTATGCCCCTCTCGTCTAATAATTTCCTATAAAGTATATGCAGGGCTGGATCTAGGGGAGAGAAAGGGTGTCATCCCCCTCCTCTTTAAGGTTGCTAATAAGGGTAATAGTGGCAAAAAAATATTAAACATTTATATTTCGTGCATTTTTCAAGAATTTTTTAAATACCTGAAAACAGAGGGGGGGGGGGGTGTTATACTGCATTGGGACCCAATCTCGTGGCCTCCCCTTTTACATTTTTACGTCTTGATTGTGTTTCTTCTCCCCACCTCGATTTTTTTTCTAGATCCTGGCCCGAGTATACGTATTTTTCCTTTCTGTTCTAATGGTATTTAAAAAACACTATTGTTGAAACTTATGTCTAATCCGTAGGGTTACAATTTTTTTTACTACGTTCCTATTATAAATTTATGTTTATTTTTTAATTTAAATTAATTATTCTAGTAAATTGTCACTTGAGCAGTGGTTTATTTTGGTCGTATTTAATTTAAAATATTAATTTGTTATATATATATATCTTAATTTATTTTACAATAAATTGTAAAAAAAGTGATACGGAAAAAAAAGGAGATATTGAAAAAAACTAGTATGAGAGCGGCTGGTATCGAACCTTTTCGAATTGGACGTTAGAAGTAAATATGCTTTGCCAAATGAGCTAAGTATTGCCCAAGATTTGGGTTAAAATACATTATTATTATTATCCCATTGTACAGCAACAGTTCAACACATTTTGCATATCCAAATCTAATCTAAATTTTTTTTCAAACTGTTTATACAAAAATATCCTTCCTTTGCAAAATAAAAAATTGGCAACACAGTTCAGTTCAAACACATTTTGTAACGAAAATGTACGACTGTTGAGACCGGCAGTGTGAAATGAAGATTTTCGCTGAAAAACAAGATCGTCGATTATAGTTCTTTAGTAAAATCAGCCAATCGAGTGTCACGGAACCACATAAAATAGTGATCCATCTCCTGCGTTTCATCACTATTCTATTTCAGCATGCTCATTTGTGTCATCGCTATAATAGATAATGTTAAGATTTAGGACTGTGGCAGTATTAGAAAAATTCGTATTGTCTGAACTAAGCAGATGACGTAACACTAATTCGCAGAGTAAATGCTGTGACTGTCTACGTAACAAAATAAAACAATAATAAATAAACTCGTACCCTTTCACCCACTCCAACATCTGCTTACCACAGACGTCTGACAGGAGCCTGGCAGTTTATACGCCACAGAGAAGGTCTGTGAGGAAGACGAGACGTCGACAAAAAGACAACAAACATCCATGCTTCACCGGCGCCCTGTCTTTAATCGGTAGCCAAGCACGAACTAACCACTCGGCCAAGGGACATAAGCCGGCAAATAATGATCTCAGAACGAATAGAAAAAATTACATGTTGATGATTTAGAGTGGCAAATAATGAATACTAAATCTGAAATTCGTTTATTATTTCTTGTGATTATTTTTGGTTTGGCAGTGCAAACAGTGGCCTAATAGGCGAGTGCCACTGATGGAGAGATAGTCAGCACTTTGAACTTGGCTTTAAATTCGTTGCAACGATTGTTAAAGGAAAAGGGATAAAAATTCTTGAGGAAATTCAAAATGTTACTCTCATGTTATCGATGAGAATAAACTGAGAAAATTTTTCAATAAAAATAAATATAATAAGAATATAATATGCAAGAACATAAAGAGAATTTAAATTTATTAATTTAGAAAATAAATATAAAATAATTTAATACAAAGTTTTCAAATTAAACGACGTGTTTTGAATGTGATTTTTTTCTACATTTTGCGCAGTATGTCGAGAACCAATAAACTGCTTTCTTTACGCTAGTATGAGATTTTATTCTCATTTAACGAATGGTATTCTCGAATTAATTAATTCGATATAACGGAAATTGTCTGCGTATGCGAAGTACAACGTCATTAAAATAGAATTGCTTGTATTCGAAATCCAGTTTGATGCATAATTTATAGCTCACCGAAAAACCTCTATTTTTAGGGCAATTTAATTTACCTTCGATATTATCTTTCGTTTTTTACTCGTGCTTGTTGGCAACAGCGAATTTCTGGCCTTTTTTGAAAAAGCAGTAATTTGCAACGTTTAAGTGGTTTCAGTTTCGTTTCGAAGAATTGAATCGTGCTAGATAAGTTTAGGAACTTTTTTAAGTATCGATCTTCTACTTTAACAAATCGATGGCACCTTATGCTAGAATCAAAGGAGGGAAGTTGAAGAGTAAGTTGATAATGTCAGAAAACAATGTAAGTAAACAGAAAAAGGAAAGGCTTACTAAGCCTGTATACTCTTCTTTTTTATACAAAGCACTAAGAATAATAAAGCCATATATTAGTGTATTGGATGAGGCTGAACCACAAAGCAAAAATATTGTGCATAAACGGAAGAGAAATCATAATAGTTATGCCTCATACATCTACAAGATTCTGAAAATGGTGCATCCCGATATGAGCATATCGAAGAAGGCTGTGGGCATTATGAACAGCTTCGTGGCAGACATCTTTGATCGAATAAGCTTTGAAGCTTCTCGACTGGCCGCTTACAACAGCAAATCAACCATTTCAAGCCGTGAAATTCACACTGCATGTCGACTTCTGATCCAAGGACAATTAGGTGAGCATGCAACAGCTGTAGGTGCTAAAGCTCTTCAGAAATACGCTAACAAGTTAGCTTATAGTCGCTAATTTAACTATCTGATATGTGTTTTCGTATTAACGATTCGATAAGTACTTTTATTTTTTTACTTAATTTTATTTGTTGAGCAAGCGAATTTTCGGCGCAAACTATGTATTTTATTGTAAAAAGAGTTTATTTTTTAATGTAATTATGTGTTACAAACTTCCAGAATTATGTGGAATGATGTAGAGGCAATATTTAAGCTACTTGAACTGACTTTAAGAACATTTAATTTCCTGCTATATTCTTAACAAATGTTAAGTAGTTTTTTTACTGTAATTTTAGTTGATTATCGCTGAGGATTTCAAGGTTGATTAAAGTATATTTGCAACTATTTTATATTCAGGCTAACGGATGTTTATACTAAGTAAAAGAACATGTTGCAGTTTTATTTCAACTTCAGTAATTAACTTTTCATTAGATAATTACTGTGCACTGTAGAACTGTTATTTCTTCCGTTTACCTATTGATTATTTGGTAATTATTTAGTATAAGTACTTTATTACAGGGTTTTGGAATCGAAAACACAATTTTATGAATCGCTAAATTCTGCAGACATTCGCTGGCCAATTTTGATGATTTTACGAAAACACGAGGTATCGAATTATGAGCAATTTTTTGATTCCACATTTGACTGATTCACTCCCTCTGTAACTTTATCGTAGATCGTTAAATCATATGAAGTAGCAGCTAAAAATGTTACCCTTGACCTTCTCCATCTCAAGATATGCCTAAATGGCATCAGTTTAAAAGCAGATAAAATAGTAAACCACCTAAAGGTGGGCCTCTAAGGGCATATAAAGCAAGATACAAAAAGTAAAGGATGTACAAGAGACCTAAAATGGGAAACTTTCTTTAGAGAAAGCCATCATCTTAGGCCTCTTGTATCTATTTAGGACTTCGTGGTCGTAGTCCATCCGGCAAGATATAATCTCATGTGGGTTTGGACAACCTCAAAGAAACTTCGTGAGACAGCCTTGATATGAGAGTAAATATAGTCGATGCCCAGGTCTGTCTGTTGGTTACAAACCAGTGGACATCGATCGCAGGATTTTGTTCTGCAAGACCTGGATCTTGCGTATATCGAATATAGTATCGAATATTTTTTAGAAGTGGTGTTCGCCCAGATTCGGGAAGCACATAAAATAATTGGACGAATGACCATATTACATAGTAACAGCTATCAGTCAATCGAAAGTACAGAATTTCTTCGATCGCGACTTCATATTTTAAGGGGCTTTTTATATAATGCCGACGGATTCGTGTGAAATGAGAATTCATGACTGTACGATTAAATATAAAATTTTAATATAATCTTATTAACACAAACGGTGTATGTTCCACATCATCACTATGAAAACAACCGATAATAATGGCAACCATTACTAGCCAGCTCGAGCAGATTAATAAATTTTATAATTATTTTATGATAAATATTCAAAAATACAATTATGAATTCTTGTTCCAAATGAAACCGCTGGTCGCATTATTAAAAAAGCCACAGAGGGAGTGAATCTGTAAAGCAAGGAATCAAAAATTCGCTCATAATCTCGTTACCCTACGTTTTCATAAAATTCCTTCGGGGTGTCTGCGGAACTTGAGCCTTATGACTTGACCAACAACGATTGTTGACCAAGCTTATGATTAACTAATTATGGAATTAAAATTCATTAATAATGGTCTCTGTATTACGGAATGCTACTGTTACCCAATGTTAAGTGTATGGAGTTGCGAGTCAGTCGAAGCGCACGGATATATTGAAATCGTGTTGTGGCGTATGAACACAGTTAGGTGTTAGTCAGAAACAAGTGCTATCTAATATCCATTAGTGTTTTTTTTATTTGTATTTGCAGTACTATTGAACGCTTTGCGTTGTTTCCGTTGGTTTGTGACCATTTTATTGCCTACAATTGTCGTGGTATGTTTATCTTTTATGATGTTACAGAATTAAAATAATTTTGGAACTATTTTATTGCGGGAGAACCATATCTGAATGTGATATAACATTTTTCTGATTCTCTTCCTCTGTGCCCTTATATTTTTTGTTGGCTTTTTTTACAATGCGACCGGCGGAGTCATATTAAACGAGAATTCATAATTCTGTGTTTGAATATTATTAAAAAATAATCATAAATAATTCATTATTTTTCTTGCTCGCCCTGATTAGTAACGGTCGCCATTTTTTTTTTATCGTTTGTTATTTTTCGAACAAGGCACGTGGAATATGCACCGTTAATAAGTTTGTATCAAAACTTTACAAATCTTTAATCGTATAGTCATGAATTTTCGCTTCATATGAATCCTCGGCCATTATCAAACAATATATATGTAAAATCACATAGAAAGTGAATCGCTCATAATCTGGCTTCTGCACGTTTTCATAATACCTCCAGTTGATCAATGGAGTATCTGCGGAACCTGAGTAATAAATTATTGTAAATATATCACTTCACATAACATTCTCCCGCAATAAAATGGTCACTTCCTGAAGTTATTATAATTCGTTAACACCATAAAACAATGGTTAACATACCATAACAAAACAATATTTAAAAAAAAAAATTACCGCCGATCTGCAATTGAAAAGTTCGGTGGGCTAAATAATCCAATATGATAAAATTTTTGTCTAACACAATTTTTTTTCTTTTTGAAAACCAATCTCTGTACATGGCGCTAGTGTAGTTAGTGTTTGGTTTTGAGATTATAATGGAGGAAAAAGGTCTACTTTAAAAGGACTACATTTGTAGGAAACAAATGGGGCAGATCTATTTAAAACAGATATTTTTGTAACGACCATGGAAATATTGTAAAAAATCTAATAGCCTTTCCTTGCAGACACTCGCTTGAGATCGACTGTGTGGGCATCTGTCGACAACATTGCAGTGACTTCTGTCTGCCAACACGAATGCGCGCAGTGTTGAGTTTTTTCCTTTTTTAACAGATTTGGACCTCTGCCCTATAATTCCACAATTGCAGTCACATTAAATGTGATTGTAGATAATGCGGATTTTTCCCTGGCCACTGTTTGTGTTAAAAAATCGAGTCTCTATCTCTGATAGAACTCGAGTTTAAAGTCACTTTTCGTTTTCCTCTTAAGGACTTTTGAAATTCAACGGGAAATATCAAGTATTTCATATTTCTGTTCGAGTCTGCACTATAGCCAATGCACAAATATTTAACTTAGAACTTCTGCACAAACTGCGCACTTTTTAAGAATTTTGTCCGGAGCGTTAAAACTGAAATATATAAAACATGTATATATTTTAAATTTGGCTCTATTGAAGTGAATGATGTTTAAATAAGACGAAAATTCGAATAACATCATAGAAATTCATTAAAACCAAATGTTCAGCAGCTCATTTCTAGGATCCAGCCATATCCTTCACATAATTCTTTGACGTTAAAATAAACTTTACAATAATTAATTTTTTTTAAATATTTTTTACCAATGCATATGACACGAAAAATTCAGCAAGCAAAATTTAACATCTTTTGGTCCAGAGCAAACATAATATTATACACGAATGGTTTACAGCAAACATAATATTTTTCTATTCGCCCCAATGCTAAAAAAGTTTCTACTCCCTTTGACAATTGTAGACAAATTTAGGTGCTGTTAGAGTGATACGTAGATTGCTTATTTTTAAATATTAATGTCCGATTTGTCCTTTTTTTCTTTCTGCTAAAATACTACGTTGGGTTGTTTTATCTCTGAACGGCAATTGTTTACACACCATGGGCCAAATGGCCAGGTCACATGGACCCCGAAGGCTCAGAGAAGGTTGGGGAGGGGACCCACTGGAACAACTGTTGGGAGACAGATGGTGGCCTCCAGTCAAGCCATCCAGCGTGTTCTTTAACGTGCACAGGGTATGGCTTTCCCACACACGGGGATACGGCTTAACGTCCCATCCGACTGACGACGGCCTTTCTAAACCCATCGGTGTCCCCTACTGACTGTGGGCAGGGCGGGGAATTTTTGTGGAGATAAATCTCAACGCTTACCCAGCTGGGATTCGAACCTGGGAACTACAGATTATGAGCCAGGCGCGCTACCGACTGAGCCCCCCCCCCCCTTCCCCCTCTAAAATACTAGCAGATACATTCAGCGGCCACTTTGTAGGTACAGTTCAATGCTATGTCAATAATAACCCAGATACAGAACTCGGTAACTTCTTAAATAAGCTCTTTATGAAAAAATGTGACTAGAAAATTTAAAATCTTTTCGATCTATTTCAATCTCGCTTTTCAGTAATATTCGTTAGGTATTTAGAGAGTTATCGAAATTGGAATATTTAACAGCAAAAATGCCAGTTTGTGTAATTGTTATGAAACGTTTATAAAAAGGTGTTAAAACAAAAGCAATAACTGTACTTTTAGCAGATCGCGTAATAATTATTTTTTTTGCAGAACAAACTAATTTGCTAAATATTTCAACTTTTATAACTCTTTAAATATTGTTCGCATATTATTGGAAATCGAGATTTAAATAGATTTGAATGAGATTGTTTAATTACTGGCAATCACATTTGATCATAAAACGCTTATTTAAGAAGTTGCTCAGTTCTATAGCTTAATTGCTATTCACATGATATGGAACTGTACCTAATAAAATGGCCGCTGATTATACAGTTGTTCAAACTTCGTAATACTAATAATCATAGGGGTGGCTCAGTTGGTAGCGCGCCAGGCTCGTAATCTGCAGTTACCAAGTTCGAGTCCCAGCTGGGCCAGGGTTGCGATTTATCTCTGTAAGACTGCCCACGGTCAGTATGGGACACCGATGGGTTTAGAAAGGCCGCCGTCCATCGGCATCCCTCGGATGGGAGGTTAAGCCGTGGCTCGGTGTGCGGGAGAGCCATACCCTATGCACGTGTTTTTCTGTTAAAGAACACACTGGATGGCCTTGACGGGAGGCTACCATCTGTCTCCCAATAGCTATTCCAGTGGGTCCCCTTCCCCAACCTTCTCTGAGCTTTCGGGGTGATCTGGCCATTTAGCCCATGGTGTGCAAAAAAATGCCGCTCAGAAATAAAACAACCTAACCAATAATAACGAAATTTTTGAATCTGTAAGAAACTGTACATTAAATCTTGATAATTGTGGGCTTTTCAGAATTATTGTTTGTGGCTTAGATCTTTGAGAACGTTAATAACCGTGACGGAAGAAAAATGTATTAAACCTAAATATTGCCTATTTTTGCGAAAAAATTAGTAATTTTCTAGGAAAGTTGACTGGTGTTTTCAAGGGATTTTCAGGAACAATCTTTTCGAAATTGTAAATAGTTGTATTTCGGAGAGGAAACATAGATGGGAAACCCTTGTTTAGGTTATCATTTGGAGTGGAATTTAGAAAATTTTTGTAACAGACTATCGTGAATGTGCGTGTTTCTGGAGATTTGCGATTTCTTATAGACGTGGATATCATTCGTACAAAATTTCTGGCGTAGTGATACAGTTAGTAGTAATGTATTTGTAAATTCATTTTCGTTGTGTGTAATGACTATTTATTCGTTGTATGGGCGCTGGAAGGGAGGGAGGGAGGGAATAAAAGAGGCAGGTGGCTCCCCTGGGAAAAAAATTATCCAAAAATCAATTTATGTTAATTAATAAGTGTACTAAAATAATGTTTATTTTTCCTCTTGGAGAAATGTAAATCTTTTTTTTTACGCTTTATTTTGTTGTCAGAAGTATTTCATTTATTTTTATTATTATTATGAAAAAAAATTGCGTATAATTTAATAATAAGTTTTTTTTTATTTCGTTTGGTTTTTGTCTTCTTAAGTCGTATTATGTATGATGTATGCATGGGACCTTATTTGAAAACTGCACTCGTTAATGAAAGACAATAATATTTCTATCTTGAAACATTGATTTGTTTTGCCCCCCGCTGAAAATATTTTGGCTATCCCTGAAATAGTGTTCCCCCCCCTCCACTCTGGAAAAATTTCTGACGCCTTTGGTTGTAGCAGATCCTTTCAGAAAATCATTAATAAGATTTATTGATTGGATGATTTAGTTTCGATGATTTTGCAATATCCGGTGTATTATTTTATGTTGAGTGAGCATATGGAGTATTATTCAATAATGTTGTGGCAAGATAACTGCACCCTGCACTTAAGAATGGAACCCATCTAAATTAAGTAATCCAATTAGGGGCAGTGCAAACCACAAATTCCTGAACAAAAGGACGACACTTCTTTACCAAATTAAATGATACAATCACAACTTCATTAACGATTTTCTAGAATACTGTTATAACGAGCGAATGCTTTTGTAAGTCACCACAGCCAACCAAAGTAATTTTTCTGAATGCCATTAGCACCATCGCCAGAGGTATCACTACCCGCCCCCCTAATCCTATGCAAATCATATTCATGAGACTACACTTACTCCCAACTTCACACCAGCAGACACATAAGTAGACTCGCATTAGACTAACAGTTTTCTACTGCGATAGAGTTACAATTTTTTTTTTAATTCTGAAACTAATGATAACTCATAAAAGCATTTCTTTATTCATGTTTCAAAAATAAATTATCCCTCAACAGGCCCGGATCTAGAAAAATATCGGAAGGAGATGGGGGGCGGAGAAGAGGACAAAATCCAAATGGAGCCGGAAAAGTGCAAAACCGGGGGGGGGGATCAAACGACTGAATTTCTAATGCAGTATAACATCCTCCCCCCCTCCGTTTTACAAGTCTTTAAAAAAAAGGAAATATAAATAAGTTTAATAATTTTACCTTTACTAGCATTCTGAGAGGGGGAGGCATGACCTCTTTGAACCCCCCCCCCCTCCCCGACTCCCAGATTCGGTCCTGACCCGCAATCAGTGTCTTGTAGAGGTGTGACATTAGCTTGTTAGTAGAATACGCCCGAGAGAATTGTGAGAAAGGAAAAATCTCAACAGAAGGACGACACAAGAAAGCAAGCATAACGTAACTCTGGTGCATGTCTTTTTTATTTATTTATTTGTGAGGGAATAAATAAAAAAATGCATGAAATAACAGAGACAAAACGGAATTTAGTTTCCTAAATGTTGGAAGGGGAGGTCCTAAAGAATGTTCCCTAGATCCCCGGATGCAACCCTTTTTGATTTCTTTGGGAATACATTAAAGATACTGTGTCTTGTTAATAGGGAGTCGGTTAAATCTCAATAACTTGAGCTTTTTATAGAGAAATGTAAGTGAATATAAACATTTCAATCAAATCGACCACAATCTCACTTTCAAAAAATATTCGTTCGGTTCAGGGCGTATAAGAAAATCGACCAATAAAAAAGTAGCAATTCACTATATAATGCAGCGACGAACTTTATGTTCGTCGCTGCATTATATAGTGAATATATAATGCCTTATCTCCTGTCGCATGCGGCAAAAGATAAGAGAAACTCATCAAGTTTGTAGAAGTGTGGCACCATGATCCTGCAGATTGTTTTTCCAAAATTCAGTTTCCTAAATGTTGGATTGGACGGGAGGTCCTATAGAATGTTCTAGATCCCCGGATGCAACCCTTCTTGATTTCTTTGGAGATACGTTAAAGATACTGTCCACCAAACTCCAGTAAAGGATTTGGTGAACTTGCGTCACTGGATCAGGATCACCGATGCTTTTGCAAAAAATCACTCCGCAAATACTTGAAGATATCTGAGGAGAAGTGGAGTGCCGTTTAGGTATCTGTCGTGTCATTAAGGGCGCTCAAGTGGAAATTTATTGAATTTCATTAATATTTGTAATTCCTTTCTTTTTACGGCAAGCTACCTGCTGTTCGATATATTAAACAGTGAATCGTATTACTTTATTCATCGACAAATGTTGCCCCGAATACCCTGCGTTTATGGGCTGTGTTGTTTTACTTATGAGCAGCACTTTTTTGCATACAGTAGGTTAAACAGTCAGGTCAAAAGGAATCCAAAGATCAGAGAAGGTTGTGATAGGGGATCCGTTACACAATTTTTAGGAGATGGAGGGAATAGGTATTAATGAAATACAAGTATCCCCCGACTTGCGCGATGGTTGCGTTTACAGTATGTGGTGGTATACCTCGAAATTTTCTTTCCAGTTAGCTATAATGTTATAAAAAGAAATTGTTTACCAGAACCTTTGACTCTGTTCACTTTTAAGTATGAAATTATCGTATTTTTAACTAGCTGAATTGCACCCGCCGTTGCCCTGGTCTTACTTTTAATATATTCTGATTTTCACTGCACTATAAATTAATGTTTTGAGCACTGTCCACCTCATTCCACCCACCCCAGACCTTTTAGCATAGATTGAACACGAAGAATTGCTGACATAGCAGGCACTCTGAGACCCAAAATTTCGTTTCTACGCAAACCGTGGAGATTTTCCATTTCGACAGATTTTAGTACCTGTGTGACCCCCTGTTGGATTGAAAAATGAGGTTCCTACCTGGAAAGTATCACATTAATATAATAAAGCCTTTAGTCTGTGGTGATCTGGCAACATTGTTCTTATGATTTTACGTTTACACTTTAGGGAGCAGTAATGGCAACAGTGAATTTCGCAGCGATTACCGTTTCCCGTAGGAGTAGCATGGTAAATGGCTTCTGGCAAGTACCCTTTTGGGATTTTGACTTGGAATTCGACGCTGCAACTCACCATAAACAGTCTGTGAAATTTTGTAGCGTCTACCATGACTTTCCGATGAGATGGCACACAAAGATAAACACACAGACATCTTTTATTATCACAGACAGGGACGTATCCCGGATTTAATTTTTGGACATTGGAGTCTTAGAATAAGACTGGAGTAGGGTTTCCCAATTACTAAAATATTCCACCGAACAAAAAATGATATTCTATACGGAATAAAATTTTACTGTTTTTTAAAATCTATTTTTATTGTCGGACAAATACTACGGGGATAAAATAAAATTATGCAAAGACTATGGTATTAGATTTCAAGCAGGTAGACAAGTTTGAGATTTTGTTTAAGACGACCGAATTTTCTTGCAGGGGACCCTTTGGTTCATCAGTAGTGTTATTGAAATTTTTATTTACTTTCAGTTACTTCTCTTGCTTCCGTGACTTTAACTTTTCATTGAAAAATACGGAATTCGTATAACTCTAATTATAATTCATTTTAGTCGTTTACGAATCCTAAATGTTTTTACAAAAATTATTTCAATACTGTTTTAGTCTTTAATATAAAGGTTAACGATAAAAAAACTGAGGGTGATGCCTTGTCCATATGTTTTTATTTTTATATATCATCATTTGAAATTCCGTTAGCGCGAATTCGCATAAGTCAGAAGATTCCTACATTCATACCTCTCACAGGTCCAGAGAGACACGGGTCACTTTCAACTCTTGAGGCTCCTATCCAAAAAAAAAATGATCATTATATTTTGTGAGCGTTTATAATTCTAATTTGATATAATCTATGTTAAAATTTTATCTTTCAAGCAGCTCCTTACTAAAGTGGTCCGACAACAACTTTTTACTATAATATACTATAAAGCAGGGGACAAGCATAAGTCATATTATTCTGATACGATTGTGTATATAGATATGTTTCATTACATATATTAATTTATTTCACAACGAATTGTAAAAATGTGATATGGAAACAAAATGAAGTATAAAAAAGATTGAAAAAAAAACTATAATGAGTTGGGTTGTTTTACCTCTGAGCGACACTTTTTTGCACACCAGGTCACATGGACCCCAAAGGCTCAGAGAAGGTTGTGGGAGGAGACCCACTGGAACAGCTGTTGGGAGACAGATGGATAGCCTCCCGTCAAAGCCATCCACCGTGTTTTTTAACGTGCACAGAGTATGGCTCTGCCGCACTCGGAGCCACGGCTTAACCTTCCATCCGACGGACGGCGGCATTTCCAAGCCCATCGGTGTCTACTACTGACCGTGGGCAGGGCGGGGAGTTTTGCGGAGATAAATCTCAACGCTGACCTAGTTGGGACTCGAACTACAGATTACGAGCCTGGCGCGCTACCGACTGAGCAACCCCGCCCCATTTTGGCGGGATGTGAATGAACTTATCGAAGAGTTATCGATCTCTTTCGCGACAAACGTTTGACACAGGTAAAACTAGTATTAAAAAGTAACTGACAGATAAAAACAAAAGTGATTTTGTAAATTTCAGGCCCCCTTTGAGATTGAAGCTCCTGGGCAAATGGCTTCACGATCCCTCCTCCCACCACTAGAATGGCCCTGCCTGCATTCCTACTCGCATTTTCCTTTCAATCATCGCCATTAAAATAACAAAATTCATTTTCTTTGAAAACGAGCATCCCATATTCGCCTGTGGCGATAAGTTATTTTCTATTATCTAGAGCAGAGTTGCTCAAATGGCAGCCTGAAAAAAATATTTTGTGGACCCGGGAGATATTTTAAAAACATAAAAAACAACATTTTTGTTTTCTCAAAGAAAACCGGAAAAATAAATGAAAGTGTTCAAAATTGACCTGTTGTACAGTCGCTCAAAAAATTATCCGAACACTATGGTGGATTACAGAATTCAGAAAAAATATCTGGCAACGTTTTTTTAGAAATTAGTGATCTGGCAACCTTCGTGTCACGTGATTACAGAATTCAGGAAAAATATCTGGAACGTATACAGTTACTGCACACGCTCCAGTTTGCTGTGAACGGTAACTGCACACGCTCAATATTTCCCTGAGTGAGCCCACACGATCTAGTATCAAAATAATATGACCACCTACAGTCGCTCAAAAAAGTATCCAAACACTACGGTGGATTACAGAATTCAGAAAAAATATCTGGCAACGATTTTTTTAGAAATTAGTGATCTGGCAACCTTCGTGTCACGTGACAATTATATAAATACAATTTGATTTTGCTTTTTTAGTTTTAGTTTTTTTCCCATGCACGGTTTTTGTTTTCACACCATGATCACACACGAGAAAAAAAAACGATATTCAAAGGGAAAGGAAAGAAGAAAATGTCTCTCTGCCTTGAAAGTGTGATTAAGTAATCATGAACTAGAATATAACAAACGAAATTTGTTTTCTTTTATCTAATATATTACTTCCCATTTAACACTTATTTCATACTCAGTAGCCACTTGATTAGGGTCAGATCCATGTTATGTCAATAGGGAGGCAGTGTAAAATCTTGGTAAGGTTTTTATGGGAAAATATAACTGAAAATAAAGTTCTCAATGAACTCGACTTCCAAAAATATTCTTTCAGTATTTAAAGTATATGGGGTGGACTGTTTTACTTCTTGGAAGCACTTTTTTTTTCACACAGTAGGCTAAATGGCTAAATCACAAGGACTCAAAATCTCAGAGAATTTTGGGAGAAGGTATCCTTTGGACAACCGTTAAAGGACAGATGGAAGTCTCCATCAAGAGTATCCAGTGAGTTCTTTAACATGCACAGGGTATAGCTCTCCTGTACACGACTTAACGTCTGATTAGACGGACGACGGTGTTTCCAAGATCATCGGTGTCTTCTTGCTGACAGAAAGCACGCTGAGGGTTCAGCTTAGATAAATATCAATGCTGGCACATTTGGGTTGGATTCTTTTACCTCTGAACAGCACTTTTGTGCACACAAAGGGCTAAAAAAATATATCATTTCACCGATGAAATTTTTCACTAAACATCAACATATGGAAATAATTCAAGGTCATAAAGACCCCGAGAGCTCGGAGACAGTTAGAGAAAGGGACCCACTGAGCAACTGTTAGGAGAAAGATGTTAGTCTCCCGTCACGCAATTACAGTGTATTCTTTAACGTGTACAAGGTATGGCTCTTCTGTACACGGGACCATGGTTTACTGACCCATCCTACGGACTTTGAAAGCCCACCGATATCCTCTTTCTGACTAGGGTGGGTGACCGAGACTCGAACCTGGGAACGGCAGATTAGGAGCCACCCCTGCCCATGTAGAATATAGTAACCAGAACAGTATTCAAATAATAGCTTATATCATTCTGCAAAAAATATTGAAAATGACAAAAATTAAAATAAATATTGCATAAATTATTAAAAACACGTTGATACATTTTAGTGAAATTTAACAAAGGTTTTTGTTTTTAACTTGTTTGATTTAACTGTTCAGATAAATTGTTGCTGCTTTTAAATGTTTCATTTACATTAATTAATTTTTAAATTCTAAACGAATATTTTTTGAAAAGCGAGATTTAGATAGATTTCATTAAGATTTTATCTAAACTTAAGGTTTTCCTTTAATAGTTGATTTAAGAAGTTACTGAGCTTCAAATCTGACTGACACCCTATTGACATAATCGTATACTCAAATGGGTGGAGTGTATTCATGCACCAATCTGCCAACTCAACTAATTTTATGCAAAGAAACCAAAATGTTCGGTTGTTTTACCTTTACGGCACATACGGTGGAACAAATCGCCAGGTCACAAGGACCCCGAAGTCTCAGAGAAGTTTGGGGAAAGGGGAGCCACTAGGCAGCTTTTAGGAGACAGATGGGAGCCTGCCTCTAAGGGAGGCTCCTAGCTTTTAGGAGATAGATGGTAGCCTGCCTCTAAGGGAGGCTCCCATCTGTCTCTTAATGTTACTGATGTCCTAATGTCTCCTGATGCTTATTCATCCATTCAGAGTGTTCCTTAACGTGCACAGGGTATGGCTTTCGTGCACACGAAACCACGGCTTAATGTTTCATCCTATGGATGTCAGTCTTTCCATCGTGTCCCCTTTCTAACCTAGGGCAGGGCGGAGGGTTTGCGGAGATCAATCTCAACGCTGGCAAAGGTGGGACTCAAACCTGGGAAGTACATGCAGATTACGATCTGGTGCGTTACCGACTGGTATACAATAAATTTTTAACGAAATATCGTCATATAAATAAATATCAAGATATCATTTCACCTATAAAATTTTTCACGAAACATCACAAATGGCAATAATTGTTCTCTAGAGCAGGGTTCTCAACCTGGGGTAAGCTGTATATTTTTTTGGGGTACGCCGTGAGAGCTCAAATGTCGCTAGATATATGTTATATATACCGGGTGATCCAAAAGTAACAGAAAAAGTAAAAATGCAATAATTCGAGAAGTATAGACAGTAGCACGATGTGGTTTTCACAGAAAGACATGGGATTTTTTTTAATAAAAAATTTTATTGCCAAAATAGTTACATTTGTCACCGACAGGTGGCGCTGTAGCGGTCCTGGAGCTGCTGCCTGTCGCTATTTAAACAGATCCGCCACTGTACAAACTACTGACACAACTGAAGCTCCACCTGTCGGTGGCAAATGTAACTATTTTGGCAATAAAATTTTTCGTTATTAAATAAAATCCCATGCCTTTCTGTGCATTTCTGTGAAAACCGCATCGTGCTACTGTCTATACTTTTCGAATTATAGCATTTTTACTTTTTCTGTTACTTTTGGATCACCCAGTTTATATGTTTTATTTTATTCCCATTGTTATACTATAACTATAATTTTATCAATCTATACAAGAGGTACGTGAAGCATAAAAGGTTGAGAACCACTGATATATATATATGTTTTATTTTATTCCCATTTTTATACTATAACTACAATTTTATCTATCTATACAAGGGGTACGCCAGTTACATACACATTTCCAGGGGGTACGTGAAGCATAAAAAGTTGAGAACCACTGGTCTAGAGAGTATAAGTACTACAATCATGTGTTATGACAATGGAGTGTCCCCGTGTTGTCTGAGGCTTTCGGGCGGCTCTTGGAAGATATTCTGTAAAAATAGTTTTTATTGCAGGCTTTTTTTTAAGACAGATAAGAGATTTAAAATGCGTGTTAATTGAATCGGATAACTGGTAAAAGCAGCTGTTTTTGACAAAGTTTTTTTATGGACGCACTTTATTATTTTTTTATTTTTAAGTCTCAAAACCGTTTGTTGGTTTCATTGCGTTTTCTGCACTGAACATCATTAAATCCTGGCAAAAAATCGTTTGACCGGGAATGATCAAAAATAATTTTAACTAGAAGTTGACTGATGAAATTTTAAATTCATGAACAGTTCTTGATAATTAATTCATAATTTTTCTTTCCTGTTGTGTGTAATAAAATCAAAGGAAGTTTTCAGTTACTAGAAAGCAGTTTGGAGAAGGACCTTAAGATCCATAAATCATAATCATTATTCTCAATCATAATCATAATCATCATTCTCAATCATAATCATAACCATCATTCTCAATCAGCCATGGGCTAAGTTGTCCAATCTGATTGTGCAATACCACTACGAATCATTTCAAACTCGTTTTGACTTTTGGACATTTAGTTTTAATTTATCCCTCATCTACTTACATTATAATTAATTCATAGGATTCAGACTCGAATCTAGAAAAAAATTAAAGTTGGGAGGGGAAGAAACTCTTTGACGGGGAGATTTGCATTTAGTATTTATCCCTCCATTTTAGAGGCCTTAAAAAGTTTCTTGAAAAATGCATTGAATATGCACAAGAGTTTTTTTTTTACATTAATTACTTTATTATTCGCACTGGACAGCTGTTAGGAGACAGATGGTAGACTTCCATCAAGGCCATCCAGCGTGTTCTTTAACGTTCACAGCGAGTAGCTCTCGTGCACACGGGTCCTACGCGTTACGTCCCATTAGCGGACGGTGGCCTTTCCAAGTCCACCAGTCAGGGGCGTAGCGAAGGATTATGGTTGGGGGGGGGGGAGTCCAAAATTTTCCAACTCGAGCAAAATTTTGGCAAATTTGCCAACTGAGCAAACGTGCTTAGATTTGCACTCCGTGCTCGTGGGGGGGGGGGAGACAATTTTAACGTCTCTCCTACATTTTGCCATTTGACTTCGAATTCTGCAGCAAATCAGTATGAATTTTTGCCTTGTTTTGGTCAAACCTCCTTAATTTCACGAAACTAATCTCAATCTTTACATCTCTCCTAAATTTGCCAAATCTCTTCAAACTTTCAAATTCCCCAATTTTTTTGGAAAATTAAGGAGAGTTGTCAAAATCGAGGCAGCTTGGCAAATGTAAGGCGGTTTGGAAAATGGAGGGACGGAAAAATTTAGAGCTGTTGGCAAAATTCGGAGTGACTTGGTAAAATCTTGGAAAGTTGGCAAAATCGGGACAACTTGGCAAAATCTTGAGGAGTTGGCAAAATTCGGAGTGACATGGTAAAATCTTAGGGACTTGGCAAAATCGGGAAAACTTGGCAAAATCTTGGAGAGTTGGCAAAATTCGGAGTGACTTGGTAAAATCTTGGGGAGTTGGCAAAATTGGGACAACTTGACAAAATCGTGGGGAGTTCGCAAAATTCAGGTGAGATGTAAAAATTAGAATGTTTTTCTGTAAAATTATGGCGAGTTGGCAAAATCTAGGGACAGTTGGCAAAATTCGGAGTGACTTGGCAAAATCGTAGGGAGTTGGCAAATTCAGGTGAGATGTGAAAATTTGGATTTTTTTTCTATAAAATTATGGCGAGTTGGCAAAATCTAGGACAGTTGGCAAAACTTAGGGAGTTGACAAAAACTAGGGGCAGTTGTCAAAATTCGGAGTGACTTGGCAAAATCGTGGAGAGTTGACAAAATTCAGGTGAGATGTAAAAATTGCAATCTTTTTTCTGTAAAATTATGGCGTGTTGGGAAAATCGAGGCAGCTTTGTAATATCTAGGAGAGTTGGAAAATCTTGGGGAAGTTGGCAAAATTCAGAGTGACTTTGCAAGAATCAGGTGTGATGTAAAATTGGATTTTTTTTCTGTAAAATTGGGCGAGATGGCAAAATCTAGGACAGTTGGCAAAATTCTACTCCACTTAGTAAAATACGGGCGATTTGTGAAAATTGGGGTTGTTTTTGTGAAATTAAGGAGAGTTGACAAAGAGAAAACTTGGCAAAATCTAGGGAAATTGGC
The DNA here is from genome assembly GCA_038380435.1 of Ryuthela nishihirai. Lineage (NCBI taxonomy): Eukaryota > Metazoa > Arthropoda > Arachnida > Araneae > Heptathelidae > Ryuthela > Ryuthela nishihirai. The sequence goes on along the minus strand of JAWZYU010000001.1, from coordinate 88,797,213 downwards.
AAAACTGGAAACCACTTGGTAAAGTACAGGTGAGTTATAAAAATTGGGATTGGTTTTGTGAAATTAAGGAAAGTTGGAAAAACCGAGAACTCTTGGCAAAACCTAGGGGAGTTGGCAAAATTGGAAGCCACTTGGTAAAATACAGGAGTTCTGAAAATTGTGCTTTTCTTGTGCAATTAAGGAGAGTTGATAAAATTCGAAGTGGCTTGGCAAATTCAGGGAAGATGTAAAAAGTGCGATTTTTTCTGTAAAATTACGGCGTGTTGGCAAAATCTAGAGTAGTTGGCAAAATTCGAATGCACTTGGTAAAATATAGGCGAGTTGTGAGAATTGAGATTTGTTTTGTGAAATTAAGGAGTGTTGGACAAATCGAGGAAACTTAACAGAATATAGGTCAGTTGGCAAAATTCGAATCCACTTGGAAAATACGGGCGAGTTGTGATAATTTGGATTGGGTTTGTGAAATTCAGGATAGTTGACTAAAATCGAGTAAACTTGGCAAAATCTTGATGAGTTTGAAGTGATTTTAGTCAACTATTCTGAATTTCACAAACCTATATTTTGCCAAGTGCATTCGAATTTTGCCAACTACTCTAGATTTTGCCAACTCGCCGTAATTTTACAGAAAAAATCGCACTTTTTACATCTTTCCTGAATTTGCCAAGCCACTTTGAATTTTATCAACTCTCCTTAATTGCACAAGAAAGGCACAATTTTCGCAACTCCCCTGTATTTTACCAAGTGGATTCCAATTTTGCCAACTCCCCTACAATTTGCAAGAGTTCTCGGTTTTTCCAACTTTCCTTAATTTCACAAAACAAATCCCAATTTTTACAACTCACCTGTACTTTACCAAGTGGTTTCCAGTTTTGCCAATTTCCCTACATTTTGCCAAGTTTTCTCGATTTTGTCAACTCTCCTTAATTTCACAAAAACAACCCCAATTTTCACAAATCGCCCGTATTTTACTAAGTGGATTAGAATTTTGCCACTGTCCTAGATTTTGCCATCTCGCCCAATTTTACAGAAAAAAAAATCCCATTTTTACATCACACCTGATTTTTGCAAAGCCACTCTGAATTTTGCCAACTTCCCCAAGATTTTCCAACTCTCCTATATATTGCGAAGCTGCCTCGATTTTCCCTACACGCCATAATTTTACAGAAAAAAAAATCCTAATTTTCACATCTCACCTGAATTTTGTCAACTCTCCACGATTTTGCCAAGTCACTCCGAATTTTGCCAACTGTCTCTATATTTTGCCAACTCGCCATAATTTTACAGAAAAAAATCCTAATTTTTTCATCTCACCTGAATTTTGCGAACTCCCCACGATTTTGCCAAGTCACTCCGAATTTTGTCAACTCCCCAAGATTTTGTCGTCACTCCGAATTTTCCCAACACCCCAAGATTTTGCCAAGTTGTCCCGATTTTGCCAACTCCCCAAGATTTTACCAAGTCACTCCGAATTTTGCCAACTCCCTAAGAATTTGCCAACTCACCTGTTTTAACTAAGTGGCTTTGAATTTTGCCAACTGCTCTAAATTTTGTCGTCTCTCCATTTCCCAAACTGCCTTAGATTTGAGAAATAGCCTCGATTTTGACAACTCCCCTTAATTTTCCAAAAAAAAAAATTACAAATTGTCACAACCCACCTAGATTTTACGAAGTCACTTCGAATTTTGCCAACTCCGAGTTACTTTGGGGGGGATCCTCCCCCCATCCCTCCATGGCTACGCCCCTGCCATCAGTGTCCGTTACTGACCGAAGGCAGGGTGAGGGTTAGCGGAAATAAATCTCACCCTGGCATAGTAAGAACTCTAACCACCGAAAAGGAATCCTCTCGAAAGGCGAAATGCCTAAACATTTGTGTCGTACAGCAATTCAGAACCCTTTTGAGCCGAACGCCTCTTTTTATCAAGTGTTATTTTTTAACGTCTCATTTTACCATCATTATTTTCTAACACTCCTTTTTACCAAGTGTTATTTTCTAAACATCCTTTTTACCAAGTATTATTTTCTAACGCTCCGTTTTATCAAAAATTAATTTCTAACTCCTCTTTAACCAGTTCGAGTCCCAGCTGGGTCAGCGTTGAGATTTATCTCCGCAAAATTTCCCCGCCCTCCCCACGGTCAGTAGGGGACACCGATAGGCTTGGAAAGGCCACCGTCCGTCGGATGGGACGTTAAGCCGTGGCCCCGTGTGCGGGAGAGCCATACCCTGTGAACGTTAAAGAACACGCTGGATGGCCTTGACGGGAGGCTACCATCTGTCTCCCAACAGCTGTTCCAGTGGGTCCCCTCCCCCAACCTTCTCTGAGCCTTCGGGGTCCATGTGACCTGGCCATTTAACCCATGGTGTGCAAAAAAAGTGCCGCTCAGAGGTAAAACAACCCAACCCAACATTCCCTCGTGATGGTTAGCACGCTTGGCTACTGATCTAAGGGACCTGGGTTCGAGCCCCGGGTAAGGCATGGTTGTGTGTGTTGTTTTTCTGCTGAGGTCCTGCCATCCTCTCAGACCTTCTAATATGGCATATAAACTGACAGGCTCCTGTCAGACCTCTGTTACAAGTAGCTGCTTGAGGGGGTATTTATTTATTTATTTATTTTTTAATATTTTACTTTGTTGACCGTCCATCGTAGACATCGAACTTTCTTTAGAGATAAATGACAAAACTTTTTTTTGGTTGGATAGGTATCGATGAAATATTACGATTCAGACTATCAGGATCTTCCTACAGCTATAATTGCGCCATCTGACAGTAAAAAAAATTTAAAATTTCAAAATTTCAAACTAATATTGCAAGCGATGTAATTATGTTAGAAATCAAAATTATGTTAGAAATCAAAATTTCTGGTTGTGAAATAGTTTAATGATTGTGAATATCACGAAGCTTGCATTAACAACAGCGATTTTCGTCTTCATCCACCAGAAAGGATGGAGAAGCCAAGTATTTGTGAATTAACAAATTTATTTATTATATTAACATTTATAAAGGGTGAAAAATTAGAAAATATATTGAAGTGAAATGAATAAATATATCTGAGTTGACCGCTACTAAGAAATAAAATCAATTTTTTGATGTATGATATTCCTAAAGATGTAAATAAAATATAATCCAGTTTTACATCTGGTTATATTTTTAGAAGTCTGTTATGCAACTACCATTATATATGGTATATATTTATTATAAATATATTTTTTTATTTTTTAAATTTATTTATATTTTTTCCTATATAGCCGTCCCGTGGCCGAGTGGTTAGCACGCTTGGTTACTGATCTAAGGGACCTGGGTTCGAGCCCAGGATTAGGCATGGATGTGTGTGTCGTTTTTCTGCTGAGGTCATGCCATCCTCTCAGATCTCCTATTATGGCATATAAACTGACAGGCTCCTGTCAGACCTCTGTGGCAAGCAGCTGCTTGAGGGGGTATTTATTTTTTTTATTTTCCTATATGCTCCCTAAAAATTACAAAAAAAAAACCTAAAGCACATCGATGATGCAATCAGTCATTGGATTCGTATTCACTTCAAAGGAAGATAGGGCACCGGCAATCTTGTTGTGTAGGTAAATCGGCGTTCTGTCTTTCTTTGAAGTGAATACGAACTCAGTAACTGGGAAGATAGGCATTTTTTGAAAATTTTTATTTATTTATTTTTTTATTTGTCACTAATACCTTCAGAAATTTTCACTTGATATATGACTCATACACATCGACCCCATTTTTCCTTCTCTGTTTTTTTGAAGTCGTGTTTGAGGTAGCTCATGACACTGGAGACGTCGGAAGTTTTAATTTGAGATATAACACTTTAGGTCGAATAAAAAGCACGTTAGTCCCTTAATTTAGGTCCTCTTTCGGAGCAGAGGAGAATGGTAGTGGTGCGGGGAGGGCATAATTCGAAGTAGTCTACAACAGTCTTCACGTTAGCTTTTATTCTACAGCAAACTCACAATTGTAGGCCCTCGCTTTTGGAAGATATAATTAAATAACGACTTTCACATTTCCCCTTTTGTAGTGAGGAAGAAGTCAGAGGGGGGGATATTTTTAATTCCCACAGCATTCCGCCACTTCACAAGTTTTCATTTTACATACAACTTGTATGTTCGGCCCTCGCGTTCCCAAGATATAGTGGATATCTCCCTTTTTAGGAGGGAGGGGAAGAAAGCATGGGGGTTAATTTTTTATAGCCTATGACACTCCCCGCGTCACAAACTTTCATTTGCGCATAGCTTATTACCTTCGTACTCTCGTTCTAGAGATGCAGTGGAACAATCATTTTCATATTTACCCTTTTTTTTAGAGAGAAAGAAGGTATAGGGGATTGATTTTTTTTTATAGCCTATGATACTCCCCGCTTCACAAGCTTTCATTTGACATATAAATTACTAAGTTTGTCCATCGCGTTCGAAAGATATGGTAGAGTTTGGTTGGGTTGTTTTACCTCTGAGCGGCACTTTTTTGCAACACAATGGGCTAAATGGCCAGAAGGCTTCAGAGAAGTGGACCCCGAAGGCTTCAGAGAAGGTTGGGAAGGGGACCCACTGGAAAAGCTTTTGGGAGACAGATGGTAGCCTCCCGTCAAGGCCATCCAGCGTGTTCTTTAACGTGCACAGGGTATGGCTCTCCCGCACACGGGGCCACGGCTTAACGTCCCATCCGACGGACGGCGGCCTTTCCAAGCCCATCGGTGTCCCCTACTGACCGTGGGCAGAAAGTTGGGGAGGGGACCCACTGGAAAAGCTGTTGGGAGACAGATGGTAGCCTCCCGTCAAGGCCATCCAGCGTGTTCTTTAACGTGCACAGGGTATGGCTCTCCCGCACACGGGGCCACGGCTTAACGTCCCATCCGACGGACGGCGGCCTTTCCAAGCCCATCGGTGTCCCCTACTGACCGTGGGCAGGGCGGAGATATGGTAGAACAACTGTTTTGACAAATCAAGAAACCGACAACGGACGAACGAAAGGAAATAGGAAGATAAGTAAAAAAATTAAATTTCCTTCAAATAGCTGCTTGCCACAATGGTCTGACACAAGCATGTCAGTTTAATACGTCATAATGAAGGTCTATGATGATGGCGGGACCTCAGCAGAAAGACAGCATAAACGCAAAAGAAGCCTTACTAGGGGCTCGAACCCAGGTCCCGTTGATCAGTAGCCAAGCATGCTAACTACTCGGCCGAAGTGTCATAGTTGAATTAATGGGAAAAAAATACACATTGGAACTACTAATTTCGACATAAATGTTGCTGGGCTGAGAGTTTAAAAGACTGAATCACTGCTGAGTCCAGTTACGGCCTGATATGAAATATGGCGAATGTATGGAATTTTCCGGGAGAAAAACTGAAATCCTATGAAAATTATCAGCAAGGGGAAATCGGCCATTGTCGGCTTGGACTCGATTTTTATTTTATAAAAGAGAACTAAATTTTAATTGCAAAATCCAGAATGTCCAGGGATTTTCTCACACCCCACACGCCTGCAGTGGTCAACCTGTTAAATGCAATGTTCATCATCATCATCCTCAAGCAGCCATGGGCTACGGAGGTCCAACCAGACCGTGCAATTTAGTTCTCCAAGCAAGTTCGTCCTGAGCTACATCTACTGCATCTGATCACTGCACACCAATTCTAACAAGGTCCTGTTTGACATTGTCTGCCCACCCCATCCTAGGTCTCCCCCTCTTTCTGAGGCCTTTAGGCACACTGTTCATAACCCTATTCGCCAATCTATAATTATCCATACGGGCAACATGGCCAAACCAACGGAGTCTCTCTCTGCACAAGATGCTGCTTAAAGGAGGTTGCAAACTCCTTTGCCTAACCTCATCATTAGTTACAAAGTTGAACCACCTAATGTTCACAGTTTTCATTTTCATCCTTCTTCTGGCCGAGTGGTTAGCACGCTTGGCTATGATCAAGAGAACCTGGGTTCGATCCCCGGGTTAAGGCATGGATGTTTATGTTGTCTTTCTACTGATAACTCGTCTTTCGTACAGATCTTTTTTATGATAATAGTGAACGTATTAAACTGACAGGCTCCTGTGAGACCTCTGTGGCAAGCAGCTACCTGAGGGAGAATTTATTTATACATTTAGTAAACTTTTAAAATGATCTACAATTTCGATTAGGCAGGAAAGCGCTGACCATGTTTATATATCTTAATCAAAATACATTTATCAAGTTGGGTTGTTTTACCTCTGAGTGGCACTTTTTTGCACACCATGGGCTAAATGGCCAGGTCTCATGGACCCGAAGGCTCAGAGAAGGTTGGGGGAGGGACCCACTGGAAAAGCTGTTGGGAGACAGATGGTAGCCTCCCGTCAAGGCCATCCAGCGTGTTCTTTAACGTGCACAGGGAATGGCTCTCCCGCACACGGGGCCACGGCTTAACGTCCCATCCGACTTACGGCGGCCTTTCCAAGCCCATGGAACAGCTGTTGCTGGAACCATGGAACAGCTTCCAATAGCTGACCCACTGGAACAGCTGTTGGGAGACAGATGGTAGCCTCCCGTCAAGTCCATCCAGCATGTTCTTTAACGTGCACAGGGTATGGCTCTCCCATACACGGGGCCACGGCTTAACGTCCCATCCGACGGACGGCGTCCTATTCCAAGCCCATCGGTGTCCCCTACTGACCGTGGGCAGGGCGGGGAATTTTTGCGGAGATAAATCTCAACGCTGACCCAGCTGGGACTCGAACCTGGGAACTACAGATTACGAGCCTGGCGCGCTACCGACTGAGCCACCCCCGCCCCACATTTAGCAAGATCAAGATGGCTATTTGGTTCAGGTGGTATCCTCTGAACAAAGCGATCCACTTGTGTTCAAAGTACAACTCAAGAAACCACGATTTAATGTGCAGTCTGACGGACGGCTTCCATCTTTCAAAGCCATCCTCATTGCTAGGATAATTGACCATATCGTCTCTGGCGCAGGTGAGATTCGAACTAGGGAACCTCAAATTGCTAACTGTCAATTCTACCAACTGACGGATGTAGGAGTTGGTTCAGTCGGTACGCCAGGGCTCTAACCTTATGTTTCCAGGTTCGAGTCCCCAATGTGCCTGCGTTGAGATCTCCACTAACCCCTGTTCTACCCTCGGAGAGATATGAAGCCTCTTTCAGAGGCTGCTGTCCATCGGATGGGATATTAAGCCATGGCCTCCTGTTCAGGAGAGCCAAACACAGTATGCATCAAAGGTTCTCAAGCTTTTTAAAACTGCGACCCCCTTAGAATAGAAATCCTAAAATCGTAGTTAAAAATTATGCGACCCCTTTCCTCTTCCCTATAATGTAATACCTACGTCTCTGCAGAAACATTTCCCTAAAAATATTAGAGCTTTGCGAGCCTTTTCCAAGTTGCTCGTTTCCTGAGGATGAAGACCCACGTTTGAAAACTACTGGTTTACTTAAAAGAACACACTGGATGACCGACTTTGAACGAAAGCTTCCATTTGTTTTCTGACAGCTGTCTAGTGAATCCCCTTCCCAGCTCTCAGTTCCTTGGGATCCTTGTGGCTTGGCGATTTCGCCCGTTGTGTACATAAAAGCGCAGTTTAGAGATACAACAATCCAATCCACCAATCGACAACCCAATCCCTAATATCCAATCAACAACCCAATCTACCAATCGAGTGGCCTCCTTCTGTCTCCTAACAACTGTGATTAATTATCTCTCCTAGCTTGGGATCCTTGTGACCCGGCCATTTAGCTCTCTGTGCGCACCAAAGGGCCGCTGAGTAATAAAATAATCTGATCCAACTCTGCCAAAGAAGGCATTCACGTACTTCATGGTATCACCGAGTGGGTATGGTTCACCGAGTCAGGTAGGGGCGGGGGTGGCTCAGTCGGTAGCGCGCCAGGCTCGTAATCTGTAGTTCCCAGGTTCGAGTCGCAGCTGGGTCAGCGTTGAGATTTGTCTCCGCAAAATTCCCCGCCTTGCCCACGGTCATTAGGGGACACCGATGGGCTTGGAAAGGCCGGCGTCCGTCGGATGGGACGTTAAGCCGTGGCCCCGTGTGCGGGAGAGCCGTACCCTGTGCACGTTAAAGAACACGCTGGATGGCCTTGACGGGAGGCTACCATCTGTCTCCCAACAGCTGTTCCAGTGGGTCCCCTCCCCCAACCTTCTCTGAGCCTTCGGGGTCCTTGTGACCTGGCCATTTAGCCCATGGTGTGCAAAAGAGTGCCGCTCAGAGGTAACCCAAGTCAGGTAATACAGAACGAAAAGTATTGTTAATACGTTTGCATATAATTGAAGCACTTATGTTACATTAATTATTTAAGTACTCGTGGGCAATCTTCATCACCTATTAATAGTGACAAAGATCTTCCTCTTCACTTATTGATGCCTCTTTTACCTTTAACATTTTCATCGCTGCTTCACGTTCTTAAAGAGTCCATTTATAATGAAGCGTTTGTTGAATAGAACTATCCTTTCAATCATCTCACCTGTATGCGCTTGCTGTTAAATCATAATTCCTTCGCTCTAGCTCATCGAATCATCTCTCTTACTTTCAGTCATTTTTCTCTGAACTTTTAACATCTTTCTCTTTTATTAAAAGATCAATATTATGCCCGCTTCGTAGCAATGAATGTTAGAATCCATTAAAAGCAATTAAGGAAGAATAAAATATTTTTAAAATTTTCTCCCATATTTTTTACAACGTACATTTCTATACAGAAAAGCAGAAAATGTGCCCTGGAAATTTACATTTTCGCTAAGAGGGAAAAACAAACTGTAAAAGTCGCAACATCAGCTGTGAAAAACACTTTGGTTTCCTCCGTGCGACTTGAAAGCCTAATGCAACTTGACTGAAGCCCTAGCAAATACAAGGGAAAGGTAAAGATAAGCTTTTTCGTCGTCTCCAAGTCAATCGCTTTCTCATCATCTATGCATCTGATTTAAATCCTGCATCTATTACTTCTCTTACCATTCGTCCAATGCTTACTTCGATCTTTAACCTTTCCCGAGTTTCCTTTCCCTTATTTCTTTGTGAGCGACTGACGCCACATGCGATGCAAATCTGAAGTTGTTTTGTGAGTTGAAGTCAAGTGAGTCCCCCTGAGCCGAACGAGTTGAAAGACTCGGTTGGGAAACTCTTCAGCATCGGCTTCCCATTCACTCTTTTCATTCAAAATCTTTTGTTCATTTCATTTCATCCGTTCATTCATCATTCCATTTCTTTTTTCACATATGAGCGTTTTTCCTCCTCCTTTACCTTTTAGCTGGGTGACCTTTTTGCCGTTGAGTTCAAGCAGAGATGCCCCGACGAAATGTAATGTACCTGTAACCGGAAGGTCAATAGACGGGATTGACACTGAACCATTTCCCTTTCATCTTCTCCATCTTTTCCCGACCTGACTCATTCCACCGTCCCCATTCTCTTCCTCTAAAATCCTTCTCCTACGCGTTAGTCTTTGCGTCTCTGCCAGCTCCTAAATCCCTTTATCTCCGTTTTCACCCAGTTTAATGCCCATCTTTTCCCTTCTTTCAGGCAACATGTCTTTGGGGAAACCTTTCAGTTTATCGTTTTCCAATGTTGCACGCCATAGGGATTTCATCAGGTAGTCGAAAGAGAGAATTCAGCTGGCACATTCCCGTACTATGCAATGAATTTGGGTGAAATGTATAAATGTTGCAGTTTTCACTCAGTTTGTTACCACAAGTCCAGTTTCATTTTATGTATCTAAATATCATCACCATGATCTCTAAGAGTAATGCTTTCAACCACGTGGCATATCATGACTGAAAATGATGCACTGACACTCGTCAAAAATGCGAAACAAAATGGCATTTTTAGTTCGTTTTCTTTCAAACGAAAAAGAGCTACTGTTTTTACTTTGCCGTACATCCATCCCTAATCATTCAAGTTTTAGGTTTAAAAAATAAATGAAAAATTCAACTTCGATAGGTGTTAATAAACTGTCCATGGGTTGGGTTGTTTTACTTCTTAGCGGCACTTTTTGCACACCATGGGCTAGATGGCCATGGATCCCGAAGGCTCAGAGAAGGTTGGGGGAGGTGACCCACTGGAACAACTGTTGGAATACAGATGGTAGGCTCCCGTCAAGGCCATCCAGCATGTTCTTTAACGTGCACAGGGTATAGCTCTCTCGCACACGGAGCCATGGCTTAACGTCCCATCCGACGGACGGCGGCCTTTTCAAGCCCATCGGTGTCCCCTACTGATCGTGGGCAGGGCGGAAAATTTTGCGGAGATAAATCTCAACGCTGATCCAGCTGGGACTCGAACCTGGGAACTGCAGATTACGAGCCTGGCGCGCTACCGACTGAACCCCAACTATCCATGTGACTCAAAGGATAGTGTACTTGGCTCTGATCGAATGCACTTGGGTTCTAACACCGGATACAGCATGAATGCTTATTTCTGTTGTCTTTCTGTTGAGATCTCGTTGAGTTGGGTCACTTTTTGCGTACAATGGACTAAATGGCTAGGTCATTTTTATTAAGGACCCAGAGGAGTTCGGGGAAGGGGGACCCAATAGACAGCTGTTAGGAGACAGATGGTAGCCTCCCGTCAAGGTCATCCAGCGTGTTCCTTAACATGTCCCGCGTATGACTCTTCCTCACACGGGGCCATCGCTTAACATCCATTTCTACGGTGGCCTTTCCAAGTCCATTAGCGTTCCCTATTGAAAGGAGGGTAGGGTGGGAATTTTACGGGGATAAATCATCACGTGGTCCAGGTGGGACTCGAACCTGAGAACTGCATATTAGGAGCAACCCTCGTCCCTCTGAGATATTCGGGGCGGGGGTGCTCAGTCGGTAGCGCGCCAGGCTCGTAATCTGTAGTTCCCAGGTTCGAGTCCCAGCTGGGTCAGCGTTGAGATTTATCTCCGCAAAATTCCCCGCCCTGCCCACGGTCAGTAGGGGACACCGATGGGCTTGGAAAGGCCACCGTCCGTCGGATGGGACGTTAAGCCGTGGCCCCGTGTGCGGGAGATCCATACCCTGTGCACGTTAAAGAACACGCTGGATGGCCTTGATGGGAGGCTATCATCCCCCAACCTTCTCTGAGCCTTCGGGGTCCATGTAACCTGGCCATTTAGTCCATGGTGTGCAAAAAAGTGCCGCTCAGAGGTAAAACAACCCAACCCAACTCTGAGATATTCTCTATGGGAAACTTTTTTTCAGGGAGACTTAAAGCGCCATTCTTTATGTCAAGCGGAGTATAGTTTGTTTAAATATCGGACAACAATTTAAAATGCATGAGATTTAAAATGTTTTCCACCGTGAATACTTCTTTTGATCATTGGAACAAATCTGAACAAAGATAAAATTTCGATTAATTGTAATCGTAAAATCCTGGTGATTTTCGTAAGAAGAAAATTGCAACCTCGCTATGACAAATTGATTGGGATGAATTGAAGGAAAAAAGACACGTAATGCACGAAAGAACTTCCATATTGTTAACTTTTAAGGTTGTAAGAAAGCATATTGATTTGGCACTGTGGCACACGCTTTCGTAGATGAGTGGCAAGTGATAGGTACAGTCGCTCAAAAAGTATCCGAACACTGTGATTGATTACAGAATTCAGAAGAAATATCTGGCAACGATTTGTTTAGAAATTAGTGATCTGGCAACCTTCACGTGACACGTGATTACAGAATTCAGGAAAAATATCTGGAGCGTGTACAGCAACTGTACACGCTCCAGTTACCGTTCACAGCAAACTGGAGCGTGTGCAGTTACTGCACACGCTCCAGTTTGCTGTGAACGGTAACTGCACACGCTCAATATTTCCGTGAGTGAGCCCACACGATCTAGTATCAAAATAATATGACCACCTACAGTCGCTCAAAAAAGTATCCGAACACTATGGTTGATTACAGAATTCAGGAAAAATATCTGGAGCGTGTACAGCAACTGTACACGCTCCAGTTACCGTTCACAGCAAACTGGAGCGTGTGCAGTTACTGCACACGCTCCAGTTTGCTGTGAACGGTAACTGCACACGCTCAATATTTCCGTGAGTGAGCCCACACGATCTAGTATCAAAATAATATGACCACCTACAGTCGCTCAAAAAAGTATCCGAACACTATGGTTGATTACAGAATTCAGGAAAAATATCTGGAGCGTGTACAGCAACTGTACACGCTCCAGTTACCGTTCACAGCAAACTGGAGCGTGTGCAGTTACTGCACACGCTCCAGTTTGCTGTGAACGGTAACTGCACACGCTCAATATTTCCGTGAGTGAGCCCACACGATCTAGTATCAAAATAATATGACCACCTACAGTCGCTCAAAAAAGTATCCGAACACTATGGTTGATTACAGAATTCAGGAAAAATATCTGGAGCGTGTACAGCAACTGTACACGCTCCAGTTACCGTTCACAGCAAACTGGAGCGTGTGCAGTTACTGCACACGCTCCAGTTTGCTGTGAACGGTAACTGCACACGCTCAATATTTCCGTGAGTGAGCCCACACGATCTAGTATCAAAATAATATGACCACCTACAGTCGCTCAAAAAAGTATCCGAACACTATGGTTGATTACAGAATTCAGGAAAAATATCTGAAGCGTGTACAGCAACTGTACACGCTCCAGTTACCGTTCACAGCAAACTGGAGCGTGTGCAGTTACTGCACACGCTCCAGTTTGCTGTGAACGGTAACTGCACACGCTCAATATTTCCGTGAGTGAGCCCACACGATCTAGGTCTTTGTGAGCTCACACGATCCAATGTGCTGTGAACATTAACCGCAACCTCTCCAGTTTGCTACGAACGGTAACTGCACACGCTCCATATTCATTGCATTATATATTCATACACATTATATATATAAAAAAATATCCGATCATTATGGTCGATTACAGAATTCAGAAAAAATATCTGGCAACGATTTTTTTTAGAAATTAGTTATCTGGCAACCTTCACGTGACACGAAGGTTGCCAGATCACTAATTTCTAAAAATATCGTTACCAGATATTTTTTCTGAATTCTGTAATCAACCATAGTGTTGGGATATTTTTTGAGGGACTGTTCAGTGATCCTTCAATTAACAATCATAATTGGTTACATGAAAACTATTGTAAACCAAAATGAGTTCGTCGAGTATATGACAGAGGTGTTAAAGGATTCCGATGGTATCCGTTCCGATGGTATCCGTTCCAAAACCATCGGAAGTTGAACTTTTTCAAGGAAAAAGCGTACTTTTTAAGATACAGTATTTTAGCATTCATATTAATAAATAACTATTGATATTAACATTATGAAATGCACATGTAATTAATACAATAAATTGACAAAAAAATTCTTTCCTTTAGTTTAAAAGATCATTGCCTAAGGGGAGGGAGTCGATGGAGAAATTAAAGTTGGAAAATCTTATTTCCTGGAAGGACAGTATTCTTCTATAATAACTTTTGGAGGTTATGGTTTAGAGGGCTGTGATTGGCCGAAAGCGAACATGTGACTTCAGAGTGCTTTGATTGGCCGAAATTTGACATGTGACTTTAGAGTGCTTTGATTGGCCGAAATTGGACATGTGACTTTAGAGTGATTTCATTAGCCGAAATTGGACATGTGACTTCAGAGTGCTTTGATTGGCTGAAAACAAACATGTGAGTTTAGAGTGCTTCGATTGGCCAAAAAATGACGCTTGGACCAAACATAACGCTTGATTGTACCGATATTTTTATTGAGATCTTCATCGTTAATAAAATGCGTGGTGTCTTGTGAGAGGCGCATCATAAACCAAAAATATCGGTAATCAAAGACATTATTAATCGAGGGACCACTGTATAGCGTTGAATACCATAGTTCGAGGATGATCATATTTTCATATCTGGAAATTAGGACATTCCAATAAATGTTTCAGTTTTCTGAAATTAGGATTGTATTTTTTCACATCGATGTTGAAATCCCACGAGAAAATTTTAAAATGTTGTTTAAAAAGAATCATTTTAATGCCGTCTGGACCTAGATAACAATATAAATATTTCTTAGACATTTAACTTGTAAGTTTTTGTTTTCTATGGAAAATTTTCCAAATATCTAAAAAAATATATATTTTTTTACTAGATTTAAAAATCGGAAGGAAAAGTAATCTGCATTAATTTTTTCACAGATAAAACAACTGATTTTAACGAACTATCAGGATTTATCGTAGAATAGAACTCAAACTGAAAATATAATTTGGAAACATGATTGCAGGGGAGACCGATCCTTCAGATTTGTTTTTTTTCATTTATGGGGGTAAATGAAAAAAAGCGCTTTTATTATTTTTTCCGAACTATTCGTGAATTCCTGATCCACAAAGTGTTCAGGAATGGCCAAAAAACTAGCCACTGTTAACCTGGAAATTGCTATAAATCAACATTCTTCTATCTCTTTTGCAGAAAACATCCAACAAAAGAGACGTAATCTTTATTCCAGGCAAAGCATTCTTAGTTAAAATTCTACGTACCATAGAGGAAAAAAAATTACAGCGTTCCCTTGCTGATGAAATTTCTTCACAAGGATTGAGATTTCTTGCTTTATCATTGGCTAGATGTAAAAGCGCAACGCTCTAATAGTAGTAGGGGCTACAGTGGATAATGCAGTAGTAAATTCGTAGACCTCACTCTAGGGAGTGTGAAGATAGTTTCCTCGGCTTCTTAGCGTAAGAAAATCGATAAGCTTAGTGGAAGTCAACGCCACAACTAGGGGAGCTGTGGCATTTTCAGCCTGGGGCAGGAGCAGAATGACTCAATATAAGGCATAACTGCTTAAAATGATGGGTTGGATACACAGTTCGTGGATTTTTCAGAGGGAGGAAGAATATCTTGTTTTGGCACTAGTGGGAGTTTTTATATTTAAGTTGGCAACACTGAGAAAGACACTTTGTATGAGCCATCGCGTAAACTAAATAATTTAGTAGTCCATGGTGTATCAAAGATTTAACAGAACTGGTGTGAACACAAAATAGCAAAACACCGTTCTTATTTATGATGAAAAGCTGTAAGAAAAGTATTCTTTTTAAGAATTAAAAATAACTTTAAGAACACTTTTCTTACAGCTTTTATATATTAAGGAATAAATATTATATTCACAGTCACCCTCATGGATGTAGTTTCGCTAATAAATACAATGTTCAAAAAGAGAAATTTTACTCAGTGGGAAGATCCCCGACATGGGCATAGGCAGGGGGGGGGGGGATAGGAGCAGTTGCCTCACCTCTTCTGGAAAAATTGATCGAAAAAATCTGTTTCTGTACCAAAAAGTTTTATGTACCAAAAAGTATGTTTTTTTTAACAAACTTCTTTTTTTACGTTTTCTTATGCTTTTCGAGGCATATCATGTAAATTTGTTTATTAATATGAAAAAATATTTTGTAGATGTATTTTGAATAATATTTTTGATAATAAGTTTCCCTTTCGTTTTGCTTTCGAGCACCTTTAGTTCTACAGTAAACCTCGTCTAGCGCTCAGGATGCGTGCCTGAAATACGAGCGTTAAACGAGGCCTCGTGTACAGTCGCTCAAAAAAGTATCCGAACACTATGGTTAATTACAGAATTCAGAAAAAATATCTGGCAACGATTTTTTTAGAAATTAGTGATCTGGCAACATTCGTGTCACGTTCATTCTCGAACACTTCAGGGGCGGGGGTGGCTCAGTCGGTAGCGCGCCGGCTCGTAATCTGTAGTTCCCAGGTTCGAGTCCCAGCTGGGTCAGCGTTGAGATTTATCTCCGCAAAATACCCCGCCCTGCCCACGGTCAGTAGGGGACACGATGGGCTTGGAAAGGCCGCCGTCCGTCGGATGGGACGTTAAGCCGTGACCCCGTGTGCGGGAGAGCCACGTGTCACGTGACACGAAGGTTGCCAAACCACTAATTTCTAAAAAAAATCGTTGCCAGATATTTTTTCTGAATTCTGTAATCAACCATAGTGTTTGGATACTTTTTTGAGCGACTGTACAATATAGTATATAGTATATAGTAGTGATTCTCGAACACTTCAGGGGCGGGGGTGGCTCAGTCGGTAGCGCGCCAGGCTCGTAATCTGTAGTTCCCAGGTTCGAGTCCCAGCTGGGTCAGCGTTGAGATTTATCTCCGCAAAATAGCCCGCCCTGCCCACGGTCAGTAGGGGACACCGATGGACTTGGAAAGGCCGCCGTCCGTCGGATGGGACGTTAAGCCGTGACCCCGTGTGCGGGAGAGCCATATCCTGTGCACGTTAAAGAACACGCTGGATGGCCTTGACGGGAGGCTACCATCTGTCTCCCAACAGCTGTTCCAGTGGGTCCCCTCCCCCAACCTTCTCTGAGCCTACGGGGTCCATGTGACCTGGCCATTTAGCCCATGGTGTGCAAAAAAGTGCCGCTCAGAGGTAAAACAACCCAACCCAACTCGAACACTTCAACAGGGTTTCCAATTACTAAAATATTCCACCGGAGAGGAAAGGTTAAAACAATATTCTATATGGAGGTCGTGTTTGGAACTCTCTATCTCCTGATGCTGTGTTGTCCCCAACTTTGCGTATTTTCAAAGATCGACTAAATACAATCGATTTAGCTAAAGTTTTAAAATATATTAAGTTTTAACCTTCTTTTATGTATGTAGTAATATGTTCTCAAAGTATTAAACGTAGTGTAAACTACAACAAGAGTTAATCACATTGTAAATATTTCTCTGTTTTTGATGTCTAGAGCGGTGTTAGCGTATATTTTTGTACCTTCCTCTCAATAAATAAATAAAAATAAAATTTTATTCTTTTTAATCTATTTCTAGTGTCGTACAGATACTATGGGACTAAAATACAGCTTCACAAAGATAAATACTTTTGATTTCAAAACAGGTAGAGAGGTTTGAATTTGTTATAAGATGGCAGGTTTTTTTAGGGGGAATTAAGGACCCCCTCCCCCCCTAGTACGCCTCTGACTCATAGGCAGTGGTGGCTCGTAGCTAAAATTTTTGGTCGGGGCACTCTGGCTACTACAGGCAAAATACGGATATAGGGGAAAAAAATTGGGGAGATGCTTGATATTCGGTTTAACTGAATAGGTTGGGTTAAGTTGTTTTACCTCCGAGAGGCACTTTTTTTGCACACAATAGGCCAGTGTCTCGCAAACTGTGTGCCGCGAGAGATTCCAAGTGTGCAGCGAGAGATTTTCAAATTGACACTAGATATTCGAAAGATTTCATTTTGACTTGACTTGTGTTATCGACGTGCTTTAAAATCGACGTGCTTTAATATCGACGTGCTATCGACATGCTTTAATATCGACGTGCTATCGACGTGCTTTAATATCGACGTGCTATCGACGTGCTTTAATAAAAATCTTTCAGATTTTATCAACTGGGATCTTGTAAGTATTTATCAAGCTTTTTCCAAATTTTGGTATCAATTTTTGATTATTTCAAGCCATAGAATGGACAAATATTTAAAACAAACACCGAGTTATGAATTAAAGAACGAGAGCAAATCTTCAAGTAAAACCAGGCTCATGACTTCAACAAAGTGCAAATATAATGACGATTATATAGAGTTTGCTTTTATTCTTTTTTAGGTGTGCCGCGGAAAAAAAATTTAGATTCAGTGTGCCGCAGAGTAAAAAAGTTTGCGAGACACTGCAATAGGCTAAATGGCCAAGTCACAAGAACCCCGAAGGCTCAGAGAAGTTGGGGAAGGGTACCTACCGGACAGTTGTTGGGAGGCAGATGACAGCCTCCCGTCAAGGCCATTTAGCTTGTTCTTTAAGGTGCACAGGGTATGGGCTCTCCCGCACATGGGGCCACGGCCGGATGGTCATCGGTGTCCCTTACTGACCGACGAGAGTGTGGGGAATTTTGAGAACGAATAGAACTAAAAAGACGTTTGGTATTAAATTATATTCTGTTTTTTTTTTCTCCAGTAATCCTGGAAACGCATTATTTAACAAAAAATTTCGGAAAAAAAATTCGAAAAGAATTTTTTTTCCGAAAAAAGATTTCTTGTCTTTTCTTTATCAATTTGGTATTTTGCCTCTGCACTGTAATAATTAGCTATATACATATGCATTTTTTTTTCCTATCCATTCTGGTGGAATTAAAAAAAAACTCGTTGTCAAAAAATATATCTAATATATAGGTTCCCTTTTTTACACTGTTCCGTTTACAAATTTATATGGCACTTTTGGGTTATCTCCGGTCACATTTTCTTGGCGACTTTTTTGGCGACAAAAGAGACATCCTCGGCGCCATTTGTATTTACTTCTGCTTTCCGCGCTTTTTTTCCGTGGCTTCACTTGTTTTTACTTGTGATCGTTGAGCACATCATTTTCGCACTCTACTTTTTCTGCAGTTTCTCAGTTAAGCGTTTAGTATTGACGACCAGAAGTAAGTAGAGCTTGAAGAATTTGCCGCGGACGGAGCCAGAAGGCAGCATAAGGGGCTGCCGACAGAAATCCGGTCTTCGTGTTAAGAATTAGTTTGAGGGTAGTAGCAAAATTAGAATTTATTAACAACTCTTATCACTAAACAATGAAATCTCGTAATCTCTAGAAAGCCTCTAAAATAAATATCAAAAATAGATTTCCTTAATAACACTCATCGCTAAAGAATGAACGTAAGAAAATCCCCGAAACAAATAATTTCATTAGAGAGAACTATTCTAAACAGCATATATCAGCCATGCAAATGGCGCCGAGGATGTCTCTTTTGTCGCCAAAAAAGGTTTCCAAGAAAATGTGACCAGAGATAACCGAAAAGTACCATTTACATTTATTATTTTAGATTTAATTTCTCGTCGTAATTTATCACTTGAACAGTTATACATTTTATTACATACGTTAATTTATTTTACAACGAATTGTGAAAAAGTAATATGGTAATAAAAGAATTATAAAAAGACTGGAAAAAAAAAGTATTGACAAAGGCTGGGATCGAACCAGAGACTTATATTTCAAATGACAAGTCGAAAGAATAGAAAACATTACTTTCACCTAACTGTGTTATGAATTGCCGTTTAAATTATCTTAAAATATGATATTAGTATTTTCTTGTAGACTTTACGTTAAACACATTCTATACTTTCATATTTAATGTTGTTCTTAAATATTTTACACATACGTATCCTCCCTTAGCAAAATTAAAAGTTGGCAACCCAGTTCAAGCACATCAGGTCAAGAAAGGTTAGGCCTGTTGAGCCAGCTACAGTCAAATGAAAATATTTTCTAAGTAACAAGATCTATGACAAACATACTCTTCTTTTCAATGGACCACTTTGCACGGGGGGGGGGGAATCATTTGGACCATGAGCTATTAATTCCAGTGGGTGCAGTATGATAGTTGTGCTCTATAATCACGCAGTAGTGAAGCAAGTGGACCAACAGGTTGCGAACGGGCTTGAAGGATTGGATTGTACTGGATTGGATTGTTTTACCTCTGAGCGGCATTGCACACAATGGGCTAAATGGCCAAGCCACGAGCACCCCGAAGGCTCAGAGAAGGTTGGGGGAGGGGACCCACTGGAACAGCTGTTGGGAGGCAGATGGTAACCTCCCGTCAAGGCCATCTAGCGTGTTCTTTAACGTGCACAGGGTATGGCTCTCCCGCACACGGAGCCGCGGCTTAACGTCCCATCCGACGGACGGCGGCCTTTTCAAGTCCATCGGTGTCCCCTACTGACCGTGGGCAGGGCGGGGAAATTTTGCGGAGATAAATCTCAACGCTGACCCAGCTGGGACTCAAACCTGGGAACTACAGATTACGAGCCTGGCGCGCTACCGACTGAGCCACCCCCGCCCCAAGGGCTTGAAGGCTGCAGGCCGCCCTAAAAAAGTCAAAGATAATTAATTGCCTTTGATTCTATCTGGAGGTGCCTTAGGTGATGTCCATACATGGGCGATGTGCAAAAATTGGTTCGAGTTGTGTAGGGGGGGGGGGGGGGCAGAAGCCTAGTCAGGCTATGAATGGCAGAAGGAGTGAGGCAGGTATTGGTAAGGTAAGAGTAGCAAAACACAATTTCGCTCCCCCAGCCCTGGGGGGGCAGGAGGGGGCAAATTTGGGGTTGGGTTAGGTTGTTTTACCTCTGAGCGGCACTTTTTTGCACACTGGGTTGTGGCGTATTATACTGAGAGGCTGCTGTCAGATCATTGTGCATTTATATAGCACAATATTGTCATTGTGCATTTATATAGCACAATGGGCAATGGCCAGGTCACATGGACCCCGAAGGCTCAAAGAAGGTTGGGGGAGGGGACCCACTGGAACAGCTGTTGGGAGACAGATGGTAGCCTCCCGTCAAGGCCATCCAGCGTGTTCTTTAACGTGCACAGGATATGGCTCTCCCGCACACGGGGCCACGGCTTAACGTCCCATCCGACGGACGGCGGCCTTTCCAAGCCCATCGGTGTCTCCTACTGACCGTGGGCAGGGAATTTTGCGGAGATAAATCTCAACGCTGACCCAGCTGGGACTCGAACCTGGGAACTACAGATTACGAGCCTGGCGCGCTACCGACTGAGCCCCCCCCCCGCCCCAATAGATTTTATTCGGAATGTATCAATCGTACATTCCTACATTCCCTAGTGAATGCACCAAAATTTGGGGAGAGGATATGAAAGAGGGGGACAAAGTTTTCCTAGTCACCTTTCCCTTGAGCGGGTGGGGAGGGAGGCTGGGGCTGGGGAAGTAATAATTATCTTCTCCCAAGGCCACCCCCCTGCCAGGGGAAATTTAGTGAGGACAGCTAAATTTAGGGGGGGGGGTTGCGATGAATATCTACAACTATTAGTTGGAATGGTAGAATCAGCCAGTCAAGTGTCACGGATCACTTCAAAATGGTGACCTGGCTTCTGCAGTTCAGCGGATCTGCATTTCACAGACGGCAGACGTACTATTAAAATTCCTATTGACAGTTCGGAAGCAGACGACATAGCCCTGATTGATAAAGTTAATGCTATTATTGTCTAGGTAACACGCAAATAACGATTACAAAACGGATACAAAAATTATATTATGCTGATTTAGATATGACAAATAATGAATGCTAATTTGAAATTCGTTTATTATTTTTGGTGATTCTTTTTCGTGGGGCAGTGCCAGAGGTAGCCTAATGGAAGAGCCACCTCTGCTCAGAAGAAAAACTGTCGAAATCTGGCATAGCATAGACGGCGAAAAGATTTCGCCTCTTACACACGTGTGTGTTTACAGAATTCGCATGGGGCGGGGGTGGCTCAGTCGGTAGCGCGCCAGGCTCGTAATCTGCAGTTTCCAGGTTCGAGTGCCAGCTGGGTCAGCGTTGAGATTTATCTCCGCAAAATTCCCTGCCCACGGTCAGTAGGGGACACCGATGGGCTTAGAAAGGCCACCGTCCGTCGGATGGGACGTTAAGCAGTAGCCCCGTGTACGGGAGAGCCATACCCTGTGCACGTTAAAGAACACACTGGATGGCCTTGACGGGAGGCTACCATCTGTCTCCCAACAGCTGTTCCAATGGGTCCCCTCCCCTAACTTTCTCTGAGCCATCGGGGTCCATGTGACCTGGCCATTTAGCCCATGGTGTGCAAAAAATTGCCGCTCAGAGGTAAAACAACCCAACCCAGAATTCGCATTGGAAGTAAGTTTAATAATAATCATCAGAAAGTAAGTTTTAATAACAAAAATGTTTTTATTCAAGAGCACACATAATGACAATTAGAAAATAAACTGAATAATGAATTATGCATAATTCTTTGATATACAACAATTGGCATAGCCAAGATTAGCTGAGCTATTTGGAAGTATGGGAGTTTCAAAATTTTGTTAACACTTTTATTAATGCCATTAAATGAGCAATTAAACAAATTACCTCTAAGCAGCTGCTTGATATAGAGATCTGACAGGAGCCTCTCAGTATAATACGCCATAGAGATAATCTGGGAGGAAAGCGAGACACCAATTTGCACTGGCGAAAATTGAAAGAGGAACACCATTAACAACTGAGGCGCAATCTATGAGATTTATATAGTAGAAACAACTTGTTGAGAAAGGACAGTGATCACACGTGTGAAGTGATTCAATGTTTAATTTACCTTTTAATGAATATTACATTTTACAGAAGACACATTTTAATTAGGTGTTGAACCTCCTCGAGCAGCAGTACAAGTTTTCAATCTGGCATACAATCGGTCGTACAAATGCTGGATATCACGCTGAGGGATACCTTTCCATGCGCTTTCAACTTGGACGCGTAATTCAACGATGGTCGTTGCCTGCCGCGGTCCGCGGAAGAGTCTTTGTCTCGTTCCAGTCCCAGACATGCTCGATTGGAGACAAGTCCGGAGAGTGTGCTGGCCAAGGGAGTTGATACACTGCCTGAAGAGCATGTTGAGTTACCCAGGAGGAATGTGGGCGGGCGTTATCCTGCTGGTGATAGCTAATCACTCTCCACACCGCGATGCCTAGCGTGGACCTAGTGTGTCGCTGGCGGATGTACGATGGAAGAAGCAGCTCACCTTGTCACCTTCGGGCGCATAAACGACCATCAGACGCTCCTAAGCAGAATCGGCTTTCATCACTGAATATCACAGATTGTCATTCTTCCCTCCAAAGAACTCATTCTTGACACCACTGCAAATGTGCTCGACAGTGACGAGGTGACAGTGGTAACCGTGCCACCGGCATGCATGTCCATAGTCCTGCTTCCAAAAGACGATTGCGTATCGTTCTTGTAGACACCCTTCGTACGAGAGGATCGAATTTGTAACGCCGTAGCTTTCCGCTCTGCCACCGCTGACTGTGTGTTGTATGAAACCACATCTGTGAGTGTGCGAATGCTCTTCTGACCATCGACGCCACCATCGTACCACTGCCGATACCTCTTGTCCAACGTGGTGTGCAATTTGACGAAAACACCAACCTGTTTCCCGAAGACCCACTATACGACCTCGCTGAAACTCCACTAACTGAACAAATGTTGTGCGCCTGCATCGTCCAGGCATGGTAGCTTCTTCAAAGAGCACTGAACAACATGACACAAGACGAAAAACTCTTTTTTCACATCCTAGTCCTTAAATACACGCTACGTACATTTGAACGCTGTCGTTCTCAGCGACGTCATTATTTCATCCAATGACTTTCAATCTTGGATCACGATTTCTGATGGCTTGACGTTCTTAAAGGAATTCCTTCTGGATGTTCTTTTTTCAATTTCCGCCAGTGTATTAAAAAATAGACCATCTGCACTTCGTTCCCTTTCTGAGGAAACTATTAAATTAATAGATTTGCTAACCCAATCAACGATTTCCATTGTCGCTGCACCAGCGGCTGATATGTGTTACCTACTGCATAGCACAGTTCGTTATTTATCAATGTAGGTAGCATTGGCGAAGTAACGAAAAATATATCTGGGTGTGAAAGTAATGTAACAAACCCATTCAAGGTTTGATAACGTGTCAAATTTTAATGAAGGACTCGTTCCAGGCTTCAAATCTATCACTCTCTCTCCCTTCGACAGACCTTTGTGTGCGCATTAAAACTTCATTTAATACAACTAGGAAACGTCAAGGAGTTCAATATTCTGGCAGCAATTCGCTGCGTCACAAAATGGAAATAGAGTTCCATATAATCGAAATGAAAAAACGCATTTAACTAAACATTTAATCACTAATTTATGTTTTTGTTATGTTACACTCAAACATTAGCTATTTTGTCCCTATTTTAGCCATAATGAAAGTTTTGTAAAATATTTAATTTGCATAAGGTAAAATTTAATTTTGGAAATTCATTTTCTCAGTTATTTTTCTGTTAAACTTTTTTCTTGATTCAATTGATTCAACTTCACAAAAATTGGGTGGTCCTTCTTCAGGCTTACCCATTTAAATTATGTGGAATATCTTTTTTCTTATTTCCAACTGTGATTTTATACGAAACATTGTTTAAAATTCTATTACTGCATCTGATTGGATAATTTGAAACAGCCGACGTTCTCGAATGCGTTACTAAGTTGGGCGCATAGAATACGTAGGTAATGAGTTGCGCTGTTGAAAACTGATTTTATCCAGTATTTATTTCATCTTTGTCGTACTAATGGCACCTTACGCTAAAATTAGAGACAAATTGGATAATAAGAAGATTGTGCCACAACTTGAAGTAGCAGATGAAAAACGAAAGAAGAAAAGTTATAACAGTTATGCTTCATACATCTACAAAGTTTTGAAAATGATACATCCCGATCTCGGCATATCGAAGGAGGCTATGGTCATTGTGAATAACTTAATGGCGGACATATTTGATCGAATAAGCTCTGAAGCATCTAGAGTGGCAGCTTACAACAGCAAATCAACCATTTCAAGCCGGGAAATTCAAACTGCATGTCGACTTTTGCTGCCAGGTGATTTATGCAACCATGCAATGGCCGTAGGTGCTAAAGCCCTAAAAAAATATTCTCACACGAAATAGCAAGATTTATCTGCTAATTTGCATAGTTGATTTCCCGTTTTGTACCAATTAGTGATTGGGAACAATTTAATTTGTTGAACAAGGTAACTTTCAGCATGTTAAAGATTATATACTCTAAAACGAATTGAATTTTTAAGTTATTTTGTGTTACTAGAACGTCTATAATAGTGTGGAATACTATAAGGCCATTTACAATCAAGTACTTTTAAACTGTCTTAATTATTAGTTATTTGCTATATACGTAATGAGAGATTCATGCAGTTGTTTTTTTTTTGCTAGAATTTTAGTTGTCAAAAATAAGTACTTGCAATTTTTCATTGAATTTTATTAAAATGTACGTCCTAAAACGGATTTTTTTTATTGTTTATTATGTAGCAATGCAGTTTTCAAAACTGTTAAAATTGTAATACTACATACAAATTGTTTGCTTGAGTTATTCAAGTACCGGCTCTTGATTGTTTCTGAAATTTGCTAAAATTATTTATTTCTGTATACCAGTCAGTTTTTAAGATTATTAATTCATGACAAAAGTTCAAATTTTTAGTTTTGTCTATTTCGCTTCGGACTGTTGGGTGCACTAAAGCCGTTTCCGCAAACTTGTTAACAGAAGGCAAGTAATATTCCGCGAAAAAAAGTGCAGGCAGGCAGATTAGATCGTTTGTGGAAGTGATTTTTTATATGATTATTTGGTGCATGGGACATTTTTTTAAGTACGGGTCGGCTGAGCATTTTTTAATGATTTTGCGTTTTTTATTGGTTTGTGTTATTTTTAATATTACGGAATGAAAATTTTTGGGACTATTTTATCGCGGTAAAATATAAATATGATTCTAATTAAACAAGATAACAGGAAACTAGATGCTTTTGATTCTAGATGCTTACGCAGTATCTTGGGTATTAGGTGGTTCAACTTTGTAACTAATGATGAGGTTAGGCAAAGGAGTCTGCAACCTCCTTTAAGCAGCATATTGTGCAGAGAGAGACTCCGCTGGTTTGGCCATGTTGCCCGTATGGATAATTATAGATTGGCGAATAGGGTTATGAACAGTGTGCCTAGAGGCCTCAGAAGGAGGGGAGACTTAGGATGCGGTGGGCAGACAATGTCAAACAGGACCTTGTTAGAATTGGTGTGCAGTGGCCGGATGCAGCAGATGTAGCTCAGGACAGATATGCTTGGAGAATTAAACGCGGTCTGGTTGGACCTCCGTAGCCCGTGGCTGCTTGAGGATGATACGATACGAAACAAATCAACACATTGAATATTCTCACTCTCATAGAGAGTGAACTCATTCAGAAAATCTTTTGATATCTAATTGGTATAAATGATAAATTTTTATAGCTTTTGATATATACAAAGTCATGAATTTTCGAAACTTTAGTATGAAGTTATAGTAATAGGTTATAGCTTTGTGATGGAATCTTTCATGTGAATTGAGCTTCAAAATGGCGCCATGGTTTTAGATAATATGAAGTTTATAAAGTTAAAAATTTATCACTTTATTATTATTATATATATCGGATTTATCAAATATATTCTCCCACGGTCTCTTAAGTTGTTTTCATTCCGTAACAAGCGTTACGTAGCGGGAGAGCTGTACCATGTGCACATTAAAGAGCGCGCTGGATGACCTTGATGGAACACTGCCATCTGTCTCCTAACAGCTGTCAGGTGGTTCCTCTTCCCTCCAAATTTCTCTGAGCCTTCGGGGTCCTTGTGACCTGGCCATTTAACCCATTGTGGGCAAAAGTGTAGATCAGAGGTAACCCAACCCAGTGTAAAATGCAAACAAAATAAGGTAAATAAAAAGAAACTAAAAAAAATGTAAATTCTAATAGTAATGTATTGCGGAAATAGGGCCTTGTTTATGGTTTTTTGATTGTCTTTATGTGTTGTTTCCAATGTAATCTTTAAGTACGAAATACGTCCGTAGCCACATGTTCAACATACAGTGACCCCGGAAGTTCTGCCATTTTCTCCCGGACATAGCAGCTTTTTGCCTTTGCTAAGTGCAAACCGATATCTGGTTAATTGTTCAATTGTAATACGAGCCCTTGGCAAAAAATTTACCTTAATAATATGTATATGGTTTTCCAAAAGATTCATTTGTCACATTTTTAAAATTATTAAACAAATAGACTCATTTCATAATTAGAGTAGAGGAGGTGGAGGGGGAGATATCTCTAATTCGAAGTATGATGCACAAACAATAAATTTTTGGTTTGGGTTGTTTTACCTCTGAGCGGCACTTTTTTGCACACCATGGGCTAAATGGCCAGGTCACAAGGACCCCGAAGGCTCGGAGAAGATTGGGGGAGGGGACCCACTGGAACAGCTGTTGGGAGACAGATGGTAGCCCCCCGTCAAGGCCATCCAGCGTGTTCTTTAACGTACACAGTGTATGGCTCTCCCGCACACGGGGCCACGGCTTAACGTCCCATCCGACGGACGGCGGCCTTTACCAAGCCCATCGGTGTCCCTTACTGACCGTGGGCGGGGAATTTTGCGGAGATAAATCTCAACGCTGACCCAGCTGGGACTCGAACCTGAGAACTACAGATTACGAGCCTGGCGGGCTACCGACTGAGCCACCCCCGCCACTCACAAACCATAAAGCTTCACTGTTTGTACATCATCAATTGTATCGAGAAATTTGCACCTAAAAGAAATTCTAATCGTAGATCTCGAGAAAATTTTAAGATCAGACGTTATTTAAAAAGCTTTCAAGTGATCAAGTGTCTTTCAAAATTAAGCAGACATCAGACGGACGGCGACCTTTACAGGGCCGCCATCCGTCCACGGTTTTGTTGTTCGTGGATGGGACATTAACTCATGGGTCCGTATACAATAGAGCCATAATCTCTGCACGATGAATAACACGTTGGATAGCCTTGACTACAGGCTTGCATTTCCTGACAGCTGTCCAGTAGATTTTTTCATCAACCTTAGCCGTGGTTGGCTCAGTCGGTAGTGCGCCAAGTTAGTACTCTGCAGTTCCTAGGTTCGAGCCCCACTTGGGACAGCGTCGAGAGTTTTGCGGTGATAAATCTCGGATGGGCTTGAAAAGGCCGCAGTCCATCGGGTGGGATGTTAACCTTGGCTCCCTGTGCGAGAGAGCCATACTCTCTGGACTTTGGGCGGGGGTGGCACAGTCGGTAGCGCGCCAGGCTCGTAATCTGTAGTTCCCAGGTTCGAGTCCCAGCTGGGTCAGCGTTGAGATTTATCTCCGCAAAATTCCCCGCCCTGCCCACGATCAGTAGGGGACACCGATGGGCTTGGAAAGTCCACCGTCCGTCGGATGGGACGTTAAGCCGTGGCTCCGTGTGCGGGAGAGCCATACCCTGTGCACGTTAAAGAACACGCTGGATGGCCTTGACGGGAGGCTACCATCTGTCTCCCAACAGCTGCTCCAGTGGGTCCCCTCCCCCAACCTTCTTTGAGCCTTCGGGGTCCATGTGACCTGGCCATTTAGCCCATTGTGTGCAAAAAAGTGCCGCTCAGAGGTAAAACAACCCAACTCTCTGGACTTTAAAGAATATGCTGGATTCCCTTGACGGGAGGTTTTCATCTTTCTCCTAACAGTTATCCAGTGGCTCCCAACTTTTTTTGAGCCTTCTAGGCCCTCGTGACCTGGAGATTTTCCCCATTTTTTGGCACAAAAAAAAAAGCCATTCAGAGGTAAAACAAGAAACCCTGCTTTCGCTGATCATTTTTTAAAGTTTGAAAATTTTAAACTGTATTTAGATTTTTGGGCGGGGTGGCTCAGTCGGTAGTGCGCCAGGCTCGTATTCTGTAGTTCCCAGGTTCGAGTCCCAGCTGGGTCAGCGTTGAGATTTATCTCCGCAAAATTCCCCGCCCTACCCACGGTCAGTAGGGGACACCGATGGGCTTGGAAAGGCCGCCGTCCGTCGGATGGGACGTTAAGTCGTGGCCCCGTGTGCGGGAGAGCCATACCCTGTGCACGTTAAAGAACACGCTGGATGGCCTAGACGGGAGGCTACCATCTGTCTCCCAACAGCTGTTCAAGTGGGTCTCCTCCCCCAACCTTCTCTGAGCCTTCGGGGTCCATGTGATCTGGCCATTAGCCCATGGTGTGCAAAAAAGTGCCGCTCAGAGGTAAAACAACCCAACCCAAGTATTATGATTTTTTACGAAAAACAAAGAGGGGCGTGATATAAAATTTGGAAACCCCTGTATTTTCCGCAACTTGGATTGTCAGAGTGCGCTTTAAAATAAAAATTTATTGCGATTTAGTGCACAACTTGAACAAAAATTTCCATCGGTCCCTGATTTTTGATTTAGAGCTCTTAGATAAATTTGGTCGATATTTTTTCCCAAGAGCAATTTTTAATTAAAAAAAAAATTTGTCATTGATCTGTAAAATTAATTTTTAAGCAGTCTGACAAAGAAATATTGATCAATTTTGTCAAGGAAATTTAAAACTATGCCGATAACTAAAAATAATTAAATTTGTTTAAAAAAAAACGCTGCTATAAAAATAAGATATCGATAATGATTAAAATCTTCACCGGGAGCAACGAGAAAAGGAATTAAAAAATTAGTAGTGAAAGTAGTTAAAAAAAAAGTGGAAAAAGCAAGTGACGTTTAAAGGGATAATTTTTCTTCTTTCTTTCAAATATGTCGTTAGCTAGCGCTTTTATATTTTATAGTTCGTTGTTGCCAGACTTGTATCATTTTCTGTGATAATTGGGTTGCCATGGTAAGCTCTTTAGCGTAAAATGATTTGACGGCAACTTCTTTATTATCGACAAAATCTCCAAAAATATAGAATCCATTTTCTTTCAGCGGCCGAGTTAATTAAGGCGGAGTCTTTATCGTCGTAATTAGCTAATCACCCTTTGTACTTTGAGAAACATTTGTCACCTTAATGATACTAATCTTGGGGGAGATAAGTGTTGATTAATAAATTGTATTCTTTGCTTCTTTCCAATAATGGTAGAAAATATTTTTTTTTATTATCGAATATTAAATCATTTTACTGATCTAAAATTATACCCAACAGCGGAAACTTAAGTGGTGTAATGATTAGGTTTGTTAGCACATTTCAAAATATTCGTAGTTGCAAAAAATGTTTAGTTTTGAAGAACTGTTAAACGAACATGCGAATCGATCGTTTGATTGCTACTGAAAAATATTTTTTTCTTTGTAGGCTAGGTTGGGTTGTTTTACCTCTGAGCGGCACTTTTTTTGCACACAATGGGCTAAATGGCCAGGTCACATGTACCCCGAAGGCTCAGAGAAGATTGGGGGAGGGGACCTGCTGGAATAGCTGTTGGGAGACAGATGGTAGCCTCACGTCAAGGCCATCCAGCGTGTTCTTTAATGTTGGGTTGCTTTACCTCTGAGCGGCACTTTTTTGCACACCATGGGCTAAATGGCCACGTCACATGGACCCCGTAGGCTCAGAGAAGGTTGGGGGAGGGGACCCACTGGAACAGCTGTTGGGAGACAGATGGTAGCCTCCCGTCAAGGCCATCCAGCATGTTCTTTAACGTGCACAGGGTATGGCTCTCCCGCACACGGGACCACGGCTTAACGTCCCATCCGACGGACGGCGGCCTTTCCAAGCCCATCGGTATCCTCTACTGACCGTGGGCAGGGAATTTTGCGGAGATAAATCTCAACGCTGACCCAGCTGGGACTCGAACCTGGGAACTACAGATTACGAGCCTGACGCTCTACCGACTGAGCCACCCCGCCCCCAAACAGGAGAAAGACTACACAAACATCTATGCTTCATCCGGGATCGAACCTAGGTCACTGATCAGTAGCCTAAGCGCGTTAACCATTTGAACACCTTGGCTTCCCTGAAACGAAAATTTTAATTTTTGTTTAAATAAATAAA
The DNA here is from genome assembly GCA_038380435.1 of Ryuthela nishihirai. Taxonomy (NCBI): domain Eukaryota; kingdom Metazoa; phylum Arthropoda; class Arachnida; order Araneae; family Heptathelidae; genus Ryuthela; species Ryuthela nishihirai. The sequence continues at coordinate 88,766,969 of JAWZYU010000001.1, read as the reverse complement.
CAGTTATTAATTAAAAATCGCATTTCTCTCCCAACTTTCTAGACCAAAACTATTCGGACATACTTGATGGGGTACGTAAAATATTTCGAAAAGTTCACTGCTAATAAATTACTCCTCAACTGGAAAATTTCCCTTGTCACTTGCATACATTGGTAGTGTTTTTGTTATGATTGATCGTGCACAGCACATCTGATGGATTTAATTCATCTTATTGGTCAAAAATGCCAACACTTTTAGTCCAAAGCGTCTGCTTTTCCTATGATTTTCCAGCCACGATGTGCGACTTTTTTTTTTCCCCGGTAAACATTCGTTTGCTGCTAGTCAATAAAGATTAAGGTTATCAAAGCTGCTTTTTTAAAAAAAAATACGCGTATAAATTGACGTGCTTAATATTGGCTGCCAACTGATATTACTTTCACTTAAAGACTTCGAATTACAAATTGAATTTTCAGGTTCCGGATATATCTTTTTTTTTTTCCGGATACATTTTTTGATAGCATGTGATTTAATCAATATTTTTTTTTACAAACAATGTTCTTCATCAACACAACTAGGAGAATAACATATCGCTTCTGGCGAATACAGGATGCTCGCTTTTAGAAATTTTTTTTTTTTCATTTTCCCAATCTTGCATTCTTTAATAGTAGTAATTCGTGCTTTTGAATTATTGGAAAATGTAAATAATAATAATAATATATTATTAACCCTATAAAACGCAAAAAGCATATCTCATTAGCCCTTAAAATGAAAAAGTCGGATTTTCTTATTCCCTATTTTTAAGGGGAAAACATTCCAGTGTATATTTAAAAAATATATTTTTTATTACAGTATTGAAATATTATTGAAAATGTTAAAATTACCTAAATTTATAAAAATAAAGAGCAACCGAATGAATTTGAAAAATATAATTTAATTAAAATGTATCAATTATTCTGTTTTTCATTAGCACATTCTATCACCAGATTTTCTAATTTACAGCATAAATATATCGTTAGTAATATTCCTTAAATTGTACATTTTCTATATTTAGCGTCCTCTAACGAGGATAAGTGTCGTCCCGTGGCCGAGTGGTTAGCGCGCTTGGCTACTGATCTACGGGACCTGGGTTCGAGACCCGGGTAAGGCATGGATGTTTGTGTTGTTTTTCTGCTGAGGTCCTGCCATCCTCTCAGATCTTCTACTGTGGCATATAAACTGACAGGCTCCTGTCAGACCTCTGTGGCATGCAGCTGCTTGAGGGGGTATTTTTTTTTTAACGAGGATAAATTAAGGCCATTCGTTTTTTTTTTAAACTATGAATCATATTTCATTAGTATCTATTCAAATCAAAACGATTTTTCATTAATCTCTGAAATCAAAAAGCTGTGCATTCTTGTCCACCTTCAAAGTGAAGGAACAAATTATTGCTGCCAATGTAAACCATATGGTCAACATACTCCACCACTAAAATATCAGTTTTCTAAGCCAAAAAGATTGTTTGCAATATTCATTTACAATTTTGAAATCTTCAAAAATTTCCACCATCAGAGGGCGAAATTGATGCTTTTGAGAGATTCTAAAAGTATGATTCGTAGTAGTATTCTCCCATAGTGGGGAAGTACTACTGTTCAACTGAGTTACAGCTGTTCTGCGACTTTGTCCAAAGGAAGTTTACCCCTAAAATGTTCAATGAGGTGAAATAAATAAAAGTTAAAGAACATGCTAGATGGCCCTGATATCAGGCTCCTATCTACATTGTAACAACTGCCCAATGAGTCCCATTCTTCCAGTATTCTCTGGGTCCTTGTGACTGTTATTTAAACCACTCATTTATGGAAGGGGGGGGGGGTACCGAAGGGTCCGCTCGCCATGGGGAAAAACTTGTGCTCCGACATCCCGGCTAGAAGAATATGGACGATAAGTAGAAGAGCAAAAGCAGCTCCGGTCTCAAAGGAGTGATTCCCGGAGTCAGCAGACGAGCCAGTCCATGTCCCTCAGGTGCGCCCTGACTCGGGCGCTCCCGATGGACACCGTGACTGCCTCGCCTGCTACCTCTCTGATCGCTTGGGAACTTCTGAGTTCGTTAGCGAACACTTCCGTGATCTGGCCCCGGAGGATATAGTGCCCGACATCTGCATCTGGAGCCCCACAGCAGCAGTTACTGTGGGCAGAGATCTTGAAACGCTGGGAAGCTCCCGTGTTCTGTCAGTACCTGCGTGATATAGGGGTCTGAGGACATCAAGGATAGACCGACCCTTTCTAAGAATGTCTTTGTTTGAAGACCATTCTCGGTCGTATTCCAGAGCCTCTGCCACTCGTCCATTACTCTTTAACCTAAAATAGACTTCAGGGTAGTTTTAGAAGTCAACTGCTATCTCAGGTTGGGTGTCAGTACCTGCTGAAAGGGCCAGTTGGTCTGCCCGCTCGTTCCCTTCATGACCTACGTGTGCCTTGATCCAGGAGAAAGAGATCCTGGGCACGTTCTGAATGCCTAGGAGGCGCTTGACCTCGTTAATCTTATGACGCCTGTTTGCATCTTCAAGCGCTTGCAGAGCTGCCCGGCTGTCGGTATACAGCCGGATGTCGTTATTGTGACTGTTGTCATTGAGGGCCAATTTAAGGACCTCTCTGATGGCAAGCAACTCCGCTTGGAAGACCGAGCCATTTACAGAGACCTTCCTCTTATAATCATACACTTTGGCTCCTTGATTGTAGACAGTGTAGGCTAAGCCCACATCATCCTCGCTCTTGAAGCCGTCTGTGTAGATTTCTACTCCTTGACCTGATGGTAACTCTATAGATCATGACGCATGCAGTCTCTTGGTGGAATGAGTATCCCACTTAGCGGTTTGAGCCTCATAGACCTCCAGGTCATATTGGGCTCCGAGGAATGGAGATAATGTTGCCTTTTCCCTAGCCTGCAGGACTCTGAATATGGTCGCTTCTTTGCCAACTGTTAAATAGAGAGGTGGGATCCCTGCTATCACCACGAGGGCATCCATAGATGTAGTCCTGTAAGCCTTGGTGATTCAGAGAAAAGCTGATCTCTGGGCTGCGAGCAGCTTTCTGCACATAATAGAGTGGTCCGTAGGGCACCACTAGGCACCCGCTCCGTACATCAGGATCCTCTCTGTTCCCCATAAATAAATTTCTTTGAGGACCTCCCCTCGGAGGCCCCATGAAACGCGAGTCATACGCCCCAGTTTGGACATAATGTTGATGCATTTTACCTTAAGGTCCTGCAGATGCGGGATCCAGAGTGATCCCCAAGTATTTAATAGTCGTTATGTGACAGATATTATTGCATTCAATTTAAAAATAGGGTACCTCTTGTTGAGGACACCCTCTTTGGCCACTGTCATTGATGTAGTCTTCGTACAGCTGAATCCAAGTTTGTAACGTCCATCCTTCGAGCACCGACAGTGCTGCATTGCCGGCAATCTCCAATCTCGCTCTGGTGGAGGCCGATATGACAAGCAGCATGTCACTGCATAAGCCTGGAGTCACACACCCTCAGGCAGAGTCAACTCCAGAGCCGTGTCTGCAACTAAGTTCCAAAGAGACGGGTCACTGCACGGCTTTGTTTATCTTTACAATGTCCAGCACCTGTTTGATAGCGGCAGTGGTGGAATTTGGGTTGGGTTGTTTTACCTCTGAGCGGCACATTTTTGCACACCATGGGCTAAATGGCTAGGTCACATGGACCCCGAAAGCTCAGAGAAGGTTAGGGGAGGGGACCCACAGGAACAGCTGTTAGGAGACAGATGGTAGCCTCCCGTCAAGACCATCCAGCGTGTTCTTTAACGTGCACAGGGTATGGCTCTCGCACACACGGGGCCACGGCTTATCGTCCCATCCGAAGGACGGCGGCATTTCCAAGCCCATCGGTGTCCCCTACTGACCGTGGGCAGGGCGGGGAATTTTGCGGAGATAAATCTCAACGCTGACCCAGCTGGGACTCGAAAAGTGGTGGAATGGTCTGTCCTGAACCCCAATTGTTTATTGTTCAGGAAGTTGCTCTTACTACAGTGGTAATACATCCTATTTGTGAGCAGTTTGTCCAGAATCTTTCCCATCATCAGTAGCAGACATAACTGTCTGTAAGATCTTATGTCTGCCGGATCTCTACCCGCCTTATTAAATAGGACCAGGTCGGCCTGTTTCCAGGCCTTTGGGAAGTTTCCCAGCTTCAGACAGTTGTTAAAGAGCTGGGTGAACAGATCTTCGTGTTCTTTCAATAACTGCATCACACTTTCCACTGTCAGACCGTCGTGGCCAGAGGCTTTACCCCTGGCCATAGCACTGATCACTTCTCCCACCTCCTCTTCCGTGTCCGGTGGAACCCTGCTGTATTCTCTCTAGAGATGACGTTGGGCATCATCAGAGCTCCTATCGTCGTCAGGGAATAATCCCCCGAGTAATACCGGATAGTTTCGCAAAAAGAGGTGGTCTTGGACTCATCCTCTTTGCGTACGTATTCAATATCCAGGGGTGTTATGTCTTTCCCTGTTGCCAGCTTATACTGCACAGTAAAAGGGTTGATTGTTGGGATGGGTTGTTTTACATCTGAGCGGCACTTTTTTGCACACCATGGGATAAATGGCCAGGTCACAAGAACCCCGAAGGCTCAGAGAAGGTTGGGGGAGGGGACCCACTGGAACAGCTGTTGGGAGACAGATGGTAGCCTCCCGTCAAGGTCATCCAGCGTGTTCTTTAACGTGTACAGGGTATGGCTCTCCCGCACACGGGGCCACGGCTTAACGTCCCATCCGAGGGACGGCGGCCTTTCCAAGCCCATCGGTGTCCCTTACTGACCGTGGGCAGGGCGGAGAATTTTGCGGAGATAAACCTCAACGCTGACCCAGCTGTGACTCGAACCTGAGAGTAAAAGGGTTCTGTGCAGTCATTTAAACCACTGTGTGAAAGAGTGATCAACCTCCTTTGAGCAACCTTTTGTGTAGAGAGAGACTGCATTGTTTTGGCCATGTTGCTTGTATGTACAGCTGCAGATTGGCGAAAAAGATTCATCAGTGTATTTCAAGGCTTCAGGAAAAGGCGGAGACCTAGGATACGGGCGGACAATGTCAAACAGGACCTTGCTAGAATTGGCCTACAGTGTCCACATGCAACAGCTGTAGACATGTGTGGAGAGAAAAATTAAGCAGTCTGTTAGGACCTCCATAGCCTGTGACTGTATGTGAATTTTGTATGCACGTTTGTATGCAAAAAAAGTGCTGCTGAGAAGTAATAAAGCAATCTAACCATTAAAATTTCAGTTTGTACTCTCTTAATTCTGATTCTCATCCTCCAGGACAGGAGCTAACAAAAAAAAATGCCAGGGTGGCAAATGACGCAGTCGAATCGGCCCAGAGGAAGGCCGGGACTTGGAGCTCAGATGTGGAAGGAAGGGGACGTGTTTTTGCATAACTCCAAGAAGTGAACTTTAGTTAGCTAAGAGCCGTATCTGGTTCAAAACAATCTGGGAAACAGCGTCAGAGAAATTTGCTTCGTATTATTTGGGGCTGGGATGGCTCAGTCGATTGCGCGCCAGGCTCGTAATCTGTAGTTCCCAGGTTCGAGTCCCAGCTGGGTCAGCGTTGAGATTTATCTCCGCAAAAATTCCCCGCCCTGCCCACGGTCAGTAGGGGACACCGATGGGCTTGGAAAGGCCGCCGTCCATCGGATGGGACGTTAAGCCGTGGCCCCGTGTGCGGGAGAGACATACCCTGTGAACGTTAAAGAACACGCTGGATGGCCTTGACGGGAGGCTACCATCTGTCTCCCAACAGCTGTTCCAGTGGGTCCCCTCTCCCAACCTTCTCTGAGCCTTCGGGGTCCATGTGACTTGGCCATTTAGCCCATGGTGTGCAAAAAAGTGCCGCTCAGAGGTAAAACAACCCAACCCAAATTAGTTAGCTAAACTTTCACTTAAATTGCCTAATAACCTTGGACGAAATCGCGTAACCAACCCCGGTGGAGCCCTTGGCCGACTGGTTAAGATATGCTTAGCCTAATTATTTACCTAAACTTTAGTTTATATTGTAGGATTGTAAAGATTTCAAACTGAAATCTCTACTTATTTTCTGAATTGCAGTCTTTCGACTGCTAATTTACTGCGTTTTTTATCTCTGTGTGGGATAAATTGTTATACGCATTCGATTTTAACTGACAAATATTTAATTTGTCGGTTTTTACTTCCGTTAAACTTCTGTTTAAGTTTTTGTTTTGAAAAAGCTGTTACGGTTAGGATTGCGCAATAAGCGTTCAATTCTAACGGTGAATCTTTAACTGTCAGTTTTGAAACTTTTGCTATTTATACTTTATTCGCTTGACTTCTGGGATTATTTTACATGTTTCAATGTGAAATTTAAACGATATTGTAAAGGATTTACAAGTGCAAGTTTACCTTTTATTTATACTATATCCTGAATTTTGAAAAATAACAAATTTCTTATTGAATTTATTGATGTCACAAAACGAAGCAACTGCTATTTATTTCTGTTGCAGACGACCAACAGGACCAATTCAACGATTCTCTTGAATCAGACAACGGGAAGCTTCGGTTATGATAGAAACTATGTAGTAAGGTCCAAAAGTTTGTGGCTCAAACATGTTAGAACAAGAATTGACATGTCTAACTCCGTCAACCCCAACCTTATGTTTTGTTGCACTGCACTTAAAATTTTGCAGCTCTAGCATCAGTAGCACACCAGCTAGCGTTGAGATAGAAATGTTGTTGCCAAATATTTTTAAATGTTTAAACCTGAGTAACGCGCGGTCATTAAATCTTTGACGAAAAAAGGCAAAAGTCCGGCAGAAATTAAACGACATTTAAATTTTTTTTAATTTTAAGAATGTTTTTAAATTTTTATTATTTTTAAAAAAATTGAAAAAAATTTTAAATTTAAAACACTTTTTCTATTTTAAAACAGGGGATTTTGCTAATCGACTTTAAGGAATGAAATACTGCAGTTACTGGGGCGGGGGTGGCTCAGTCGGTAGCGCGCCAGGCTCGTAATCTGTAGTTCCCAGGTTCGAGTCCCAGCTGGGTCAGCGTTGAGATTTATCTCCGCAAAATTCCCCGCCCTGCCAACGGTCAGTAGGGGACACCGATGGGCTTGGAAAGGCCGCCGTCCGTCGGATGGGACGTTAAGCCGTGGCCCCGTGTGCGGGAAAGCCATACCCTATGCACGTTAAGAGAACACGCTGGATGGCCTTGACGGGAGGCTACCATCTGTCTCCCAACAGCTGTTCCAGTGGGTCCCCTCCCCCAACCTTCTCTGAGCCTTCGGGGTCCATGTGACCTGGCTATTTATCCCATGATGTGCAAAAAAAGTGCCGTTCAGACGTAAAACAACCCAACCCAACTGCAGTTACTGGTGAATATTAAGCGTCATTAATGTACCAATTGGAGGATACCATCAAAGACAAACGCCGCGGAAAGCTGTCCCGGGGAGTGAGGTTATTGCATGACAATGCGCCAGTGCACACTTCAGTTGCTGCGAAGGCTGCTATTCAGCAATGTGGTTTTTTCGGAATTAAGCCCGACCTAGCCCCTAGCGACCATTTTTTTGTTTTCAAAATTGAAGTCGAATCTGCGTGGGAAAAAATCTACAAGTGATGAAGTCATTTCTGCAGTTTCAAAAGTGATGAAGTCATTTCTGCAATTTCAAAAGTGATGAAGTCATTTCTGCAGTTTCAAAAGTGATGAAGTCATTTCTGCAGTTTCAGACCATTTTAAGGACAAAAATTCAGATTTTTTTTTCAGTGGTATAGAAAAGTTAATTAGCCGTTCTAAAAAATGTATTGAAATAAAGGGTGATTATATTGGAAAATAAAAATTATAGTTTGATTCTAATACCTCTTTAATACCCTTGGGCCGGAAACTTTTGGACCTTATTACGTATATCGGACTACCGAGAAAGCTCCCATGTTAACTATGAGGCAGAAGTCTGTGCTTTTATAATTGAGAAAAAACATTCTCTTATATGATGCTATTTAATTTTAAATAATCTCCCCAACATGAAAGATATCCGTGGACTTCCTCCCATGAGATATGTTTTCATAAACAAATCAATTCTACAAAAGTTCTATCTCGAAAAAGAGATAAATCAACATATATGTAATGATGAATGCCATAGTATGGAAAATGTCATTGAGGTTGCCAAGCTGGCAAGCACCTGTACATCTGACCAATGTACTAGTAATCTAATGATTGACATGGATACTGTACGAAATAATGATAATAACTCGAATATTTTACAAATTGAGTCTCATAAAGAATTTTGCACAGTCAATGATGGTTTTAAAAAGGTCAAGAAGGGCCATAAAAGAGCCCTCTCGCCTTCTGTTGAGACTGATTATATCTCAAAAACCAGGTTTTCTGTCTTAGATAGAGAAAATCTGGATTCAAATGAGTCTGAAATGGATGAAGATGAAGATCTTGCTCAATCCCAAGCTAAGGAAATAAATAATAAATAAAATAAATACCCCCTCAAGCAGCTGCTTGCCACAGAGGTCTGACAGGAGCCTGTCAGTTTATATGCCAGAGTTAAAAGTATCAGGTCTGAGAGGGCTCAACAATAAGTCCTTTACCTCAGCAGGTCTGAGAGGGCTCAACAATAAGTCCTTTCATGGACTTATTGTTGGCAGGACCTCAGCAGAAAAACAACACGAACATCCATGCCTTACCCGGAGGTTCGAACCCAGGTCCCGTAGATCAGTAGCCAAGCGCGCTAACCACTCGGCCACACGAACAGGAGAGAAAAAATTTCCCCCATTATACTTCGATCTCCTAAAAACGACAACTATTCATCGGAAATTAACCAGGATAACAGTAGAAAGTTTCACTGCCAAGAATTCAGGTGGTTCGATCAGCATTCAGACCAAATGCATTGATGACTATCGTGCACTTGTGAAAAAATTTGAAACAACCAATAACAGTTTCATACTTACAAATTAAAGGCTGAAAAAAACCTGAAAGTAGTGTTGAAAAACCTATCTACTGATGTAGACTGTGAGGAAATAAAACTTGAACTAGTAGGCTTAGGATTTTTCAGTCATAAAGTTATCTCAGCTGAAGCGTGGGAAAGAGAGAATATTGATACCAATATTTCTTGTGGAGCTGCCCAAAAATGCAGTTAACAAGAAAATATACATCTCGAATCTCTTTCACCAAAAGATTAAGATAGAGAGTTACAGAGCCCAACTCAGTGCCACAGATGCCAGAGGTATGGGCATGCTCAAAGTGGGTGTTACAATCTCCCGAGATGCATGAAATGTGCCGATGAGCATCTTACTAAAGATTGATTCGACATAAATCCGATACTCTCCCTAAATGTGTCAATTGTGGCCTTCGCCATACGGCTAATTATACAGGATATACCTTGACCTCTATAAAGGATAATTATAAAGGATATCTTTCATATAATGGAACGTTGTGACTGCTTCAAAGGAGACCATTCTTTTAAAGGGTTGGGTTGTTTTACCTCTGAGCGGCACTTTTTTGCACACCATGGGCTAAATGGCCAGGTCACATGGACCCCGAAGGCTCAGAGATGGTTGTGGGAGGGGACCCACTGGAACAGCTGTTGGGAGACAGATGGTAGCCTCTCGTCAAGGCCATCCAGCGTGTTCTTTAACGTGCACAGGGTATAGCTTCCCGCACACGGGGCCACGGCTTAACGTACCATCCGACGGACGGCGGCCTTTCCAAGCCCATCGGTGTCCCCTACTGACCGTGGGCAGGGCGGGGAATTTTGCGGAGATAAATCTCAACGCTGACCCAGTTGGGACTCGAACCTGGAAACTACAGATTACGAGCCTGGGGCGCTACCGACTGAGCCACCCCCGCCCCTTCTTTTAAAGAAGACAGATAGTAAGCCTGTTACTCCACAGGTTTCTTTGCTAATGCAGTTGCAAATAAAGCACTTTTAGAAAATACAAATGATCTTTACCCGTAAATAAAACACCAACCAAAAAACCTTCAAATGAAACACCTCCTACTAGTGATCATTTTGATGCTAATATCTTAAATGATCTAAAGGAGATATTTCAGATTATTAAGAGTTTGAATGTTTCTAAAATTCTGCTCACTTTTAAAACTCTCATTGCAGAGTATAAAAAAACTAACGGCTTAATGGGAAAGCTAACAGTTGGTTTAAAAGCTTTCGACTATTTAATATCTACTTTAAACTTTGATGGATAATGCTATTCAGAAAAATCATCTTAAGATCTTTGCATGGAATAGTCACGGTATTCGTACCGATCTCCCCGAGTTCTGTTGGGGCGGGGGTGGCTCAGTTGGTAGCGCGCCAGGCTCGTAATCTGTAGTTCCCAGGTTCGAGTCCCAGCTGGGTCAGCGTTGAGATTTATCTCCGCAAAATTCTCCGCCCTGCCCACGGTCAGTATGGGACACCGATGGGGCTTGGAAAGGCCACCGTCCGTCGGATGGGACGTTAAGCCGTGGCTCGTTCAACGGGCCACGGCTTAACACGGGGGTAAACGGGTACCGTTATTGTAATATATATTACAATAACGGCTTAACACGGGGTATTTACGGGTACCGTTATTGTAATATATATTACAATAACGGCACGTTAAGCCGTGACCCGTGCAACACTACTTTCAGGTTCAGGTTTTGGTTTTTATTTTCCAATATAATCACACCTTTATTTCAATATAGTATATATACAATAACGGCACGTTAAGCCGTGGCCCGTGCAACACTACTTTCAGGTTCAGGGCGGGAGAGCCATACCCTGTGCACGTTAAAGAACACGCTGGATGGCCTTGACGGGAGGCTACCATCTGTCTCCCAACAGCTGTTCCAGTGGGTCCCCTCCCCCAACCTTCTCTGAGCCTTCGGGGTCCATGTGACCTGGCCATTTAGCCCATGGTGTGCAAAAAAGTGCCGCTCAGAGGTAAAACAACCCAACCCCGAGTTCTGTTGCTTTCTAACAGATACTCAAGCTGACATAGTGCTATTGGGCGAGAAGCACCTGCGTGCTTCTGATGCACTTAAATTTCCGAATTTTGAAGTATATAGGACGGATCGCTCGCGCAACAGTGGAGGGGGTATTGCTGTTGTTGTCAAGCGATGCATAAAACGTCACTTAATTTCTATTCCTAATCTCAATAGTTTGGAAGCTACTGCGATCGCAGTTACAGATACCAATCTTGGCACTATCAATTTTATAGCTGAATACAAGCCACCAACTTCTGACTTTGTATGCGACGATTTTAATTCCATTTTTGATGCAAGAATTCCTACTGTTCTGTCAGGCGATTTAAATGCCAAGAACGTGGCTTGGCACTCTAGAACCTGCAACAAGAGCGGCAGATTGCTGCTAGATTATGCTACCAAGAAAGGACTTATTGTTGATGCTCCAAGCGAGCCAAACGTTTACCTTTTTAACATCATACACAGACCATATGTTTTGGATATGGTCGTCTTTGGCAATTTTCTACCATTCCATGAACTTTGTGTTCTGATTCAGCTAAATTCAGATCACTTGCCAATTTGTTTGACTTTATTTCTGCCTACAACTTTTACCATAAAATCACATAGTCTTAGAAATTGGGAACTCTACAAGGTTACTGTCAATAATAATATTTCTGGATCTTGCTCACCTCTTACATTCAGATCTATTAATGATTCCATTTCGAACTTTACTCATCTGTTGCATGACTCAAAGAATTGAAGCCAGTACTGAAATAACACCCAAGAAAGATTTTTAGATTCTTCCATTGCATCTCTCCTGTCTCATCAAAAAAAAGAACAGAGCCCTTACCTGGAATATCGTATATCCATACACGATCTTGGGGCGGGGGTGGCTCAGTCGGTAGCGCGCCAGACTCGTAATCTGTACTTCCCAGTTTCGAGTCCAAGCTGGGTCAGCGTTGAGATTTATCTCCGCAAAATTCCCCGCCCTGCCCACGGTCAGTATTGGACACCGATGGGCTTGGAAAGGCGGCCGTCCGTCGGATGGGACGTTAAGCCGTGGCCCCGTGTGCGGGAGAGCCATACCCTGTGCACGTTAAAGAACACGCTGGATGGCCTTGACGGGAGGCTACCATCTATCTCCCAACAGCTATTCCAGTGGGTCCCCTCCCACAACTTTCTCTGAGCCTTCGGGGTCCATGTGACCTGGCCATTTAGCCCATTGTGTGCAAAAAAGTGCCGCTCAGAGGTAGAACAACCCAACCCATACACGATCTACGATCTATAATAATAATAATCGTTGGAATCGAAATCAGTCGAATCGGAAAAAAGTAGAAAAAAAGGGTTGGACAAGAGACTGGATTCCCATTGTAATATATAATTTTCCCCTACATCTCAGAGGGTCTAAAAAATCATCGAAAAAATTCGAGAAATATCTACAAGTTTAACAATTTTTGCCTCTATTACCCTTACTAAGCCGTCCCGTGGCCGAGTGGTTAGCGCGCTTGGCTACTGATCTAAGGGATCTGGGTTCGAGCCCCGGGTAAATCATGGATGTTCGTGCTGTTTTTCTGTTGAGGTCCTGCCATCCTCACAGACCTTCTACTATGGCATTTAAACTGAATGGCTCCTGTCAGACCTCAGTGGCAAGCAGCTGCTTGAGGGGGTATTTTTTTTTTTATTTTTACCCTTAGTTGTATTCTTAATTTCCGAATTAGTGATCTGGCAACCTTCGTGTCACGTGACACGAAGGTTGCCAGATCACTAATTTCTAAAACAATCGTTGCCAGATATTTTTTTTGAATTCTGCAATCAACCGTAATGTTCGAATACTTTTTTGAGCGACTGTATTGTAGACCATAATTCAATGACAACTGAGTTTATTTTTAATATTTTGAGTTTCCCTTCCGGTTATTGACTTTCTCAAAGGGGATCTCTGTGTGTGTGTGTGGGGGTGTGTGTGGAGGGGGGGGGGGGGGGGTTCATTCCCGCACCCAGTAATGTTCTCGTCCTCTCCTACGTTATGAAACACCTACAACCCAGACGTTGGATTTATCCTTATAGAATATGGAGAAAGAACGTAGGTGGCTCCTCCAGTGGCCTTTTCAGTGGGGTTACCCCCCTTGACAGGTACACTACTGCGGTCCCTACTTTTCCTCGTTTGGTGTTTCCTCGCTGGTTTTGATACGAAAAGCTTTTAAACTTTATTCGAAAACGGAATTTTTAAATATAAATTTGCTTTTAATGGTTTAACTTCCTATGTTACTTGTCGCAGACACTTGATATTAAAGCATTTTAAGTGCAGTGCTCAGGATCTGTAAGATAATTTTATCTCATATTAATATCAATTTAAAGCCTAATGATTTAAAAGGTTTATTATGTTTGTTAATAGCTGCGGTGCATAACAGTTACTGATTTCGCAAATACATGTATTAGGCCATTGAAATGAAGCAAACAAGCTGTTTTGGGTTCCGTTGTTTTACCTCTGAGCGGCACTTTTTTGCACACCATGGGCTAAATGGCCAGGTCACATGGACCCCGAAGGCTCAGAGAAGGTTGGGGGAGGGGACCCACTGGAACAGCTGTTGGGAGACAGATGGTAGCCTCCTGTCAAGGCCATCCAGCGTGTTCTTTAACTTTCACAGGGTATGACTCTCCCGTACACGGGGCCACGGCTTAACGTCCCATCCGACGGACGGCGGCCTTTCCAAACCCATCGGTGTCCCCTACTGACCGTGGGCAGGGCGGGGAATTTTGCGGAGATGAATCTCAACGCTGACTCAGCTGGGACTCGAACCTGGGAACTACAGATTACGAGCCTGGCGCGCTACCGACTGAGCCACCCCCCGTCCCCCACAAGCTGTTTTGTCTTGGTCCGCTGCTCAAAATAGAAAAACGGGAGAAAGTGCATTTATGAACTGCACAACTAGGATACCGTGAATATCGGGTGTTTACAATCCATCTTTATTCATTTCTGTTATCTTAATTATTTTTTCATTTGTATTGAGTGAAATTTAAGAATAAAATTACGCTAAACTCGTGTAATACTGAGATGCCTGTTTATTAGGTACACTACCCATCGTAACATAATTGGTTCATTCCAACACCTAATAGTTCACGTGACCACGGTGAGCGGTGTAAATTAGGCAGACCAGCATTTTGAGCATTAGTTAGAGTTGGATAAAGGGTCATAATGGGTATAGTGAGCCACCTGAGCAGATTTGAGCGTGACATGTCTACCAGTACAAGGCGTTCCGGTTCTAGCATCTCTCAAACGCCCGTCCTCCTGAGCGTTTCACACTCAACCGTTTCAAGGGTTTACCGAGGATGATGGGAAAAAGCAAAAAATACCAGTGATTGGCGATCCTGTGAACGTTGGGTTGGGTTATTTTACCTCTGAGCGGCACTTTTTTGCACACTATGGGCTAAATGGCCAGGTCACATGGACCCCGAAGACTCAGAGAAGGTTGGGGGAGGGGACCCACTGGAACAGCTGTTGGGAGACAGATGGTAGCCTTCCGTCAAGGCCATCCAGCGTGTTCTTTAACGTGCACAGGGTATGGCTCTCCCGCACACGGGGCCACGGCTTGACGTCCCATCCGACGGACGGCGACCTTTCCAAGCCCATCAATGTCCCCTACTGACCGTGGGCGGGGCGGGGAATTTTTGCGGAGATAAATCTCAACGCTGACCCAGCTGGGACTCGAACTTGGGAACTACAGATTACGAGCCTGGCGCGCTACTGACTGAGCCACCCCCGCCCCTCCTGTGAACGAAACCAGCTTGTGGATCAGAGGGGTCAAAGGTTACTGGCGAGAATCGTGCAAGCGAATAGACGGGCCACAACCAGGCAAATCATTGCAGAATTACACATTGGTGTGCATAAAGTCATTGGATGCACATTGGGAAACTAACAAACACACTTAGACAGATATTATAAAAAATTTTATTATTTAAAAAAAAATCCTCAGTAATAAAATGTTAATAATGCTGTACAAATCTTGGGTCCAGTCTGTTGGGGAGGAACATACATTTCATCATTAAGGAATCTAATCTCAATGCAAAACAAATTTATGTTTCAAATATTACCAAATAAATATAAAACTGTTACCATCTTTTGTAAGTATACCATTCCAGGTGTATTTCCACTGAGACATTTATTTGTTTATAGAACATTAAATTACTTCTTTAAAAACAATAATGCAGTGCTGCATTATACAAATTATTCTGTGCGAGATAATGGGAAAAGATTTCTGTTGCCACTTGCAAATAAAGAAATTATGCACAAACACTTTGATTATTTGGCCCCTAAAATTTTTAATTCTTTACCGATTATAATTCGAAATGAAACTAATTTTATGCATTTCAGATCTCTCACTGCTAATTATCTAATGACCATTACAAATGCTGACAGCCTGTTTTCAGTGTTAAAGTAAAAAAACTTTAATTCGTTTTTATAAATTCTGTATTGTTTTTGTAATTTTTTTTCTTTATGTAAAGAGGAGTGTCAATGTTTCCAAAATTCTGTATTTAAATAATTTGTAAGTTAACCTACATGAGCTTAGATGCTCTTGGCTTAATAAGAGTTTTACAAATATATGCTGTTTGTAACCTTATTATTATAATAAAACTGAACTGAAACTGAACTGAAAATTCGTATCGCGATGGCCTACAACAGCTGCCGATCATGTTGAGTGCTTTTATCAGTGAAAAACACGAAACTGCGTCTCCAGTAGGCGCAGGATCATTGACACTGGTTAGTTGACGACTGGAATGATGGAAGAATCAGAATTTGGCCCACGCAACATGTAGCCATCTTGCCTGATGCCAACAGTACAGACCAAGGTGGGCAATGTTTTCTTGGCACATATTAGGCTCCCTGATACATCGAAGGATATCTGAAATCAATGGTGTATTTAAATATTGTTGCTAACCAAGTATATCACTGGGGCGGGGGTGGCTCAGTCGGTAGCGCGCCAGGCTCGTAATCTGTAGTTCCCAGGTTCGAGTCCCAGCTGGGTCAGCGTTGAGATTTATCTCCGCAAAATTCCCCGCCCTGCAAACGGTCAGTAGGGGACACCGATGGGCTTGGAAAAGCCGCCGTCCGTCGGATGGGACGTTAAGCCGTGGCCCCGTGTGCGGGAGAGCCATACCCTGTGCACGTTAAAGAACACGCTGGATGGCCTTGACGGGAGGCTACCATCTGTCTCCCAACAGCTGTTCCAGTGGGTCCCCTCTCCCAACTTTCTCTGAGCCTTCGGGGTCCATGTGACCTGGCCATTTAGCCCATGGTGTGCAAAAAAGTGCCGCTCAGAGGTAAAACAACCCAACCCAACCCTTCATGGCTACAGTTTAGCCTCATTCTGATGGATATGTTCAATACGATAATTCACCTACTCAAAGGCACGTATCGTCATCGAATGATTCCAGGAACATGGAACGAGTTTTCCTTGCTTCATTGGCCTGCACAGTCCCCAGATCTAAACCCTATCAAGTGTCTTTGGGATGAGGTGGTAAGGGCTGTTCACAACGAGACTGTACAGCCATCCAATTTGCAGCAACTACGCGACAAAATCATTTCGACATGGTACAGTCGGTCAAAAAAGTATCCGAACGCTATGGTTGCATACAAAATTCAGAAAAAAATCTGGCTACGATTTTTTTTAGAAATTAATGATCTGGCAACCTTCGTGTACGGTACACGAAGGTTGCCAGATCATTAATTTCTAAAAAAATCGTTGCCAGTTGTTTTTTCTGAACTTTGTATACAACCATAGCGTTCGGATACTTTTTTGACCGACTGTACAACATTCCTGTACAACGCATCCAGCATCATGTAGTTCCATGCCCCAACGAATTCGGGCTGTTCTGAAGGCCAAAAGGAGTCGCAACACACTGCTACATAGGTGTGCCTAATAAACTGGCATCTCAGTGTATATAGTGGCATAGTCAAGGGAGGGGATAATTGGAATTGAAACTTACCCCTAGAGAAATGTTTTAAAAAATCAGTATTTCTCAATTTACGTTAACATTAACATTAACCAAATTTTTCAAAACTAAAAATATTGGCCATTTTTTGGCTACGCCACTAAGAATTCACTTTTCCGTCACGAAATTAATGGTACGTGAAATTCAATGCTTTTAATTCTAGGAAACTAATAGAACTGCGACTAAAAGTAAACTTAATATTTTTTGCTCATCTGTTTAATGACGGACACTAAGAAATAACTGAAAAAACAGAAATCTGCGTAAAAGAAAAAGTGTAAAGTAAATGTGTTGTTGTTGTTGTTTTACCTCTGAGCGGCACTTTTTTGCACACCATGGGCTAAATGGCCAGGTCACATGGACCCCGAAAGGCTCAGAGAAGGTTGGGGGAGGGGACCCACTGGAACAGCTGTTGGGAGACAGATGGTAACCTCCCGTCAAGGCCATCCAGCGTGTTCTTTAATGTGCACAGGGTATGGCTCTCCCGCACACGGGGCCACGGCTTAACGTCCCATCTGACGTGGTGGACGGTGGCCTTTCCAAGCCAATCGGTGTCACCTACTGACCGTGGGCAAGGCGGGGAATTTTGCGGAGATAAATCTCAACGCTGACCTGGGAACTACAGATTACGAGCCTGGCGTGCTACCGACTGAGCCACCCCCGCCCCAAAGTAAATGTGTATCAATGACGCTAATTTACGCAAATGAAAGAATTAAGTTGTGCTATGTTGTTTTTCCTCTGAACGAAACATTTTTCCACGACATGGGTTAAATGGCCAGGCCACAAAGGCTCAGGGAAGGTTTGGGGGAAGGGAACCTACTGGACAGCTCTTAGGATACATGGTAACCTCCCGTCAAAACTATCCAGCGGTTTTTTTAACTTGCCCAGTGTATGTCCCTCCCGCAGATGGGGGACAGGGGTGGCTCAGTCGGTAGCGCGTCAGGCTCTTAATCTGTAGTTCGAGTCCCAGCTGGGTCAGCGTTGAGATTTATCTCTGCAAAACTCCCTGCCTACGGTCAGTAGGGGACACCGATGGGCTTGGAAAGGCCACCGTCCGTCGGATGAGACGTTAAACCTTGGCCCCGTGTGCGGAAGATCCATACCCTGTGCACGTTAAAGAACACACTGGATGGCCTTGAGGCTACTATGTGTCTCCCAACAGCTGTTCCAGTGGGTCCCCTCCCCCAACCTCTGAGACTTTGGGGTACATGTGACCTGGCCATTTAGCCCATGGTGTGCAAAAATGTGTCGCTCAGAGGTAAAACAACCCAATAACCCGCAAATGGGCCAGGATTAACGTCCCATCCGATGGACGGCGGCCTTTCTAAGCTTCTTGGAATGCCCTTTCTCACTGAGGGCAGGATGGTTATTATTGGATATAAATCTCAATGATGGCGCAGTGGGGAATCGAACCTGGGAACTGCAGATTACTAGTCTAGCGCGCTACCAACTAAGCCCGCGTCGTCTATTGAAACAATGTTTAACTGTATAGAGTTTCTTAATAGTTTAAGTAAGTTTTACATAAATTGAAAAGTTTTCAGTGTTATCAAAAAGTCTTCTCCAAAAACTTTAAAGAAAGTTTAGCTTTTACATTTGTTTTTGGTCATGTAGTATTTGGTTTCGTAAGACTAAAAAGGACGAAATAGTTTGATGCTGACAGGAAGAGCACCTAAGAGCAATGGAAATGGATTGCTGGAGAAAATATGAGAGTGATACAAGAAAAAATAAAATGAGAAATGGGAAGATCAAAATTATCATGGGAGTAGGAAAAGTTATTAGAGATGGTATTGAAGAAAGGAATTGAGATAGTATGAGAATATGAATAGGATGTCTGATGGAAGATGGCCAAAGAAAATATGGAAATCGGAACCCACAGGAAGAGAAAGTCTAGGAAGCAATAGAACTATTATAGTGTAGAGGAAGGGATGAGAAAAAGAGACCTCAGAGGAGAAGACTGCCTTAATACAAAGAAGGAATAAGAGATATTGTCTAGACTAGACTAGGGTAAACTATACGACTAGCTACATCATTTTGTGTGCTACTGATGCCAAATGAATTAAATTTTTAAAACAGAAAATGAAGATATAGAAAACGAGAACTCCAACTTCGGCGAATTCTCTTTAAAATATTTATATTTAATAAAATTTTTATTATTTATGTTTCACTTTAGATTCCCCACCCCCCTTTGCTTATGTTGTACATACGTTACATATATACATACAAAATCCTCATGCAGCCATGGGCTACGGAGGTCCAACCAGACTGTGTAATTTTCCTTTCCAGATATGTCTGTTCTGAGCTACAGCTGCTGCATTTGGCCCCTCTAGGCCAATTCTAGTAAGGTTCTGTTTGACATTTTCTGCCCATCGCATCCTAGGTCTCACCCTTTTTCTGAAATCCTTAGATACACTGTTCACAATCCTCTTTGCCAATCTGCTGCTATGCATACGGGCAACATGGCCAAACCAACGCAGTCTCCCTCTGCACAATATGCTGCTCAAAAGAGGTTGATGACTCCTTCTTCTAACCTCATCATTACTTACAAAGTTCGTGTCACGTGACACGAAGGTTGCCAGATCACTAATTTCTAAAAAAATCTTTGCCAGATATTTTTTCTGAATTCTGTAATCAACCGTAGTGTTCGGATACTTTTTTGAGCGATTATAGGTGGTCATATTATTTTGATACTAGATCGTGTGGGCTCACTCACGGAAATATTGAGCGTGTGTATTTACCGTTCACAGCAAACTGGAGCGTGTGCAGTAATTGCACCCGCTCCAGTTTGCTGTGAACGGTAACTGGAGCGTGTACAGTTGCTGTACACGCTCCAGATATTTTTCCTGAATTCTGTAATCACGTGACACGAAGGTTGCCAGATCACTAATTTCTAAAAAAATCGTTGCCAGATATTTTTTCTGAATTCTGTAATCAACCATAGTGTTCGGATATTTATTTGAGCTACTGTACTCATACATTTGTCATCCATCAGTGGCATTTAAAATAAGTGGTCTTTATTGTTTACGAAAGTATTTTGTGGCATAGACATTTAAATATACTGATTTGTATAGGAAAAATACGAAAACCTTTTTTGGAAGTGCTGAAATTATGAACAAAGGCGGGCCAAATAAGTAAGACAAGTAAAGCATCCAAAATGTTGTCATATATCGTAAACAAAATAACGTAAATTATCGTATCTGAAAAATCGTGTTAAACCGATTGACCAGTATATTGTGTATCGAAAACCACCCCTGTTTTAAAAAACGTGCTAAGCCAAAATCATGTTAGTGGAATTCGTGTTAAACGGGGATTGGATGAAATACAAACCTTTGTGTCGAGTAACTTTCTGTCATTTAATTAGTAGTGTGTTTGTCATTAAAATATTTTTGGCGTTTTAATTTTTAAAAACAAGTGAGTTTTACTGTCATTGCTTCTGAAGAGTGTTAAGCTCTATCTCCAGATCGTAGATGGGGCTTCTCAGTCGGTAGCGCGCCATGCTCGTAATCTGCAGTTCCCAGTTTCGAGTCTCAGCTGGCCCAGCGTTGAGATTTATCCCCCTAAAACTCCCCGCCCTGCCCACGGTCAGTAGAGGACACCGTTGGACTTGAAGAGGTTGCCGTCCGTCGGATGGGACGTTAAGCCGTGGCCCCATGTGCGGGAGAGCCATACCCTATGCCCGTTAAAGAACACATTGGATGGACTTGACGGAAGGCTACCATCTGTCTCCTAACAGCTGTTACAAAATTTACCTTTACTGGGGTGAAAATAAGAATATACAGATTAAAAGTGACACCCGGACAGCGGGGGTAGGGGTGGCTCAGTCGGTAGCGCGCCAGGCTCGTAATCTGTACTTCCCAGGTTCGAGTCCCAGCTGGGTCAGCGTTGAGGTTTATCTCCGCAAAATTCCCCGCCCTGCCCACGGTCAGTAGGGGACACCGATGGGCTTGGAAAGGCCGCCGTCCGTCGGATGGGACGTTAAGCCGTGGCCCCATGTGCGGGAGATCCATACCCTGTGGAGGTTAAAGAACACTCTGGATGGAATTGACGGGAGGCTACCATCTGTCTCCCAATAACTGTTCCAGTGGGTCCCCTCCCCCAACCTTCTCTGAGCCTTCGGGGTCCATGTGACCTGGCCATTTAGCCCATGGTGTGCAAAAAAGTGCCGCTCAGAGGCAAAACAACTCAACCCGGACAGCGCCGAGTACGTTCAGCTAGTATGTAATAAAAGAAGGTGTCTGTGACAGCCATAATTCATCGGGAAATCAACGTAGACGCTTCAAATTTTCAGAGAATCTTTCTGGTTGTAGTTCGGGTTGCAGTACCAAATTTCAAGTCGAAAGTCCAAGAGGGGGGCTTGCTAGAAGTAAAACTGTTTACCATGCCATTTTTGTTGTAAACGATAATCGGTGTCAAATTTATTGTTGTCATTTATTGCTCCCTAAATTAGAAGAATGTTTAAACTTCAGCAAGAACACCGCCTTTGAAAAATTAATCTTTTGAACCATTTTAGAAAATATAAACGGAGAAAATATTTTAACTAACAAAAAAAAATGAAACATTTCGGAACAAGAGTCATTTGTGTCAATGCCACGTATTATATACACAATAAAAATGAGAGATAATTTTAAAAATGTCTTCCATTATTTTTTTAACTTCTGCGAAAACAAATAATAAATCGCTAGATCGCAATCAGTAATCCGTCTTCTTCATCTGCTATTATGCTGTATTTTAATATTTAGCGTATTTTATATTTGAACGTTCTTCCCACTAGCTAATTTCAACCGTGAAAATGTTCACCATTCTCAGTTAGTGCAATTCCCAAAGCACCATCCTCTATAATCCCTCTCCTTCCTCTTATTTCTGCTATCTGCTGTTTACACACATCTCTGCTCTCCTTTTACACGCTTGCATAACGATCATTATTATTCCAAGACAATCTCTTCCTTTTTTTATTCTTAAAGACTCCAAAGTCTCACGTAACCATCGCTGCCAGAGCCGAGCACAGTCAGTTTCCTACTAACTGTTGTCAGAAGACATGTTTTTCTCTACTTGCGGAAGATTTCTTCTCATTTTCATCCTCGGTAGCGTTGATTGCATCTGCTTCCTTCTCCCAAAGTCATTTTTTCCCTCCGCATCTTCTTCGTACCTCATTTATTCTCAAAGCAACTCTGAAGAGAAAGAACTTCCTTTGCTATTCTCTTTCCACGGAAGTCTCTCCACCTACTGTTTCTGTAATAACAATGAACCTATTTAAGCGGTAAGTTTCTGTGAAGCATTTTTTGGTCTGTACTTGAGATGGGTCTTACTGGGAAAGCTTTCTCTCTTCCTCCACTGCATTAAACCAGTACATCGATGCCTGTTTTTTGTTTCCAAGCAATCGTTTCTAACGATACCAATTTTGTATTCTTACTTAAATGTATGCAAACGGATGTATGCGTGAGATTTACTGAAATGAGAGATTTGTTCGGTGAAGATTAAAAAACAGAAGCTTCTGATTAGATTTTTTACCAAAGAAAATGTTATATTACCTTAAAAAATTAAAATCCCTAGTGGATAGAAATGAAGATTTTGCGCTTTGAAAATTTTATTATATGCGAGTATATTTTTATAGGTTAATGCCATTTATTTTTGTATGCTTCTCACAGAACAGAGAAACCTGCACTCAGTTGCCATTTTATGAAGATCTGTTCCATTTTATGTTACTAAGACGAGACCCGTAACCAGCTGAAAGCAACAGAGAGGGCTGTAACGTTTATAGGAAGGCTTATGAAGGAATCTTTATAAAATTAGGTTTTCATTTCCAGTTATTTAAAAAAATGTGATCGATCGCAAATTTTTCCATCGGCACTCCAACTATAAATAATTCATATAATGCATAGCAGAAAATTTAAAATTGAAGATATTCAAACATATCATACTAGAGGGAGCTAGAGGACTTGCTAAGGGGAGCTTACCACCCCCACCCCTCGTCAGATTCAGATATGAGTTGGATTGTTTTACCTCTGAGCGGCGCTTTTTTGCACACCATGGGCTAAATGGCCAGGTCACATGGACCCCGAAGGCTCAGAGAAGGTTGGGGGAGGGGACCCACTGGAACAGCTGTTGGGAGACAGATGGTTGGGTTGGGTTGTTTTACCTCTGAGCGGCACTTTTTTGCACACCATGGGCTAAATGGCCAGGTCACATGGACCCCGAAGGCTCAGAGAAGGTTGGGGGAGGGGACCCACTGGAACAGCTGTTGGGAGACAGATGGTAGCCTCCCGTCAAGGCCATAGCGTGTTCTTTAACGTGCACAGAGTATGGCTCTCCCGCACACGGGGCCACGGCTTAACGTCCCATCCGACGGACGGCGGCTCTTTCCAAGCCCATCGGTGTCCCCTACTGACCGTGGGCAGGGCGGGGAATTTTGCGGAGATAAATCTCAACGCTGGCCCAGCTGGGACTCGAACCTAGGAACTACAGATTACGAGCCTGACGCACTACCGACTGAGCCACCCCGCCCCACAGATATGAGTAACTTTTTAATAAAGTTCTATATGGAATAATGTGACTGAAAGTAAACTGAAAATCGCACTTCAATCTCTCTCGATATTTGAGAAATATTTGCTCAGTATTTAAGACTTTAGGAGAATAATTGTTTGATTCAGTTCGTAATCTGCAGTTCCCAGGTTCGAGTCCCAGCCGGGCCAGCTTTGAGATTTATCTCAGCAAAACTTCCCGCCCTGCCACGGTCAGTAGGGGACACTGATGGACTTGGAAAGGCCGCCGTCCGTCGGATGGGACATTCAGCTATGCCCCCGTGTGCGGGATTGGGTTGTTTTACATCTGAGCGGCACTTTTTTGCACACCATGGGCTAAATGGCCAGGTCACGTGGATCCCGAAGGCTCAGATAAGTTTGGGGAGGAGACCCACTGGAACAGCTATTGGGAGACAGATGGTAATGTGTTCTTTAACGTGCACAGGTTATGGCTCTCCCGCACACGGGGCTACAGTTTAATGTCCCATCCGACAGACGGCGTCCTATTCCAAGCCCATCGGTGTCCCCTACTGACCGTGGGCAGGGAGTTTTAGGGAGATAAATTTAAACGCTGACCCATCTACGACTCGAACCTGGGAACTTTCACAGAGGTAACTGGAGCGTGTGCAGTTACTGCACACGCTCCAGTTTGCTGTGAACGGTAACTGCACACGCTCAATATTTCCGTGAGTGAGCCTACACGATCTAGTATCAAAATAATATGACCACCTACAGTCGCTCAAAAAAGTATCCGAACATTATGGTTGATTACAGAATTCAGAAAAAATATCTGGCAACGATTTTTTTAGAAATTAGTGATCTGGCAACCTTCGTGTCACGTGATACGAAGGTTGCCAGATCATCATCATCCTCAAGCAGCCATGGGTTATGGAGGTGCAACCAGGCCGTGCAGGCCGGCTTTGTCAGCCAAGCCATCAAGCCAAAGATTATTATCAGCAGCTAACTGATCCTTTACACGTTTATTAAGCTCTCTGTAATCCTTTCTATTAGGATTAGTAAGGTACTGATTAAAGACATTCCTGCAGTTCCTTCTTTCTGAAATATGCTCAAGTCCTTATCACTCAAATAATTCTGCCTCCTCTGCTCCTTTTTTTCTAAAAGTGTACTGTTAGTTTCCAAAAAAGCCTGTTTAAAATGGCCCCATTCTTCCTCAACTTCAGTAGCAAGCAAACCATGACTGTCATAATGACTAAGTAACCTATCATGGTAAGCTTTATCTATAACTTGGTGTTTCAAAGCTTCAGTATTGAAGGTAAATTTTTTAACCCTAGCACAACACTTTTTAAGTTTAAGTCACTTTTAACACTTTTAACAACATAATGGTCAGATCCAATTTCAGCTCCAATATATGCCCTGGTATTCCTAACAGAACTAGCCCATTTGCTGTTAATTAATATATAATCAATCACATTCTTATGCAGCCCATCAGGTGAAACCCATGTGTATTTATGTATGTCGCGGTGTTTGTAAAATATGTTAGTTATTCTGAAACCATTGAGTTTACTTACCTGTAGGAGACGTTGCCCATTGCCATTGCAGCTACCAATACCAAAAGGGCCTATTACTCCTCCCCAAAGGTCAGAGAGTACCAACTTTGGCATTGAAGTCACCTAGAACAAGGGTAATATCTCCTTTCTTGACAGAATTCAAAATATCCTGAAGTTGTCCGTAAAACCTATCCTTCTCATCCTCATCAGAATCCTCAGTGGGGGCATAACAGCAGATAACATTCAAGTCTTTAATGCTTGTGTGAAATTTTGCTGTAAGAAACCTTTCATTAATGCACTCATATCCTAGAAGAGCATCACTAGCATGTCTCCTGAGCAGCAGACCCACGCTTTGGTGATGCTTTCCATCCTCCCTCCCTGTAAAGAGAAATTTAAAGTTATTTTTAGGGATCTCACCTTTACCTGTCCATCTGGTCTCTTGCAAGCCTAGAATATCTAGGTTATAGCGCTGGAATTCCTGCGTGAGGACATCAAGAGAATAATCTCTGTATAATGTCCTCATGTTCCACGTTCCTGCAGAGAGAAAATGATTAGTAGGATTTTTAAAGAAACTAGGTTTATTGAGATTGGTAGGGCCAACAATATCAAACAGCCCCCTGATCGCAAGCATGGGCAAAGACCTGTTCCTCCTCCGCTAAAGGCTGGAATCACCGATGCTGGTAGGAACTTCGGGCACCACCTTTTCAAGTGGACTTTTTCAAGAGCCATATGGCCTGCCTGAGGCACATTACTCCAGTTTAGGCTTGATGATGCCCAACTAGCTAAGTAAGGTTCAGGTACCTGCGATGGCCTCTGATTAGGATTATCCACCAGCTGTTATAAGGTATCCCATGCCTCTGTTCACTTAGGGCTGGTAATCCAGAAGCAAACAGAAAACACAGCGGCAGATTCTCCCTCAACAGAGGCCTACCAGTGCAGCAAGTCCATGATCCATAATCAAGCTCTAATCCATAAACAAGTCCAGTCTAGTAGATATAAATGATCAGCACCAGAACCCTGTGAAGTTGACCACTCCTCAGCAGGGTTTAAAAAAAAGGAAAAAGTGGCCATAGTTGTCCAGATCAGTAGGCCACACTAATCTGGCAACCATCCCCTTCCATTCCCTTCCAAAAGAGAATATCTCTTTCGAAAGGTACTAACGGCCTGCACCACGAGAAGGCGGGGTCGGACATTAGGTGCTAGACCTGGCCGGTTCTGTGCATCATAAAAAAACGTTGCCAGATATTTTTTCTGAATTCTGTAATCAGCCATAGTGTTTGGATACTATTTTGAGCGACTGTAAATGGCAAGCCACAATTCAGACCTCACTAACTTTCAAAATAACCTTTTTACACAAAAATGTCACTGAACATGAATTAAAGATCTCACTCCAATCTTTCTAATTCTCGATTTTCAGCAATATTCTTTTAATTTTCACAGAGTTATTTCGTTGGAAACATACATCCAACGTTGCTGTTATTAACTCATTCTGAACATTTTCAAAATTAATTAAAAAACATAATTACACTAATTTCGCATTTATTTTATTAAGCAGTTTGTTGTAACAATGATGAGTTAACTAAAAAGCTTATTTACAATTTAAGGAGCTTCGAATGCTGCTTTTCATTTACATGACTTGCGAGTGTTCAGAAACATTTTTAAATACATCATAGCGAGCATCGGAATGGAAAATTTCATTGGCGATCAGCGATTTTCAGCCAAGACTTTCTGCTTTCGTAGCCAAGTCACTCAACCACATTACGTGATATAAAGTAAATTTTACGAAAAAAAAAAAAACGATTCGAATTAAATAATATCGAAGCAAAGAAATGAGACATACAAACGAATCAAGATGGCTTATTGTATAGCGACATCCGATTATTATAAAGAGAGATAAGTTTAATAATTTTTAACTCTTAATGTGTACCTTAAATTCAAGCTTAAGAGTTAATATATTCCGGGTGTAAGTCGACTTTTAAATTTTTACACGATTTTTTTTAAGTGTTCGCAAAAGGTTATTTATACGTCTTGATATATGGTAGATCAATTCTTTTTGTACACAATGGACTCAAAGGCCAAGTCCCAAAGAACCCAAGAGCTCAGAGAAGATTGGAGTAAGTGAAACCACTGGACAGTGAATCCAGTGGGTTCATTTACCCAATCCTTATTGAGTCGGATGGAAGCCTCCCGCCAAGGCTATCTAGCGTGTTTTTAAAGGGCACATAATATGGCTCTCTAAAATGCACACTGAATGACGGCCTAACGTCCCGTCCAACGGACGGAGGCTTTCGAAGTCCATTGGTGTCACCTTTCTGACTGAGGGAAAGGAGGGGGGGGGGAGGGTTGGCGGAGATAAATCTCAACTCTGACAAAAGGTGGAACTGAAACCTGAGAAGTGCAGATTACGAGTCTAACGAGGTACTCGCCGAGCACGCCACCTGTAAAAGGAGGCGCAATTTTTTATACATTGCTGGACCTAAAAAGGTTAAGAACCCTTACGGTAGACCCCTGTTATGCGTTTAAATTTTTTCCCAAGTCCTGCACTTCCTTATGTCCTTATGTCTTTGCATATATTCCTTGATTAGAAGTTATTATAAGGTTGCCTTTCTTTGTGGCCCGTTTCGAGTATTTGCATTTTGTCCGGAAGAGCTCTTTTGGTTTCCCAATTAAAAAAAACACGATCCACTTGAAATAATGAGTTGAAAAAAAATTGGCTGTCCTGACTGGGCCCAACTGCATAGAATGCGTTTTTCTGTGATAATTTATTACTAACATTGATCTATGCGAAGTTTACAGACTTGATTCGGGGTGGCTCAGTCGGTAGCGCGCCAGGCTCGTAATCTGTAGTTCCCAGGTTCGAATCCCAGCTGGGTCAGCGTTGAGATTTATCTCCGAAAAAAAATCCCTCCTTGCCCACGGTCAGTAAGGGACACCGATGGGCTTGGAAAGGTCGCCGTCCGTCGGATGGGACGTTAAGCCGTGGCTCGGTGTGCGGGAGAGCCATACCCTGTGCACGTTAAAGAACACGCTGGATAGTCTTGACGGGAGGCTATCAACTGTCTCCTTAACAGCTGTTCCAGTGGGTCCCCTCCCCCAATCCTTCTCTGAACCTTCGGGGTCCTTGTGACCTGGCCATTTAGCACATGGTGTGGGAAAAAAAAGTGCCGCTTAGAGGTAAAACAACCCAGACTTCATTCAGAGAACAGAAGAACCTAAATGTCTGGAAAAATGAAGGAAATAAAAATTGAATGATGAAGTCTCCGCGAGGATTACTTTGTGAGAGCACAGACTTAAAAGCACGAGGATGCAAGTTAGTTACACACAGGGATAAATGAGGCAGGGTGACCGTAGTTGAGGGGAAATAGGGCGAAAAGGAAGCCTAATTGCTTTCGAAGAATTCTACTGGCAGATTAGGGAGAAATCGAGAACCGTTGCTAGGACACGCATCTTGGGGATGCTCTTGAAACGATTGTAGAGAGAGGCTACTAAAGTTAACTGAATTCAGTTGTTCAAGTTCAGACATTCTTTGCAGTTGAGCGTGCAGTAAAGCAATTTTTCTCTGATTCGCCGGGCTCTCGTAACCAATCCGATTAAATTAGGTTGAACGCAACATCATTGTTATGGTTGACGACTTCAAGGCCGAAGAAAATGTCGTTACGATCGGGATGAGGATCGGTTACAAAATGTGGGACAACAAAAAGCGGACAGCGACCGCTTTGAGAAAAGGTGAAGGAATAAAATTTTAAGATTATAGATTGCTGGAAACATGTTTACCCACTTTGTATTATACATATGAAAAGTGTCTTTTATATATGAACAATTGTTTTTAGAGTTGGGTTGGGTTGTTTTACCTGTGAGCGGCACTTTTTTGCACACCATAGGCTAAATGGCCAGGTCACATGGACCCCGAAGGCTCAGGGAAGGTTGGGGGAGGGGACCCACTGGAACAGCTGTTGGGAAACAGATGGTAGCCTCCCGTCAAGGTCATCCAGCGTGTTCTTTAACGTGCACAGGGTATGGCTCTCCCGCACAAGGGGCCACGGCTTAATGTCCCATCCGACGGCCTTTCCAAGCCCATTGGTGTCCCCTACTGACCGTGGTCAGGGCGGGGAATTTTGCGGAGATAAATCTCAACGCTGACCCAGCTGGGACTCGAACCTGGAACTACGAGCCTGGCGCGCTACCGACTGAGCCACCCCCGCCCCATTGTTTTTAGATCGTTTAAAACAATGTTTCCCAAAGTGGGCGATACCGCCCCCTGGGGGACACTGGAACGACCCAGGGGGTCGGTAGTAGTCTCGGGTGCAATTTGGGGGCGGTAGAAGCATAAAGAAAGAAGGGAAGATGATAAAAGTTTGAAAAACCGTTCGTACATGTTTCATTTGTTGTGTAACATAGAGTTAAAGTCGTAGTGATTATCCGTATTACAAGACAGCCAATGCTTATGCAAAATAAAGTTTGACCATATTTTTTTTCTCAAACAATAAACCTAAAAAAAACATAATGTGAAACACACTCATATTAACTCGAATTTCCTAACTTTTTAAACTTTTTTATAGGAAACCCCAAAAAGGTAATTGGACTAGTTCAAAGGAAGAAATTGAGCTGGTAACTATTTTTTTTATCTTTAAAAGGATTCAAATTGCTTTTGGAAGATCTAAGACTAACATCCAACTCCTGTCGAATGAACTTCTATTAAAATGAGTTTCTATCTTTTCTCAGAGAAGAGGGATGATGTTCTCCATCAACTGCGCGGAGGAGAACGGAAGGAATTACTCCACACACGAAGATATAAATCTTTTCCCTCCTCCAAGCTTTCAGCAGCTAATGGAACTCCTGCTAGCAGATCCATTAAAATATTATTTATCATATTTTCGTTTCTCTATGGAAGTTAGTAACAACTCAATCTAGATTCGTGTATTGGTGACACGGGGTCTTTTATCAACCAGATCGCTTGTATCTTTAGAAGTCAGATCTCGTAGTTTGTTTGTAACTGTTTCTCGTTGCTTGGATTGGGCTTTTTTTACATCTAGAAAATCACTTTCGTACACATAATATATAGATGGACAGGTGTGATTGTTCTCTCCCGATTGGTGAATCCCTTACTTCCTTTAATTAATTATTCCAATCAATTAATTCTTCATCCGTGATTCTGGGTGAAACCACAGATTAGCGAATGTTTACACCGCGCTTCGATGGTATAGGATGGTATAGGTACATTAGGTATAGGACAAAACACCAATTATTTATGCTTTATTTTATATTCACACATACGTATATACAACATGGGTTGGTTTGTTTTACCTCTGAGCGACACTTTTTTGCACACCATTGGCTAAATGGCTAGGTCACATGAACCCCGAAGGCTCAGAGAAGGTTGGGGGAGGGGACCCACTGGAACAGCTGTTGGGAGACAGATGGTAGCCTCCCGTCAAGGCCATCCAGCGTGTTCTTTAACGTGCACAGGTCATAGCTCTCCCGTACACGGGGCCACGGCGGCTTTTACAAGCCCATCGGTGTCCCCTACTGACCGGGGGGAAGGGCGGGGAGTTTTGCGGAAATAAATCTCAACGCTGACCCAGTTGAGACTCGAACCTGGGAACTACAGATTACGAGCACTTTTCTGGATGAAATGGCTTAATTTGGTATGCTTTGGAGACTTTTTCCATTCGGCTTATCGTAGCTTGAATACTGCTTTGCTCTGGTAGGCGTTCACTTAATAAGGTGGAAAATCTGCACTTTCCAATACAGGACTCGTTCGCAGACATCAATACTCGTCGAGAGGATATCCTAATCCCTGACTACATAACCTGGTTCACCATAGAACCAAAACCTGCTCTTTTTAAGGTTTTTTAAAAAGAGCTACCTCACTTTGACGCGCTAAACGAACGTGTCTTCACTGTTCCTAAGCCACCCTTTTCCTACCTTGCTTATTGTCAGTTCTTTCCGTCACCCCGCTCGATGAATCATATCCTAACCCCTCAGGCGATACGAAGGAAGTCGAGCGATGAAAGTGCAATTAAACCAATTGATGGCTCTCACGCACGCATCTGAAAACAACACATCTAGGCTACGAAGGACATCTAATGAGACACTGCTGAAATTACACATATAGCAGAGATATATATAAGAGACACGATCCCAGGTCACAATGATCCCAAAGGCTCATTAGAGCAGTAGATCCCCTGGATAGTTGGTAGCAGACATATGGAAGTCTCCTGTTAAAGACATATTCCAAGTGTTCTTTTAACATGCAGAAAATGCATGACTTTCTTGCACATCCGGAACTCCATGAGAAGACATACACATCCAATCCGTCGGAACTCCATCCGACGAATTAATCGCAAATTTCGTATGACGTGAGGGGCGGGGGTGGCTCAGTCGGTACCGCGCCAGGCTCGTAATCTGTAGTTCCCAGGTTTCGAGTCCCAGCTGGGTCAGCGTTGAGATTTATCTCCGCAAAATTCCCCGCCCTGCCCACGGTCAATAGGGGACACCGATGGGCTTGGAAAGGCCGCCGTCCGTCGGATGGGACGTTAAGCCGTGGCCCCGTGTGTGGGAGAGCCATACCCTGTTCACGTTAAAGAACACGCTGGATGGCCTTTACGGGAGGCTACCATCTGTCTCCCAACAGCTGTTCCAGTGGGTCCCCTCCCCCAACCTTTTCTGAGCCTTCGGGGTTCATGTGACCTGGCCATTTAGCCCATGGTGTGCAAAAAAGTGCCGCTCAGAGGTAAGACAACCCAACCCATGAGAAGACATACACATCCAATCCGTCGGAACTCCATTCGACGAATTAATCCCAAATTTTCATATGACGTGAGGGGCGGGGGTGGCTCAGTCGGTAGCGCGCCAGGCTCGTAATCTGTAGTTCCCAGGTTCGAGTCCCAGCTGGGTCAGCGTTGAGATTTATCTCCGCAAAATTCCCCGCCCTGCCCACGGTCAATAGGGGACACCGATGGGCTTGGAAAGGCCGCCGTCCGTCGGATGGGACGTTAAGCCGTGGCTTCGTGTGCGGGAGAGCCATACCCTGTGCACGTTAAAGAACACGCTGGATGGCCTTGACGGGAGGCTACCATCTGTCTCCCAACAGCTGTTCCAGTGGGTCCCCTCCCCCAACCTTCTCTGAGCCTACGGGGTTCATGTGACCTGGCCATTTAGCCCATGGTGTGCAAAAAAGTGCCGCTCAGAGGTAAAACAACCCAACGTATGACGTGTGCGTGAAAAAAATCCTTCTTGGGCTAAAGAATCGAGTCCTTACATAATGTGGGATGGGATTAACCCCTTTGAAAATGATGGCATCTGGCAACGGTGATGTCATTTCGGTCGTGATGAAAGGTATGCATGGAGGAGATATGTTTCTCGTCATAATCTTGGCACGAATAACTAAGTTTTCAATCAAGCCGTTTCATGCCAAAATTTCGCCAAGTTTTCGCTAGTTATAATTATCCTTGTGCTTTTATTTATTTAATGGTCTGAAAATCTCCTCCACAGTCCTCGTGGCAAAGTGGTTGCTGATCAAAGAGATTTCTGTTGATTGTCTTAACGTTGAGGTTTTGCCTTCCTCACAGATCTCGCTATTTCTCAATAGTAAATTGATTGAACTTATAAAATAAGCATTGTTTCAAACAATTTAATAAAATTAATATAGATTTTGTAAATTAATGCACAATGATGATTTCAATATTAGACGATTATGAATGTTTTTTTATAAATTCAGATAATTTATTGTTAAATATTCCAGCATCCATAACTTTTTAAATACTGAATGAATATTGTTGAAAATATAGATTAAGAATTAACTATACTCTTTAATTTTCTTCAGCAATATTTTCCAATTAAAAGCTTATTTTAGAACTTATAGAGTTTCGAAATTCAATTTCCATTGTCATATCATGAAAAGTCTCTAATATTTTGGCAGAGCAGTGTATTTTAACTCTTAGATGGAACTGAATTCAAAGTATATGACTTGCAAAAGAAAAAAATATCCATCTCTTTCCCCAATTAAGACAAATACTAGGTCCTGTTGCCCTATTTTTATTATTGATTATACATATATCGATTTTTCCGTTTGGCGCTTTAATCAATATCGTCACCCCTCTCAACGTCATTAAGTCGGCTGTTCGCTTCTTTTCGTAGAAGCCACGAGTTGTTTTTTTCTCTTACTGTTTTTTCCACTAATAGCTTCGAGAGTGAAGTTTCGTCAAATAGTTTGACATCTTTTCGGATAGAAACACTGTAGTGAATGCTCTAGGTTCACTTTGGTAGATATGATGATATAGGTTCACTTTAGTAGATATGATGATATAGGTTCACTTTTTTAGATATGATGATATAGGTTCACCTTGGTAGATATGATGATATAGGTTCACCTTCGTAGATATGATGACATAGGTTCACCTTGGTAGATATGATGATATAGGTTCACTTTGGTAGATATGATGATATAGGTTCACTTTAGTAGATATGGTAATATGGGTTCACTTTGGTAGATATGATGATATAGGTTCACTTTGGTAGATATGATGATATAGGTTCACTTTGATAGATATGATGATATAGGTTTACTTTGGTAGATATGATGATATAGGTTCAGATTGGTAGATATGATGATATAGGTTCAGATTGGTAGATATGATGATATAGGTTCACTTTGGTAGATATGATGATATAGGTTCACTTTGGTAGATATTATGATATAGGTTCACTTTGGTAGATATGATGATATAGGTTCAGATTGGTAGATATGATGATATAGGTTCAGATTGGTAGATATGATGATATAGGTTCAGATTGGTAAATATGATGATATAGGTTCACTTTGGTAGATATGATGATATAGGTTCACTTTGGTAGATATGATGATATAGGTTCACTTTGGTAGATATGATGATATAGGTTCACTTTGGTAGATATGATGATATAGGTTCAGATTGGTAGATATGATGATATAGGTTCAGATTGGTAGATATGATGATATAGGTTCACTTTGGTAGATATGATGATATAGGTTCACTTCGGTAGATATGATGATATAGGTTCATTTTGGTAGATATGATGATATAAGTTCACTTTGGTAGATATGATGATATAGGTTCACTTTGGTAGATATGATGATATAGGTTCACTTTGGTAGATATGATGATATAGGTTCACTTTGGTAGATAGGATGATATAGGTTCACTTTGGTAGATATGGTGATATAGGTTCACTTTGGTAGATATGGTTATATAGGTTCACTTTGGTAGATATGGTGATATAGGTTCACTTTGGTAGATATGGTGATATAGGTTCACTTTGGTATTTATGATGATACAGGTTCACTTTGGTAGATATGATGATTTAGGTTCACTTTGGTAGATAAGATGATATAGGTTCACTTTGGTAGATATGATGATATAGGTTCACTTTGGTAGATATGATGATATAGGTTCACTTTGGTAGATATGATGATATAGGTTCACTTTGGTAGATATGATGATATAGGTTCACTTTGGTAGATATGATGATATAGGTTCACTTTGGTAGATAAGATGATATAGGTTCACTTTGGCAGATATGATGATATAGGTTCACTTTGGTAGATATGATGATATAGGTTCACCTTGGTAGATATGATGATATAGGTTCACTTTGGCAGATATGATGATATAGGTTCACTTCGGTAGATATGATGTTATAGGTTCACTTTGGTAGATATGATGATATAGGTTCACTTTGGTAGATATGATGATATAGGTTCACCTTGGTAGATATGATGATATAGGTTCACTTCGGTAGATATGATGTTATAGGTTCACTTCGGTAGATATGATGTTATAGGTTCACTTTGGTAGATATCATGAAATAGGTTCACTTTGGTAGATATGATGATATAGGTTCACTTCGGTAGATATGATGTTATAGGTTCACTTTGGCAGATATGATGATATAGGTTCACTTTGGTAGATATGATGATATAGGTTCACCTTGGTAGATATGATGATATAGGTTCACTTCGGTAGATATGATGTTATAGGTTCACTTCGGTAGATATGATGTTATAGGTTCACTTTGGAGATATCATGAAATAGGTTCACTTTGGTAGATATGATGATATAGGTTCACTTCGGTAGATATGATGTTATAGGTTCACTTTGGTAGATATGATGATATAGGTTCACTTTGGTAGATATGATCATATAGGTTCACCTTGGTAGATATGATGATATAGGTTCACTTTGGCAGATATGATGATATAGGTTCACTTCGGTAGATATGATGTTATAGGTTCACTTTGGCAGATATGATGATATAGGTTCACTTTGGTAGATATGATGATATAGGTTCACCTTGGTAGATATGATGATATAGGTTCACTTCGGTAGATATGATGTTATAGGTTCACTTCGGTAGATATGATGTTATAGGTTCACTTTGGTAGATATCATGAAATAGGTTCACTTTGGTAGATATGATGATTTAGGTTCACTTTGGTAGATATGATGATTTAGGTTCACTTAAGTAGATATGATGATATAGGTTCAATTTGGTAGATATGATGATATAGGTTCACTTTGGTAGATATGATGATATAGGTTCATTTGGCAGATATGATGATATAGGTTCACTTTGGTAGATATGATGATATAGGTTCACCTTGGTAGATATGATGATATAGGTTCACCTTCGTAGATATGATGACATAGGTTCACCTTGGTAGATATGATGATATAGGTTCACTTTGGTAGATATGATGATATAGGTTCACTTTGGTAGATATGATGATATAGGTTCACTTTGGTATTTATGATGATACAGGTTCACTTTGGTAGTTATGATGATATAGGTTCCCCTTGGTATATGTATAATGATATAGATACACTGATTAGAATAATATTCTTAGCGCTAACACAATATTCTCTGCTAGAAAGATTATTTCACTGTTTCAGCACAAAAAAATGCACAGTTACGATTAACAAAACCACCTGCAGTAGTCGTTGCTAGCCACAGAGGTGTGACAGGAGCCTGTCAGCTTAATATGCCATGGAAAAGATCTGTGAAGATGGCGACACTCTACCAGAAAGACAACATAAACTCACTGACTAATCCGGGGCTCAAACCCAGGCCCCTTTAATTAGTAGCCAAGCACGCTAACCACTCCGCTTTACACTTACGATTACCAACTATTTATTGAGTAGTTAGTGCAACCTATAATCTGTTACGTAAATATAGTATCATGGAACTCACATTGAAATTGAATTCCGTGCCAGAGCAAGTCATGCTCTTTTGCACTGCGCTCTGCCGCCATTAATATTTGTGGTTTAATTAATTAAACTAATGACAAATTTTAATGATTTCAAAAGATTCTGTATGAGTTATTATTAAATAATATAATGCTTAAGTGATTTACAATTCAATCTATGTAGGAAGATAAATTTCTTGCGAGATGTGTAGGTACTGCAAGTACCTACACATCTCGCAAGAAGACCTCCAAAGAAATCCCAAGGAAAACCTCCAAAGAAATCTCCCAAGAAAACCTTCCCAAAGGCTCAATCCTTACCCCAGTTGGGAATCAGTCCTTATAACAGCTGAGTTCAATCCTTATCATACTGAGGCTCAATCCTTATCACAGTTGAGAGCCAATTCTTATCACAGTTGAGTCTCAGTCCTTTTGCAGTTGAGACTCAATCTTTACCATATTGATGCTCATCTTTACCACAGTTGAGAGCCAGTCCTTATAATAGTTGAATTCAATCCTTATCACAGTTGAGAGCCAATTCTTATCACAGTTGAGACAATACTTTTGCAGTTGAGACTCAATCTTTATCATATTGATGCTCATCTTTACCACAGTTGAGAGCCAGTCCTTATAACAGTTGAGTTCAATCCTTATCATATTGAGGCTCAATCCTTATCACAGTTGAGAGTCAATTCTCTTCGCAGTTGAGTCTCAGTTCTTATCACAGTTGAGACTCAGTCCTTATCATATTGAGGCTCAGTCCTTATCACAGTTGAGACTCAGTCCATATCATATTGAGGATGTCCTTATCACAGTTGAGAGTCAATTCTTGTCGCAGTTGAGTCTCAGTTCTTATCACAGTTGAGACTCAGTCAGTATTACTCAACTTATCACAGTTGAGACTCAGTCAGTATTACTCAACTTATCACAGTTGAGACTCAGTCATATTGAGGCTCAGTCCTTATCACAGTTGAGAGTGAATTCTTATCACAGTTAAAACTCAGCCCTTATCACAGATGAGACTCAATACTTATGATATTGAGGCTCAATCCTTACGACAGTTGAGATTCAAACCTGGCAACATCAGATTATCAGCCTGGCGCAGTATTTACTCAGACAACCCCACCGCACTTAATAAGTCTGTAAACTCTATAATTCGAATTTTGCTCATAGACAGTATTAGTTCTATTACGTGTTCACTCAAAAACATTTGCATAATTGAATTAAACCTGACGGAATTAAACCCGAATCAGTTTCCTAGACAGTAAACAACCTCTGAAGCTTGTACCAACAGTCTTGCAACGAGCCAATAAACAGACAAATACCGCCATGGAATCTGAAGCTGACATTCATAATGGCCTTTCATTCAACACTCACTGCTCTGGCCCCTCGAATTTCGCAGGAAACATCGCCGAGGAAGGGACAAATGACTCGAGAGACGTGCACACCACTCTGGGAGAGAGAGTCGACCTTCACAGTCCCACGATGTTTCGCGTCATCTGTCGGAACAGTTTTGATTAAAGGAAGATTACTTGGAGACAACAACATGGTCCAATTAAATGAGGTTGGAGAAGTGGAGGATGCAGAGCTCTCGGACTCAACTCCTACATTGCAAGTGAAGAGGATATTCTAGTTTGTTTTGTTTCCAATATTGTGACGCATTCCAGCAATATTTCTCATTCAAGTGCTGAAAGGTTCCGGGATATTAGGAAAGACAGAAACTCCGACGAACTGCGATTAAGAAAATTATGAAATGAAAGTAATTTATGAAACATTTGGAATGCTCAGAATTGGTCGCGCTGGAGAATACTTCACTTAGAGTTGTATTGGATTTTGGATTGTTTCACCTCTGAGCGGCACTTTTTTGCACACAATGGACTAAATGGCCAGGCCACAAGGACCCCGAAGGCTCAGAGAAGGTTGAGGGAGGGGACCCACTGGAACAGCTGTTGGTAGACAGATGGTAGCCTCCCGTCAAGGCCATCCAATGTGTTCTTTAACGTGCACAGGGTATGGCTCTCTCCCGCACACGGGGCCACGGCTTAACGTCCCATCCGACGGACGGCGGCCTTTTCAAGCCCATCGGTGTCCCCACTGACCGTGGGCAGAGCGGGGAAATTTTGCGGAGATAAATCTCAACGCTGACCCAGCTGGGACTCGAACCTGGGAACTACAGATTACGAGCCTAGCACGCTACCGACTGAGCCACCCCCGCCCCCACTTAGAGTTGTATCTCTTGAGATGCGTGCAGATCAAAATGTACAGATTGTATCAGATAAATGAGTCAATCAACAACGATCTTAATTTTATGCAACGATATGCATATCTCTTCATGTTATTCATGCAGTAGGTGAATTGTTCCCGGCTCTCACTTTTAAGAAGCAATCTGTTTATTCCGATTTTTCACTGCATTAAAGGTTAGTTTTGTGAGTACCGCCATCCTAAGCATAAATTCCACACGTTGTGTAATAAAGAAAAAAAAACTGAAACGATTAAGAGCAGTGTTGCCAACTTACGAATGAATTCACACCTAAATTCTGAAAATGGCAACAGCGGATTTGTCAGCCATTACGTTTCACGAAGGAAAAGCATGGTAAATAATTTTGCTTCTAGAAGGCCACATATTTGGGTTGGGTTGTTTTACCTCTAAGCGGCACTTTTTTGCACACCATGGGCTAAATGGCCAGGTCACATGAACCCCGAAGGCTCAGAGAAGGTTGGGGGAGGGGACCCACTGGAACAGCTGTTGGGAGACAGATGGTAGCCTCCCGTCAAGGCCATCCAGCGTGTTCTTTAACGTGCACAGGGTATGGATCTTCCGCACACGGGGCCACGGCTTAACGTCCCATACAACGGACGGCGGCCTTTCCAAGCCCATCGGTGTCCCCTACTGACCGTGGACAGGGCGGGGAATTTTGCGGAGATAAATCTCAACGCTGACCCAGCTGGGACTCGAACCTGGGAACTACAGATTACGAGCCTGGCGCGCTACCGACTGAGCCACCCCCGCCCCCCACATATTTGAAATTTCGACTTGAAATTCACCACTGCAACTTGCACGACACTCGTGCCTGAAACACTCGGTCAAATTTAGAAGTGTCTAACACGATTTCCTGATGAATTATGGATGCCACAGACATCTTTTATTATAATAGACTAGCTGAAAAAAAAAGACATCAAAATATCTGGAGAAAAAAAAATGTTTCTGAATAAGTCTGGGAATGTTATTTATGTTCACAGGAATTTTCAATTCGCGATTTGATAACTATAACAACGACTAGCTGTACGGCATCGGCGCTGCCCGGGCATCACTTTTGATATGTATATTGTTATTTTCATAGCGCTAACGGCTCGTCTTGTGAGTAACCTGCTCTCCTGTGAGTAACAACCTCTTGCAATGTAGGTTCAAAACAAAGAATTACATGGGGTAGGGGTGATTCGGTCGATTGCGTGCAAGGGTCGTAATCTGCAATTCCAAGGTTCGAGTCCTAGCTTCGCCAGTTTTGAGATAAACCTCAAAGGTATCCCAACTGGGACTCGCCAACCTGCTCACTGTCAATAGGGGACATCTATGGGCTTGAAAAGACCGCCGACCGTCGGATGAAACGTTAAGCCATGACCCCGACTGAGGAGAGGTATGCATGTTAAAGAACACACTGGATGACCTTGACGGGAGGTTACCATCTGTCTCCTAAGAGCTATCCAGTGGATCCCTCCCATAACCTTCTCTGAGCCTTCGGGGTCTTTGTGACCTGGCCATTTAGCCCATTGTGTACAAAAAAGGTCTCTCAGAAGTAAAACAACTCAACTCAAAGAATTGCACGGCGTTGCTGACGTCAGCTCACGTTCCCTTAGCCCGTGGCTTCATATGTACGCAAACTATCGAGATTTTTATTTCCCTTTAGACAAATCTTGGTACCTTGTGGTTCCCCTGATACTCGACCGAAAGGACACAAATTTTGTACGCGGGTTTTTGTGACCCTATGGTGGGTTAAAAAATTCCTACCTTTAATTTGACATATTAATTTAATAATGCCTTTGATATATGGGGAATCTGGCAACGGAGGCATATTTACCTCTTGTAAACAACGGCAGCGACTTCAGTTTCCCGTAGGAATGGAATGGTAAACATGTTTGCTTGTAGCAAGCCCGCGTTTGGAATTTCGACTTGAAATTCGACACTGCAACTCGGACGACAACTAGAAATACTCTGCGAAATTTTGAAGCATCTATCACGATTTCCGAATGAGTTATGGCTGACACAGACACACATAGACACCTTCTTTTATTATCATAGACTTCGCTTTCCTTGAAAAATTTTATTTCGCAAAAAAAAAACATTTCGGTGTTGAGAAAGCAACACCGAAATGGCAGAACGTTGGATAGATTTGAATTTTCAGTAATAAAAACAAAACTCCGACTGTCTAGTAAAATATCTCGTTCCTCATGAATGTACAGTAGCTCAAGAAAGCATCCGAACACTATGGTTGATTAAAGATTTCAGAAAAAATATCTGGCAACGATTTTTTTAGAAATTAGTGATCTGGCAACCTTCGTGTCACGTGATTATAGATTTCTGGAAAAATATCTGGAGCGTGTACAGCAACTGCACACGCTCAATATTTCCGTGAGTGACCCCACACGATCTAATATCAAAATAATATGACCACCTCATCATCATCATCATCATCCTCAAGCAGCCATGGGCTACGGAGGTCCAACCAGACCGTGCAATTTAGTTCTCCAAGCAAGTCTATCCTGAGCTACATCTACTGCATCTGGCCACTGCACACCAATATTAACAAGGTCCTGTTTGACATTGTCTGCCCACCGCATCCTTGGTCTCCCCTTCTTTCTGAGGCCTTTAGGCACACTGTCCATAACCCTATTCGCCAATCTATAATTATTCATACGGGCAACATGGCCAAACCAACGGAGTCTCTCTCTGCACAATATGCTGCTTAAAGGAGGTTGCAAACTCCTTTGCCTAACCTCATCATTAGTTACAAAGTTGAACCACCTAATACCCAAGATACTGCGTAAACATCTGGAATCAAAAGCATCTAGTTTCCTGTTATTTTGTTTACAAAGTGTCCAAGTTTCACTACCATAACTAACCCTAGAAAGAACCAAACTATTAAACAGCCTAATTTAAGTCTTTAGGTGTATACGCCTATTTCTCCACACTCTCCATAGATTCTTAAAAGTCCCGGCAGCAATCCATATTCGTCTGTTAATCTCATGCCGCACATCACCAGTATCTGTTACATAGCTCCCAAGATAATTAAACTGTGACACCTTCTCAAGACTGCAACCATTCAGATTAACTGAATCACAGCCTGCCTGACCAATTTTCATCACTTTAGTTTTCTCTCTGTTTATAACCAAACCTACTCTACTATCAGTCTCATCAACAGCTCGAATGAAAGAGTTCATCTCATCAACATCATTTGCCACAAGGGCTAAATCATCAGCATAATCTAAATCAGAAATTTTCGTATCCCCAGTCCATTTAAGGCCAAAATCTTTCCCTTGAAGTGAATTTCGCATAACATAATCAATAACCTAGCTAAAAAGAAAAGGAGACAAAACGCACCCTTGTCGAACACCAGAAGTAATGCTAAACCAATTGCTACAAGCCTTACCAACTCTCACACACGACTCAGAGTTATTATAGAGAGCTTTCATTATGTTAACTAACTTGTCTGGTATACCATATGATTTCACAATCAACCACAAATTATGACGATCAACAGAGTCGAAAGGCTTTGTGAAATCAACAAAGCTAGAAACCAAAGGTTTCTGAAACTCTAAACATTTCTCAAGAATCTGCCTAAGTGAAAATATCTGATCCACACATCCCCTGCCACTCCTGAATCCACGTTGCTCATCACGCAATTGACTGTCAACCAGATTCTTAATTCTATTCAGCACAATCATGCAAAGAACTGTACCTGGAACAGAGAGTAGGCTGATACCCTATAGTTATCACAAGAACTGCAATCACCATTTTTGAAAATAGGGATAATAATAGCTCTGGTAAAATCCTTAGGAACCATGCCTTTATCATAAAAGATATTCAGAATTTCAGTCATCCAAGTGGTAACCGAAACATTTCCAGCTCTAAGCATTTCTGTAGTATGTTCATCTACCCCTGGGTATTTATGAAGTTTAAGTTTAGAAACAGCCAAAATAACTTCAGATTGTGTTATAGGCCAACATTAAAGCCACCAATGCATCTATCATCATTGCAAACGATGGGAATAGAACTAACCGCATTGTTTAGAATATCACTGAAATGCTCAGTCCACCTAGCCATGACACAATCTTCACCTTCTATAACCTTACCTTGTTTATCCTTCAATCCCTGTATACCTGTGCGTTTTCTACGACACAAATCGTTAACTATCTGGTACAGCTCTCT
Source organism: Ryuthela nishihirai (assembly GCA_038380435.1). NCBI lineage: Eukaryota > Metazoa > Arthropoda > Arachnida > Araneae > Heptathelidae > Ryuthela > Ryuthela nishihirai. The sequence continues at coordinate 88,724,395 of JAWZYU010000001.1, read as the reverse complement.
GCTGTTGTGATGTCTAACTGCTTCCTCGGCTTTGTCAGCCAAACCATCAAGCCAAAGATTCTTATCAGCAGCTAACTGATCTTTTACACTTTTATTAAGTTCTCTGTAATGCTTTCTATTAGTACTAGTAGGGTATTGATTAAGGACATTCCTGCAGTTCGTTCTTTCCGAAATAAGCTCAAGTGCCTTATCACTCAGATAATTCTGCCTCTTCTGCTCCTTTTTTCCTAAAAGAGTACTGTTAGTGTCCAAAAAAGCCTGTTTAAAATGATCCCATTCTTCCTCAACTTCAGTAGTAAGCATACCATGACTGTCATAATGACTAAGTAACCTATCATGGTAAGCTTTGGCTATAACTGGGTCTTTCAGAGCTTCAGTATTAAAAGCAAATTTTTTAACCCTAGCACAATACTTTTTAAGTTTAAGTTCCAAGACACTTTTAACAAGGTAATGGTCAGATCCAATTTCAGTTCCCCTATATGTCCTGGTATTTCTGACAGAACTAGCCCATTTGCTGTTAATTAATATATAATCAATCATATTCCTATGTAGCCCATCAGATGAAACCCATGTGTACTTATGTATGTCGCGGTGTTTGTAATATGTGTTAGTTATTCTGAAACCATTGAGTTTACTTACCTGTAGGAGACGTTGCCCATTGCCATTGCAGCTACCAATACCAAAAGGGCCTATTACTCCTCCCCAAAGGTCAGCGTCAGTACCAACTTTGGCATTGAAGTCACCAAGAACAAGGGTAATATCTCCTTTCTTGACAGAATTCAAAATATCCTGAAGTTGTTCATAAAACCTATCCTTCTCATCCTCATCGGCATCCTCAGTGGGGGCATAACAGCAGATAACATTCAGGTCTTTAACGCTTGTCTGAAATTTTGCTTTAAGAAATCTTTCATTAATGCACTCATATCCTAGAAGAGCATCACTAGAGTGTCTGCTGAGAAGCAGACCCACGCCTTAGTGATGCTTATTGTAGTCCCTCTCTGAAAAGAGAAATTTAAGATTATTTTTAAGAATCTGACCTTTATCTGTCCATCTGGTCTCTTGCAAGCCGAGAATATCTAAATTATTATGGTGGAATTCTTGTTGAGGACATCAAGAGAAAAAGCTCTGTGGAGAGTCCTCACATTCCAACTACCTACGGAGAGAAAATGGTTAGTAGGATGTTTAAAGAAACTATGTTTATTGAGAGAGGGAATGCCGACAATATCAAACAGCCCCCTAATCACAGACATGGGGAAAAGACCCGTTCCCCCACTACTAAAGGCTGAAGCCATCTACACTGGAAGACTTCCTCCAATATAGAATTTGACGATGCCAATAGAAGCAAAGAGTTCAGGTGCCTGCGATGACCTCTGCTCAGGATTATCCACCAGCTGATAAACATATCCTTCGAATCTATTCACTTGGGGCTGTCAACCCACAAACAAACAGAAAACACAGCGGAAGATTTTACCTCCACAGAAGCCCACCAGTGCAGCAAAATCAGGATCCATAATCAAGCTCAGAGCCATATATCTGTCCAGTCCAGTGGGTTTATATGGTCATCACCAGGACCCTGTGGTTGACCACTCCTCAGCAGGGTAGGAAAAAAAAGAAAAGCAGCCATAGTTGTCCAGATCAGTAGGCCACACTAATCTGGCAGCCCTCCCCTTCTGTTCACTTCCACAAGAGATTATCTCTTTTGAAAGGTACTAACGGTCTGCACCACGAGAAGGCGGGGTCGGACATTAGGTGCTAGGCCTGGCCGGTTCTATGCATCATCACAGCGGATTGGTGCATAGCTCTCCTTCCAGTAACTACTACAGTCGCTCAAAAAAGTATCCGAACACTACGGTTGATTACAGAATTCAGAAAAATATCTGGCAACGCTTTTTTTTGAAATTAGTGATCTGGCAACCTTCGTGTCACGTGACACGAAGGTTGCCAGATCACTAATTTCTAAAAAAAAATCGTTGCCCGATATTTTTTTCTGAATTATGTAATCAACCATAGTGTTCGGATACTTTTTTGAGCGACTGTACAAACCTCAAGAAAGATAATTTACATCATAGTTAAGCAGAGGCAATGAGCTATAATTCTGCATCCGACTCTGCTTCTTCTCTATAAGTAGAAGAAATTGAAAAGATCTTACTCCGAGAATATGCGCAACTTTATTGCTTAAACATAAATATGTAATTTAATCTCTGCGTTTGCTCGATGATGATTATGTTTTACAGTCTAGTGCATTTCCTCGCACTGAGGACGAATTGCGACTTTCCTAAACACCACGTCATAATAAAGTTTTATCACCAAACTGTAAATCGTCTAGGTTAGGTTTGTTTACCGAGATTCTGATAGTTTATGCACACGTGGAGGCTAATAGACTTAAAGTGCTAGTACAGTCGCTCAAAAAAATATCCGAACACTATGATCGACTCTACACTGCCTTTTAAGAATATTAGAAAATTTCCTTGTTATGTTATGAGAATCGAATTTCGAAGATTTATAACTTCTAAAATATGACTTTAATGGAAAAGGTGACTGAAGGTAAATTAAATTACATAATCCAATCTATTTAAATCTCGATTTCCACACTATTCTTTCATCATTTAAAGAGCGATGGAGCGATGGAATATTTTTTTAAAGAAAGAAGATACTTCCTTAGACAAAGGATGAAGATAACTTTGAAGCTATATTTAGGCTTGTCCTGTTTCTCATATAACATACAAACACACAAGAACATGCCCGCTGGTCCTCCGCAAAAATTCCCCGCCCTGCCCATGGTCAGTAGGGGACACCGATGGGCTTGGAAAGGCCACCGTCCGTCGGATGGGGCGTTAAGCCGTGGCCCCGTGTGCAGGAGAGCCATACCCTGTGCACGTTAAAGAATACGCTGGATGGCCTTGACGGGAGGCTACCATCTGTCTCCCAACAGCTATTCCAGTGGGTCCCCTCCCCCAACCTTCTCTGAGCCTTCGGGGTCCATGTGACCTGGCCATTTAGCCCATGTTGTGCAAAAAAGTGCCGCTCAGAGGTAAAACAACCCAACCCAAAGCCCGCTGGTCTTAATAGGCAGGTACACTAACCACTAGACCAGACAGAGCTAAAACAATATTTTATCTTGCTTTCCAATATATTTTAAACATATTATCTCGCTATTTACTGAGCCACACCTGTCCCCTGCAGCCCATTCAATGGACTGCAGTCTTTTCAAAGCCCATTGGTAAAACTCTTTCTTTTTAAAGGGAAGAAGGTACTCCCCTACACAAAGGATGAAGATAACCTAGAAGCTATATTAGGTCTGTCCTGGTTTCTCACAAAACGTACAAACACTTACACAAGAACATGCCCCACTGGTTTAGTAGTCCGGCACGCTAACACTAGACCAACTATGGGTTAGTGGTACTCTTTTAAGAATACCTACTCTAGAGAGAGAGGGGGGCTCAGTCGGTAGCGCGCCAGGCTCGTAATCTGTAGTTCCCAGGTTCGAGTCCCAGCTGGGTCAGCGTTGAGATTTATCTCCGCAAAAATTTCCCGCCCTGCCCACGATCAGTAGGGGACACCGATGGGCTTGGAAAGGCCGCTGTCCGTCGGATGGGACATTAAGCCGTGGCCCCGTGTGCGGGAGAGCCATACCCTGTGCACGTTAAAGAACACGCTGGATGACCTTGACGGGAGGCTCGCCGTCTGTCTCCCAACAGCTGTTCCAGTGGGTCTCCTCCTCCAACCTTCTCTGAGCCTTCGGGGTCCATGTGACCTGGCCATTTAGCCCATGGTGTGCAAAAAAGTGCCGCTCAGAGGTAAAACAACCCAACCCTACTCTAGAGACGGTAAACATTGGAATAGGTCTATCTTTCACTTTTATGTAACACAAATCTCAATTTTTTTTACCAGTCTGACTATTTCTATTTCACCTTCTATGTTTATCTGTCTGTAGACATTTCATTTTTTCTGCATAGTTTATAAGATAGAGATAAAAACTGCTTTTTGAATGACTGGTTATTGCTGAAATTTTACTTTTCGCATTTTCGAATCTCCCAACAGCTATAATTGCGCCCTCTTACGGTGGAAAAAGTTTGAAAATACTAAAATATTAAAAGAATATTTGAAACGATCTATTTAAGCTAAAAATTTGTAATTTTGGTAGTGGAGTGCTAAGGTCAAGAGGTTAATATTGACAGAAATTTTTTTATGCTAATGTAAACTGAAATGTTTCTGCTCTAAGGGATAAATGAGGTATACTTTTTATTATTAATTCAATATCACTGTTTGCATTTTCCCAATTATCCATTAGTTCCAATTTACACTGTTAAACTAAACGCTGAAAGCACAACATTTCAGTTTCCTTGGAAACGAGTCTCCCATATTCGCCAGAGGCGATGTTATTCTTCTAGTTACTTATATAGAACAATAGAAAGATGAAAATCCATTCGCGAAAATCATTTATCTTTGTTTTTTTTTTTTGTTTCTTAATCTGAGTCGTTGTTACAATAAAACTGGGAAGTGAAAATAGGAAACTCTTAAAGAGAATTTTAAAGGGAAAGAAAAAAAAAAGTCGTTTTCCTGTTTCAAGAACACAGTTTATTTTTTCGTAATGTCGTTTTTTTATCCAAACATAGTTTTTTGTTATCCTACGTAATTATGCGCGACTTCTGAAGTTCATCTTTTTTCTTTCCTGCTGTAAAAAGTTTCTTTTGAAGAAGTCTGAACGAAATTTTCTTCTGAAAAGACTAACAGAAGCCAACGATATGTTTACAAAGACATTTTTCCAAGGATGGCAGTAAATGTGTTCAGAAGAGTATTTTTTTTTTCCTCTTTCTAATCGGGGGAGCTCTGGTATAGTCGAGAAAATAATTAAACTTTATGTATACGATTATTTGGTGGAGAAAATGAAATGTGGATAGTGGAACAGATCAAATATAAAATCTGAATTCATTTAAAAAAAAAACAGGGAAAAGACGTAATTTCAATGAAACCCTTTTTTTTAATTTTCTGCGTAATATCATAAGGGAAAAAAAAGATAACTAATGTAGCTATAATCATGAGAGCTGTGCATGTTTGGAAAAACAATAATAAAGGGATTTTAGTCTTAGTCATACCGTTCGCGTGCTTCTGAAAGGGGAAAGTAGTTAAGAAAATGTTATCGTTTGTTTGCAAAAATTCGCTTGCGTATTCTCTGGCATTGATGCCGAGAAAAATGAACATATCCTATTTACAAGAAGAAGCATTTCCTTTTCTAAAGAAGTGCTAAAAGAAGTGCAGTTGATGAAATTTACAGCAAAACGAAAATATATTTCTCTCGTGGCTGAAGTAATGAAAAATACTAAGCAAGGGGTAAGGTTTCGAGTCATTGGGTTGGGTTGTTTTACCTCTGAGCGGCACTTTTTTGCACACCATGGGCTAAATGGCCAGGTCACATGGACGCCGAAGGCTCAGAGAAGGTTGCGGGAGGGGACCCACAAGAACAGCTATTGGGAGACAGATGGTAATGCGTTCTTTAACGTGCACAGGTTATGGCTTTCCCGCTCACGGGGCTACGGCTTAATGTCCCATCCGACAGACGGCGTCCTATTCCAAGCCCATCGGTGTCCCCTACTGACCGTGGGCAGGGAGTTTTAGGGAGATAAATCTCAACGCTGACCCAGCTGGGACTCGAACCTGGGAACTGCAGATTACCAGTTTGGAGCGTTACCGACTGAGCCACCCCCGCCCCGGTAGATTGGGTAAATAGAATGAAATAGAGAAAGATGATGTGTAGCTAATGCTACACATCAGCCTGCTAAATGGCCTGCTAAATGGCCAGGTCACAAGGACCCCGAGGGCTAAGAGAAAGTTGAGAAGGGGACCCACTGGAACAGCTGTTGGAAGATAGATGGTAGCTTCCCGTCAAGGCCATCCAGCGTATTCTTTAACGTGTACAGGGTAAGGCTCTCCCGCACATGGGGACACGGCTTAACATCCCATCCGACGGACGGCGGCCTTTCCAAGCCCATCGGTGTCCCCTACTGACCGTAGGCAGGGCGGGGAATTTTGCGGAGATAAATTTGAACGCTGACCCAGCTGGGACTCGAACCTTGCGCGCTACCGACTGAGCCACCCGCCCCAGAGGGTGGCTTAGTCGGTAGCGCGCGTATATCTCACTATGTATGTTTAACTTTATGTATGCTGAAATATGCAGTCAAGGGGCGAGGGTGATTCAGTCGTTAGCGCGCGAGGCTTGTAATCTGAAGTTTTTGAGGTTCGTGTTCTACCCAGGCCAGTGTCGAGATTTATATCCTCGAAACCCCCTGCCCCGCCCTCGGTCAATAGGGAAAATCAAAACACCGGTGAGATTCGAAAGACCGCCTTTCGTCGGATGGGACGTTAAGCCGTTGTCCGTGTACGGAGGAAACATACGGTGTGTGTACGGAGGAAACCGTGCACGTTAAAGAACACGTTGGATGGCCTTGAAGTGAGGCTACCATCTGTCTGCTAACGGCTTTCCATTGGGTCCCATTCTTCCAATCTTCTCTGAGACCTTGGGGTTGTTGTGACCTGTTGTTATCTATAGCTTGTAATGGGAAAGGCGCGGGATTTAGGTGCATTTGACAGAGGGCAGATCGTAGGTGCCCGATGGATGGGACACTCGATCTCCGAAATGGTCAAAGAACTTGAATTTTCTCATATGACAGTTTTAAGAGTGTTCCGGGAATATGAAAATTCAGGCAAAAATACAAGCACCCGGACAAACTGAATAGGACAAGCAGCTTTGAATGATTGTGGGCTTCGCCTGCTGACCCTTATCGTAACCATCCGCTCTCCAACCCCATGAAACCTGGATCCTGCATGTCAGGTCGAAACAGTACAAGCTGGTGGTGGCTCAGTGATTCTGTTGGACGTCTGTGAGGCCTTTGGTACGTGTGCCGACGACTCTCAGTGCATCCCGATACGTAGAACTCATGGCTGATCATTTATACCCATTTAAGGCCATCGTGCATCCCAATGGAGATGGCGTCTACCAGCAAGACAACTGTTCATCTCACAGATCCAGGTTGGCTACTGCATGGTTGCAGGAGCATTCTGCTGACTTTGAAATAATGAATTGGCCACCTAGAAGCCCAGATTTAAATCCCATCGAAAATCTTTGGGATACCGTCGAGCAGAGTGTTCGGGCCCCATGTCCCATCAGCGACGACTTTGAGAGAATTGTGGACAGCTCTGGAGGATGCATGGGGCGCCATACCTGTGGAACATTTACGCAAGATTGTGGAGTCCTTGCCTCGTCGTGTGGCGGCCGTTATCAGGGCCAGAGGGGGTCCAACATCTTACTAGGTTGCTATCCCTAATTCAATGGCACTTAAGTGTACATAGAAAGCACTAAATATGGAAAATGGAAAACTTTAACAATATTGCAAGTGATCTGTGATCTGTTTATGGTAGAAATTTGAAATCTCAATAGTAGAGTGTCAAGAGATAGTAATTCTGCTGACAGAAACAATCTGCCGCGTTTTCTCAGAGGGGTGTAGGAAAAGTAACTTTTTAAATTTAAGGAATTAAAGACAAATACTTTTTATTTCGTATAAGTACTCATTAAATATTTCTCTTTGCATTTTCTAATCATGCGTTTGCTCCAGTTGGGTTGGGTTGGGTTGTTTTACCTCTGAGCGGCACTTTTTTGCATACCATGGGCTAAATGGCCAGGTTGGGTTGTTTTACCCCTGAGCGGCACTTTTTTGCGCACCATGGGCTAAATGGCCAGGTCACATGGACCTCGAAGGCTCAGAGAAGGTTGGGGGAGGGGACCGACTGGAACAGCTGTTGGGAGACAGAATTAGCTCCAGTAAAAACTTCTAAACAGTGCGAAATTTGGTAAATGAAAAACTTCTCTCTGTTTGAAAAACCAGATTCCTATATTCCCTAGTCGAGGGTGGCTCAGTCGATAGCGCCCCAAACTCGTAATCTGCAGTTCATAGGTTCGACTCTCAACTGCGCCAGCTTTGAGATTTGTCTCTTCACAATGCCCTGCCCTCATTCAGTAGGAGACAACGATGGGCTGACGGATGGATCGTAATGCCTGTCTCCATGTGCGGGAGAGCCATATCTCTGCACGTTAGAGATGACTTTGAAGTGAGGCTACCATCTGTCTCTTAACGGCTTCCCCCAACCTTCTCTGAGCCTTTGGGGGTCTTTCTAACCTCGTCATTTAGCCCATTGTGTGCAAAAAAGTGCTTCTTTGCGATAAAATAACCTTATATTTCCCAGAGGCGTATATGTTCTTTTAGTTTTAAATTCTTCCAGTATAAAAAATAATAATAAATACCCCCTCAAGCAGCTGCTTGCCACAGAGGTCTGACAGGAACCAGTCAGTCTATATTCCATAGTATGATGTCTGTGAGGATGGCAGGACCTCAGCAAAAAACGACACATACATCCATGTCCTCCAAGAGACCTAAGTGGCATTTTTATTATTTTTATTTTTTTTTTCACACAGTGATTTAAATGGCCAGTCATAAAGATCCAAAAGGGACCACAAAAGTAAAGTTTTGTGACCCAAAAGGATCACATAAGTATAAGGAAAGTGGATCCACTAACAGTTGTTAGAAGACACATGGAACTTTCTTTCAGAGCCATCAAGCATGTTCTGTAATGTGCACACGGCAACACAACTTAACATCCCTTCCGACGGAGGGATACCTTTCCAAGACCATCGGTCTTTTTGACCCTAGAACAGGGTAGATAAATCTCCGAGTTTACCCATGTGAGACTCGAACCTGAAAACTACAGAAGTCAGGTAGATTTGACAAAAACAAACAACGATCAAATAACACGCGAAAAATAATATAAATGTAGTTAAAAGAACAAAGCTTATAGATAAATAACACAGCTAAGAATTCATTTTGATTTCTAATTCCTTCCCTTCACCGCATACTCTCATTTCGCGTGGCCAATCTTCATCAATACCGAAGCGTTCGAACTCTCTACGAATGAAGCCAATTTAACTTTATAGAACCAAAAAAAAACTAAAACAGAAAACAAGAAAAGAACTTTTTTTATCGACCTTTTGGCTACCGGCCAAAAAGATAGAAAAATGACTCCCTTGAAACATCGAAGCACGCTGTGAATTCTCCCAGTAGTAAGTACATTCCCCCTCTTGCAGCTGCCTGGTGCTAGCAGAGGGAGATCCTTCACTGTTAATAAGACCCCTGCTTGTCATCTCAACCCACTGCGCCACCGTACACGTCAGCTTATCGACCCGCCCTTTCATCGAGCAGTGGGACCCGCCGCCTAGTTGACCATCTAAGGGGGGATATGGACGGACTGGAAAGGATTAAGAAGCAGTTCAACCACAAATTAACAATTAGGGACTCTGCTGCCGGAAGGGACGATGCAATTTGTCTGCACTGTGTTCTTTTGTAAGCCGCTTCTCTTTGCGCAAGGGAAAGCAAGGAAAGAAGTTCATTACGGCCGCTTCTTGGATCACCATCCTTCGAGAACATAATAATTATCAATAATGATGCATAGGACTTTTCACAATGCTCAAATGAAACAAGTAACCAGAGTGTGAAAGTTTCATTTCAAGACCTAGGAACTGCAGCCATTTCGGCTTCTTTTCTAGTCGAGGGTAGAGAGGAACCATGGCAATTTTACGATCAAAGGGATTCTGTGGAAGCCACTTCTCTAATGTAAATTAAACCGCGATCACTCATTCCACAAATGAAGAAATGGCTTGGACAAACATTTGCTTTATTCTGTGTAGTGACTGATGTCTCGAGGGACATTCATGTTGTTCGGTCCTTGGCCAAAGAGCAGTGAGTGTTTGGGTAGCGGAGCCACAGGATGTTTGTTAGAGACTGAAATTCATATAGAAGAGACAGAAAGCCACAGATGTTTGTTAGAGACTGAATCTCATATAGAAGAGACAGAAAGCCACAGGATGTTTGTTAGAGACTGAAACTCATATAGAAGAGACAGAAAGTCACAGGATGCTTGTTAGAGAGTGAAATTCATATAGAAGAGACAGAAAGCCACAGGATGTTTGTTAGAGACTGAAACTCATATAGAAGAGACAGAAAGCCACAGGATGTTTGTTAGAGACTGAAACTCATACATAAGAGACAGAAAGTCACAGGATGTTTGTTAGAGACTGAAACTCATATAGAAGAGACAGAAAGCCACAGGATGTTTGTTAGAGACTGAAACTCATATAGAAGAGACAGAAAGTCACAGGATGTTTGTTAGAGACTGAAACTCATATAGAAGAGACAGAAAGTCACAGGATGTTTGTTAGAGACTGAAACTTATATAAAAGAGACAGAAAGCCACAGATGTTTGTTAGAGACTGAAACTCATATAGAAGAGACAGAAAGTCACAGGATGTTTGTTAGAGAGTGAAATTCATATAGAAGAGACAGAAAGCCATAGGATGATTGTTAGAGACTGAAACTCATGTAGAAGACACAGAAAGCCACAGGATGTTTGTTAGAGACTGAAATTCATATAGAAGAGACAGAAAGCCACAGGATGTTTGTTAGAGACTGAAACTCATATAGAAGAGACAGAAAGCCACAGGATGTTTGTTAGAGACTGAAACTCATATAGAAGAGACAGAAAGCCACAGGATGTTTGTTAGAGACTGAAACTCATATAGAAGAGACAGAAAGTCACAGGATGTTTGTTAGAGACTGAAACTCATATAGAAGAGACAGAAAGCCACAGGATGTTTGTTAGAGACTGAAACTCATATAGAAGAGACCGAAAGCCACAGGATGTTTGTTAGAGACTGAAACTCATATAGAAGAGACAGAAAGCCACAGGATGTTTGTTAGAGACTGAAACTCATATAGAAGAGACAGAAAGTCACAGGATGTTTGTTAGAGACTAAAACTCATATAGAAGAGACAGAAAGCCACAGGATGTTTGTTAGAGACTGAAACTCATATAGAAGAGACAGAAAGCCACAGAATGTTTGTTAGAGACTGAAACTCATATAGAAGAGACAGAAAGCCACAGGATGTTTGTTAGAGACTGAAATTCATACAGAAGAGACAGAAAGCCACATGGTGTTTGTTAGAGACTGAAACTCATATAGAAGAGACAGAAAGCCACAGGATGTTTGTTAGAGACTGAAACTCATATAGAAGAGACAGAAAGCCACAGGATGTTTGTTAGAGACTGAAACTCATATAGAAGAGACAGAAAGCCACAGGATGTTTGTTAGAGACTGAAATTCATACAGAAGAGACAGAAAGCCACATGGTGTTTGTTAGAGACTGAAACTCATATAGAAGAGACAGAAAGCCACAGGATGTTTGTTAGAGACTGAAACTCATATAGAAGAGACAGAAAGTCACAGGATGTTTGTTAGAGACTGAAACTCATATAGAAGAGACAGAAAGCCACATGGTGTTTGTTAGAGACTGAAACTCATATAGAAGAGACAGAAAGCCACAGGATGTTTGTTAGAGATTAAAACTCATATAGAAGAGACAGAAAGCCACAGGATGTTTGTTAGAGACTGAATCTCATATAGAAGAGACAGAAAGCCACAGGATGTTTGTTAGAGACTGAAATTCAAACAGAAGAGACAGAAAGCCACAGGATGTTTGTTAGAGACTGAAATTCATATAGAAGAGACAGAAAGCCACAGGATGTTTGTTAGAGACTGAAATTCATACAGAAGAGACAGAAAGTCACATGGTGTTTGTTAGAGACTGAAACTCATATAGAAGAGACAGAAAGCCACAGGATGTTTGTTAGAGACTGAAATTCATACAGAAGAGACAGAAAGCCACATGGTGTTTGTTAGAGACTGAAACTCATATAGAAGAGACAGAAAGTCACAGGATGTTTGTTAGAGACTGAAACTTATATAAAAGAGACAGAAAGCCACAGATGTTTGTTAGAGACTGAAACTCATATAGAAGAGACAGAAAGCCACAGGATGTTTGTTAGAGACTGAAATTCATACAGAAGAGACAGAAAGTCACATGGTGTTTGTTAGAGACTGAAACTCATATAGAAGAGATAGAAAGCTACAGGATGTTTGTTAGAGACTGAAACTCATATAGAAGAGACAGAAAGCCACAGGATGTTTGTTAGAGACTGAAATTCATACAGAAGAGACAGAAAGCCACATGGTGTTTGTTAGAGACTGAAACTCATATAGAAGAGACAGAAAGCCACAGGATGTTTGTTAGAGACTGAAACTCATATAGAAGAGACAGAAAGCCACAGGATGTTTGTTAGAGACTGAAACTCATATAGAAGAGACAGAAAGCCACAGGATGTTTGTTAGAGACTGAAATTCATACAGAAGAGACAGAAAGCCACATGGTGTTTGTTAGAGACTGAAACTCATATAGAAGAGACAGAAAGCCACAGGATGTTTGTTAGAGACTGAAACTCATATAGAAGAGACAGAAAGCCACAGGATGTTTGTTAGAGACTGAAACTCATATAGAAGAGACAGAAAGCCACAGGATGTTTGTTAGAGACTGAAATTCATACAGAAGAGACAGAAAGCCACATGGTGTTTGTTAGAGACTGAAACTCATATAGAAGAGACAGAAAGCCTCAGGATGTTTGTTAGAGACTGAAACTCATATAGAAGAGACAGAAAGCCACAGGATGTTTGTTAGAGACTGAAACTCATATAGAAGAGACAGAAAGTCACAGGATGTTTGTTAGAGACTGAAACTCATACAGACAGAAGTACTCTACAATGGGGAAAATAAGATGGAATAGAAAGACCGACCTTGACTCCGGAGCCTTCAATTCAGTACATTGGTTTAAAAAAAACATCAATCAGTTAAAACAACCAAACAACTTTTCCGTTTCAAGCGCCGACATCAAAGTTCGTGAAAACAATGTACTGGTGGTGTCCAAAAGTTAAGGTATTACCTCAAGTTGTATGAGTAGGAAGCTAAAGGAGAAGTTTTCAAGGAGGGAAATGTGACTGAAGAAAAAATATTTAAATTAAATCTGTGTAAATTTTAATTCGAAACAAAATTCGTTCCATATTCGAAGAGATCCTAGCTGTAATATTTAAGCGTCACATTGTCAGTAATTGGTATGCCCCTTTTTGAATCATGACCGAAATCATAGGGATCGGGATGGCTCAGTCGGTAGCGCGCCAGACTCGCAATCTGCAGTTCCCAGGTTCGAGTCCCAGTTGGATCAGCGTTAAGATTTGTCTCCGCAATATTCCCCGTCCTGCCCACGGTCAGTAGGGGACACCGATGGGTTTGGAAATGCCGCCGTCAGTCGTATGGGACGTTAAGCCGTGGCTCCGTGTGTGGGAGAGCCATACTCTGTGCACGTTAAAGAACACGCTGGATGGCCTTGACGGGAGGCTACCATCTGTCTACCAACAGCTGTTCCAGTGGGTCCCCTCCCCCAACCTTCTCTGAGACTACGGGGTCCATGTGACCTGGCCATTTAGCCCATGGTATGCAAAAAAGTGCCGCTCAGAGGTAAAACAACCCAACCCCCGCACTGATGCTTGAGTGGTAGAGTGTGACCTTTAAGAGTTTACATTGACAAGAGTGATTTGCACCTTACCCAGAGTAGGGATTAAAAAAAATGCTTTTTTGGGAACGAAGTTAAAAAATCCTCTTTTGAGTTGATTAGATAATAATAAAATGAAGTAGACATTCGATTATTCAGATTGAATGAGAAACGAGAAAATCCCGGATAATCGAATTCCCGATTAATCCGCCATCCATTTAAAACTTAAAAAAAGAAGATTCTAAAATTCTTAGAAAACATCGTAGCATTGACTTATTCATTTAAAACAGGATAGCAAGGGTATTTGCATTTTCCCTTTATTCGTCTTTTATGAAATCGTTGTGCTGCTTGAAACCCTTCTACTGTCGCATCTTATTTTAGATGGCAGCTTTCTCATATCGATTATTATTTCGGGCATACATTATTTTTTTTTTCAACATTCCCATTAATCCGACCTCGGATAATCGAGAGTCTTCGTTTTTCGGATTCATCGATTAATTCGAATTTTCACGATGAAAAGTTTCTAAATTTGGAAAATCACAAACTTCGTACTGTTTGTTTAACCCTTTCAGGACCATAAGGTTTCTAAGAGTAAATATTAGTATGTAACTGTTTATTTTAGTTTGTTTAGACGTAAAATAAATAAAAATCATAAGAAAAATACATAACAATGTGTAGTTTTTTTGGAATTTTATGGGAAATATTTTTCCCAATGGACTATAAAGGTAACACAAATTATAGTTAGGCTTATTATGCAATGTCTTTTATTTATTGGTTTATTAGAACAAAAGGTTAACTAAAATAATACAAAATTATGAAATAAAATTACTATACAAAACGATGTGCTAATTATGATATTCGGCGAAGCAATTTCTTTTGGTAGTGAGGCAAAGATGGACATTGCACATAGTACATATATTATGCGTCCTGACAGTTCTGTTTTTGTTTTCTAAACGTTCCCGTTTACGTAATTGCGTTCGGCATACGTTCTATTTTGACATTCTGTATAAAAAATACAGATAAGGTTATAATTTAATACGACAATCACCAATTTTAAAATGGGAAAAAATGTTTCCCTTAGTCGTGAAAGGGTTAAACGGGCACTCCATATTCGCCAGAGACGATTTGTTATTCTCCTAGACTTTTTTTCTTTTCAGTATTTGGATCAGAAATCACGCGTTTCCCCAAAAGAGTTTGGGACGGGGGTGGCTCAGTCGACAGCGCGCCAGTCTGGTAATCTGCAGTTCCCAGGTTTGAGTCTAAGCTGGGTCAGCGTTGAGATTAATCTCCGCTAAACTCATCGCCCTGCCCATGGTCATCAGGGGACACCGATAGGCTCGTAAAGGTCGCCGTCCGTCGGATGTGACGTAAAGCCGTGGCACTGTGTGCAAGAGAGTCATAACCTGTGCACGTTGCAGAACACACTGGACACTCCTGTCAAGGCCATCCATTTACTGGATGGCCTTGACGGGAGTAGGGGCGGGAGTGGCTCAGTCGGTAGCGCGCCAGGCTCGTAATTTGTAGTTCCCAGGTTCGAGTCCCAGCTGGGTCAGCGTTGAGATTTATCTCCGCAAAATTCCCCGCCCTGCCCACGGTCAGTAGGGGACACCGATGGGCTTGGAAAGGCCGCCGTCCGTCGGATGGGACGTTAAGCCTTGGCCCCGTGTGCGGGAGAGCTATACCCTGTGCACGTTAAATAACACGCTGGATGGCCTTGACGGGAGGCTACCATCTGTCTCCCAACAGCTGTTCCAGTGGTTGGTTCCTCCCTCAACCTTCTCTGAGCCTTCGGGGTCTATGTGACCTGGCCATTTAGCCCATGGTGTGCAAAAAAGTGCTGCTCAGAGGTAAAACAACCCACAACCTGAGAGAGTTTGTTTGCTGATCTAGCCGATTCAGCAGTTGAGCTATTGTTAGGTGTTCTGTGCGTTTGTTTTAATGAAACTGTACATATCAGTTAACTCCTGCAGGAGTGTTCGCTACAATATTGTCGTAGTTAGCGCTTGGTGAAAAGATTTAATTGTTATCTCCTTCATTACTTCCCAACATTCCATATATACAGTCCCAAATCTAGAAAAAAAAATCGAGGGAGAAGGGGAAAGAATCACAATTGAGCAGCAAAATTGTAAAAGAGGGGGAAGGATTTCTGATGCAGTATAACATTTCCCCCTTCTTTTTGCAGGTCTTTAGAGAATTACTTCAGTTGGGTTGTTTTACCTCTGAGCGTCACTTTTTTGCACACCATGGCCTAAATGGCCAGGTCACAAAGACCCCGAAGGCTCAGAGAAGGTTGGGGGAGGGGACCCACTGGAACAGCTGTTGGGAGACAGATGGTAGCCTCCCGTCAAGGCCATCCAGCGTGTTCTTTAACATACACAGGGTATGTCTCTCCCGCACACGGGGCCACGGCTCAACGTCCCATCCGACGGACGGCGGCCTTTCCAAGCCCATCGGTGTCCCCTACTGACCGTGGGCAGGGTGTGGAGTTTTGCGGAGATAAATCTCAACGCTGACCCAGCTGGGACTCGAACCTGGAAACTACAGATTACGAGCGTGGCGCGCTGCCGACTGAGCCACCCCCGCCCCAAAATTACTTGAAAAATGCATAAAATATAAATACGCTTAATGATTTTTTTTGCCTCTATTATTAAATTCTATCATTGATCAAAATGTTGTTGGTAAAGGCGAATCATAATCCTTACCAGCATTCTGAAAGGGGGAAGGATAGCAAGGCTTCCATGGCCCCTCTTCTTGATCCGACACTGTATGCAAAACAGAATTTGGACGGGGGGGGGGGGGTTGTTCTCTTGGGCATAGAACTACTTTAAATAATCCTATTTCAGTAGATGAAGCATTCAGCAGCATTTTTTTATGGACATTAGTAATTTTTCGTGTGTGAATTTCTTCTTTAATGGGATTTTTAGAAGTTTGTTGTTTTACGTGCCCACAATGGGCTAAAAGGCTAGGTCACGATGATCCCACAAGATGGGAGCTGCGAAGGAAAGGTGATCCATTAGCCAGCTATAAAGAGACAGATGGAAGCTTCTCGTGAAGGTCATCTAAGACCCAAAGACCAGAAGAAGGTCACAGAATATTACTTTGCCCTGCACACGGAGCAGCAGATTAGCGTTCCATCTGGTGGATGGCGATTTTTCCGAATCCAATTGTGTCTTTCTCGCTGAGGGCTGAATGGGATTAACGAGGATAGGTCTCAATTCATTCAGATGGGAGACTCGAACCTGAGAACATATTTCAAGCCTTTGCTTGCTATCGACCGCGTCAACCTCTGCCCCTGCTTTTGACCCCTGCTTTTGATCCCGGACCAGTGTTCCAGCCCCGGATAAGGCATGACGTTTGCGTTGCCCTTCTGCTCTCGTCTCCTCATTGATCTTCTCTATGTCGTATTAAACGGACAGGCTCCTGTCAGACCTCTGGCGCCATCTGTTGTTTGAGGGGAATTTTATTTATTATAATTCAAAATAAATAAAGACCGACAAATGTATTCATTGTTACTAAGATTGAACATTTATCGTTTCTTTATCTCCACATATCTCCCCACCCTGCCCACGGTCAGTAGGGGACACCGATGGGCTTCGAAGGGTCGTCGTCCGTCGGATGGGACGTGAAGCCGTGGCCCCGTGTGCGGGAGAGACATACCCTGTGCACGTTAAAGAACACACTGGATGGCCTTGACGGGAGGATACCATCTGTCTCCCAACAGCTGTTCCAGTGGGTTCCCTCACCCATCCTTCTCTGAGCTTTCGGGGTCCTTGTGACCTGGCCATTTATCCCATTGTGTGCAAAAAAAGTGCCGTTCAGAGATAAAACAACCCAACCCTTATCATTTCTAAAAAATGGACAATGCTACTAAGATTCGACTTTTATTATTTTTGGAAAAAAAAAGTGAACAATAGATTCTAATTATTCGATGTTTATTATTTTTGGAAAAAAATGTGAACAATTGATTCTAAGATTCGACTTTTATTATTTTTGGAAAAAAAAAGTGAACAATTGATTCTAATATTCGATGTTTATTATTTTTGGAAAAAAATGTGAACAATTGATTCTAATATTCGACTGTTATTATTTCGGAAAATAAACAGTGTTACTAAGATTTGATCCTCCAAAAATGAAAGAATAAAACGTTATGCAATCAATCAACCATCTTCTCGAGTTTAAGCTTTAACTATCATGGTAGTTAGGCAGCTAGCGACTTTTCCAGCAAGGCAAACTTTGTGTGTTGTATTAGCTCTAACTGAGGCAGTGGTCAGCAGTAACTTCGGTCTTAGCAGGGCATGTCTAGTGAGAGTAGCTCTGCACGAACTAGTAGTTTCGAGAACCCTTCTCTATCCTATAAGCCCAAGGTGAAAAAAAAGTAAGTACTGTGCCAAATGGACGAGCCCGCTTTCTCCACCTTAATTCACTTGGCTGCCAATTGCGGAAATTTTATTTCTTCTGTTAAGAATAGTGGATCTTCTGCCAATAGATATTAAGTGATCTGGCCCGTGTTAAGTACATCCAAATCTGTTTTTACTCGGTAGATAGGTTCCCGAAAAAAACCGTGTAAAAAAAATACAGTGCATATAAAAAAATAGAAGAATAGTTCCAGACGTGAAAACCCAGTAAAAATAATAAGTTGTTTTCAAACAAATCATATTAAAATATTTAATTAAATCTTTATTTGATTTTTATTCATTTAGACACATTTTTTTATTTTATAAACTTATATAAGTTTATAAGTATTATATTATAAATATAAGTTTATAAAGTTATATTTTATAAACTTATATATAAGTAATATATATATAATAATAATAAAATAATAATAAATACCCCTCAAGCAGCTGCTTGCCACAGAGGTCTGACAGGAGCCTGTCAGTTTATATGCCACAGTAGGAGATCTGAGAGGATGGCAGGACCTCAGCAGAAAAACGACACACACATCCATGCCTAATCATTCTTCTTAAAGGAAAAACTATGTCACTAATTCAAGAATACAAAAGTGCAAAAAATATGACTTACATATGCTTATCAACTAGATTTTATTTCTGACAATAGACGCATTCGTTTGCATAAGACTGGAATGAAATCACTTTCATCGCTTGAAACATTTTGGCTGTCGTGTTCATATTTCAGTCATGAAATGCTCTCTGTGGCACGGGGATCCAAATTATCACTTGTTTCCAATGATTCTGAATGTTGTTGTTGTTTTACTTCTGAGCAGCACTTTTTTTGCACACCATGAGCTAAATGGCCAGGTCACAAGAACCCCGAAGGCTCAGAGAAGGTTGGGGGAGGGGACCCACTGGAACAGCTGTTGGGAGACAGATGGTAGCCTCCCGTCAAGGCCATCCAACGTGTTCTTTAACGTGCACAGGGTATGGCTCTCCCGCACACGGGCCACGGCTTAATGTCGCATCCGACGGACGGTGGGGTCACAAGGACCCCACCGTCCTCGGGGTCCTTGTGACCTGGCCATTTAGTCCATTGTGTGCAAAAAAAGTGCTTCTCAGAGATAAAATAACCCAACCCCTTTTCAGAGACAATATGTTATTCTTATTTCTTTGTTTTTTAAATGATTATATTTGAGAAACCAGCGCAATATGTTATGTAACGGGAGCTAACGCTAACTTCTAAAATAAGTTTTTTTGTTTTGAAAAATGTGATAGCAGATAAAGATCTCAATCAAGTGTAGCAATATCTCGATTTTCAACAATACTTTTTCAGTATTTAATGAATTATGGAAGTTTGAATGTTTAACAATAACAATGCCAGTCACAAAAATTGTCTTCAGATGTTTCATATTATTGCCTGCTAATTATCATTGCTATTTTTTTTTAATTTGCTAAAATTGATTCAAATTTTTTTGAATTGTTAAGGTTGGGTTGTTTTACCTCTGAGCGGCACTTTTTTGCGCACCATGGGCTAAATGGCCAGGTCACATGGACCCCGAAGGCTCAGAGAAGGTTGGGGAAGGGGACCCACTGCAGCAACTGTTGGGAGACAGATGGTAGCCTCCCGTCAAGGCCATCCAGCGTGTTCTTTAACGTGCACAGGGTATGGCTCTCCCGCACACGGAACCACGGCCTAACGTCCCATCCGACGGACGCCGGCCTTTCCAAGCCCATCGGTGTGCCCTACTGACCGTGGGCAGGGCGGGGAATTTTGTGGAGATAAATCTCAACGCTGACCCAGCTGAGACTCGAACCTGGGAACTACAGATTACGAGCCTGACGCGCTACCGACTGAGCCACCCCCGCCCCACTGTTAAGGTAATGTGCGCCTAACAATGTAGTCGGGCTTTTGGGTCGTTTATATGTTGATTTTATTGTAGAATTTCTTAAGATAATAAACTTAAAATTAAGCGAAGGCAACAGATGAAATATCTGCGAGCACTTGGCATTATCGAGGTCTTATGCTCACACCACCGCCAAAAACTCAATTTTTCTTTCCCAAGTTCTACATGAAGCTTCAATGTGATGAACCATCACTTGGATTTCTCACTAATTAAATAACCGTGTGGCAGAGTAAACGATTTCCCCTCACAGAGCCGACTTCGAGTGCCGAACGAAGTTTACCTTGACATCCCTTTCGAGACTGAGGAGACGTCCTCTGTCGTGGCCAATGGGTGCATTGGGATGCAGCTCATCCCGCCGCTCTCCTTCGCCATCCGACAAAATCTGAAAGATGCTGCAGCGGCAAACGTGATTAATGCGAGATCATTACCCTTTGTTTCTAGGAGAAGTGCAGCATGTGTTCGCACGTGTGTCCCGTCTCTTTCACGTGACATCTCCTCCGCCAGCCCTCTGGGATGAGGAGAGATTGAGGAGGACAACACTTGATACGTCCGTTCCCTCCGATTGAAGATTAATTGCTGGGAGAGAGCCAACACCTGTGTCGTAACAATAAAAGAGGAACATCTCTCTCTGCTCTCTCGTGCTGCTCGCGGAAAGGTCGTTGCTCTTGAGAAAGACGTTCATATCGATAGCTTGGGTTGATTCAATAAAAATATCTTCGCCTTGCTTTTTAAAAGGATTGTGTCAGTCGTTTAAATGATGTCCTTAAGTGATAATTCTCTCGGACTCCTTTAATTGTTACCTTTGAAACATGCTTTAAGCGTTATGCTGCTTTCTGAAGTTTGAGCTCATCTTATTTAAAATACGGTACTTAAAAACTGTGGTTATTTCTTCTAAATGATCAATGCTTTTCTGAGATCAAGTGGTACTAATTTGCTGGGGCGGGGTGGCTCAGTCGGTAGCGTGTCAGGCTCGTAATCTGTAGTTCCCAGGTTCGAGTCCCAGCTGGGTCAGCGTTGAGATTTATCTCCGCAAAAATTCCCAGCCCTGCCCACGGTCAGTAAGGGACACCGATGAGCTTGGAAAGGCCGCCGTCCGTCGGATGGGACGTTAAGCCGTGGCCCCGTGTGCGGGAGAGCCATACCCTGTGCACGTTAAGAACACGCTGGATGGCCTTGACGGGAGGCTACCATCTGTCTCCCAATAGCTGTTCCAGTGGGTTTCCTCCCCCAACCTTCTCTGAGCCTTCGGGGTCTTTGTGACCTGGGCGTTTAGCCCATGGTGTGCAAAAAAGTGACGCTCAGAGGTAAAACAACCCAACCCAAAATCAGTGCTTTAAGAGTATTATGAATGACTCTGCTGGTTTTTTAAAATAACAAAAATAAATACCCCTTCAAGCAGCTGCTTGTCACAGAGGTTTGACAGGAGCCTGTCAATTTATATGCCATAGTACAGTCGCTCAAAAAAGTATCCGAACGCTACGGTTGATTGCAGAATTCAGAAAAAATATATGGCAAGGAATTTTTAAGAAATTAGTGACTGGCAACCTTCGTGTCACGTGACACGAAGACCAGGTCACGTGTCAGGACGAAGTCAGGATGAAAGTCACGTGACACGAAGATCTTTCGTGTCACGTGACACGAAGGTTGCCAGTCACTAATTTCTTAAAAATTCCTTGCCATATATTTTTTCTGAATTCTGCAATCAACCGTAGCGTTCGGATACTTTTTTGAGCGACTGTACAAGATATGTGAGGATGGCAGGACCTCGGTAGAAAAACAACACAAACGTCCATGCCTATCCGGGACTCGAACCCAGGTCCCTTTGATTAGTAGCCAAGCGCGCTAACCACTCGGCCACGGGACGGCTGTTTTGTTTTTAAAACCGAGCTTTATATGAATGGTGATTCGTTAAGTGCATTTCTTACAAGGTTATGCTGTTTATCAAGAAGTTTGGGCTGATATCAGTTTAAAGTTTATGATTAAAGAGTTGCTTGAAGCATTGGGGCAGGTGGGTCTCAACAAAAAAAAAATTAAGTTCGGTTGTTGTTTTTTACCTTTGAGAGGCACTTTTTGCTCACATTGAGCAGGGGTGGCTCAGTCAGTTGCGCGCCAGGCTTGTAATCTGCAGTTCCCAGATTCGAGACTCAGCTGCGTCAGAAGATTTTTCTCTGCAAAACTCCCCGCCTTGCCCTCGGTCAGTAGGGGGCATCGATGGGCTTGGAAAGGCCGCCTTCCGTCGGATGGGATGTTAAGCCGCGGTCTCTTGTGCGGAAAAGCCATACCCTGTACACGTTAAAGAACACGATGGATGGTCTTACTGGAGACTACCCTCTGTCCTACAACAGCTATCCAGTGGGTTCCCTCCCCCAAAACCTCCTCTGAGACTTCGAGGTCCTTGTGATCTGGCCACTTAGCCCATTGTGTGCAGAAATGTGCCGCTTAGAGGTAAACCAACAACAAGGACCCCAAAGCGTTCAGAGAAGGTTGGGGAAGGGACCGCACAGCCGCATGGTAGACTCCACCACACTCTATGCATGTTGTAGATGTGTTCTACAACCTGCAAAGAGTAAGATCTCCTGGATACCGACCGTGCCACGACCGAACGTCCCATCCGGAGGACTACAACCTTTACAAATGGCCAGGTCACAAGAACCCCGAAGGCTCAGAGAAGGTTGGGGAGGGGAGCCACTGGAACAGCTGTTGGGAGACAGATGGTAGCCTCCCGTCAAGGCCATCCAACGTGTTCTTTAACGTGCACAGGGTATGGCTCTCCCGTCCATCGAAGTCCATCGGTGTCCCCTTTCTCAGCGAGGTTAGGTGGAAGTTAACGGAGATAAACCTCAACGCCGGCACATTCGGGACTCGAACGTGGGAAGTGCAGCATTGAGCCAGGCGCGCTACCTACTGAGCCAATCACACCCACAAATTTTCAGTGAACATGTATGTGCTTGTAGATAGCCAGTGAGATCTTAACTGTGGAATCGAATCATCGCATTTTCTTTCTAATCCATTGTGTCTTGTTCATGCCCGGACTGGTCCAAATGCAAAATAAGAAACACAATTCTTTGGATTCAATCTCAGTTATTCCATCGGCGTGCTCGTAAGTGCATCATCCGTATTTAGAGCAAGATTGTTTAGTACAAGAGGGAAATAAAAATTCAAACAGGCCAGCACGAATGCACGAAAACATTGAAAAAGAAAAACCCCTGAAGAGATGCTTGCCAGAGTTCTAATAGAAACTTATCGGTATGATACGTCATGACAGTGATGTGTAAAGAAAGTGTGACGTCAGCGGAAAGACAACACATGACGCAGGGACATAACAGGGGAAGGATGAGGGAGTCGTCTTACATGAAATCTAAAACTTGCCTACTTGCTTTGAAATCAAAACATTTGTCTTTGTAAGATTTTATTTTAGCCTCATAGTATATGTCTGATGTTAAAATTAGATTTAAAAAATAAAATTTTATTCCATGTAGAATATTATTTTCACTTTCGCTATTCGGTGGAATATTTTAGTAATTGGAAAACCCAATTCAATTCTTATATTCAGAAGCCTCCCCCCGTAAACAAAGTTCTCTGACCCCCTCCCCCCTCCCTCCCTCCCAAAATCAATCCTGGGCACGTGCCTGACATAAAGAGAAGCATCCATGTCTTATCCGGGGCGCGAACAGAGGTCTCTTTATACACTTAAGTGTTAGTAAAAAATATATATAGGATGGTTATAGTTAAACTGACAGTACTCGGAGCGATGCAAAGGAGGATCTACTCGACGGATTACAGCGAAAAGTGGTGGATACCTTAATACGAACATGGGGTAGAGAATTAGCGAATAAAAAAAGTAGTTAGTGTTAATGCCACCAGGTGGCGTAGTGCGCCAAAAACGTGGTGGAACATGGTAATTTCTCGTGACATTGCAGGCAATCACACGTGAGAGTCGCATGATTTGCAAAATATACAAATTAACAAAAATTTCCATCTTCTCTGAAAACGAATCTGCCTTACTTGTTCTTTCAAAACAGGCCTTTAAAATTTTTGATTTTTCATTCAAGCCGAAATACTAGGAGAAATAGAACAACAAAACAAAATCAACTTAGTCTCTTATGAAACTGTAAACAAATTGGCTAAGCAAGCACTAGACCACGGAATAATGATAGAAACGAATCGAAATAACAGTGATTGCTTTTCTAACCAACGAAAATAAAAAAGTTTCGCTCAGATAGAAAAATCTGCAGGACTCAGAGGAGAAAGAGACGCTGCACTTAAAAAAATAAACAGGATAAAACAAATAAAAATCTCAAGACTTATTACAGAAGATCATATTTTCCTTAACGAGACTTTACTCGTTATCAAAAAAGCAAACTCTCCCCTCTGTGAACCTTGTCAAGAAGAGGAAAATGTAGAACACATATTATGCAAGTGTAAAAAATTTGAGCAAGAAAGAAAACTTTTGAAAACCTCAGTTGAAACATTAACCAATGACGATTTCAATATAAAAACTGTACTCAATCATCCTACTCACAGAATCAAAATATCACTTTGGGTTGGGTTAGGTTGTTTTACCTCTGAGCGGCAATTTTTTGCACACCATGGGTTAAATGGCCAGGTCACATGGACCCCGAAGGCTCAGAGAAGGTTGGGGGAAGGGACCCACTGGAACATGATCACTGCTGATGTTGAGGGAAGGGACCCATTGGAACATGATCAAGGCTGATGCCACTGGAACATGATCACTGCTGCTGTTGGGGGAAGGGACCCCACTGGAACATGATCAAGGCTGATGCCACTGGAACATGATCGCTGCTGATGTTGGGGAAAGGGACCCCACTGGAACATGATCAAGGCTGATGCCACTGGAACATGATCACTGCTGCTGTTGGGGGAAGGGACCCACTGGAACATGATCACTGCTGATGCCACTGAATTATGATCACTGCTGACGTTGGGGGAAGGGACCCCACTGGAACATGATCACTGCTGATGCCACTGGAACATGATCACTGCTGATGCTACTGGAACATGATCACTGCTGATGTTGGGGGAAGGGACCCACTGGAACATGATCACTGCTGATGCCACTGGAACATGATCACTGCTGATGTTGGGGGAAGGGACCCACTGGAACATGATCACTGCTGATGCCACTGGAAGATGATCACTACTGATGTTGGGGGAAGGGACCCACTGGAACATGATCACTGCTGATGCCACTGGAACATGATTACTGCTGATGTTGGGGGAAGGGACCCACTGGAACATGATCACTGCTGATGCCACTGGAACATGATCACTGCTGATGTTGGGGGAAGGGACCCACTGGAACATGATCACTGCTGATGCCACTGAATTATGATCACTGCTGATGTTGGGGGAAGGGACCCCACTGGAACATGATCACTGCTGATGCCACTGGAACATGATCACTGCTGATGTTGGGGGAAGGGACCCACTGGAACATGATCACTGCTGATGTTGGGGGAAGGGACCCACTGGAACATGATCACTGCTGATGCCACTGGAACATGATCACTACTGATGTTGGGGGAAGGGACCCACTGGAACATGATCACTACTGATGTTGGGGGAAGGGACCCACTGGAACATGATCACTGCTGATGTTGGGTGAAGGGACCCACTGGAACATGATCACTGCTGATGTTGGGGGAAGGGACCCACTGGAACAACTGTTGGAAGACAGATGGTAGCCTCCCTTCAAGGCCAAAAATATCACTTTGGAATCACACTAAAATTCTTGAAGGAAATTGGATATTTTTACAGAATTTAGATCTGTTTATGTTTCTTTTTTTTTTGGAAATGGAAGAGTTGTGAAAATTGTTTTGCTTTTCCTCCCGCATGGATTTCCGACTGTGTGCAGCAAAAATTATTGGACACAAGTCACTGTCAATGAACACATGCATTCTTTTCTCTGAGATAGTTTGTTAGCTGCACCTTTTATCACAAAGGGCTTTTTGAATGCCAAGCATTCTTGCTTATGTTCCATCTTCCTCAGGTACAGTCGCTCAAAAAAGTATCCGAACACTATGGTTGATTACAGAATTCAGAATAAATATCTGGCAACGATTTTTTTAGAAATTAGTGATCTAGCAACCTTCATTCAAGCCGAAATACTAGGAGCCACGTGATACCATACTACATGACACGTGACACGAAGGTTGCCAGATCACTAATTTCTAAAAAAATCGTTGCCAGATATTTTTTCTGAATTCTGTAATCAACCATAGTGTTCGGATACTTTTTTGAGCGACTGTAGATGGTCATATTATTTTGATACTAGATCGTGTGGGCTCACTCACGGAAATATTGAGCGTGTGCAGTTACCGTTCACAGCAAACTGGAGCGTGTGCAGTAACTCCACACGCTCCAGTTTGCTGTGAACGGTAACTGGAGCGTGTACAGTTGCTGTACACGCTTCAGATATTTTTCCTGAATTCTGTAATCACGTGACACGAAGGTTGCCAGATCACTAATTTCTAAAAAAATTGTTGCCAGATATTTTTTCTGAATTCTGTAATCAACCATAGTGTTCGGATACTTTTTTGAGCGACTGTACTTTTGAAAGCTTTTCGTCCCTTTGGCAATGCTTTCTACAGTAGCAGTTACAGGTAGGTCAGCCATGGTTACTTTGACCTCTGCCCCTGGGTCGGACCAGACGCTGAAGGATTCGTGATCCTCGTGAACTTAATAAATACCCCTCAAGCAGCTGCTTGTCATAGAGGTCTGACAGTTTATATGCCATAGTAGAAGGCCTGTGAGGATGGCAGGACCTCAGCAGAAAAACGACACATACATCCATGCCATACCCGGGGCTCGAACCCAGGTTCCTTAGATCAGTAGCCAAGCGTGCTAACCACTTGGCCACGGGACGGCTGAACTTAATACTCAAGGAATATTAAAAAAGAAATTCTGAAACTTATTTATCTATACAGAAGTAAAATTCAGACAGCAGCAGATACCACAGTCATCTGGAATTTGATTTAAAGTCACATGGGTGCCATTCTGATTTTAAAGAGAAAAAAGTAAAAAAAAATTTTAACACGTACAAAAAATTTGCTTTTTTTTGGCAAACCATATAAACTTAAGCAACGAGACATAACTAAGAACTTTTTTGCTGAAGACTGCACGAATTCCGAACTCAAAAATAATAATACGAATAAAAAAAAAATTAGTAAAAAAACAAAATCGCATATGTCAACAATGTGAAGTTAACAAACTACAGCATATAATTCTCTTTTAACTTATGAACCTACCACAGGGACTTTGCAGCTTAACCCCGAACTCCATTGCAGAAGAACTTTCAAAAATGCAAAAACACAACGTTACTGGATATTCATTGCCTTTCTATCCTATTGATTGTGTTCCAATCTTACTTTTGATACGGGAATAGGGGGCCGCACAAGCCCAACCTTTACTGGAAGGTTTTGAGTTGGGTTGGGTTGTTTTACCTCTGAGCGGCACTTTTTTGCACACCATAGACTAAATGGCCAGGTCACATGGACCCCGAAGGCTCAGAGAAGGTTGGGGGAGGGGACCCACTGGAACAGCTGTTGGGAGACAGATGGTAGCCTCCCGTCAAGGCCATCCAGCGTGTTCTTTAACGTGCACAGGGCATGGTTCTCCCGCACACGGGACCACGGCTTAATGACCCATCCGACGGACGGCGGCCTTTCCAAGCCCATCGGTGTCCCCTACTGACCGTGGGCAGGGCGGGGAATTTTGCGGAGATAAATCTCAATGCTGACCCAGCTGGGACTCGAACCTGGGAACTACAGATTATGAGCCTGGCGCGCTACCGACTGAGCCGCCCCCGCCTCCTGTTCATGGAAACTTGCTCCTAAGTCACTGTTAATAGAGAACAGAAAAATATTTTAATAAGGTTTATTCAGTTCTGCTGAAGATGAATATTCTTATTCCAAAGGTTGTGTCTGGTTATATTGGAAAAGGGAAAGGAGCCATTTGAACCTTAAATGCTTCTGTAAGGTTTGTGCCTATCACCAAAAAACAGCGTTAAAATGTGCGACAACAAATGGCTTATTGTATTGTCGATGTCAAAGTTAGGAAACTATTTGGTTGAACGTTTTGCGTTTTTACTTACAAATACGTCATTTGAATGCAATTTATTCATTCAAGAAAGCATTTTACTCTGTGCTTCGGAAGCGGGACAGGATTGTTTTCCTCGCTGTCCTTCAACAAGAGATTATTATGAAGCTTCCATGCAAAATGAAAAATGCAAAATGCAAAATGAAAAATGCAAAATGCAAAATGAAAAAGAGATTATTATGAAGCTTCCATGCAAAATGATGTGATCTATGCGGAATCTATTGTCAAAGCCTTGCCTAGGCAATTTTTGCACAGAGGCAATAGTTTTTTTACAGCCTGTCGAATTGTTAGTTAGTTAGTTAGGTTCATTACCAGATGGGAAGGAGGGGGGGGGGGGGGGGGTTCATTCCCCTTTGGAAAGTCCAAGAAGGCTCTCTCTTCCAGTCTTTTTATTTTTTTTCTCAATCTATTAAATTTTCCTACTTTAAAATGCAAGGATTCCTTAACAGTTGGGTTACACATCCAAAAAATTTCGTTATCTTTGTAATAAACTCGAATTTCCACTTGTTACATTTATTAAAATTCTTTACCTAAGCCCCCCCCCCCTTCCCCAGCTATAAATGCTAAAGCTCTTCCTGTTGTACTTTGAGCTGCTTACCATCCTGTAGCTAATTTTTACACAGAGTAACAAAGATTAACCACCAGTTAATTTGAAATTGCGCCCTAGGTTTGATTTGAGTTCAGGGCAGATGTCCCCATCCCCCTCCTGCTTTTAGCACAGCCCTGTGTATTGTAATTAAAACTCTTAGTGAAACATATAAACTCAGAATCTCTGAAAGGAATAGTCCATCAACACTGCAATAGGACAAGGTAAGCAATCTTAGATAAAAATAAATACCCCCTCAAGCAGCTGCTTGCCACAGAGGTTTGACAGGAGTCTGTCAGTTTAATACGCTATACTAGAAAGTCTGTGAGGATGGCGGGACCTCAGCAGAAAAACAACTCCAACATCATGCCTTATCCGGGGTCGAACCCAGCTCCTTTTGATTAGTAGCTAAGCATGCTAACCACTCGGCCACGTCTTAACCCCCTGTGAAATAACGGGAAATTCGGTTAGTCAAAGATAAAAATGAAACGACTACGACTATCTAAAGATCAAGAGAAATTTTAAGCAGTGTCTCCCCCTTCTGTTGCCACCGTGCCTTCTCCACATTAAGGCCTCCCCGCATCTTTCCTTTCTCGGAACATAGCTTCTAAGCACATCCTTGTTAGCAGGTGGTTAAGTGTGTTAAGTGTGTCTAAGGCTATGAACTTCTAGTCGTACTATATGGGAGAGCGTGGCCTGAAGCTGACCCTAGTAGACTGCTTCTTTTCACTTCACTAGTACAGAGCTTACCGAGCATGGAAGATGAAATGCACTCTACTGACTGTGTAAAGACCGAACAGGGGGAGATCAGAGCGTGAGGAGGCAGACCACTTGTAGCAAAGGGAGGATGAAATGGAGCGATCAGACATCTGCTGCAAGTAAATGTTGGGTCCACTCTTCGTGTTATTCAGACTGGGAGAAAGTACACGCCGGTCTATTTATTGCGTCTGGCCCAGTGGCACGTCGACATCCGGCTTCATTTCCGGGTTTCTCCTCGGGAGTGTCGAGTGACCATCTGCTGCGTCTCAAACGGGCAGGAAACCTATCGATAGGAGCTCTTCGTGACCGGAGTGTCAGAGAGAGGAAGCAATATTCTCGACACAGGGAAAGGCGAAGCAGCGAACGGTTAGTTGAGGATCTAGATGCATCTCACTACAATTGTTGGAACTCATTTTCTTTTTCGAAACTTTTCGAAGGGGAAAGTAAGATCCATCGTTTATTAGGTGATTTGAAATGGGTTTGGATTTTCTTATGAGATTTTCTTTGTTAAAGCAATACTTGCACTTGGTGCAAATCTATGGATGTTGGATTGGGTTGGGTTGTTTTACCTCTGAGCGGCACTTTTTTGCACACCATGGGTTAAATGGCCAGGTCACATGGACCCCGAACGCTCAGAGAAGGTTGGGGGAGGGGGGACCCACTGGAACAGCTGTTGGGAGACAGATGGTAGTCCCCGTCAAGGCCATCCAGTGTGTTCTTTAACGTGCACAGGGTATGGCTCTTCCGCACACGGGGCCACGGCTTAACGTCCCATCCGACGGACATTGATCTCTATGTTGCGATCTTGTGCAACCACGGCAATTCCCGGTTCCGCCTGACAGCACTACCTGGTTTAAGAAAAGCCATGACTATCTAGAGCCGGGGGCAAGGAATACGCCCTATAGGCGCACCTCAACCCCGGCCTCACATGGCAGCAGTCCTATAGAAGGAAAGCTGACCACCGGAAGAAACCTTACTTTAATCTATTCCCCGGTTTGCAAATGTGCAAGGATATAAAGATCCAAGCTCGATCGGCACCCGGGGTGGAGACTCTTAGTAAGACCCAGACTTTTTGGACAGCTCGTGCCTACTAGGCAGGAGGAACCTTTCGACCGAGCCGTCGAACTGACCACCCAAGGTCCCTGAAAGTGAGGTCTCCGACGCCGTCACCACCCGACCGGCAATCAAGCCGGCCAGCAGCGTCTTCAACCTCGGTTGGCCTTGGCCATGTCCAACCGGCGCCCAACCCGGTCGGCACAGCCTTCAGCCGGGTTGCTGGGCCCTAGGCCCCCCCACCACGACAAGGTGGTCCCCTATCGGGGGGACAGCGGCCTTTCATCTGTGGATGTAGGTAAGGGTTAGGTTGTTTTATCTCAGAGCGGCACTTTTTTTTGCACACAATGGGTTAAATGGCCAGGTCACAAGGACCCCGAGGGCTCAGAGAGAGTTGGGGAAGGGAACCCATTGGACAGCTGTTAGGAGACAGATGGAAGTGTCCTGCCAAGGCCATCCAGCTTGTTCTTTAAAGTTCACAAAGTATGGCTGTTCCGAACCACGGGACCACGGCTTGTGTGCCATCCGAATGACGGCGGCCTTTCCAAACCCATCGGTTCAGGGCGGGGGAGTTTGGAGGAGATAATCTCAACGCTGGACCAGGTGGGACTCGAACCTGGAAACTGAAGATTACGAGTCTGGCACGCTACCAGCTGAATCAACCCCAGCCCTTGGGTATTGGTAAAGACCGAAGCCAAGGAGCTATTTAAAAAAATGTGTTTGGGGGGTGGGGGGTATTAATACAGGTGATTAAAATTATGGGAAAAAATGTATACGTAAGAAAAAATATGCGTTTAAAAGTACGGAAGTTTTGAGTCAATCGGTGAAAACCTGACAGAAAGAGAAATGCTTTTTTGGGAAGGCATTCAAAGGAATGAAATAAATGCCTTCGCGGTAAGGCATTCAGGCGAAATGAAATAAATACTTATTTGAGAAGACACGGAGCAGCATTAAAGCAATTTTTTCTTCAGGAGAAAGTGTTTTCTTGAGAACATAAGCAGAATAAATGAAACGATGCCTCCCACGAAAAAGGGATTCCCTGTGGAGAAGAAATAAAGAAAATGTCTTCCAGGAATCTCAGAGAAGAGAAATAAATAAAGCATCTTCAACGGAACATAGAAATAGAGAGTGCCGTTCAATAAACAGAGACCAGAGAAACGAAAAACGAACGAGAAATTCCTTTCAGGAGCAGAGATAGCAGGAAAAAAAGTGCCTACCAGGGAATACAGATAGCAGAAAAAAAAGTGCCTACCAGGGAATACAGATAGCAAAAAAAGTGCCTACCAGGGAATACAGATAGCAGAAAAAAAAAGTGCCTGCCAGGGAATACAGATAGCAGAAAAAAAGTGCCTACCAGGGAATACAGATAGCAGAAAAAATTGCCCCCAGCGTCTTCAACGGAACATAGAAATAGAGAGTGCCGTTCAGTAAACAGAGACCAGAGAAACGAAAAACGAACGAGAAATTCCTTTCAGGAGCAGAGATAGCAGGAAAAAAAGTGCCTACCAGGGAATACAGATAGCAGAAAAAAAAGTGCCTACCAGGGAATACAGATAGCAGAAAAAAATTGCCCCCAGAGAATACGGATAGGAGAAATAAGTAAAATGCCTTCCAGGGAACTCCGACAGGAATAAACGAGAAAATGTCTTGTAACTCAGAATC
This sequence comes from Ryuthela nishihirai, assembly GCA_038380435.1. NCBI lineage: Eukaryota > Metazoa > Arthropoda > Arachnida > Araneae > Heptathelidae > Ryuthela > Ryuthela nishihirai. The sequence continues at coordinate 88,692,437 of JAWZYU010000001.1, read as the reverse complement.
TCTGAAAGGAATAGTCCATCAACACTGCATAGAACAAGGTAAGCAATCTTAGATAAAAATAAATACCCCCTCAAGCAGCTGCTTGCCACAGAGGTCTGACAGGAGCCTGTCAGTTTAATGCGCTATACTAGAAAGTCTGTGAGGATGGCGGGACCTCAGTAGAAAAACAACTCCAACATCATGCCTTACCCCGGGTCCTTTTTATTATTTATGTAAAAATGTGCACAAGACGTAAATTCATTCTTCTGGGACACATTCAGGAGAAATTAAGAAAATGCCTTTAGAAGGAATGAATAAAAATACCGCCTTAGGAACACGTTTAGCAAAAAGAAAAATGTCGTCTTCTTTGGAAATACATGGAAGACGAAAAAAAAAACTCGCTGGGATGAATTAGGAAATTTTTTATGAAAAACACTTAGAAACGGCGAAATAATTGTTTTTTTTTTTGAAGGGGGGGGACAATCAGCAATGATGAAGAAAATGAATCATTGGAAGGCATGCATGCCTAATGAAGAAAAGATTTCTATGAAAGCACAGTGAGGAAAAAAGAAATGCTCTTAAATAGGTTTTTATCCTGGGTTGGGTTGTTTTACCTCTGAGCGGCACTTTTTTGCACACCATGGGCTAAATGGCCAGGTCACATGGACCCCGAAGGCTCAGAGAAGGTTGGGGGAGGGGACCCACTGGAACAGCTGTTGGGAGACAGATGGTAGCCTCCCGTCAAGGCCATCCAGCGTGTTCTTTAACGTGCACAGGGTATGGCTCTCCCGCACACGGGGCCACGGCTTAACGTCCCATCCGACGGACGGCGGCCTTTCCAAGCCCATCGGTGTCCCCTACTGACCGTGGGCAGGGCGGGGAATTTTGCGGAGATAAATCTCAACGCTGACCCAGCTGGGACTCGAACCTGGGAACTACAGATTACGAGCCTGGCACGCTACCGACTGAGCCACCCCCGCCCGTTTTTATCCTGAGGGAGGGAGAATCTTAATATCTGCCATATCTTGCTTGCAGCTGCGCATTGCACTTTTTACCTCTCTTCCCACTGCTTTTTAACACTCGTCACTTTTCGGTATGTGTGTTTGTCAAAACAGTTGTTCCACCATATCTTTCGAACGCGACGGTCAAACTTAATTATTTTTGTGTCAAGCCAAAGCTTATGATCCGGGGAGTGCCGTAGGCTATAAAAAATTGACCCCCTCATGCTTTCTTTCTCCCTAAAAAAGGGTAAATATATGAACCCGATTGTTACGCTATATCTTCTGAACGCGGCTGCCGAAAGTAACAAGTCATGCCTCAAATGAAAGCTTGTGACGGAAGGAATGTCATAAGATATAAAAAGATTGACCTCAACGCTTTCTTCTCCTCCCCATTGAAAAAGGGGAAATATGAAATCTATTGTTCCGCTATATCTTTCGAACGTGAGGGCTTGCTCTCTTATTCTCGAGCTGTGCATTTTGTGCAGGAGATCCACATCCTATATGTGTCGAAGAACACGCTGGATGTTCTAGGCTAGAGATTTATCTTCGCTAAAACCTCACCCTGTCCTCGGTAAGAAAGGGGACACCGATGTGTTTGGAAATGCCGCTGTTCATCGAGGGGAAAATTAAGTCATGGCCCGTGTGCAGGAGAGTCATACGCTGTGCAGGTTAAAAACAGGCTGGATGGCTTTGATGGGAGGCCTTCTATCTGCCTCCTAACAGGTATCCAGTAGGTTCTCTTACCCCAACCTTCTCAGAGCTTTCTGGATCCTTGTGATCTGATCATTTAGCCCATTGTGTGCCAGAAGTTCCACTCAGCGGTAAATTGGATGAAGACAAGGACACCTTTATTGATTCGTACTCATAGTTAGATAACGTTTCAATGACATTACGTGAAAGACAAATTCCCACTCTTCTAAGTTCAAGAGAGAAATGGGGCGGGGGTGGCTCAGTCGGTAGCGCGCCAGGCTAGTAATCTGTAGTTCCCAGGTTCGAGTCCCAGCTGGGTCAGCGTTGAAATTTATCTCCGCAAAATTCCCCGCCCTGCCCACGGTCAGTAGGGGACACCGATGGGTTGGAAAGGCCGCCGTCCGTCGGATGGGACGTTAAGCCGTGGCCCGTGTGCTGGAGAGCCATACCCTGTGCACGTTAAAGAACACGCTGGATAGCCTTGACGGGAGGATACCATCTGTCTCCCAACAGCTGTTCCAGTGGGTCCCCTCCCCAAACCTTCTCTGAGCCTTCGGGGTCCATGTGACCTGGCCATTTAGCCCATGGTGTGCAAAAAAGTGCCGCTCAGAGGTGAAACAACCCAACCCAACTCAAGAGAGAAATTCTTTCCTGCTCTTTGAAAGTTAAAATGCAATCATTAAATGAGAAACAATCTCTAAGTTATCTGCTGGAACATTTCATAAACCATTTTCCCTTTTTTCTCTTTCCAGATAACCTGTTGTGATCTTCCCAGTCTACAGCCTCGACACTGACCTTCCATCCCCGATGGCTGAAGAGTACCGAATTCGCCTGGTGACCTTAGGCGGCGGAGGAGTGGGCAAGAGTTCCATCGTGAAGAGATTCCTGTTCAATTCTTTCTGCGACAAGCATCGACCGACAGTTGAAGACCTCTACTGCCGTGAGTTCGATCTCGACTCAATGACATTGAAAGTCGACATCCTTGACACGGCAGGGGACTTCCAATTCCCTGCCATGCGCAGACTGTCCATAGCCACTGCGCATGCGTTCCTCCTCGTCTACAGCGTGGACAGTTCCGCTTCCTTCCAGACCGTCAAGAACTGCTTCGAAGAGATTCGGGAGCAAAAATCCGACTTCCAAGAAGTGCCCATCGTTGTTGTCGGGAACAAGAGCGACCTTGCCGACGAACATCGACAGGTCACCAAAGAAGATGCCGCTGAGTGGTTGTTCTGCGAGCTGCCCCGTCTAAGGGCCAAGATCCTAGAGTGTTCCGCCAAAGATAACATTAACATGAAAGATATTTTCCGCGCTTTCCTTCAACTCTCGAAACTTCCTCTCCCTGCAGAAGGTCTGAGGAGAAGATCAAGTGCTCACGCTTCCTCGAACAGCAGCAAAGCGTCGAGATTATCTCTGCAGGTGGATGTGGGAGAAGGAGAAGGGTCGTCGGGTCCGAAGAGCAAACCCAGAAGTCGCAGTCTGATCCGAAGGACCAGCAAAAAGGTGACCAAGGTGAAAGAAGCTCACGGGCCCACTGCCAACATCGATGATTGCTGCATTTCTTAACTCGCAGCTGCGGAGACATCTGGTTTAGCAGAATGCTACTCAAACGATTCCTTCTCTCATTCGTCCTCATCAAGTGATGTGAATTGATTTCAGAAGTGGGAAGTGTACCGCAGACGACATTTGGACTGAATCCTCAAAAGATTCAAAACAAATGAGTACCTTCAGTCGTCGAATCGATGAACCTTTTTGGGATTTTTTTCTTTTAATCTTATACTTCTTCAGGCGCCAAATCATTGTCATTGTTTATTATCCAAAGATATTTTTGTCTTTATTTTTTCATTATTTGTTTTACACTTGTTGACTTTTACAATTCAAAGAGTATCGCTAAGAACGATACATTTTAACGACTTAATCTACCTGAATGGAAACGAATGAAAATACGATTTAAAAATCTCTCTGTATGAGATAAGTCGTGCCTTTGTGCTGCAAATGCAGATATCAGTGAGAGTAGTATTATTTAGTAACGATCGCCATCTTAATAGATGATGCTAAGTATCATAGTTTCCTATCAATTAATTGAGAAGGCTGAGTACGGTAGCTCCACCTAGTGATCGCTTTTAATCCTGCTGAACGAGAAATATCGGTAGCTGTCCAAAGTGAACAATGACCATTATTTTAATCTGCTCCAATTATATATATTCATACTTTTACAACTGTCTCAACGATGATGCTGAAGATTATAATTCCCTCCATTCTCCTCGCCGTTGTTGTTGATGATGATGATTTGTTCTGCCTTAAACTTGAATGATGATGCCTCATAGTTTCCTTTGATGTCCATCTACAGTAAAGTTGAAGATCTCAATAACTTGTAGGCATTTCAATTCCACCTCCTCAAATGATGATGCCCAAGATTATAGTTCCATGAAGTCTCCATATCTAACTGAAGTAAGAGCAATATTTCCCAAAAGATCTCTTTCAGAAATGATGGCGCCGATTTACTCTCCATGAAGTTGGTCTTCATAATTGTGCGTCGATCTCCATCTCAGATCTTCCTACTGAATTTGCAGTCTTTTCTCCATATCAACTGATAGCGCCGAATGCTTCAATCTCTTTTAGATTTTTGTATCGGATTTTGATATGGAGAATCAGTCGATTTCCGCCTGATGTTCTCAGCGATGCTTGTAATCCATATCAGCTGATGGTACATAGTGTTTCAGTTCTCTGCATATTTTATACCTTGGATTAAGATATGGGGAGGCAATCGATTTCCACCTCATGTTCTCTGATGCGGTTACTTGTTTTGTAGTCTTATCACCATATCAATTTATAGGGAAGACTGCTCCAAACGTATTTAGATTTCTATCTCGGACCAAGATATGGATAGTCAATTGATTTCCACCAAAATAAAACAATTCAGATTATTCTCTTTGATCATGATTTACTTAACTCTGTGAATGATGTGGGGTTAGAATCCTGAGTAGATTTCAAATAAAATGATCCGTTTTCTCTCGAAGAATCACAGTGTTCCGACATCTCAGAGATATGTTTAAACAGAGATTAAAAATATTTTCATTTCAAGTGGTTAAGGAAGCATTAACTGATCCTTTGTATCATCTTACGATTTATCGTACCCGCCTTAATGAAAAAAATCTTTCTTTTCATTAAAATGAAAACAAATGAAAAAGACACATCTTTTCCCATTAAATCGAAAACGCAAAGACTCACCACCTTTCCCCCATTAAAATGAAAATAAATGCAAAAGATTCTCCCTTTCCCCGTTTAATTGAAGAAAAAAGAATGTAAGAAACACACCACTTTTCCCAATTAAAGTAAAAACTCATTAAAAAATTCATTTGCTTTAATAAGTGAAAACTCATTAAAGTAAAAGACACACTTACTTTCCCCATTAAATTGAGGGAAAAACTCTCATCTTCTTTTCCCATTAAATTGAAAACAAACGTAAAAGACTCACCACCTTTCTCCGTCAATTCGTAAACAAATATAAAAGACTCACTTCCTTTTTTCCATTAAATTGCAAACAAATTTAAGACTCGCTTCCCTTTTAAATTGCAAACAAATTTAAAAGACTGACTACCCCTTTCCATTAAATTGAAAACAGATGCAAAAGACTCACTTCCTTTCCCCATTATATTGAAAACAAATGCAAGACTCACTTCCTTTTCCCTCATTAAATTGAAAACTTCCCTACACAATAGATGGAGATAACTAGAAGCTATGTAAGGCTTGTCCTGGTTTCTCATACACATTTCTCATGCACACAAGGACATGCCTCGCTGCTCTTAGGAGTCAGGTACCCTAACCACTAGACCACGTACGGTAAATAATAAAGAAAAGCATCCAGTGAAAATAATTATAAAGATCCTCTTTTTTCCACGTTAAAATGAAAACAAATGTAAAATAATTCCTCTCTTTCATATTAAAATGGAAACAAATATAATGAAAAAAAAATACAACACATATATATATATAAACATTAACCTAGATAAATATAACTTAGTAAAATAAAACTAATGAAAGTGAGACATTTCCACTGGGAAAATTAAACATCAGTTGCGCGACACTTTTTGCAAGCGATTGGTTAAAGGACTACATCATAAGGATTCCCTCAGATTTCGATAAGTGAAAGAAAAAGGGATCCATCGAATATCAGTTAGTAGCAAATTCAAAATCAAAATTAAATTATATAATCAATTCCTTTAAAATTAGATGATCAAAAATCGCAACTGATGCATTCGTGGTCAAAATATTTGCTTACAGTTTTCGGCCTGGTCGCCCCGCAAAACCTCATCTGTATCTAATTTACATTTATGTCTTTGAATTCTTTCAATGGCATTGCTAATAAATCTAAATCATTACGCATATCGTTACATAAATTTTATAATCTGCATTAAACATATTTGCTGGTTTAAATTGTAGATTTGAAGTAATATTAAGTAATGATCAGATCTTAGATTTGTCTTCGGTACTACACATGAAACCGTATTTAATATCTTAGCTGCATCATTATAATTCTTTAATAATTTATTAAAAAACACTAATAATTGTATTCATGGCTGCCTTAGAATAGTTAGTAAATTATAATTTAAAAAAGTTTAAGACAAGGATTCATTTATTTGGGAGTAACTTTTTTAATATTTCGACCCCTGGCTGGGGTCGTCTTCCGAGAAGGTTGCAGCTCTCTTAGAACATTCTTTTTTTTGTAGTAGTGGTTGCCAGATTATAGGTAACCAATAACCAAGCATATCGTTCATGGCGCCATTTGTTGATTGTATTAATAATCCTTCTTCTGCTTTTCTTGTGAATGCATTTTTTCTCCTTTTTTAATTATTGTTGTTGTGCTCCAGTCTATTTTATGATTAGTTTTTTTCTATGCGTCTGTCCAATTCTGTTTTATTTTGTTTGTTTTTTATTGCGGATTTGTGTTTTTTTATTCTTGTTTTTATTGTTCTTCCTGTTTCTCCAATACATGGTTTTTTACATTCACATGATACTCTATAAATTATTCCATTTATCTGTATATATATATTTTTTTGTTGTTTTATGTTTGGGTGTATTTTTTTATTTTCTTGTTCAGATCTGGTGCTATTCTTATATTGAATTTATTGCTTACTCTTTGAATTTTTTCAAAAAGACCTTTATGATAAGGCAATTTTTTAGTGAAGTACGGTTTTTCTTTTGTTTCATTTGATTCATCTAATTTTTTGTTTTTTATCTTTCGGATGAAATTGGCAGGATAATGGTTTGCTGAAAGATTTTTTTCAAGTTTTTTTAATTTGCGCTATTGTTTGTTCTTCCTCTGTGTTTTGTAATTGAATTTTCTTTATTGCTTGGTCGATTAAACTTTTCTTTTTATATGTTGGGTGGTTAGAGTGAAAGTCTAGTATTTTTCCTGCATTGGTAGGTTTTTTATAATTAGTGATTGAGATTTTTTCATCTGTTATTTTTAGCATTATATATCTAAGAAGTTGATGTTTTCTTCTTATTTTTTCTATTGCAAATTTCAGGTTTTTTCCCATTGAGTTAATTTTGTTTAAAAAATCTTCTGAGAGGTTTCTGTCGGTTTTGCTGAAGATGCAGAGGATATCATCCATGTAACTTTGGTAGAATTTTATTTCTGGCCGAGAAATGAATTTTTTTTCTCAGTGATAGAGGTAAAAAAATCGCTGGATACGGAGCTAATGGTGAACCCATAGCTAGTTCTTGATTTTGTTTGTACAATTTATCTTGAAATTGGAAAAAATTGTTATCTAGTGAAAATTTGAATAAATCCAAAATGAATATTTTTCCGTCATTACTTTTTCTTCTAATTTTTTAGGAGCTTTTTTAGAATATCTGTATTAATATTGGTATACATGAATTCCACATCATAACTTGCAATTATGGGGTTGTCAATTCTTTCCATTATTTTCAGGTTTTTAACCAGTTCTGTTGAATTTTTTAGAAGAGCGGATGTTGGTTCTATCCATTGTTGCAGTTTTTTTTATGATAGATTTTTCAATGTTTACCAGTGGTGTATTTTTGGTGTCTACTATTGGTCTTAGTGGTTTTTTTTCTCTTTATATAGTTTTATTGTTCCATACAATTGTGCTGTTGTCATATTTATTTGTTTATATGGTTTAAAGTCTTCACTTAGATTTTTATATTTTTTTAGTTTTACGACTTTATTGAGTTCTTTCACTGTATTTTCTGCTGGGGCTTCTTTTATTTCTGTGTACTGTGGTTTCTCTAATTCTTCTTCCATTTTTTTCTATGTAATATTTTCTGTACATGATGACTGTTGTTCTACTTTTGTCTGCTTTCAAAGCTATTAGGATATTATTGCTTTAAAAATTTTTAAGGACTTGATGTTCTTCTTTTGAGATAATTTTTGATTTTTTGTTGTAATTCGGTTTATATATATTTTTTAAATATTTACATATTCATTTCTGAGTTCTTCGCTTTTATTGCAATCGATGTTTTTCAGATTATAACAAATATTTTCTAAATGTATAGCTAGGTTTCTTTTTTTTTAAGTTTTTCGTCTATATTAACGTCCAATCCTTTATTTAGTGCTGTAATTTAATCCATAGGTAGGGTTTCATCTGTAAGATGAATCCTATGTTCTACTTTGTTATTTATTTCATTGTTCTCTTTAGTTATTTTGAAAAATGTTTCCTTTTTCTTTTTTAAGTTTCTGTGACATGATTTACTATTCTGTTTAACACTATTATTAATCCAATTTATTAGGATATGTTTTAAATCATATGATATAAACCGAATTACAACAAAAAATCAAAAATTATCTCAAAAGAAGAACATCAAGTCCTTAAAAATTTTTAAAGCAATAATATCCTAATAGCTTTGAAAGCAGACAAAAGTAGAACAACAGTCATCATGTACAGAAAATATTACATAGAAAAAAATGGAAGAAGAATTAGAGAAACCACAGTACACAGAAATAAAAGAAGCCCCAGCAGAAAATACAGTGAAAGAACTGAATAAAGTCATTGTAAAACTAAAAAGATATAAAAATCTAAGTGAAGACTTTAAACCATATAACCAAATAAATATGACAACAGCACAATTATATGGAACAATAAAACTATATAAAGAGAAAAAAAACCACTAAGACCAATAGTAGACACCAAAAACACACCACTGGTAAACATTGAAAAATCTATCGTAAAAAAAAACTGCAACAATGGATAGAACCAACTTCCGCTCTTCTAAAAAATTCAATAGAACTGGTTAAAAACCTGAAAATAATGGAAAGAATTTATAACCCCATAATTGCAAGTTATGATGTGGAATTCATGTATACCAATATTAATACAGATATTCTAAAAAAGCTCCTAAAAATTTAGAAGAAAAAGTAATGACGGAAAAATATTCATTTTGGATTTATTCAAATTTTCATTAGATAACAATTTTTTCCAATTTCAAGATAAATTGTACAAACAAAATCAAGAACTAGCTATGGGTTCACCATTAGCTCCGTATCCAGCGATTTTTTTACCTCTATCACTGAGAAAAAAAATTCATTTCTCGGCCAGAAATAAAATTCTACCAAAGTTACATGGATGATATCCTCTGCATCTTCAGCAAAACCGACAGAAACCTCTCAGAAGATTTTTTAAACAAAATTAACTCAATGGGAAAAAACCTGAAATTTGCAATAGAAAAAATAAGAAGAAAACATCAACTTCTTAGATATGATGCTAAAAATAACACATGAAAAAATCTCAATCACTAATTATAAAAAACCTACCAATGCAGGAAAAATACTAGACTTTCACTCTAACCACCCAACATATATAAAGAAAAGTTTAATCGACCAAGCAATAAAGAAAATTCAATTACAAAACACAGAGGAAGAACTAACAATAGCGCAAATTAAAAAAACTTGAAAAAAATCTTTCAGCAAACCATTATCCTGCCAATTTCATCCGAAAGATAAAAAACAAAAAATTAGATGAATCAAATGAAACAAAAGAAAAACCGTACTTCACTAAAAAATTGCCTTATCATAAAGGTCTTTTTGAAAAAATCCAAAGAGTAAGCTATAAAGTCAACATAAGAATAGCACCAGATCTGAACAAGAAAATAAAAAAATACACCCAAACATAAAACAGCAAGAAAAAAATATATACAGATAAATGGAATAATTTATAGAGTATCATGTGAATGTAAAAAACCATGTATTGGAGAAACAGGAAGAATAAAAAAACACAAATCCGCTAAAAACAAACAAACAAAATAAAACAGAACTGGACAGACACATAGAAAAAAAAACTAATCATAAAATAGACTGGAACCCAACAACAATAATTAAAAAAGGAGAAAAATGCATTCATAAGAAAAGCAAAAGAAGGATTATTAATACAATCAACAAATGGCGCCATGAACGATATGCTTGGTTATTGGTTACCTATAATCTGGCAACCACTACTAGAAAAGAAAGTTCCAAGAAAGCTGCAACCTCCTCTGAAGACGACCCCAGTCAGGGATCGAAATATTACGAAAGCTACTCACAAGTAAGTAAATCCTTGTCTTAATTTTTTTAAATTATAATTAATTAAACATAATATGTTCTGAAAGTAAAAGATTTCGATGTTGAATTAACTTCTCAGATTTGCTGTCTGCCTTGAAATATACGAGTAGAAATCTTAAAATTCTATTCAATACTTTTTCAATGTTATCAGCATAAAAAGGAATATTTGTCAAATCGAAAATTATTTATCGAAAAGTTCCAGAATTGTTTTGTCATGCGCATTAAGCAGCATAATTCTCTTCTTCATACGAGCGATTTTTTTTTTGTATTTCTGACCATTCTTGAAATAAACTATGCCTTTCTAATAATTTCGTTAATATATGTTCTGGATGAAAATTTAGAGTAAAAAAAAGGTCATATTTTGAATAAATTATTTTCCCGTTATAATTTCATCGGACATAAAATATTCCTGTTTAGCCAATAAATTTTTATGTATATATAACTAATAACGGATCAGTTAGCAATGTTTAAGCCATTCTCGCTGTCCATGCTTTAAATTTCCCTATTATAGTGACAACACAGTCCTCAATTAATCCAACTGACCATAAAAATTTTACATCGTTTGCATATATTAAGCACTGTGATGAAAGAATTAATTATATTTGGTAAATCATTAATGAAAATAATAAAGAAAGCAATTCCATATTTTAACCATGAGGAACATCAGATAAAAATAATAAAATAAAAAATAAATACCCCCTCAAGCAGCTGCTTGTCACAGAGGTCTGACAGGAGCCTGTCAGTTTATATGCCACAATAGAAGATCTGAGAGCAGCAGAAAACAACACGAACATCCATGCCTCACCCGTGACTCGAACCCAGGTCCCGTAGATCAGTAGCCAAGCGCGCTAACCACTCGGCCACGGACCCCACAGAAAGTATTGCACTTCAAGACCCTATTTGACACAAAACATTCTGTATATGAGAAAAGGAAAAACTCCACATAATATGATTGGAATCAAATTCAATCTCCATTGTAATTGAACTAGACCTCCAAAATAAATTTTGTCAAATTCTTTGGAAACATTATTGTCGATTTCATCCATCTGCCCATGTTTTTCCAATGCTAGGGCAATTTGATAATTAAGACAAAATAAATTTGTCTTCCGGATCTTCTAGACATAGAACCATATTTTTCCTCCATAATCCAATTCTATATTTGACTAAATATTTTATCACAAATAATTCATTCAAAACTTTCTATAAAAGGGAAGTAAGCAATGCAACAGGTTAATAATATTCCACTTCATACTTGCTACCTTATTTTAAAAACCAGTACAGGTTTAGTGCATACAAAAGAACTGTTTTATTTTTAATAGTTAGAATTAAAAAAATCATAAGCATTCTCTATAACACTTTGTCCAATAATAGGAAATGCCATCAAAACCAAGGAACTCGTCCATTTTACTTTTTTCACTATCCTCAATATTAATACCCCTTATTGTTACAGTAAATAATACCACCTATAGTTACTGTAAAAAACACCACTAGTTACAATGACTAAATACCATCCATTGTACAGTAATACCCCTTATTGCTACTGTAACTAATACGATTTATTATTGCTGTAACTAAGACCACTTATTGTTACAGTTAAATAATACCACTTATTGTTACAGTTAAATAATACCACTTATTGTTACTGTAACTAACGCCATTTATAGTTGCTGTAGCTAATACCACTTATTGTTACAATAACTCTAACACCACTTATTGTTAGAGTAATAATACCACTTACTGTTACAATAAGCAATACTACCTATTGTTACAGTAAATAATACCAATTATTGTTACTGTAGCTAATACCATTTACCGTAAAATACCACTTATTTTTACTGTAACTAAGACCACTTATTGTTAAAGTGAAATATTCTGTAACAAATGCCACTTATAGTTGCTGCATTTAATACCACTTATTGTTAGGGTAAAAAATAACAGTAACTAATATCACTTATAGTTAGAGTAACTAATAGTTACAGTAACTAATACAGATATTGTCCGGAATATGTCAGTAAGGGGCGAGAAAACCTCAACTTTAAAGGAAAGCCTGAATCAGACATTTTTCCTGTATGCAGAAGAATTCAGCGATGCTTTTCGTAATCTCGTTTTCTGTAACAATGCGAAAACGAAAATTTTATCGGCATAAGATACAATAAGGTTAGTTATGGACTGATTCACTAATTGAAATACTAACACTACAAACACTCACATTTTTATAGTCAGTACCTGAAGAGTACATTTTCAACACTTTGCAATCCAATTTTGGATTCAAACTATCACTAGACCAGAATAGAGAAAGATCAAAGTGTGACCGACTCTGGCATAGAACCCCAAAGTGGTTAACATGTTTCCCCTAAAACTATCAATCATTTTATAGAGATAAAGAAGGAAAGGAAAAGAGAAAGAAATTTTTGGAGGCATTTCAAAACATTGCAAAGAATTCTTCATCTTACTTTAGGAAGATGAGTGGTCTTGGTTGATGAAGACGTTGAGACAAGGTAAAGGAAAGGGACTTCGTTACTGACACTACAAATTACAATTGAACATGACGGGGAAGAAATACGAAGGACACTTTTTTATTTAATGCAAAGTATGCTTATTAATATAAAAAAAATTAAAATATTTTTGAATTTACGTCACAATGACGCACGGGCCGACAGTGTTTCGACCTTTATGGGATTTCTCCCTAATTTCTTGGCGAAAGACAGAAGTATATTAGATCGATCTATGTCGGTGATCCACGTGTATTATTCTCCACAATAAAACGTGGGCAAAATTAGGAACACTCTGCCATTAGTGTATATAAATATTTACAAAATCCTTAAGCAGCTATGGGCTACACAGGTCCAACCAGCCTGTAATATTGTCCTCCAAACTAGCTACAGTCGCTCAAAAAAATATCCGAACACTGTGGTTGATTACAGAATTCAGAAAAATTATCTGGCAACGATTTTTTTAGAAATTAGTGATCTGGCAAACCTTCGTGTACTGTACACGAAGGTTGCCAGATCACCAATTTCTAAAAAAATCGTTGCCAGATAATTTTTCTGAGTTCTGTAATCAACCACAGTGTTCGGATATTTTTTTGAGCGACTGTACAGTTGTTGCATTTGTCCATTGTCGGCCAATTGTACAAGGACATGTTTGACATTTTCCGCGAACAGCATTCTAAGTCTCCCGCCTCCTCCTGAGGCATTTAGGTACACTCTTCATAACCGTATTCGCTAATCTATAGTGATGCATAGGGGCAACATGGCCAAACCAACGCAGTCTCTCTTTGCACAATATGCTGCTCAAAGGAAGTTGCCGACTCCTTCGCCCAATTTCATCATTGCTTCCAAAGTGAAACAACTAAAATCTTAAAATATCGCACTAACATCAAGATAAAACTTATTCCATTCATCATTATCAATATTACATAAGTTTCAGTGGACTCTCAACCATCTTAGTCCTCAAATGATTACTATACAAAAATTACAAGCAATGTTAATGGGAAATGGTGGAAACCTTCAGTTTTCCGATGATCATCAGATTACATAATGCTTAAATATGAATGTGTAAAAGTAAAATACAAAACGAGCCATAATTCTCTTGGATAATGAGTATAATGTAACCATTGACTACAAGAGTGAAAATAGAGTATTTCCATAAGAGTATTAAACTCGCAGGTGGACAAATTTAGATGAATTGTATCATTTATTTATTTAAAATATTGGCAACAGCAATGGGATAATAAAATGAGAAAATATTCTAAAGTTCAAAAATTAATACAGCTGTAAATCTCAACCATATGCTCGTAATATAATCATATAAATTATTTTGTTAGAGAATGTAAGCTATCCAGATTTAGCAACCGTATTTTAAGTCCCTTGTCAAACTGTTTATCCCAAAATGTCAAACAATTTATCCCAAAATGTTGCGATTAGATCATGTACGATAGCATCAAAAAATCTACTGTCAAGAATATATAATGTCGCTAAACGAAAGGCCTATAAGACCTAATATCATTCAGTACCAACCGATTTTTAAAGTCTAGTATTTATTTTAAGCCCCTTAATAATCTGGTGATCCCATGTTTTTTTTTATAAGTTTGATGACCTGAATAATATACAATATTCTTACCCCTAAAACCTGCAAATTTTTATAAATGTAACTGAGGTTATCATATTTTCTTAATTTTGCCGTCAATTAAAGTATATGATTCTGAGCATATTATAAGGGTTTTATATATGATGTGTAAGCTCCTCTCCAGGAAAATAAACCATACATCAAATAAGATTTAACCTAGTCATAAGTCACTTGAACCGTTCGTAAGCAAGATAACAGCCCATGATCAAGTTTCCCGTTATCTTGCTTATAAAAGGCTCATATTTCACTATCATTACAAACTAAAAAGACCTCTATTGCTAGATAGCCTAATTTTAGCCTTTAGGTGTGTACACCTATTTTTCCACACTCTCCACAGATTCTTAAAATCCCAGCAGCAATCCTCATTCTTCTGTTTATCTCATGTTGCACTTCACCAGTATCTATTATGTAGCTCCCGAGATAATCAAACTGAGACACTTGCTTAAGGGTGCAACCATTCAAAACAACCGAAGCCGCATCCTGTCTTACCAATTATCATCATTTTAGTTTTCTCTTCTTTATCACCAAATCTACTCTACTACCAGTCTCATCAATAGCTGTAATGAAAGAGTTCATCTCATCAACATCATTTGCTCAAACTTACTAAAAAAAACTTCAAAGATATCAAACTGGCTATTGGGGCAGAAATGTACCATACCCAAAAACATTTTCAGGAACACTTTCTTCAAAAACCGAGGAATACTGAAAGAATTGACTTCCTATTTCAGTAAACGGTTTCATAAAACAGTTGCTATGCACGACATAATTGAGATTTGAGATTTGAGAAAAATGATTGCTTCAAATGTTTCTATCTTTATGATTCATTAAAGCTGCAGATCATCATCATCATCATCATCATCATCATCATCATCATCACCACCACCACCACCACCACCACCACCACCACCACCACCACCACCATCATCATCATCATCATCATCATCATCATCATCATCATCAAGCAGCCATGGGCTACGGAGGTTCAACCAGACCATGAAGTTTAATTCTCCAAGCATATCTGTCTGAGCTACATCTGCATCCAGCCACTGTACACCAATTCTAACAAGGTCCTGTTTGACATTGTCTGCCCACCGCATCCTAGGTCTCCCCCTCCTTCTGAGGCCTCTAGGCACACTGTTCATAACCCTATTCGCCAATCTATAATTATTCATACGGGCAACATGGCCAAACCTGCGGAGTCTCTCTCTGCACAATATGCTGCTTAAAGGAGGTTGCAGACTCCTTTGCCTAACCTCATCATTAGTTACAAAGTTAAACCACCTAATACCCAAGATACTACGTAAGCATCTAGAATCAAAAGCATCTAGTTTCCTCTTATCTTGTTTACACAGCGTCCAAGTTTCACTACCATAACTAACCCTAGAAAGAACCAAACTATTATACAGTCTAATTTTAGTCTTTAGGTGTATACGCCTATTTCTCCACACTCTCCATAGATATTCGTCTGTTAATCTCATGCCGCACATCACCAGTATCTGTTACATAGCTCCCAAGGTAATTAAACTGTGACACCTACTCAAGACTGCAACCATTCAGATTAACTGAATCACAGCCTGCCTGACCAATTTTCATCACTTTAGTTTTCTCTCTGTTTATAACCAAACCTACTCTACTACCAGTCTCATCAATAGCTCGAATGAAAGAGTTCAACTCATCAACATAATTTGCCAAAAGGGCTAAATCATCAGCATAATCTAAATCAGAAATTTTCGCCCATTTAAGGCCAAAATCTTTCTCTTGAAGTGAATTTCGCATAACATAATCAATAACCAAACTAAAGAGAAAAGGAAACAAAATGCACCCTTGTCGAACACCAGAAGTAATGCTAAACCAATTGCTACAAGCCTTACCAACTCTCACACACGACTCAGTGTTATTATAGAGAGCTTTCATTATGGTAACTAACTTCTCAGGTATACCATATGATTTCACAATCAACCACAAATTATGACGATCAACAGAGTCGGAAGCCTTTTTGAAATCAACAAAGCTAGCAACCAAAGGTTTCTGAAACTCTAAACATTTCTCAAGAATCTGCCTAAGGGAAAATATCTGATCCATACATCCCCTACCACTTCTGAATCCACATTGCTCATCACGCAATTGACTGTCAACCAGATTCTTAATTCTATTAAGCACAATCATGCAAAGAACTTTACCTGGAACAGAGAGTAGGCTGATACCCCTATAGTTATCACAAGAACTGCGATCACCTTTTTTGAAAATAGGGATAACAATAGCTCTGGTAAAATCCTTAGGAACAATGCCTTCATCGTAAAAGATATTCAAAATTTCAGTCATCCAAATGGTAACCGAAACATTCCCAGCTCTAAGCATTTCAGTAGTAATTTCATCTACCCCTGGGGATTTATGGAGTTTTAGAAATAGCCAAAATAACTTCAGATTGTGTTATAGGGCCAACATTCACTGAAATGCTCAGCCCACCTAGCCATGACAGAATCCTCCCCTTCTATAACCTTATCTTGTTTATCCTTCAATCCTTGTATGCCTGTCCGTTTTCTACCACATAAAAAATTAATTATCTGGTACAGCTCTCTGCTGTTGTGCTGCCTAACTGCTTCCTCAGCTTTGTCAGCCAAGCCATCAAGCCAAAGATTCTTATCAGTAGCTAACTGATCCTTTACACGTTTATTAAGCTCTCTGCAATCCTTTCTATTAAGACTAGTAGGGTACTGATTAAGGACATTCCTGCAGTTTCTTCTTTCTGAAATAAGCTCAAGTGCCTTATCACTTAAATAATTCTGTCTCCTCTGCTCCTTTTTTCCTAAACGAGTACTGTTAGTTTCCAAAAAGCCTGTTTAAAATGATCCCATTCTTCCTCAACTTCAGTAGCAAACCATGACTGTCATAATGACTAAGTAACCTATCATGGTAAGCTTTAGCTACAACAGGGTCTTTCAGAGGTTCAGTATTAAAGGTAAATTTTTTAACTTTAGCACAACACTTTTTAAGTTTAAACACTTTTAACAAGACACTTTTAACAAAGTAATGGTCAGATCCAATTTCAGCTCCCCTATATGTCCTGGTATTCCTAACAGAACTAGCCCATTTGCTGTTAATTAATATGTAATTAATCATATTCTTATGCAGCCCATCAGGTGAAACCCATGTGTATTTATGCATGTCGTGGTGTTTGTATTAAGTGTTAGTTATTCTGAAACCATTGAGTTTACTTACCTGTAGGAGATGTTGCCCATTGCCATTGCAGCTACCAATAGCAAAAGGGCCTATCACCCCTCCCCAAAGGTTAGAGTTAGTACCAACTTTGGCATTGCTATCTCCTTTCTTGACAGAATTCAAAATATCCTGAAGTTGTCCGTAAAAATTATCCTTCTCATCCTCACCGGCATCCCCAGTGGGGGCATAACAACAGATAACATTCAGGTCTGAAATTTTTTTGTCTGAAATTTTGCTGCAAGAAACCTTTCGTTAATGCACTCATATCCTAGAAGATCATCACTAGCATGTCTGCTGAGAAGCAGACCCACGCCTTGGTGATGCTTTCCATCCTCCCTCCCGGTAAAGAGAAATTTAAAGATATTTTTAAGTATCTCACCTTTACCTGTCCATCTGGTCTCTTGCAAGCCTAGAATATCTAGGTTATAGCGCTGGAATTCCTGCATGAGGACATCAAGAGAATAATCTCTATGTAATGTCCTCACATTCCACGTTCCTGCAGAGAGAAAATGATTAGTAGGATTTTTAAAGAAACTAGGTTTATTGAGATTGGTAGGGCCAACAATATCAAACAGCCCCCTGATCGCAGGCATGGGGCAAAGACCTGTTCCACCTCCGCTAAATGCTAAAGTCACCGATGCTTTTAGGAACTTCAGTCAGCACCTTTTGAAGTGAACTTTTCAAGAGCCATATGGCCTGCCTAAGACACATTACTCCAGTTTAGGCTTGACGATGCCCAACTAGCTAAGTAAGGTTCAGGTACCTGCGATGGCCTTTGATTAGGATTATCCACCAGCTGATATAAGGTATCCCATGCCTCTGTTCACTTAGGGCTGGCAATCCAGAAGCAAATAGAAAACACAGCGGCAGATTCTCCCTCAACAGAGGCCCACCAGTGCAGCAAGTCCAGGATCCATAATCAAGCTCAAATCCATAAAGAAGTCCAGTCTAGTAGGTATAAATGGTCAGCACCAGGACCCTGCGAAGTTGACCACTCCTCAGAAGGGTTGAAAAAAAAGAAAAAAGTGGCCATAGATGACCAGATCAGTAGGCCATACTGAAATGGCAGCCCTCTCCTTCCGTTCCTTTCCAAAAGAGAATATCTCTTTTGAAAGGTACTAACGGCCTGCACCACGAGAAGGCGGGGTCGGACATTAGGTGCTAGACCTGGCCGTTTCTGTGCATCATCACTAGGGATTGGTACACAGCTCTCCTTCCAGTTTATGCCTAGCTACCATTTACAGGCGAGATAAACTTACATTTATAAAAATAAGAAATTAGAATTTAATAAACTAAAATTTCTCTCGAAAAATGCAAATTGAAATTTCACTGAGTCTTTACCTTTAGTCTATTTCAAAAACTGCTAATATTTGAATTTGATTGACACAAATCAATTTCAGAATACTTTAGGGAACAGAGTATATAGGGAGAAATGATTTTTAACTTCTAATTTAAGAATGCTCATTAAATGAAAGTAAGAAAGCACTGATCAGCTCTTTGATATCGATCTTTTAGGTCTCTTTGAAACTATTAGTGTATAAGATAAGCGTTGATCATTACTTTGAAATTTTAAGTCCCTTTAAATTTAACGAAAAAAATGCAAAATAAGGATTAATCATTGCTTGTAATCATTTACGTATTTTTGAATCAGTAACGGGTAAGAACATCGACCTTACAAAAAATCTACTCCAATGTCTTTTGTAAAACAGCATGCATAACACTTTAATTTATACTCCAATGCAAATCGTTTACCAGATTTAGGTTCACATTTCAGAAGATAATCTTGTCTTACGTTAGGATAGATATGGTTACATGTTCAGCAATACAAAGAAATATATAGTAAATCCAATTTCACCCTGAACAGCTTTACCACTGACTTAACAAACTAATAATTCTCTGTTTTCGGAAGAACATAGATGTATAGTCAAATGTAAAATAAGAAAATCCATGATGATGTCACTTACTTCAAAAGACGGGTGTGATATTATTTAATATAAATGCAGGAAAAACGTTTAATGCTCAATGGCTAAGGGTTAATATACTTAATTGTAGTTCATCAGGTCCGAGTTTGAATCCCTTAAAGAAAAGTTTATTTACTCATTTTCTTGACGGATATTCGAGGCGCTCTGAACGCTTTGGAAGCTCTCTTTCAATATTCAACCTTTGTTGGAAACAGACTGATTGTTTTGAAATATTTATTTCCGGAAAAACAGTCGGAATATTACTTTTGGGCGCTGAATCGGTAAAAGAGCACCACAATAACAGAAAATTATGTGAATCATTAATATAAAGTGATGTAACATGGTACAAGATGCATGAACGCTGTCAGAAGAGACATCCTCACCGAGGACCTACTCAAAAATAGTATTTTGCTCCCCACCATTGGGAGTGTTAAAATGGCATTTTGTCTTATTCCCTAATAATCGCTACATTGAATTTTCATCTTAAAATCATTAAAATGGTATGCATCTTTCTCTAGTAATCATAAAATGGCATCTCCGCTCCCTGGAAAGATAAAGTTCATTGTGCCACGTCCTTGATGGCGTAGTGTGTATGACAGTCCTCTCTGAAAATCACAAAACTGCATTTTGCCCCATTTTGATCCTGTTTCTGGTGAATTTAAAATCAGCTCTTGTGTTATACAGATGTAGTACAAACTAAATATATCTTTGAAATCCGAATCTGGCTTTCTTTTTTGTCCCCTTGATGATCTTAAAATGGAAACCCCCCCTCCCCGAGTTGGAAATTGTAAAATACATTTCCTCTTATAACATAAAAAGCATTTTGTTCATATTCCCTAATATTCACAATATGACATTCTCACCTGGAAAGCATAAAACGGTACTTTGCCCTTTTCTCTAGTAATCAAAAAAATGGCATCTCCCCCATAATTTCTGAAAATAGTAAACTGCCATTTTGCCGTCTCTATAGTAACCTAGTTTGTCATTCCCTTCTTGGAAGTCATAAAAAATTGCCTTTTCCCGCAATTTCCTTTCTCTCTGTTAATCATAAAATGGCATCCCATGCAATCCGTAATTTGGCACAGTCCTCTTTATAATCTTATCACCCCCCTTTCTGGGAATAATGAAATGGCGTTTTGCCTCTATTCCCCCTCCAGAAATGCTCTTGCCGGAACCCACGCAGGTACAATATAGATATCCTTTTTCACAGCAGTTGTATCACTAATGTACTTATATACAAATATTTTTTTCTGCCACCAGAATTTCTGGTAATGTAGTGTATACAATATGCCAAGGGGAAATTCCAAAAAACGGGGCAACAAAATAAGTGCGATAACATTTTTTTCTTCTTCTCAAGACTGAGAACAATTGGGAAAGTTCTAAGCGCATAAAAAATAAGTGTTGTAAAACGTTTTTTTCCCCACGACGAAAAAAGATTAAGAAAGTTCTAGCGCAAATGAATACCGATTTAGCAAGTCGCTCCCGACGAAGAAGATCCTTTTGCTGATGTATCATTCCATAAGTTGCTGCTGATGAGGTAATAAACCGATCGGTGACTGCTGATCGATATCGAACATTTGTGATAAGCTCACTGTGAAATTCCAAAGAGTGCTTTGATACGAAATAAAACGGTGCGCTTAGAATTAAAAAAACAAGAGTTATTCTTACAAAAAAAAAAACTGAGCTCTGTTAAGACGACGAGTGCTTTCCTTTGAGTTTCATCGATGGTAGAATAGCCACTGTGTAGATAGATGTAGTACAAACCAAATATGCTTTTAGTGTAATGGTGATTATTATTATTCTAGTTGTGGTTCAAGTTGCAGACTGAAAGATTTCTAAAGGTGCTTTCTTTTATTTAACGTAATGGATTTGAGAAGCTTTTAGACATGCATATATACTTAATATATATATACTATAATATATATTCTATAAACCGATTCTTCTGTTGTTGCTGTTTCAGTGTATTTTGCGCTAATATGCCAAAGACACAATAGGATAAAAGATTGTAAATAAAAAGAACAATAAACTTACCTTGAAACACCTTAGTTATGTCTTAATTCAGTGGTTCAAAAAAGTTTAGTTATGAAATATTCATTTCTCTTAACACAGCTCAAAACTTTTTGTCATCCCAAAGTAATTTCCTTTTTTTCAGCTTCAAGCGAATTTCATTTTTTTTGTCGCCCTATAGACTTTTGTGGCAGGCAGCTGATAAACTGGATTTGCCATTTCTTTTCTCTCTCCTCAATTGAATTTATATATTTATCTACTTTTTATATATATGTTTATGTATCTATGTCTTAATTAAATTTATTTTCCCGCTTCAATCTAATCTGCTTTTTTTCTCGTCCTAATTGAGTTTACTATTTTTTTGTGCCGTTTCAAACAAATTTGTTTCCTTGTTTTCGCTGCCCTACTGAATTTATAATTTTTATTACTGAAATGAATTTCTTTTTTTTCTCCATTCCCAAGAGAATTTTTGTTTTTTATTAAACATTAAAAAAATTTCACGGTGAATGATCCCAGAGCTTGCTGCTTAACCAAATTAACCTGAAAAATGAATCCAGGATCATTTTCAGTGATTTTCTGTTACGCTTACCCTTTGTTCTATTAGTACAGTGTCTCGCAAACTGTGTGCCGCGAGAGATTCCAAGTGTGCCGCGAGAGGTTTTCAAATTGACACTTTTTCAAATTTTTTCATTTCAAATTCCAAAGATTTCATTTTGACTTGACTTGTGTTATCGACGTGCTTTAATAAAAATCTTTCAGATTTTATCAACTGGGATCTTGTAAGTATTTATCAAGCTTTTCCCAAATTTTGGTATTAATTTTTGATTATTTCAAGCCATAGATTGGACAAATATTTAAAACAAACACCGAGTTATGAATTAAAGAACGAGAGCAAATCTTCAAGTAAAACCGGGCTGATGACTTCAACAAAGCGCAAATATAATGACGATTATATAGAGTTTGCTTTTATTCTTTTTTAGGTGTGCCGCGGAAAAAAAATTAGATTCAGTGTGCCGCAGAGTAAAAAAGTTTGCGAGACACTGATTTAAAACAAACACAGAGTTATGAATTAAAGAACGAGAGCAAATCTTCAAGTAAAACCGGGCTGATGACTTCAACAAAGCGCAAATATAATGACGATTATATAGAGTTTGCTTTTATTCTTTTTTAGGTGTGCCGCGGGAAAAAAATTAGATTGAGTGTGCCGCGGAAAAAAATTAGATTCAGTGTGCCGCAGAGTAAAAAAGTTTGCGAGACACTGTATTAGTATATAATATTTGTTTATAGCAGTCAGGCACTACGTCACAACTGTGCTTTTCACGTCACACTCTCGTGAGAAGTCTATGCCCTTCCAACAAAGCGATGCATTGATTATGGAAGGAAATTGCCTCTTCAGTGACTTCGATAGTCAACATTTGCATGAGAGCTCATGTCTGCATTATGAATAGATGCTTTACTGGTTATGTATTATTTACGATGTGTGTGTTAGACAGAAATGTTTTGGATAATGTTTTTAACAACTGATGTGAATCGCGTTTGCTGGAGTTACGCGCACAATGAAAAAACTCCATAGCGAAATTAATTTCCTAATATAATTAGTAATAAGATACACCGTCGTGTCAGAATAATATGATCACCTACCATAGTATATGTAAGTAGGTGGTCATATTATTCTGATACGACTGCGTAATTTAGTGTTAATTGGAATTTTTTTTGTACAGGAGTTGGGTTGGGTTGTTTCACCTCTGAGCGGCACTTTTTTGCACACCATGGGCTAAATGGCCAGGTCACATGGACCCCGAAGGCTCAGAGAAGGTTGGGGGAGGGGACCCACTGGAACAGCTGTTGGGAGACAGATGGTAGCCTCTCGTTAAGGCCATCCAGCGTGTTCTTTAACGTGCACAGGGTATGGCTCTCCCGCACATGGGGTCCCCTACTGACCGTGGGCAGGGCGGGGTATTTTTGCGGAAATAAATCTCAACGCTGACCCAGCTGGGACTCGAACCTGGGTATTACAGATTACGAGCCTGGCGCGCTACCGACTGAGCCACCCCCTTGTACAGCAGTAATTAAGGTCTCGTTTCCAAAGGTATTCTTTAAGCTGGTTGCAAAAAATTAAATAAGTCGTCACTGATTATTTCCCTGAAATGGGCATAATGTTACATTTTCTTTAAATATTTTAAACAAATTATTCAAATTTAGCGAAATCAAGAGAAATCAGCACCCCGAAGTTCTTTTTTGGGACAATGGAACAACCTGATGAAAACGGGGACATAAAACAATAGAAATTCTTTTTTTTTTCTGAATTAGAAACAACAAAATTGTATGTTTTCTAAGAAGCTAGAACTGGGTGGCTAGAATAGCTATTTATTTTTAAAGAGAAACTTCTTCTGTTCGGATCTTTTTCATTTTTTTTAATGCACGAAATACTTTTTCTTTAAATTACTAATAAAAAATTTGTTTTTAAAATTTTGTCGATGCAAAAATTTTGCAAAAATTTACTGAAATATTAATAATAAAAAGAATAACTAAATACTTGAATGATATCCAAATTTTCCATTCAAATGACGCGTATTGCGTATGTTCACAGTGACTCTTGATTAACTAGTGATTGATAAGGCACTTGAGCTTATTTCGGAAAGAAAGAACTGCAGGAATGTCCTTAATCAATACCCTACTAGTCCTAATAGAAAGCATTACAGAGAACTTTATAAACGTGTAAAAAGATCAGTTAGCTGCTGATAAGAATCTTTGGTTTGGCTGACAAAGCCGAGGAAGCAGTTAGACAGCACAACAGCAAAGAGCTGTACCAGATAGTTAATGTTTTGTGTGGTAGAAAACGGACAGGTATACAGGGATTGAAGGATAAACAAGGTAAGGTTATAGAAGGTGAGGATTCTGTCGTGGCTAGGTGGGCTGAGCATCTCAGTGATGTTCTAAACAATCGGTTAGTTCTATTCCCATTGTATGCAATGATGATAGATGCATTACTGGCTTTAATGTGTGCCCTATAACCTAGTCTGAAGTTATTTTGGCTATTTCTAAACTTAAATTCCATAAATCCCCAGGGGTAGATGAAATTACTACTGAAATGCTTAGAGCTTAGAATGTTTCGGTTACCACTTGGATGACTGAAATTCTGAATATCTTTTATGATAAAGGCATGTTTCCTAAGGATTTTACCAGAGTTATTGTTATCCCTATTTTCAAAAATGGTGATCGCAGTTCTTGTGATAACTATAGGGGTATCAGCCTACTCTCTGTTCCAGGCAAAGTTCTTTCCATGATTAAGCTTAATAGAATTAAGAATCTGGTTGACAGTCAATTGCGTGATGAACAATGTGGATTCAGAAGTGGTAGGGGATGTGTGGGGATCAGATATTTTCACTTAGGCAGATCCTTGAGAAATGTTTAGAGTTTCAGAAACCTTTGGTTGCTAGCTTTTTTGATTTCAAACAGGCTTTCGACTCTGTTGATCGTCATAATTTGTGGTTGATTGTGAGATCATATGGTATACCTGACAAGTTAGTTAACATAATGAAAGCTCTCTATAATAACACCGAGTCGTGTGTGAGAGTTGATAAGTCTTGTAGCAATTGGTTTAGCATTACTTCTGGTGTTCGACAAGGGTGCATTTTGTCTCCTTTTCTCTTTAGCTTGGTTATTGATTATGTTATGTGAAATTCACTTCAAGGGAAAGATTTTGGCCTTAAATGGACTGGAGATACAAATATTTCTGATGTAGATTATGCTGATGATTTAGCCCTTTTGACAAATGATGTTGATGAGATGAACTCTTTCATTCGAGCTGTTGATGAGACTGGTAGTAGAGTAGGTTTGGTTATAAACAGAGAGAAAACTAAAGTGATGAAAATTGGTCAGGAAGGCTGTGATTCAGTTAATCTGAATGGTTGCAGTCTTGAGCAGGTGTCACAGTTTAATTACCTTGGGAGCTATGTAACAGATACTGGTGATGTGCGGCATGAGATTAACAGACGAATATCTATGGAGAGTGTGGAGAAATAGGCGTATACACTTAAGACTAAAATTAGACTGTATAATTGTTTGGTTCTTTCTAGGGTTAGTTATGGCAGTGAAACTTGGACAGTTGGTAAACATGATAACAGGAAACTAGATGCTTTTGATTCTAGATGCTTACGCAGTATCTTGGGCATTAGGTGGTTCAACTTTGTAACTAATGATGAGGTTAGGCAAAGGAGTTTGCAACCTCCTTTAAGCAGCATCTTGTGCAGAGAGAGACTCCGTTGGTTTGGCCATGTTGCCCTTATGAATAATTATAGATTGGCAAATAAGGTTATGAACAGTGTGCCTAAAGGCCTCAGAAAGAAGGGGAGACCTAGGATGCCGTGGGCAGACAATGTCAAACAGGACCTTGTTAGAATTGGTGTGCAGTGGCCAGATGCAGCTCAGGATAGACTTGCTTGGAGAACTAAATTGCACGGTCTGGTTGGACCTCCGTAGCAAATGGCTGCTTGAGGATGATGTTGCTGCTGCTTGGTATTGATTATGGGTTGGGTTGTTTTACCTCTGACCGGCACTTTTTTGCACACCATGGGCTAAATGGCCAGGTCACATGGACACCGAAGGCTCGGAGAAGGTTGGAGGAGGGTACCCACTGGAACAGCTGTTGGGAGACAGATGGTAGCCTCCCGTCAAGGCCATCCAGCGTGTTCTTTAACGTGCACGTGGTATGGCTCTCCCGCACACGGGGCCACGACTTAACGTCCCATCCGACGGACGGCGGCCTTTCCAAGCCCATCGGTGTCCCCTACTGACCGTGGGCAGGGCGGGGGATTTTTGCGGAGATAAATCTCAACGCTGACCCAGCTGGGACTCGAACCTGGGAACTACAGATTACGAGCCTGGCGCTTACCGACTGAGCCACCCCCGCCCCGGTATTGATTATGAATCTTACGAAGTTGGGTTGGTTTGTTTTACCTCTGAGCGGCACGTTTTTGCACACCATGGGCTAAATGGCCAGGTCACATGGACCCCGAAGGCTCAGGGAAGGTTGGGGGAGGGGACCCACTGGAACAGCTGTTGGGAGACAGATGGTAGCCTCCCGTCAAAGCCATCCAGCGTGTTCTTTAACGTGCACAGGGTATGGCTCTCCCGCACACGGGGCCACGGCTTAACGTCCCATCCGACGGACGGTGACCTTTCCAATCCCATCGGTGTCTCCTACTGACCGTGGGCAGGGCGGCGTATTTTTGCAGAGATAAATCTCAACGCTGACCCAGCTGGGACTCGAACCTGGAAACCTTGAATCAGGATGTAAAAAAAAAAATCAGAAATTTTAATTTTAGCTTTGGCTACCATGGAGAACAGAGAATTCAAATTTCTGGTTAGAAATATTTCATATTTACTTCGTTGAATTGATTCCTTTTTCAATTATACGTGAGAAATAGAAAAACAAATAACTACCCTGTTCTGTAAACCAGCAGAGATTCTACATACTAGCAACTAAATATAATTTTTCGCCACGAGTCGAAACTGAAAACAGCTGAATTTTTTAAAAGACAAAACTGTCCTTTGATTTAAAGTTCAGTGACTTCAAAAGGATTTCTAAAATATTTCGAAAATTTCAGAGACACACTTTATTGATGTCGGTGGCCCGCTGATGCGTGGCGAAAGAGTGGTTGAAATCCACTTCCACAGTTTCCACTTTTATATCACAATTCGTTTGACATTTCTAACAGATTTTGAATTCTTTTCTCTACACGTGGAGGAAGCCATTTCTGTGGCAAATGCCAGGTACAATGGAATAGAATTAAACTCTGGAGATTCCTTTGACCTAACCCAGTGATTCCCAACCTTTTCTGGACCATCGCCCCTTTTAGAAGAGAACAAAAATTTCAACGCCCCCCTAGGTCATAATAGTTAATTTTATATGAAATATTAAAATATTGTTGCATATTATCTGTACCTAATTTATCTGTTTATTTTTCTATTAAAAATCATAAAGCAGAAATTAATAAAATGACAACCAAATGTACAATAAAATTGTTTATTAAAATTTTAAAAATAAACACAGAATCAATAAGAAATAAAAAATAATGAGATAAACACAAAATTAATAATAAATAAAAAAATAAATGAGATGGTTGAGGTTGGTGGAGTGTTAACAATTTGTTAATGTCGGGTTCCAATTTCGTTAACATCAATCGTAGATCGCCACGTTCAGTGATGTGTAGTCTGTTCCTCTTCTTTGACAGTAAATTAGCTACTGCACTGAATCCACGCTCAGCCATATAGGACGAAGGAAATGCGATTAAAAACTTCTGTACTATTGCCCACAATCCAGGGTATAGAACTGGTATTGATTTTTGAAGCCAGAACTCTTGGTATCCATGTTTGAATTTTACTTTGAGTCCTTCGTTATTCGTGAGTTCTAAGAGTTCCTCTTCTAAACTTGATGATACTTCAGTATCTGTGTTTGCGAAAGGATCTAAAACCCAACTCGGTATATTCATGTTTAAAATATCTTGGAAACGCTCCGTAAAATCAACATGAAGAACTTCCAAGTGTTGGCAGTAAGTAAGTAAATCTTCCGGTTTTGCAGAGACTGCTGATAATGTGGGAAAGTGGTTGTATTCACCTCTACCTAGATTTCGTTTGAATAGAAGAAGTTTTCCCGCAAAAGCAGCTATGACGTTTTTTGTTTTAATTAAATTCAACTCATCACCTTGCAATTGTAAATTAATTTGATTAAATATTTTAAACAGGTCTGTCAAATAAGCGATGTCATTTTTTGACGTAATCAGGTTTTCGCGCAATTTTTCGTCCCTGTCTTCAAGAAAGTCCAGTACTGAGTCAAATAGATTGAAAAAACGATTCAGACAAACACCTTTAGAGAGCCAACGTACTTCTGTGTGCAGCAGCAAACGATTGTAATCTTCATCATTTTCATTACAAAGCTTACCATATAATTGGTCTTTCAATGAATTGCTTCTAATCTTATTGATTGCTTTAATAACGTAATGGAGCGACGTATGCAGACGTTCATTCAAATTTTTTGCAACCAAATGCTGACGATGAATAATACAATGTACAGCGAGTACATTTGGTACTGCTTGTTTCAAATGCGCTATGAAACCCTTATGACGCCCTGTCATTGCTGGAGCACCATCAGTAGCAGCAGACAAAATATTGCAAATAGGAATTTCTCTTGAAAACACTTTTGCATGGTATTAAATATAGATTCTCCCTTTGTATCAGATTCCAAATTTTTAGCAAATAATAACTCTTCATGAATTTTTTCTTCTTTTATAAATAGTACATATGATAAGAGTAGAGCTTCGTTATTTGGTAGAGTTGATTCATCGAGTTGAATGGAAAATTTGCAAGTCTTTAAGTAATCACATAATGATATTTCAACGTCTTTTGCCATTTCATCTATTCTTCTTTGCACTGAATTATTACTGAGAGGAATTTTTTTGATGATATCTGACGGTGTCTTATGATGAAGAACAGTTTTTAATATCTCTTTGACTGCCGGCAAAATTAATTCCTCGTCAATTGTGTGTGGTTTTCCTGCTTTTGCGATTAACAATGAAACGTTATATGAGGCTCGTAGTCCATCATCATCTTGTTTAGAAGACGACGCAAAAAGGTTTGACATAGTTGGCTGTTTTAAATATTGCTTTTCCAGTTCTTGAAAATAGGATAAATCTTTGTTCTTCTTATCAGCATGCATTTTAATTAAATGCTCTTGTAGCCTAGAAAGTTTCATAGCTTCATTTGAAAAAACTTTTCGGCAAATTAAACACATAGGTAATGATTGGTTTGTAGGAGAGTACGTAAATCCATATTTCAAATACTCAATACTGTACTGCCGGCATTTCTTTTTAGATGTAGATTCAGACATTTTCAAATACAAATTAACTTCTCAACAGATTTATAGATAGTTATAAAAATAATGTTTATAATGACTTATAACACTTATCACTCACGACTATTTATCACGGCGAAGCACATAAAAATAATAAAACATTCCTAGAGCTATCGCTTTTATAGATTTGATTTTGTGCACGCATTAACTTGTATGTTTGCGATGCCGGCGCACTTGCTCCGTAAACAAGTCATTTCAAGCTCCCATATTCTTGTCGAAACATGTTAAATTGCATGAACCGCGTGTTTGCCTACCAACTTGCAAAGACTTCTCACCGTCAATCTATTCTAAACTAAAACAAATTAGGTATAGGTATACCTAATGCTAATTTAAAAATGCTTATTAACGCGATAACAATAAGATAATTTACATAACTAGATAAAATATTTATTCATGAAAACAGGTATTTTCAAAGTATTTTATTGTATTAAAAAAATAATTATAAAAAAAATATTAAATATAATAAATTTATTATTATTATATTATTATTGCATCAAGGTTGATTTGCCTATCAGGACGGACACACATGTCCAACATAATAAGCCTGATATAGTAGTTCATGTAAAGGTATTGAATGAGATTACAATTATTGAAGTAGGAATAACATCTCAGGATAACCTGCAGACAGTAGAGGTTGAAAAGAAGAGGAAGTATGATCTGCTGGCTAATGAGTTGAGCCTAATTCACAAGTGTAATGTTAATATTATACCTTATGTTCTGACGTAGGATGGTATTGTATCTACGTACCATAAAGCATACTCAAAGCGACTTGGAGTGGGAAAACATATTGAAGCTTATATCCAATCTGTGATCTTGAAGAGAACTTTTGAGAGCATCTCAGTCGACTTCAGACGTACCAGTACGCTAGTAGGCGGTAGCAGGGAACTTATTGTCCAAGCTGCAGTTGAAAAGCTGTACATGACGGATGAGGTAGTGGATGACCAGAATCACCAGGAAGACACCACAGAATAGAAGAGATAAAAAGCTTGTCACAGAAAATTCCATTAAATTTATTTATTTATTTGACCGCCCCTCTTGACTGCCTCAACGCCCCCCATATGCCTCTGGATCCGCTACCGCCCCCATGGAAGGCTCTAGCGCCTACTGGGGGGCGGTATCGCCCCCATTGGGAATCTATGACCTAACCAAAACTGAAATCATCAATGGTCAATATTAAAATTTCTGCTATCAGGACATTATGTTCATACAGAACATAGTAATAATAGCTTTCGAAATGATTTGTTTAAAGAAAATAATTTTATTTATATCACTTCATTGGCGTCTGGGCAAACTTCTTTTGGAAAAACCTGCAGAAATTAAGACTGAAGTTAAAGATTTAGTTTCGTGTTTCCCTATGGAGGCGTTAGTTTGTGAAAGAAATAATGGGAGTTTTTAAGTAGTTATGCAGGGAAAATTATTTTTATTCCCATGGGATGGGAGGGGGGTTGCACTAGAAAATAATGATTGGTAAAAGGGGGTGTTAGAAGATAACACTTGGCAAAAGGGGCATTAGAAAATAACAATTTGCAAAAATCTGCGTTGAAATTACAATGATTGGAACCGCTCCTTAAAAGTATTTAATCGTTTGCATATTTACAAGCAACAGCTCTCGCCATCAATATATTCTTTAAAATTAACCAAAACTTGAAAAATCATTTAATCGAAATGCAAAACAATTGAGTTTTATCAGAAAACGGCTTGATTTACCTTTTCAAGTTGCGAAATCGTTTTGTTGTGAATGCTATCGTAATTATTACAATACTTCTAAGCTGAGATGCACATCCGTAGCAAAGACGACGGGTTGATGTGTTTTTAGATTTACGGCAATAAACTTGTCTGGATATCGGGTCTTCATTGCATGCATGTGATAGAAATGAATAAAATGTGAAAAGTTTTGAATTTCGAACTAGATTAAAAATATGTGATGCGTATTGTTATTTATTTATCCACCTAACTACAATGGTGATGTTAGGGTTGGGTTGGGTTGTTTTACCTCTGAGCGGCACTTTTTTGCACACCATGTGCTAAATGGCCAGGTCACATGGACCCCGAAGGCTCAGAGAAGGTTGGGGGAGGGGACCCACTGGAACAGCTGTGGGGAGACAGTTGGTAGTCTCCCGTCAAGGCCATCCAGCGTGTTCTTTAACGTGCACAGGGTATTGCTCTCTCCCGCACACGTGCGACGGCCAAACGTCCCATCCGACGGACGACGGCCTTTCCAAGCCCATCGGTGTCCCCTACTGACCGTGGGCAGGGCGGGGAATTTTGCGGAGATAAATCTCAACGCTGACCCAGCTGGGACTCGAACCTGAGAACTACAGATTACGAGCCTGGCACGCTACCGACTGAGCCACCCCCGCCCCGTGATGTTAGGGCCAAGTCCTTCTGCACCAGATTCATTTAAATGCATTATAAATAATGACAAATAATAACAAACTTAAGGAAATAACCTATAAAATATACAAATGGAGTGTCGAAGTTTACTTAGATTAAATAAATGAATATAACCTTTATAATCATTACTTTAACATTTAGAATATTAATTAAAGTTTTCTATGTTTTCTGTTTCTGCATCTCAAATTTCTTTTATATTTGTATAAAAAATAAAATTAGTTTCATACACGGATGAAAAAAATTACACAGTAAAGTCAGCACTCCTGTACAACATTTTCCGAACTCTGGAACTTGGGTTGGGTTGTTTTACCTCTGAGCGGCACATTTTTGCACACCATGAGCTAAATGGCCAGGTCACAAGGACCCCGAAGGCTCAGAGAAGGTTGGGGAAGGGGACCCACTGGAACAGCTGTTGGGAGACAGATGGTAGCCCCCCGTCAAGGCCATCCAGCGTGTTCTTTAACGTGCACAGGGTATGGCTCTCCCACACACGGGGCCACGGCTTAACGTCCCATCCGACGGACGGCGGCCTTTCCAAGCCCATCGGTGTCCCCTACTGACCGTGGGCAGGGCGGGGAATCCGAACTCTGGAACTATTTTGATGCTGACTGAATATCAAATCTTGACCGAAGCAGAATTCACTGATGTCTTTGCTCTCTGGGTCAATTTCTCATTAATTTTTTTACTTAGAGTTATGAACTCCGATTCGTATTTGTGCTGATAAAATACTAAAATTCTCTATTTTTTTTGTACAGGCGGTATATAACATCTCATCTTATTGCGGGATAGGGAAAATTAAGCGTTTTACGCAGCACTGGTTGACACGATTCTCGCCTGAAAAATGGTAAAAATAATTTCAGCCGGAAAAGGAAACGTGGCCACGATACTTGAAGTGATGTTTTTTTTATTAATGGTTTATATGTACATGTGGTATGCTTTGGAAATTTTAATTAACTTGAAAGTAAGTTGAACATTAAGTTAACTTTTTAAATGTAGTGGGGCGGGGGTGGCTCAGTCGGTAGCGCGCCAGGCTCGTAATCTGT
Source organism: Ryuthela nishihirai (assembly GCA_038380435.1). NCBI lineage: Eukaryota > Metazoa > Arthropoda > Arachnida > Araneae > Heptathelidae > Ryuthela > Ryuthela nishihirai. Next base: position 88,659,549 of record JAWZYU010000001.1, on the reverse strand, counting down.
AGTTCCCAGGTTCGAGTCCCAGCTGGGTCAGCGTTGAGATTTATCTCCGCAAAATTCCCCACCCTGCCCATGGTCAGTAGGGGACACCGATGGGTTTGGAAAGGCCGCCGTCCGTCGGATGGGACGTTAAGCCGTGGTCCCGTGTGCGGGAGAGACATACCCTGTGCACGTTAAAGAACACGCTGGATGGCCTTGACGGGAGGCTACCATCTGTCTCCCAACAGCTGTTCCAGTAGGTCCCCTCCCCCAACCTTCTCGGAGCCTTCGGGTCCATGTGACCTGGCCATTTAGCCCATGGTGTGCAAAAAAGTGCCGCTCAGAGGTAAAACAACCCAACTTTTAAATGTAGCATTAATATATTCCAAAGTCTTACTGTTATCTAAATTGTAACTTAACTGGCTAGACACTACATTCATCTGAATGCAGGAGACGCTGACTATTAGGCCATCCACGACTAGAATTTACCAGCTAAATGCTAGAGATTTCATTTTACTACCTGGCAATCACGAAGTCTTACTGTGACGCGCCAATAGGCGGCCATTTGCAGTGATAGAGGGATTTCACGCATCCTTTCCAAGACGGTAAACAAAAGAAATAAAAGATGTCTGAAGATTGCGTTGCCATGGAAATCACATCTGACCACGCTAACCAAAGACATCCTCAGCAGGAGTTTTCATTTGGTCAGAGGATGACTAGAATGACCCATATAACGAAATGTCGCTCAAAGAAAGTTGTTAGCCAACAAAGATCAGAAAGTCGCCCCGTTGTCAGTTAATAGGGGATGCTGAATGGAACAGAGGATGGCAAGAGAAATCGATATATGTAGTTCAGTAATGGCCACTAACGTTAAATACTAATAGTGGAATAAAACCAACTATGTCAAGGGAAGTAATTACAGTGCCGAAAGTCGATTAATTGGCAATCATCATCAAAACTACGGCAGACAGAGGTTATTATCTGAGGGCGCAGTAAGAGATGCCATAGCCACAGTCATTTGCAACAGGAATGTATCGACATCATCATGGGATCCTTTTATATGTTAGCAGGCAGATGCAATTCAAAAGACAAAACACAGGAATTCTTAGAAACTCAGACATTTCTTAGGAGAGGGACTTGAAACCTATGCATTGCTGAATGTGGATTGTTATGTTGCTTTACTTCTGAGCTGCAATTGTTTAGGGCTAAATGGCCAGGTCACAAGGACCATGGTCAGATGTTGATTACATTTGTCATGTAGCGAAATATCTGTGGTTCAGTCGGTAGGGCGCAAGGCTCGTAATATGCAGTTCCTACGTTCGAGTTCTAACTGTTCCAGAGTTGAGATTTACCTCTGTTAGCCCCCCCCCCCTCTCCCCATCCTGCTTTCGGTGAGGAAGGGGACATCATTGGGATAGCAAAGACCGCCGTCCGTCGGATGAGACGTAAAGTCGTGGCGACGCGCGCAGGAGTAGGCTGGATGGCTTGGTGGGAGGTTTCCATCTGTCTCCAAACAGCTGTTCAGTGGATTCCCTTCCCAAACTTTTTCTGAGCACCAGGGGTTCTTGTGACCTGGACATTCAGCCCATTGTGTGCAAAGAGATAAAAGAACAGAACCCTTCGTCTCTCGTAAAACCTTGAACAACCTGATCAGATCCATACTCAGTCAATACATTGAGGTAAGTTTCACAACCAGTTTTCTCTATATTTGAGAGATCAACATTAAAGTCACTCGGTTCTTCTTTTGAGCAATAGTCAGATACTTCATCTTTAAAACATGTCACATTTTTAGTTGGAGATTTATATTGGGGCGGGGGATAGCTCAGTTCGGAGGGCACCAAGCTCGTAATCTGCAACTCCCAGGTTCGAGTCCCAGCTGGGTCAGCGTTGAGATTTATCTCTGCAAAACTCCCCACCATGGTCAGTAGGGGACACCGATGGGCTTGAAAAGGCCGCCGTCCATCGGATGGGACGTTAAGACGTGGCCCCGTGTGTGGGAGAGCCATGCACAGGGCCATGGAAACTGGAATTTAACGTGCACATGATGGGAAGCTAACATCTATCTCTCAACAGTGTTCCAGTGGGTCCCCTCCCCTAACCTTCTCCGAGCCTTTTAGGAATGATTTTATAATTTTAGCAAGTTAACTTCTGATGATGCAAACATTTGAACTGTCAATACCTAATTTTGCACTGGCAATAATAATATAAAAAAGCATAATCTACTCTTTCATTCATTTCACAAACGCATAAAAATTCAACCTCACTTAAGCAATTTTGTAAGAAATTCTTATCTCTTCTTATATACCAAATCCTGAAATCTTTGATCATTATTAACGCCTATTACACTCTCTTTACATCTTTTCTGAACAAAATTTTATTATTTTTATACCACAAAATTTATATATCTGTTATATCGAAAAGTTATTTTCATTCGAAGACGTATTTCATTTTCTATGTAAGATTTTCACTTATGTAAATCAGCGTATGAACTTTACAGGGTTGGGTTAGGCTATTTTTCCTCTGAGTGGCCCTTTTGTGCACACAGTGGGCTAAAATGGCCAGGTCACAAGGACCCCATGGGCTAAGAGAAAGTTGGGAGAAATGCATCTACCGGACAGCTGTTTGGAAAACAGATGGAATCCTCCCATTTAGACCATCCAACGTGTTTTTTAGTGTGCACATTGTATGCCTCTCCTGCGCAGAGTTGGGTTGGGTTGTTTTACCTCTGAGCGGCACTTTTTTGCACACCATGGGCTAAATGGCCAGGTCACATGGACCCCGAAGGCTCAGAGAAGGTTGGGGGAGGGGATCCACTGGAACAGCTGTTGGGAGACAGATGGTAGCCTCCCGTCAAGGCCATCCAGCGTGTTCTTTAACGTGCACAGGGTATGGCTCTCCCGCACACGGGGCCACGGCTTAACGTCCCATCCGACGGACGGCGGCCTTTCCAAGCCCATCGGTGTCCCCTACTGACCGTGGGTAGGGCGGGGAATTTTGCGGAGATAAATCTCAACGCTGACCCAGCAGGGACTCGAACCTGAGAACTACAGATTACGAGCCTGGCGCGCTACCGACTGAGTCACCCCCGCCTCCCTGCGCAGAGGCGTAAGGTCCCATCCATCTGACAAAAGGTGGTCTATCCAAGCTCGTTCGATGTCCCCATTCTCACCGAGGGTACGGGGGAGTTAAATACCTTTACAGGGAAAAACATTCTCAATTTTTCAGAACAATACTCAGTCGAACTTTTTCCTCCTTCTCCATCTTCCTCTGTCTCTGCGTTGCTCTGAATTACCAGGAAATTGTCTTTGCTTCGTATCACGCAACATTATATTCCCATCAGTGCTTTCTCTATTAAAGGAATCCATTTTAAGCTACTTCACCAGTTGTATAACGATATCGGTGAGTTCCATTACTGTCTCTCCCCTGTCTTGTATAGTTTCATGTATCTTAATGTTTGTTTTTTGCTGTAGTGTTCCAGACTCTTATTAGCTATCCGCAGTTCCTTTATCGCTATTTGTACTCTTTTAGGAAAATCTTCTGTTCTTTGCATTATTGATTTCACTTTCTTTTCTGACTTAGCTGTCTAAATCAATAGCTGGCCATATTTATCAGAGAAAAGCACGGACCACTCCAGACCATCTGCAGCCCACTTCATTTCCAGTAGACTGGATAGTTGTTATCCATGGGTCTTAAAATCACAATAAATTTTATAGCATTAATATTTCCAGTCTCATGTTTCGATCGTTTGAAGCAACCCATTCTCCACTGATATAATTTCCTCTTTCCTGTAGATATTATTCAAATTTTATCTTCTCATTCATCCCATCTCTTTCTCTTCTGTTACGTCGTCGACATGTCCATTTGTTTATGCATTCTTTCGAGAACTCCGAAAGTTTACATTCCAAAGTCGAACACAGTAAAAGCGAAAGCATGCACAACCCACGATCTTTAGAATTCTGATTTGCTCCTCGACTCTCAAGAAATGTTTCAGATCCGCCATTATTTTTGTGACTAGGAGCGTCCACCTTAATGGATGAATTGGAAACTGCAATCTTGCAACTTTAATATTTTTGATCTGGTGATTCAGCAAAAGATTGGGGGGAGGCGGGGTTGGCTCGGTCGATAGCGCGCCAAGCTCCTAATCTGCAATTTCCAGGTTCGAGTGCCAACGTTGAGAATTATCTCTGCAAAACTCCGCCCTGTCCTCGGCCAGTAGGGGACATCAGTGGACTTGGAAAGGCTGCCGTCCGTTGGACGGACATTAAGTCCAAGTGCTCCTGCTTGCGAGAGAGCCATACCCTGTGCACGTTAAAGAACCGCTGGATGGACTTGACGGGAGGACTCCATATGGACCGCTGGATGGACTTGACGGGAGGACTCCATATGGACCGCTAGATGAACTTGACGGGAGGCTCCATTATGTTTCCTAACTGCTGCCCCTGCCCTCAACTTCTCTTGCTCTTGGGGTCCTTGTGACCTGGCCATTTAGTCCATTGTGTGGAAAAAAGTGCCTCTCAGAGGAAAAACAACCTAACCCACAATGGCTCGAGGCTGAAACCAGAGCCGGATCTAGGGTGAGCAAGGGGGCCACACTTCAGAATGTTAAATGCAAAAAAGGATTAAAATTATTTATATTTGATGCATTTTTCAATAATCTTTTCTTTATCTTCTAGACAAAAATTTAAATGATAATATATTTTAAAGATTCAACTTGCGAATCTTTATATTAAAATGTTTCTAATCAGTTGTTTAAGTATTTTTTTCAGTATGTTTCTAATAATTTTTTAAGAAATGGCTACTTTTATCTCAGAGGCATGACTTTTATGAAAATTTGTTGCGCAGTGTTATTTAACCGTTTGATTAATACGCAACATTGTCAAGATCATCTGCGTGATTTCTATAAATGTCTAAGTGCATGAAATACTAAGAATCTAAAAAATTGCATTTTTGATCAGAAAAAAAAGGGTACATAAATTACATGCACACTGGCACTACCTTTTCTACTTTTTAACAGGGGCGGGGATGTATCAGGCGACAGCGTGCCAGGCTCATAATCTACAGTTCCCAGGTTCGAGTCCCAGCTGGGTCAACTATGAGATTTATCTCCCTAAATCTTCTGCCCTGCCCACGGTCAGTGGGGGACACGGATGGACTTAGAAAAGCCTCAATCCGTTGGGACGTTAAGCCGTGGCCCCGTGAGCGGGAAAACCATACCCTGTGCACGTTGAAGAACACGCGGGATGGCCTTGACGGGAGGCTACCATCTATCTTCCAACAGCTGTTCCAGTGGGTCCCCTTCTCAACTTTCTCTTAGCCCTCGGGGTCTTTGTGGCCTGGCCATTGAGCTTATTGTGTGCAAAAAAAGTGCCGCTCACAGGTAAAAAACCCAACATTTTGATAAATATATAGTCTTTCGACTAATACAAGCAACTATATAATTTTATCATTATTTATCATCGCCCTTCTAATTTTCCACTTCGAAATGGCGATGGAAGAAGAAGAGAATAAAAAGAACTAGAGTTGTTTTACCTCTGCGAGACCTTTTTTTTCCACTCATGCTAAATGGTCAGGTCACAAGGGATCAAAGAAGGTTGAGGAGGAAGGGGAGCCACTGGACAGGTTTTAGGACTACAGATGGAAGCCCCTCCCATCTAGGACATCCAAGCGTATTCTTTCAAGTGAACAGAGATAGCTCTCAGTGTACAGTCACTCAAAAAAGTATCCGAACACTATATCTGATTACAGAATTCAGAAAAAATATCTGGCAACGATTTTTTTGGAAATTAGTGATCTGGCAACCTTCGTGTCACGTGATACGAAGGTTGCACTAATTTCCAAAAAAAAAAACGTTGCCAGATATTTTTTCTGAATTCTTTAATCAGACATAGTGTTCGGATACTTTTTTGAGCGACTGTACACGAGCAGGACCAAGACAATCTATGCCATCCAATGAATCCTTTCCAAGCCCATGGGTGTCCTCTGTACGAGGATAGAGTAGGGGTTTAGCAGAGATAAATCTAAACTTTGGCCCAAGTGGGACTCGAACTGGGAACCACATATTACGATCCTGGGGCGCTACCGACTAAGCCAACCCAGACCCAAAAGAACTAAAAGAATTAAGTATTGACTCTGCTATTATAGGATGCTCATTTTCAAAAAGAATAACTTTTGGTTCCTAATATCCTTTAGCACCCTCTAACAGTGGAATTCGAACTAACTGATTAATGGGAAAATGATAACAGCAATATTTTATAAGTACCTGTAAAACAAAACAAAAAAATCGCCCCTCTGGGGACAATGAGGCAATTCTTTGCTAACAAATAAATACCTTGATCATCACACTCTACCACCAAAATTCCAAGCTTCTACCATCAGTAATATTTGTAACATTCGATTAATATTTTCGACACTTTTCCCCCGTTAGAGCGCGATGTTATAGATATTGGCAGATTCAGAAAATGCGAATCCTAATAAATCCGACAAAAAATGGGCAGAGTTTTGGGAAGCACTGTCCCCAAATACACAAAAGGCATTGAATGTCTTATCTGTTTACTCCCCCAACTCAAACGGTTTCACAGGGGGTCACCAAAAGGACACGATGTACCACCGTTACATTTCCGCAGTTCTTAGTGTTACGTTTCCTGACAGGATTGGATTGGATTGTTTTACCTCTGAGCGGCACTTTTTTGCACACCATGGGCTAAATGGCCAGGCCACATGGACCCCGAAGGCTCAGAGAAGGTTGGGGGAGGAGACCCACTGGAACAGCTGTTGGGAGACAGATGGTAGCCTCCCGTCAAGGCCATCCAGCGTGTTCTTTAACGTGCACAGGGTATGGCTCTCCCGCACACGGGGCCACGGCTTAACGTCCCATCCGACGGACGGCGGCCTTTCCAAGCCCATCGGTGTCCCCTACTGACCGTGGGCAGGGCGGGGAGTTTTGCGGAGATAAATCTCAACGCTGACCCAGCTGGGACTCGAACCTGGGAACTACAGATTACGAGCCTGGCGCGCTACCGACTGAGCCACCCCCGCCCCCTTCCTGACAGGGATGGTCCAATTCTATGGCCACCAAGGAGCCCTGATTTGAAACCCGCTGAGTTTTTTCCGGTGAGGTTATGTAAGGAATTATGATTTGCATAGACAAAATTTGAGACAGGAATCATTTGAAAGGCAAAATAAGAGAAGCAATTGAGCAAGTAACAAGAGACAATGATGCAGCAGCGTGTATGACAAGAAGTGGAATACCGATCGGACATGGGACGGGATGGTACAATCGGTATATTATGTTAGTGCGCCAGGTATATCGGTATATTATGGTAGTGCGACTGTATATTATGGTAGTGCGCCAGGCTCGTAATCTGCAATTCCCATATGGGTCAGCGTTGAGATTAATTTCCGGAAAACTGCCCACTGTCAGTAGGAAAAAACCGATTGGCTTGGAAAGGCCGCTTCCCGTTCGATGGGACGTTAAAGCCGTGGCGCCAAGTGCGGAAGAGCCATACCCTATGCATGTTAAAGAACACACTGGATAGCCATGACGGGAGGCTACCATCTGTATCCCAACAACTGTTCCTGTGGGTCCCCTCCCCCAATCTTCTCTGAGCCTTCGGGGTCCTTGTAACCTGTCCATTTAACCCATTGTGTGCAAAAAAGTGTTGCTCAGAGGTGAAACAACCCATCCCGATCGGACATATTCAGTGTCACAAACGGGGAAATTCACTAATTATGTTCAAATCTATTTGAGGTATGCTTTTAATTAAAATGTTACTTTCTTGAACATGTACAGTCGCTCAAAAAAGTATCCGAACAATATGGTTGATTACAGAATTCAGAAAAAATATATGGCAACGATTTTTTTAGAAATTAGTGATCTGGTAACCTTAGTGTACTATACACAAAAGTTGCCAGATCACTAATTTCTAAAAAAATCGTTGCCAGATATTTTTTTCTGAATTCTGTAATCAACCACAGTGTTCGGATATTTTTTTGAGTGACTGTATATTATTTTCCTACAGATTGCTTCTCAAAACCTCCCATCATTATTTTTCGAACACTCTGTATTCAAAAAGTTGAACGTCTATAGACGACAAGGCGAAAACAATAACATTTTTAAAAAAAAAGTGCCAAAAAATACGTTTTTCTCTTTTTACTGAAGAATACCGAGGCAACCGAAAGAAGAGAAAGGAATTTATCCAACTGAAAGGCACTTTCGGGGAGAGAAACTTCGAAAGAAAAGCGGCGGAGTGGGGACAAATTATCGCGTGATCCTCCGCGGTTCTTCGATTCCGAAGACAGTTCCAATTGTTCGCGTAATCCGAAAGAGCAGTTAAGTCACACATCGCTGCCGAGCTGTAGAAACCATTACGAGATCAACGAACGACTGACGATTCAGTCGAAATCCGTTACTTTGTCAAACCCTGAAATCTACTGCAGCGATAGAGAGAGTCCCAATCACATACAGTTGCTCAAAAAAGTATCCGAACACTATGGTTGATTACAGAATTCAGAAAAAATATCTGCAACGATTTTTTTTTAGAAATTAGTGATCTGGCAACCTTCGTGTCACGTGATTACAGAATTCAGGAAAAATATCTGGAGCGTGTACAGCAACTGTACACGCTCCAGTTACCGTTCACAGCAAACTGGAGCGTGTGCAGTTACTGCACACGCTCCAGTTTGCTGTGAACGGTAACTGCACACGCTCAATATTTCCGTGAGAGAGCCCACATGATCTAGTATCAAAATAATATGACCACCTACAGTCGCTCAAAAAAGTATCCGAACACTATGGTTGATTACAGAATTCAGAAAAAATATCTGGCAACGATTTTTTTAGAAATTGGTGATCTGGCAACCTTCGTGTCACGTGATTACAGAATTCAGGAAAAATATCTGGAGCGTGTACAGCAACTGTACACACTCCAGTTACCGTTCACAGCAAACTGGAGAGTGTGCAGTTACTGCACACGCTCCAGTTTGCTGTGAACGGTAACTGCACACGCTCAATATTTCCGTGAGTGAGCCCACACGATCTAGTATCAAAATAATATGACCACCTACAGTTGCTCAAAAAAGTATCCGAACACTATGGTTGATTACAGAATTCAGAAAAAATATCTGGCAACGATTTTTTTAGAAATTTGTGATCTGGTAACCTGACACGATATTTTTTCTGAATTCTATAATCAACCATAGTGTTCGGATACTTTTCTGAGCGACTGTACCATGACTTAACATCCCATCCGACGGAAGGCGACCTTTTCAAGCCCATCGATGTCTCCTACTGACCTTGGGCGTAGGGTGGGGAATTTTGCGCAGATAAATCTGAACGCTGACCCAGCTGGGACTCGAACCTGGGATCTACAGATTACGAGCCTGGTGCGCTACCGACTGAGCCTCCCCTACAATCCAGAAGTGATTGATAATGTACGGAATTTACTCTCAAGAAACCGTCAATCGACATTGAGAATTATTGCAGGTGAACTAAGCGTGAATAAGGAATCGATAAAAATAAATAAAAAATAAATACCCCCTCAAGCAGCTGCTTGCCACGATAAGGTCCACAATTACTACAAACCTGGATAAGAGAAAAATTGCCTGCTACAACTGAGCCAATTCCCCTTCCTGGGACTAAACGACAAGTATCCCAAGGGACGATAACCGAAAAAAAAATCCATTGAACAATTATTTGGAAGACAGAAGTCTAATCTCAAAGCCATCCAGAGTACGACATAACGTTTACTGAATATGACTCTCGTGCACACAGACAATGGTTTAAAGTCCCATCGGACGGATTACGGGCCGGGGGTGGCTCAGTCGGTAGCGCGCCAGGCTCGTAATCTGTAGTTCCCAGGTTCCAGTCCCAGCTGGGTCAGCGTTGAGATTTATCTCCGCAAAATTCCCTGCCCTGCCCACGGTCAGTAGGGGACACCGATGGGCTTGAAAAGGCCGCCGTCCGTCGGATGGGACGTTAAGCCGTGGCCCCGTGTGCGGGAGAGCCATACCCTGTGCACGTTAAAGAACACGCTGGATGGCCTTGACGGGAGGCTACCATCTGTCTCCTAACAGCCGTTCCAGTGGGTCCCCTCCCCCAACCTTCTCTGAGCCTTCGGAGTCTTTGTGATCTGGCCATTTAGACCATGGTGTGCAAAAAAGTGCCGCTCAGAGGTAAAACAACCAAACTCGGACGGATTACAGTCATTGCATCCATCGGTGTCCATTTTCTGACTGAGAACAGATCCTGAATGAATGGAGAAAAACAAGATGTTGGCACAATGGAAACTCGAATTTGGGAAGATCAGGTGCCGAGTAATTTGTACTCCGCATGACATAACAGGGAGAGGTGGTTCAGTCGGCTCGTAATCTGCAGTTCCCAGATTCAAGTCCCAGCTGGGCCAGCGTTGAAATTTATCTCCGCAAAACTCTCCACGCTGTCCTGGGCTGGATGGCCTTGATGGGAGGCTACCATCTGTCTCCCAATAGTTGTCCAGTGGGCCACCTCTCCCCAACCTTCTCTGAACCGTCGGGGTACTTATGACCTGGCCATTTAGCGCTTCATGTGCAAAAAAGTGCCACTTGGAGGTGAAACAACCCAACCCCGTGAAATAGTGAAAAACATATCAAAGGTCATTGTCTTTCTCAGGAGTGATAAAAAGGGGTATTACACAACGGGAATTTAAAAAAAAAATTTTTGCGCGTTAAATCAGTGGGTTGGATTTTTTTACCTGTAAGCAGCACTTTTTTGCACACAATGGTTAAATAGCCAGATCACAAAAATTACAAAGGCTCAGACAAGGTTGAGGAAGGGTACTTTGGAAATTGTAAGTACAGCTTAGGAGACAGATGGTAGTCTCACTTGAAGAGCGTCCAACGTGTATTTTAATGTGCAGAGGCTATAGTTCTCCAGCACACGAGGCCACGGCCTTACGTCGAATACTGTGGACGGTTGCTTTTACAAGCTTATCGATTTCCTCTTTCTCATCTGACTGGCTCCTGTCAGACCTCAATGACAAGCAGCTGCTTGAGGGGGTATTTATTTGGGGCGGGGGTGGCTCAGTCGGTAGCGCGCCAGGCTCGTAATCTGTAGTTCCCAGGTTCGAGTCCCAGCTGGGTCAGCGTTAAGATTTATCTCCGCAAAATTCCCCGCCCTGCCCACAGTCAGTAGGGGACACCGATGGGCTAGGAAAGGCCGCCGTCCGTCGGATGGGACATTAAGCCGTGGCCCCATGTGCGGGAGAGCCATACCCTGTGCACGTTAAAGAACAGGCTGGATGGCCTTGATGGGAGGCTACCATCTGTCTCCCAACAGCTGTTCCAGTGGGTCACCTCCCCCAACCTTCTCTGAGCCTTCGGGTCCATGTGACCTGGCCATTTAGCCCATGGTGTGCAAAAAAGTGCCGCTCAGAGGTAAAAGAACCCAACCTTCGGGGTCCATGTGACCTGGCCATTTAGCCCATGATGTGCAAAAAAAGTGCCGCTCAGAGGTAAAACAACCCAACCCTATCCTCTTTCTCACTGAGCGCGGGGTTGCGGAGATAAATCTCAACGTTTGCACATTGATACTTCAATCCAGAAACTGCAGATTACGAGCCTAGCACGCCCGAATTAATCAATAAAAATCATAATCCATGAAAAGCTGAGTTTTTCTTTTTTTTTCATTCTCCATCCCTCTGATTTCTTCCGTCGTCTATATGTACACTGGCGGAAATTGGGAACACACTGGGATGTACACTATCGGAAATCGAAAAAAGAACACCATCAACAACTGAAGCGTAATCTATGAGATTTATATAGTAGAAACAACTTGTTGAGAAAGGACAGTTTGTCAAGTGATTCATTGTTTATTTTACTTTCTAATGAGTTTTGCATTTTACAGAAGGCACATTTTAATAAGGTGTTGAACCTCCTCGAGCAGCAATACAAGCTTCCAATCTTGCATGCAATCGGTCGTACAAATGCTGAATATCACGCCGGGGGGATACTATTCCATGCGCTTTGAACTTGAATGTGTAATTCAGTGATGGTCGTTGCCTGCCGTAGTCCGCGGAAGAGTCATTGTCCGATCCATTCCCAGACATGCTCGATTGGAGACAAGTCTGGAGAGCGTTCTGGCCAAAGGAGTTGATACACTGCCTGAAGAGCATGTTGAGTTGCCCGGGGGGAATGTGGGCGGGCGTTATCCTGCTGGAATATCGCATTTGGGATTACACTCAAATATGGCAGGACGACCAGCTCTACGATGTCGTTGACGTACGTATTGCTATTCAGTGCACCCTGTACAAACACCAGACACGTACGTGAGTTAGAGCTAATCGTTTTCCACACCATGATGTCCAGCATGGACCCTGTGTGTCGCTGGCGGATGCACGATGGAAGAAGTCGCTCACTTTGTCGCCTTCAGACGCGTAAATAACCATCAGACGTTCCTAAGCAGAAACGACTTTCCTCACTGAAGACCACAGACTGCCATTCTTCCCTCCAATGAACTCGTTCTTGACACCACTGCAAACGTGCTCGACAGTGACAAGGTGACAGTGGTGACCGTGCCAATGGCATGAGTTCTCCAGTCCTGCTTCCAAAAGACTATTGCGTATCATTCTTGTAGACAACCTTGAGGATCGGTTTTGTAACGCCATAGCTGTCTTCTCTGCCACTTCCACCCTCCTCATATGCCGATCCTCTCATGAGACCCTAACTCTGTGTTGCCCGGAACCACATCTGCGAGTGTGCGAATGCTCTTCTGACCATCGATGCCACCATCGTACCATTGCCGATACCTCTCGTTCAACGCGGTGTGCAATTTGACGAAAAGACCGACCTGCTTCCCGAAGACCCAGGGGGCGGGAGTGGCTCAGTCGGTAGCGCGCCAGGCTCGTAATCTGTAGTTCCCAGGTTCGAGTCCCAGCTGGGTCAGCGTTGAGATTTATCTCCGCAAAAATTCCCCGCCCTGCCCACGGTCAGTAGGGCACACCGATGGGCTTGGAAAGGCCGCCGTCCGTCGGATGGGACGTTAAGCCGTGGCCCCGTGTGCGGGAGAGCCATACCCTGTGCACGTTAAAGAACACGCTGGATGGCCTTGACGGGAGGCTGCCATCTGTCTCCCAACAGCTGTTCCAGTGGGTCCCCTCCCCCAACCTTCTCTGAGCCTTCGGGGCCCATGTGACCTGGCCATTTAGCCCATGGTGTGCAAAAAAGTGCCGCTCAGAGGTAAAACAACCCAACCCGAAGACCCACTATATGACCTCGCTCAAACTCTGCTAACTGAACAAATGTTGTGCGCCTGCGTCGTCCACGCATGGTAACTTCTTGAAAGAGCACTGAACAAATACGACACAAGACGAATAATTTCTTTCTTCACACTATAGTCCTTAAATACGAGCTGCGTACATTTGCATGCTGTCGTCCTTAGTGACGTCATTAATTCATTCAATGACTTTCAATCTTGGATCACGGTTTCTGCTCCCCTTAACTATTAACATAATATGACGTTCCTAAAGGAACTCCTTCTGAGTGTCCTTTTTTCAATTTCCGCCAGTGTATTTTAATATTTTTTTTATACAATATCTCCGTGGAAGACATTTTTACTCACACCTAAGCTACGGGTAATCACCATATTCATAGCATACAGTAAACACATTATAATTCTCTGTTGCAGATTCTTAATGACACATTTTTGCTGTGATTACGCCTCACATTTGCTCATCTGCACACTCATCCATCTCCACAGACTTGTAGGGGCGGGGGTGGCTCAGTCGGTAGCGCGCCAGGATCGTAATCTGTAGTTCCCAGGTTCGAGTCCCAGCTGGGTCAGCATTCAGATTTATCTCCGCAAAATTCCCCGCCCTGTCTACGGTCAGTAGGGGACACCGATGGGCTTGGAAAGGCCGCCGTCCGTCGGATGGGACGTTAAGCCGTGTCCCCGTGTGCGGGAGTGTCATACCCTGTGCACGTTAAAGAACACGCTGGATGGCCTTGACGGGAGGCTACCATCTGTCTCCCAACAGCTGTTCCAGTGGGTCCCCTCCCCCAACCTTCTCTGAGCCTTCGGGGTCCATGTGACCTGGCCATTTAGCCCATTGGTGTGCAAAAAAGTGCCGCTCAGAGGTAAAACAACCCAACCGAACCCGCAGACTTGCGACGGCGCGTGCGCATGCTCACGATTCAACAATTACACCGAACTCCTTCGTTTCTTTAGAATCAAGATATCTTCATTTACATGAAGCGACCTGCTGAAGCCAATTCGTTCAGTCAATCCCGCAATACAGAACACCTATGAAATATTCAAAGGAATTTTCTGCATTCCTTGTGGAATTTCCTTTTCGCTTACATTGGCCTCCCTCTCTCCGGGATTTCTGGCTAATTCCTATCCTTCAACATTCGACAGATCCTACTATCATGCAAATGAAAAAAGGCCAGCCAAATGGGAGTTGTTTGTAATCCAATTGAAGGGAGAAGTCGCGCTTTTAGCTCAGAGAGGAAAACGTTGGGTTCTTTTGCCTCTGAGCGGCGCTTTTTTTGTTACATACAATGGGCTGAATGACCAGGGCACAAGAACCCCGAGGGTTCAGAGTAAATTTGGGAAGGGTATTCACTGGACAGCTTCTGAGAGACAGTCAGAAGTCTCCCGTTAAGGCTGTCATTCACAAAGTGTCACAGCTTAACGTCCCATGCGACGGTCGGCCACCATTTCTTCAAGAACTCTCGTATCTCGCCGAAGAAAAAAGGAAAATGAGCTTACTTCGTAAAAAAACGGAAATATATGTTGCTTTTCATTTAGTAGAAATAATTATACACAGTGCTTCTGGAAAAATAATGAAACAAAAATTCTAAAACAAAGACAAATTTTTAGAACACTAATTAATTATGAAATTCACTGAAAATAGTCACCATGATACTCTATTATATACACTTGTTATACCTCTGTTTTAATCGTTGAAAGCATTCTGAAAAATCCTCCAAAGTTATCTTTGTGGAAGTGAATTGATGGTATTTTTTTGGATGGTAGGAGATCGTTTTAACTTCGGGAATGGGAAAGAAGTCAGCCCGAGCCAAATGAGACTTGGGTTGGGTTGTTTTACCTCTGAGCGGCACTTTTTTGCATGTGCTAAATGGCCAGGTCACATGGACCCCGAAGGCTCAGAGAAGGTTGGGGGAGGGGACCCACTGGAACAACTGTTGGGAGACAGATGATAGCCTCCCGTCAAGGCCATCCAGCGTGTTCTTTAACGTGCACAGGGTATGGCTCTCCCACACACGGGGCCACGGCTTTACGTCCCATCCGACGGACGGCGGCCTTTCCAAGCCCATCGGTGTCCCCTACTGACCGTGGGCAGGGCGGGGAGTTTTGCGGAGATAAGTGTCAACGCTGACCCAGCGGGGACTCGAACCTGGGAACTACAGATTACGAGCCTGGCGCGCTACCGACTGAGCCACCCCAGCCCCACCAAATGAGGCGAATAGAAGTGATGGCTGATCTCAGTAATCCTCTTTTGAGAAAGAAATCTTCGAACAATTAACGCATCTAAAAGAATGTGACCGACCATCTGAAGGAAATAACTTTGAAGAAATTTCAATAATAGATTCATCGATTAAAAGAGAGTTGTAACAAGTGTAATCATGGGGACTATTTTGAATGATTTACATAATATTTTTTTTTGAACATTTGCCTGCGTTTTAGAATTATTTTGTCTCATTATTTTCAGACGCACTGTGCATTTCAACCACGTACGTCGCTCAAAAAAGTATCGTGACACGAAGGTTGCCAGATCACTAATTTCTAAAAAAAATCGTTGCCAGATATTTTTTCTGAATGCTGTAATCAACCATAGTGTTCGGATATTTTTTTAATATATATAAGGCGTATGAATATATAATGCAATGAATATGGAGCGTGTGCAGTTACCGTTCACAGCAAACTGGAGAGGTTGCGGTTAATATTCACAGCACATTGGATCGTGTGAGCTCACAAAGACCTGGATCGTGTGGGCCCACTCACAGAAATATTGAGGGTGTGCAGTTACCGTTCACAGCAAACTGGAGCGTGTGTAGTAACTGCAGACGCTCGAGTTTGCTGTGAACGGTAACTGGAGCGTGTACAGTTGCTGTACACGCTCCAGATATTTTTCCTGAATTCTGTAATCACGTGACACGAAGGTTGCCAGATCACTAATTTCCAAAAAAATCGTTGCCAGATATTTTTTCTGAATTCTGTAATCAACCATAGTGTTCGGATACTTTTTTGAGCGACTGTACACCAAGGCGTCCGTCCATATGGTGTCGCAAAATTTTGATTCATGCACACGTTTCTCTACTCCTCGACTGTCTAACTGGCATGCTGCTGTCTCCATAGAAGATGCTGGCGACAATGATCTCCTGTGGGCATCTCGTGGGCCATCGTCTCCTGAACCCCATACGTGCAAGAGTGCAACGCATAAGCTTCCCACATTGTATAGGTTTGGGTTATTTCACCTTTGAGCGGCACTTTTTTAACACAAAGGTGAAATGGCCAGTCGCGAGGACCCCGAGGGCTCAGAGAAGGTTGGGGGAAGGGAATCCAATGAACAGCTATTGAGAGACAGATGGTAGCCTCCCGTCAAGGCCATCCAGTGGAGTTGTTTAACGTGCACAGATATGGCTCTTCTGCACACCGAAACACGGTTTAACGTTCTATCCGACCGACGGCGGTCTTTCCAAGCCCATTAATGTCACCTACTGACCGAGGGAAGGGCGACGAGTTTTGTGGAAATAATCTCAACACTGGTCCAGGCGGAACTGGAACCTGAGAAATCCGAATTACGAGCTTGATACGCTACCGACTGGGCCACACCGGCTCCACACTGTACAGGTGTTGCGCCCTTCAAACCCTCCCCCCCCCCCATCATCTTTCTTGAATACCTCCTTGACACTTTCTTTGTCAGGAGATGACTTTGCTTGTGTGTCGTCATTTTGTGAACACCTTTTAATCCTGCAGGACTTGAACAACCAACAAGGCGTGCCCTTTCCAAGATTGGGGTGTCGGAGCCCTAACTATAATGCCTTTTTATTTTTATAACGCTATGTGTTATCATTAGCTTGTACGATGATTGCAACACGCGCACTCCAACTTGCACGACCATACCTTTGACTACACTGAGCTCGCATGTGATACTCCGCTATCCTTTATATTGAGATCAACTGGGCTTGTTCCATTTCGGATGGAGGTTGTCATTTGAATGATCACTCGGTGTAAATATTTATGACGATCGCAATCTATCAATTATTCCACAGTTCTTTCTACCCTCAAACATCCTGTCCCTGATAATAAAGGGATACACTGATGGAATTGGAAAAGGAGCCATCTATCGTGTGGGACGTCACTGATGGAATTGGAAAAGGAGCCATCTATCGTGTGGGACGTCATACCGTTTCCCCTTCTGCAGGAGAGCCATATCTTATGCCCGTTAAAGAAAATGCTGGATAAGCTTAACTGGAGATTTCTGTCTTCTTTTAACAGCTGTCTAGTGGATCCCCTTCGCCGATATTCTCTGAGGCCTCGGTGTCCTTGTGACTATTCATTTACGCCATTTAGTGAAAAATTGTCTAGTTCGGAGGTAAAGCAACCCAAACTAAAGGGGGGCGGGGGTGGCTCAGTCGGTAGCGCGCCAGGTTCGTAATCTGTAGTTCCCAGGTTCGAGTCCCAGCTGGGTCAGCGTTGACACTTATCTCCGCAAAATTCCCCGTCCTGCCCAGTAGGGGACACCGATGGTCTTGGATAGGCCGCCGTCCGTCGGATGGGACGTTAAAGCCGTGGCCCCGTGTGCGTGAGAGCCATACCCTGTGCACGTTAAAGAACACGCTGGATGGCCTTGACGGGAGGCTACCATCTGTCTTCCAACAGCTGTTCCAATAGGTCCCCTCCCCCAACCTTCTCTGAGCCTTCGGGGTCCTTGTGACCTGGTCATTTAGCCCATGTTGTGCAAAAAAGTGCCGCTCAGAGGTAAAACAATCCAATTCAATCTGAATACACAAGACTGTAATCAGATTCATCAAGAATCTCGATTCTCCTTGGAATCGCACCCTCTCTTCTAGGGTTTCTTCCAGTAAGGAGCGGCGTCCTTCTGACGCATATCGAAACGATCTTTCGCTCGAAAACAGCCACACTCCAAGACTGTTCCTTCAATCTCCCGTGCCGACTGCGTGCCCCATGCTAGTCGTATACGGCCATAAAAGACTTCTGGAACTGATCTCAATGCAAGCAGCCAGTTTTAGAAATGAAAACAATATCAGTGAGTCACGCACACCCCCACCAGCACTTCAAGAACACACTCAATACATAAAAATGTCTAGAATAGCAAAAATACAATAATACATAAATAAAAATAAATTAGAGGGACATGACAAGGTGGAGAACTGCACACTTTGCAAGTTCTCACTTTACCGACCTCAAACTTGACAAAAGGATATTTAACCTTTGCCTACAATGTGGTTCACACAGAATCCACAGAACTGTATCTGATTCACCAAGTATCTTGATTCTTACTTAGAATCGAACCCTCTCCTCATAGGTTTTGTTCGAGCAAGAGCGGCGTTCCTTGAGGTGTGTCCAAACATCCTTCCTGGGTTGGGTTGTTTTACCTCTGAGCGGCACTTTTTTACACACCATGGGCTAAATGGCCAGGTCACGTGGACTCCGAAGGCTCAGAGAAGGTTGGGAGAGGGGACCCACTGGAACAGCTGTTGGGAGACAGATGGTAGCCTCCCGTCAAGGCTGTCCAGCGTGTTCTTTAACGTGCACAGGGTATGGGTCTCCCGCACACGGGGCCACGGCTTAACGTCCCATCCGAAGGACGGCGGCGTTTCCAAGCCCATCGGGGTCCCCTACTGACCGTGGGCAGGACGGGAAATTTTGCGGAGATAAATCTCAACGCTGACCCAGCTGGGACTCGAACCTGGGAACTACAGATTACGAGCCTGGCGCACTACCGACTGAGCCCCCCCCCCCCCCCGCGATCACACTCGTCACCACGCTAGTTGCAAAAAAAGTTATAAAAGGCTTTTGGGACAGTTATCTCATGCAGGCAGCCAGCTCAGATCCGAAAACACATTAATGAGTCACATCCCCACAATAGCACTTCCTAGAACACACTTAATACATAAAAATATTTACAATAACAAAAATACAATAAAATGCAACGATAAATAAAAATAAATAAATTAGAGGGACATGACAATTAATCTTGAAACATTAATTAATATCAAGACTGCTAAAGTTGCTGTCTGCAGCATAAGAAATATTATCTGTTGCCCTTGAAAAATTCTGAAATACACAAAAAGAGAAGTGTGTTTTTCAAAACAAACTACGAAAAGTGGGTTGTTTTACCTCTGAGTGGCACTTTTTTGCACACCATGGGCTAAATGGCCAGGTCACATGGACCCCGAAGGCTCAGAGAAGGTTGGGGGAGGGGACCCACTGGAACAGCTGTTGGGAGACAGATGGTAGCCTCCCGTCAAGGCCATCCAGCGAGTTCTTTAACGTGCACAGGGTATGTCTCTCCCGCACACGGGGCCACGGCTTAAACGTCCCATCCGACGGACGGCGGCCTTTCCAAGCCCATCGGTGTCCCCTACTGACCGTGGGCAGGGCGGGGAAATTTGCGGAGATAAATCTCAACAACTGACCCAGCTGGGACTCGAACCTGGGAACTACAGATTATGAGCCTGGCGCGCTACCGACTGATTTTATCGTTAACTCTGGTTTTTGCATTCCAGTCATAATACATTTGGCTTTTCCTACTATTTACTGATAATCCAAGTTTAGTCAACATTGACGACATAATGGTGCTTTTGCATAGTTGTTCAATGTATTAAATTTAGAATATCGAATTTAGCCTAAATTAAATGAGAATTAAATCAATTCTCTGTTAATTCCACTTAATTTTTAAAACGTCCCACTCAAATCTGTAAAATACAAACATTTTTAAGTTTCTCACTAGATGTCTAATTCGATGGGTTTTTTTGCCAATCGAAAGTGATCAGAATAGGCTTTGCCTTTCAGAATATGGGTGTCGATCCTTCAGTTTGTAGCTCTCCAGACTAGTGTTTAGGCGGGGGTGGCTCAGTCGGTAGCGCGCCAGGTTCGTAATCTGTAGTTCCCAGGTTCGAGTCCCAGCTGGGTCAGCGTTGAGATTTATTTCCGCAAAATTCCCCGCCCTGCTCACGGTCAGTAGGGGACACCGATGGGCTTGGAAAGGCCGTCGTCCGTCGGATGGGACGTTAAGCCGTGGCCCCGTGTGCGGGAGAGCCATACCCTGTGCACGTTAAAGAACACGCTGGATGGCCTTGACGGGAGGCTACCATCTGTCTCCCAACAGCTATTCCAGTGGGTCCCCTCCCCCAACCTTCTCTTAGCCTTAGGGGTCCATGTGACCTGGCCATTTAGCCCATGGTGTGCAAAAAAGTGCCGCTCAGAGGTAAAACAACCCAACCCAACTAGTATTTAGAGGTTCCCATGCTCGAGTCCTAACTGTGCCAGCGTTGAGATTTATTTCTGTTAACCTACACCCTGCCCTCGGTGAGAAAGGGGAGATCGTTCGGCTTGGAAATGTCGCCGTCCGTCGTATGAGACTTTAAGTCGTGACACCGTGCTCAGAAGATCCGTACTCTCTTTAGGTTGAAAGACCCACTGGATGGTCTCATGGGGTCGGGGGTGGCTAGGTCGGTACCGCGCCAGGCTCGTAATTTGCAGTTCCCAGGTTCGAGTCCCAGCTAGGTCAGCTTTGAGATTTATCTCTGCAAAACGCTCTGTCCACTGTCAGTAAGGAACACCAATGGGCTTGGAAAGGCCGCCATCCGTCGGATGGGACGTAAAGTCGTGGCCCCCTGTCCAGAAAAGCCATACCCTGTGCACGTTAAAGAACACGCTGGATGGCCTTGACAGAAGGCTACCATCTGTCTCCCAACAGCTGTTCCAGTGGGTCCCCTCTCCCAACCTTCTCTGAGCCTTCGGGGTCCTTGTGATCTGGCCCTTTAGCCCATGGTGTGCAAAAAAAGTGCTGCTCAGAAGTAAAACAACCCAATCCAATGGATGGCCTCAACGGAAGATTTCCGTCTGTCTCGTAACAGTTCTCCAGTACATCCCCTTCCTCTACTTTGAGCCCTTAAGGTCTTTGTGACCTGGCCCTTTAGCCCATTGTGTGCACAAAAGTACCGCTCAGAGGTAAGACTATTCAAATCTGTCATAGCAAGCACGGAGAAATAATTTCGCATCTTCCAAACATGCATGTTTATAGAATCAGCACTAGAAGGAGAAATTGTGCTTCTTTTTTAATGCCTTTATCGAAGTGTAGATGCAATGACAGTTAGATACAAAAAAAAACATTAATAGAATTTAAGAATTATACATAATTCTATCATAGTATACAATCAGTAGTATTTGGGTTGGGTTGTTTTACCTCTGAGCGGCACTTTTTTGCACACCATGGGCTAAATGGCCAGGTCACATGGACCCCGAAGGCTCAGAGAAGGTTGGGGGAGGGGACCCACTGGAACAGCTGTTGGGAGACAGATGGTAGCCTCCCGTCAAGGCCATCCAGCGTGTTCTTTAACGTGCACAGGGTATGCCTCTCCCGCACACGGGGCCATGGCTTAACGTGCCATCCGACGGATGACGGCCTTTCCAAGCCCATCGGTGTCCCCTACTGACCGTGGGCAGGGCGGGGAATTTTGCGGAAATAAATCTCAACGCTGACCCAGCTGGGACTCGAACCTGGGAACTACAGATTACGAACCTGGCGCGCTACCGACTGAGCCACCCCCGCCACACTCTTAAGTAGCTGCTTACCATAGAGATCTTACATGAATCTGTCAGTTAATATGCCATAGAGAAAGTCTGTGACCGAAGCAAGATCTCAGCAGAAAAGAAAACACAAGAAAGAAAACATCCATACCTTTTATCCGGGGTTTGAACTCATATAAAGTTCTAAGATCAGCCGACTAATTACTGGGCCACCGAGACGTCGTTGAACAAATGATGTCTTAAAAATAAATTTCGTCAATGCGGAGATATTGCACTTTCAAACGCCCCCATTGAAAATTCGCTCAACCCGAAATGTAAAGGCTTATTATTTTGCGCCAATTGAACGAAATTAAATGCCGATTCAAACGTTGGCAACCTGTCAGTTCTTTGTTGGTGACGTGTATGTACAGTCGCTCAAAACAGTATCCGAACACTATGGTTGATTACAGAATTCAGAAAAAATATCTGGCAACAATTTTTTTTAGAAATTAGTGAGTAGTAGATTACTTCGTGTCACGTGACACGAAGGTTGCCATATCACTAATTTCTAAAAAAAATCGTTGCCAGATATTTTTCCTGAATTCTGTAATCAACCATAGTGTTCGGATATTCATTTGAGCGACTGTAGGTGGTCATATTATTTTGATACTAGATCGTGTAGGCTCACTCACGGAAATATTGAGCGTGTGCAGTTACCGTTCACAGCAAACTGGAGCGTGAACTGCACACGCTCCAGTTTGCTGTGAACAGTAACTGCACACGCTCCAGTTTGCTGTGAACAGTAACTGCACACGCTCCAGTTTGCTGTGAACGGTAACTGGAGCGTGTACAGTTGCTGTACACGCCGCCAGATATTTTTCCTGAATTCTGTAATCACGTGACACGAAGGTTGCCAGATCACTAATTTCTAAAAAAATCGTTGCCAGATATTTTGTCTGAATTCTGTAATCAACCATAGTGTTCGGATATTTTTTTCAGCGACTGTACTATTTGCCCATAAAGAAATTTTCCCAGGCTGAACGTGTGTACATATAGTTTGATAGTTGCGACAAACATGATGAGAAGGCATGAAATAATGAGCTGCAAAAAATTTGGTTTTGCCGTGAGTGGGATTCGAACCCACGTTTCCAGGAAACATGGATTCGAATCCCACTCATGACAAAACCAAATTTTTGCAGCTCATTATTTCATGAGTTCCATGTCTACAGCACTTATCCTGTGATTCTTTACTACTGATGAGAAAGTTTCGCTGTTGTATTCAAGAAAGGGAGAACACTTTCAACATCTATTGTAACCCTTTGTTAACTAACAATTTGTAAATGTAAATGTGAGAATTTATGAAATTTTCTAATATGAGTTGTGCGAATTTTGAATCGCTCTCTCTATATATAAATCTAATATTTCAATAATATTTGATTACAAAAGTATGGAACAATTTGTACTCAACGATTCGGAAACATCAGGTATTAAGACGGAGTTCCGGTTCAATGATTTGGAAGCATCAAATACCGGAACGGCGTTTCAATTTAGTTAAGTATGGCTTTTAGTAATTCTTCCCCTATGAAAAAAAGTCACACTTCGCCACTACTTGACGCAACCAGACCGCCACCAAAATTTCAAATACCTAGCATAAATATATTATTTACAATACTGGTTTCAGATATTTTCACTTTCCACCTTTCTTCCATCGTTAGAGGGCGCTATTAAAGCTTCTGGGAGATTCGGAAACCGCGAATCGTAACATTTCAATTCCTATCCAACGGGAAAAATATTTTCATCATCTCTAAAAAAAATGTCTACAGACAACAAAGTGAAAACATTATCTCTTTCTTTTCATAGAAAAAAAAGAGAGTTAAAACAGATATTTTTTAAATTTTAAGGTCGTGATGGTGTCCTCTGAAGATCCCTAGGTATATTTCTTTAATTTCTAAACACCTCAAGACTTAACACATTTCATCTCAATCAAATTCTTCTAGGTAAAGTTAAATTGGAACATTTTTATATTGATCTATATACAAACATCAGTTATAGTTTTATCTCTCAAATCTTCCCATTTAAGTCTTCAGGATATTTACAATCGATGTCTCTAAATCAGTTTCCAGCAAGGAAAGTAGCCTCATTACTCTTAAGCCACTCATAAAGTTTTCCTTACTCCCATTAACAAAATCATTTCGTTACGCATAAAAGCTTTCATTAAGGCAACAATTGTGTCTACTGAGCTCAGAGGAACATTAAATTCTTTCGCATTTATCCTCCAAAGCCTCGCAACAGATTAGTCTACCTACGCCAGCGTTATATTCCACGCGCAGAACGTCATCTCTTCAGTTACCTCCACGCAACACTAAAGATCCAATAACAGCATCCAAATGATTAAACGGAGTGACGCATTAACACGTGCTCAATCCACATGCTCCCGTGAGCACTCGACCCCATCCTCGCTGCAATACAGGAGTAGCCAGTCCAGATGAGGATGACTTCTACACTAGAGCGAGATGAAGATGCTCTGGGCCTCCCTTTCCTCCATGCATCTTACATGAGGAACGTTAAACCGCCCATAACTGACTCGCCGCTCATATAAATTGCTGCTTAACAATGTTTCAGTGAGGCGCATAGCTCAGAATCTGCTTACATGTGCTAAGTCCCTGGGTCATATTCTTTCTCTTTTCGACTTTTTAATTTCCTTTCTCCTTTTTCTCTTTTCTCTTCTCCTTCATCCTCCGAACCATTTCCTTTCCTGACTTAATCTCCTTTTCTCTTTTGTAATTACTCTCTCTTTCATTTGAGTTCCATTTATTTTCCATATTTTTTGCATGTATTATTTTTCTTTTTCACTTTTGCTTTGTTTCTATATTTCTCATTTTCAAACGAATGTCATTCCTCATAAGTTTCTTTTCCATTTCCAGTTTATTTTTAGAGCTAATTTCAATTTCTTCTGGTATCTGAATGAATCTTTTTTTGTCTTTCGATTTTTTCTTCCTTTTTAGCCCCTTTCAATTAGTCTTACGAGTTCCATTAATGATATAGGCATATGACAATGCATTTCTTCTCCTACCCAAGGTCCCAGCTGGGTCAGCGTTGAGGTTTATCTCCGCAAAATTCCTTGCCCTGCCCACGGTCAGTAGGGAACACCGACTGTCTTGGGGGCGGGGGTGGCTCAGTCGGTAGCGCGCCAGGCTCGTAATCTGTAGTTCCCAGGTTCGAGTCCCAGCTGGGTCAGCGTTGAGATTTATCTCCGCAAAATTCCCCGCCCTGCCCACGGTCAGTAGGGGACACCGATGGGTTTGGAAAGGCCGCCGTCCGTCGGATGGGACGTTAAGCCGTGCCCCCGTGTGCGGGAGAGCCATACCCTGTGCACGTTAAGAACACGCTGGATGGCCATGACGGGAGGCTACCATCTGTCTCCCAACAGCTGTTTCAGTGGGTCCCCTCCCACAACCTTCTCTGAGCCTTCGGGGTCCATGTGATCTGGCCATTTAGCCCGTGGTGTGCAAAAAAGTGCCGCTCAGAGGTAAAACAACTCAACCCGACGGTCTTGGAAAGGCCGCCGTCCGTCGGATGGGACGTTAAGTCGTGGCCCCATGTGCGGGAGAGCCATACCCTCTGCACGTTAAACAACACGCTGGATGGCCTTGACGGGAGGTTACCATCTGTCTCCCAACAGCTGTTCCAGTGGGTCCCCTCCCCCAACCTTCTCTGAAACTTCGGGGTCCATGTAACCTGGCCATTTAGCCCATGGTGTGCAAAAAAAGTGCCGCTCAGAGGTCAAACAACCCAAACCCTTACCCCAAGGAGCAGGAGAAGAAAACCTTGGTTCAGTCTCGTAATCTGCAATTTCTAGGACTGAGTCCGAACTGTGCCTGCTTTGGGAACCTCCTCTGTTAGTTCCCACTCTACCCTCCGTGAGATAGGGGATATCGATGACTTTGTAAAAACTACCATCTGTCGTTTGGGACGTTAAACGGTGTCCCCCTTGTGTAAGCAGAGTCATACACTGTGTATTTTTATACGCTTGTTGAAGAACCTGCTGCCTGGCCATGACGGGAAATTTCCATCTCCTAACAACTCTCAGTACTCTGCAGTTCCCAGGTTGGAGTCCCAGCTGAGTCAGCGTTGAGATTTATCTCCGCAAAACTCCCCGCCCTGCCCACGGTCAGTAGGGGACACCGATGCGTTTGAAAAGGCCGTCGTCCGTCGGATGGGACGTAAAGCCTTGGCCCCGTTAATGGGAGAGCCATACCATGTGCACGTTAAAGAACACGATGGATGGCCTTGACGAGAGACTTCCATCTGTCTCCCAACAGCTGTTTCAGAGGGTCCCCTCTCCCAACCTTCTCTGAGTCTTCGTGGTCATTGTGACTTGGCCATTTAGCCCATGGTGTGCAAAAAAGTGTCTCTCAGAGGTAAAACAACCCAACCCTAAGAGCTCTCTAGTGGATTACCTTCTGTGAGCCCTTGGAGTGCTTGTGACCTGGCCATTTAGCCCATTGTTTACACAAAAAATTGCTGCTCAGGGATGAAACACCAGACCCAGTGCTCCTTAACATTGCCTCACTTAATCGCAACTCAATCCTCTTCTTCATTGTCTCACTTAATCTCAACTCAATCCTCTCCTTCATTGCCTCACTTAATCGCAACTCAATCCTCTTCTTCATTGTCTCACTTAATCTCAACTCAATCCTCTCCTTCATTGTCTCACTTAATCGCAACTCAATCCTCTCCTTCATTGCCTCATTTAATCGCAATTCAATCATCTCCTTCATTGCCTCACTTAATCGCAACTCAATCCTCTCCTTCATTGCCTCACTTAATCTCAACTCAATCCTCTCCTTCATTGCCTCACTTAATCGCAACTCAATCCTCTTCTTCATTGTCTCACTTAATCTCAACTCAATCCTCTCCTTCATTGCCTCACTTAATCGCAACTCAATCCTCTTCTTCATTGTCTCACTTAATCTCAACTCAATCCTCTCCTTCATTGCCTCACTTAATCGCAACTCAATCCTCTCCTTCATTGCCTCACTTAATCGCAACTCAATCCTCTCCTTCATTGCCTCACTTAATCGCAACTCAATCCTCTCCTTCATTGCCTCACTTAATCGCAACTCAATCCTCTCCTTCATTGCCTCTTTCTGTGACTTTTTCTTCCATAGCATCGTTTTCAAATTTTGAACTCTTTAATTTCTCCAATTTCGGAAGAGTCAATAAATTTTCTTTGCAGAGCAGTTATCATTCTTGGCCACAGAGTAAAGGGATCTGGGTTCGTATCCCAGAGAGAAAATGGATTAATTTCTCTTCTGATGGACGAAGATTGTTCACAAAGTAACTGTACAAGATGTTTTTAAGAAACTGTTTTAATTAGAAAGCAATTAACTATTTCAAAGATTGAAACAATTGATTATCAGATACTTACCTAAACGGAAATATCGGGGATCCGCAGATAACGTCAGGGATTCCCGGAATATCAGGATCAGCAGATAAATCAGAAATCTCCAGATAAAAGAGACACACCTGTAGACAATAGGCGCCATTGCAAAAACCTCTCTTTAAAATTCAGGAACACCTGAAACGTGCTCTTAACCGAATACCTCGAAGTCTATTCCTTTTGCACGATCTCACTCCTTTATATTTCGTGAGCAAAAGTAATAAAGCTGGGTTGTGTTGGGTTGTTTTACCTCTGAGCGGCACTTTTTTGCACACCATGGGCTAAATGGCCAGGTCACAAGGACCCCGAAGACTCAGAGAAGGTTGGGGACCCACTGGAACAGCTGTTGGGAGACAGATGGTAGCCTCCCGTCAAGGTCATCCAGCGTGTTCTTTAACGTGCACAGGGTATGGCTCTCCCGCACACGGAGCCACGGCTTAACGTCCCATCCGACGGACGGCGGTCTTTCCAAGCCCATCGGTGTCCCCTACTGACCGTGGGCAGGGCGGGGTAATAAAGCTGAATATATTTGAAGTAAATTAAATACAGCGTTTGACAGAGATCTTTCATTGTAGAGAGAGAAGATTGATCTTGATGCTTGATGTTAGCTCTACGATCGATTCAAGAAACGAGATGGATTCAGGAAAGGGAAGCAAGATCTTTTCTTATAAGCTTCGATGTCAATGCCAATCAGGTGCATTGACATCGGATGGCATTGACACGTGACGCAACGGAATTGAAAGAGAAAAGGAGGAATGGCAGTGCAAATTGGCTAAAGCACTGAAGCCTTTTATTACTTTGGGAAAGTCGGGTGTGGGAAAGTGGATGTTCGCGTAGCTTTCGTTTTCTCTTTTGAGGAAGTTCATTCTCAGCAGATGATTCAGTTGCATTGTATCAGTCGCAGAGAGTCAGCATGCACTAGTGGATCCACCGTTAAACGAGGAATAAATCTCTTTAAAGCCAAAAAAACTTTCGAACCAAGTAATAGAAATCTTCAATGATGCATCAGTATTTTTATTGAATTCCAAATGAGCTGGAGGTTCTTCGATATTGTGTTAAGGTCATAACTTCAGATTGGCAGGTACCATTTCAAGTCTTTGAAGAGGTCATAGAGGTCATAAAGGCACGGTTCCTAAGGATTTTACCAGAGCTATTATTATCCCTATTTTCAAAAATGGTGATCGCAGTTCTTGTGATAACTATAGGGGTATCAGCCTACTCTCTGTTCCAGGTACAGTTCTTTGCATGATTGTGCTGAATAGAATTAAGAATCTGGTTGACAGTCAATTGCGTGATGAGCAACGTGGATTCAGAAGTGGCAGGGGATGTGTGGATCAGATATTTTCACTTAGGCAGATTCTTGAGAAATGTTTAGAGTTTCAGAAACCTTTGGTTGCTAGTTTTGTTGATTTCAAAAAGGCTTTCGACTCTGTTGATCGTCAAAATTTGTGGTTGATTGTGAGATCATATGGTATACCAGACAAGTTAGTTATGAAAGCATTATGAAAGCTCTCTGTAATAACACTGAGTCATGTGTGAGAGTTGTTAAGGCTTGTAGCAATTGGTTTAGCATTATTTCTGGTGTTTGACAAGGGTGCATTTTGTCTCCTTTTCTCTTTAGCTTGGTTATTGATTATGTTATGCGAAATTCACTTCAAGGGAAAGATTTTAGCCTTAAATGGGCTGGAGATACGAAAATTTCTGATTTAGATTATGCTGATGATTTAGCCCTTTTGGCAAATGATGTTGATGAGATGAACTCTTTCATTCGAGCTGTTGATGAGACTGGTAGTAGAGTAGGTTTGGTTATAAACAGAGAGAAAACTAAAGTGATGAAAATTGATCAGGTAGGTTGTGATTCAGTTCATCTGAATGGTTGCAGTTTTGAGCAGGTGTCACAGTTTAATTATCTTGGGAGCTATGTAACTGATACTGGTGATGTGCGGCATGAGATTAACAGACGAATAAGGATTGCTGCCGGGACTTTTAAGAATCTATGGAGATTGTGGAGAAATAGGCGTATACACCTGAAGACTAAAATTAGACTGTATAATAGTTTGGTTCTTTCTAGGGTTAGTTATGGTAGTGAAACTTGGACGCTGTGTAAACAAGATAACTGGAAACTAGATTCTTTTGATTTTAGATACTTACGCAGTATCTTGGGCATTAGGTGGTTCAACTTTGTAACTAATGATGAGGAAAAGGAGTCAGCAACCTCCTTCAAGCAGCACATTGTGCAGAGAGAGACTCCGTTGGTTTGGCCATGTTGCCCGTATGGATAATTATAGATTGGCGAATAGGGTTATGAACAGTGTGCCTAAAGGCCTCAGAAAGAAGGGGAGACCTAGGATGCGGTGGGCAGACAATGTCAAACAGGACCTTGTTAGAATTGGTGTGCAGTGGCCAGATGCAGCAGATGTAGCTCAGGACAGATATGATTGGAGAATTAAACTGCACGGTCTGGCCGGACCTCCGTAGCCCATGGCTGCTTGATGCTGCTGCTGCTGCTGCTGCTGCTGATGATGATGATACATTGAATTGTGGCTATTAAAAATGCCCTCACGTGTAAAGGTGCATTCGTCAATTTATAAGACATGTGCATCAAAATCCGGTTGCGCTGCAGTCTGCTGCAGGAACCACTGTGCAATATCCACACGAGGCCGATAATCAGCAGGTGTCAAGGTGTGCACCCTCTGTGCATGGTAGGGGTGTAATCGTTCGTCTCGTACAACTCGCCACACCTTCGATTGGGACACACTTACGGCATGGGAAATTGCTCGCGTGCTACATTCGGGATGATCAGACCTGACAGATCCAACCCTACATAGAATTTCTTCTGTAACACGTGGCATCCTCACACTCCTTGCACGCCCTGTATCCAGCAATCCTCTGACAAAGGAGCCCGTTTCGCACAGATACCGGTGCAATCGCTGAAAGGTTTTACGATCAGGCACGCGTCTGGTCGGAAAGCACTCCCGGTACAGTCTCTGGGCTTCCTTCGCATTCCCGTCCGCAGCTCCGTACATGTAATGCATGTCTACCTTCTCCTGATTCGTGAAACACTCCATCCGTTCTACAATTCACGGTAGAAATGACGACGAGTGCGAAAACCAGCGCTTATAAGTGTTCACTGGAAGGCACTCTCTAGCGCTTCACCGCTTGAGTTCCGACCATGCATTGTGTGACGAAAACTGCTTGTTTAGGTGTGTTCTCTCACCCCTTAAAGTTTGGTTCAAGAGTTTTGAATCACCCTGTATAAATATAAATATGATTAAGACTTATGAGGTATATATAGTATGAACTATGATATATTATGAGGTATATAAGTTATGAACTATGAGTTATGAGTTAGAGTTATTTCCACATAATTAAAAAAAACTAAAACTAATCCAGACCTAACGACCTAATCTGACCTAAGCTTACCTGCGTGAATTTGCCTCCGATATTCTAATTTTCGATAAATTAAAAATTTTTATTATTTCGAAGAATTTGATCATTCGAAAAACTTACTTTCGAAGAATTCGTTTTCGAAGAACTGGTTTTCGAAGAACTTACCCTGAATCTAAAATAAGTATGTATAAGAGCAAATCATTTTCAAAAATGAGTTAGAAGTATTTCAATTATACCTTTTCATTTTTTAAATCATTTCCGGACCACTTTTTTTAAACATCTCTTTCTTAAATGATTCTACAAATTTTGATATATGATATAAATGAAAATATTTATTAACTAGCTGACTCATTTTTTGCATGGGAAATTTCAATATAACTTCTATACAACTTTGTAATTATACACAAGAAAAATAAATTTTATTATAAGCGAGATTTTTAAAATTTTATGTTTAGAACTTTATTTTAACTCGTTTCTCAAAAAAAAATATTTAAATTTACCAGATGGTAGATCAATAGAAAAGAATGGTCATTTTAATAAAGAAAACGATAAAAAAAAATTTATTTGCATTGCGTATTTGATCTATTATTTTGTCGCCCACTTGGCTATCGCCCAGATGACCATCGCCCAGTTGTCCGTCGCCCAAATGACCATCGCCCAGTGTCCGTCGCCCAGATGACCATCGCCCAGTTGTCCGTGGCCCAGATGACCATCGCCCAGTTGTCCATCGCCCAGATGACCATCGCCCAGTTGTCCGTCGCCCAAATGACCATCGCCCAGATGATCGTCGCCCAGATGACCATCGCCCAGTTGTCCGTCGCCCAGATGACCATCGCCCAGTTGTCCATCGTCCAGTGTCCGTCGCCCAGATGACCATCGCCCAGTTGACCGTCGCCCAGATGGCCATCGCCCAGTTGTCTGTCGCCCAGATGACTATCGCCCAGTTGTCCATCTCCCATTCGCCATCGCCCAGTTGTCCATCTCCCATTCGCCGTCGCCCAGTTGACCGTGTCCGATTTCCAAATGTTAGATTTTATTAAATAATTAAGAGAAATTAATTAATTAATTAATTAATTAATTAACTGTTTGTCAGAAATGTTTACAGCTGTCAAATGGGTTCACTCCTCCCAACCTTGGGCAGGGGTTCTCAGTCGGTAGCGCACGAGACTCGTAATCTGCAGTTCCCAGGTTCGAGACCAATCTTCCTCAGCGTATATCTCCGCGAAGCTTCCTCCCTGCCCTCGGTAAATAGGGAACACTTATAGGTTTGGAAATGATGCCGTCCGTCGAATGGGACGTAAATCCGTGGTCTCGTTTCCGAGAGAGACGTCAAGAACATCCTGGGTTGGCCTTGACGAGAGGCTATCATCTGTCTCCTAATGGCTCTTCAATGGATCCCATTCCTTCAACCTTCTCTGAACTCTCGGGGTCCTTGTGACGTGGCCATTTAGCCCATTGTGTGCGAAAAAGTGTCGCTCAGAGGTAAAATAACCCTGCACACGTTTAGAAAATGGACGAAATGAATATTATTTCATTGATATTGTGTCGAAGTGTTGGGTAGAAAGTGAGCATCTGAAACTTTAATAACACTAACTGCAAACTGAAACCAAAGCGGCTGATCTTCGAAGAGCGAAGCAAACAACGGCAAGATGAAACGTTGTCTGTTTCACATATGTGATGAATAATTCATGGACAGCTAGACGTGATTTAAAGGATAACATTTGGTTTCGTAATTGAATGCATCGGATGCATCATCTGGTTTCAGGAATTGTATCGTCATATCTAAGCAAAGAGGCTTCACGAGACGGAGGTTATGTGCATGCCTAATAAGATGCTTTCTGAAATGATGGAGAGATGAGCTCAATGGATTTAATCAAAAGACTGCGTAAGTCACAGATTCTGTTTCCATCGATAAAAGAATTATATTATTAAGGATTGAGAGGCTATTAAGATATATCAATGGAAGTCGTTCATTGTCCATTAAAAAAGTTTGGTAGATATGTTTTTGAGTTTTTTTTGTTATGGATTTGTTTGCACTAGGATGATTTTTCTTTGTTTAAAATCCGTTGGAATGTTTCCGTCAAAGTTTTTTCAGTCGAAGGAGTTGTCATTACTCTTTGATGTTAGGGAAGGGGGGGGGGAATGGATGTGACTCCCCCTCCCCCTCCCTCTTGGAAAATTGTAATGGAATAAAGACAAAAACGATTTAACTTGATTCTTCTTATGGGGACACGTTAAGGCTGATTCTTCCGCTACCGCGGTTCCTAATAAAGAAACTCTCAGCTAACGGATTGTGGATGGTTGTCAAAGAATTCATGGTTGTCAAAGAATTCACAAGATTTCGGAACTTTTGAAACGTGTTCGACAGTCGAAGAGAAGACGCTCTGAGGCGTGTATTGTTTCTCAGGGAGGCCGTTTCGAGCAATTGCAGTAACGTAGACTTATATATTTGTTGTCCTCAATCACTTAGAGTGTGCTATAATAATAAGTGGAATAAAAACTAATTAACTTCACAGGCTTTCTTACTTGAACTCTCAAAATGTGCCATAAGTTGGAAGGGAGCATTTTAGGCTCAATGTTCATAGAAACACTTTTCATCACTGTCCGCAATAGATCACGTTCCCAAAGTGTGACTAGACCTTTTAGAAACATCCTGTATATTACACTCATTCTTCGGGGTTGGGTTGATTTGTTTTACCTCTGAGCGGCACTTTTTTACACACCATGGGCTAAATGGCCAGGTCGCATGGACCCCGAAGGCTCAGAGAAGGTTAGGGGAGGGGACCCACTGGAACAGCTGTTGGGAGACAGATGATAGTCTTCCGTCAAGGCCATCCAGCGTGTTCTTTAATGTGCACAGGGTATGGCTCTCCCGCACATGGGGCCACGGCTTAACGTCCCATCCGACGGACGGCGGTCTTTCAAAGCCCATCGGTGTCCCCTACTGACCGTGGGCAGGGCGGGGAATTTTACGGAGATAAATCTCAACGCTGACCCAGCTGGGACTCGAACCTGGGAACTACAGATTACGAGCCTGGCGCGCTACCGACTGAGCCACCTCCGCCCCCATTCTTCGGGGAGAAACATTTCTAATAACATATAAAGTTCGTTAAAATGAAAAGTGGACAATTCATATATCGGGATAATAAAGTGAGTAATCTTTGTGGCCTCACACAGGAGAATGGGTATACATTGACAACTAATATAAAAGCATTAAACTACGAATTGGAGTAAATAATAAAAATAATATTTGACATGGATATTTGCTCTCCAAAATATCTTGCCCATTTTCTTTCATTTCAATAAGCATTTAGTGAAGTATTACACTCGAAACTGTCTTGCACACCTTAATTACACTGGGCAACAAATTTTCATAAAAGTCATGCTTCTGAGATAAAAGCTCCATTTCATAAAGTTTTAAAGGTGCTGAATATGACAATGAAAATGTAAAATTGGCTACGATTTCTGAGAAATCCGCAATAGTTTCTTATATAATAGAGTAATACGTACAAATGACATGTGTCGGTAAAACTCCGCTTCTACTTCCGACGTCGTTTTGCCCGTCGCTTGTACAGCTGCTCAGGATCATCTCTGGCGAACGTCCAACAGTAGTCAGCCAACATTGAAGTGGACAAGTTTCCCTAGTATCGTTTCTCCATCGTTGCAATGTCCCAGTGAAAACGTTCACAGTGCTCATCACTAACCATGCCGCAGTTGTCAGGGAAGTAATCTAAGTGAGAATGGAGAAAGTGGATCTGAAGATTCACTTTCTCCATCATATATCATATATCATCCAGGACATATTGCAGCCAAGTTTGTGATACATAGACATGTCCTTAACCAGTTTCTTTAGTTGTCTGCCCAAACATTTTCGAGGAATTTAGTTGATACCAGACGAAACACGTCCCAAGCCTTTTTCTCGTCACCCTGAAGCAGGTTGTCGAACATCTGGTCTCTGAAAAGAACTCCCTCTTTAATTTTCGCTTCGTGGAGTCGAGGGAATTTGTCAGCCAAGTACTTGAAAGCTGATGCAGTCCGGTCCATAGCTTTTACGAAGTTTTTCATCACACCGAGTTTGATGTGTATGGACAATAGCAGGATTTTGTGCGTTTCTGCCAGTGCTGGGTGTTACACATTCTTCTCTCTGACCTTCAGAGATTTCCTCTGAGGCCAGTTTCTCTTCACGTAGTGCAAAGTCTTTGCTCGGCTGTCCCATTCACATAAGAAACAGCAGTACTTCATGTATCCCAGCTGTAGACCCACCAACAGAGCCTCTACCTTCAAATCACAACACAGATGCCAGCCATACTTGCTGTATTGAAGACAGTTCAACAACTGTTTTAGTTTGTCGTAGGTTTTTTCATGTAGACAGCGCGTCCGACGTAACGGATGGAAGTCTATTTCCATTATGCAGCAATACCGCCTTGAGACTCAATTTCGATGACTCTATGAATAGTCGTCACTATTAAGGGTCATGTTTGATTCCGAGGGCATTCATCAGGCCATCTACATCGGAGCAGAACAGGTAATCTTCCTTTCTGAAGTAAGATGCAAACTGCTCATGACGAGTTCAAAACGAAGTCACTCGGACATTTCCCTTGAGAAGATTCCATTGTTTAAGTTTTGATCGAAGTAACTCTGCTTTGGCCTTGAACAGCTCCGGATCGTTCATTCCTTCTTCGGTGAGAATGTGTGGCGCAGATGACCCACCATGGCAGATGTATGGATGTAGACACTGAAGTCTGCGGAGAACCCGACGTCGGTTCGCCTCCCTCCTCATCGTCTGAATCGATGGAAAATTCTTTTGGAGTTTCGGTAACGGAAAGGCCTTCGCCGTGCAGAACTGGTCGGAGAACAGATTGTATATTCGGGTACGCTATTGTCCACTTCTTTTTCCTTGTGATGATGGACTCTCTCCAAACCATAGGAACAGCAAACGACATCGCCACTTTTTCGCCTTTCAGCCACTTCGGAAGATTTCTTGCATATGTACTTCAGCATATGTGTGGGACCCAGGCCTTGTCCTGGTCCCTGATCTTTCATCCAAAATAAAACTCATACGCCGCTTTCACTATTGAAGTGATGGCCCTTTTCTGGCTTGCAAACGTCACTTCCCCACAAATGTAACAAAATGCACCTGCACTATTAACACAGTTACGAGGCATCACTACTGCTGGATTAAAACTGCAAGGATCACTTGTGTTGTACTTATGACTCACGGGTAAATGAGAGTCGATCAAAAGACTTGCTCACCCTACGAGACGTCGCTTACAACCAACGATTGCATCATCTTTTGTCTGTGATCGTAAAGCCGCGATATCATGACTCAACTACATTGCATCAGACAATGATGCAATACCTCCGGTGGTTATGTGTATGGTGGGCTGATGCAATATGTTGCAATCTGGAGTTTAAAATACAGCGTTGCGAAGTGGTTACCTATGTACTCAATGCGGACTGAGTCGTTTATACATGACCATCTCTATCTCTCCTAAACAAGAGCCAATCGACAAAATTTATTGACATTTTCGTGTTCAGCACCTCCAAATTATTAAAGATTGGCTATTTTCACTTCAAAACTTTTTTGTGTGTTTGGGTGATTAACAGTTCAACGATCATTCAGTGTATCGCGAAATATTTCGTGTTATCAGCGCAAAATATTGCGAGAAAGCTTTAATTCCCACCCACCCCCACCGCAGAGGCTAAATTCTCGGGTACGTGCCTGACATAAGTAAAAAAAAAGTATATGTATATGTATATGGAAATTTTATTACACGTACAGTCGCTCAAAAAAGTATCCTAACGCTATGGTTGATTACAGAATTCAGAAAAAATATATGGCAACGATTTCTTTTAGAAATTAGTGATCTGGCAACCTTCGTGTCAGGTGACACGAAGGTTGCCAGATCACTAATTTCTAAAATTTCTGAATTCTGTAATCAACCATAGCGTTAGGATACTTTTTTGAGCGACTGTACATATTTACATGTTCTTTTCCAATCCAATTGGTGTTCTTCTTTTTTACCGAGGACAGAATTGGGGTTAGCGGGGAAAATAGCAGATGTTGCGTACTATACCATCTGGGCCATCACATCCCCTGCCTAGTTTGTTTCTCTGTATACATTATTATGATGGGCCCACCTATTTCGATACTGATATATATATATATGTACAGAAATATATACACACATATGTATACAGAAATATATTCACACACATATATACATGCACAAATATACAAACACACACACACACATATATACAGTATAATACAGAAATATATACACACACATACAACATATATTCAAAAATATATACCCACACACATACATGTATGCACATAAAAATATATAAACACACATATATATTGTTACGACAGAAGAACGTGCTGCAATGAATTTATGATAAACGTGTCATGAACTCTCGCGTATGCTACAGCGTGAGAATTACGTATACAACGAATTAAAAAATAGAACCTATTTGAAAAATAGGAAATATTGATTTGTTAAGTAGGGGTTATTGATAAGTGAAAGGGGACATAGTTAGTCTCAGTATATACACGAGAAGTGTTTAAAAGAGAAGAAATATTTTATATGGTGACTGCGCTGGAGGTTGATTAGTTTATTAGTGTGGATCGTGTTAGTAAACTAGTAAAGGAAAAGAAGAATTTATCGTCTTGTGCGTGGTGATCAACCTCTGAAAAGAATTAGTTCTGAGAAACCAGTACACTTAGCCGCAGTTTTGGAGTATTTGATGACTAAAACCTTAGAAGGAAGTCATTTTGTATATAGTTATTTAGTTTGTTTAGGAATTGGTAAGGATCTTCCCGTTAGATTGAATATTTATTAATTCAACATGATTTTATTATTCACTGAATGATTTTAGCCATGTTTTGTGATTTGGGTGTGAATATAATTGAAATAATGCATTCTTCTGAAAGTTTATCTTTGTATTGTTATAGAGTTTCGTGCCGGTTGACTTAGTTTGTATAAATAATTTCATCCATGCTTTTGTAATAAATTGCATTGCTTTCTAATTAACATTGTAAAATATTTACTTCAACTCACGTTGAGTGCTCATCCATTTTAATTCGTAACAATATATATAGAGATATATATACACACATACACATATACAGAAGTATACACACACCTCTATATTCAGAAATATATATATACACACACACATATATATATACAGATATATATACAAAAATATTTAAAAAATAAAAAAATACCCCCTCAAGCAGCTGCTTGCCACAGAAGTCTGACAGGAGCCTGTTTTTTTTATTCCAGAATAGAAGGTCTGTGAGGATGGCAGGACCTCACCAAAAAGACGACACACACATACATACATACATACATACATACATGCCTTACCCGGGACTGGAACCCAGGTCCTTTAGATCAGTAGTCAAGCGTGCTAACCACGCGGCCACAGGACTGTTAGATAAATATAGAGGAAAAATTGTCATTAGTCGCGTTAGATCTGAACCCACGACCTCCTGAAAAAATGTCAGGTGCTCTGACCGCTGAGCTACGCTTCGGCTGAGCGCCGAACAATCCTCCTCTATTAGTGGCCTTAAGCATTATACCATAGAATAAGTCATTGAAAATGTAGTTGAGTATAATTGAAGACTCTGGTCCAGATGGCACTTTCCAGTTTAGTGCACACGGCCAGCCCACATCAAACATCAAATCAGTACCAGGTGTATCTGTGAGATTCTATTATTTCATCACATACTGTATATATACAGGTAATATACACACGCATACTGTATATCAGAAATATATTCATCCACACGCATACTGTATATCAGAAATATATTCATCCACACGCATACTGTATATCAGAAATATATTCATCCACACGCATACTGTATATCAGAAATATATTCATCCACACGCATACTGTATATCAGAAATATATTCATCCACACGCATACTGTATATCAGAAATATGTTCATCCACACGCATACTGTATATCAGAAATATATTCATCCACACGCATACTGTATATCAGAAATATATTCATCCACACGCATACTGTATATCAGAAATATATTCATCCACACGCATACTGTATATCAGAAATATATTCATCCACACGCATACTGTATATCAGAAATATATTCATCCACACGCATACTGTATATCAGAAATATATTCATCCACACACATATATAGAAATATAAACACAGGGCTGGATCTATGGAGGAAGTGGGCCATTAATGCTAGTAAAAGTAATATAGGCACGGAATGATTAAACTTACGTATATATTTCATGCATTGTTCGGAATATTTTTTTTAAAAGTCTAAAACGGCGGGTCAAATAATATGATGCAAAGGGTTGGGTTGTTTTGCCTCTGAGCGGCACTTTTTTGCACACCAT
The DNA here is from genome assembly GCA_038380435.1 of Ryuthela nishihirai. Taxonomy (NCBI): domain Eukaryota; kingdom Metazoa; phylum Arthropoda; class Arachnida; order Araneae; family Heptathelidae; genus Ryuthela; species Ryuthela nishihirai. The sequence goes on along the minus strand of JAWZYU010000001.1, from coordinate 88,620,594 downwards.
GGGCTAAATGGCCAGGTCACATGGACACCGAAGGCTCAGAGAAGGTTGGGGAGGGGACCCATTGGAACAGCTGTTGGGAGACAGATGGTAGCCTCCCGTCAAGGCCATCCAGCGTGTTCTTTAACGTGCACAGGGTATGGCTCTCCCGTACACGGGGTCACGGCTTAACTTACCATCCGACGGACGGCGGCCTTTCCAAGCCCATCGGTGTCCCCTACTCACCGTGGGCAGGACGCGGAATTTTGCGGAGATAAATCTCAACGCTGACCCAGCTGGGACTCGAACCTGGGAACTACAGATTACGAGCCTGGCGCGCTACCGACTAAGCCACCCCATATGATGCAAAGGAAATCCAGTCTCTTGGTGTATAAAATAAATTAATGAGTCGGCCAAGAAACGCAATTTGGCAGGAAAAAAAGTTAAAGGTGATAGAGGAGGGAATGCCTCTACCTTTAATTTTTTTTTTCTGCCAGATTCAGTTTCTTGCCTGCCTCATTAATTTTTTTTCTAGATCCGAGCATGTACACACACACACATATTCAAAAATTCATTCCGCCATACCATTTTTTAATTCATCCTGTCCTGTTATAAGTGATTGCAGACTTTAAAATAATTTTAATTATTTAATAGTATAACTGAAATCTTAGAGTTATTTGGAAAGAAAATTACTAGAAATAATTCGTTGAAACTGAAGATGTAAAAAAAAAATCAAAGTCTGAACAATGCTTATTTTTAACTACTATAGAAAACTGAATTAAAGTTTAAAATTATGTCCAAAAGAAATTATTTCTTTCACTTATTTTTTTTGCAATTAGAAAAAAAAAACAATAAACCTAAATTATTACTGAGCACGAAGTCTTGTGTGGTAATTGGAGCACGAACTCATCTCTGTTATTTACATCATCAAACCATATTTAAAAAAAAACGCGGACGGATATAGTCTGTTGATACACAAGGAATACAACATACAAACACAAAGACATACCATCTGGAATAGTACTTAGGTATGCTAGTCAACTACTTTTGTAGTGAGTGGATTGGCTTGTTTTACCTCTGAGGGGCACTTTTTTGCACACCATGGGCTAAATGGCCAGGCCATAAGGACCCCGAAGGCTCAGAGAAGGTTGGGGATTGTTTGTTGTTGGGTTGTTTTACCTCTGAGCGGCACTATTTTGCAAACCATGGGCTAAATGGCCAAGGCACATGGACCCCGAAGGCTCAGAGAAGGTTGGGGATTGCTTGTTGTTGGGTTGTTTTACCTCTGAGCGGCACTTTTTTGCAAACCATGGGCTAAATGGCCAAGGCACATGGACCCCGAAGGCTCAGAGAAGGTTGGGGGTTGTTTGTTGTTGGGTTGTTTTACCTCTGAGCGGCACTTTTTTGCAAACCATGGGCTAAATGGCCAAGGCACATGGATCCCGAAGGCTCAGAGAAGGTTGGGGTTGTTTGTTGTTGGGTTGTTTTACCTCTGAGCGGCACTTTTTTGCAAACCATGGGCTAAATGGCCAAGGCACATGGACCCCGAAGGCTCAGAGAAGGTGGGGGAGGGGACCCACTGGAACAGCTGTTGGGAGACAGATGGTAGCCTCCCATCAAGGCCATCCAGCGTGTTCTTTAACGTGCACAGGGTATGGCTCTCCCGCACACGGACCCACGGCTTAACGTCCCATCCGACGGACGGCGGCCTTTTCAAGTCCATCGGTGTCCCTTACTGACCGTGGGCAGGGCGGGGAATTTTGCGGAGATAAATCTCAACGCTGACCCAGCTGGGACTCGAACCTGGGAACTACAGATTACGAGCCTGGCGCTCTACCGACTGAGCCACCCCCGCCCCTTGTAGTGAGCGAAAATATAACTTAGGTCTTATTAAGATCCTTAATTTACCCTATCTAAATCAATATTTGAACAATATTACTTCTGCATTTGGGGCGGGGGTGGCTCAATCGGTAGCGCGCCAGGCTCGTAATCTGTAGTTCCCAGGTTCGAGTCCCAGCTGGGTCAGCGTTGAGATTTATCTCCGCAAAACTCCCCGCCCTGTCCACGGTCAGTAGGGGACACCGATGGGCTTGGAAAGGCCGCCGCCCGTCGGATGGGACGTTAAGCCGTGGTCCCGTGTGCGGGAGAGTCATATCCTCTGCACGTTAAAGAACACACTGGATGGACTTGACGGGAGGCTACCATCTGTCTCCCAACAGCTGTTCCAGTGGGTCCCCTCCCCCAACCTTCTCTGAGCCTTCGGGGTCCATGTGACCTGGCCATTTAGCCCATGGTGTGCAAAAAAGTGCCGCTCAGAGGTAAAACAACCCAAAACAACCCAACTTCTGCATTTAAAATAAGTGTGGGGTGTTAAGCTTTTAGAGCAGGAATGTGTTCTGATAAATTTATCCAAAAAAAAAATATTGAGGAAATTATTTGCTGGCAATTTAAGAATATGTGGATATTTATGAAATGGTCGAAATAATATTTCTTCTCATTTTAGTTTCAATTAACGTCAAAGGTAAATTCTTTTGTTTAGCATTGATGTTGTTAATGTTCAAACGCTCATTAACCCCTTAAATACTGAAGGAATATTGATAATGTTCGATATTTAAATAGAACTGATTAATAAAATAATAATAAATACCCCCCTCAAGCAGCTGCTTGCCACAGAGGTCTAACAGGAGCCTGTCAGTTTATATGCCAGAGTAGCAGGTCTGAGAGGATGGCAAGACCTCAGCAGAAAAACAACACGCACAACCATGCCTTACCCGGGGCTCGAACCCAGGTCCCTTAGATCAGTAGCCAAGCGTTCTAACCATTCGGCCATGGGATTAAGATTTTTAATTTATAATAGTCACATTTTCACATTAGAAGCGTATTTTAAAATTTATTGAGCTTGGAAGTTTAGCGCACCATTGACATAATATGGGGTGGTTAACAGTTCAATGATCATTCAGTGTACTATGTAAGCGTCTGGAATCAAAAGCATCAAATTTAATGTTATAAAGGTTACATTAAGCACAGTCGAATTTAAATATATGTGATGCGCAAAACCAAATGAAATAGCTCGTTTAATAAGTAAAGGAAATTTTGAATTTTATTCCCATTAGATATTGCCTGAGAAAGAGATGCTTTTGCCTCACTTTTCCATGTAGCTATAAGACCTAATTATAATCTCATTAAAACATTTTCTTCTCACATATCTTTGAACTGAGCTGAAAAATAAGAAACAATTTTGCTTTACCTTTGAACGGAACATTTCTTTTCACAAAAAGGCTAAATGGCCAGGTCACAAGGACCCAGAGACGGCCGAACGAAGGGGACCGTCTGAGCAGCTTTTAGGATTTTGGTTTGGTTGTTTTACATCTGAGCGGCACTTTTTTGCACACAATACGCTAAATGGCCAGGTCACATGGACCCCGAAGGCTCAGAGAAGGTTGGGGGAGGGGACCCACTGGAATAGCTGTTGGGAGACAGATGGTAGCCTCCTGTCAAGGCCATCCAGCGTGTTCTTTAACGTGCACACGGCATGGCTCTCCCGCACACGGAGCCACGGCTTAACATCCCATCCGACGGACGGCGGCCTTTCCAAGCCCGTCGGTGTCCCCTACTGACCGTGGGCAGGGCGGGAAATTTTGCGGAGATAAATCTCAACGCTGACCCTGCTGGGACTCGAACCTGGGAACTACAGATTACGAGCCTGGCGCGCTACCGACTGAGCCACCCCCGCCCCTAGCTTTTAGGACACAGATGAAATCAATTTGGGCATCCCAACCGACGGAGCGCTCGCTGCCTTTCAAAGCCCTCGGTGTCCCCTTTCTGAACGAAGGCAGGCAGGGTAGAGGTTTAGCGGAAATAAATCTGATAGCTATCAAAAGTGTAGCTCAGTCCTACGAACTGCAGATTAGGTTCGTGATGCGTCCTGAGCCAACGGTTCAGTCGGCAGCGGAGTGTCAGGCAAGTAATACCCCCTTCCGATATATACGATTCTTAAGAAAAATTTCCGCTCTTCGAGAAAAATATCTTCACATTACAAAACTAGGATCATCACGAACAGTCAAAGAACAATTTCAAGACCACATCTGAAATTTGATAAAGCACGAAAACGAAAAACTGGTTCACACTTTCGTGTTCATTCCTCATTTTAAAAAATAAATTTTAAAATAAGAATCGTAATCAATGTGGAAAGTTCGAAAGTTTTATCACGAAGAAGATATTCCAATTACATTGGGGAATACTCTATGTGCAGCTGAAACACTTCGTTTAAGCGGAAAAGAAATCCCGAGTCTCTCCGAGATTGAAGTAAATACAAATAAAATGATTGTTTTTGGAATATCCATCCCCCATACCATTGCTAGAAACAGAAAGAGAAGTCGCCGGGCTCCAGATTAAAAAGCATCAAATATGAACTATGATCCTGCATAAGCAGACTGAATTCCCTCACCATTTTTATCTAGAGCTATTTTCGAGGAAATAGTGATACCATTAACGACAGATTCAGATAGATATGTTTAGAGATGAATTTTTTTTGTCTATTTTGCTACTTTCTTGTGCATGTTTCACTCGGTAGGAAAACGAAACTTTTGCATTTGTGTCTAATGAAAAGGAAAGTTAGGCACTTTGTCGAATGCTCTAGCTACATGTCGAACAAATCTCCAAAGTGAAAAAAAAATAATACGAAGCAAATTTCCCTGACGCTGTTCCCCCAGATTGTTTTGAACCAGATACGACTCACAATTCTCCTGGGCTGAGGCAACTTTATTTAGGTTCTGATTCTACTTGATCGCTGCATCTGATGCATTTATAATATATTCACATTTAATAATAATAAAAATAGGTAATGCTCTACTAAAATGTGATACTAATCGAAAGCCACATTCAATGTTTTCTTAACTCCTAAAATAAGCTTTTTTATGGAAAAATGCCACTGGGAATAAATATCTCAGTCAAATTCTCTAAATCTTGATTTTTTTTTAACAATATTCATTTACTTATATAGGAAGCAATGGAAGACGGAAATTTAAACTACAACATCGTGACTCCAACAGTTATAAAATTGGCAAAACGTTCAAAAACCAGTAATTAAACTTCTAAGAACATATCGTGGTAAACGCTGGATAACATAGTCATTCCTCATAATCTTCACCATCGTTATCATCCTATTCATTCATGGATTACCCACTGCTGGAAGAAGACGTCACCATGCAACTTCCAATATTGTCTATCCTGTTTTGTGGGGCGGGGGTGGCTCAGTCGGTAGCGCGCCAGGCTCGTAATCTGTAGTTCCCAGGTTCGAGTCCCAGCTGGGTCAGCGTTGAGATTTATCTCTGCAAAATTCCTCGCCCTGCCAACGGTCAGTAGGGACACTGATGGGCTTGGAAAGGCCGCCGTCCGTCGGATGGGACGTTAAGCCGTGGCCCCGTGTGTGGGAGAGCCATACCCTGTGCACGTTAAAGAACACGCTGAATGGCATTGACGGGAGGCTACCATCTGTCTCCCAACAGCTGTTCCAGTGGGTCCCCAACCTTCTCTGAGCCTTCGGGGTCCATGTGACCTGGCCATTTAGCCCATGGTGTGCAAAAAAGTGCCGCTCAGAGGTAAAACAACCCAACTATCCTGTGTTGCATAGGGAAAGCAATTATCGAAATAATGCTAAACTAAATCGGAACGCCGTTGCAGTGCTCATTGTTCCCGAATCACTGAACCGGAACGTGTTCTCTGTACCTGATTTTCAGAATTGTTGAGTGCAAGTAATTCCATACTTTTTAAATAAAATATTACTGAAATATTAGTATTATGTCAAAAAAGAAATAAATCACAAAATTTAATTTTATATATATCAGATATAGTGTTTAATGACGAAGATGTATGTGGGGGGGAGTGAGGGAGGGGGTTGAGAGTGCAATCATCCTCTCATTGAGGAAATATATTTTTAAGAAACAATTATAATAAATATACATTAAGAAATAATTTATCTCTGTCCTTTGTGTAGGGAAGTACTTTTTTTCCTTTTTTTTTTATAAAAAAAATTTGTTCATCGACGTGTGAGTGGTTAGTCTGGTTAGCTGCTGATCTTAGGAACTTTACCTCACTTCAAACCCCGGATAAAAAAGGTCTGGATATTTTCTTTTGTGTGATCTTTTCTGCTGAGGTCTCGCCTCCATCACAAACCTTCTCCATGGCGTATTGATTGGCAGGTTTCTGCCAGACTTCTGTGGCAAGCAGTTGCTTAAGGCGGAATTTGTTCATTCCGATTAAGGCGGAATTGTTTATCATTATCTCATATTGAAACAAAACAAAATATTTGAAAACTCCCATACTTCCAAATATTTCGGCTATTCTTGGCTACGCCACTGAATGTATATAAAAGAATTATACATAAATCCAAAATTTTGTTATTTTCTATCTAATTGTCGTTGTGTGTACGCCTGAATAAAGGCTTTGGGTTTTTGGGGTGTTTTACCTCTGAGCGGCACTTTTTTGCACACCATTTGCTAAATGGCGAGCTCACAAGGACCCCGAAGGCTCAGAGAAGGTTGTGGGAAGGGGACCCACTGTAACAGCTGTTGGGAGACAGATGGTAGCCTCCCGTCAAGGCCATCCAGCGTGTTCTTTAACGTGCACAGAGTATGGCTCTCCCGCACACGGGGCCACGGCTTAACGTCCCATCCGACGGACGGCGGCCTTTCCAAGCCCATCGGTGTCCCCTACTGACCGTGGGCAGGGCGGGGAATTTTGCGGAGATAAATTTCAACGCTGACCCAGCTGGGACTCGAACCTGGGAACTACAGATTACGAGCCTGGCGCGCTACCGACTGAGCCACCTCCGCCCCCTGAATAAAGGCATCACTGTTATTAAAAATACAGAACAATTTCTCCTTCCAATGCTGAATTCTATAAACATATATGTGTGGAAGATGCGAAATTCTTTCGCCGTCATTCCTATTCCAGATTTGGGTAGTCTTACCTCTGAACGGCACTTTGTGCACACAAAGACTAAAGGTCTAGGTCACAAGGACCCTTAAAAGCTCAGAGTGCAGTAGAAGAAGGGATTCCAATGGAGAACTGTTACGAGAAAAACAGAAATCTCCCGTTAAAATCATCCAGCAGGTCTTTCAACGTAAAGAGGGTGTTGATTTTCTAAGCAAGTAGTCACGACTTAACGGTGTCATCCGAGAGACGGCGATATTTCCAAGCCGAACGGTGTCCCTTTCTCATCGAGGGCAGGGTGGGATTTAAAGGATATCTCAACGCTGGCACAGTTAGGACTCGAGTCTCGGAACATCAGTTTATCAGAGAGATGCAAAATAGATACGTCACCATATGCTGAAACGCAAAGGCTATTCTGACAACTTTTTATTTAAAGGAAATCTCAACGCTGGCACAGTTAGGACTCGAGTCTCGGAACATCAGTTTATTAGAGAGATGCAAACTGAGATACGTCACCATATGATGAAACGCAAAGGCTATTCTGACAACTTTTGATTGGCAAGGTGTGATTTAAAGGAAATCTCAACGCTGGCACAGTTAGGACTCGAGTCTCGGAACATCAGTTTATTAGAGAGATGCAAACTGAGATACGTCACCATATGCTGAAACGCAAAGGCTATTCTGACAACTTTTGATTGGCAAGTCATAGAAAAAGTAATCAAAAGAGACAAATGGTGTATTTTATAGATTTGAGTGGATGCTTCCAAAATTAATGGAATTGACAGAGAGTCAATTTCATTCTCATTTTATTTTAGCCTGAATTCAATATCCGAAATTTAATATTACATTGAACTACTATGGAAAAGCACCACTATGTCGTTAATGTTGACTAAACTTATTAGTAAATTGTTAAAAAGCGAAAAGTATTATGACTTGAATGCAAAAACCAGAGTTAATGATAATTTATAGATATTTAATGTTTTACAATTTTCACCCATTTGTTCTTCATAGTTCGTTTTCGAAAACACACTTCTGTTTTTTGTGTATTTCAGAATTTTTTAAGGGTCACAGAATATACTTCTTACGCTGCAGCCCTTTAGCAGCTTTTAGCAGCCCTTTAGCAGCTCTGATAAACCCTACTCGAAGTAGAAATCGCAACACAAGAAAAAATGGAAGTAGAGATATGTAAATCGCATGAGCAAATTGGCCACCGGATATACGCAAATGATCAAATTTTCACATCGAATGAACACATGACATCCAGCCTAGCCGTGGATAAATACTGGGTCCCCATGAATTGGTATCATAGCATGACCTTCAGTGAGATTGGAGTGCATTCTGCAAAACGTTTAGAACATACTTGGAGACACCAGCAGGACCCTTATGCGCAATTGATGCTTTCTGAGACACATGGAATTGTCGATTTACGAGAGCTCGGATTGAGCTCTCAAGCGATAACCACAAACATGGAGAGCAATGTGAGCAAGTGCAATGGTGCATTCACACAACATCATGAAGCACAAATGATATAGGGGACAGTTATAGGACCACACGCCACATCAGAGGATGTGAAGATCGCATACTCTGTAGGAGAGATGTTTGCAACCCTTTCACCATAGTGACTGGGGGCGGGTCGGTAGCGCGCCAGGCTCGTAATCTGTAGTTCCCAGGTTCGAGTCCCAGCTGGGTCAGCGTTGAGATTTATCTCTGCAAAACTCCCTGCCCTGCCCACGGTCAGTAGGGGACACCGATGGCTTGGAAAGGCCGCCGTCCATCGGATGGGACGTTAAGCCGTGGCCCCGTGTGCGGGAGAGACATACCCTGTGCACATTAAAGAACACGCTGGATGGCCTTGACGGGAGGCTACCATCTGTCTCCCAACAGCTGTTCCAGTGGGTCCCCTCCCCCAACCTTCCCTGAGCCTTCGGGGTCCTTGTGGCCTGGCCATTTAGCCCATGGTGTGCAAAAGAGTGCCGCTCAGAGGTAAAACAATCCAAAACAAACTATAGTGACTGTGCTGCAGAGTGATTTGCGGACCATGGTCTCCACGCAACTCATTACACAACGTTTGCATGATGCATGAATGAGGACAAGAAGTCTAGTCCACGCAACTGCCTTTGCAGTGGCATCACCGGTTAAGTCCTCCCCTGGAACCCCTTGACTCTCCAGTGGTGTCGAGCGAGGCAACAGAGTGTTGTTCACAGACGAGTTACGATTCTGTTTCATCATGCTAGATGGCCGTTTGTTTACATGGTGTCAGCAGCATCAACGACATGAGGAAGCCTGTTCCATTAGCCACCATACGGTCCCCAACATGGTACAATGGTATGGGGTGGCATCACATATGGTGGCGGGACACTTCTACTCCATGTTTTTGTCACGCTAACGGCAAGACGTTACATCGATGACATCATTAATCCTGTGGCACGACTCTTCTTACCACCATGCCTAAACTGATTCTGCAGCAGGACAACTCCACCCCACACACTGCACGTGCAAAGATGGACAGTCTCCAAACTGTGGACATTCTCCCATGGCGGTATACTCTCCGAACTTGTCGCCCATTCAACATGGGTGGCAGCTTATGGTTTGCTGCATTCAGTGCATTCTGCGAAGCAAGTGATGTATGCCCCTGAAACTGACAGGATGGAACTATGAGGATAGATGTACAAATGATCAAAAAAAGGAAAGTGAGAATGTAAGTTACATGAGTTTATTACAGATTCATCAGCACATAATAGGCCCACCTCGGGTGGTTATACAAACTTTTAGATGTCTCGATATGCCATCAATCAGATGGTTAATGTTGTCCTGAAGTATGGCGTTTCAAACAGCATCCAATTGGGCATGTAACTGTACCAGGTTCGCCACAGGAGGGAGCTGGTGAATGCAGCAAACCATAAGCTGCCACCCATGTTGAATGGGCGACAAGTTCGGAGAGTATACCGCCATGGGAGAATGTCCACAGTTTGGAGACTGTCCATCTTTGCACGTGCAGTGTGTGGGGTGGAGTTGTCCTGCTGCAGAATCAGTTTAGGCATGGTGGTAAGAAGAGTCGTGCCACAGGATTAATGATGTCATCGATGTAACGTCTTGCCGTTAGCGTGACAAAAACATGGAATAGAAGTGTCCTGCCACCATCACTTGCTTCGCAATGCTGTGATTTCAACTTTGAGCAGTGTAAATTAATTGTTCCCTATGATCGATAGATAAGAGTGAATAACAGTTTATTTACCAATTCAAAGATATAAGAGTCCTCTATCCTCTACTAAGCTTTTTTTTTTCATTAATACATTTCTTTAACCCAATCGTACTTGTTGAATACCTTTCTAAAATTAAATGGCAAATGTCGTTACGTAGCAGGGATGACTGAAGTATACTCTTTCGATGCATTTTGTAGAGAACGATTTATTAATCCAGTTAATTACTCTTTACCTATTATTCTAGGTGAAACCACAAACTCGCGGGTTTTTACACCTGTGCGTAGGTGTGCTCCAGAATTGCTGTGCCAAATGTCGTGTATGAAGATGAAATAAACGAATGCACCAAGTAGAGGACCACACACTGTTTATTTACATTCACACATACTGTATACGTACCATACGCAATGTGCTCGATTCTGTGGGCCTTAGCTGCGTTCAACACTTCTCAAAAGGCTTTATAGATGTTCTTGAAGATTTTCTGCAATCAGCTTAATTCAACCTGAATGCTGCTCTACTTCTACAGGCATTCATTTGATGAGGTGGAAATCTCTACAGAAACCTCTTTACCAACCTCAAAATTCGCTGAGAAGATATCTTAATTTTTATCTACACCACCTGGTTCACACAGGACCGTACTCTGGTTCACACAGAACCTTATCCTGGTTCACACAGAACCTTATCCTGGTTCACACAGAACTCAATCCTGCTCCTTTAGGGATCCCGAGAAAGAGCTACGTCACTTCGACGTGCTAACACAAAGACCTCTCTGCTTGTCAGCAACACTCAGTCTGATGTTCATTTGTTTTGTATCTTCGGCCCTTCTATTGCTGATTCGCACTCTAACCGTCCTCCGTCTAGGACAGAAGTGAAATAAAAACCCTTTGTTGGCGCTCGGTTCCCAAGCATATGAAGAACTGCCCAGCTTCTCCCCTAATGACGGGGGCGGGGATGGCTCAGTCGGTAGCGCGCCAGGCTCGTAATCTGTAGTTCCCAGGTTCGAGTCCCAGCTGGGTCAGCGTTGAGATTTATCTCCGCAAAATTCTCCGCCTTGCCCACGGTCAGTAGGGGACACCGATGGGCTTGGAAAGGCCGCCGTCCGTCGGATGGGACGTTAAGCCGTGGCCCCGTGTGCGGGAGAGCCATACCCTGTGCACGTTAAAGAACACGCTGGATGGCCTTGACGGGAGGCTACCATCTGTCTCCCAACAGCTGTTCCAGTGGGTCCCCTCCCCCAACCTTCTCTGAGCCTTCGGGGTCCATGTGACCTGGCCATTTAGCCCATGGTGTGCAAAAAAGTGCCGCTCAGAGGTAAAACAACCCAAACAACCCCTAATGACAACTTAAGGGCCACATTCCCATTTCTGAAAATACCCTTATAACATACATATATACATACACAACGACAATAAATACAATAATAAAATAAATTACAGGAACTCGACAACGAACATTAATATAATGGCATATTTTCATATTTTGACGCGTGAGAGAATCTCTTTTATGAACTACTTTAAACTTTCTTATCGCTTCGATATTTCGGTGCATTATTTCTCGCTTTGTATTTAGAATTTGCACGATGGTTTTAACAAATTTCAAATTCAAATCTTTATTATACCATAGGTAAATCTTTGCATTTTTTTAAGACAATACGATATTGCGTATGTTAAGCGATGTGTTCCTGATAAACATCTGCAAACCAAGCAAACCTTGTTTAAATAGCAAAAGGGAGATACTCCAGTCCTCTCATTATGTACATAAAAAATTGCTAATGAAATCACTATCGTGACGTGCAGTATGTTCATTCAATTGAAATTCGTGAATGCTGAAGAAAGCGGAACGATGCACAATTCTGCGTTATGAATTTGTTACATTAGTGGCAAAAGTTTCTACGCAAATTTAATACCTGGCAGTCACTTCCGGTATCAGCCAGCGTGTTGTGTTGTTTGGGTTGTTTTACCTCTGAGCGGCACTTTTTTGCACACCATGTGCTAAATGGCCAGGTCACAAGGACCCCGAAGGCTCAGAGAAGGTTAGGGGAGGGGACCCACTGGAACAGCTGTTGGGAGACAGATGGCAGCCTCCCGTCAAAGCCATCCAACGTGTTCTTTATCGTGCATAGGGTATGGCTGTCTCGCCATACGGGGCCACGGCTTAACGTCCCATCCGACGGACGGCGGCCTTTCCAAGTCCATCGGTGTCCCCTACTGACCGTGGGCAGGGCGGGGAATTTTGAGCAGATAAATCTCAACGCTGGCCCAGCTGGGACTCGAACCTGGGAACTACAGATTACGAGTCTGGCGCGCTACCGACTGAGCCACCCTCGCCCCTCAGCCAGCGTGACACGTTTCATTACAAGAACTAGGTCGAGGTAGTGAAAGACGATTATTACACACGAAAAGTTTCTCTAGAGGCGTTTCGTGTCTTTCTACGTGAAATATTAGTAAAATAGAAAATTGCATTTGTACAGACCCGGTTTCGTTAATAAATTCGAATCAGAACACTGCCAGTAATTCGTGAAGTTTTCACATGCTTCTCTTATATTTCCAAAATTTTCCAATGCAACTAATTACATGTACTTGAATGCAGCGCAATGCACATGGTGCCCTCTTAATGTCGTTTGTGTTCTTTAAATCTCGAAGTTAAGCGAAATTGCATTAAACTAATCGAAATATATATTGCTCATAATCTTGATGTAAGTGCAATGTATTGCAAGATATACTTTCATAGTACTACTGACCAAGTATAACCTTGACAAATTGTTGTAGTAACAGTACGCAAAATAGTTCTCTACTTTGTCTATAAAATATTGTTTTAAATGTTTTTTTTTTGTTTTCTATTATGCCTGCAATAGTAATAAAATTATCTGTAGTTATTACGATAATGATGAGAACAGTAAAACAGTCAAGAAGATATATTCGCAAATCAGTTCAGCAAATGGAATTTATGTGTATCGGGTCAATTAGGCTTAGAGGTATCTGAAGAGCATAATTACATTCGCCGGCAGAACAATACTATATCAACTATTCATATATAATTTAAAATGTGAAAGCCGTACATAGGAAAGTAAAGGAAAATAAAGGATTTCGCCTCGTTTTCCAAATTTAACTTATATAATTACATTTCATCATCATCATCATCAAGCAGCCATGGGCTACGGAGGTCCAACAGACCGTGTAGTTTAATTCTCCAAGCATATCTGTCCTGAACTACATCTGCTGCAACTGGCCACTGCACACCAATTCTAACAAGGCCTGTTTGACATTGTCTGCCCACCGCATCCTAGGTCTCCCCCTCCTTCTGAGGCCTCTACGCACACTGTTCATAACCCTATTCGCCAATCTATAATTATCCATACGGGCAACATGGCCAAACCAGCGGAGTCTCTGCACAATATGCTGCTTAAAGGAGGTTGCACTCCTTTGCCTAACCTCATCATTAGTTACAAAGTTAAACCACCTAATGCCTAAGATACTGCGTAAGCATCTGGAATCAAAAGCATCTAGTTTCCTGTTATCTTGTTTACAATGTGTCCAAGTTTCACTACCATAACTAACCCTAGAAAGAACCAAAATATTATACAGTCTAATTTTAGTCTTTAGGTGTGTATGCCTATTTCTCCACAATCTCCATAGATTCTTAAATGTCCCAGCAGCAATCCCTATTCGTCTGTTAATCTCATGCCGCACATCACCAGTATCTGTGACTGGTGATGTGCTCCCAAGATAATTAAACTGTGACACCTGCTCAAGACTGCAACCATTCAGATGAACTGAATCACAGCCTGCCTGACCAATTTTCATCACTTTAGTTTTCTCTCTGTTTATAACCAAACCTACTCTACTACAAGTCTCATCAACAGCTCGAATGAAAGAGTTCATCTCATCAACATCATTCGCCAAAAGGGCTAAATCATCAGCATAATCTAAATCAGAAATTTTCGTATCTCCAGTCCATTTAAGGCCAAAATCTTTTTCTTGAAGTAAATTTCGCATAACATAACCAATAACCAAACAAAAGAGAAAAGGAGACAAAACCTTCGACAAACCGCTGACTGCTCCTTGTGTCGCCATCAGCACTGTCGACGATGTTGGCAACCAATCACAGAGTGAACAGTCTGTCTCTAGCGCCCCCTAGTGGTCAATAAGAAATATGAAATAAACCTCAGTGCTTTGCAGTGTATTAAATAGATATGGCAAATAGCTTCCATGGGAAAAATATCTGCTGGTTGAATATAAAAAATGAAACTTCCGTTGTGAGATAAGATGACCAATGCAATGCCAACGAAGGGAGTTTTTTCATACACTCCTGGCTCGACCATCTTGGCAAATTGGTGCCTCTATTTTTATATAAAGTGTAATATAACAGGGAGATTTGCAAAATAATATATAAATGTAAAATTTATGCTAGAATAAACTTATTAAAGGTATGAAAATATTTTTACATTTACTTTTATGCTAAAATGCTTTTATATTTACTTTATCTTTGTTTTTATGTTTATTAGAATTTTAAGGGAATCATTCCTTCCCTTACTTAAATGAACGGGTGACAGAAATTTTCACCACTAGTCTTCCAGGTCCTCATTTTTTAGTTCTTGATGTCAGTCTGTTGTTTTCTTTGTCCATTCTTTTTCCATCCTCATCACGTATCCTGGTCATCGCTACTTGACAGACTTTATCCCGATTTTAATACCTTCAACCCTTGTATTTTTTCTAATCTATTTGTTTTACCTTATACTTAATTACTCTTATTACTGCGGCGGGGGTGGCTCAGTCGGTAGTGCGCCAGGCTCATAGTCTGTAGTTTCCAGGTTCGAGTCCCAGCTGGGTCAGCGTTGAGATTTATCTCCGCAAAATTCCCCGCCCTGCCCACGGTTAGTAGGGGACACCGATGGGCTTGGTAAAGGCCGCTGTCCGTCGGATGGGACGTTAAGCCGTGGCCCCGTGTGCGGGAGAGCCATACCCTGTGCACGTTAAAGAACACGCTGGATGGCCTTGACGGGAGGCTACCATCTGTCTCTCAACAGCTGTTCCAGTGGGTCCCCTCCCCCAACCTTCTCTGAGCCTTCGGGGTCCATTGACCTGGCCATGATGTGCAAAAAAGTGCCGCTCAGAGGTAAAACAACCCTCCTTTGTAATTTTTTGAAGTCTTTTGTAACATTCCATGTTTTTTTCCCATTTGCCATTGCCGGTAATGCTCATTGGTTGAAAATCATACTTTTCAAGCAAAGAAGTGCGTCAACTTCAAACTCAATAAATTGCTATATTGTTTGAAGGTTCTGGATCAGCAGATATCGTAGCTCAGATTTCTTTGTTATATTGGTGATTGTTTTTAATCTGTTGTCTTACACAGGGTCGTTATAAAACAATACTTAACTAATTAAGTTTATCTTAAACTGATATATACAATTAAATAATTAAGTTACAAAATATTTTGTGTGTCAATAACTCTCAATGTTTCCTTGTTATTTGTAAAGTGGAATCAGTATCGCATGGCGACGCTAATATCACATGTTACAAAGAGGTCGTCTCGCACATGTTACAAAGAGGTCGTCTCGCACATGTTACAAAGAGGTCGTCTTCAGATGCCCTCTTTCTAACATGTGCGAGATAGTCAAAGTTAAAAAGTTAGCGTTGACTGATCCGTAATTAGGAAACATTAATGACCAAATTTAAAGTAACGAATCACTGGATCTGTTACAAGTATTTTACCATACAGGCTAAGTCAATGGATCTGTTCTAAGTGTTTTACCGTACACACTGAGTCGATGGATCTGTTATAAGTGTTTTACCGTACACACTGAGTCAATGGATCAGTTACAAGTGTTTTACCATACACGCTGAGTCGATGGTTCTGTTTCAAGTGTTTTACCATACACGCTGAGTCGATGTTCTGTTGATGGATCTGTTACAAGTATTTTACCATACACGCTGAGTCAATGGTTCTGTTACAAGTGTTTTACCATACACGCTGAGTCGATGGTTCTGTTTCAAGTGTTTTACCATACACACTGAGTCGATGTTCTGTTGATGGATCTGTTACAAGTATTTTACCATACAGGCTGAGTCAATGGATCTGTTACAAGTGTTTTACCATACACGCTGAGTCAATGGTTCTGTTACAAGTGTTTTACCATACACGCTGAGTCGATGGTTCTGTTTCAAGTGTTTTACCATACACACTGAGTCGATGTTCTGTTGATGGATCTGTTACAAGTATTTTATCATACACACTGAGTCGATGGATATGTTACAAGTATTTTACCATACAGGCTGAGTCAATGGATCTGTTTTAAGTATTTTACCATACAGGCTGAGTCAATGGATCTGTTTTAAGTGTTTTACCGTACACGCTGAGTCAATGGATCTGTTACAAGTGTTTTACCATACAAGCTGAGTCGATGGTTCTGTTTCAAGTGTTTTACCATACACGCTGAGTCAATGGATCTGTTACAAGTGTTTTACCATACACGCTGAGTCGATGGTTCTGTTTCAAGTGTTTTACCATACACGCTGAGTCGATGGTTCTGTTTCAAGTGTTTTACCATACACGCTGAGTCGATGGTTCTGTTACAAGTGTTTTACCATACACGCTGAGTCGATGGTTCTGTTTCAAGTGTTTTACCATACACGCTGAGTCGATGGTTCTGTTACAAGTGTTTTACCATACACGCTGAGTCGATGGTTCTGTTTCAAGTGTTTTACCGTACACGCTGAGTCAATGGTTCTGTTACAAGTGTTTTACCATATACGCTGAGTCGATGGATTTGTTACTAGTGTTTTACCATACACGCTGAGTTGATGGTTCTGTTACAAGTGTTTTACCATACACGCTGAGTCGATGGTTCTGTTACAAGTGTTTTACCATACACACTGAGTCGATGGTTCTGTTACAAGTGTTTTACCATACATGCTGAGTCGATGGTTCTGTTACAAGTGTTTTACCATACACGCTGAGTCGATGGTTCTGTTTCAAGTGTTTTACCATACACGCTGAGTCAATGGATCTGTTACAAGTGTTTTACCATACACGCTGAGTCGATGGTTCTGTTTCAAGTGTTTTACCATACACGCTGAGTCGATGGTTCTGTTTCAAGTGTTTTACCATACACGCTGAGTCGATGGTTCTGTTTCAAGTGTTTTACCATACACGCTGAGTCAATGGATCTGTTACAAGTGTTTTACCATACACGCTGAGTCGATGGTTCTGTTTCAAGTGTTTTACCATACACGCTGAGTCGATGGTTCTGTTTCAAGTGTTTTACCATACACGCTGAGTCGATGGTTCTGTTACAAGTGTTTTACCATACACGCTGAGTCGATGGTTCTGTTTCAAGTGTTTTACCATACACGCTGAGTCGATGGTTCTGTTACAAGTGTTTTACCATACACGCTGAGTCGATGGTTCTGTTTCAAGTGTTTTACCGTACACGCTGAGTCAATGGTTCTGTTACAAGTGTTTTACCATATACGCTGAGTCGATGGATTTGTTACTAGTGTTTTACCATACACGCTGAGTCGATGGTTCTGTTACAAGTGTTTTACCATACACGCTGAGTCGATGGTTCTGTTACAAGTGTTTTACCATACACACTGAGTCGATGGTTCTGTTACAAGTGTTTTACCATACATGCTGAGTCAATGGTTCTGTTACAAGTGTTTTACCATACACGCTGAGTCGATGGTTCTGTTTCAAGTGTTTTACCATACACGCTGAGTCGATGGTTCTGTTACAAGTGTTTTACCATATACGCTGAGTCGATGGTTCTGTTTCAAGTGTTTTACCGTACACGCTGAGTCGATGGTTCTGTTTCAAGTATTTTACCATACACTCTGAGTCAATGGTTCTGTTACAAGTGTTTTACCATACACGCTGAGTCGATGGATTTGTTACTAGTGTTTTACCATACACGCTGAGTCGATGGTTCTGTTACAAGTGTTTTACCATACACGCTGAGTCGATGGTTCTGTTACAAGTGTTTTACCATACACACTGAGTCTATGGTTCTGTTACAAGTGTTTTACCATACACGCTGAGTCGATGGTTCTGTTACAAGTGTTTTACCATACATGCTGAGTCGGTGGTTCTGTTTCAAGTGTTTTACCATACACGCTGAGTCGATGGTTCTGTGACAAGTGTTTTACCATACACGCTGAGTCGATGGTTCTATTACAAGTGTTTTACCATACACGCTGAGTCGATGGTTCTGTTTCAAGTGTTTTACCATACACGCTGAGTCGATGGTTCTGTTACAAGTGTTTTACCATACGCGCTGAGTCGATGGTTCTGTTTCAAGTGTTTTACCATACACGCTGAGTCAATGGTTCTGTTCCAAGTGTTTTACCATACACGCTGAGTCGATGGTTCTGTTACAAGTATTTTACCATACACTCTGAGTCGATGGTTCTGTTACAAGTATTTTACCATACACACTGAGTCGATGGTTCTGTTACAAGTATTTTACCATACACGCTGAGTCGATGGATTTGTTACTAGAGTTTTACTGTACATGCTGAGTCAATGGTTCTGTTACAAGTGTTTTACCATACACGCTGAGTTGATTCGGCCCTTCTATTGCTGATTCGCACTCTAGCCGTCCTCCGTCTAGGACAGAAGTGAAACAAAAACCCTTTGTTGGCGCTCGGTTCCCAAGCATATGAAGAACTGCCCACACAGTGTCCCTTCTGTTGGCTCGTACCATATGGAATAGCCTTCGCTCACCTCTAGCATTAATGAGCCATGGTCAGCCCACACCTTGCCGGCGGTTCGTGGTTTTTTCCTCCTCAGGCAACTTTTTGAAGCTACTAATCATGGCTGACCGTGAACACCCCAATACCTTGCCTTCTCGGAAATGCTCTGACCCAATCGTCTGCCCATTACAATTTGACCTTTGTCAAACTCACTTAAGTCCGCTGCCTTTCTCATCTAAAGAACAAGAATAACACTGATTAACAGATTTCAGTATCAGGTGTTATTTATACCGTTTCATGACCTTCACACGCGCCGCCGTTTACCTGCAGTTGCTTGGATTTGCACACAGACGCATTTGGTCATAATGTTTTGGCTCTTCGTTATATATATTCGAAACTGTAAAAATTATTTAACACAATTGTCCCAATATCTGCACTGGAAGTAAAGCATTAACTAGAGTCTTAGTAGTTAGGTTCAAAGGATACATTTTGATGCATTCTGCAACAGAATCAGACCACTGTCACAACGTCAAATCGAGCACCATTTAGCCTGTTAATAACCCAACCAGATGACAAAACTTAACATCATGATCGATATAAAACAGTTATGAACCTTTAAGCACTAATCAGTTATTTCCATCCCATTAGTTTGTTCTCAGTCTGAAAGAATTAATGCTAATTCCTATCATCCAGCCGTGATAATGATACCTCATGAATCAGTTAGGTCATATACAATTACTTCTTGCTATATATATATACATATACTTGTTCAATAAATGATACCTAGGCATTAGATTGTACATCATTCTCCTCAGATGATGCACAGAACGGAGCAAGTGCAGCATCTAAAGCACGACTGGCACTTAAGTGATGAAGTTCATTAGCATCTTTCAAAAGAGGTGATGGATTAATTCTGTCTATGGATCTGCTCTTCTACAGATAATTTTTTCTTCATTCTGTTTCGAAGTCTCGGAGTTCAATCTATTATTAATTCACTCTATTGATCTGGTCTACAGACTTTTGATTTCACTTTGTTGCACAGCTCGTATTTCAAAATTTAAATTTAAATCTCCGAATTTGCGATAAAGGAAAACCAGTCGGTCTCGCTTTTTTTTTTGGCTTCAGACTAATTGTCGCAAGTCAGGAATTTTAATCATTTTAAATTTTTAAGGGATTGTGTAATAATTTAATAACCTATTAATATTTATCTTAAGTTATTGTGTAATAATTTATACAATAATATATATAATAAAAATAAATACCCCCTCAAGCAGCTGCTTGCCACAGAGGTCTGACAGGAGCCTGTCAGTTTATATGCCATAGTAGAAGGTCTGAGAGAATGGCAGGACCTCAGCAGAAAAACGACACAAACAGCCATGCCTTACCCGGGGCTCGAACCCAGGTCCCTTACATAAGTAGCCAAGCTCGCTAACCACTCGGCCATGGGACAATAACTTAAGATAATTAAACTTCCTAAGTTAGACAAGGTGCATAAAAAAGTGAGAACTCACAGGTTTATTTTTAATCACAAAGTGTCAAATTTCGATTTTAAATTCGTAAAATAAAATACTATTCTAATTAATTCATGCTATAAAATATTATGCTAATTCGTAGTATATAATATTATGCTAACTAATTCGCATTTTACAATATTATACTAATTAATTCGTACTAAATAATCAGAGGGACTTAAGTTAGAGTTTCAGATAAGGCATGGGTCTTTTATAAACTGACAGGCTGCTGTCAGACCTGTGGAAAGCAGCTGCTTGAGGATTTTTTTATTTATATAATATTATGCAAGGGGAACAAATAAAAAATAATACTTTCCATATTTCTTTAAACAACATAAACCAAGTTCTTCATTTCTATAACAATGAATAGATTTGAAAAATATTTTTAATTGAAATATTGGGTCATCCTGGCTTATAAACAATGGCCTTAACACTTAAACTACTTACTTAATTTTACTCTCCCAGGTTTCTTCCGACCCTAAAATTGCCTGTTTTTAAACAGCATCTCTCTCTCTCTCTACCTCTTTCTATCCAATCACCCTTACCCTGAACTCTTTTCTTCATCTCTTTCTCTGCACGATTTCTGCAAGAGGCTGTAAGATTCTCCATTGGAGGTAGTGGCAAAGTTAAAGGCGGTGGTCATCGTTCAGCCTCGCAAATTTCTCAAGAGCAATCAAGAATCAGGTAAGTGTAGAATGGTCCAGCCAAATGCAGTAGTTCACTTGCATTCAAGCACATGCATCGATCTAGAACAAAATAGGGAGAGGAAGTGACGCAATCGAGCTGGGTTCGGTTGTTTTTTCCCTGAGCTGCACTTTTTGCACACAATGGGCTAAATGGGCCAAGTCACAAAAATCCCGTGATCTCAGAGAGTGTTGGGTGGAGGGGACCCATTGAACAGCCATTGGACAGCTGTTGTGACAGATGATAGCCCCCCCGTCAAGGCCATCCAGCGTGTTCTTTAACTTTCACAGCGTAAGGCACACGAGGCCACAGCTTATAACGTGTCATCGGACGGACGGTGACCTTTCCAAGTCCATCGATGCCGCCTTTCTGATAGAGAGCAGGGTGGGGGATTAGCAGAGTTAACTCTCAACTCTAGCCTAGCTGGGACTCGAACCTTGGAACAGCAGTTTACGAAATTGGCGTGCTACCAGCTCAGTCTCCTGCCCCCACCCCACCCCCTGCACTAATCGAGCCAAGAGAAAAGTAAAAAATTGGGATTAATAGATTGGACTTCTATTGCAGTATAATAATTAGTCCTCTCTTATAGAGGTCTTTGAAATATTGCTTGAAAAGTGCGTGAAGTGTTCACAAATTTAATATTTTTCTGCCTCCATTACCCTTACTAGCATTCTCAAAGGGCTGCATACAGGGACTACATGATCCTTTATCCTTTGATTTTTGATAATTTTGCGGAATTCGCAAGTTTCGCATTTTTACAATTTATTTCCCGCGTAAGTAGAGTTTTGTGTCACCCGAGGAGTGTCTATATCAGCAGATGTAGTGCTTTTTGTTTAAAATGATCTTTTTTTTTCATATTTTCCAGCACTGAAATTCTAAATATATGTAGATAGTTTAATAGTAAATAACCAACAAGCATAGATATCTTACATGACTGGCACCTACCAGATCAGAGGAATTCGACTCATCTATTAGCGCGCTTGGTTACTGATCAAAGGAATCTGGATTCGAGTCCAGGGTAAGGCATGGATGTTTGTGTTGTTTTTCTGCTGATGTCCCGCCATCCTCTCAGACATTCTACTATGGCGCATAAACTGACAGGCTCCTGTCAGACCTCTGTGTCAAGCACCTGCTTGAGAGGATATTCATTTTTTTTTTATTTTATTCATCTTTCTCATTAAACAACTCATCAACTGTAAAGAAAGATATCCATACTCTCCAGTATTTGACGTGAATGGAAAAGCCACTGAAGCAAGATCACCTACAAGAATCGCCATTCCAATCAATACCAACGCTCCTTTTCTTATTGAGTATCACCATTGCTCACGTGACCTAAGTTCCCTCCAGTTTCCACGTAGTTGATTACGCATTTCAAAATCCAGCTTACGTACGAAAAAACTTATGGACGCTTCAAAGGAACGTTTGTGAAACGGGAAACAGATCGAACACCTTGAGGAGGTAAATGTGTGGACGACGTGAGAAAAGTCCCTTTCACTGCAACATCATCTTAAAATGGTGTTAGAAACTTTTCCTATTCTCTCAACTCTGAAAGACCGTTTCCCTCGTCCTTAACTTTCCCTCCTCAATCCTCTGAGACTTCCTTCTCATTTCCTCAATTTAAGGGTCAATTGAGAAGTCGCCGAAATCAATCTCCTCCTCCTCCTCCTCTACTCTTGCTGCCCAGGAAGCGATTTTGAAGACTATTGAAAAAATGGCTTCCACTCTTCATGTGCTTCAAGAGAGGCAGACTAGGACTTCGGTTTTAGCCCCTAATGGCTTTATGCAGAAGCGTCGAGACAAATGCTTATCGTTAAATAGCGACTGACTTGAATACGAAAACAATTTCAAACAGGCAGGTAGAGAGATGGGAAGGGGAGGGAGGAAGAGGGAAGATAATACTTCCCTTTTCCTGTAAGACATTTCTCGTCTTTTGAATTGATTTTTAAAGAAACTTTTCAATGTTCCATGTGAAGTCTCTAATTCACTACCAGTGTCTGGGGAAAAGGCTTCCTTGTCTTGTTATAGTTGGTTAACTGCGAAACCAGCAACTTTATATATCCATATGTCTTCTTCTTTTAAGATGTTTCTTCTGAGGCTGGACCCATAATGAAATAGGGAGGGGAGGGTTGGCAAGCAACGCAATCGATCCTAAAAATGGTAAAAATGGAGGGGGGGATTTCCATTGCAGAATAACATTTTTCCTTTTGTTTCAGAAATTTAAACAAAAACATTCCATGACATATGCACAAGTTCAATACTGTATTTTTTGGCTTTCACTTCATTTCCTTTACTAGCTTGCTCAAACGAAGAAGATGGTCTTCTAGGCTTCCCCCCCCCCCCCCTGATCCGGTCCCGTTTCTGCTTATTTTAGGATTTCCAGCAACTAGACAAAGATTTTCTCCATTTCCTTCTATCCATTGTTCATTTTTTTAACAACTTTTTTTTTAAATTGACTACTTTATTCTTTTGATCTACCTCGATATTGTGAAACTAAGCTATTGGGTGTATTTAAATCTCAGTGGTATTTTTTTGTACACAATGGGAAAATTGGCCAAGTCACAAGGACTCCAAAGGCTCAGAGAACAGTTGGGGAAGGGAAACCACTGGACAGCTGTTTAGGAAACAGATGGAAGCCTCTCGTGATGGCCATTCCATCGCGTTCTTTACAGGTATGTCTCTCCCACAGACGCGATCACGGCCCTTCCTATTCCATCAGTGTCCCCTTTTTGACAGAGGACAGAATGGGGGAATTAAATAAATAAATAAAAAATAAATACTTAGCATAGATAAATCTCCACACTCGCAGAATTAGAACTCTAACCTGGGAATTGCAGATTACTAGCCTAGCTCACTATAGACTGAGCAAACCCAGCCCCTTTCTCTTCTGCCTAGGCGCTGGGATTGATGTTGAAGGGCTGCCAAGCCCCTCCTCCCTCATGATATCTTGTTTCTAGGCTATGGGATTGATATTGAAGAGCTGCCAAGCCCCCCGCATAACCTCTTGAATCTAGTTATGGGATTAATATTGAAGGGTTGCCAAGACCCTCCCCCTCATAATATCTTGTATCTAGGCTATGGGATTGATATTGAAGGATTTCCAAGCCCCCCCCCCCCCCATAACCTCTTGTATCTAGGTTATGCAATTGATATTGGAGGGTTGCCACGCTCATAATCTCTTGTATCTAAGTTAGTCCAGACTTCCTTGGGCAGAGATTTTCTGCTCTAAGCTGCCTACTAATAAAAGATACACTGACAGGATGGGAAAGACGCCGTCCGTCGTACATAATATTTTGTCGTGGTCTCGTGTACATGCTTGCCATATACCCTGTTTACATTTAAATATATGATGGGTGGCCTTGAGGGGAGATTTCAGTTTGGATCCCCTTTTCAAACCCTTTTCTGAGCTATTGCTGTTCTTATGATCTGATCACTTAAACTACAGTAAAATGTGGTGCACAAAAACGCAAGAGTAAAAAAAAAGCGAACATCATCTGCTTGGATTTCCTCTCCAACTCTTTACTGGAGTCATCGATGTCAATTTGGGGCGGGGGTGGCTCAGTCGGTAACGCGCCATGCTCGTAATCTGCAGTTCCCAGGTTGGAGTCCTAGATGAGTCAGCGTTGAGATTTATCTCCGCAAAACTCCCCGCCCCGCCCACGGTCAGTAGGGGACACCGATGGGCTTGAAAAGGCGGCCGTCCATTTGATAGGACGTTAAACCGTGGCCCGTGCGCGGGAGAGTTAAAGAACACACTGGATGGCCTTGAAGGGAAGCTACCATCTGTCTCCCAACAGCTCTTCCAGTGGATACCCTCTCCCAACCTTCTCTGACCCTTCGGGGTCCTTGTGGCCTGGCCATTTAGCCCATTGTGTGCAAAAAAAGTGCCGCTCAGAGGTAAAACAACCCAACAAATCGATGTTAATTTCGTTTCCTGCTATCTACCCTCGTTTGTTTTCTTCACATAGTCATAAAATATAAATCTCTTCAATGCGCTCCGCAAAACTCCCCGCTCTGCCCACGGTCAGTAGGGGACACCGATGGGCTTGGAAAGGCCGCCGTCCGTCGGATGGGACGTTAAGCCGTGGCCCCGTATGCGGGAGAGCCATACCCTGGGCACGTTAAAGAACACGCTGGATGGCCTTAACGGGAGGCTACCATCTGTCTCCCAACAGCTGTTCCAGTGAGTCCCATCTCCCAACCTTCTCTGAGCCTTCGGAGTCCTTGTGACCTGGCCATTTAGCCCATGGTGTGCAAAAAAATGCCGCTTATAGGTAAAACAACCGAACCCAACCCTTCAATTCGCTCTCTTATATTTATTCCACCTCCATTTCCCTTTTAGCAACCTTTTAGATTAGTCAGTTTCATATTTTGTTATTCATTCCTGTTTAATGCCTCTCCTGCAAATGTCGATTTCTATGGAAGTAGATGGCGAGGGTGGCTCAGTCGGTAGCGCGCCAGACCCGTAATCTGTAGTTTCCATGTTCGAGTCTCACCTGGGCCAACGTTGAAATTTATCTTCGTAAATGGAAATACCGCCATCTGTCGGATGGGATGTTAAGCCGTGATCACGTGTGTGGGAGAGAGCCATACCCTGTAAAGAACACGCTGGATGGATGGCTTGATGGGAGGCTACCATCTGCCTCCTAACAGCTGCCCAGTAGATCTCCTTCCTCCAACCTTCTCTGAGCCTTCGGAGTCCTTGTGACCTGGCCATTTAACCCATTGTGTGCAGAAAAGTGCCGCTCAGAGGTAAAAACACATACACTGTAGATATTACTTTCAATGATAATATCAGTGCACACACGACTTCAGATTGTACACTGCTCACAAAAATTAGGGGATATTTCAAAATGAATATAAAGCGATAAAAAAAAGAAGCATTTGAATTTTTTTTTATTAAACAAGAACATCAGAAAAGCAAACGACAAGTCAAAGAAAGTTGTTCGATTATGCAAATGAGATGCAAACTCAATTGTCGTGATTGAGCAGAAAGTGATATATTGGTAGGGGTGAACAGAAGCATGTCAAACTGGACGAGAGTGCCACACATTGACTGTTCAGTAGGGTGTATGATCACCCAAGACTGCTAACACACAGACAGCGATGGGGTATGGACAGGATCAGAATGTCCAGCAGTTATTGTGGGATCCGCTGCCACTCTTGCTCCAGGGCAATTTCCAGCTCAAGAAGTGTTGTGGGAGGCATTGGACGGTTTGCCAGACGTCTTCCCAGTGCATCCCAAGCATGTTCAATGGGATTCAGGTCTGGAGAACGTGAAGGCCAGTCCATGCATTCGATTCCTGCCTCCTGAACCATGTTATTGACGAGATGAGCACGGTGGGGCCTTGCATTATCGTCCATGAAAAGAAAGTTGTTTCCAACTGCTCCAGCATAGGAACTGATCCAGAAAAGAGTACCACTATAGGGTGCAGGACCTCATCTCGATATCTGACAGCAGTCAGCAATCCGTTTCTGATGACGTGGAGGTCGGTACGACCACCAATGCTGATACCAGTCCACACCATGATTCCACCACCACCGAAGGAGTCCCTTTCTCGCATGAAACGTGGATTCTCCCGTGTTCCTCGTTCACGCCAGATCAGGACACGATGATTGTCAGGCTGCAGACTGAACAGTTGACCACTCATCACTGGTCCAATGACGGTGCTCATCAGCCCACCTTCTACGGTGTTCAGCAGACGACGGAATGCATTCCATTGGTCGCCGGGCATGCAGTCCAACACGATGGAACCGATTTCGTATGGTCTGGGTGCATATCCGTCGTCTAGTGGCAGCACGAAACTGTCCCCGCAGCTCTGTTGCATTGCTGCGCCTGTTCCTTCTTGCCAATAAGGTCAAGTAGCGGTTATCTCTTGTTGTTGTGGCAGATGGGCGACCCTGTCCTCGTCTTCTTCGTACTGTGCCAATCTCTTCAAAGTGATTCCACAATCTACTAATCACGCTTTGGGATGTTCCAAGTGTCGTCTATGTCGTCTGTGTTTCTGTGTTCCTAATGTTCCAAGTGTCCACTGTCGTCTGTGTTTGACCAGCTTCAAGACGTCTTATGGTTCTCCAGGCTTCTCATTCGGGCAAATCGTATTGCAGGGGCATTGCAAGGGCTGGGTTGTTGAGTTGGATTGTTTTACCTCTGAGCGGCACTTTTTTGCACACCATGGGCTAAATGGCCAGGTCACATGGACCCCGAAGGCTCAGAGAAGGTTGGGGACCCACTGGAACAGCTGTTGGGAGACAGATGGTAGCCTCCCGTCAAGGCCATCCAGCGTGTTCTTTAACGTGCACAGGGTATGGCTCTCCCGCACACGGGGCCACGGCTTAACGTTCCATCCGACGGACGGCGGCCTTTCCAAGCCCATCGGTGTCCCCTACTGACCGTGGGCAGGGCGGGTAATTTTGCGGAGATAAATCTCAACGCTGACCCAGCTGGGACTCGAACCTGGGAACTACAGATTACGAGCCTGGCGCGCTACCGACTGAGCCACCCCTGCCCCAGAAAAGTAGCCATAGTTGTCCAGATCAGTAGGCCACACTAATCTGGCAGCCCTCCCCAAATGATCCAGAGATTCAACATTACTTCTCTTGTTTCTTTTTTCCACAAGATTCAACATTCCTCTATCTCATCTTGTTCGTTCCAGGTCTAATTTTAAACTCTCTAACAGCGACAGATTTCTACAAGAATATTTCTGTCATCAAAGCAGAGAATGTGAGTTTATTCTTAGAACCCACGGGAGACGTATTTTCGGCCTCGAGAATTGACTTTAGTCACGTGACTCGTCACTTTTTTTTATTCGCAAATGAGCCCGAACCAAAATCCGTCTCGAACGCTTTCTAAGATTAAATACATATCTTCTATAAAAATATATTTGATCATTACCAATTACTAAACAAAACTATGTGTTTAAAGTTCGTTCGAAAAATAAACGAAATAATATTTTACTCAGTGGATTAATAAACAGTTGCTTGAGTTTTTTTCTCCTTACAGAAATGTATCGTACCACCTTGCCATTACAGGAATTTCGGTTGTTGGGTTGTTTTACCTCTTTTCGGCACTTTTTTGCACACATGGGCAAAATGGCCAGGTCAAATGGACCCCGAAGGCTCAGAGAAGGTTGGGGGAGGGGACCCACTGGAACAGCTGTTGGGAGACAGATGGTAGCCTCCCGTCAAGGCCATCCAGAGTGTTCTTTAACGTGCACAGGGTATGGCTCTCCCGCACACGGGGCCACGGTTTAACGTCCCATCCGACGGACGGCGGCCTTTCCAAGCCCATCGGTATCCCCTACTGACCGTGGTCAGGGCGGGGAATTTTGCCGAGATAAATCTCAACGCTGACCCAGCTGGGACTCGAACCTGGGAACTACAGATTACGAGCCTGGCGCGCTACCGACTGAGCACCCCCCGCCCTCCATTCCAGGAAAAAAGAAAAATCAAAATCCTTATTTCCAGTGCTGTGGTTCTAAAGAGTAGGAGTGTAATGCTCCATCAACAAAGTATAAAATTTGATACTGTATTCTCGAACTGAGGACGACGTAAAAGCTCTCTGTTAAATATTCGAGTGTAGAGCATGCAATAATGATTTTTGCAATGTTTACAACTCCTAGTTTGAAATGTTATTGCCATTCTTGCACTTTTCTCTCTGCAGCTTAGTACAGTCGCTCAAAAAAGTATCCTAACACTATGGTTGATTACAGAATTGAGAAAAAATATCTGCAGCGTGTACAGCAACTGTACATGCTCCAGTTACCGTTCACAGCAAACTGGAGCGTGTGCAGTTACTGCACACGCTCCAGTTTGCTGTGAACGGTAACTGCACACGCTCAATATTTCTGTGAGTGGGCCCACACGATCCAGGTTTTTGTGAGCTCACACGATCCAATGTGCTGTGAACATTAACCGCAACCGCTCCAGTTTGCTGTGAACGGTAACTGCACACGCTCCATATTCATTGCATTATATATTCATACGCCTTATATATATTAAAAAATATCCGAACACTATGGTTGATTACAGCATTCAGAAAAAATATCTGGCAGCGATTTTTTTAGAAATTAGTGATCTGGCAACCTTCGTGTCACGTGACACGAAGGTTGCCAGATTACTAATTTCTAAAAAAATCGTTGCCAGATATTTTTTCTGAATTCTGTAATCAACCATAGCCTTCGGATACTTTTTTGAGCGACTGTACATTTTTGTAAATGTTCATAAAATTCCGTTTAGATATTACGGTAAGACCACATATTCACCTCACTCACCCCTAGACACAAGAAGCAGTAGTGCATACTTATTTAATCTTTTTTTTTAATTTCTGTAAAAAAATAATATTTTTTCTTTTCTTTACAACCACGAAGAATGGAAGTGATATAATCGAAACGGATGTGGGAATTTTAATAATAGCTAATAGAGATTTCTTACCAAATACTCTAAAAGTTAACGTAATCATCATTATATCATAACCGAAATTCGGAGCGATAGGGTGGGCACGAATTTCTTGTTCGTCCCTGGTGTGACGTCATCGATAGCGGAAATCTGTTGCTTGCAGTTCGGTGTGATGGTTAGTCTTCATTCTTGCTATTCTGGGTTAAGAGATCTAGTTCCTAGTTATTCTGGATCGGGAGTAAACTGGACCTAGGGTTTCCCAGCAGAACATTGCCCAAAGCATTACACTTCCTCCACCAGCTTGCTTTCGTCCCACAGTGCACTCTGGTGCCAACACTTCCCGAGGTAAATGATGCACATATACCCGGCCGTCCACATTGTGCAACAGGAAACGAAATTCATCGGACCAGACGACCTTCTTCCAATAATTCAAGGTCCAATTTTGATGCTCGCGTGCCCATTGTAGACGCTTTTGACGGTGAACCGAGGTTAGCATGGGCACTTGGAGCAGTCTGCAGCTACGCAGACCCATTTTCAGCAGGGTTCGATGTACTGTGTGTTGTAACACATTACTCCCGTCACCAACATTCAAATTACGGGAGAGTTGCGTCACAGTGTCCCTTCTGTTGGCTCGACCATACGCGATAGCCTTCGCTCACCTCTAGCATTGATGACACTTAGGTCGACCAACACCTTGCTGGCAGTTCATGGTTTTTTCCTCCTCGGACCACTTTTTGAAGGTACTAACCACGGCTGACCGTAAGCACCCGACAAGCCTTGCCATCTCGGAAATGCTCTGACCCAATCGTCTGGCCATTACAATTTGGCCATTGTCAAACTCACTTAAGTGAACATCTGAAAAACAAGAATAACACTGATTAACAGAGCTCAGTATCAGGTGTTATTTATACTGTTTCATGAACTTCATAGGCGCCATTGTTTACCTGCAGTTCCTTCGATTTGCATAAAGACGCACTGGTCACAATGTTTTGGCTCTTCGATTTTCATATTAATAAGCAATTATTACAATGAAGGGGTAAAATACTGAATTCAAGTAGAAAGGACAAGAACGCCTTTTCAACGTCTTTTCAGTCGTATTTGCCTCAATCGAATATGAATCATCTCCAATATTTTTCCCTACATCCGGGCCCCGGCTATAATAATCAAAGTGCCCCACCAAAAATCTTAGTCACGAACCGCCACTGCTTACGAGCTTCGTTAAGCGTCCCTGTTGTTCAGCTGAAGGGGGGGGGGGGGAGCAGATTCTTTGCCTTGATAGAGTTGGGTTGGGTTGTTTTACCTCTGAGCGGCACGTTTTTGCACACCATGGGCTAAATGGCCAGGTCACATGGACCCCGAAGTCTCAAAGAAGGTTGGGGGAGGGGACCCACTAGAACAGCTGTTGGGAGACACATGGTAGCTTCCCGTCAAGGCCATCCAGCGTGTTGTTTAACGTGCACAGAGTATGGCTCTCCCGCACACGGGGCCACGGCTTAACGTCCCATCCGACGGACGGCGGCCTTTCCAAGCCCATCGGTGTCCCCTACTGACCGTGGGCAGAGCGGGGAATTTTGCGGAGAAAAATCTCAACGCTGACCCAGCTGGGACTCGAACCTGGGAAGCACATAAATAAGTTGCGAATCATACGCCTCTTTCAAAAGGAGGATAAAACTCAAAATCCTCGAGACAATACCAAAGCCATAGAAAACGATCATTCAATGCAGGAAGGGGAAGAGAGAGAGAGGGCATCTTCTTCCTTTGAGGTTTGGCCTGAGGCTTTCCCTTTTTTTCGCCCTCCCCTTTTTCATCCCCCCTTCCTGAATACATATTTTATGAAGTGCCCGTCTCAGTCACCGTATACTTCCTCAGATGACTACCATTTTAGCTTCCGAAATCCGTTTTCTCCGTGGGAGGCTGTTTGGGCATTTTATGGCCTACCATGCTTGCTTTGTAGTCATAAAACAGGAGCAGAAAAAACAAAACCTCAAATGAGCTGAAAGTACACATAGCGGTAGACTTACGAGCTTCGTTAAGCTTCCACTGTAGTTTACTTGAAGGAAAAGGAGCTTCACCTTTACTGAGTGTACTGTCGATGGAATAGATTCTGATAAATCGAAGCGTACCTTCTGTTAAAGAAGCAGTTTTGGAATTGCAGTTACGATCAGCACTCTCGAAAATCTGCTAATGCGCAAGTTTATCGAGAAAGATATGGATTGTCTTTCAGAGATTTTGGTGTCGTTGTGGTTTTCAGGATAAAAAAAAACCAGAGAATTTCTCTATAGCTTTTATTATTTTAAAGGAACTGCTAACGTGAAAGTTGGGTTGTTTTACTCTGAACGCACTTTTTCTTGGGCACACATTGGATTAAATGTTCCAATACTCAGAGAAGGTTGGGGGAAGTCGATCCACTGGACAGCTATTGGAAGACGGATGGCAGCCTCCCGTCAAGGCCATCCAGCGTGTTCTTTAACGTGCTCAGGGTATGGCCTCTCCCACACACAGGGACACGGCTTAACGTGCTCAGGGTATGGCCTCTCCCACACACGGGGACACGGCTTAACGTGCTCAGGGTATGGCCTCTCCCACACACGGGGACACGGCTTAACGTGCTCAGGGTATGGCCTCTCCCACACACAGGGACACGGCTTAACTTGCTCAGGGTATGGCCTCTCCCACACACGGGGACACGGCTTAACGTGCTCAGGGTATGGCCTCTCCCACACACAGGGACACGGCTTAACGTGCTCAGGGTATGGCCTCTCCCACACACGGGGACACGGCTTAACGTGCTCAGGGTATGGCCTCTCCCACACACAGGGACACGGCTTAACGTGCTC
Source organism: Ryuthela nishihirai (assembly GCA_038380435.1). Lineage (NCBI taxonomy): Eukaryota > Metazoa > Arthropoda > Arachnida > Araneae > Heptathelidae > Ryuthela > Ryuthela nishihirai. Next base: position 88,588,369 of record JAWZYU010000001.1, on the reverse strand, counting down.
AGGGTATGGCCTCTCCCACACACAGGGACACGGCTTAACGTGATCAGGGTATGGCCTCTCCCACACACGGGGACACGGCTTAACGTGCTCAGGGTATGGCCTCTCCCACACACGGGGACACGGCTTAACGTGCTCAGGGTATGGCCTCTCCCACACACGGGGACACGGCTTAACGTGCTCAGGGTATGGCCTCTCCCACACACGGGGACACGGCTTAACGTGCTCAGGGTATGGCCTCTCCCACACACAGGGACACGGCTTAACGTGCTCAGGGTATGGCCTCTCCCACACACAGGGACACGGCTTAACGTGCTCAGGGTATGGCCTCTCCCACACACAGGGACACGGCTTAACGTCCCATCCGACGGCCTTTCCAAGCCTATTGCGCCCCCTACTGGCTTTGGGGAGGGCGAGAAGTTTTGCGGAATAAACCTCAACGCTGGCCCTGCTGGGACACGAACCTGGCAACTACAAGATTACGAGCCTGGCACGCTACCGACTGAGCCACCCCCTCCCCTAACGTGAAAGTAAATTTAAAGATAACAATACCCCTCTGGAACAAATGGAGTGGTCAGTTTCAAAGAGAATGAAGTTTGTTATTTTTTCGGACATTCGCACACTCTAACGGTGGAAATTCGAACTAACGGATGATTCGGAAATTGCAGGTAATAATATTTCATTAGTTCCTAATAGGGATGAGCTAGGGTTCGGGTTTTGTGGGCTGGCTCAGCTTTGTCAGGCCCAAAATAACACAGACGACTTCCGGCTCAGAATAATTCGGGAAAATTTCAAATATTTCCCGAAATTGTTCAAAAAAAGGAAAATTTGTTTTTAATAATTTCAAACCTTTTAATCAGTCTTTAGTAATTAAAATTGACACCATGCGTCTTTGGATTATTTTTCTATTTTTAATAAATTATTAAAATTATTCTCTATTTTTAATAAATGAATGGCTCTTTGCGTTTATAATGATTTTACCCCCGAAATTTCCCTTTCAGCTGGTATTTCTAATATTTTTCGTTACAAACGGCATTAACATTTTAATTTTTTTCATAAAAATAATCATAATTAATTACAGAGATAAAAAAAATTACCCACACGCATTTCTGCATATATATATATGAGTTTTAAAATCATAATCTTTCTAGACCATCATACCGAATTCTGTTTGACTAATTTTTAACTCTTCAGTACCTACCTTTCACCTCGAAGGATCCATCGCATTTAAAATTTGACATAATTTATGAGATCTACGACTCAAAATTCCCACAGGCACCAATTTTTAACCCTCTAACACTGATAAATATATATTTGATGTTTGATCTCAAAACTATCTATCTCAACCAACATTTAACATCATTTCTTGAGATGGAGACTACGACCAAAATACCCCCAGGAATCCATTTTTAGCTCTCTAGTACTGATAGATCTAAATCTGACTTTTGACCTCCAAGGATCACCCAGATTCGAAATTTTGTTTACATTTATGAGATTTACAGCCCGAAACACCTTCTAGACACCAATTTTCACTTTTCTAGCACTTGTAGATCAAAGTTTGGCCTCTACGTGGACTCTATTTGACTTTGGATTGGATTGTTTTACCTCTGAGCGGCACTTTTTTGCCCACCATGGGCTAAATGGCTAGGCCACATGGACCCCGAAGGCTCAGAGAAGGTTGGGGGAGGGGACCCACTGGAACAGCTGTTGGGAGACAGTTGGAAGCCTCTCGTCAAGGCCATCCAGCGTGTTCTTTAACGTGCACAGGGTATGGCTCTCCCGCACACGGGGCCACGGCTTAACGTCCCATCCGACGGACGGGGCAGGGCGGGGGAAATTTTGCGGAGATAAATCTCAACGCTGAGCCAGCTGGGACTCGAACCTGGGAACTACAGATTACCTGGCGCGCTACCAACTGAGCCCCCCCCCCCTCTATTTGACGTTGAAAGAATACGTCGGAGAAATTTGAAAAGTTTAGACAAGCTTTTAAACAAATCGTAGCTCGTTAACTTCGAAGAAACGAGTGCAAATCTACAGACTTCCGATTTCTCCCGAGAGAGAGATCGGAATCCGAATTTTCCGATTTCTCCCGAGATCCAAGACCGGGATTTACCTCTAGGTGCAACTTTTCAGAGCTCTACCATTTCTGCATCATAGTTAGAATTAACGTGATCCCTTTCCAGCCAGTCAATCATTCACTATCGTCTTTATAATCAGAACATACGTCGGATAATTTTTTCCCCCGAATCGAGTTCAGGCCCAACAGTTGTAGAAAAGGTTCTGGCTGGCACGGACTCGAAAAATTGAACCCGAACTAGGGCGTAACCAATCTAAATATGAATAACGATAAAATATAGATCATAATTAAATCCAAGGCCGGATTTGGAGGAAATGGGGACATGAACCTTCGGAACCCTGAAAATGCAAGTAACTGGATTAAATGCGAATAAAATATTAACCATATATATATTAAAGAATTTTTCAAAAATTTCTTTGAAGACCACGAAATGAGAGGGAAAATATTTTACATATATATATATACTTTTTTTTTCATTTGGACATATATAGTACAGAGAAGAATCCAAGAAGCTACTCCTAGCTTTTACAGGTCTTCTCACAGAAGGACCATTCCCTTCTAAGACCGAAGTAACTACTGACCACTTCCTCAGTTACAGCTATGGAGGGTGTTCAAAAACGTTTTTCACACGTGTCTGTAGATTTGCACTCGTTTCTTCGAAGTTAACGAGCTACGATTTGTTTAAAAGCTTGTCTAAACATTTCATCGCGTATTAAAAACAAAGGCCGTATCGTCATTTCTCTCTTCGCTGGCGGCGCGTAAAGTTCGGTTTGCGAAATCTGTGCGTTTTTGCTGTAGAGCCTACTAACGTAGCCTACTACTACGTTTTTACTGAGCCTACTAAGACGGGGAAAGAATTTACATTTTCACAAGGACATCTTGGGGACGATGCGAAAAAATTCATCCGATTTATCGCAAGTATATGAGGATCGTGCCTGTTCATATGGCACTGTTACGGAACGGATGCGCAAATTCAGAAAAATACTGCAGAGCTTCAGAAAACCTCCCTCGTGCAGGAAGACCGAAGGAGGCCGTGAACGAGAGAACCATCATTACTGTTCGTGAACTCATTAAAGAAAATCCACATATCACCGTTCGTGTAATACGTTTAGATGTCAGTGGATCGATTGGCAATGAAGAAATAATTATTCATAACATTTAAAGTTCTGAAAGATGTGTGCCAAATCGATACCCCACAAACTAAGGGAACAGCAGAAAAGGGCTAGAGTCGACAGAAAAGGGCTAGAGTCGACAGAAAAGGGCTAGAGTCGTGCAAGGAGATAGTGGCAATGTTTGAACCTAGCGGCCCCAAATGGTTAACAGACATTGTCACAGGTGATGAAACGTGGTTTTATTACTACCACGTTTCATCACCTGTGACAATGTCTGTCCCAGAAAGATATACTAGTTCCAGAAAGATCGACAAATATAATTGGGTTGCGGAAAATGAACCTGTCTCCAAATCATCCTACAAGACTTTCGCCCAAGGAAGTGGTTGTTCACAATTTTTTTCAATTCCCAAGAAGTGGTATCCTTGGCCACCTTACCAGAAAACAATACTACACCAATGTTGCGTTGTCAAAAATGGTTAAGAAGATGAATGAGCCAACAAAAGGCATGTAAAGAGTTCTCCTTCTTCATGGTAATGCCAGTGCTTAGAAAATCCGGCAAGCTACAACTTATCTGGAACAAGAAAAATTCAAACAGTTACCCCATCCTGAATTCGGAAAATTCATCCGATCTTGCACTATGGGATGTTTGGTTGTTTCAAAAATTAAAAAGAACATGATAAGAAGCATTTTTCAAGGGTGCAAGACCTTGCAAAATGCGTTCATTAAGAGTTTCGTAGTATTCGCCAACGGGAGTACCAGCAAACGTTCCAGAATTGGCATAGACGTTTGCAACTTTGCATAGATGCTGGAAGGGAGTAGTTTGAAGTTTTTTGGAAAAGTTTTGTTGAGGTAAGTTTTCTTCCGCAGATGCATGCCAAGAACGTTTTGAACGCACCTCGTAATGCAATCCACAATGTTTGCCTTGCTGGAACAGTCGCTATCTCCCTAATCATTGTGCCAGGTAAGGCTTTGGGTGAAAATATTGGAACGGGGCTCTTACTCAGTCTTCGCGAGTTTGATTGGGAGTAACTTATGAGTGAAATTAAGCTAGATTGAAGATTTAAAAGAAGTAAATTAAATGTGCAAGCAAAAAATAGAATCGCTTGAAATTGTGGACAATAAATTAACTTGGGGAGATACAGTAAAATGTTTGGGATAGTAGAAACAGAGCAAATCTATTTGGAGAGGAAAAATTGCTTAGTTTAGGAAGACAAGAAGAAATTGATTCTTTTGGGATGGTATAGATTGTCCTTGAAGTAGCAAGAAGGTAAATTCACTTGGGGCGTGAAAAAGGTTGGGTTGTTTTACCTCTGAGCGGCACTTTTTTGCACACCATGGGCTAAATGGCCAGGTCACATGGACCCCGAAGGCTCAGAGAAGGTTGGGGGAGGGGACCCACTGTTGGGAGACAGATGGTAGCCTCCCGTCAAGGCCATCCAGCGTGTTCTTTAACGTGCAGAGGGTATGGCTCTCCCGCACACGGGGCCACGGCTTAACGTCCCATCCGACGGACGGCGGCCTTTCCAAACCCATCGGTGTCCCCTACTGACCGTGGGCAGGAGCAGGGAATTTTTGCGGAGATAAATCTCAACGCTGACCCAGCTGGGACTCGAACCTGGGAACTACAGATTACGAGCCTGGCGCGCTACCGACTGAGCCACCCCCGCCCGTGAAAAAGGTAATTTGACTGGGAGAGACAAGAAGGCAAATTCACTTGGGGAGGCAAGGAGATAACTTGACTGGGAGCAGAGAGAACGAAAATTAATTCACTTGGAGCGACAAAGAGGAATTCCTTAAGAGAGGCGTTAGAATCGTTTGAGTGGGTAAAAAAACAAACGTGAAATCTTTGTACAATACAGAAAGTAAAACATTTGGGAGGGGTTGTAAAATCTCTTGGACCGGAAAGAGGTATGCTGCCTTGGAGCGGCAAAAAACTGAATTCTGAACAATCCATCCGACATGAAGGATTTCTAACCCATCGAAGGCAGAATGGGGATTTGCGGGGAAAATCATTGGGAAATATGATCACCATGGATAAAAAAAATTAAAGAAATGAACACCAAAAACAGGCGAGTAAAGAAATACAATATATAGTAGTATTCAAAAATCTGCAGAACTGGTAAAACACATATAGTTAGTTCTCCATTTCATAATTTCATTTCTTATTTTACATTTTAAATACATTTTATGTCAATAAACACAATCAATTTTTAATCTACATATCAAGTATGTAGATAGTTCAGTTTTCATACATTTTGATGAACTTGTCCAGACTTTTGGACTGTATATTTCGAAACGATTTAATGGAACACGTATAAAATATTCAAAAAAAAAGGAACTAAAAAAATATGCCCAGCTGACTGTCATATTTCTTGTCACACAATAGAACTTTCTGACGTCATTATCGTGTAAAGGGGAATGAATTGACGTCATTGGCAAGGTGTGAGAAAAGAACAATTCTTTTTGTGACGTGCATGGCCTTCGCAAGCATTCTAATGTTTGTGTAGAAATTTCGTTCTGCATTCGAAGCATGGATAGAGAGAAAGCTCGCGACGTTTGGGAAATAATGGGGCGAGTTATTCAGAAGTGGGAAATGGAACTTCTCCGTCATCGAGATCCGAGGGGTCTGGCAGCACGACAAAGGGAGAGCAGTTGGTGCAAATGCTGACACACAAGGTGTGTTGCGTCAACGGAACGCGGCATGAAATAAACACAAATGTATTTAAACCGTTGGTTCACTCAGGGATGAGAAAATCGTGGGTGGGGATGTCACAAAGTGGGAGGTATACTCAGTGGCTATTTTATCAAGAATGTAGTTATGTTAGGTGAATAGGAAGAGAGACTGCAATGGCTGCAGAAATAAGCTTTTCAGGTGAAAAATGGGAGTTAAATCTAAAACATAAAGAAGAATATTTGTTTGTTTTTGTGTTTGTCCAACCCCCAGAAGAGCTATTGGCACCAAACTTTGGATGAATGTTACCTTCACCCAGGGGAAGAGCATAGGCTAGGTCCTGATCTACTGGGTGAATGGGGTTGACCAAAACTGGGGTGAGGGGGGGGGGTGAATTCTCGAATTCCTGATAGACTTAACATTAACGTTTAAAAAAAGGTGTCTTAGAATTAGCAGTTGTTGAGAATCATCTGGGGAGTGACTTCTACTATAACTTTAGAGAGTTTCAGAGTTCCTCTAAAGAGAAGGAGAAATATTGCACGGGGGGGGGGATGAATCGATTATGAAATGGGGAATGTCAAGTACAAAATACTTGAGATAGTTTTAGACTTCCCATAAAAGAGGAGAAGATAAAATTTTTATCGGGGAGGGTGGAGGGAGATGGAATGATCGTAATGAATTTTATGCCAAATGAAAGCTTCCCACGTGGAAAGTGCATCTACTATCTACTTTAGGGGGTTTCGGACCCGAGCAGCGCCTGGTAAATCTGTTAGTTAAAATATTGATCAAATCTATTATCATCATTTATTAGCGTATATCTTATTAGCAATTATATAATAACTGTTAGTATGATGCTAATATAATGATATAATAATTTCTATAAATCAATAATCAAATATTAAGTTCAAAATTTCGAGAAAAGTTTCGTTTGATATTGCAGCTATTAGAGTCCGGGTTCGAATACCAGGTTGATGATGTGTTCATTCCTTGGGCTATTATGAAACTGGAATATTTGGAAGCAGCAATGCCGATCAAAACAATTGATCTGAGAAGATAATTCGAACTAATTTAAAAGGAAATTTCAGTTCATTAACAGTATGTTTAACAGTTTCTGTAAGGCAATACATCGAATGATAAGAAATTGCCCAGTGATATAGCGTATTTAAACAGTGATATATCGTATTTAAAAAATGATATACATTTCAAAAATACTAACTCTGGAGGAATAAACCCCTTGAACAATCTAACTAGAAAATGTATCGATATTCTACCAAGATTCGTTAAATATTTTTTGGGTATCTCAGAACTATCATATCACATACTACTACTACTAAAAAGGCTGGGTTGTTTTACCTCTGAGTGGCACGTTTTTGCACACCATGGGCTAAATGGCCAGGTCACATGGACCCCGAAGGCTCAGAGAAGGTTGGGGGAGTGGACCCACTGGAACAGATGTTGGGAGACAGATGGTAGCCTCCCGTCAAGGGCCATCCAGCGTGTTCTTTAACGTGCACATGGTATGGCTCTCCCGCATACGGAGCCACGGCTTAACGTCCCATCCGACGGACGGCGGCCTTTCTAAACCCATCGGTGTCCCCTACTCATCGGTGAATACTACTCATCCGTATCGGTGTCCCCTACTCCCATTGCCGACAAGGGACAATGGGATTAATTAACTCTTTTGTAACTGACTCTTTCCTCTCCATTTCTCCTGTAATTCTCACTCTCCTATTACAAAATGTGATTTAGTTAAATATGTTGAGCAATCTGCTTGGATTTCTTTTTGGTAGTAGTAGAGACTAAGCTCCCCCCAGTATAATTACTTTCAGCAGTATAATTGTTTCAGTATAATTACTTTCGAAAATCATGAAGAGTATTTATATTTTCGTTTATGATATCCCCCCACCTCGTTAATGCTAGTAGGGGTAATGGGGACAAAAAATTATTAACCCTGGAATATTTTACACATTTTTCAATAATTGTTTTTTTTTCAAACAGGGACAATATTTTATACTACATCGGAAATCCAGTCTCTTGGCCCCCTACTTTTTCCTATTCAATTGCGACTCTTTATTTTTCTAGATCCGAATTAGTTTGTTTTACCTCTGAGCGCACTTTTTTTTACACACAATGGGCAGGTCACAAGGACCTCAAGATCTCAAAGAAGGTTGGAGAACCATTGGACGGCTTTTAGAAGACAAATGTATCCTCCCGTCAGGAGGGACACAAGGTATGGCTTTCCCACACATGGAGCACGGTTTTATATTACAAATGACAGATGGTAGCCTTTGCAAGACAATCACTGTCATTCATCTGAACGAGGGCAAGATGAGGGTTTTGTGGATATATATATGTCTCAAAGCTGCCTACGTAATCTTTGAACCTGGGAAATGCTGATTACGAGCCTGGCGCGATACCGAGTCAGCCAACCCTCCTCCTAGATCCGGACTTGGAGTTGTCTAACTTCACCGTGATCAAAATAATTAGCAACTACTCCATTCTTGGTGGCGGGGGTGGCTCAGTCGGTAGCGCGCCAGGCTCGTAATCTGTAGTTCCCATGTTCGAGTCCCAGCTGGGTCAGCGTTGAGATTTATCTCTGCAAAATTCCCCGCCCTGTCCACGGTCAGTAGGGGACACCGATGGGCTTGGAAAGGCCGCCGTCCGTCGGATGGGACGTTAATGTTCCGTGTGCGGGAGAGCCATACCCTGTGCACGTTAAAGAACACGCTGGATGGCCTTGACGGGAGGCTACCATCTGTCTCCCAACAGCTGTTCCAGTGGGTCCCCTCTCCCAACCTTCTCTGAGCCTTCGGGGTCCATGTGACCTGGCCATTTAGCCCATGGTGTGCAAAAAAAGTGCCGCTGAGAGGTAAAACAACCCAACTCCATTCTTGTGGTATTTGTCTCATTACGTGAAATATTAAATTAAAGGAATGTTTGGAAAACTGTTTCTTGCTTTTTTTTTTTGAGAGAGAGCCAAGTGAAAACAAGTTCATGGAACAATTTAATAAAATGTGCATTCGTTTCGTTTTGAAATACCTCCTCAGAATCCGAGATATAGAGTGCCACAAAGGCAATCAGCCGCTTAAAAGTCAAAATTAGGTAGAGCTTCAGGCACCTTTACTACCGAAAATTTGTGGCTCAATCGGTAGCACTCCAGGCTCGTAATCTGCAGTTCCCACGTTCGAGTCCCAGCTGGGCCGACGTTGAGATTTATCTCAGCAAAACTCCCCACCCTTCCCACGGTTAGTAGGGGGACACCTATGGGCTTGGAAAAGCCGCCGTCCGTTGGATGGGACGTTAAACCGTTACCCCGTGTCCGGGAGAGAACATGTTGGATCGCCTTGACGGGAGGCTATGTTCCAGTAGGTTCCCTCCCCCAACCTTCATTGAGCCCTCGAGGTCCTTGTGACCTGGCCATTTAGCCCATTGTGTGCCAAAAAGTGCTGCTCAGAGGTAAAACAATCCAACCCTAGCTATTGAGTCCATTATGTACACAAAAGTGCCCCTGAGAGGTAAAACCGAGAATGTTAAGAGAAATCCTAATTCGGAAAGAAATTCCTGATTTGGCCATCTGTGCTACTCCAAAGTGTGCTCCGCAAAATTCCTCCCCCTGCCCACTGTCAGTAGGGGACACCGATGGGCTTGGAAAGGCTGCCGTCCGTCAGATGGGACGTTAAGCCGTGGCTCCGTGTGTGGGAGATCCATACCCTGTGCACGTTAAAGAACACGCTGGATGGCCTTGACGGGAGGCTACCATCTGTCTCCCAACAGCTGTTCCAGTGGGTCCCCTCCCCCCAACCTTCTCTGAGCCTTCGGGGTCCATGTGACCTGGCCATTTAGCCCATGGTGTGCAAAAAAGTGCCGCTCAGAGGTAAAACAACCCAACCCAAACTGTGCTACCTCAGTGCGCCTATGACCCCCATACGAATCGAAGAACAAACAATGCTGTTAAAGTAATTTCCGTAAACACCCATCAGATGTCATTGTTACTCGATTCCCAAGTGTTTCGCAGCAGAAGCAACTATTCAACACATCAATTAATGTCTGCGAGATGCAGAGAGTGAGCGATTAAAACAAAGAGCTAAACTAGGCCACAAAGATTGTTTTCTCTTTTTTCGAAGGCTAGTTAAAGAAAGAACACATCTGTTGGCCTTCAGCAAATGTCAATCAGATAATACCCAGAAAGGTATTTAAAGACAAGAGGGATTAGAGAGCTTTTTTCTATTCATCTGGAAGCCTGGGTAAGCAAGAATTTTTCTATATCTTTTTCTATAAGAACGTACGAAATTTTCGTACACTGGTGCATTTTTATCACCATAGATCATTAGTAGGAAATCGTCAAATCGCAGAATTTTCTTCACTTTGTCTACCCGATAATGGCAGGGGAGTCGATAGCGTGCCAGCCTCATAATCTGTAGTTCCCAGATTCGTGTCCCAATATCAGAGTTGAGGTTTACCTCTCTCTCTCTTCACGAGAAAGGTAACCGCAATGGGTTTGTAAAGGCTTTGGGTTGGGTTGTTTTACCTCTGAGCGGCACTTTTTTTGCACACCATGGGCTAAATGGCCAAGTCACATGGACCCCGAAGGCTCAGAGAAGGTTGGGGGAGGGGACCCACTGGAACAGCTGTTGGGAGACAGATGGTAGCCTCCCGTCAAGGCCATCCAGCGTGTTCTTTAACGTGCACAGAGTATGGCTCTCCCGCACACGGGGCCTCGGCTTAACGTCCCATCCGACGGACGGCGGCCTTTCCAAGCCCATTGGTGTCCCCTACTGACCGTGGGCAGGGCGGGGAATTTTGCGGAGATAAATCTCAACGCTGACTCAGCTGGAACTCGAACCTGGGAACTACAGATTACGAGCCTGGTGCGCTACCGACTGAGCCACCCCCGCCCCACTGATCGTGGACAGTGCGGGGAGTTTTGCAGAGATAAATCTGATCGCTGGGCCAGCTGAGACTCGAACCTGGGAAGTAGCAGATTACGAGCCTGGCGCGCTACCGACTGAGCCACTCCTACACCACTCCGGTGCAAGAAAGCCATACAATGTTCACGTTAAAGAACATGCTGGATGGCACTGACCAGAGTATACCATCTGTCTCCTAATAGTTGTTTAGTGGTTCTTTTTCCCCAACATTCTCTGAATCAATTTACGACCTGGCTATCTAGCCCATTGTGTGTAAAAAAGTGCTGCTAAGAGGTAACCCAACCGGATAATGCTTGTCTTCCCCCCAGAAAATAGCTGTTCATCGGTGGCTAAATTCGTGGATTTTTTGGCCACGGGTAAGTGGTTAAGGTTGGGTTGTTTTACCTCTGAGCGGCACTTTTTTCCACACCATGGGCTAAATGGCCAGGTCACATGGACCCCAAAGGCTCAGAGAAGGTTGGGGGAGGGGACCCACTGGAACAGCTGTTGGGAGACAGATGGTAGCCTCCCATCAAGGCCATCCAGCGTGTTCTTTAACGTGCACAGGGTATGTCTCTCCCGCACACGGGGCCACGGCTTAACGTCCCATCCGACGGACGACGGCCTTTTTCAAGCCCATCGGTGTCCCCTACTGACCGTGGGCAGGGCGGGAGTTTTGCGGAGATGAATCTCAACGCTGACCCAGCTGGGACTCGAACCTGGGAACTACAGATTACGAGCCTGGCGCGCTACCGACTCAGCCACCCCCGCCCCGTAAGTGGTTAAGACTCAAACCCAAAGATTAAGGTGAGCTTCTTAAGTTTTTAATTTTTTCGCCACTTAGAGAGAGAGAGAGATAAAAGATCCAGAAGTGTCAAGAATTTTTAATTTCAGAAGAGTCTTTTTTTTCCCCTTTGCTAAAAGTCCAGAGTAAGCCATTCTCGCCAATTCGAGTCAAACTCCATTTAATCATTCCCGGCATTAAAACAAATGAAACAATTCGATTCGCCATGCAATGAATTACTTCATTGGCTCTTTCCTAAAATATGGCGCATAACAGCAGCATAGCGCCTTAGGGGGAATGATATTTGATTTGACAGTTCTTTCGAAACTGGAGTAATTCAGTATCACTTTCCTCCATTTCCGTAATCGTGCTTCCGTTATTAGAATGTCGTCAAACAGGTAACGTTACAATGCTAGGACTTCAATTTCACCATTTGTTACAGACGATAAAACATTTTTTTAATATCGAAATTTGCCATTAAAAAATAAATGTTATTGCAGTCAAACATGTTAATTCGAAACACTTTAATTTGAATTTCCTTTTAATTTAAAGACCTTTATTATTAAACATTTGTTTATTAGGTCTTTAAATTAAAAGGAAATTCAAATTAAAGTGTTTCGAATTAACATATGTTATGCGAAATTCACTTCAAGGGAAAGATTTTGGCCTTAAATGGGCTGGAGATAGGAAAATTTCTGATTTAGATTATGCTGATGATTTAGCCCTTTTGGCAAATGATGTTGATGAGATGAACTCTTTCATTCGAGCTGTTGATGAGACTGGTAATAGAGTAGGTTTGGTTATAAACAGAGAGAAAACTAAAGTGATGAAAATTGGTCAGGCAGGCTGTGATTCAGTTAATCTGAATGGTTGCAGTCTTGAGCAGGTGTCACAGTTTAATTATCTTGGGAGCTATTTAACAGATACTGGTGATGTGCGGCATGAGATTAACAGACGAATAGGGATTGCTGCCGGGACTTTTAAGAATCTATGGAGATTCTGGAGAATTAGGCGTATACACTTAAAGACTAAAATTAGACTGTATAATAGTTTGGTTCTTTCTAGGGTTAGTTATGGTAGTGAAACTTGGACACTTTGTAAACAAGATAACAGGAAACTAGATGCTTTTGATTCCAGATGCTTACGTAGTATCTTGGGCATTAGGTGGTTCAACTTTGTAACTAATGATGAGGTTAGGCAAAGGAGTTTGCAACCTCCTTTAAGCAACATATTGTGCAGAGAGAGACTCCGTTGGTTTGGCCATGTTGCCCGTATGAATAATTATAGATTGGCGAATAGGGTTATGAACAGTGTGCCTAAAGGCCTCAGAAAGAAGGGGAGACCTAAGATGCGGTGGGCAGACAATGTCAAACAGGACCTTGTTAGAATTGGTGTGCAGTGGCCAGATGCAGTAGATGTAGCTCAGGATAGACTTGCTTGGAGAACTAAATTGCACGGTCTGGTTGGACCTCCGTAGCCCATGGCTGCTTGAGGATGATGAGGATGATAAACAAATTTCGTATAAAAGTATATCGATGATTCGAAAAATAAAATTAGCCATGTGCTCATAACATCAGTATACATTATATTTCAAAACGTTTATAAACACATCCGGGACGGGTGTGGCTCAGTCGGTAGCGCGCCAGGCTCGTAATCTGTAGTTCCCAGGTTCGAGTCCCAGCTGGGTCAGCGTTGAGATTTATCTCCGCAACAATTCCCCGCCCTGCCCACGGTCAATAGGGAACACCGATGGGCTTGGAAAGGCCGCCGTCCGTCGGATGGGACGTTAAGCCGTATGCGGGAGAGCCATACCCTGTGCACGTTAAAGAACACGCTGGATGGCCTTGACGGAAGGCTACCATCTGTCTCCCAACAGTTGTTCCAGTGGGTCCCCAACCTTCTCTGAGCCTTCGGGGTACATGTGACCTGGCCATTTAGCCCATGGTGTGCAAAAAAGTGCCGTTCAGAGGTAAAACAACCTAACACTATGGACACATCCACCTTATATGAATGAAGAGTTATATTCAGAGTTCTTTAACATTCAAAATAAGCTTCTTACGGAAAATCACCGAAGACAATTTAGATTTTATCCATAAGAAGTAATTTTTGAAAAACACTTTCCCAAAATTTTAAAACAGGATGTTAAAAATCAGGATATTGAAATCTTGTTTCCCCATCTTTATTAACATCTTTTCTTTCAGGTCAAACAAAGGACATCATGAAGGAACTAAATCTATCTTTTGCTGCAGTGTTGTTGGCAGCTTTCCTTTCTCCGGTGAAATGTGAATGTAAGTTACGATTTTTAATCTTTTTCTGTTTTATTCTGCTACGAAATAAACTTTTTTTTTCCCAGTAAGTGAGTTGGGTTGTTTTACTTCTGAGCGATGGGGCGGGGTGGCTCAGTCGGTAGCGCGCCAGGCTCGTAATCTGTAGTTCCCAGGTTCGAGTCCCAGCTGGGTCAGCGTTGAGATTTATCTCCGCAAAATTCCCCGCCCTGCCCACGGTCAGTAGGGGACACCGATGGGCTTGGAAAGGCCGCCGTCCGTCGGATGGGACGTTAAGCCGTGTCCCCGTGTGCCGGAGAGCCATACGGGGCCACGGCTTAACGTCCCATCCGACGGACGGCGGCCTTTCCAAGCCCATCGGTGTCCCCTACTGACCGAGGGCAGGGTGGGGAATTTTCGCGGAGATAAATCTCAACGCTGACACAGCTGGGACTCGAACCTGGGAACTACAGATTACGAGCTTGGCGCGCTACCGACTGAGCCCCCCCCCCCCCCCCCCTCTGTAACTGAAGTTGGCTGAATGTGTGAACTGTTTTTCTGCGAAAAACGTTTAGAATTTAATGTAAGAGAATAATTTTTTGTACTATTCTGCTAATAAATAAGAATATGCAGATCAGTTCTAAAACATGAAAGCAAATTCGAATTTTGCAATTTATAAAGACCGAAGCGTCATTTGAGGCTGATTACAGAAAAAGAACATGAATTGTATGGCTAAAAGCATTATCAGGATTTTTTTTTTCTCAAGGCTCTCTTCAGAGACCAGGATCCTCATCAACTAAAATGAAGCCACCAGAAATTGGTCCTTGCACAAATCTTTGCCACGAAATAGCTGATTAAATATTACTAAATAGATATATTGATTAAATAGCCTTCTTTTCAGTGGCATAACAATAGGCTGGCATGGGTGGCAACATGCTTCGGGCGCAGGAAGGCTTTCTAGGTGCCACTGAAAATCAAACTTCTACCACACCAAAACGATAGACATCATAATTATTTAGTAATACTGAATACGTCTCAGGAAACAGTTTGTCGCAGAGCCTGTCAATTTCATACGTCATAAGCTGTGAGGAATCTGTGAGGAAGGCGAGACCTCAGAAGAGAGACAAACACAAACATCCATTCCAGTCTCGGACCCGGGATCAGAAAATTTGCCCGGGCTCGAAACCCGGGTCCCCTGCTCAGTAGCAAAGCCTGCAAGCCACTCAGTCATGCTCCTGGAAAAAGAGGTGGACCCGGGTGCGATCGTTCCTTCTGCACCATTATAAGGGATATCTGTAATATTATACACTGTCCCCAAGCACAAAAAAGGTATCGCATCGAATGCTATACCTGTACATTTTCCCACTCAAACAGTTTCACGGGCAGTCACCAGAGGACGCAACGTGCTTCCGTTACATTCCCATAATCCCTCAAAGTTCTTAGTGCGGCATTTCCTAAAAAGATGGATTGGTAGGAGTGGTCCAATTTTATGGCCACCAGGATTGATTTAACACCCCTTGATTTTTTTTCTCTTATGGAGATTTGTAAAGAATTGCGTTTACATGAACAAAATTCGAGACCGGAATCATTTGAAGGCCAGAATAAGAGAAGGAAGTGAGCAAATAACGTGACTCTGAAGCACACACTTACAATCGCTCAAAAAAGTATCCGAACACTATGGTTGATTACAGAATTCAGAAAAAATATCTGGCAACGATTTTTTTTAGAAATTAGTGATCTGGCAACCTTCGTGTCACGTGATTACAGAATTCAGGAAAAATATCTGGAGCGTGTACAGCAACTGTACACGCTCCAGTTACCGTTCACAGCAAACTGGAGCGTGTGCAGTTACTGCACACGCTCCAGTTTGCTGTGAACGGTAACTGCACACGCTCAATATTTCCGTGAGTGCGCCCACACGATCTAGTATCAAAAATAATATGACCACCTACAGTCGCTCAAAAAAGTATCCGAACACTATGGTTGATTGCAAAATTCAGAAAAAATATCTGGCAACGATTTTTTTAGAAATTAGTGATCTGGCAACCTTCGTGTCACGTGACACGAAGGTTGCCAGATTACTAATTTCTAAAAAAATAGTTGCCAGATATTTTTTCTGAATTTTGCAATCAACCATAGTGTTCGGATACTTTTTTGAGCGACTGTACATGCATGGCAGTAAGTGGAATACCAATTGAACATATGCAGTGTCACAAAGGGTTCACATGTCGAAATTTACTAATTATCTTCAAAACTCTTCGAGGTACCCTTGAATTAAAATATCGCTTTTCTGAATATGTATATTATTTTGCTACACATTGATTCTCGAAACTACACTATTATTTTTTCTCTTACCATGTACACTGAGATGCCAGTTTATTAGGTACACCTACCTAGTAGTGTGTTGCTCCTCCTTTGGCCTTCAAAACAGCCCAAAATCTTTGGGGTATGGAACTTACAAAATGCTGGATACACCGTGCAGTAAAGTTGTACCATGCAAGACTGATGTGTCGCGCACTTAGTGCAAATTGGAATGACGACACAGTCTTGCTGCGAGCAGTTCTTACCATCTCATCCTAAAGATGCTCGATAGAATTTAGATCTGGGGACTGTGGAGGCCAATGAAACAAGGAAAACTGTTTAGCATATTCCTAGAAACATTCTGTGCCTTGTGGGCAAGTGCATTATCATGCTGAATGTGTCCATCCGAATGAAGATAAACTGTAGCATGAACTAGGTCAGCAACGATGTTCAAATACGCTGTGGCATTCAGATGTCCTTCAAATGGTATCAGGGGGCCTAATGTGCTCCAGGAAAACATTCCCCACACCGGCCGTACTGTTACACCAGACAAGATGGCTCCTTTGCCTCATGTTACTTGCGCCAAATCCTGATCCTTCCATCAGCAGGATACAAAAGGAACCTTGACTCATCTGATCAGGCTACCTTTTTTCAGTCCTCAACAGTCCATTGTCGATGCTCCTGCACCACTAGAGATGCACTTTCATGTTCTTCATTGACAACATCGGCACTCGACATGATCAGCGGCTGTTGCAACCCATTCGTTACAAGGACCGATATGTGGACCGATTACAAGGACCGATATCTGTGTATCGTTGCTGACCTAGTTCATGCTACAGTTTATCTTCATTCGGATGGACACATTCAGCATGATAATGCACTTGCCCACAAGGCACAGAATGTTTCTAGGAATATGCTAAACAGTTTTCCTTGTTTCATTGGCCTCCACAGTCCCCAGATCTAAATTCTATCGAGCATCTTTAGGATGAGGTGGTAAGGACTGCTCGCAGCAAGACTGTGCCGCCATTCCAAATGAAAGTAATAATGTGTAGCAAGGTTCCTTAAAGTTCCGAGATGACCTTATGCACACCAATATTTAATTCTGCTGCGATTTGCCCTCTTGTGAACCGTCAGTTCGCTTGCAAGTTTCTCGTCAATCTCTTTTGACCCCTCTGATCCAACAGCTGTTTTCGTTCACAGGGTCGCCGATCCCTGGTATTATTTTGCTTTACGCGCCATTCTCGGTAAACCCTTGAAACCTTTGTGCATAAATAGAGCAGGGAGACGGCAGTTTGAAAGATGTTATAACCGGCTCACCTAGCAATCATGCCGCTTTCAAAGTCGCTCAGATCGCTTGTTTTGCATATTCTAACCCTCAATCCAACTCTAACTGATTCTCGAAGAGCTGGTCTGTCTGATTTATACTGCACACCGCGTCACGCGACGTATTACATGTTGGAATGAACCATTTATGTGATGAGGGATGATGTACCTAATAAACTGTCATCTCAGTGTAGTTACGCCGCTATTTCCTATAATGAAATAAAAGATTTCTTGTCCTCTTCCGATATTTTAAAACATAATCGATCGGCAAAAGAATTTCAAAATAATAAAATTCGACATATCGTATTTTAAACTACATAAATAGAAGCAATGTAAACACTAAATTTTCGTAATTTACGCATTTTTAATTTTTATTTCAGTTGTCCGTTTCCCAAACAAAATTCATTTGACTTCTCCCTTTTTTTTTCAAATTAATTAAACTTTAAAAAAATAAACAATATATCATAAATCATAAAATAAACAGTGTACAATAGTGAAAAATAATGGTATGTTGAATATCAGTCGAATTAATAATTAAATTATTCGAAAGCCGAAATACTTCTGTGCTGTTTGAGTTCCCCTTCAGTTCTATTACAGCTATGTATTGAAAGGAAATCTAGATTACTCTGTTCGCTTCTACTACTTCGGTGAACAAGTATTGACATATACGAAGACCACCTCGAAATTCAATTTTCTAAAAAGTTCCACGTAACGTGAATTCTAGAACTGCAGGAACTGGCAACTTGCCGCAACTCACTAAATTCCAGGCATCTGGCAACATCGAATCAAAATGGATCCGCGAGCTAAGTTTGTAACAATCTTCGTCTGCCAACCACTGCAAAAGAAAAAAACTCTTTCGGTGATATTCGATGCTGAATTTTTTCAGGACACTATTTTAATTTTTCAATATTTATTATGATTTTGTTTGAATGTTCGCCGTTATGTTCGCAGTTTTCTTTTTAGGAAAATAGGAAAATGCATTAGAGACTGGAAACGTTATATGGACACACATTTTTAGGGCGCCTTTTTGTCATGAAATATCGAAAAGATTTCATTATTTTGTTAGTGTTGTGGTTTCCAACATTCTATTGAAACCTATCCATTTTATTAACCATTTAAATTACTATTCAAAGGGTTACGACTAAAGTTGGCAAAAGTTCCTCTGCAAAATTTTGATATTCAAAAACATTCTCATTATTTCAAAAGTTATGAAACTGGATCATTTAACACGTAATCATTATTTCTGAATTTTTTTACTTAAATATGGAGGAAAAACCTTAAAGAATTATTACACAAACTTGTAGGAAAATTTATCATCGGAAACGACTTCATGTAAAGTTTTTTTTTGTGCCAATTTTGAATTTCTTAAGACTAGAAATGCTGTTGTTAAATATTTCGGTTTCTGTAACCTTTTAAATAGAAACGAAAAAAAAATTGTTTTAAAAAATTTTAAATTTAGACACATTTGATTGAGATTTTTAAATGACATTTTTCCATTAAAAACTAATTTTAAACATTAAGAAACTTCTATTTTTTTTACCACACATATTTAGGTACATAATTAAACGATTTTACCAATTCATAATACTCATTAAATATGCATATTTTTAATCAAGTTATTTTCTTGAGTTCTTGCAATTATATTTTTTTTTCAATTCATTACTCATTATAAATGTATGTTTCGTTTTTAAGCAGATAATTTTCTAGAGGGTATTTAAGAATATAGTTTTTTTCTTTCACTAAGTGGACTTGGATATGCCCCTTTGTTTTCGAAATGTGGATATTTTACGTTGCTGACGTCACATTGCAAACCCAAGTCTCTTCTCCCGTGATGATTTTGTTCAACAGATAATAAAATTTTGCCTAAACACTATCTGACAAATTCACAACACGAATTAAGCTCATAACTGACTTCGTAAAATTCTTAGTTTTGGATTCGAGACGAAACGGGTGGTGTTGCCCCAATTTCTGAGCAGCCGGTTCCCTTCAACAGTCGGTAGCGCGCCAGGCTCGTAATCTGTAAGTTCCCAGGTTCGAGTCCCAGCTGGGTCAGCGTTGAGATTTATCTCCGCAAAATTCCCTGCCCATGGTCAGTAGGGGACACCGATGGGCTTGGAAAGGCAGCTGTCCGTCGGATGGGACGTTAAGCTGTGGCTCTATGTGCGGGAGAGCTATACCCTATGTACGTTAAAGAACACGCTGGATGGCCTTGACGGGAGGCTACCATCTGTCTCCCAACAGCTGTTCCAGTGGGTCCCCTCCCCAACCTTCTCTGAGCCTTCGGGGTTCATGTGACCTGGCCATTTAGTCCATGGTGTGCAAAAAAGTGCCGCTCAGAGGTAAAACAACTCAACCCAACCCTTCAACAGTGGAGCTGGAATTGGCTCAATCGGCAATTCACCAGGCAACAGCCACTTCGATCGTTGCCTCGATACACCGGGCCTGGGCAGCCATCGAAAAAAGGAGGGGAATTAAATACGGGTAAAGTTTTAAGTGATTTAATTTGTCTAAAATTTAACTACAAGCAATTTAATTTAGAATAGGAGGAGAAAATAATTTATTTAGTTTTATGCATTTGTGTTGAATAAATAGTATTACTAAAGTAGCATTAAACTACTTACTTCATTAAAAAATATTATTGTATATTAGAATTAATTACTAAATTTTTATAAATGAATAACTACCAGAAGAATTTTAAGAGATTAATTAAAACATCTATATTTAAATATTACTTTTTTCTGCTAGTGCATTGTCCAGTTCTGGTGTATCTAGATGATCTTGCCCAAGCTGTTAATCAGTAGTTCCCAGGTTCGAGTCCCGCCTGGGCCAACGTTGAGATTTATCTCCTCTAAAGAAAAAGGGACACCGACGGGCTTGGAAAGGCTGCCGTCCGTCGGATGGGTCGTTAAGCCATGTCTCCCGTGTGCAGGAGAACCTGGAAGGTCTTGACGGGAGGCTGCCATCTGCCTCCTAACAGCTGTCCAGTGGATCCTCTCTTCCCCAACTATTTCTGAGCCCTTGGGGTCCTTGTGACCTGGACATTTAGCTTATTGTGAGCAAAAAAGTGTCGCTCAGAAGGAAAACAACACAGGAACCTTTAAAAGTAACGTTTACTCTTCATTTTCAACACATAACGATACAAAACGCATTTTAATGGAATCATCAATTTTAGAGATTTTTAAGAGATAGTAAAACAAGGAGAGATTACAACGTTGCTATCCTTGTTTTACTATTCATCGTCAAAAATTGTTTATTTTTCATTATTTTAACTATTATTATTTATATTTATCTCCTTTTTTTAACAACCATTTCGCCGAGCAATAATATTTTTTAACAATCATCTCGATCTAACCAGTGCGAGCCAGCTGGATGACGTATTGGTGCGCTGCCAATTCAGCCTATATGTTAAAGGACAGTCCTATATTTTAGGGCGTTGATTCAAATACTTATAAAAACTTCAAAAACATGTTTTGTCCTATATATTTTGTTTTGTCTTTTAAAAGTCCTATATTTTTGATACAAAATAAAAATCGATCTCTCTTGCTACTGATTTTGCTAATATTCTTATTATTGTTGATGTGATTGAGGAATTAATAACACATGACTATAATATTTATGCACTTAATAAATTTATCTACTCTAGTTTGAAATGAAACGAAAACTTTATTGACCATAGTTCAATACAAATAATAATTCAATTAAAAAAATCCAAAAAATGCATCAGCGACGGCTTTCAGTAAATGATTTATTTACATCAGTAAAATAACCACTCATCAGGGTGAAAAGGTGATAAAAGAACCAAATAAAGAAATAAAAAGGGAAACAAATAAATATAATATGTGTAAGCAAGGCCGAAACCATATTGGTTACAAAATAAAAATATATTTCTAGGAAAATACATTATTTTACAGTCACTTTTAAAATAAAATCTGGCACTTCACTATAAATACAAAAAATAAATTTTAATTGATCAAAATTGACCTAAAACATATAAATACATAATACCTAAATATTTATTTTAATATCTTAAAGCATATCTCAGTACCATAAATATTTGAAATGTACACTTTAATTTTTTTTTTGCATACACGAATTAATTAATATTTTTAATATCATCTGGTAGAACATTGTAATTACGCAATGCTATAAATTCAAATGATCTGGGAAAAATTGCTTTATTAGCCTTAGGAACAATCTAAGTATTCCAAAATAGAATGCAAACTATAAGTAACCATTTTTATGGGAAAAATACTCATATTCTTTTTAACAAATAACAAACAATTAAAATAAATATAATTAATGCAAAGTCAAAATATCGTTTAACGTGTATAGATCGCTAACGGAGTATAAATTATTAATAGAAATTGCACAAATCATTTTATTTTGTAATCTTATTAACTACAGTAAGTTATTATAATAACCACCCCAATATATAAATCCATATTGCAAAACAGAACAAAACCGTGAAAAATGCGAAGATTTAAAAAAAAGCATAATAACATACTTCTTCGTATAATAAAGTCTATTATTAACATATCTTAATTTATTTTACCAAAAAAGAGTTGGGGGGGGGGCTTAGTCGGCTATGCCAGTCTCGCAATCTGAAGTTCCCGAGTTCGAGTCCCGCCTGGGACGATGTTGAGATTTATCTCTGTAAAAACTCCTCGCCCTGCCCTCGGATCAATAGAGGACATCGATGGGCTTGTAAAGGCGACATCCATCGGATGGGACATTAAACTGTGGCACGTTGCGGGAGAGCCATACTATGCCCACGTTAAATAGCACGCTGAAAAGAAAAGGTTAGATGAAAGGTTGGAGGAAAAAAAAGAAAAGGTTGGGGGAAGGGACCCTAGCTCTTAGAAGACACATGGTAGCTTCCTGTCAAGGAAGCTACCGTCTTCTAAGAGCTAGAGTCCCTTCCCCCAACCTTTTCTGAGTCTACGGGTCTTTGTGACCTGGCCGTTCACCCCATTGTATGCAAAAAAGTGAGGCTCAGAGTAAAACAGCCCAACACAACTTAACAAAAAAAAGATACATGTGAATTTTATTTTAAGTTACTTTTAACACTGATGGGCTTGAAAAGGTCGCCGTCCGTCGGATGGAACGTTAGGCCGTGGTTCCGTGTGCGGGAGAGCCATACCCTGTGAACATTAAAGAACACGCTGGATGGCCTTGACGGGAGGCTACCATCTGTTTCCTAACAGCTGTTCCAGTGGGTCTCCTCCCCCAACCTTCTCTGAGCCTTCGGGGTCCATGTGACCTGGCCATTTAGCCCATGGTGTGCAATAAAGGGCCGTTCAGAGGTGAAACAACTCAACCCAACTCACCTTTTTAATTGTGTTACATTTACAATTTAAATAATCAACATGATGTAAATTATGCCATCGTATGTTAAGAGACTTATCCTTTCATTCCGATAAACTAAAATATATATAACACGTTTTCCTTAAATTAATGTTTAAACCATTATCAAAAACCACTTATTTAATAATTGTAAATGCTGATTAATATGATTTTCTAGAATATTAACATTATCTGATAACTTATAGCAGTACCATCAGCAAAAGACAAAATTACACCAAAAAAGATTGCATTTACACAGATCATTAACATAAATCAAAAACAGAATAGGACTCAATACTGAGCCCTGTGATACATTCAAATCTTTCCCTGTCTGCAGTAGTCTCCATAGCAACAACCACAGATTTGGCAGACAAAACTTTACGAGCCACCAGCAAAGAGAGAAATGATCATACGGCCTTTGTTTTTAACATGTGATGACAAATTTAGACAAGCTTTCAAACAAGTTGTAGCTCGTTAACTTCAGAACAACGAGTGCAAATCTAAAGACACCTGTCGAGAACTTTTTGAACGCAGTCCGTCGTAACGAAACACAAGTTGACAATTTCTCTAATTCCATACCGATCCATTTTTAAAAGAAACAATTCAAGTTGCATACAAGCAAATGCCTTTGAAACATCAAGAAAAGCAGCTGCAACACATTTTCCAAGATTAATACCATTATAAACAGTTTTGGTAAACTCTAATAGAGCAGTCTCTATATATATTGCACATGCAAATGCAATATTTGAAAATGAGAAAAACGAGTTAAAATATATTCAATTGCATTATTTGCATATTTTCAATTGCATTGTTTTGTTGAGTGTAACCTTTAATTTTTGTTTGGGAAACTCCGCTGAGTTGATTTCCTTTCATGCATTTGAGGTTCCTCAGACTGCAACATCCTGCAGTAATCTGCCATCATACGAGAGATACATCATCGTCTTCGGTATTGCCTTTCCATCCCTTTGATGTCTTCGGTATTGCCTTTCCATCCCTTTGATGTCTTTGGTATTGCCTTTCCATCCCTTTGATGTCTTCGGTATTGCCTTTCCATCCCTTTGTTGTCTTCGGTATTGCCTTTCCATCCCTTTGATGTCTTCGGTATTGCCTTTCCATCCCTTTGATGTCTTCGGTATTGCCTTTCCATCCCTTTGATGTCTTTGGTATTGCCTTTCCATCCCTTTGATGTCTTCGGTATTGCCTTTCCATCCCTTTGTTGTCTTCGGTATTGCCTTTCCATCCCTTTGATGTCTTCGGTATTGCCTTTCCATCTCTTTGATGTCTTCGGTATTGCCTTTCCATCCCTTTGATGTCTTTGGTATTGCCTTTCCATCCCTTTGTTGTCTTCGGTATTGCCTTTACATCCCTTTGATGTCTTCGGTATTGCCTTTCCATCCCTTTGTTGTCTTCGGTATTGCCTTTCCATCCCTTTGATGTCTTCCGTATTGCCTTTCCATCCCTTTGTTGTCTTCGGTATTGCCTTTCCATCCCTTTGATGTCTTCGGTATTGCCTTTCCATCCCTTTGATGTCTTCGGTATTGCCTTTCCATCCCTTTGATGTCTTTGGTATTGCCTTTCCATCCCTTTGATGTCTTCGGTATTGCCTTTCCATCCCTTTGTTGTCTTCGGTATTGCCTTTCCATCCCTTTGATGTCTTCGGTATTGCCTTTCCATCCCTTTGATGTCTTCGGTATTGCCTTTCCATCCCTTTGATGTCTTCGGTATTGCCTTTCCATCCCTCTGATGTCTTCGGTATTGCCTTTCCATCCCTTTGATGTCTTCGGTATTGCCTTTCCATCCCTTTGTTGTCTTCGGTATTGCCTTTCCATCCCTTTGATGTCTTCGGTATTGCCTTTCCATTCCTTTGATGTCTTCCGTATTGCCTTTCCATCCCTTTGATGTCTTCGGTATTGCCTTTCCATCCCTTTGATGTCCGGTATTGCCTTTAAATCCCTTTGATGTCCGGTATTGCCTTTCCATCCCTTTGATGTCTTCGGTATTGCCTTTCCATCTCTTTGATGTCTTGATGAAACCTTTCCTCTATTCTTCTCTGACTGCTACAAGATTCTCTAGTAATTCCCAAAACCATGTCAGCTATTTTTTTGAATGCAGTCTATCCATCTTTTTCAGAAAGAATCATGGAATTTACAAATTGTGTATCCTTAGCCAGTATTCTCATTTGTGGCCCTATGTAGATTACTTCCTTCAGTTCGGCTTTGGAAAGAGCTGAAAATTTGTTACTTAAGTATTTAAAACAGTTTCCATTTTTTTTTCTAAACCCTTCACGAATTACTTCATTAACCCCAGTTTCACATGGGGAGATGGCAGTAGAATGTTTTCTGGATGAAGTTGGCAGTAGATTGCCTCCACCAAGCTGATTCTCTGTACATTCTTGATGCCTGTCTTGAGGCTGATTCTTCGAGGCCACTACTTTTGTGTCCAGCATCCATCTCTTGCTCGACTTTCCCATTCACAGATATAACATAAGAATTTTGTATATTCCTGTTATTTCCCAAGCAGCATGCAGAGCACTTTTAAATCTCCACAAAATGCCCATTTGTGGTCCTTATACTTCATTTTCTCTAAAAGTAATTCAAGATTTTGATAGGTTTCCTTTAAATGTATGGAATGGGTAATATGAACTGAGTCAAGATTGTTTCCATTATACAATCTTGATACTGAGAACTGGAACTGGGATACTGGAACGTTATACAATCTTGATTGTTTCCATTATACAAAAGCATTATCACGATGTCTAAAGAAAGATGATGATGTTCCAGGAGATAGTAAGTTCTTTTCTGAAAGCCTTGTTCCTAAAAGTTCTGTAGCATCTATGTTGAGAAGGTTCAGATATCTTGCTAAATTATTAATTTCAATATGAGTGAGAAGTTCAGGTTTATTATATATTTCTGGGTTAAAATCAGTCACTCGATTCAGTGCCACCAGAGTCAGATTCCAATATTTCAAGTTGTTCTAAAGGGACAGGTTCTGCTAACTCAGGGACATGAGACACAGGTCTTCGAGTAGACGAAACAATGAAGTAAACAATTCTTTTTTTTTATTAAAGCCTTTCACATATAAAAAAAATACTCCCTCAAGCAACTGTTTGCCACAGAGGTTTGACAGGAGTCTGTCAGTTTGTACACCATAATATGAGCTCTGTGAGGATGGCAGGATCTCGGCAGAAAAACACACAAACATCCATGCTTTACCCGTCTCTGTGAATAACCGTGTCTCTGTGATCTCTGTGTCTCTGTGATCAAGCACTCTAACCACTAGGCCACATCACCAGAAGTTGTTGTTGTTGTTTTACCTCTGAGCGGCACTTTTTTGCACACCATGGGCTAAATGGCCAGGTCACATGGATCCCGAAGGCTCAGAGAAGGTTGGGGGAGGGAACCCATTGGAACAGCTGTTGGAAGACAGATGGTAGCCTCCCTTCAAGGCCATCCAGCGTGTTCTTTAACGTGCACAGGGTATGGCTCTCCCACACACGGAGCCACAGCTCAACGTCCCATCCGACGGACGGCGGCCTTTCCAAGCCCATCGGTGTCCGCTACTGACCGTGGGCAGGGCGGGGAATTTTGCGGAGATAAATCTCAACGCTGACCCAGCTGGGACTCGAACCTGGGAACTGCAGATTACGAGCCTGGCGCGCTACCGACTGAGCCACCCCCGCCCTTGACCAGCAGTAGTAATCATTTCCATGAATTCCCGCAGAACCATTGGTACTGAAAATCGCAATAATCCTTTCTTCTTTCCTTTCGTCCAATTTCTTAAATTTCTTGCTAACACTGCACATTGTGTGAGATCCTACGGTAGTCCTTGGTCACCAGGCTTAATTCCAAAATATTCAAAATATGAAGTTTTTACAAAAGTGGTTATGTTTTGTCTTTTCTTCTCTACAACATAACTCCCACAAAGAGGAGCGGGGGTGGCTCAGTCGGTAGCGCGCCAGGCTCGTAATCTGTAGTTCGAGTCCCAGCTGGGTCAGCGTCGAGATTTATCTCCGCAAAATTCCCCGCCCTGCCCACGGTCAGTAGGGGACACCTATGGGCTTGGTAAAGGCCGCCGTCCATCGGATGGGACGTTAAGCCGTGGCCCCGTGTGCGGGAGAGCCATACCCTGTGCACGCTAAAGAACACGCTGGTATGGCCTTGACGGGAGACTACCATCTGTCTCCCAACAGCTGTTCCAGTGGGTCCCATCCTCCAATCCTTCTCCGAGCCTTCGGGGTCCATGTGACCTGGCCATTTAGCCCATGGTGTGCAAAAAAGTGCCGCTCAGAGGTAAAAACAACAACCTGAACTGCTGTTCAATGATTGTTTTTGTGTGACCCTCATCCAGTGCTGCAACAACCTACGTGCACGCACAGTATTGTCACTTTATATGTAAATGAACAGTGTTGTCACTTATTTTGTATGCCCCAAAACAAGAAATGAAACAAAGTGCTACAATAAACAGCAAGTTAAGCAAGGAACAACAAAATATAAACACAACACTATTTCGATTTTCCCAATTTCAATTTCTGAAAAATCTCTACGTTATATAACACAGATTTACGACTTTTTGAGGATTACTTAGGTAGACATTACATAAAAGTAATAGTGTCGTGGCAAAAAATGACGAAAAAATAGTAATGACAAAAATTGTCAGAAAATATATTTTTCAATAAATGTCCAATATTTTTCTCGAAGAAGAAAATATTCACCGTACCCACTGGACGAAACCAATCAACAAAAAACTGTTATGCTATACTTATGAGAATATTAGCAGATTAGCTGTAATAAAATGAGTTTCAAGGGAGTGGAATAATGATATGCTGAATGCTGATATGCGAACCCCTGATATGCTGAAAACTTCCCACCTGTTCTACCTCTTAGTTTTCCTAAGCTAGTTCAGTTCCAGACAACGGACAACTGTAAATGTTGAATTTGGGAATCAACAGTTGCTAATGGCGCCATCTATTGATCGGAAACAGAATTATCCTAAAAGAATGTAAAATATATTTTTATAGTGAAAGACGAAATGTAGCGTTAGCGATGCAAGACTTAAAATTAGTAAAGCGCAAGGAATATTCTACAATCAAGGAAAAATTGAAGTGTTAGTTTTCAAAATAAAGCTTCGTTGGTAGTGAAATCCGAACCCATGACCTCCTGAAAACGTGGGGAAGCCGCGCGGGGGGGGGGGGGTCGAGTGGTAGCGTGCCAGGATCGTAATCTGCAGTTCCCAGGTTCGAGTCCCAGTTGGGCCTGTGTTGAGATTTCTCTCCACAAAGCTCCCCCACCCCCTTCCCTAGGTCAGTAGGGTAAACCAATGGGCTTCAAAAGCCCGCATTCCGTATGATGGGACCTTAAGCTGTGGCCAAATTTCGGGAGAGCCATATCATATGCTGTGCACGTTAAAGAACATGCTCGATGGCCTTGACGAGTTGTTGAGTTGGGTTGTTTTACCTCTGAACGGCACTTTTTTGCACACCATGGGCTAAATGGCCAGGTCACATGGACCCCGAAGGCTCAGAGAAGGTTAGGGGAGGGGACCCACTGGAACAGCTGTTGGGAGACAGATGGTAGCCTCCCGTCAAGGCCATCCAGCGTGTTCTTTAACGTGCACAGGGTATGGCTCTCCCACACACGGGGCCACGGCTTTTCGTCCCATCCGACGGACGGCGGCCTTTCCAAGCCCATCGGTGTCCCCTACTGACCGTGGGCAGGGCGGGCCTTGATGAGAGGCTACCATCTGTTTCCTAACAGCTGTCCAGTGTCCTAACAGCTGTCCATCTAGCTAACTTTCTGTAAGAGCCCTCATTCGATATAAAAGTTCTCCAAGTCCTCTTTCTAACTAAAGAACGACTATAAATATTAGAATCAGCAATTTGCAGTCGCTCTAATCACCATCTTGCATTGATAATGCTATCTGTGTGTTTGGTTACAAAAAGTAACTTTAACCTTCTTTGTGGACAGCTAGTCTATTCCATTCTCCATCAGTACGGGGGCGGGGGTGGCTCAGTCGATAGCGCGCCAGGCTCGTAATCTGTAGTTCCCAGGTTCGAGTCCCAGCTGGGTCAGCGTTGAGATTTATCTCCGCAAAATTTCCCCGCCTTGCCCACGTCAGTAGGGGACACCGATGGGCTTGGAAATGCCGCCGTCCGTCGGATGGGACGTTAAGCCATGGCCCCGTGTGCGGGAGAGCCCATACCCTGTGCACGTTAAAGAACACGCTGGATGGCCTTGAAAGGAGGCTACCATCTGTCTCCCAACAGCTGTTCCAGTGGGTCCCCTCCCCAACCTTCTCTGAGCCTTCGGGGTCCATTCGACCTGGCCATTTAGCCCATGGTGTGCAAAAAAGTGCCGCTCAGAGGTAAAACAACTCAACCCATCAGTACATGGCGCCATAATGACTACTGATTTCGGAATTTAATATTTATAGTCGTCAGCCAGCTAGAATTGAACAAGCATGGGATAGCTCAGAGGCGAGTATCTGACTAGGTTTCGGGAGGATCGTGTTGGTGCTAGTGCACTCCTTGAGAAACTCAGTTTTTTCAGCTAATTCTACAAGTGTTTCATGTTTATGGAATTTTTTTTTTGCTTTCCCGTTTTTCAGATAAGGAATGTTAGTATAATACATTTTCAGATTAAAAGCTCAGGTGAAAATTCACCTGACTGACTGATAGGCAAATATAGAGGAATAGTTAACTTAATGAAAGCAGCGATCTGGAAAGAGTGATCTGGGTTGGGTTCGGTTGTTTTAGCTCTGAGCGGCACTGTTTTGCACACCATGGGCTAAATGGCCAGGTCACATGGACCCCGAAGGCTCAGAGAAGGTTGGGGGAGGGAACCCACTGGAAAAGCTGTTGGGAGACAGATGGTAACCTCCCGTCAAGGCCATCCAGCGTGTTCTTTAACGTGCACAGGGATGGCTCTCCCGCACACGGGCCACGGCTTAACGTCCCATCCGACGGACGGCGGCCTTTCCAAGCCCATCGATGTCCCCTACTGACCGTGGGCAGGGCGGGGAATTTTGCGGAGATATATCTCAACGCTGACCCAGCTGGGACTCGAACCTGGGAACTACAGATTACGAGCCTGGCGCGCTACCGACTGAGCCACCTCCGCCCCCAGAGTGATCTGGAATTAGTGACCTGGCAACCTTCGTGTCACGAAGGTTGCCACTAATTCCTAAAAAAAATCGTCGCCAGATATTTTTTCTGAATTCTTTAATCAACCATAGTGTTCGGATATATTTTTGAGCGACTGTACTAATGACGAAAATAATCAAGGCCAGGCGGAACCTAAATCGGTTGCGGTTAATGTTCACAGCACATTGGATCGTGTGAGCTCACAAATACCTGGATCGTGTGGGCTCACTCACGGAAATATTGAGCGTGTGCAGTTACCGTTCACAGCAAACTGGAGCGTGTGCAAGCTCCAGTTTGCTGTGAACGGTATCTGGAGCGTGTACAGTTGCTGTACACGCTCCAGATATTTTTCCAGAATTCTGTAATCACGTGACACGAAGGTTGCCAGATCACTAATTTCTAAAAAAAATCGTCGCCAGATATTTTTTCTGAATTCTTTAATCAACCATAGTGTTCGGATATATTTTTGAGCGACTGTACTAATGACGAAAATAATCAAGGCCAGGCGGAACCTAAATCGGTTGTGGTTAATGTTCACAGCACATTGGATCGTGTGAGCTCACAAAGACTTGGATCGTGTGGGCTCACTCACGGAAATATTGAGCGTGTGCAGTTACCGTTCACAGCAAACTGGAGCGTGTGCAGTAACTGCACGCTCCAGATACGTTCCAGATATTTTTCCTGAATTCTGTAATCACGTGACACGAAGGTTGCCAGATCACTAATTTCTAAAAAAAATCGTTGCCAGATATTTTTTCTGAATTCTTTAATCAACCATAGTGTTCGGATATATTTTTGAGCGACTGTACCTTTTTGGATATCAGCTGTAATGGTCAATTTCCACTTGTTTCATTCTATTGAACAGCATTACCCAGATTATTGGTTTTCCAATTCCCATTTATGCGCTCATGAAGAAATTTCTCAAAGTCGGCAACATCCATCAGCCATCTTCAACAGGATGACTGGAATCAATTGCAAACTTCAAATGAGTTTTTTCTTTTTTTATCTTTGCCTTTCCCGCCCTGCCCACGGTCAATACGGGACACCGATGGGTTTGGAAAGGCCGACGTCCGTCGGATGGGACGTTAAGCCGTCGTCCCGTGTGCGGGAGAGTCATACCCAACGCACGTTAAAGAACATGCTGTATCTGTCACCCAACAGCTGTTGCAGTGGGTACCCTCCCCCAACCTTCTCTGAGCCTTCGGGGTCCTTGTGACCTGGCCATTTAGCCCATGGTGTGCAAAAAAGTGCCGCTCACAGGTAAAACAACCCAATCCAACCTTTGCCTTTCAATCCATGTTTACTTGGCTCCTTTTTTGCTAAAACCACCATTTTGACCTGACTTCATTTGCGGGATGAGAATGAATGTAAGAATGAAATAAGGCTAGAATGAGATGGTCAAAAGATTTACGTTAACAGTACTGATTTTGGCTCAGTCGGTAGCGCGCCAGGCTCGTAATCTGTAGTTCCTAGGTTCGAGTCCCAGTTGGGTCAGCGTTGAGATTTATCTCCGCAAAATTCTCTAACCTGCCCACGGTCAGTAGGGGACACCGATGAGCTTGGAAAGGCCGCCGTCCGTCTGGTGGGACGTTAAGCCGTGGCTCCGTGTGCGGGAGAGCCCATACCCTGTGCACGTTAAAGAACACGCTGGATGGCCTTGACGGGAGGTTACCATCTGTCTCCCAACAGCTGTTCCAGTTGGTCCCCTCCCCTAACCTTCTTTGAGCCTTCGGGGTCCATGTGACCTGGCCATTTAGCCCATGGTGTGCAAAAAAGTGCCACTCAGAGGTAAAACAACCCAACCCAAAGTACTGATTTTCTGCTTTACTCTCAGGAGAATGGAAAAAAATATATTTTTTTTTGTTATGATTAAAAAAATGCAGGTTTTTTTCCGATGAATAAGTATTAACGAAATAATATTATTTACATCTCTAATTCCTCCGCTACTTCAATTTTCACCGTTAGAGAGCACTGAAATCAGAAAATAACAAAATTTATGTTTTCTTCGAAAACGATAATCCCATATTAGTCAGAGGCGATTTGGTTTTCTTGTTTAATTTAAAGCCTGCTTTACTAGCGTACCCAAAGGGGGGATTATACCCCCCCCCCCCCCTGGGAGCATGAACAGCATATACACTACAGGAAATAAAAAATGCAAAACCCGCAAGAAGTTATGCAAATGTGACGAAATTTACGGAGGCGGTAGTATATGGAAATGCATGGAAATGATTAGGTTTGCAGGACGATTGAAACGATTGGACAGGCGGGGGCTGCCGTCACAGGTGAGGAGCAGTCAAGCACAGATAAAGGCAATCGAAGCTCCCTGGTCGACAAAACGTTGTGGAAATTATTCTAAACCGCTAAAGATGTCCTTACGCAGACGGCGACAGCTGTTCCAACAGTTAACAGACTTTGAGCGTGGAAGAATCATCGGCCTTAGAGAAGCTGGTTTGTCGTACAGAGATGTGGCCAACCTTGCTCGCCGCATCCCACATCATCGTATTCAAAAAAAAAACTAGCACACTCCGACAAGGATCAGGAAGACGACTTATGACCACGCAGCGACAGGACCGCCATTTGCGACGCATGGCATTGCGTGGGTTGGGTTGTTTTACCTCTGAGTGGCACTTTTTTGCACACCATGGGCTAAATGGCCAGGTCACATGGACCCCGAAGGCTCAGAGAAGGCTGGGGGAGGGGACCCACTGGAAGAGCTGTTGGGAGACAGATGGTATCCTCCCGTCAAGGCCATCCAGCGTGTTCTTTAACGTTCACAGGGTATAGCTCTCCCACACACGCTTAACGTCCCATCCGACGGATGGCGGCCTTTCCAAACCCATCGGTGTCCCCTACTGACCGTGGGCAGGGCGGGGAATTTTGCGGAGATAAATCTCAACGCTGACCCAGCTGGGACTCGAACCTGGGAACTACAGATTATGAGCCTGGCGCGCTACCGACTGAGCCACCCCCGCCTCTGGCATTGCGTGATAGATTCGCCACTACTACGCAACAGCAAAGGGACTGGTAACACATCGAATACCACACCAGGCGGATGGTAAACAATAGGCTTTTACAGATTTCATTGAGAGCCTATCGTCGGTCATTACATTTGCCCGTCACATCTGCCCACATGCAAGCACATTTTCGGTGGTGTCGCCTCACACAGAATTGGAACGAACAAGAGTGGAGTACCGCGGTGTTTAGTGACGAATCTCGTTTTTGTCTTGGTCAGCACACGGTAGAAAACTTGGGAAAAGGAATGCCACCCAGTGCGTGCGACATCGTAACACAGCTCCAGCACGTGGTGTCTTCGTGTGGGGTGCCATTAATTGGACATCTCCGTCAGAACTGGTCATCATAAGGAGATCTCTAACTACCCAACAATATGTTACCAACATTTTGCAGCCAGTGGCTGCCCCATTTGTTCAGTAAATGGAGCCTTTTACCAGCAAGATAACGCCCGTCCCCACACAGCCCGCATTAGTCTGCATATCTACACGAGCAAAACTTTCAGGCACTAATGGCTGGCCGGACCTTTCACCTATTGAACACGTCTGGGACATGATGGGCTGACAGCTCCAACAACACACGAGAGGTGCGCCAACCACTGTCGCTGAAATGGAACAGCGGCTTCTCGTTATTTGGCTTTGCAGGTGTTACAATTTTTTTTCCTGTAGTGTATTTTTCAAGAAAATCGATTAATACCCCCACCCACATTAGATTCAAACATGCCAATCCCCCCCACACCTTGCACACAGTCCCAAATAGAAATTTCTCAGTAAGCTCCTGTCTGTTACGAGCCCAAACCAGCAGGACATTTATTTTTATTATCATTAATTTTCAAAGGAAACGAGATAATAGTTTCGCTTTGTCGTCTGTCTGTCTGTAGACATCGAACTTTTTGTTTACAAAGATAAATAAAAAATTATTTTTTGTGTTGGATAGGCATTGATGAAATATTACGATATGTACTTTCTGAATCTCTCTAAAGCTATAATTACGCCCTCTAGTGGTGGAAAAGTTGAATATTCCAAAATTTCAAACAAATATTGCAAATGATGTGTTTATACTAGAAATTTGAAATTTCGGTGGTGGAATGTGAAGGGTTGGGTTGTTTTACCTCTGAGCGGCACTTTTTTGCACACCATGGGCTAAATGGCCAGGTCACATGGACCCCGAAGGCTCAGAGAAGGTTGGGGGAGGGGACCACTGGAACAGCTGTTGGGAGACAGATGGTAGCCTCCCATCAAGGCCATCCAGCGTGTTCTTTAACATGCACAGGGTATGGCTCTCCCGCACACGGAGCCACGGAGCCACATGGCCAGGTCACATGGACCCCGAAGGCTCAGAGAAGGTTGGGGGAGAGGACCCACTGGAACAGCTGTTGGGAGACAGATGGTAGCTTCCCGTCAAGGCCATCCAGCGTGTTCTTTAACATGCACAGGGTATGGCTCTCCCGCACACGGAGCCACGGCTTAACGTCCCATCCGACGGACAGCGGCCTTTCCAAGCCCATCGGTGTCCCCTACAGACCGTGGGCAGGGCGGAGAATTTTGCGGAGATAAATCTCAACGCTGACCCAGCTGGGACTCGAACCTGGGAACTACAGATTACGAGCCTGGCGCGCTACCGACTGAGCCACCCCCGCCCCGGAATGTGAAGGTCACGAAGTTTCCATTGCCAACAATGAGTTGACCCCTTAGACCCAGAGGGGTTGGAAAAACATACTTTTTTATTTTAGCAGATAATTCTTTGTTTTTAAAGATAAATGAAAAAT
This sequence comes from Ryuthela nishihirai, assembly GCA_038380435.1. Taxonomy (NCBI): domain Eukaryota; kingdom Metazoa; phylum Arthropoda; class Arachnida; order Araneae; family Heptathelidae; genus Ryuthela; species Ryuthela nishihirai. The sequence goes on along the minus strand of JAWZYU010000001.1, from coordinate 88,553,675 downwards.
TCTTGTTTGGGTTAGATAGAAATTGATGAAATATTATGATTCACGCTTTTTAAGTCTTCTGAAAACTCTAATTGCGCTCTCTAACGATGGGAAAATTGGCAAATTCCAAAATTTCAAACCAATATTGCAAACGACGTATTTATGCTAGAAATTTTTAATTTGGGTAATGGAATGTGAACGCCATGAAGTTTCCATTCGCAACAATGAATTGACTTCTTAGACCCAAGTTGGGGGGAAACATGATTTTTTTGTTTTAGCAAAAAAAAATTTGTGTTTAGAGACAAATGAAAAAATCGTTTTAGGATTAGATAGGAATTGATAAAATATTATGAATCGCACTTTCGTAATCTTTCGAATATTATAATTGCGCACTCTAACGGTGGAAAAAATTGAAAATTCGAAAATTCCAAACGAATATTGCAACGAGGTGTTATTGATAGAAATACGAAATTTTGGTGGTGAATGTGAACCTCATGAAGTTTCTATTGGAAACAATGAAAATGATAAGTAGACTTTATTTTAGTTTGATTAGTATTAATGAAATATTATAATTCGCATTTTTCAAATACTCTGATATCTGATATCTTAATTAACATTTTGTAAGTTCCTGGCCTTAGGCCTTAACCTTAAAATCATTTTATATATATAAGGCAATGGCAATGACAGTAAAGAAAAACAACCCCGAAGGGGTACAATGGGCGAGAACAAGGTGTTTACTTAAAACACAACAGAAAAAGTATATAGGTTAAAAACAATCAAAATAACAACAAAGCATAGATCACATTATAGGGTAAATACACGGTCCTCATAAACCATTAACTTTGGGCGTTTGAACTTTTTCAGCACCAGGTTCGAATCCCAGCTGGGTCATCGTTGAGATTTATCTCCGCAAAATTCCCCGCCCTGCCCACGGTCAGTAGGGGACACCGATGGGCTTGGAAAGACCGCCGTCCGTCGGATGGGACGTTAAGCCGTGGCTCCGTGTGCGGGAGAGCCATACCCTGTGCACGTTAAAGAACACTCTGGATGGCCTTGACGGGAGGCTACCATCTGTCTCCCAATAGCTGTTCCAGTGGGTCCCCTACCCCAACCTTCTCTGAGCCTTCGGGGTCCATGTGACCTGTCCATTTAGCCCATGGTGTGCAAAAAAGTGCCGCTCAGAGGTAAAACAACCCAACGTTAAAGAACACGCTGGATGGCCTTAACGGGAGGCTACCATCTGTCTCCCAGCAGTTGTTCCAGTGGCTCCCCTCCCCCAACCTTCTCTGAGCCTTCGGGGTCCATGTGACCTGGCCATTTAGCCCATAGTGTGAAAAAAGTGCCGCTCAGAGGTAAAACAACCCAACGTTAAAGAACACGCTGGATGGCCTTAACGGGAGGCTACCATCTGTCTCCCAACAGCTGTTCCAGTGGGTCCCCTCCCCCAACCTTCTCTGAGCCTTCGGGGTCCATGTGACCTGGCCATTTAGCCCATGGTGTGCAAAAAACTGCCGCTCAGAGGTAAAACAACCCAACCCCACTTGTTCAGCACCAAAGAATCATAATTGAGTAAAGTATTTATAATTTCGTAAGGATGGTGTCAGGCTAGAGGCCTTTTTAAATATTTTTTTGTTCGGTTTTGAATGTTATTTTGGATTTCACCAAAATGGGCATATGCTACGTGGGAGGACCTCTGTCCCAGCATCTGGAGGGTTAATTGAAGTAGCAGTGCCCGGAGGGACGGAGGTCACCCAAAACGCTGGCGTCCGCTGACAAGTACCCGGAGGCTAGCGGACTTCCCAGATGGTCCGGAGCGAAGAGAGAAAGGAAGAAAGGGTTTGGCAACGAGGAAGAGAGAGCCAGTCGAGGAACGACCGCGTGCAGACATAAATTTGTAAAGCTGGTAAATGCCGACTGGTAATAACTTGAAAGTTTTTTAGAAAAGACTGGTCGCGTATTGCGATCGAACCGAGGGGACGTTCCTAAGTAGTCCCAATAGACCGACAAACGAAGAAGCAACATCAAAGATGGTCTCCCACTGCCTAATTTCAAATACTTAGCAGTTTTAATATATACAGGGTGATTCCGTTAAGCGTATACAAACTTCTGGGAGGGGTAGGTTGCACAAAGACGAATCGGAATCATATAGCAATGCAGGGTCGGTAACGGCATCAACATGTGCTAGTGTACAGAGGACGTGAATGAAAGACCTGCACGTAAGTGAACAAAATGCTTTCTATTAATCATAATAGGTACATTTGTGAAATGCATAGAGGTCACAGAAGGTGTTCGAAGTTGCGACCATGAGCTGTAACACAAGCCTGGCATCGTCGGCACATGGAATCACGTACATTCTGGAAGATTCCTGGCGTGTCTCGAACTTCCGAGGCAGCTACGGAGATGCATGCGACAAGGTCCTCAGCACTTTCAACAGGGGTGTCGAACACCAGTCCTTTGATGTAAAACCCCAGAAGAAGCAATCAAGGCATGATAGGTCCGGCGATCTTGCAGGCCAATGAACGGGACCACCACGCCCGATCCACTGTTGTCCAAATGTCACGTTTAAGTGTTGACGAACTTCATGGCTGAAATGGGCAGGGGCCCCATCGTTGAACCACATTGCACGGCACAGCGACTGAGGGACCTGTTGTTCATCCAAAAGTTCTGGCAAGACGTCCTCCAGAAATATCCGGTAACTCCTTCCGTCCAGACGAACAGGCATGAGGTATGGGCCTATTAAGTGGTCCTCGACAATGCCGGACCAAACATTTACAGCAAAACGGTTTTGTGCTGCACGTGTTCGTATAGTATGGGGGTTCTCCACCGCCCATGCATGCGCGTTATGTGCAGTGAAGTTACCTTCCCGTGTAGAGCATGCGTCTGTAAACAGCACAGGAGCAGGAAATTGGGGTTCTGCCGCACTCTTCTGCAGGTACCATTGCGCAAATGCAATGCGCTGTGGGTAATCCTCAGGCTTCAGTGTCTGGACGCGCTGCACATGATATGGATGCAATTGGTTATCGTGCATAATCCTCCATACGGTGGATTGGGAAAGACCGACCCGGTGGGCGATTGCTCGAGTACTGGTACTTGGATATCATCTCTATGACGTAGCACATTCTCGTCCATGTCAGGGGTCCGTGCCCATCGTTCCCGACTCCTGGCAGGTCTCTGGAAGAAAGAACCAGTATCACATAACCTCTGATGCAGCTGTGCAAACATCTGGAATTAATTAAAGGAATGAAACAGTACGTAAAGGAAAAACTTCTTCCTTTTTGAAAACGAGATTCTCATATGCGTCAGAGGCGATATGCGTCCTTCTAGTTTATATTACTATCGTAGAATCTGTTAGCAATAATTCAAAGCTTCGAATATTTTTCGATTCCAAATATTACGGTTTTGGGCACTGTAAAGTGAAAATGAAATTACCTATTTGGAAAAAATGTTCCTTTTATTATGGTAAATAATTATCAGAATTTTTTATATGGTAATAAGTACAAATGTTTCTTTTTTCTTTTCACATAGATGTTCAACCAATGTACCTTGATTACCTCTTTAGCAACGGAAGGGAAGAAGAAGCCAAAGCATGTAAGTGAAAAGTAATTACAATGATTAATTGTTTTTTTTAGTACATATTTTTTTTTACTCTTAATAGAGTGTTAAACCTCATTAATTCCAAATGCACGACAATTAATCCACGGTCAGAAAAAAAAAAGGAAAAAAAAAAGGACGCTCCACGTGCAAGAGAAAAAATAAAACCAAGGTGAAACAGAGTGCAAACAATTTGAAATTATCTCAAGAGATAGTTGGACTATGTTCTTGTTGTCTTTTTCTTTGACGCCCTTTTGGAATTTCAAAGCTTCAGTTTCACGCTGAGAAGTAATCACAAGAAGAAGTAATCAAAAAGTAATTCCATAGGGGAATACAGTCTGAAATAGATTGCTTTGTTTCCTCCTAAGAAACAAAGATATTAAAATTTATCCCAAAACAGTGTCTAAAGGTATTTATAATCTTGTATCTAACCAGTGCAGGGGTATACCTTTGAATTGCTCTACAGCTTTATTAAGTGCATTAGCGCAAACCTTGCCTAAATATTCAATTTCTTAGTCTACCTATACACGTACAGGGATTTTTGTGAATTTTTTGCCTACTGTTAATTGTCATTTTTTTTAAACTTGAATCATTGAATTAATTTTAACCACTTTTTCACCTTTATCACAGGGTCTAAAACACAAACCATATATATGAAGAGCCATGTCATTTACGTTTATAGTAAGTAAATTCCTATATTATGTCAATGGGAAGCTTGCGTCGAAGCTCTATAACTTCTAAAATAACCTTTTTTTTTTGTTATGAAAAATGAGACAGCAGATAAAGATCTTACGAAAAATATTAATATCTCGATTTTCAACAATAATCCTTCAGTATTTAAGGAGTTATAAAAATTTGAATATTTAACAATAACATTCAATAATTCAATAATAAAATAACATAAGCTCACCGGACAAAAAAATTAGTCATCTCCCGTTGTAAGATGGTTACATCCATTCGACAGCAATAGAGGGCGCACCAGTAATAAACGCGTCCTACAAATAGCTGTGCCGTGTGCTACGGGGTTCATACAGTGACAAGAAGTGATTATGTGTCATGTGTGTGATAATCGCTCCGTGAATACAAAAAACTGTAATGAGCTGTTGTCTGCCAATATACTGTATTACGACTTCAGTAGACGATACAATGCTATGAAACATTTTTTCATTTAAAGCAGATATTTAGCTAATATATATTGTTTATAACCATAAATTTGATAGCACAATGTAGTAAACTTTTCAATATGTCAGCTTGTTTAAAGTATAGAGTTAAAAAGTTTAGGATATTGGCATAGGTTCATGAATGGAACAAGTCATCTGAATTAATATCCTTTCAGGAACGGAAGAACATATTGCCTTTACAAGCAGTTTACAATATTTGTATAGTAAAAGCATTGAAATTTAGACTATTTAAGTTAGGGGTTCTCAACGTGGGATACGCGGTAAATTTTTTTGGGTACGCCGTGAGACCTCAAAAGTCGCTAGATCTAGTAACAAAGTAAAAATAACCATTGTTATACTATAACTATAGTTTTATCAATCTTTACAAGGGATACGCTGGACTTGCTGTACTGATGAGCCTCTGTTAAGAGAAAATCTGTTTTCTCTTGGTTTAAGGGTTGACAGATTCACAGGATACATTTTTTCAGCTGGTGGAAAATCATGATCAGAGGTTATCGCTGGCTGGTATCTGAACTCTTGTTTCTACGGGCATCTCAAATCCTACATTGGAAGAAGTCTTCCAGTGTGGATGGCATCAGCCTTTAGAAGTGGGGGAACGGGTCTTTGCACCATGCGGGCAATTAGGGTGGTGTTTGATATTGACGGCACTTCCTTTCTCAATAAACACAGTTTCTTTAAAGATCCCACTAATTATTTTCTCACCATAGGTTCTTGGAATGTGAGGACTCTGCACAGAAATTGTTCTCTTAATGTCTTCACACAAGAATTCCACCGTTAAAATTTAGGTATTCTTGGTTTGCAAGAGACTGGATGCATATCTATCCATCTGGTCTCTTGCAAGCCAAGAAGCTCTATTAAAAATAATTTTAAATTTCTCTTTTCCGAGAGGAAATATCAAAAGCATCACTAGCGTATCTGCTGAGAAGCAAACCTACGCCTTGGAGGTGGCGTAGGTTTGCTTCTCAGCAGATACGCTAGTGATGCTTTTATAGAATATGAGTGCAGTTGAGGATATGAGTGCATTAATGAAAGGTTTCTTACAGATAACTTTGAAACAGGAATTAAAGACTTGAATGTTATCTGTTATGCCCCACTGAGGGCACCGATGAGAAAGAGAAGGATAGGTTTTACGGACAACTTCGGGATATTTTGAATTCTGTCCAGAAAGGAGATATTACCCTTGTTGTAGGAGACTTCAGTGCTAAAGTTGGTACTGATTCTGACTTTTGGGAAGGTGTGATAAGTCCCTTTGGTATGTGGTAGCTGCAATGGCCAACGTCTCTTACATGTAAGCAAACTTAATGGTTTGAGAATAATTAGCACTTATTAGAAACACGGCAGATTTCATCAGATAGACTGCATAAGAATATGATTGATCATATATTAAATAGCAGCAAATGGGTTCTGTTAGCAATACCAGGTCCTATAAGGATTCTAAAATTAGATCTAACCATTACCTTGTTTAAAGTTTTCTTGGAATTTAAGAAGCGTTGTGCTAAGGATAAAAAGGTGACCTTTATCTCTGAAGCTCTGAAAGACACAGTTACAGCCAAAGCTTACCACGACAGGTTACTTGGTCATTAATGAAAGGAATGAATGAGGAAGAATGGGATTGTTTTAAACAGGCTTTGCTTGCAACTAACAATACTCTTTTGGGGAAAATGGAGCAGAGGTGGCAAAATTATTTCAGTGATAAGGCACTCGCGCTTATGTTTGAAAGAAATAACTGTAGGAATATCTTTAATCAACATCTTACTAGTCCTAACGTATAAAGAATTTGTTAACAGCTGATAAGAATTTTTGACTTCATAACTTGACTGATAAAACAGAGGAAACAGCTAGATAGTGTAGCAGAAAAGAGCTGTAACAGATTGTTAATGTTTCATGCGGGAATAAAAGGGCAGGGATTGAAAGTACAGAGGATATTAAGGAACAGGTTAACAGGGATTGAAGGATAAGCAAGGTAAGGTTATTGGAGGTGAGGATTTTGTCATGACTAGGTGCGCTGATTCTATTCTCATTGTTTGTAATGATGATAGATGCATTGCTGACTTTAATATTGGCCCTATATCACAGTCTGAAGTTATTTTGGCTATTTCTAAACTTAAACTACATAAATTCCCAGGGGTAGATGAAATTACTCTGGAAATGCTTAGAGTGGGAATGTTTCTCTTATCACATGACTGACTGAAATTTTGAATATCTTTTACGATAAAAGATGCATTGTTCCTAAGGATTTTACCAGAACTATTATTATCATTATTTTTAAAAAAGGTGATCGCAGTTCTTGTGATAATTATAGGAGTATATTCCTATTTTTTGTTCCAGGTAAAGTTCTTTGCATGATTGTGATTAATAGAATTAAGAATCTGGTTGATGGAGAATTGCGTGATGAGCAATGTGGTTCAGAAATGGTGGAGGTTGTGATCCGAAAGAAGAAACGGCAGGCTTCCCGTAGGCCGGAAAGGTATAAAATTCAGAAGTATACCATTGAAAACGCCATTTTTTTAAACTGATGCTCTCCTACTTGAAACTTTTGGACAGTTGAGCCCCATTTCCAGTGTTTGACATGGGGGAGCAGAATTTTATATAAGCATATTGGGTTGAATCAAAGACATAAAATTATTTAAAAAAAAAAAGAAATTTAATAAAATTATTTCTTTCACTTTTGTTAAACTTTTTCCCCTGTATAGCTTCGGTAGCTAATGACAGAAAAATGCTTAATATACTTCTTTGATTTTTTTAGTGTTGGGAATTCCTAAAACCAATCTCACTTTTGGTAAGTGAAATCTTTGATATATTTATAAACGAGTGTTTCGATAGTTCACAGTTAGCAATTATCATAGCTTTTAGAATTAAGCTTATTATAAATGTGAAGTACATTGACAATAAAAAAGTGTTTATATCTGTATATATATATACGATAATGAATCGTGACTTTCGGAAACTATCGAGTGTCTTAGCATTTTTCTCATGTTAAATGTTATTCGCAATACAAAAACATGGGCTTGTCAACAGAGGAGGTACAGTCGCTCAAAAAAGTATCCGGACACTACGATTGATTTCAGAATTCAAAAAAAATATCTGGCAACGATTTTTTTAGAAATTAGTGATCTGGCAACCTTCGTGTCAGATCACTAATTTCTAAAAAAATCGTTGCCAGATATTTTTTCTGAATTCTGTAATCAACCATGTTGTTCGGATATTTTTTTTAATATATATAATGCGTATGAATATATAATGCAATAAATATCGAGCGTGTGCAGTTACCGTTCACAGCAAACTGGAGCGGTTGCGGTTAATGTTCACAGCACATTGGATCGTGTGAGCTCACAAAGACCTGGATCGTGTGGGCTCACTCACGGAAATATTGAGCGTGTGCACTTACACGCTCCAGTTACCGTTCACAGCAAACTGGAGCGTGTGACGGTAACTGGAGCGTGTAAGTGCACACGCTCAATATTTCCGTGAGTGAGCCCACACGATCTAGTATCAAAATAATATGACCACCTACAGTCGCCCAAAAAAGTATCCGAAGAGTACGGTTGATTACAGAATTCAGAAAAAATATCTGGAGCGTGTACAGCAACTGTACACGCTCCAGTTACCGTTCACAGCAAACTGGAGCGAGTGCAGTTGCTGCACACGCTCCAGTTACCGTTCACAGCAAACTGGAGCGAGTGCAGTTGCTGCACACGCTCAATATTTCCGTGAGTGAGCCCACACGATCTAGGTCTTTGTGAACTCACACGATCCAATGTGCTGTGAAGATTAACTGCAACCGCTCCAGTTTGCTGTGAACGGTAACTGCATACACTCCATGTTCATTGCATTATATATTCATACGCATTATATATATTAAAAAATATCCGAACACTGTGGTTGATTACAGAATTCAGAAAAAAATATCTGGCAACGATTTTTTAGAAAATAGTGAGCTGGCAACCTTCGTGTCACGTGACACGAAGGTTGCCAGCTCACTATTACTGAAACGGTAACTGCACACGCTCAATATTTCCGTGAGTGAGCCCACACGATCTAGTATCAAAATAATATGACCACCTACAGTCGTTCAAAAAAGTATCCGAACACTACGGTTGATTACAGAATTCAGAAAAAATATCTGGCAAAGATGTTTTTTTTAGAAATTAGTGATCTGGCAACCTCGTGTCACGTGACACGAGGTTGCCAGATCACTAATTTCTAAAAAAATCGTTGCCAGATATTTTTTCTGAATTCTGTAATCAACCGTAGTGTTCGGATACTTTTTTGAGCGACTGTACATATTATATAAAACATTTTCTTTTTTTGTGTGTGTGCGATCTCAGAGATAAATAAAAAAATATTTTTCGGTTGGATAGGTATTGATGAAATATTATTATTCGCCTTTTGAAATTTCCCATCAGCTTAAATTGCGCCCTCTGACGGTCGAAAATTTGGGAAAAAGACCAAATTTTAAACTAATATTATAAACGATTTATTTATGCTGCAAATTTAAAATTTTATTGGTGTAGTGTCAATCGTCAAGTGCCAAGGGTTTAGGCTGATAGCAATGATTTGCTCCCTTATAGAGGGGGGGGGATCAACTCTTTTGTTTTAAGGACATAAATTTTCGAACGATTTGCCTAGAATCTAACAAATGGAGAATTTCCATGTTATCTCAGTGTGAATCTAACATCCAAGCTGCACAATTTTTGAAATAGGCATTTAATTGAAAAATGTGACTGAAGATGTAATAAAGATCATAACCAAACCTATTTGCATCTCCATTTTCAATAATATTATTTTTTGTATTTAAAGAATCACGGAAGCTGGAATATTTAACAACAAACTGTCTTAAAAGTTATTCAAAATTGCCTAATACTGAAAAAAGCATTGCGCAAACTCTTAAAATGCGTATTTTATTAAATGGTTTGAAACAATCCTTTTTTTAAGTTTTATAAAATTTCTGAAGCAAATTTTTATGACGCATGTTTTAGCTCTCAAAGACAAAATTGAATAATTTTTTCTGATTACAGAATTCAGGAAAAATATCTGGAGCGTGTACAGCAACTGTACACGCTCCAGTTACCGTTCACAGCAAACTGGAGCGTGTGCAGCCTTTCAGTTCATGGTGGAATGAATCAGGACATTTCAGTTCATGGTGGAATGAGTCAGGACCTTTCAGTTCATGGTGAAATGAGTCAGGACCTTTCAGTTCATGGTGGAATGAGTCAGGACCTTTCAGTTCATGGTGAAATGAGTCAGGACCTTTCAGTTCATGGTGGAATGAGTCAGGACCTTTCAGTTCATGGTGGAATGAGTCAGGACCTTTCAGTTCATGGTGAAATGAGTCAGGACCTTTCAGTTCATGGTGGAATGAGTCAGGACCTTTCAGTTCATGGTGAAATGAGTCAGGACCTTTCAGTTCATGGTGGAATGAGTCAGGACCTTTCAGTTCATGGTGGAATGAGTCCAGACCTTTCAGTTCATGGTGGAATGAGTCAGGACCTTTCAGTTCATGGTGGAATGAGTCAGGACCAGTTTGCTGTGAACGGTAACTGCACACGCTCAATATTTCCGTGAGTGAGCCCACACGATCCAGGTCTTTGTGAGCTCACTCGATCCAATGTGCTGTGAACATTAACGGCAACCGCTCCAGTTTGCTGTGAACGGTAACTGCACACGCTCCATATTCATTGCATTATATATTCATATATAGAACCAGCTCAGTCAATAAGTCAAATACACCATGCTACAAATTCCAACGAGTCGAACAGTCCTATGTCAGAACTTTCATTTCTTTCTTCAATGATTCATTATAATCGTACTTATTTGCATCTGGGCTATGAATTTCATCGACCTCTGAATTTGCCTGTTCATTATTACGCTGTATGCTTTTACCGCAGAATCATAAGCAATCGGGAATCGTTCATCTCTTAAGAGTCAGTTTAGCGAATACACAGTGGTTGATGCAATGATTGCCTTGCTAGCCGTTATTATGCATTTCGGTAAGCGATGCGTGATTGTTTCTTATTGAATCCAGGTATATGGGTCGTTGGTTCGGTTTTATGGCGCATAGGCAACTAAGGCCATTCTACGTCATACAAGAGACAGAATAGAAGGATAAAGAGATAAAAAAAAATAATTGAAACCCGTCCACAGCCTGCAAGGGGGTGGATGTGGGGGGGGGGGGGGTGGAGTAGCAGATCATTTGCCCTCCCCGGATATCTGGAAATGTGATTCTTTCAAGTTGTAAGAAAACTGGAGGATTACTTGTTTTCCTGGCTTATATTTTGAAGGCTGTGGATGACAAAATCTTTGCTAACAAAGTTGTATTTAAATAAAACCGTTATTGGAAACTAATAAATTATTCTCTCAAGGATGATATTACTCTTAGTTTAACGTCTACATCAGTATTAGAGAAGGAAAGAATTGTTTTGAACCGGGTGAGATACAAATCCGGGACCTCCTGATAACGTATCAGGTGCTCTGACCGCTGAGCTACCGGCTACTGATCGAGATCTCTTATAATTGATGTTATGAACCTTCTACCTACAGTATACAAATTTCTGTATCTCATGAAGACATTGTTCCAGCTGCTCAGAAACAGCTTCAAGAAGCAGATGGAAAGTATGTAACGAAGATGGCAAACATGTGACGAGTATATAATTGAATAAATTCATAAATTTTCAGTTTCAGGAGGTCGTAGGTTCGTATCCCACACGGCTCGAGATAATTTCTCCTCTGAAATTAACAACGACGTTAAACTAAGACTTTCCTTGACAGTTGAACAGAAACATCGAGACATTTCTTGAATTTATTCAATTGTATATTCAGAATATACTTCCCATCTTCATGACGTACTTGTCATCTGCATCTTGACGCTGTTTGTGAGTAGGTGTTGGGTTGGGTTGTTGTTTTACCTCTGAGCGGCACTTTTTTGCACACCATGGGCTAAATGGCCAGGTCACATGGACCCCGAAGGCTCAGAGAAGGTTGGGGGAGGAGACCCACTGGAACAGCTGTTGAGAGACAGATGGTAGGCTTCCGTCAAGGCCATCCAGCGTGTTCTTTAACGTGCACAGGGTATGTCTCTCCCGCACACGGGACCACGGCTTAACGTCCCATCCGACGGACGGCGGACTTTCCAAGCCCATCGGTGTCCCCTACTGACCGTGGGTAGGGCGTGAAATTTTGCGTAGATAAATCTCAACGCTGACCCAGCTGGAACTCGAACCTGGGAACTACAGATTACGAGACTGGCGCGCTACCGACTGAGCCACCCCCGCCCTGTGAGTAGGTGAAACAATGCCTTCATGAGACACAGAAAATTGTGTACCGTAGGAATAAAGTCGGCGGCCGGTTGCTCAGAGGTCAGATCACCTGCTATTTTTTCAGGAGGTCGTGGGTTCGTATCCCAACCGGCTCAAGACTATTTTTCCTCTAAAACTGATATCGACGTTAAACTAAGAGTTATCGACGTAAAACCTTACTTATATCGACGTTAAACCTTACTTAAGAGTAGAACAGAAACGTCGACAAATTTCTTCAATTTAAATTATTCCTATATATACAAAGTAATCGTATATATATTCCTATATATACAAGTAAACGCATTCTAAGTAACCACGACCATTATGTAACATAAGAGCAATGGCCTCTTTTAAATAGTCCTGCCCCCCTCCCCCTCCCCCTCCCCGGATAAATTTCTGCGAACGCCATTGCCCACAAAAAGAAATTAAAAGCTTAAGACAAAAAGACACAGTAAAGAAAAAAAATTAAATAAAATTGCAAAAAACGACAACAATGGGCATAAAGAACCGATGTGAAAATATTTAAGAACCAACAATTGTACACAAGATAAATAACAACGTGTGTATAGAACCTGAAAAAAGGAAAAGGTTTAAAAACAAAGAAGAACTGAAAGTTCAAATTCTATTAAAACAGCCCAGTATGATCTAAAAAATCAAAAATAGATTGTAAAAATGACTGATCAGATTAAAAAAAATGTCCTATTATAAAAGTTTACTCGGATGGTATATGGCGAGAACTGAAATAGAAAGTTCGACGTTAAAAGCAGAACATACTATTAAAACATGATAAATAGTTGAAATGGTGTCACAAAATTCGCACATGGTTGGTTTTTCGTCAGCACGAAAAGTTTCGTAAATCACGCATAAATTTTAGTTGTAAGCGGCATATCCAGAACAGACACAAATAGCAATTTGTAAAACCTGCTCGTTGGATTGTTTTACCTCTGAGTGGCACTTTTTTTTACCCCCAAGGGATTAATTGGCCAGGTCGCAAGGACCCCAAGGGTTCAGGGAAATTTGGGGAAAGGGATTCACTGTAGTTGTTAGGAAACAGATGGTAGACTCCCGTCAAGGCTATCCAGCGAGCACAGGAAGGTATATATGGTTCATCTGCACATGAGGCCACGGCTTAACGTCCCATCGTCCCATCAAACGAATGACTGCCTTATACAAGCCCATCGGTGTCCCCTTTCTCATCGAAGATGTAGAGTGGAGGTTAGCTCAGTTAACAGATCAGCACAGTTGGAACTCGAACCTGGGAAATACAGATTACGAGCCTGGTGTGCTACCGACTGATCCATCCCCGCTCCCATTACTCTCTCGAGTAATGTTCGTAGCGTTGTTATGCACAATGGCAAAGACCTATTATTATAAAAAAATCAATCACTCAATCAATAAATAAATAAATAGTCCACATAAGAGAATAGTGAAATTTGTGTTCCTTCCTGGAGTTGTGCAATGTCCAAAGTTATTAAATATTAATGATATTATGAATGCCAGACATTGCTCTCCTTGCTTAAATATCAACATTGGATGCAAAAAAATAATAGTTAGCAAAATTTAGGATGTGGTGGTTCTTTATTTAAGGTGCCACATAAAAGTATAATGCAGAGGCCATTTTTATTATGTCTACGCCTAGATTATTTAATTCTTCAAATATGCATCTGAGGAACGAAAGCTCTGAGGCTAAATTTAACAAAAATTTAAATTATACTTTTTGAATGTTTTTGATATTGAGTCGATCACATTTCATCAGCCTCATTCTCTTTGATTGTATTTTAATTTTTAAAAATTTTCAGTTTTTTTAATATATATTCTTAGTAACAGAGGCAGATGTAAATATTAATTTCCATATCATGGATTTATATTAATGGCACGGAACGTCTATTATTTTAGCTATGGGGCGAGGGTGGCTCAGTCGGTAGCGCGCCAGGCTCGTAATCTGTAGTTCCCATGTTCGAGTCCCAGCTGGGTCAGCGTTGAGATTTATCTTCGCAAAATTCCCCGCCCTGCCCACCGTCGGTAGGGGACACCGATGGGCTTGGAAAGGCCGCCGTCCGTCGGATAGGACGTTAAGCCGTGGCCCCGTGTGCGGGAGAGCCATACCCTGTGCATGTTAAAGAACACGCTGGATGGCCTTGACGGGAGGCTACCATCTGTCTCCCAACAGCTGTTCCAGTGGGTCCCCTCCCCCAACCTTCTCTTAGCCTTCGGGGTCCATGTGACCTGGCCATTTAGCCCATGGTGCGCAAAAAAGTGCCGCTCAGAGGTAAAACAACCCAACCCAAAATTTAAGCTATGAGGAAGCCGAGTTTTAACTTATTCTAAGCATATGTAACTTCGACAGATCCGATGACTCCTTGGTTTTAATTGTAGGGACAATATTTGTATTTTACGTTTTGTGTATTATTTTTGTACTTTATTCTAGGTGAATAAAAGTGTTAAAAAATAAAATAAATAAATACCTCCTCAAGCAGCTGCTTGCCACAGAGGTCTGACAGGAACCTGTCAGTTTAATACGCCATAGTAAAGGGATCTGTGAGGATGGCGGATCCTCAGCAGTTTTTTTGCCAACTGCACGCGGTGTTCCCAGGTGGTTACCCTCCCAGGTAAAAGATATTACTATTATTAAAATATAAAAATTCCCAATCTTCGTCTACTCTGTTGATTGCTTGACCTATATAGTTCGTCGGGTATCTCTTTACAAGATGAGTGATTACGGAAACAAGACTGTGTAGTTTTCAATTGTTTATAATAAAAGAATAGTTTCTAATTGTTTATAAAAAAAATAGTTTCCAATATTTATTGTAGAATAATAGTTTCCAATATTTATTGTAGAATAATAGTTTCCAATGTTTATTGTAGAATAATAGTTTCCAATTGTTTGTAATAAAACAATAGTTTCCAAATGTTTATAATAGACGAATAGTTTCTAATTGTTTATAGTAGATGAATAATTTCCAATTGTTTACGATAAAAGAATCCATCAGCACTCGTAACTATCTCGTTAATGACGTCCAAAGGTTAATTGTTAACGCCAAGTATTGGTTGACCCGAAAGCAACTTCACTGTGTGCACTTTAATTAACTTCGAGCTTTGGACAAACTTTAAACGTGTTTCTGAAAGGAGGGTTACATTAGGTCATTGCATAAAAGTTTCGAAAAGAAGTTTCTACGAACTTCAAAGGCAAATGGATTCCTGCTATCATGTTCTCCCAGCAATTGTACAACGTTCACTACTCGAAGCTTCGAGATGCAAGATTGTTTCACAATGAAACCATAAATGATGCAAAGATTTCATAGACGTCCCTTTGCAATTATCGACAGAACATTTACTTCTCAAATGTCTCATTAAAACCCAACAAAGTCGTCAGACACTTTCGACTTCTTTTGCTCTTGGCTTCATTTCAATTAGGTATGAAATCGATCCATAGACTTCGTGATCTTTTAAACAACTTTTAAATGCAGCAAATCATCGATATCGCAGCAATTGACACACTTGGGACTTTCGCCTGGCTCGCAATTTGCAGTTCCGAGTTCCAATCCCATCTAGATCAGGGTTGAGATTTATCTCCTCTAAACTCCCTCCCCCCCCCCCTGCCCTAGGTCAGAAAGGGGACACCGATGAGCTTGCAAAGGCTGCCAATCGTCGCATTTGACGTTAAGCCGTGGTCCAATGTACAGGAGAGCTATACCCTGTGCACATTAAGAACACACTGGATGGCTTTGACCAGAGGCTACCATCCTAACAGTCTGTCCAGTGGGTCTCCTTCTACCAGTCTTCTCTAAGTAATTGGGATCCGTTTCAACTGGTGATTTAACGCATTGTGTGCAAACATGTGCTGCTCAGAGGTAAAACAACCGAACTCTTTCTGTAAAATGAGTGATTTAGAAAAATTTGTTTAACTCTTTGGGGTTCTATGCCAGACTCAATCAGACTTTGCTAACTACAAAGGGTTCAAATTAAATGGACCATAAGAATAGTCAGGAGGGAAAATTGGACCCAGAAGAGTTAAAGCGCGGATTGATTTCTAATATACATATATTTATACAAATTGTTAAATAAAATATTTTCACTGGAGAATGAATATTTCCAGATTTAGAATTTAACTGAACCCACTTTTAACAACTGAAATATAAGCTCAAGCGTTACCTCATCAAAGTTGCAATGAAACAGAAAAAAATTTAAAAGAAGGACATCATGAAATTAGTGGAATCAAAACGACCAATCACGTAACTCGAGTGTAGATGAAGTGATGGGATTTGTTGGGGGAGGAGAGGAGTTTACTTTCCGGTTCGCCTCCCCCCCCCCTAGATTCTGCCACTAGTTCTTACCCCCTAAATTCGAGCTGCGTGATATTGAGATTGCTAGTAAGGATAATGGAGATAAAAAAATATTAAATTTGTGCACATCTCAAGCACTTTTTCAAGACCTCTGTGAGACAGATAGGAAAATATTATATATTAAAATGGAAATCCTGTCTCTTGGCTCTTCCTTTATTTTTTCTGGCTTGATTTCGTCACTTGCCTTCTTCCCCACTCTAGTTTAATTTTTTCTTCATCCGGGTCTGGCCAGTGGCCTAATGATCAGGAGGAATTTGTGTTTATACTTTCCTCCCTACAATTCTGCTGGAGCGGGGGTGGCTCAGTCGGTAGCGCGCCAGGCTCGTAATCTGTAGTTCCCAGGTTCGAGTCGCAGCTGGTGTCAGCGTTGAGATTTATCTCCGCAAAATTCCCCGCCCTGCCCACGGTCAGTAGGGGACACCGATGGGCTTGGAAAGGCCGCCGTCCGTCGGATGGGACGTTAAGCCGTGGCCCCGTGTGCGGGAGAGCCATATCCTGTGCACGTTAAAGAACACGCTGGATGGCCTTGACGGGAGGCTACCATCTGTCTCCCAACAGCTGTTCCAGTGGGTCCCCTCGCCCAACCTTCTCTGAGCCTTCGGGGTCCATGTGACCTGGCCATTTATCCCATGGTGTGCAAAAAAAGTGCCGCTCAGAGGTAAAACAACCCAACCCAACAATTCTGCTCTCAAAGGCTCCCAGAAAATCAGAGACCAACCAGAACTAATAGTTGGGTGCATATATATGTCTATGTTTTGAGATCCGCATATTGAAAGTAACAATTTAATTTTGTTTCATATTTTGTTTAAAACATATGTATAAACAAACTCTATGAAAGTGAAATATTACACCCTCGTTGTCCGCATTGTTAATTTTTATATATTCCAAACTTTATTCTGATTATTTATGATGGGGGGCAGTGAGGGTAAGGCACTCTCTGTTCGGTGGGTCAATGTACCCAAATAAAGAGAGGCGGATGCCTCGAAGAAAACGAATAAACTTCAGAAAAAAAATACAATATTGTAACGACAGGTATCCGTTAATCCTTTCAATCCGGAATTAATTGGATTAGGCTACTCGGTGTTGTTTTTAAGGCGGAATACATCAGAACGCAGTTCAGAAACATTTTTTGCGATTTTTATAGAAAATGTGTTTAAAAAATACGAGTAGTATGCTTATTATGCATAAATAAAAGCGAGATATTTAAGTTAAAGGAAAGGCAGATAGATACTCAAAAGATTTTGCGAATATCTGCTGGAAATGACAGTCTTCACGGCTGCCCCTTCATAATGTATTAGATACCTATTTTTACAAGGGTTGGGTTGTTCTACCTCTGAGTGGCACTTTTTTGCACACCATGGGCTAAATGGCCAGGCCACAGGGACCCCGAAGGCTCAGAGAAGGTTGGGGGTGGGGACCCACTGGAACAGCTGTTGGGAGACAGATGGTAGCCTCCCGTCAAGGCCATCCAGCGTGTTCTTTAACGTGCACAGGGTATGGCTCTCCCGCACACGGGGCCACGGCTTAACGTCCCAGCCGATGGACGGCGGTCTTTCCAAGCCCATCGGTGTCCCCTACTGACCGTGGGCAGGGCGGGGAATTTTGCGGAGATAAATCTCAACGCTGACACCAGCTGGGACTCGAACCTGGGAACTACAGATTACGAGCCTGGCGCGCTACCGACTGAGCCACCCCCGCCCCTTTTACAAGAATGTAAAAGATAATTCTCTTAAGCCAGTCTAATCCTGAATTAGGGGGGGCAGAGTGGGGGGGCATGTTTCCCCCTCCCCTAAATAATGGAGGCAAAAATGTATTAAACTTGTGCATATTTCATGCGTTTTTCACGAAATATTTTTAAACACCTCTAAAACTGAAGAGAAAATGGTATACTGCAATAGAAATCCAGTTTCTTGGCCCTCTCCTAGCTCATTTATTTTTTTCTAGACCTCGGTCTGAATCTGATTATTCCACCAACTAGTCTTCGCTCTTGATGTCCACTACATCTGTTCTATTATTTATTAGAACGATCGGACCTCCAATTGCACTTTTTTACTCAACGAAGTATTGGACAGATGACTACTTCAAAGTCATCATTCGGCATTGGCCAACAGAAATAAGAAAATAGAATGTCGCGACGTAGAGAATAATGAAAACACGTTCTGTTTGGTATTTATTATAAGAATTACATTTGTTTTTCTTTTTAAAAAGTATATTATTTTGTGAGCTTAAAACAGTTAATTATTTTTCAATTCCTGAAAAACAAAAAAATCTTCCCCCCCCCACCTCTCTTTCCCCTTCACCAGCCAAATTTTCGGACTTTTTTACGTTCTGAAACCTATTTTTTAAATTTTTTTTTTATAAATAAGCACAGAGGCTAAAATGTTTGGAACACTATATTATAGTTATTTGAGCCCAAATAAAAATATTTTTTTTGCGAAAAAAAAAACTGAAAAGAGCGAAGATGACAAAAATAATATACAAAGTACAATTAGAATGTAAAATAAAAAATTCCATATAACATTGGCATATAAACTGACAGGCTCCTGTCAGACCTCTGTGGCAAGCAGCTGCTTGAAGGGGTATTTATTTATTATTTATTATAAATCAGTGATCTGGCAATCTTCGTGTCACGTGACACGAAGGTTGCCAGATCACTAATTTCTAAAAAAATCATTGCCAGATATTTTTTCTGAATTCTGTAATCAACCTTAGTGTTCGGATATTTTTTTGAGCGACTGTACCAGGTTCGATTCGCATCTGAGCCAAGCCTGGGCCCCCACTGAGACTGACCTCCGCAAAACTCACCTATGATTTCGAAAGGCTGCTGTTCGTCGGATGGGATGCAAAGCCGTGGCCCATGCCTTGTGCACGTTAAATAACACGTTGGATGGTCTTGACGGGAGACTTCCATCTGTCTCCTAAGAGTTGTCCAACGGGTCCACTTCCCTCAACCTTCTCTGATCCCTTGGGGGTCCTTGTGACCTGGCCATCATACACTGTGTGCAAAAAAGCGCCGTTCAGAGATAAAAAAAAATTACATCGTAAGGATGCACCAATTTTTTTGAGTGGCAACATTAAATGCTTCTTTTTTACTCAGTGGTTAAAAAAAAGTTCTGTTGTTCCTTAAAATGAGGCACATTTATATGAAATCATTTCTGAAAATATTTTTTTAGACTTCAACATAGCGGAATCTGTTTAAATACACCTCCAGGGATTAGAAGTTGATAACCCTTAATATTTATGCAGTTGAATGCAATAATAATCACAAATAAAAAACTGATTTATATGGGGCGGGGGTGGCTCAGTCGGTAGCGCGCCAGGCTCGTAATCTGTAGTTCCCAGGTTCGAGTCCTAGCTGGATCAGCGTTGAGATTTATCTCCGCAATAATTCCCACGGTCAGTAGGGGACACCGATGGGCTTGGAAAGGGTCGTCGTCCGTCGGATGGGACGTTAAGCCGTGGCCCCGAATGGCGAGAGAGCCATACTCTGTGCACGATAAAGAACACTTGCGAATAAATAAAGAAAAGAAGCGTGTGCAGTAACTGCACACGCTCCAGTTTGCTGTGAACGGTAACTGGAGCGTGTACAGTTGCTGTACACGCTCCAGATATTTTTCCTGAATTCTGTAATCACGTGACACGAAGGTTGCCAGATCACTAATTTCTAAAAAAATCGTTACCAGATATTTTTCCTGAATTCTGTAATCAACCATAGTGTTCGGATATTTTTTTGAGCGACTGTATATGTATGGTAGGTGATCATATTATTCTGATACGACTGTGTATACTTGGATGCTAAGTTTCAGGAAAGATTCTCGGATTCAGATTTTGAAAGCCACGGACTTTCAAAAAATACACATTCTACAATAAAATATATATTCTAACAATTCTAAAAAAAATACTCATTCTACAATAACCGCTAAATTAAATATATTTCACAATAACCGCTAAATTAAGCATATTTTACAATAACCGCTAAATTAAAATACTGTAATAACACATTCCGATTGTGAATATCAAAGGCTTCAGGATCTTAATATAAGTTTTATTTAAATTTTACTTACTTTTTACGGTATACTCACTCTCAGGGCCGGATTTGGGGGAGGTTATGACCCCCCATTGTTGACCCCCCCCACTCTTTGAGAATACTAGTAAGGACAATGGAGACCAAAAATGATTAAACTTGAGCATATTTCGCGCCTTTTTTTTTAAATATTTTTAATTTTAGTTCATTAAATTTTTTATGAATTTAATTTCTCCTTTAAAATGAAAGGAAAATATTAAACTGCAATTAAAAAAATTGTCAACGCCTATTTTTTTCTAGATCCGGCGTGATTTACGTCATTTTTTTTTAGCTTTCAAGTCAACGATAAAAAAAAACATCTCAAGCAGCTGCTTGTCGTAGAGGTCTTCCAGTAGCCTGTCAGTTTAATACGCCAGAATAGAAGTTCTGTAAGAATGGTGGGATCTCATCAGAAAACAACAAACATCCATGTCTTACCCGGGACTCGAACCCAGGTCCCTTTGATCAGTAGCCAATCACGCTAACCAAAGTTCAATGAAATTTCTTTCATTCATTTTCATCAATATTACATAAGTTTTAATGGATTTCTACATCAACTTAGACCTGAAAACATTCATCATCATCCTCAAGCATCTATGGGCTACGGAGGTCCAACCAGACCGTGCAATTACTACAACAAAAATTAAAGGCACTATTGAATTACAGGCAATATCAAAAGAAAGATGAAGGAAATCTTCAGTTTTTCGATGATCAATTAGATTATATAAGTCAGTAAATATGAAAAGCAAAATACAAAACTTGCCAAAATTCTCTTGGATATTAATGCTAAATGCAACCATTGATTACAAGAATGAGTAAAAGAGTAACTCTACCAGAATGAACTCGCATGCGAGCAAATAGGGTTAAAATGTGTTATTAAATCATTAAAATTTTTGTTTAACAGCAAAAAAAGTAATAAAATATGAAAAAAATAAAAGTTCAAAAATAAATTACCTGTGCAACTCAACCATGCGCAAGTTATATAGCCATATAAAATCATTTTACATAAGAATCAGCAAACACAGTTTAATTCCCTTGTGAAACTGTTTATCCCTAAACACTGCGATAAGATCCCGTGGAAGAGCATTGAAAAATCAGTTAGCCAAACGTATATAATGTCGCTGAATGAAGCCGTAAGATCATCCAGTACCAAATGATTTGAAAAACCCAGATATTTGCAAACTACCAAATAATCTGGCGATCCCTATTTTTTAATACGTTTGATGACTTGAAAAATATCTTTCTACAAATCTTCTACCCCTAAAATTTGCAGATTTTTATAAACGCAATTTGCGTTTATAAAAAAACTAAAATTTGCAAATTTTGATAAACGCAATGTCGAATGCAATAGTTTTTTTTAAACTTATTACACATTACTGTTTAAATACATGCATAGAAATGATTGTGAGATAAGTTGTTTTTTAACTATTTGTTTACGGAGTAAACAGGTGAAAATTGGTATATGCACTGGCAGAAATTGAAAAAGAGAGCACCATTGAAGCGTAATCTATAAGATTTATTTAGTAGAAACATCTTGTTGAGAAACGACAGTGATCACACGTGTGAAGTGATTCAATGTTATTTTACCTTTTAATGAGTATTACATATTACAAAAGGCGCATTTGAATAAGGTGTTGAACCTCCTCGAGCAGCAATACAAACTTCCAATCTGGCATGCAATCGGTCGTACAAATGCTGGATATCACGCTGAGGGATACTATTCCATGCGCTTTCAACTTGGACGCGTAATTCAACGATGGTCGTTGCCTGCCGCGGTCCGTGGAAGAGTCTTTGTCCGATCCATTCCCAGACATGCTCGATTGGAGACAAGTCTGGAGAGCGTTCTGGCCAAGGGAGTTGATACACTGCCTGAAGAGCATGTTGAGTTGCCGGGGGGGAATGTGGGCGGGCGTTATCCTGCTGGAATATCGCATTTGGGATTACACTCAAATATGGCAGGACGACCAGCTCTACGATGTCGTTGACGTACGTATTGCTATTCAGTGTACCCTGTACAAACACCAGACACGTACGAGAGTTAGAGCTAATCGCTTTCCACTCCATGATGCCCAGCATGGACCCTGTGTGTCGCTGGCGGATGCACGATGGAAGAAATCGCTCACCTTGTCAAAGGCGTAAACGACCATCAGACGTTCCTAAGCAGAATCGGCTTTCATCACTGAAGACCACAGACTGCCATTCTTCCCTCCAATGAACTCGTTCTTGACACCACTGCAAACGTGCTCGACAGTGACGAGGTGACAGTGGTAACCATGCCAGCGGCACGCGTGCCCATAATACTGCTTCCAAAAGTCGATTGTGTATCGTTCTTTTAGATATCCTTGGTACGATAGAAGATCGAATTTGTGACACTGTAGCCGTCCGCTCTGCCACCACCATCCTCCTAATACGCCGATCCTCTCGTGCGTCCGTAACTCCGTGTTGCCCGAACCACGTCTGCGAGTGTGCGAATGCTCTTCTGACCATCAACGCCACCATCGTACCACTGCCGATACCTCTCGTCCAACGCGGTGTGCAGTTTGATGAAAAGACCAACCTGCTTCCCGAAGACCAACTATAAGACATCGTTCAAACTCTGCTAACTTAATAAATATTGTGCGCCTGCGTCGTCCAGGCATGGTAGCTTCTTCAAAGAGCATTGAACAACACGACACAAGATGAATAACTTCTTTCTTCACGCCCTAGTCCTTAAATACGCGTTGCGTACATTTGCGTGTTGTCGTCCTTAGTGACGTCATTATTTCATCCAATGTTTCAAAAGAAATTTCTTCTAGGTGTTCTTTTTTCAATTACCGCCAGTGTATATATCCAAACGTAAAACAGTGATTACGTTATTTGTACTAACTGTCGATAAATAGTGCTGCAACATGCAAAAAAAAAGGTTTTCTGCATTTAAAAATATTCCTGTTTTTTTTTTTTTTTTTTTTTTTTACGATTTATGAAGAGAGGTAATAATATTTATTTCCATTCTCATTTACAGAAACATTACACACAAAAATTTACCATCAAATTTGGATGGAAAATAGCAAAAGGAAATAATATAAAATAAAATTAAAAAAAAGATTAAAAATAAAAAACACGCAAACATACATTTTACAAGTATTTCTGTGTAATCTAGGAGTTACAAAACAACTCTTACAGATTACAAAAACAAAATTCAACTGTAAACGAAAATCTTTGGTAATGGATAAAAAAACTAAGAAATTACATTAAAAGCGTCTTCAATATCTTCAGTATTTACCAAAAAAAGTTTGGTTTTTTTCTTAAAATTACAATCACTTTTTTCTTCTTTTATACTATTTGGTAAAGAATTATATAATTTTGGTGCAATAAAATTGAAATGCTTATGCATGATTTCTTTTTTTGATTTCACAACATGAAACATGTTTGTAGAACATCTGGTATCGTATGGGATGAACCGTTTTTCGATCCAATTGTTGTTTCTATGTAGATACAAAAGACTTCTATATAAATATAACTTTCTCAAGGGTAATAATATATTATTGCTTATGTAATGATAATTTACATTGCTAATATTGCTATTTGAAACTAGTTTTACAATTTTATTTTGCAATTTCACTAGAGGGAGTAGGTTTGATATATAATCTCCCCCCCCCCCCAACATGTGATTCCATAGCTTAAAATTGAGTGAACCCAAGCGAAATAAACTAAAATTAACAACTTCTTATGAGAACATGATTTAAGATAATATAACTTGTACAAAATAAATCTTAATTTTTTACACACTGTATCTACTTGTTTCTTCCATTTTAGATTTTGTTCAACATAAATGCCTAGATATTTAACACATTCAACTTGTTCGATAGTTTTACATACACAACCATTTACCAAATTACAACCAGAATTATGGTATTTTATGACAACCTCTTTACTTGTATTCAATAAGCCGAAATAGATAAAATTAGTTTTTTCCACATTTATTTGTAGTTTATTACTACTAAACCAGTTTCTTATGCTTTTTAAGTCATTGTTTATCTTGAACATTAACTCATTATTAGTTCTCAGTCGACTACACTATCGCTGTGTCATCCGCATAAGCTGTGATTTTGCCAAATAAATTTAAATTGCAAAAATCATTAATATATATTAAAAACAATATTGGTCCAAGAATAGAACCTTGCGGTACACCACCATTCAAAACAAGCATATTATTTTCCAGTTTATGTATAGCCACATATTGTTTCCTGTTTTCCAAATATGATTTAACCAATTGAAAGCAAGTCCCCTTATTCCTATTATACTTAATTTTTGCATTAAAATTTCATGATTTATTGTGTCGAAAGCTTTTTTTATGTCAATAGATAAGGCTAAAGTTTTCCTGTGTTCATTTACACTGTTATAGATGTTGCCGGTAAGTTGTAACATAGCATGTTCTGTACCCAATTTATCTCTAAATCCAAACTGCTTATTTGATAAGAAATTATATTTCGATAGAAATTTCATTAATCTCTCTTTCATGAGTTTTTCAATAATTTTTGAAAAGATAGGGAGTATGGAAATTGGTCTATAATTATTAAAATCCGTGTTTTTACCTTTTTTGTAAATTGGCTTTACTTTAGCAATTTTTAAAGCATCTATGAACATTCCAGTAGAAAAAGATAAATTTACAATTTTTACAAAAATATGATGTTTATATTTAAAAACAATTTTTAACATATGGGCATTTATTTCACCATAACCACATGATTTATTATTATTCAATTGTGATATTATATTTTTAGTTCCGTTTGATCTGCTTCAAACAGAACCATTGAGTTATCATTATGGTTTACATATTTGTCAATTTCAGTATTAAAATTATTTGTAGTATATTGATACCCCTGGTTAACTTCTATGAAATGCGCATTAAATTTATTTGCTAGATCTTCATCAACATTTTTTGAAGGATATATCTCAGGTTTTTTTTCGATCCCTAAAATACTATTTATTGTTGCCCATTGCTTTTTCACATCACTATTACAATTATGGAACTCTTTTAAATAATGAAGTTTTTTGCACACCTAGTTTTATTTGTTAGTTGAGTTCTTAATGATTTATATTGCTTTTCAAGCGATTTATCAAAAGGGCGTTTTTTATATTTGTTGTATAATTTTTGCTTTTCTTTTGCTAAAATTATAATTTCATTTGTTATCCATTTGTTTTTGCTCCTCTGAGTAGGACCCAAAACATTATTGTTTTTAGTAACTTTAGTACTTACTGTTTTGGCCTCATTTATCATGTATATGAATTTATCATATAATGCATTTACATCATCAGTTTTATCATCTTCATTGTTCCATTTATATTCTTTAATATATTTCTCGAATAAATTATAATCTATACAGCTTTTCACTAAAGGTTTAGGGTTAGAAAAAATTTCTTTCCCACTTACGCTTAAAAGTATTGGATAATAATTGGATCTGTAATATCATTTTGGAAGACAGCTGTATTGTAAGTATAATCATTATTCTTATCTCGTATAAATACATGATCTATACAACTATGAGAGGAAAAAGTAGATCTCGTAGCAATATTCACAAAAGACTTTAAACCATTTAAAGACATTACATCAAGATAATCTGACACCTCCGAGCTGTTGCTTAATAGATTAAGATTTATATCCCCAATTATTATTAGCTTATTATTTTTAATATTTTGCAAAGTACTACTAAATTCAGTTATGTATTCTTTGACGGAGTATTCATGAGAACGATATATAGCACATAAATATATACCTGTGTTACAGTCAAATAGATTAATATTTTCTGCAGTTTTCATATTTACATTACAATCACAAAAACTAAACTTCGTAACATTTGCATAAACTACAATTCCTCCTGATTTATTATATTGCCTACTCCTAAAAAATTGCTGATAACCATCAATTTTATAATTTACAACTTCATCATCCTTTACCCAAATTTCGCTTAAGATTATAATATCAATGAGATTTCGAAATTGGTACATTAATACAAGTAAATCATTGAAATGCAATCGCAAACTTCTGATATTCACATGCAAAAGGGTATAATTTAAAAAACAATGACAAGAAAGGAATTTATTAACTTCATCAATATCTGTTAGCAAAGCACACGAATCCAGTTCGGACTGAATCTCACAGACGAAATCATCCATTTTGTTCAGTATAATCCGTTATGTCTCTTTCATTTCTTACTCTTCTAACCTTGGAGTTTTCTTCCTTTCTTAAAAAAATTTTACCGTCCTTAACCCATAAAAATTTATAGTTATGCTCTAATTTGAATTGCTTTGCCAAATAGAGCAATTTTTTATTTCGTTGTGTCAAATGTTCATTCAGATAAATTGGTTCATCATCAAAATTTCTGTTTACGTTGCTAGCCTTAATCCGTTTCTTCTTTGCTTCTGAAATCCATTTATCTCTTATAGACTTGTTTTTCATTTGCAACACGATAGGTTTTGTTTTTTCTTTTTTCATCGAAGGAACTCTGTGTGCGACCACAACGTCTCCGATATCCACCTTAACCTGTATTATCCTTGCAATATTCATTACTACAGATCCGATGTTTTCATCTGAGGTTTCTGGCAAACCTGTGATTTCTATATTGGAGTTTCTGCCAAACCTGTGATTTCTATATTGGAGTTTCTGCCGTACTGTTGTAAATCGTCGATGTCCTGCTTTAAATCTGCCAAGTCTTTTTGCAACTGTCTATTTTCGTTACGTAGTTCAAGATTGTCTTTTTTGACAGTCACAATTTCGGTTTTTAACTTAGCTATTTCTTCCATAAAGTCTTTTACACAATCGGAATTAAATTGAATAGCTTTTGCAACTTCTTTAATTTCATTATACATTTCGTTTGAGTTGTTTTTCATGTCTTCTCTTAATTTAGCATATAAAACCTGTAAATTATCAATTTTGCATACAGCAGGTTCATCGGACAGATCTTTATACTCAGACATGACCAGCTGATTCACAAAATCACTCTCTTCCCTTTCCAATACAGAAAATCTATTTGAAACGGGGATTTCTGCCTCGCGCAGGACCCCTGCTGCATTGACCTTGATCAGTCGCTTTGAGCGGAGAACCTTCCCCACAGCTATCGGGAGCATCACGAGGTGCGGCTCGTGCAGAATCGAGCTCCTTTGTTGTAGAAGATTTCTGTTTTAAACAATTACAGCATAACCACCTACCTTTCCGCTCTTTTGATAATTTCCGGAAGTTTGACTCAGCAAATCCTGCACATGAGAGGCAGTAGCATTTCTTGCACCCATTTAAACATTGGATAAATTCATTTTTCCCTAAGACAACTTTCGAACACGTTATGAAGTACATACTGGTATATCGTAATTATGCCGATATCTTTGGTTTTTTTTTTTACAAAAAAGATTATCCATGTAATGCCTTCATAACGTGTACAGTCGCTCAAAAAAGTATCCGAACACTATGGTTGATTACAGAATTCAGAAAAAATATCTGGCAATGATTCTTTTAGAAATTAGTGATCTGGCAACCTTCGTGTCACGTGATTACAGAATTCAGGAAAAATATCTGGAGCGTGTAAAGCAACTGTACACGCTCCAGTTACCGTTCACAGCAAACTGGAGCGTGTGCAGAACTGGAGCGTGTGCAGTAACTGCACACGCTCCAGTTTGCTGTGAACGGTAACTGCACACGCTCAATGTTTCCGTGAGTGAGTATACACGATCTAGTATTAAAATAATATGACCACCTACAGTCGCTCAAAAAAGTATCCGAACATTATGGCTGATTACAGAATTCAGAAAAAATATCTGGCAACGATTTTTTTAGAAATTAGTGATCTGGCAACCTTTGTGTCACGTGATTACAGAATTCAGGAAAAATATCTGGAGCGTCACGTGACACGAA
The DNA here is from genome assembly GCA_038380435.1 of Ryuthela nishihirai. Classification (NCBI taxonomy): domain Eukaryota; kingdom Metazoa; phylum Arthropoda; class Arachnida; order Araneae; family Heptathelidae; genus Ryuthela; species Ryuthela nishihirai. The sequence goes on along the minus strand of JAWZYU010000001.1, from coordinate 88,525,338 downwards.
GGTTGCCAGATCACTAAAAAGACCTGGATCGTGTGGGCTCACTCACGGAAATACTGAGCGTGTGCAGTTACCGTTCACAACAAACTGGAGCGTGTGCAGTAACTGCACACGCTCCAGTTTGCTATGAACGGTAACTGGAGCGTGTACAGTTCCTGTGCACGCTCCAGATATTTTTCCTGAATTTTGTAATCACGTGACACGAAGGTTGCTAGATCACTAATTTCTAAAAAAATCGTTGCCAGGTATTTTTACTGAATTCTGTAATCAACCATAGCGTTCGGATACTTTTTTGAGCGACTGTACGAACCTGTTGATTTTTTACCTAATATTGAACCCGACCTGGGGAACGCGCTTACAAAATTTGCGACCCTTTGGTCAAGTTCGTTGCGAATTGAACAGGGCCAAAATTTGTCGGTACGGAGATAAAACTTACGGTAATAATTTGCACAGAAACTCAGCGACGGGCTATGAGAACGCGTTCTGACGTCAACAAGAACCTGAGCAACCCCGGGGAATTCTTCCAGTCGCTAATATACCGGTGAAAAGGATATTATGTTTCATTGTGCACTTTACAATATTTCGGAATAAGAGACAGCATTTTAAATTGTTCACTTCCATAAACTCTACATAATAATAATGTGCATTAGAAAAAATAAAGTGTATAAATGAGGTGTATAACTATTTGCCGTAGCGGAATTACAGCTGTGAGTTGTTCTTGCTAGAACTCGTGTGGATGTGACATCTTTTCATTGGTTGTTGTTGACTTCTTTAATCGTCAGATTTTACCGCTCCATTCTTTATCTGAAAAGGAATACAAAAATATTCCTTTTCAGTATATTATATGAAATGTATGTAGAATTCTGTGGTTAGGACGTAAATTCATTAATATAAATTAATATCATTTTTACTATTGTTAGAGCCAATCTTGCTGAAAGTTCACAGAATAGGCCAAGTCACAAGGTTATTATGTACATCACATTTATGCTACGTTTCGTCAGTTTGGATGAACATTTAATTGAAATGACTATCATAAAGACACAATTTGTTCACATCTTCATTACATAAATCCATATACTAAGATAAAGTAAACTTAGTGAGATAGTTAAAAGAGTATTATGTACTTATGAGACCTGTCAGAATTTTTAAGTCCTTCATGGTATCAGTAAAGATTTCTTAATAAAGGCAGGAAATAGACACAAGTTTAATAATTTTGGCCTCCATTACCCTTACTAGCATTCTCAAAGGGGGAGGGGTATGAACTCTTGACTCCCCCCCCCCCCTCTTTGCCTAGATCCGTCCCTGTTGTTGTGCATATTGTATGCGTAGTTTCGCTTAACGTGTTCATCTAAACCCAGCTCAGTCATAATTACCTGACCTTTGTTTCGGTGATAAGTATCTTTTAAATATTCTCAGCCGTAATTACCTGACCTTTGTTTCGGTGATAAGTATCTTTTAAATATTCTCAGCCGTAATTACCTGACCTTTGTTTCGGTGATAAGTATCTTTTAAATATTCTCAGCCGTAATTACCTGACCTTTGTTTCAGTGATAAGTATCTTTTAAATATTCTCAGCCGTAATTACCTGACCTTTGTTTCGGTGATAAGTATCTTTTAAATATTCTCAGCCGTAATTACCTGACCTTTGTTTCGGTGATAAGTATCTTTTAAATATTCTCAGCCGTAATTTCCTGACCTTTGTTTCGGTGATAAGTATCTTTTAAATATTCTCAGCCGTAATTACCTGACCTTTGTTTCGGTGATAAGTATCTTTTAAATATTCTCAGCCGTAATTACCTGACCTTTGTTTCGGTGATAAGTATCTTTTAAATATTCTCAGCCGTAATTACCTGACTTTTGTTTCGGTGATAAGTATCTTTTAAATATTCTCAGCCGTAATTACCTGACCTTTGTTTCGGTGATAAGTATCTTTTAAATATTCTCAGCCGTAATTACCTGACCTTTGTTTCGGTGATAAGTATCTTTTAAATATTCTCAGCCGTAATTACCTGACCTTTGTTTCGGTGATAAGTATCTTTTAAATATTCTCAGCCGTAATTACCTGACCTTTGTTTCGGAGATACGAATTATGTAGGTATTGTACCTTTTAAATATGCTCAGCATTCACGGCAACCCAATTTCATATTTTTTTAAATAGAATAGTTTTGGCTCTCCAGTTTTAGCCATTACAAAAAGCCTCCCTGTATTTGGGGCCAGACAATATAGACCAGTGCTGTCCAACTTCTCTAAGACCGCGGGACATTTTTCCTTCCGCCAATATTTCGCGGGCGATTTTTTTCTTTCACCAATATTTCGCGGGCCAAAAAAAAAGAATAGGACAGAATAGGTAATTGAAAAGTCAGTTCATGTCACCTCAAAAAATTATTTTATTTATACGAAAAATAATAAGTAATAATAAACCAATATAAATTTTCTAAACCATATCAAATATTTAATAAATTTAATGGGAGCACTGTGGCCGTAGTTGTTAGGCAATAAGAATAGAATGAGTAAATTCAAATAATGCAATAATAATTGCAAATATAATGAGTAAGTTGAATATTGCATATCAAGTAAAGTAATATAAGTTGACAAAAATTTATAAGGTGGATTATAGATATTTATTTAAAATTTCAAGTAAAAATTGGTTTTGTTCGCGGGCCACAAAAATCCTTGTGCAAGCCGTATGCTGCCCGCGGCCGCTAGGTGGACAGCGCTGATATAGACTATAACCTTAGAGGAGTTTATAATATTTGTTCCTGTTATGTGTGCTTTTTGATTTCATCATCCGAAACTTTCGGTCATATAAATTAGAAAAATCAAAAAATTTTATTACTAAACTCCGAATCTAACACAGTTATACTGGACAAGTAAACAAACTTAGTCTAGACCTTTAATCAAATTAAATCTTGAAATTTTATTTATTATAAATTCCTTCTTATATTTAATAATCTTCTTTTGCGTTTGAAATGACTGAAGTCTATTTTTCTTTCCTTTTCTAGAAAATGGAATTCCAAGATACAGTAAAGGTAAGTTTTGACTCATTTTTTTCCCCTTTGAAAATTGTTGAGTGGCACCTGCGTCTTCAAAAGAGGAATATTTCATGTCAATATTTTCTACGGTTTCTAACACTATCTTGAGTTTATACACAACATTCTTTGAGCAAATAAAGTAATGAAAGAATCTTTATTCTTCCTGAAATTATCGTTCGGATGTTTTACCTGTGATGTTCACTTTCCTGCAAACATATTGTCTAAATCGCCAGGTCACAACGACCCCAAGGTGTCAAAAAAGTTTGGGGAAGATAATCCGCTGGACAGGTGTTAGGAGACAGATGGAAAGCCTCCCGTCAAGGCCATTTAATGTGCACCAAGGGGATGGTTTTCCTGTATTTGGGGCCAGGGCTTTACTTCCCGGGGTCTGTCAGACGCCGGCCTATTATTTATTTAAGCAATCGCTAATCAAAATGGCGATTGCTATTGCTGCGTTTTATTTTCGATCGGTGGGAATTGCCGTTATGATACCATTAATGCAAAGCAAATGCTTCGACGTTATGACAAAGAACGTACTAGAAAAAGTTCAGTTTTGATAAAGCGTAAGTGGCGACCTCAAGCGTGTTTCGATTCGTATCGTGAATTTTATATAGCTAGGAAACAAACAATAAGGGCAAACAATAATAAGCAATTATGCATCAAAAATTTATATTTAAAAAAAAAAAGAAAAAAAAACTGCACTTTAGTAGTATGTAAAATGAGAGTTCTGTCACAATAATAAAGTATAGGGAATTCTGTGTTAACCTATGGTAGAAGTTTGGAAAGTTTAGTTAGTCTATGGGAGAAGATAGAAAAGCTTTTTAAAAAGTCAGAAGTCAATTTATAAAATAAATTTTTACAATTAAAAGCTTTCAAAGACTTTTTAATTAATCTACAGATTTAGTATTATTATACTCTGTAAGATATCAATGGGTAATTCTTAGGAAAAGCGAAGGAAGTGAAAATTTACAATAACATGTAATTGCAGAGGAGTTTGTCCTTTGTAAAGCTAGTTTTACCCCTACGCAAAATGCACGATACTCGATTTTACATTAATCTCTACGGAAGCTGAAATTCTTCTTCCTAGATTCTTTGATTCTGGGGATGTTGTCAATGTATGCGCGGCATAACGCCAAATGGCAGTATAGTGCAATACGTTGCGTTACAATCATGAGATCGACTGAAGTTGATTACATTACTGTGGGCCTCTAAAACAGCACCATGTAACGTAATCAACCTTAGTCGATCCCAGGACTACAAAGCAAAGCATTGCACTATACTGCTATTTGGGGTTATGCTGAAACACAGAGGACAGTATTCCTATAATATCGATACCTTTAAGGTATCATTGATCATACTAGATTTGGTGTCCCTGTTGTACAACAGTTACCTTACATTGAATCTTCCACTGTCATATCTAATCTATCATAATTTTCTTTACAAACTTTCCATAATTCATTTACAGTCCGCGGTAGACGTTTAACCAGAGTCCGTTTTAAGAGTCCAAATGGATAAAACTCCATGGGTGAAGCATCCGGTGACTTCATAGAAATTCCTCGAATGATAGAGGATGGATTCCAGTTTCCTCTACCACCCGTGTGGAAGATATGTGCATGTAGAGGTTGAAGTATGACTCGAATCTTTTTGTGCAACCATACGGTGTTTAATGTCAGTACCATACAAGGCGGGCAGTTCGTCCCTATATATTGCCTCCAGTAGATAATAAAATACCTGATAGTAGAAGTTTTCTGGAGTTCTTTTCCACCCTGCGTTTGCAAACCCTACGAATTTGCAACTTCCCGTTATAGTTGTACCTAGCAATGGCCACGAAACCTTTGGGATAACTTTCGGCACATTCTCTGCACCATTTGCGATAGGCTGTTTGGTCGATTGGTAGGTAATATATTTACCGGGCTTGTTGCAGTTGTTTAAGTAGATGCATCTTTGGTTCAATGCGTTCACATTTTTTTACTTGCTGCCCCCTAGGTAATGTTCATACAGCTTGTGCCAATTGGTACGTCGTTCCATTACATGGCGAGAAAGTATCTTGTGAACACGGGACTTATACGTGCGATGCAAGCGAAGATTGTCTCGGATGATAATTGTGGACAGTAGACTGGGGGGCGGGGGGGTCTCAGTCGGTAGCGCGCCAGTCTCGTAATCTGTAGTTCCCAGGTTCGAGTCCCAGCTGGGTCAGCGTTGAGATTTATCTCCGCAAAATTCCCCGCCCTGCCCACGGTCAGTAGGGGACACCGATGGGCTTGGAAAGTCCGCCGTCCGTCGGATGGGACGTTAAGCCGTGGTCCCGTGTGCGGGAGAGCCATACTCTGTGCATGTTAAAGAACACGCTGGATGGCCTTGACGGGAGGCTACCATCTGTCTCCCAACAGCTGTTCCAGTGGGTCCCCTCTCCCAACCTTCTCTGAGCCTTCGGGGTCCATGTGATCTGGCCATTTAGCCCATGTTGTGCAAAAAAGTGCCGCTCAGAGGTAAAACAACAACCCAAACCCAGTAGACTGGGACCACTTCGTGGCTTTGGTTATCGTTCACTGGGTTGCAGAGTCTTGTCCACTGGCTATTGTACAGACCTTCTTGATAACATATGGTGTGAGGCTGGATGCTATGCACTTCTTTGACCTACCTGCAATCACTCTTTACGAAGAAATCATCTACATGTGTTGATCATGTGTTTCTTAGAATCAAAGATTTCTAGATTACATTGGAATTAAAGACTACTGCTTAGTAAGGATTATGATAGAAATTAAAATTAAACAAAAAAAGATGATAAAATAAAAAGTGGATTTTAAAAGATTAGTGAACTTAATTGCAAACCTGAATTGGGATGAAATATATATTGACGAGCCGTCCAGTGGCCAAGTGGTTAGCGCACTTGGCTACTGATCAAAGGGACCTGGGTTCGAGCCCCCGGTAAGGCATGGATGTTTGTGTTGTTTTCTGGCGAAGTCGCCTTCCTCACAGACCTCTACGGCGTACAAACTGACAGGCTCCTGTCAGACCTCTGTGGCAAGCAGCTGCTTGAGGGAATATTAATCAATTAATTATATATTGATGGTTTTGTTAATGCATCTTTTAAAATTATAATTATTATGCTACAACACTTAATTGATGGTTCAATTATAATAGAAAAAAACGTTTTAGGAAAATTAAACCGTGGATGACAAATGAAGTAGAAATTTCAATAAATTATCGTGGTACAGTCGCTCAAAAAAGTATCCGAACACTACGGTTGATTACAAAATTCAGAAAAAATATCTGGCAACGATTTTTTTAGAAATTAGTGATATGGCAACCTTCGTGTCACGTGACACGAAGGTTGCCAGATCACTAATTTCTAAAAAAATAGTTGCCAGATATTTTTTCTGAATTTTGTAATCAACCGTAGTGTTCGGATACTTTTTTGAGCGATTGTACTCTATATCAGGAAATCGAGAAGAATCCTTCAGATTTATCGCCTAAACAATTCTTTTCCCATTACCGAAATTTTGTCACTAGTGCTATAAGAGACACAACATCGCAATGCTTTACTAATAAATTTTCCAAAGCAGGTAAAAACCTTTAAAACCAGTGAAACGTAACAAATGAAATATGTGGTGACTTTAAAGAGAAAGAAAATTGCCCTTTGTAAAATTATGTTAAACATAATGAGTTAATTAAATATAACGATGAGCCATGTAAATTTGCAAGTTTGTTCAATGATTATTTTGCAGGAATTGCGCGGAATTTGAACAAAGATTTTGTTCAAACAAATGCTGATTGGGAAGGAGAGGGAAAAATCATCAGCTGCGATAAGTTCTTTTTTCTTAACGCCAGTAGTAATTACAGATATTGGGATTCAAATTATCCTCTTACCAAAAAATAAATCTCCAGGTTTTGATGGCTTAACAGCAGAAATAATTCATTTGTTGGGATAAAATGTTTTTGAAGCATTTTTAAATTTATTTAATCTATTCATTGAGCAAGGAATCTTTCCTGGTGTTCTGAAACCAATTACTATTGTTCCTATTTTAAAGACAGTGATCCAAAAAAATTAAGGATTTAATCAAGAACCTTTTTTTAAAAAAAAAATAATTAAAAATAAATTATATGAATATCTGGAAAAGAAAGGATTTTTCAGTAGCAATCATTTCGGTTTTTGAGCAAAAATAGGAACGAATGATACATTGTTTCAAGTAACAAATACGATTTACACTGCGATGAATAACAATAACTTGCAATGTGCATGTAACATGATTAAAAGGAAGGTCATTCCATGACTTTGCTCGTTTATATTTCGTGAGACATTTAGTTTCTTTTAAATTTATGTGCACACTATATTATGCATAATCCGTTCTCAATTAGTATATGGCATAAAATCTTGGGGTGGCATGTATTTCAATAATTTAAAATAATTTTAGTTCTGCAAAAGAGATTTACTCGCTTACGAAGTAAAAGCCCAAAAATGCAGTCTTCATTACCTTTGTTTCGGGAAGCAGGAATTTTGTCTTTACGATACGATTATTTTTTTCGAAATTACTAAATACGTTTACTTCAGATATGAAAGTATTAAAATTGATACGAATAATTGGCAATTAAGACGGGATAAAATATTGTGAAATACCTGCATTACACAAAGAAATTTTAGCCACTACTATTTGTACTTAGCAAAGAAATTCCTTTCCTTTCTCCCAAATAGCATGAAAAAAAAATCAAAAATTTTTTTTTTTTTCTGAAGTTCTAAAGAAACTGAGAAAAACAGTTTTGAAACCTGATGATGTAGAAACTTTTTTGCATTAATTTGCTAGAACTGTTTATGTAACATAGATATTGAAAGTTACTTCCTTTTTGAATATCACACTTTCTGGATTACTAAAAAAAATTCGCATTTTTTTTTGTTCGTGGCTTGTTTTCTTTTTTTTTTTATCTCTCCTTCTTTTTGGGGGGCGTGGGTGGCTCAGTCGGTAGCGCGCCAGGCTCGTAATCTGTAGTTCCCAGGTTCGAGTCCCAGCTGGGTCAGCGTTGAGATTTATCTCCGCAAAATTCCCCGCCCTGCCCACGGTCAGTAGGGGACACCGATGGGCTTGGAAAGGCCGCCGTCCGTCGGATGGGACGTTAAGCCGTGGCCCCGTGTGCGGGAGAGACATACCCTGTGCACGTTAAAGAACACGTTGGATGGCCTTGACGGGAGGCTACTATCTGTCTCCCAACAGCTGTTCCAATGGGTCCCCTCCCCCAACCTTCTCTGAGCCTTCGGGGTCCATGTGACCTGGCCATTTAGCCCATGGTGTACAAAAAAGTGCCGCTCAGAGGTAAAACAACCCAACCTCCTTCTTTTGTACATCTCCTAACCTTCAATGTGACAACTGATGTTTGCAATTTGAAGTGTTTCTAATGTGAAGATGTTACGAATGACTCTACTTTTGTGAGATCACAAAACCTTTTGTATACTGTTAAACATTATATGAAATAAAAATATAATACTACTGCTGCTTCTGTGGGTCCGTCTCCTTCTCGCACATTTTGCTTTTGTGTGACTCAGAATACTGGGTGTTGGAAAGAAAAACAATGTACCCATCTCAAAATCCGTCGATCCTCGGAGGCATATGGCACAATTCGTTTTCACTAAACGGTATCCTCGGAGGCATATGGCACAATTCGTGTTCACTAAACGGTATCTTCGGATGCATATGGCACAATTCGTGTTCACTAACGTTATGCCCCGGTTTTCACTATAACTATTGAGCTACATATACCTCCACAAAAAATTTATTGGTCGTGGGAGCCACGTCAGCGACGTACATTTCCATAAGAAATCAACGCCAGTTAACGTAATCAGCCTCAGTATATGTGGACTTAGTAGCTAAGATCTTCGAATAAAAAAAGAAAGAAAAAGTTCCAGTAGTCCTCATACTAATAGAACTCTTTTATAGAGGATGGCTCAGTTGGTACAACGCCAAGCTTGTAGTCTGCGGTTCCCAGGTTCGAGTCCGAAGTGGCCTAGCGTTGAGATTTATTTCCGCAAAACTCAGTCCTCCCTCGGTCAGTAGTGTATACCGAAGGGTTGAAAGACTTCCGTCGCATGGGTCAGCGTTGAGATTTATCTCCGCAAAATTCCCTGCCCTGCCCATGGTCAGTAGGGGACACCGATTGGCTTGGAAAGGCCGCCGTCCGTCGGATGGGACGTTAAACCGTGGACCCGTGTGCGGGAGAACCATACCCTGTGCACGTTAAAGAACACGCCGGATGGCCTTGACGGTACGCTTCCATTTGTCTCCCAACAGCTATCCAGTGAATCCCCTCCCCCAACCTTCTCTGAACCCTCGGGGTCCTTGTGACCTGACCATTTAGCCCATTGTGTGCAAAAAGTGTCCCTCAGAGGTAAAACAACCCAACCCAGCCCTTGCATGCATGTTCAGCTATTTGAGGCGCGAATCAATATATAGCAGAGACTCCAATCCTCGTCCATGCAGTAATGAATCCAAATATTTCCTTTCAGATTTATTTGAAGGTGATCTTCTGCTTACTAAGGAACAACAAGAAGAAGTGGTAAGTTTTGTTTTTCATACGTTTTTCTCGTTTATTGCTGTAATTTAGAATATTTCACCTATTGCTATGGTAATAAGAGACTTCCTATACCCGGGTACAAATTGACGGGAATTAACTAAAAGAACCTAATGAACAATGTTATGTTGTGGAGGTGTGCTGAATAGTTTCTAGCAGAAGAGTTAGTTTCTGGGATTGGCCAGGCTTTTGAAAAAAAAAAACTTCCATTGTCTAGCTATATTTGGTGAGAGACAGTTTGGATGTGTTCATTAAGATGACTTCATTTAAGTCTGTGACAATGTCTGATTTTTTAGTATTTGCATTATTATTTGAAGCAACAAGAGCCGATGTGCAATTACTCTCTTAAAAATGGCTACAGCACTATTTCCACTTTTACTGAATCATTTTCTGCCTGCGTCCGAATTATTTTGATAATTACCAAGCACGTGGCTAAATTATTTTGGGGAGGGGATTGAATAAGTCGGTATCACACCAGGATTGTTATTTGCAGTTCCCATATTCGAGTTCCACTTGTCATTGAGATTTACTCTCGCTAAAATTCAACCCTTCACTCTGTCAGAAAGAGGACATTACTGGGCTTGGAACGGCCGCCGTCCTTCGTATGGAATGTAAAGCAGTGGTCCGTGTGTAAAAGCTATATCTTGGAACTCTAAAGAACGCTTTGGATGTCCTTGACGGGAAGCTACCATCTGTCTCTCAACAGTTGTCCAGTGGTCCCCTCTCATAACCTTCTCTGAGCCGTTGATGTCTTTATGAACTGATTTATGAATAATGATGTCTTTATGAATGATTTATGAATATGAACGAATTATGAATAATTCGGATCCAGCTGCGTGCAAAAAAAGTGACGCTCAAAAGTAAAACAAACCAATTCCTTCTCTGACCTTCTTTGAGAGCTTGGGGTCATTTAGCCAATTTTGTGAAAAGAAGTGACGCTCAGAGGTAAAACCACCGAACTGCAATTGTCAGTTAAAGCGTTTTTTATTCAAATGATCAAGTTTAATTTCGGGCATAAATCGAATTTCTTTGCATACCTGTTATGTAAGATAAAACTGAATGCAACCTTTGACTTGGGTTGTTTACTTCTGATCAGTTATAGCCTAAATTTCTGATGCACCTGAAGGTTTTGTTATTCTTTTGGTTTTGTGCTGCTTTTAATGGAATTTTGTCGATCTTGATTTGTGATTGTGTCAACATGTGATTTAAGAATTATTTCAAATCAGGGAACTACGATTTCGTTCGTGAAATGTCAACTTTCCGTTGTTTCTAACAAGCTTTACGAAATGCGAAATTCCCGGATGTAACTTGGTGAACACAAGTTTTAGTGCTTCGATTGTCTCAAGATGGCAGTTGGCAATAAGAAAAAAAGAAACTCTCCTAAACTTAACATCAAAGTAAAAAGATCTAAGTTCTATACTATGGATAAAACAAAAAAAAGAAGAAAAGGTCTCACAAGAAAATGAAGAATGTGACCTTGCAGAAGAGTTAAAGTTATCTCCAGATTCAGAGTCTTCGCCTGCAAAATCTATTGAAGAAAACACTCAAAAGGATATTAACATCGAATCGGATACTCATTCTATTACTCAGGTAAATTCATTTATTAATAACAAGGAAAATGATCATGATCCAAAGAAAAATTCTAAGTTACCATTTCTTAATAAAACATCTAAGTCTGAAAAAAAAGAGGAAACATTTAAGAACATTACTATTATAACTAAAATTGATTCAGAGAATACGAAATTTCCTGATATCATTGAAAAAGCTTTAAATGATAAAGATGACTTGTCTTTGGTCATTAGTGAGATTAACACCAAATTGAACGCACTTGATATTCAGAAATTTTCTTCCCTTTTTTATAAACTCTTAAATGATCGCATCGGTGGGAAATTTATTTCACGTGGAAGATTATTAATTTTTCCCAATTCAAAAGATCAGTATAACAAAATTCTCGACTTGAAAGAAATTTTATCAATTCCTGTTAAAGTGGAATTTCCCTATTTTAAGAAATCAGTACTAGGAACAATTATAGGAGTGTCCACACATTTTGATGATGACTTAATTCTTGATCTCTTATATGACCAACATGTTTTAAGCATGAAACGCCTGATGCATTAAGGTTCGAGTCTTAGCTGTGTCGGCGTTGAGATTTATCTCCGCAAAATTCCCCGCCCTGCCCACGGTCAATAGGGGACACCGATGGGCTTGGAAAGGCCGCCGTCCATCGGATGGGACGTTAAGCCGTGACCCCGTGTGCGGGAGAGACATACCCTTTGCACGTTAAAGAACACGCTGGATAGCCTTGACGGGAGCCTACCATCTGTCTCCCAACAGCTGTTCCAGTGGGTCCCCTCCCCCAACCTTCTATGAGCCTTCGAGGTCCGTGTGACCTGGCCATTTAGCCCATGGTGTGTAAAAAAGTGCCGCTCAGAGATAAAACAACCCAACCCAACCCTGATGCATTATGATCAATTTGACAAAAAGAAAAAGGAAACTTGTTGTAATCCGATCAATAAGATAATTCTGGAATTCGAAGGCGATGTACAGTCGCTCAAAAAAGTATCCGAACACTATGGTTGATCACAGAATTCAGAAAAAATATCTGGCAACATTTTTTTTTAGAAATTAGTGATCTGGCACCTTCGTATCACGTGATACGAAGGTGCCAGATCACTAATTTCTAAAAAAAAATGTTGCCAGATATTTTTTCTGAATTCTGTGATCAACCATAGCGTTCGGATACTTTTTTGAGCGACTGTACTTCCCACTCACGTTTTTCTTGGATTCTCACGACATAATGTTAAACCATACACAACTCCCCCTAATTTGTGCTTCAGATGCTGCACATTTGGTCACGCGGTGTCCACTTGTAGAGGAAAGTTCACATGTAAACGATGTGGAGAACATCATCACAAATTTTTTAAAGCTAATGTCTTAAAATGCCCAAATTGCGGGGATCAACACCCTGCAACATATGCTGGATGTCCAGTGAGACTTACTGCATGTAAGGCTAAAATGATCCAGTTGAATGAGGGTTTGAATTGGCAACAAGCATTTCGAAAAGCCAAACAATCTCCGGAAATTATTAACCACTTCAAAATAAAAGACTTTCTTAATAAAAGTGATGTTTTAACTAGAGATTCGGACTTGATCACTGATAGGATTCAAGGCAAAGATTGAGAGGACCTGAGAGAGGACTTTACACAGGGATTCTGCGAAGAAGTGAGAGAGAACTTCCCACCTTTAACAAACTAACCCTCAACATCTACTGATATTGACAACAGAAACTTCGTGACTCAGAATACTGTAAATAAAACAAACTATGCCAGTACAGTAAAGAAAAACATCACTGACGCTAAAAATTCAACTCATAAAAGCTCTAAACTACAAATGAATGATGAAAGGAATTTGGAAGCTACTAATTGTCCTACAATGCAAGGAAATATTAGAGGGACGAATGAACCTTTCAATTGGAATAATAGGAGTCAAATCATTGGCTTAATTATCAAATTGTTTGATATTATCCTCCCACAGTGTCCGGAGGTTAACCTGATAAAAGACATCTTACTTTCTTTACTGAATAGTGGTCCATGGTAGACAAATTCAGTATTCTTCAGTGGAACTGTCGCGGAATAGAAAATAAGAAACATATCTTAAAACACTTTTTGAATATAAAAAAAATGAAAATAATGTGTGTACAAGAAATAAATACAACAAATTTACCTAAATTTAATAATTTTATAACTTATATACAAAAAAATAGCAATAACTCTAGAGGCATAGTAACTTATGTACATAAAGATATTATACAAAGACAATTAAATATACCAATATTAAAAGAAAAATTAGAAATAATTATAATTCAAATTCAAATAAAAAAAATAAATGTTAATATTATAAATATATACAATCCAGGAATCTTAATAGATACAAAAACATATTTAAAAATTGTTGAAAATTTAAATGGAGAAATTTTATTATGTGGGGACCTAAACACACATAATAAAGCTTGGTTTTCTTATAAAAGCAAACATTTATTAAAGTTAATTGAAGAATTAAATTTAAATATACTTAATAACAACACACCCACCTGCTTGAAAAATGAAAAGATAAACTCAATCACTGACCTAACACTATGCTCAAATAGATTAAAAAATGAATTACAATGGTCGATTTCAATAGACTGTTTTGGTAGCGATCATAGATCTGTTTTTATTTATTATAATGATCCTTTTATCAAGAAACCAAAAATAAAATTTATCAATTGGAAAAATATTTAGGAAGATTTAAACAAAATCAATTAGGAAAATTTAGATTACATTACATTAATTGATAAAATACAAGATAATAAAAAAATAATACAACAACAATAACAAAAAAAAATACTGGTAAACAATATACATACCATATTTATAAACAAACTAATAGCAATCCGCAGAAAAGCAAAAAGACATGAAACAAACAAAAACATCCATTGCATGCCAAAATTTTAATAGACTAGCATCAGCTACCGCTAAAAAAATCAAAAATATTTTAAAACAAAATTGGAGAATATTTACAGAAAATCTATCTCCCACAACTTCTACAAAAAATTTATAGTCTATACATAAAAAATTAACAAAGGAAACGGAACCAATAAACCCTTTATATAACTATGCATTAAAACATAAATTAACAATTCAAGAAACAACTGAACAAATTGCAAAATTTTTCAATACTTTACATTATAAACCAAACAACAAATTATACAAATCATATAATGACTCAAATATCTTCCATCAAACATATCATAATAATAAAACTGATTTTATAAATCTTCCATTTTCATTATATGAACTAATATTTGCTATTAAAAAAATAAAAAAGAATACAGCTGTAGGACCAGATCTAATCTCAAATAATCTAATAAAAAATCTACTCAAATCTACCTCAATCTACCGTCGGCGCACTTTTGACTCGTTTCATAAGCAAAGCCTGTGGAGTATATTCTCCGCAGGCTTTGTATTTATCTTCTGAACAGGAATTCTAATTTGTCTCTTTCTACATTTCAGGCTCGTCAAGGAGTAAATTTTGACCTCTATCCAGAATACAGTTGGGGGGATCGCGTGCCATATTACATCAGCCCAGATTTCAGTAAGTATGTTTTACCAATTTCGTTAGTTGTACTGTTAGCTGCATTTCGTAGTTCACACTGGGCGTGGGGGTGGCTTAGTCAGTAGCGCGCCAGGCTCGTAATCTGCAGTTCCCAGGTTCGAGTCCCAGCTGGGTCAGCGTTGAGATTTACCTCAGCAAAACTCCGCGCCCTGCCCACGGTCAGTAGGGGACACCGATGGGCTTGGAAAGGCCGCCGTCCGTCGAATGGGACGTTAAGCCGTGACCCCGTATGCGGGAGAGCCATACCCTGTGCACGTTGAAGAACACGCTGGATGGCCTTGACGGGAGGCTACCATCTGTCTCCTAAAAGCTGTTCCAGTGGGTCCCCTCCCCCAACCTTCTCTGAGCCTTCGGGGTCCTTGTGACCTGGCCATTTAGGCCATGGTGTGCAAAAAAGTGCTGCTCAGAGGTAAAACAACCCAACCCACACTGGGCGTCTTTTCCGCTAGAGATTTAAGGACGGGAGAAGGATTTACAAAACATATGAAACAGTGGAAATTACACTTCGTGGCCAAATTATTATGAATATTGCATCGTGCCTGAAGTACAATGAAAGATATCATTTTTAAAACAACTTATTACTTACTTAAATATTAAACTTAAGTCTTGAGTATTATACAAAAGCCATTACTTACGACAAATATTCCGTAGGTATTCTTAATAATGTAGGTCAAGCAGTGTCAAAGACAAAGTCGAATGCGACATCGGTAAACAAAAGACTGATCTTAATGACTTCGAAAGAGGAGCTCATAGTGGTTGCGCGATGATTGATTTATATCTGAGCGATATGTTTTCGTGGGGGCGGGGGTGGCTCAGTCGGTAGCGCGCCAGGCTCGTAATCTGTAGTTCCCAGGTTCGAGTCCCAGCTGGGTCAGCGTTGAGATTTATCTCCGCAAAAATTCCCCGCCCTGCCCACGGTCAGTAGGGGACACCGATGGGCTTGGAAAGGCCGCCGTCCGTCGGATGGGACGTTAAGCCGTGGTCCCGTGTGCGGGAGAGCCATACCCTGTGCACGTTAAAGAACACGCTGGATGGCCTAGACGGGAGGCTACCATCTGTCTCCCAACAGCTGTTCCAGTGGGTCCCCTCCCCCAACCTTCTCTGAGCCTTCGGGGTCCATGTGACCTGGTCATTTAGCCCATGGTGTGCAAAAAAGTGCCGCTCAGAGGTAAAACAATCCAATCCAATCCGATATGTTTTCGCACCCAATGGGCTAAATAGATAGGTCATGAGAACCCTGTCTCAGAGAAGGTTGGGGCGAGGGTATCCATTGGACTGATGTTAGGAGACAGATGGTAACCTCCTGTCAAGGTCACCTATCATGTTCTTTAATGTGTACAAGGTGCGATTCTCCCGCACACGGTGCCACGGCTTAACGTCCCATCCGACGGACGACGGCCTTTACAAGCCCATCGGTGTCCCCTACTGACCGAGGGCAGGGCGGGGAATTTCGCGGAGATAAATATCCACCCTGGCACAGCTGGGATTCTAACCTGGGAACTGCAGATTACGAGTCTGTCGCGCTACCGACTGAGCCACTGCAGTCCTCTAAAAGATGTATGGGAATTAATGAAAATGTAGAGAATACTTAAAAACCAGAAAAATAACATTTCTACATTTTCGAATATGGGATGTCCGTTTTCAAAAGAATAAATTTTATCAACTTTCATACGTTTGTATTCTCTAAAAGAGAAATTCAAACTAATGTGTCACTAAGAAAATGCAAATAGTAATGTTTTATTAGTACAGTAGCTCAAAAAAAGTATTCGAACACTATGGTTGATTACAGAATTCAGAAAAAATATCTGGCAACGAATTTTTTTTAGAAATTAGTGATCTGGCAACCTTCGTGTCACGTGACACGAAGGTTGCCAGATCACTAATTTCTGAAAAAATCGTTGCCCGATATTTTTTCTGGAATCTGTAATCAACCATGGTGTTCGGATACTTTTTTGAGCGACTGTAGGTGGTCATATTATTTTGATATTAGATTGTGTGGGCTCACTCAGGGAAATATTGAGCGTGTGCAGTTACCGTTCACAGCAAACTGAGCGTGTGCAGTAAATGCACACGCTCCAGTTTGCTGTGAACGGTAACTGGAGCGTGTACATTTGCTGCACACGCTCCAGATATTTTTCCTGAATTCTGTAATCACGTTTTCCTGAATTATGTAATCACGTGACACGAAGGTTGCCAGACCACTATTTCTAAAAAAATCTTTTTCAGATATTTTTTCTGAATTTTGTAATCAACCGTAGTGTTCGGATACTTTTTTGAGCGACAGTACCTAAAAACACAAAAATAACTCTTCATTTATCTATAAAAACAAAAAAGTTGACTGCTACAGATGGACAACAAAGCGAAATCATTATCTAGTTTTTATCAAACAAGCTAAAAAGGGAGACTGAGATGAGTTTGAATATATGACTTGGATGAATGAGGGAAGCTAAAAAGGGAGACTGAGATGAGTTTGAATATATGACTTGGATGGATGAGGGAAGATTCCGAAGAAAATATGGAAATGAAAAAGGGAAAAGTGGAAGATCGAAGAGGACACGGAGAGAAGTTATGGAGGAAGTGATAAGAAAAAGAGGTCTTCGAGAGAAAGAGTGGTTGTATAGAAAAAAGAGGAGAGAGATGGTGTATACAATCAAGCAACTTAAAGTAGGGAAGAACCTGAACAAAGGGAGAAAATTGCCTCATTTCGTAGCGTGCCAAGCTCGTAATCTGATGTTTCCAGGTTTGAGCCCTAATTGTGATAGGGGTGAGATTAATCTGCGCTGAGCCCCCATTCTGCTCTCGGTGAGGAGACACCGATGGACTTGGAAAGGCCGCCGTCCGTCGGATAGGACGTTAAACCGTGTATCCATGTGCAGGATAGACATCCCCAGTGCACGTTAAAGAGCATGCTGGTTGGCATTGACCTGAGGTTACCATCTGTCTCCTAACGGCTCTTCAGTGGGTCCCTTGCACCAAATGGAGCGGGGGTGGCTCAGTCGGTAGCGGGCCAGGCTCGTAATCTGTAGTTCCCAGGTTCGAGTCCCAGATGGGTCAGCGTTGCGATTTGTCTCCGCAAAATTCCCCGCCCTTCCCACGGTCAGTAGGGGACACCGATGGGCTTGGAAAGGCCGCCGTTCGTCGGATGGGACGTTAAGCCGTGGCCCCATGTGCGGGAGAGCCATACCCTGTGCACATTAAAGAACACTCTGGATGGCCTTGACGGGAGGCTACCATCTGTCAGCCAACAGCTGTTCCAGTGGGTCCCCTCCCCCAACCTTCTCTGAGCCTTTGGGGTCCATGTGACTTGGCCATTTAGCCCATGGTGTGCAAAAAAGTGTCGTTCAGATGTCAAACAACCCAACAACCTTTCACCAAACCTTCTCTATGCCATTGGGGTCGTTGTGACTTTGCCATTTAGGCTATTGTATTCAAAACGTTCCGCTCAGAGATAAAACAACCCAACAAAAATACTTAACCATGCATTTGCTCAGTTACGAATTTGAAGTTTAATTGAAAATTTGAGTTTAAATAAATTTCGTCGTCGAAATGTAAAGAACAAACAATACAGTGAACATTCAATGCCTAAAAAGATTGCAATGAAGAGATTTATTTGCTTGTGCTGTAAGGAAAGCGATAGATAAGGACACAAAATGTTGGACAAGAAATTATCTAGCAAAGAGCACAAGGAAAATTATGCAAGTGTGTAGAAACCAGAAATAATATTATCAGGAAATTTCTAAAACTATTATTTTTACGGTATTTTTACGTGAAACGTTTTTGCCGAACTGATGCATTTATTTGCCATTTTTTTTGTCATCGTAAGTCAGAGCTATCTAATGAAAATACTAATTTTTGAAACGAGCAGACTCTCGTTTGCACGGAGAGAATTTTTTTATTATTTTACTTACCAAAGCACGAATATTTTTTATCTTTCGATATAAAACAATTTGATAAAGTCAGAGATTTTCTGTAAATAAGTATCTTTGAAAACGGTATTAATATTTACGAGGCAAAAATAAGAAAACAATAGAAAAATATGAATTTTATACATTATTTGCAAGCAAGTAGAACTGAATGTAAGTGAATTACAAAGATTTTAATACTTATTATTTTATTTTATCTAAAAGCAATTGCATTCAAAAATATACAGTGAAAAAGCTCTCAATAGTACATTCGTGCTTAGTTTTCAGTACTAAACATTTTTAAATATAGGAACTATATTAGAAATTAAATGTTTAAAAATTGCAAGTAATTCTCAGAAAGATAAGAATAATATGTGTAGAAAGAATTTAGATCTATTGATATAACATATCTGATATATAAAGAAGAAAGTGTGTTGGGTTTGTTTACCTGTGAGCGGCACTTTTCTGCACACAACGGCTAAATGGCCAGGTCACAAGGACCCCGAAAGCTCAGAGAAGGTTGGGGGAGGGGACCCATTGGAACAACTGTTGGGAGACAGATGGTACTCTCCCGTCAAGACCATCCAGCGTGTTCTTTGAAGTGCAAGGACGCACACGGCTTAACGTCCTATCCGACGAACGGCGGCCTTTCCAAGCCCATCGGTGTCCCCCTACTGATGTGAAGTTTTGCGGAGATAAATCTTAACACTGGACCAGATGGGACTCTAACCTGGGAACGGCAGATTACGAGCCTGTCGCTCTACCGATTGAGCCACCCCCGCCCCAGAAGGTTGGTGTATTTGTTTGAGTGCTTGTGAGTCTGTCCGCTTATGCACTTGGTTCCCGGAAAAGCTAGAGGCACCAAACTTCGCATGAACGTTCCCTTCATCGAGGGGAAGAGTATAGGCTGTTAAAACTCTCTGGGGTCAACTGAAACTGGGGTGACGGGTTTGAATTTCTCAAAATCCCCGGAGACTTGGGGCGGGGGTGGCTCAGTCGGTAGCGCGTCAGGCTCGTAATCTGTAGTTCCCAGGTTCGAGTCCCAGCTGGGTCAGCGTTGAGATTTATCTCCGCAAAATTCCCCGCCCTGCCCACGGTCAGTAGGGGACACCGATGGGCTTGGAAAGGCCGCCGTCCGTCGGATGGGACGTTAAGCCGTGGCCCCGTGTGCGGGAGAGTCATACCCTGTGCACGTTAAAGAACACGCTGGATGGCCTTGACGGGAGACTACCATGTGTCTCCCAACAGCTGTTCCAGTGGGTCCCCTCCCCCAACCTTCTCTGAGCCTTCGGGGTCCATGTGACCTGACCATTTAGCCCATGGTGTGCAAAAAAGTGCCGCTCAGAGGTGAAACAACCCAAAACAACCCCGGAGACTTAACATTAGCGGTTAAAAGCCGTCATCTCTCATAGACTTAGCATTAGCAGTTATTCAAATTCACGTGGGGGATAGCCTCTACTACAACTTTAGAGAGTTTCAGACTTCCCCTAAAGAGATGGAGACTAATTATACCGAGGGGGGGGGGAAGAATATGGAATGTAATGAGTTTTATGCCGATTGAAAACTTGCGAGTGGGGAGTACAGTCGCTCAAAAAAAATATCCGAACACTATGGTTGATTACAGAATTCAGAAAAAAATATATGGCAACGATTTTTTTTAGAAATTAGTGATCTAGCAACCTTCATGCCACGTGACACGAAGGTTGCCAGATCACTAATTTCTAAAAAAAATCGTTGCCAGATATTTTTTCTAAATCCTGTAATCAACCATAGCGTTCAGATACTTTTTTGAGCGACTGCACCACCTACATACCTTATACTTTAGAGAATTTCTAAGTGAGTAATGAATTAGAAAGAAAAAAAACTATTTTTTAAGGAATTAAGAAATATCGTATTAATTTAGACCGCCACAAAAAGAGGGGAATGAATTTTTACCATGGGGGGCAGCAGAGGAGGGTTGAAACGATCATAATACGTTTTATGCCAAATGAAAGTTTGCGACTTTGAGAATGCCATCTACTGTATACTTTAGAGAGTTTCATACGCGAGCAACGCCGGGTAAATCTGCTATCAATAAAAAATATAATCTTCATGACTCCACTGAACCATAAGTTTTGAACTGATTGTTTAATCAGTCTGATAACTGGACAGTTTGTAAGGCATGTCCTTCCAATCAGCGGCTCATTACAGAATAACTTGCGGTTCATAATAAAGTAACCAATGTACTGAATATAACAACTTTCTTCCAATTTTTTGGCCAAACATTTTTATGTGCATAGCTAAACGATTCTGCCAACTCACAATACTAATTAAAAATGTATATTTTTAGTGTTTTTAATCAACATATTTCTTGATTCCTTAGATATAAATATATTTCTAATTCATTACTGATGTATTTTTATTTTATTCAAATAGAAAATTTTTTCCTGCGGCTCTTTAAGAAATATAGTTTTTTTGATAGTATCTCTTCACTAAGTTTGCGTTGTATGTGCTTGTTTTATAATATCTGATTTTAGTCCTGCATAGAACCATCCTTCATTCTGAAGAACATATTTTATGATTGCATCCATCATATTTAATATCTATCAGTTTTCAGCGAGGAAGTTGGGTTTTTTTATCTCTGAGCAGCGCCGTCTTTTTGCTCACAATAGGCTGAGGGTCGCGACTTGGCAAAAGCAAACTATGAACGTGCCTAGGGCCCATAAATCTGAGGGGCCTGGAATGGACCTTTGAGATTAGGGGGCATGGAAGTGCAGGGGATGCACTCCCATGCACTCTAATCTCAGTTGGGTTGGGTTGTTTTACCTCTGAGCGGCACTTTTTTGCACACCATGGGCTAAATGGCCAGGTCACATGGACCCCGAAGGCTCAGAGAAGGTTGGGGGAGAGGACCCACTGTAACAGCTGTTGGGAGATAGATGGTAGCCCCCGTCAAGGCCATTCAGCGTGTTCTTTAACATGCACAGGGTATGGCTCTCCCGCACACGGGGCCACGGCTTATCGTCCCATCCGACGGACGGCAGCCTTTACAAGCCCATCGGTGTCCCCTACTGACCGTGGGCAGGGCGGGGAATTTTGCGGAGATAAATCTCAACGCTGACCCAGCTGGGACTCGAACCTAGGAACTACAGATTACGAACCTGGCGCGCTACCGACTGAGCCAACCCCGCCCCTCTCTAATCTCAGAGAAAACAGACGCGCATATGTCTTTGTGCCTAGGGCTTGAAAATGTGTTGATGCGGCCCTGTGAATGATCCGCATCGTCAAGTTGCAAAGACCCCAATGGCTTATGGAAAAGTGCTGAAGAGGACACACTGGACAGCTATTAAGAGACAGATGGAAACCTCTCGTCAATGGCATCCAGTGTGTTTATTAAGTGCACAGGGTATAGCTCTCTCTCTCTCCTGTACACGGGGTCACGACTTTACGTCCCACCCGACGGATGGTCGGTGTCCCAAATGACAGAGGCAGAGGATTATGGTGGCAGGCTGATGGCAGGCAGAGGAGTTTTGCGGAGACAAACCTCAATATACTCGATTCTAGAAACTGCAGGTTATGAGCCTGCCGCGCTACCGACTGAGCCGCCTCCGCCCCTACTACTTCAAAGAGATGATTAGTTATCACATCACTGTTCTGCTCACTTTTTTATGCACATTTTTCCAATAACTTCTTTTTAACGAAAACTGGTTCATGTCTTCTTGTTCTTGCTACAAAATCCTTTATTTTAATTTTCAGAGGCCGCTTCTGCAAACGAGATTCGTAAGGCCATTGTTATCATGAATAGTTATTTCCCCGGCTGCTTGCACTGGTCACCGTGGAGGCCAGAAGATGTCGATTATATTTATTTCTATCCAGGAGACGGGTAAGACTTATCCACCGTTAATCATATGCATTTCGTTTAGGATAATAAAAAAAAAATACCCCTTCAAGCAGCTGCTTGCCACAGAGGTCTGACAGGAGCCTGTCAGTTTATATGCCACAGTAGAAGATCTGAGAGGATGCAGGACCTCAGCAGAAAACAACACGAACATCCATGCCTTACCCGGGGCTCGAACCCAGGTCCCGTAGATCAGTAGCCAAGCGCGCTAACCACTCGGTCACGGGACAGCTAAATAAATACCCCCTCAAGCAGCTGCTTGCCACAGAGGTCTGACAGGAGCCTGTCAGTTTATATGCCACAGTAGAAGATCTGAGAGGATGGCAGGACCTCAGCAGAAAACAACACGAACATCCATGCCTTACCCGGGGCTCGAACCCAGGTCCCGTAGATCAGTAGCCAAGCGCACTAACCACTCGGCCATTTACGATACGAATGTTCAAACACCAGCTAGCGAGGGGGCGAGGGTTGGCTCAGTCGGTAGACGTGCCAGTCTCGTAATCTGTAGTTCCCATGTTCGAATCACATGTGTGCATCACATCTGTGATTTTTCTCTCGTGTGTTTTTCTCCATGTTCGAATCACATCTGTGATTTTTCTCCTCTAACCTCCAACCTGCCCTCTGTGAGAATGGGTTTGGAAAGGCCTACGTCCGTCGGATGGGGTATAAAACCATGGGCACGTATGCATCAGAGCCATACTGTGCACCTCAAAGAACATGCTGGATGGCCTTGACGAGAGACTAGCATCTGTCTCCTAACAGCTGTCCAGTGTATACCTTCCCCACAACCTTATCTGAGACATCAGGGTCTTTGTGGCCTTTGCCATTTAGCCCATTGTGCAAAACAGTGCAGCTCAGAGGTAAAACAACCCTTTCTATTACTTATTTGTAAGCTTATTAAAAACATCTGAAAAACATTATCGCTGACGCGGCGGAAATCGAACCCGCACCTCTCTAGATACATGCCTGAGCGCTCTACAGTTAAGCCACGCATCAGAAACTAAAATCTTCCAGAATAAGACTATAAATGATGACAATTGAGACAAGGTCCACCACATCTCAGTGAAAGATTTATACGTCTTATTATTTAATATCTATTTATCTATTTATTTAACGGTAGAGGGCTCTGGCATGTATTTAGAGAGTTGCGGGTTCGATTCCCACCGCTTCAGCGATATTTTTTTTTCAGATGTTTTCAATAATTTTTGAAGTCTATTTCTACAAGAAATTTGTGTACTTGCTATAGATGGATTATTTGTAAGGTTTCATATTTCGCTTATTTTTTCCGTAAAATTTATTAGAATAGTTTCATTCTATCGCTGCCTTCGACTACTCTTGATTTCTCGGCCGTCATCTCGACCCTTATTTGACCTTGATTGTGGCACTCTCTCAGAAATTTCTTAACATTTCTGATATCTTCAACCCGAAATACTCTTACGCACCAAATCTCACCCTTCTAGAACAATGTAGATCGAAAGTTGACTTACTCACCTCGATGGCCAGTTAGATCCGGAATTTCGATAGCGTAGATATAGGACACGAAATATCACTATGCACCAATTATTAGCTCTCTAGTATAGTAGTAGTTCGAAATTTGACCTCTGACTTCGAAAGCGCCATCAAATCCACAAATTCGTAACATTTCTGAGATCTCCAACCCGAATCACACCTAGGCACTAATTTTCGCCTTCCTAAGACTTATGGGCCGTCCCGTGGCCGAGTGGTTAGCGCGCTTGGCTACTGATCTGAGGGACCTGGGTTCGAGTCCCGGGTAAGGCATGGTTGTATGTGTCATTTTTCTGCTGAGGTCCTGCCATCCTCACAGACCTTCTACTATGGCATATAAACTGACATGCTCCTGCACAGACCTCTGTGGCAAGCAGCTGCTTGAGGGGGTATTTTTTTATTTAAGGCTTATGGATTCCAGATTTGACCTCTATATAACTCCTATTTGAATTTGAAAGACACATCGGAGGTCAAATTGCAGATTTTGTCCGACATCTACGACCCTGTTTGTCCCTTGATACAAATTTTCAGAGCTCCCCATTTCTGCATCCTAGTTAGAATTAGCGTGATCTCCTGTCACTCACTCAGTAATCAGTCACCATCAGTTACTCTCAAATGTCTACATATATTAGATACGAGTATATATTCAAAATTATTCCTACATTGCATGGTTTTCTCAATACGCAATAAGCATGAGTAACATGAATATTCTCGGCTCAGTCCTGCTTGCACAATCTTCATCTCTTAAATCTTCATCCCTCCATCCATGATTTCTTTGTCCTTCCTCTTCTTCCTTCAAGTTTCCATTCCAGAATCATTTTAGCTATTATTTCTCCCTCTCAAGGGACCTGGGTTCGAGTCCCGGGTAAGGTATGGATGTTCGTGTTGTTTTCTGCTGAGGTCCTGCCATCCTCTCAGATCTTCTACCATGGCATATCAACTGACAGGCTCCTGTCAGACCTCTGTGGCAAGCAGCTGCTTGAGGGGGTATTTATTTTTATTATATTTCTTTTAAAAAGTTCATACAATCTCAAATGCTCCTTTTTAATCATCTCATTAATATTTTCTTAAACTTCCATGAGAGCGCTGATATTCTCATTTCTAACCCTTTCCAATCTTGAATTGGATTGGATTGTTTTACCTCTGAGCGGCACTTTTTTGCACACCATGGACTAAATGGCCAGGTCACAAGGACCCCGAAGGCTCAGAGAAGGTTGGGGGAGGGGACCCACTGGAACAGCTGTTGGGAGACAGATGGTAGCCTCCCGTCAAGGCCATCCAGCGTGTTCTTTAACGTTGGGTTGTTTTACCTCTGAGCGGCACTTTTTTGCACACCATGGGCTAAATGGCAAGGTCACAAGGACCCCGAAGGCTCAGAGAAGGTTGGGGGAGGGGACCCACTGGAACAGCTGTTGGGAGACAGATGGTAGCCTCCCGTCAAGGCCATCCAGTATATCTTTAACTTGCGCAGGGTACGGCTCTCCCGCACACGGGACCACGTCTTAACGTCCCATCCGACGGACGGCGACCTTTCCAAGCCCATCGGTGTCCCCTACTGACGTGGGCAGGGCGGGGAATTTTGCGGAGATAAATCTCAACGCTGACCCAGCTGGGACTCGAACCTGGAAACTACAGATTACAAGCCTGGCGCGCTACCGACTGAGCCACCCCCGCCCCCGTTCCAATCTTGATATTCCGGCCGATGGTGAGAAAGGGAAACACCGATGCATTTGGAAAGGCCGTCGTTAGTCGGGTGGAACGTTAAGCTGGGACTTCGTGTTCAGGAGCGACATACCCTTTCCCCTTCTTTAAAGAACACGCTGGATGGCCTTGACAGGATGGCTATCATCTATCTCCTAACAACTGTCCGATGGGATGAGGATGTTTCCATTTTTCGGTGCATTACTTGTATGTTCATGGTTTTATTATAATCACGGTGACGAACTGTGGTTTATTAGCTTGACTTAATTGTGATGATCTGACGCTAATATGGAGAATATGGTCACGTTCAGACGAAGATGAAAACTTACAAATGACATTTTGGTTTATGTTTTAGTATTAAAAGTGTGTAATATTTAAATAATAAAACATTATAAGTTATTTTGCTTTGCTTATTATTCCTTAAAATAAAATGTGGCTCGCCTTTTATTGAGAAGTGTTTTGCCTCCTATCGATTGGGAGCGGTGTGTCTCAGTCGGTAGCGCGCCAGACTCGTAATTTACAGCCTTCTCTGAGCCCTCGGGGGTCTTTATGACCTGGCTATTTAGTCCATTGTGTGCAAAAAAGTGCCTCTCAGAGGCAATCGAATTCTAATACGACTGCTTAAAGTAAAATGCGACGAGTCATATATTAAGAGAAACTTTTTTTTAGATTATTTATTTATTCAGAGAAATTCAAATAAATCAATCCTTATTTACAGATGTCTCGCATACCTAAGAGCTTATCTGCAGGAGAGAATAATTCATTGGCATAATACATTATACCTTCTTTCTGCCTTAATCTGCTGGGGCGGGGGTGGCTCAGTCGGTAGCTCGCCAGGCTCGTAATCTGTAGTTCCCAGGTTCGAGTCCCAGCTGGGTCAGCGTTGAGATTTATCTCCGCAAAATTCCCCGCCCTGCCCACGGTCAGTAGGGGACACCAATAGGCTTGGAAAGGCCGCCGTCCGTCTGATGGGACGTTTAAGCCGTGGCCCCGTGTGCGGGAGAGCCATACCCTGTGCACGTTAAAGAACACGCTGGATGGCCTTGACGGGGGGGCTACCATCTGCCTCCCAACAGCTGTTCCAGTGGGTCCCCTCCCCCCTTCTCTGAGCCTTCGGGGTCCATGTGACCTGGCCATTTAACCCACGGTGTGCAAAAAAGTGCCGCTCAGAGGTAAAACAACCCAAACAACAACCCAACCCTTAATCTGCTAATCTTAATATATTTATATCATGTTGCATTTACTATGTCTCTTCTTACTATTTCAGTTGGAAATTTCGACATTCAATAATATGCTTTCTTTACTAAAAGTTTTTACCTTTTTTCATATAGAATATTTCATAATAACAATGGGATTTTTATATTTACATTCCGCATCACATAATTTGTTAGTAGGTGTTAATATTAATTATTTAATTTTTTAATTAAAAAAAATATTTAATTCGTGTTTTAAGTCTCTGAAAGTCGTTGTGGCATAATTTAAGAGGTCGTATTGCTATGTTATATTTATACTGTATAGGCTCTGGTAAGGTAAAACATTCAAGTAAATAAATCTATCTTGGGTTTGGGCCGGGGGTGGCTCAATCGGTAGCGCGCCAGGCTCGTAATCTGTAGTTCCCAGTTTCGAGTCACAGCTGGGTCAGCGTTGAGATTTATCTCCGCAAAATTTCCCGCCCTGCCCACGGTCAGTAGGGGACACCGATGGGCTTGGAAAGGCCGCCGTCCGTCGGATGGGACGTTAAGCCGTGGCTCCGTGTGCGGAAGATCCATACCCTGTGCACGTTAAAGAACACGCTGGATGGCCTTGACGGGAGGCTACCATCTGTCTCCCAACAGCTGTTCCAGTGGGTCCCCTCCCCCAACCTTTTCTGAGCCTTCGGGGTCCATGTGACCTGGCCATTTAGCCCATGGTGTGCAAAAAAGTGCCGCTCAGAGGTAAAACAACCCAACCAACCCAACCCTATCTTGGGTTGTAATTAGATGTGTACGGTCTTTAATTGATATAATATTTTTAGCTATTGAGGATTCAATACATTCTATTTTTCTACTATTTGTCAAGTTGGTTGTACCATGTATCGTTGTGGCATAATTTAAGAGGGACTCACAGATTGCGTTATAAAACATAATGCATGTGTTGATATCCATAATCATTTGACACCACCTTTGCGAATGGAGACTCCTGATTTAAACCATTGAAAAAAGTATATTTGTATCACGAATAACTCAGTTCATATAGATTAAAATGCAATACACTTAACGTTATTATCGATGACGCTATCCAACCGTTGTTCAAGGGAATCATGACGAACCCAAAATCTTTACAGGATTGTGGAAGTTTGACTGTGTTGATATTTCGAGATTTGGAAATGCATTAGTAAAGAAACTTTAGCCTAAGTAGCATTAGTAACATATGTATATTGAATGTTTTAGATGTTACACGACATTGGGAAAAACAGGAGGTCAACAGTTGATTAATTTGCAAGATCCGGACTGCATCTATCAACCCGTCATCCTCCACGAGATGGATCACTCTATGGGAATGGGTCACGAACAGAACCGACCTGACAGAGACAATTATATTCGCGTTTTGAAAGACAATCTGAAGCCAGGTAAGCATTAATCTTCATGACATGTTTATGGACTCGACTTTTAATCACTTGTAGCTTAATAAGTACGATTAAAAGAATCTATAGTGGTTGCGGATTTCTTAAAAATACGTATTGATTTAACCCCTTCAGATGCCAATTTTTGCCCATAGAAAAAAAATGTTTCCATTAAAATGTAATTTATTGTCGAAGGAAAAAGAATATGCAAAAAAAATTAATTTTGTAACAACATTTTATTGAAATTTAACATGTACCCTGTAAATGTAGAAACTGTTGCAAAAGTTGCCAAATTCTGAAAGAAAGTAATACAAAGGAGCGTAAAGGAAAAGAATTTTAATTAAATGCAATTTGTCATGATAAACGCATCAAATGAAGGACGTCTGTGAAATGTAGCAAAACGGTTATTTTGATTTCCTGTGAAATGCAGTAAAACAGCTCTTGGGGTTTCCTATGGAATGTAGCGAAATCAGTCCTTGTTGCATGTCAGGGAGAAAGACATTTTCAATGTTATTCTGCGTAGTTTCTTTTAAATCCAAATTCTACTCCATACCGTAGAGCAGTGGTCCTCAAAGGGTGTTCAGCGAGATTCCCCAGGTGTGTCGCGAAATTTCGGATGATATTGCAGATAAAAGGAAATCTAAATAAAACATTTTGTTTCTACTTTCTGCCATTGATTCTTCATTCAACTTTTTTCCGTTAAATGAAAAACTGATCCATATTAAATCTTAATACTAAAATTAACATGAAACATGTCCATAAAGCAGGTACAGTCGCTCAAAAAAGTATCCGAATACTATGGTTGATTACAGAATTCAGAAAAAAAATCGTTGACAGATATTTTTTCTGATGTGCTACAATTACTGTTCGGGAAACATTTAAACATTCGGAGAATGGTTAGCTACATGAAGTTAATTAGTAGATTATTTTATGACAGGATGTGACGACGATGTTATTTGAGGAACACTGATCGTTGTTCGAAGGTATCCACAGCAGACTTTCTCACTTGGATGTCGATAGCAGTTCCCTTTAATCTTGAATTGCAAAGTCATTTCACTAAATGGTAGACTTAAGTTTCCAGGAATTTGTTTCTTTGATGAGGAACGTTTTCTCAACAGCTAGGACAAATATAATGATGAGACTTTCAGTGACCTCATGGCTCATGGGAGACTGTGAGATGGGTTAGGAGTGCTGCATGGGACTGGAGAGAGGGTTCATTAACCCTTAAGACACGTGTGAAATAGGGTAGCATCCGTTCAATTGTGGTAGCTCTATTCCCCATATCTTGGAAGTTAAACAGTCGATACCACACAGGAGAGATCATCCTGTAATCAGACAATGAAAACTGCAATAGCATAAAGGTAAATACTCAGACTCTTCCAATACTTTTCAATAGATTTCTTTCTGTTCTTTTCCTTTTACAAAAGCAGGGTGAATGTTTTCACAAAACGTTAATGGAATTTATGTTATCAATACGATGACTATTCGTCTTACATATTTTAAAGGACAGTCCTATATTTTAGGGCATTGTCTTACATACTTATAAAAATTTACAGGAGTCTGCATAAAACGTTTGGCTTCACATATGGTCGGCAGAAAGAGTTTGACTTCACAGAGGGTCCAGAGAGTCCGCAGAAAGAGTTTGACCTCATAGGTGGTCCATGGTACCGAAAAGCTTGCGAACCACTGCAATACGCCATAGACAAAGGTTCTGTGAGGAGGACAAGCCCTCAGCACAAAAAAAATAAACTAGCTTATCTGGAACTCGGACCCAGTCCTTTTAATTAGTAGCCAAGTTCTCTTGCTACTAGGCCACACAATAAACTTAATTATTACGTTGCTTTATGTACAGTCGCTCAAAAAAGTATCCAAACGCTACGGTTGATTGCAGGATTTAGAAAAAATATCTGGCAACGATTTTTTTAGAAATTAGTGATCTGGCAACCTTCGTGTCACGTGACACCAAGGTTGCCAGATCACTAATTTCTAAAAAAATCGTTGCCAGATATTTTTTTCTGAATGCTGTAATCAACCATAGTGTTCGGATATTTTTTTAATATATATAAGGCGTATGAATATATAATGCAATGAATATGGAGCGTGTGCAGTTACCATTCACAGCAAACTGGAGCGGTTGCGGTTAATGTTCACAGCACATTGGATCGTGTGAGCTCACAAAGACCTGGATCGTGTGGGCCCACTCACAGAAATATTGAGCGTGTGCAGTTACCGTTCACAGCAAACTGGAGCGTATGCAGTAACTGCACACGCTCCAGTTTGCTGTGAACGGTAACTGGAGCGTGTACAGTTGCTGTACACGCTCCAGATATTTTTCCTGAATTCTGTAATCAACCATAGTGTTCGGATACTTTTTTGAACGACAGTACAATTTTTGAAAATATTTATACATCGTTATTTAGCTTCACATATCGTACACTGTATTAAAAAAATGAATTATTTCCCACCGATGTAGAATGGAGGAGTCAGTTCCAAAAGGAGACTGGAGATCTCGTCTATATTGGCGGTAAGTACGACTTGTATTCCATCATGCATTATTCAATGTATCACCCTGAAGTCACTATAAGGCCTGGGCTGCCAACTTTCGAGATCATCCACAATCCAGAAAGCTACGATGAGAATAGAATAGGAAACGCTCAAGAATTCACCAGATTGGACAAGCTCAAGGTGCTTCATATGTACGGTTGCGGCAATACTGGAGTCTGATCTTTATGGCTGCCAAAGAATGAAGATTGCAGAAGACAGTATCATGTAACACCAAACCAATGTCCACTAACTTTCGTCGAAGTGTTTAATAAAAGCAAAATCAACATTTTTGTTCAAAATGTGTTGTTGTTTTTTTGATATACTAACACAGTTTGAAATCGTAGTGATTGTAATTCACTAGCTTCCATAAATTAAGGAAAATTCCTATGTTAAGTCAATGGGAAGCTAACGTCAAAACTCTATAATTTCAAAAATAGTTATATTCAAAATAAGTTTTTTTTTGCTTCGAAAAATGTGATTGCAGATAAAGATCTCAATCATATAAATCAATATCTCGTTTTTCAACAATATTCGTTCAGTATTTAATGAGTTATGGAAGTTTGAATATTTAACAACAGCAATGCCAGTCTTAAGAAATTTATACAAAACTGAAGAATAGTGAAAGAATTTTTTACACAAAGTTCTAAAATGCAAACTTATTTTATTAAACACTTTGATACAATACTTATACTAAGTTTTAGTTAACTTCTGAAGTCAATATTTGTGACTGGCATTGCTGTTGTTAAATATTCAAACTTCCATAACTCATTAAATATTGAACGAATATTGTTGAAAATCGAGATATTGATTTATTTGATTGCGATCTTTGTCTGAAATCACATTTTTCAAAACAAAAAAACTTATTTTGGAAGTTATAGAGCTTCGACTTTAGCTTCCCATTGACTTAATATAGGGATTTTCCTAATTTATGGAAACCAGTATAAAATGAATTCTAAATAGCCTTGGGGTCTGTTCTGTTTTCAAAACTGCATTTCACTTTAAAGAAATTGGAAAAATAAATCTTACAGCTCAACAAAGTTCAAAGTATATATTCAAGTTTGTTTTCACCTGAATGGCACTTTTCTTTACACACAAAGGGGTTAATGGCCAGGTCACAAGGATTCAGACTTTATTAGGGGATGGAAACCCACTGGAAAGTGATTAGGAGACACATGGAAGCCTCCGTTCAAGGCCATCCAGCATGTTCTTTAACATTACAGTGCTATGAGACATTAAGCCACTTCACACGAGGCCACGGCTTAACGTTCCATACCACGAACGATGGCACCTATCAATTAGTTTCATAACTTTACATAAAGATTCTGTCACTTTCCCAGATTTGGTAGAAAATTTTAATGGACGAAAACCGCTGCTTTTCGCTGTTCCAGTTTCTGAAATATATAGTACACAACATTAGATTTCGTTTTAAATAGTTCACCTTCTACTAGGGGCGGGGGTGGCTCAGTCGGTAGCGCGCCAGGCTCGTAATCTGTCGTTCCCAGGTTCGAGTCCCAGCTAGGTCAGCGTTGAGATTTCTCTCCGCAAAATTCCCCGCCCTGCCCATGGTCAGTAGGGGACACCGATGGGCTTGGAAAGGCCGCCGTCCGTCGGATGAGACGTTAAGCCGTGACCCCGTGTGTGGGAGAGCCATACCCTGTGCACGTTAAAGAACACGCTGGATGGCCTTGACGGGAGGCTACCATCTGTCTCCCAACAGCTGTTCCAGTGGGTCCCCTCCCCCAACCTCTGAGCCTTCAGGGTCCATGTGGCCTGGCCATTTAGCCCATGGTGTGCAAAAAAGTGCCGCTCAGAGGTAAAACAACCCAACCTTCTACTATACCAGAAATCAGTTGAAGTTTTCTCTTAATTTCTTTACGGTCATTCCATTCCATTTGTTTTTGAAGGAAGCGTTTCATCCCAAACTTCATAGTTTCTCTGAGATCTGCTTCCCGAAATACGCCTTGGCACCATTTTTTAGCTCTCTAGCTCCGATAGACCGAAATTTGGCTTTTGACCTCGATGGATCAGCTAAATGAAAAATTTAATAACATTTCTGACATGTACGACCCGAAATAATCCTAAGCACAATTCTTCACATTTCTTGCAATTGTATATCAAAATTTGGCCACTATTTGGCCTTGAAGGATACATCGGGTATCAAGTTTCGGATTTTTCTCAAGGTATACGACCCAGGTTACCCCTAGGTTCAAATTCTCAGTCCTCTAACATTTCTGAACATAAAGCGTCAACAATTCCTGCTTTCGTGATTCATTTCTTTATTTTTTGATAGGGACAATATTTATTCGTTTCCAATTAAGCTACGGAGGGTGTTCAAAAAGTTCTTGACACGTGTCTATAGATTTGCACTCGTTCCTCCGAAGTTCAGGGACTATGACTTCTTTTAAAGTTTGTTTAAACTTGTCATTACTTATCATTTCTCTCTTAGCTGGCGCCGCGTAAAGTTCGGTTTGCGAAATCTGTGCGGTTTTGTTGTGGAGCCTACTAAAGACGGGGAAAGATTTTATATTTTCTCATAATGCAGCTTGGGGACGACGCGAAAAACATTCATGCCGATTTATCAGAAGAATATGGGGATGATGCCTGTTCATATGGCACTGTTACGGGATGGATGCGCAAATTAAGAGAAGGACGGCAGAGCTTCGGAAATCTCCCTCGTGCAGGAAGACTGAAGCAGGCCGTGAACGAGAGAATCATCGCTGCTGTTTGTGAGTTCATTAAGGAAAATCCGCAAATCACCGTTCAGGTAATGTGTTTAGATGTCAGTGTATCGATTCGCAGTGTGGAAACAATTATTCATCAAGATTTAAAGTTCCGAAATATCTGTGCCAAATGGGTACCTTACAAACTGACAGAACAGCAAAAAAGGGCTAGAGTCGACTCGCGCAAGGAAATGCTGGCAATGTTTGAATTTAGTGACCTCAAACGGTTAACAAACATTGTCACAGGTGATGAGACATGGTTTCATTACTATAACAATACCAGAAAGATCGACAACTTATTTGAGTTGCATAAGATGAACCGTGTCCCTAAATCCTCCGACAAGACTTTCGCTCAAGGAAGAGGATATTCACAATTTTTGTCGGTTCCCAAGGAATGATAGTCGTGGAATCTTACCAGAAAAAAATGATTATAAATGTCCAATAATACACCAACATTGTTTTGCCCAAAATGGTTAAGGAGATGAAGGAGCAGCGACCAACAACAAATGTGTCGAGGATTCTCCTTCTTCATAACAATACCAGTGCTCGCAAAACCCGCCAAGTTACTGCTTATCTGGAGCATTAAAAAATCAAACAGCTTTTTAAATCCTGCACATTTACCCCATCTTGCATCACGCATTTTTTGTTGTTTCCAAAAATAAAAGGGAACTTGTTGGGAGGCTATTTTCAAGGGTGCAAGACCTTGCAAAATGCGTTCATTCAGATTCTATTGGATTGTTTTACCTCTGAGCGACACTTTTTTGCACACCATGGGCTAAATGGCCACTTCACATGGATCCGGAAGGCTCCGAGAAGGCTGGGGGTGGAGACCCACTGGAACAGCTGTTGGTAGACAGATGGTAGCTCCCGTCAAGACCATCCAGTGTATTGTTTAACGTGCACAGGGTACGACTCTCCCGCACAGGGGCCACGGCTTAACGTCCCATCCGACGGACGGCGGACTTTCCAAGCCCATCGGTGTCCCCTACTGACCGTGGGCAGGGCGGGGAATTTTGCGGAGATAAATCTCAACGCACACTCAGTTGGGACTCGAACCGGGGAACTACAGATTACGAGCCTGGTGCGGCATTAATTCAGAGTTGCAGAGTACAGTCGCTCAAAAAAGTATCCGAACGCTACGGTTGATTGCAGAATTCAGAAAAAATATATGGCAAGGAATTTTTTAGAAATTAGTGACTGGCAACCTTCCTGTCACGTGACACGAAGGTTGCCAGTCACTAATTTCTAAAAAAAATTCCTTGCCATTCTGCAATCAACCGTAGCGTTCGGATACTTTTTTGAGCGACTGTACCACCAAACGTTCCAAAATTGACGTAGCCGTCTGCAACTTTCCACATATGCTGGAGATAATGCTTCGAAGGAGAGTAAAGGTTTTGTTTAGGTACTGTAAGTGCAATGGTTTTTGTTCTGCAGATACATTTCAAGAACTTTTTAAACTTCCGTCAAATAAACTCTTCTAACAAACTTATTAATATATGTGTGCTCAAAGGATTCAGTGAGATAGTTGGACTTCTGAATTAAGTAGAGAGTTACCATTTGATGCAGTTGGGTTGTTTTACCTCTGAGCGGCACTTTTTTGCACACCATGGGCTAAATGGCCAGGTCACATGGACCCCGAAGGCTCAGAGAAGGTTGGAGGAGGGGACCCACTGGAACAGCTGTTAGGAAACAGATGGTAGCTTCCCGTCAAGGCCATTCAGCGTGTTCTTTAAGGTGCACAGGGTATGGCTCTCCCATACATGGGGCCACGGCTTAACGTCCCATCCGACGGACGGCGGCCTTTCCAAGCCCATTGGTGTCCCCTACTGACCGTGGGCAGGGCGGGGAATTTTGCGGAGATAAATCTCAACGCTGACCCAGCTGGGACTCGAACCTGGGAACTACAGATTACGAGCCTGGCGCGCTACCGACTGAGCCACCCCCGCCCCGTTTGATGCAGTCACATGACTGTCATTTCATATGAACGACCATTAAACCTCGTACCATCTGTCCTATTTAGTAAATATCTTAATATTTTAGCCCTTTGAGCGCTGCTATTGGATTCCTCCATTAGTAAGTATGTTTAGTACTAATAATAAGAACAATGTTGAATTTAAGATTCAGTATTTAACTAACCAATCAGCTACGTGTAGTATTCAGTAACTCCAATGGCTGAATGAAATTTCCAATTGTAGAATAGAATGTGATGTTTGATACCGGACAAAAGAGGTTAGAACGAGATCCTTAAATTTTCATCTTTCTCTGACCCTGATTTCTAGTCAGTAAACAATGAAGACCCTCGATATTTTTTTCATTCCTCACTCAGTCGATCAGTATGGTGGATCAGTATGGTGGATCTGTTTTTGTGTAGTAAACATTTCTAGTCGGTAAATATAATGGACCGCTACTTTCAGTCGGTGAACAAACGCCGACTCCCAAGTATATCGATATTGTTTAGGTATTAATATATGCAGTAACAATATCTGCTTAAATTATAATAGATTATTTTTTTGCTGAATCTGTGAATCAAATGAATGAGGCTTCAAAAGTTATTCTGTCAACAGCAATAACACGGGACTGAGATTTAAAATGTATTAAAGCCAATTTTCTGAGAGATAAAAAATGATGATATGGAGAAGGAAGATGATATGAATGAAGGAAAAAGATGAAGAGGAGAGTGAAAGGACGAAAACAGATTCGAGATCATCTCTTAAGAAAGAAGTTGGTCGATTGAAAAACCCTTCAGGCAGAATATGAGCAAAGAATCAGCTTTCGTATTTAATCCTTCTGAGACGTTATGAGATGCATTTGAGAAATAAGACCCTTGAAAGGATGAGGATGCTGCAGAATGGATGGGGACAAGAGGAAATGAGGAATGACGTCAGAGACAAGAGTTCAAATGAGAAGTGGGGAGAGAAAGAGAAAAGTGAACTTAAATAGAGTGATTATTTTGAAGAATAATCACTCTAATCACTCACGGTTATTCTCGTCGATGAAAGTCGATTCCGTTCAGATAATGACGACAACAGAGTGGGAGTGAAAAGACGAAACTTGGAAAGCACAAGTTATAATTTGAGAAAGTAAGAAACTTTCATTTAAAGGGAGGGTGGGTGGGTTACAGAGATGCTGCATAGAAAAAAGAAAGCAGATACTGAATTTTTAATTGCTGAATTTTCATTTTTTTGTCGAAAGCAGATGCCTTTCTGGCAATTACAGGCTACAATATAATTGAACGCAGAATATGGAAGGCGTGATGTTAAATATTTTTTTTTCATTTAGTGTGATATGGTGGAATTCTGTTGTCTCATAAATGAGATTGGATTGTTTTACCTCTGAGCGACACTTTTTTGCACACCATGGGCTAAATGGCCAGGTCATATGGATCCCGAAGCTCCGAGAAGGTTGGGGGTGGAGACCCACTTGAACAGCTGTTGGGAGACAGATGGTAGCCTCCCGTCAAGGCATCCGGTGTATTCTTTAACGTGCACAGGGTATGACTCTCCCGCACACGGAGCCACGGCTTAACGTCCCATCCGACGGTGGATCTCTATTGGGGCATTATTAACATAATGCCCGGGGACCACACCCCTCAAGAGAGCCATACTTTTAGAAGAGGGAAATATTTAGAATGTTTGAGAAAGATCGGAATAAAACATGACAAATTTGAAGGTAATGAAAGCTTACCTCCTTTCCACACATGGGGCGGGGGTGGCTCAGTCGGTAGCGCGCCAGGCTCGTAATCTGTAGTTCACAGGTTCGAGTCCCAGCTGGGTCAGCGTTGAGATTTATCTCCGCAAAATTCCCCGCCCTGCCCACGGTCAGTAGGGGACACCGATGGGCTTGGAAAGGCCGCCGTCCGTCGGATGGGACGTTAAGCCGTGGCCCCGTGTGTGGGAGAGCCATACCCTGTGCACGTTAAAGAACACGCTGGATGGTCTTGACGGGAGGCTATCATCTGTCTCCCAACAGCTGTTCCAGTGGGTCCCCTCCCCC
The DNA here is from genome assembly GCA_038380435.1 of Ryuthela nishihirai. Classification (NCBI taxonomy): domain Eukaryota; kingdom Metazoa; phylum Arthropoda; class Arachnida; order Araneae; family Heptathelidae; genus Ryuthela; species Ryuthela nishihirai. The sequence goes on along the minus strand of JAWZYU010000001.1, from coordinate 88,487,752 downwards.
AACCTTCTCTGAGCCTTCGGGGTCCATGTGACCTGGCCATTTAGCCCATGGTGTGCAAAAAAGTGCCGCTCAGAGGTAAAACAACAACAACAACAACAACCTTTCCACACATGGATCTCTTATTTCTATCAGATACCTAATACTATTTATTCGCATGACTGTACATAAGACTAACCACGAAACATCTGCAACTCCTTATAATTTAATTAATATTTCTAACCGTGTAAAAATGTTAACTTAGTTTTTTCAGTTCTTGAGTGAAATTGTATATGTAAGTTAACAAAAAAATTTAAATAAATGATAATAAGAACAATATTAAATTTAGGAAATCGCTCTAACTTTTTTCTTCCTCTCATAACCAAAAATTTAATTTTTTAATTTTATTATTGTTGCGGGTATTTGAATTCATTGCTGAATCTCATGCACTAAAATATGTCCCTGTCTATTAGATAACTTGATACTGATAGAAGGAGCGGGGAGGGGCTCTATTTTTACTTTGCCGGGGGGCAAAAAATTGTTTATCTGGCCCTGGTGGATGACGCCGATGTAATGAAGAAGAGAAAGGGAGGAGCAGTTTTGAAATTTTGCGAAGATGATATGATGAAGAAGAGAAAGGGAGGAGCGGTTATGAAAATTTTGCGAAGATGATGTGACGAAAAAGAGAAGGGAGGAGCAGTTTTGAAATTTTGCGAAGATGATATAATGAAGAAGAGAAAGGGAGGAGCAGTTTTGAAAAATTTGCGAAGATGATTTGACGAAGAAGAGAAGGGAGGAGCAGTTTTGAAATTTTGCGAAGGTGATGTGAGGAAGAAGAGAAAAGAAGGAACAGTTTTGAAATTTTGCGAAGATGATACAATGAAAAAGAGAAAGGGAGGAGCAGTTTTGAAATTTTGCGAAGATGATGTGACGAAGAAGAGAAAAGGAGGAACAGTTTTGAGATTTTGCGAAGATGATATAATGAAGAAGAGAAAGGGAGGAGCAGTTTTGAAAAATTTGCGAAGATGATGTGACGAAGAAGAGAAGGGAGGAGCAGTTTTGAAATTTTGCGAAGATGATGTGACGAAGAAGAGAAAAGGAGGAACAGTTTTGAAATTTTCCGAAGATGATATAATGAAGAAGAGAAAGGGAGGAGCAGTTTTGAAATTTTGCGAAGATGATGTGACGAAGAAGAGAAGGGAGGAGCAGTTTTGAAATTTTGCGAAGATGATGTGACGAAGAAGAGAAGGGAGGAGCAGTTTTGAAATTTTGCGAAGATGATACAATGAAAAAGAGAAAGGGGGAGCAGTTTTGAAATTTTGCGAAGATGATATAATGAAGAATAGAAAGGGATGAGCAGTTTTGAAATTTTGCGAAGATGATGTGACGAAGAAGAGAAAAGGAGGAACAGTTTTGAAATTTTGCGCAGATGATACAATAAAGAAGAGAAGAGGGGAGCAGTTTTGAAAATTTTGCGAAGATGATGTGACGAAGAAGAGAAAAGGAGGAAAAATTTTGAAATTTTGCGAAAATGATACAATAAAGAAGAGAAAGGGAGGAGCAGTTTTGAAATTTTGCGAAGATGATATAATGAAGAAGAGAAAGGGAGGAGCAGTTTTGAAATTTTGCGAAGATGTGACGAAGAAGAGAAGGGAGGAGCAGTTTTGAAATTTTGCGAAGATGATAAAATGAAAAAGAGAAAGGGAGGAGCAGTTTTGAAATTTGCGAAGATGATATAATGAAGAATAGAAAGGGAGGAGCAGTTTTGAAATTTTGCGAAAATGATGTGACGAAGAAGAGAAAAGGAGGAGCAGTTTCGAAATTTTGCGAAGATGATATAATGAAGAAGAGAAAAGGAGGAGCAGTTTTGAAATTTTGCGAAGATGATAAATGAAGAAGAGAAAAGGAGGAGCAGTTTTGAAATTTTGCGAAGATGATGTGAGGAAGAAGAGAAAAGAAGGAGCAGTTTTGAAATTTTGCGAAGATGATATAATGAAGAAGAGAAAGGGAGGAGCAGTTTTGAAAATTTTGCGAAGATGATGTTACGAAGAAGAGAAGGGAGGAGCAGTTTTGAAATTTTGCGAAGATGATGTGACGAAGCTGCAAGACGTAGTATGACCTAATAGAGTCGTGGCAGACTAGGAAGTCCCGCAAATCGAATTCTGCCAGTTAGCACTAGGATCTTATCGAGATCATTATTCTTACTTCGCTTGGAAGTTGATAACAGCGGCAAAACAAGAGTTATTGTTCGTCAAATAATGTGTTGAGGATCTCCGTTAAAAAAAATATCGCTCTGGACATTAAAGAACATGCTTTATTTAAATTTTTTATGAGAGAAGGGGGGCGAGCTCGAATTGCTCTTGCAATCTGTCTGCGGGATTCCTTCATCTGAGATCTGACTTCTCCTGGTTTGACCATTTAGACTCTTAGGCAATAAAAACTACAATGCCGGATGGAACAACAGAACCCCTAATTTCTGCTCATAGTGTGCGTTAACTCACCCTTAGAAAAAAAATATGTTTATTATATAAATTAAAACCAAACATCAGGTGAATATACTCTTTCCTCATCAAAATAGAATTGGGGTTAGCAGAGAAAAAACGCAATAGGACTCGAACCTGGGAACTACAGATTACGAGTCTGATGTAGGAGGGAAGGAAATTCCTTTTGACACTGAAAGGGACTGAAATTAGATTTTTCTGGCAGTTTAAGAGTGAAGAAGACTCCTTATTACGATTCTAAGTGGGATAATAAAAATATACCCATTTGGCGCAGTAGACCGGATCGAAAATAAACTCTCTTCTACTTGAAACAATTAGTTGAAAACTAGTTGGTTGTGCTGACTGGGATCAATTGACTGGGAGTTTATTTTCAGTCTGAATGGGACAACCAATTTTTTTCGGCTAATTATTTCAAATATTTCTTATCTGCAGGATGTTTTCTTGCAAGACTTTGTTGCTGAATCTTTTCTACTTTTCGCAGTGAAGGGGCTAAAATCATTTTAACGCTTGGTAATGGAAAGACGTGAAAGAAACAAACACTCTTCTTTCAGTAAAATAAAAAATATCCTCTCAATCCTCTGCTTGTCACAGTGCTCTGACAGGAGCCTGTGACACAGATGAAAGACAATGCAAACATCCATGCCTTACCCGGGAGAGGAATGAAAATAGACTCCTCTATGTTGGGAGGGGGGGGGGAAGTGGCTGTAAATTAACTCTTCTTATTGCAGTTGAAATTAAAGAGAAATCTCCTCTTTTTAGGAGGAAAGACCCAAAGTCCTGCTGCTTGACAGGGAACAGAAGGGAAAGAGAGGAAGAGGTTTAATTTTGTTCAGAAATGCGAAATTGGGAACTTTTCCCAAGTTTTTTGACGGGAGGCACGTCTTCTGAAATCTTTTCTTTGGCCAGTTTAAGTAACAGAAAAAATTTATTCTTCAAGCTCAGAACTGAATAAGGTTTTTCTAAAGTCTTTCCATGGACGGGATGCTGCTATGAACTGTAGTAAACAATAATTAAGTAAAGTGTTGATTGTACATTCGTGAAAAAAAATGCCTTGAAATGAATGGGTAAAACTGCAGGAAAATTAAAATGGAAAGAAAAAAATCCGCAAAAACATTCTTGTTTTTAGAGTGGACAAATAGCGAAGGCAAAACAGGCGTAGCAAGCAGCAATTAATTCTGAAGGAACGAAACTGAATTTCTGATTCTTTTTAGCTAAAAAAGGTACGACGATGATGAGGAGGTGGGGAAAGATATATAGTGTTTTAAAAAATTGTTTATCTCTGCCGATAAGAACCCTCTTAAGTAGAATTACCGTGTTATGCGATAATAAAAAACATCACCAACCTTTAAATCCTGAAAGGGGACCAAATTTGTTTTTAGATTAACTATTAATGATAAAGAAATCTGCAGAATTTTGTTCGAAATAATGAGTTTTCTTCTTGCACCTTGTTTAAAATAATGAATAACTGATTTAATGGGCTTTCTTGGATTCCGAGTAAATTATAACTCTTAAGATTTCGGGAGGAGTCTAATATTTGATAAGGTACATTCTATTAGAATGTTATTTAGCTGAAATAGTTTTTCGTCGTCTAACCAGTCATCGGTTTCCAGTTACGAAATGATATTCACTTTGGAAGTTTAATATTGTTGCAGATTTCTAGTTGTGTTTGAATATTAGTCAACCGAAAGTGAAATCAAATAAGAAGTCTATAAATGAATTGATTTAATAACTAAGGTAATGAAATTACATAAATAACTCTCTAACTAAACACCAATATGCCATCTGTCAGTATGAGGTTGTTCATAATTCAATTTCAATTTATTATTCCATTTTGTATTTCGTACAATTTACATTTTATACATATTATACAATTTGAGTTTACACAACGAAATGTTTTCAGTTGTACAAATTTTATAATACAATTCTTTTATATTTTTATTTATACATTTGTTAAGTAATAAAATAAATGATATTCTTAAACATTTATTTGTTATTACAAGTAATAATTGGAATATCAACCATCCAGAAGAGTATCAAATTCGCCTGTGGAAATGTAATTTATGAAAATATAAATTAATTAAAATTTATTTATTTCTAAATAAGAACGAAATTTTACAATTTATAATGATTATTGATTCATAAAGAGTATTAATAGCTACACATTTATATATAACAGCAAATATACAATAAATTAATCACGTTCTTAAGGATTATTTCAATGCCAATAATTTCATCAATCCATATTTTTAATAAATTGGAACATTTATATATTTTAATTTCTTTTTTATTTTTCTTGGCAATTTGTTATACATTTTCTGTGCTAAATATACAGGGTGAATCTGAAAAAGTGGGCAAAACTTTACGGGGTGGTAGAACGCAGCTATACGAGCAATATTCGTCATAGAATGTATGGTCGGAATGTAAGCGGTGAGAAGTTAAAAGGTAGTTTTCCACTGTCACATTTAAAGAATGAACACAAGAAGGAGAGGAGATACTTCAGAAAACATTTTATTAACAGGAATGTAATTGAGGTACATACTCAAAGAAATTGCTCAAAAGAGCTGCCGCCAGCTGTAATGCAGGCTTCACACCTGCGGGATAGGGACCGACGCACATTTGCGAAGACACCAGACATTTCCCGAATATCGCCGGCAACAACGGCGATCCTGGCGACTAGATCCATATCGGTTTCAATGGGGCACTCGTAGATTAGACTTATCCGCCATTTCGTGGTTAGTATAACCAGCCATCCTCTCGGCAATCCACGGTAGAAATGCCGTTGGGTGCGAGGACCGACCCTTTTATACCATTTCCAACGCCACCTAGGGGCTCGCCGTTTGCGTTCCGACCATACTTTCTATGACGAATATTGCTCGTTAGCTGCGTTCTACCACTCCGTAAAGTTTTGCCCACTTTTTCAGATTCACCCTGTATATAGGTGTCTGTGTAATACTTTTCTTAGAGTGTGGAACAATTAGATTAGTGTAATCATTTGATCTCGTATTATTATTACAGGATTTAACATTATTTTCTGTATAATGCTTTCTAATGTATAATAGAATGTTATAAACATACAATTTCCTTAATTGAAGAATATTTAAATCATTATAATAAGATCTGGCACTGTCATATTTTTTTTCTTTTTCACTATACACCTACTTATTTTATTTTGTGTAATAATAAGTGGTTTAATATGATCCTCCCCAAAAATTTTAATTATTAAACTTTCTGTTAAACCAAACACATTTAGAAATTGATTTGCGATTCAAAAATGTATGGCATAAATCTTACAATCACATTTCAATGCTTAAATAGGATTTTAATAAGTTTACCACTTAATACTGATAATTCATCACTGCGCTAACATAAACCAAATTCTCACTATTACTTCTTTGTAATTTACTTTTAACACATTAAACTCTTTTAGTACTAGAGGCCGGGGGTGGCTCAGTCGGTAGCGCGCCAGGCTCGTAATCTGTAGTTCCCAGGTTCGAGTCCCAGCTGGGTCAGCGTTGAGATTTATCTCCGCAAAAATTCCCCGCCCTGCCCACGGTCAGTAGGGGACACTGATGGGCTTGGAAAGGCCGCCGTCCGTCTGGTGGGACGTTAAGCCGTGGCCCCATGTGCGGGAGAGCCATATCCTGTGCACGTTAAAGAACACGCTGGATGGCCTTGACGGGAGGCTACCATCTGTCTCCCAACAGCTGTTCCAGTGGGTCACCTCCCCCAACCTTCTCTGAGCCTTCGGGGTCCATGTGACCTGGCCATTTAGCCCATGGTGTGCAAAAAAGTGCCGCTCAGAGGTAAAACAACCCAACTCTTTTAGCACTCCCGCGCACACTGCTATAAAAGCCTTCTTCGTTAGACTAACGCGCACAGACTAAGTGAATTCAATTTCTGCTTCACACAGATTCTTCCGAAAATTATAACTATATTATTTCCTATGCAGGAAGATAGCACTCTGAAAACGTTCATCAAATTTAGAAGAAAAATGTTTCTGAGTGATATCTTCCTTCATAATTGAACAAATACGTCGCAAAATCTCTTCAACTTAATCAATTGTAAACTCAGAATATACTTGCCATCTTCATCACATACTTGCCATTGTTCCTTGAGGCTGAGAGCAGCTGGGACAATGCCTTCATGAGACACAGAGAATTGTGTACTGCAAGGAGAAAATTCATAGCATCAAATAGAGGAAATCTTGATCGACGGAAGGTAGTTCAATGGTCTAAAGCATAGCTTCTTAAACTATGGGTCGCGACCCCATATGGGGTCACGTAACTGAATGTGGGGGTCGCGAAAAATTTGGCAACAGTAAAAGGTGGCAACAGTAAAGTTGGCAACAGTAAAAGGTGGCAACAGTAAAGTTGGCAACAGTAAAAGGTGGCAACAGTAAAGTTGGCAACAGTAAAGACCGCGCAACAACCAAAAATTAATTCGAAATGAAACGCGTAAGGAATCCGAGGTTTTTCTGGCAGCGCGACTTCACTGCAGCCTTGTTCTTAACACACAAGCTCTTTGAACTGCGCATGCGGTCACGCTACGCACGTAGCTCTTTGAACTGCGCATGCGGTCACGCCACGCAACGTCAACGACGCTGCCAGAAACACCTGGGCTCGGATTCGAGACTATTGTATTTTATGGTTAGCATTGTTTTGTCTGTACATATAAAGTTTTCTGCTCTTATAAAAATATAATAGTTTAATTACGGAAAATAGCGTTTTCCTACCGTCATTCCTCAGCATGTAAGTATCGAAATAGAATATCTTTGAATTGTATTGGATTATGGATAAGTGGCTAAATTTAGACAGAAGAAGTAAAAGTACTGATGATAATGCGGCAGTCTTCGCTACCAGATTGTAGTACACCTAAATTGGCAAGAAAAAAAATATATCGAATTATTTTTGCAATATGGATTTACTTCTAATAATCATGATGCTGTGGAAAAACCTCTTTGCGTAATTTGTAATGAAGTTTTGGCTGCGGAGAGCATGAAACCAGACAAACTAAAACGACATCTTAATACCAAGCATGCAGCGTACTGCAATAAACCAAAAGAATATTTTGAACGACTTGTAAAATCTTCAAATAAAGAAAAACAATGTTTTGAGAAATTTGTTACTCTCAACGAAAAGTATTTACTTCCATCTTACGGAAACTTCATATTTAATTGCAAAAAATAAAAATCCTACACGATAGGAGAAGATCTCGTGTTACCTGCTGCTATTAAAATGTCGGAAATAGTTCATGGGAAAAAATATGGGGATGAAATTCATAAAATTCCTTTATTGAATGATACTGTTTCCAAAAGATTTCTGAAATTAGTAAAGACCAATTCCAGCAGCTTATTACCAAGCTTAAGGACGACCCAAAGTTTGCAATTCAGTTAGATGAAACAACTGATATTTCTAACATGGCACAGTTGTTATTTTATGTAAGATGTTCATGAAGGAAACATACGTGAGGAATTATTGTTTTGTCTCCCTTTGGAAGGGCACACAAGAGGGGAAGATATATATCTTAAAGTCGATGAATTTTTCACGAATGAAGATTTACAGTGGAAAAATTGCGTTGGAGTCTGTACAGACGGCGCTGGAGTAATGATGGGCAAGAATGTTGGATTTGTAGCAAAGGTTAAAGCTGGTGGCAATGAACATATCACTTTTATTCACTGCATGATCCATCGCGAGGCACTCGTAGCCAAAAAAAATATCACCAGAGTTAGATATGCTTCGCGATACTATCCAAATCATTAACTTCATTAAAAGCCGTGCCCTTAACAATCGTTTGTTTTCAAACCTTTGTAAAGATATGGACTCCGATTACAAAAGCTTATTACTACATGCAGAGGTAAGGTGGCTCTCAAGAGGGTGAAGTTTAAACAGATTATTGAAACTGAAGGATGAAGTTGTTATATTTTTGACTGAGCAGAAATCCGATTTTCTTAATATATTTCGTAATGACTTATGGCTTTCAAAACTGTGTCATTTGTCGGATATTTCCGAAAAACTCAATGATTTAAACATGTCGCGTCAAGGAAAAAATTGTAACATGTTTATGTTAAAAGATAAAATTGAAAGTTTTGTTAAAAAAGTTAACATATGGAAGAATAGGGGGGAAATGGTTCTTTAGAAATGTTTACAGCAACAGATGATTTTACAATTGAAAATAACCTTCCCAAAGATTTAATTGTAAGAGTTATAATTGAACATCTGAAGTGCCTGGAGACACAGTTTCAGAAATACTTCCATTCAAATTTCAATTCTTGAAAACTAAGTTGGGTTCATAAACTATACTCAATTGAAATCAAAAACGTCAGTCATCTGCCATTAAAAGTTCAAGAAGAATTTGCAGAGTTATCAAGTAACACAGGTTAAAAACTTGAGTTTCCTAAAAATTGTTAAATGAATTTTGGCTTGGGATTAGGAGAGAATTTCCAACAAATTCTGAAATAGCGCTAAACACACTTCTCCCATTCTCTACTACGTATTTTTCGAAGCGGCGTTGTCAGCATTAATGATTATAAAATCAAAATATCGATAACTCTGAAAAACTTTGAAAATGTTCTACGTCCTGCAATGTCATATATTCAGCCAAGATTTAATTCTTTATGTAAAAATAACCAAATACATCCATCTCATTGTATGCCAATTTGCTCTCGTCTTTAATAAATGGTAAAATTATATGTATACCAAAGAATTGTTTTAAAATAAATTTCTTTATGATTTATTATCAGTAAATGTTTTATTTGTATATTTATTTTATATACCCATATACCGGATCGCGTAAAAAATTTTCGGGCGAAAAGGGGTCGCAAGTGAAAAATGGTGCCGAAAAGGGGTCGTAAGTGAAAAATGGTGCCGAAAAGGGGTCGCGAGTGCGAATGAAAAATGAAGCCGAAAAGGGGTCGCGAGTGCGAGTGAAAAATGAAGCCGAAAAGGGGTCGCGAGTGCGAGTGGAAAAAGTTTAAGAAGCCCTGGTCTAAAGTACCTGGCATGTTATCAGGAGGTCGTGGGTTCGTATCACACCCAACTCAAGACAATATTTTCTCTAAAATTGATCGACGTTTTCAGAATAATATCTTCGTTCCTAACTGAACAAATACGTCGGAATATCTCTTCAATTTAATGTTATTTTCTATTTTTTTAATTAACTCATCGTTCGAACTTGCTAGTGACATAATTCATACTCCAAGTTATATCTCGAGTGTCACATAGTACCACAGTGTCGCCTTCATTGTTACACGTGTTTCTTCCGTTTCAATATTATCAGCGGTGAAACAAAATAATTTATTTGTGTTCCGTGGAGCTAAAATGACGTTGTCAGTGAACTGAACAGCGCCTTCCTGAAATCTGGCGATCAATTGACTCCTAAGTGCCCGTCGCATTTCATTAAAGTTTCAATAACACAACATGAGGCAAAATGTATCGAATATTGTTTAAACTCTGAGTGGAAGAAGTCGCCATTTCAAATATATGATAATAACCTAATGTAATGGTTAGCAAGTATTACTCTTGGAAACATTCTGTCGAAGAGATTAAAGTAACCAAAGTCCTGTTTGTATTAGTGGAGTAATACATCAAATCAGTTAAGCCATGAAAGACTGTAGATTGAAGTAAATCTCCAAGATTATGAGTCATTCATCAACGCAATGAGCTCTTTCGGTGGAAAAACTAAAAATGAAGATAAGTATAAAAATTCGTTTACTGTCTTACGAGGTAGGATGCAGAGAAGTTTTCCAGGAAAAATTCCACTGTTGAGAATAAAGTTGCTGATCTAATGCATTAATGGAAGAAAGGATGCATCAAAATCAATTATGGGTTCGCAAGATTCTGCAATCTTGTAAAGTTTAATACTGAAGTTAATTTTCAAGACAAAGAGCCATTCATCAGTGGCAACAGACTTCATGAGAGGAAGAACTAAAAATGAAGATCCGTATAAAAGTTCGTTTACTGTCTTACAAGGTACGGAGATCGTTCGAAAAGTTCTTAACACGTGTCTGTAGATCGTTCTTCCGAAGTTAACGAGCTACGATTTGTTTGAAAGCTTGTCTAAACTTTTCATCGCGTATTAAAAACAAAGGCCGTATCGGCATTTCTCTCTTCGCTGGCGGCGCGTAAAGTTCGGTTTGCGAAATCTGTGCGTTTTTGCTGTAGAGCCTACTAAAGACGGGGAAAGATTTTACATTTTCACAAGGACATCTTGAGGACGATGCGAAAAAATTCATGCCGATTTATTGGAAGTATATGAGGATCATGCCGATTTATTGGAAGTATATGAGGATCATGCCGATTTATTGGAAGTATATGAGGATCATGCCTGTTCATATGGCACTGTTACGGGACGGATGCGCAAATTCAGAAAAAGACTGCAGAGCTTCAGAAAACCTCCCTCGTGCAGGAAGACCGAAGGAGGCCGTGATCGAGAGAACCACACTACTGTTCGTGAACTCATTAAAGAAAATCCACATATCACCGTTCATGTAATAGATTTCGATGTCAGTGGATCGATTGGAAATGAAGAAATAATTATTCATCAACATTTAAAGTTCTGAAAGATCTGTGCCAAATGGATACCCCACAAATTGACAGAACAGCAGAAAAGGACTAGAGTCGACTCGTGCAAGGAGATATTGGCAATGTTTGAACCTAGTGGCCCCAAACGGTTAACAGACAACTTTACGGTTCACAAGAATCTGCAGTCTTGTAAAACTTAATATTGAAGTTAATTTCCAAGACTAAGAGCGATTCATCAGCGGCAACAGACTTCATGAGAGGAAGAACTAAAAACCGAGAGCAGTAGAAAAATTCATTGACTCTCTTTTGAGATAGATGGTACAAATGTTTCCAGGAAAGATTCCGTTTGTTGAGAATCAAGTTGATCAACGCATACATCAAAACAATTCATTTAATAATCAATGAGGTGATGCATCAAAACAGTTAAGCCTGAAAAGACTGTAGGAGGGGATTTAATTACCATGATTGTGAGCCATTCTTCAGCGGCAATGAGCTTTTTCAGTGAAAGACTTAAAGAGGGCAATCAGTAAAAAAAATCGTTTACTGTCTTACAAGGTAGAAGGAAGAAATGTTTTTCAGGAAAAATTCCGTTGTTGAAAAAAAAATGTTTCCGAATTCATACATCAACGGAAGAAAACATCATATCTGTTACTCTTGACAAGAATGGGGCGGGGGTGGCTCAGTCGGTAGCGCGCCAGGCTCGTAATCTGTAGTTCCCAGGTTCGAAGCTGGTTTCCAGCTGGGATCTGTAGAATCCCAGCTGGGTCAGCGTTGAGATTTATCTCCGCAAAAATCCCCGCCCTGCCCACGGTCAGTAGGGGACACCGATGGGCTTGGAAAGGCCGCCGTCCGTCGGATGGGACGTTAAGCCGTGGCCCCGTGTGCGGGAGAGCCATACCCTGTGCACGTTAAAAAACACACTAAATGGCTTCAACGGGAAGCTACCATCTGTCGCCCAACAGCTGTTCCAGTGGGTCCCCTCCCCCAACCTTCTCTGAGCCTTCAGGGTCCATGTGACCTGACCATTTAGCCCATGGTGTGCAAAAAAGTGCCGCTCAGAGGTAAAACAACCCAACCCAACTTGGCAAGAATCTGCAGTCTTATGAAGCTTAATAATGAAGTTAATTTTCAAGATTATGAGCCATTCACCAGCGAAGAGATTTCATGAGAGAAAGAACTGAAAACGAAGATCCGTACAAAAATTCGTTTACTCTCTTGCGAGGTAGGTGGCAGAAAAGTTCTCCACGAAACATTCCGGTGCTGAGAATCAAGCTCAACTCATACATCAATGAGGTAATACATCAAATCACTTAAGCTCCACAAAACTCTATAATCTTTTGAAGTGTAATATTAGTTAGAGAATATTATTACAGTCTAATTATTAGAATATAATATAGAGTTAATGTGATGTTGCTTCTTCGTTTGTTTGTCTATTGGGACCACTTAGGAACGTCCCCTCGGTTCGATCGCAATACGCGACGGGTGAAAGAGTCTTTCGGAACAAAAATCAAAGATTTTGTCACAATTGCAGGGACTCAATACTGAGGCTCCTCTCCAATAAATTGGTTCAACTTCAGACTTTACTTAAAAATAACAATTATTTATTGAACCTTCCAAACATGTTTGATAGAACAAGGACATATGCTCAATTACATAGATTACAACAACACCAGCTTACTATGCCTGTTCAGCTGTATTCACAGAGCCCAATGCCATTATTACCAGTCGGCATTTCCCAGCTTTATAATTCCACGTCTTTTCGCTTTCGTCCTACGACTGGCTCTCTTCTTCTCGTTGTTGCCAACCTTTTCTCTTTCTCTCTCCACCTGACCATCTGGGAAGTCCGCTAGCAGTTGGGTGACCTCCGTCCCCTCGGGGCACTGCTACTTCAATTAACTCTCCAGATGCCGGGACAGAGGGCCTCCCACGTAGCATATGCCTTGTTGGTGAAATCCAAAATAATATACAAATCATAAACAAAAAAAAATATCTAAAAATGCCTCTAGCCTGACAGTTAATTTCAAAGATTATCTGCCATTCATCGGTGGCAATGAAATTCAGTCGCAGCACCTGTGCAAAAGTTCATTTACGCTCTGGCAAAAATGTTCTCCTAATTAAGGTGGTTGAAATATAAATCGATTAAAAACAAGTTACTAGATACAGAAAAAAAGAAAAAAAATTCTGTTTTAACATTAAGTTTTTAAATTTTTTACTGTTCTAGAAATTTAAAGGGGCTCCCCCGGTGTCCCGAAAAACTTTTTCGAGGCTTCGAAATGTCCTTGTTTTTTGTGATGATAAACAGTCGGCTCTCGATTTACGTGGATTTAATTAACGCGATTTTTAAATAACTCTATCACAGTATTTACGACCTTTTTTAAATTTGCGTCGACATTTCTTTCGCGGGATAAAGCGAGCACCAAACAGTGGATGAACGCTGACGACGTAATTAAATGTCGTCGGCGAGGTACGAACTTCACCACAATCATCGCACGTGAGGTCTTCAAATTAGCCATGATACGCTCCTAGCAACAATAAAAGTTACACCTTTGTGGGATAATAGGCTTACAGTCAATTTTTTACAGAATATCTGCCTTCGACGAGCTTAGATTGGCGAATTATCGCTCTTCCCATCCTCTTCCATATCCTGCAAATTGTTCGTCACAACATGCATCATGTCTATTAGCCACTTTCTGCAATTCCTTAGATTTAATTAAGTTTTCTCTGGGGTTACATTTCCGGGAACAAAATCCCAGTTTCATTAACGTGAAATAGGAACGTGATTAAACTGTTCCTGCTTCAGTAAACTGAAATCAGAACCATAACTTAAACTGTTCTTTTTTCAGTAAACTGAAATCTGAATCATAACTAAAATATCCCCGTTCAGCTGGGACATTTACTGAAATTTAATTCAGCAAATAATTAACTCTGTTTTTATGTTGTTCTTATCAATCTACGTTTCGATATTTCACCCATGGGTTACACCCTGGCAACGCCTTCATTCACACGGGACGGGGGTGGCTTAATCGGTAGCGCGCCAGGCTCGTAATCTGCAGTTCCCAGGTTCGAGTCCCAGCTGGGTCAGCGTTGAGATTTATCTCAGCAAAATTCCCCGCCCTGCCCACGGTCAGTAGGGGACACCGACGGGCTTGGAAAGGCCACCGTCCGTCGGATGGGACGTTAAGCCGTGGCCTGTGTGCAGGAGAGCCATACCCTGTGCACGTTAAAGAACACACTGGATGGCCTTGACGGGAGGCTACCATCTGTCTCCCAACAGCTGTTCCAGTGGGTCCCCTCCCCCAAGTTTTCCTGAGCCTTCGGGGTCCATGTGACCTGCCCATTTAGCCCATGGTATGCACAAAAGTGTCGCTCAGAGATAAAACAACCCACACAACCCAACCTTCATTCACACACAAGGGGATGAATTCAGCTGCTGACTCTTTCGCCTCATCATTATTAGCACTTCGTAATTTTAAGTGGTAAATTGAAGTTTCATCTGCCCTCCTTTAGGAAACTTCGCCATTCTCTCTTCTGGCGGTGAGTGTATCTATCGGAAAAGAGATGTAAAAAGATGCACTGGGAAGGAAAAAATCCTCTTTAGAGATAGTTGCCGCTGCTCCGCTCGCTTTATTCTGGTCCATAGCTCTAAACAACGAGTAGAAGAGATTAATTTCCGAGCCATTTGACTTAGTTAATTAATCCTCAGCAGCGACAATAACAAAAAAAACTTACTGTTCGACTTTGCAGCCAAACTTTAAACGTCCGAAAAAATCGCAAAAGACATCAGCATTGGAGGCGTTCCTAGTGATTGTGGCAAAAAAAAAAAATCACTGGTGATTATGACATAAATCAGCTGAATGTATGCTTCTTTACAGTAAAAGGATAATTGGGAAAATTACTTTTGAAAAAAGAATTATTTTAATCAAATGAGATTCTTATTAGAAATGTATCTTCATCGAATATGTTACTAGTCCCAAAGTCAGAAGTCTTAAGAGTTATAATTTACTCGGGATCCAAGAAAGTCCATCTAATTTGTTATTCATTAATTTAAACCAGACGTAGCGTAAACTCATTATTTCGAATCGAATACAGTTGTGCGGATTTCTTTACCATTACTAGTCGATCGAAAAACAAATTTAGTTCTTGTTCCAGGCTTGAAATGTTGGCTACATTTTCATTATCTCATCAAATGGCGATTTCGCTTAACAGAGTTCTTTTCGGCAGTTGCTGAATCAAAAATAAAAGAAAAAAGCTTTTTTTTACGGCATTATTTATTTGCGAAAGCGTCATTTTTTTTTCTTCTCATCATTTCATGTTTAGTTAAAAAGAACCAGAAATTTTATGTACTACTCGTTCCATCAGAATCAATTGCTGCTCCGCTGCATCTTTTTAGTCTTCGTTATTTCTCAACTCTAATTTTTTTTTTCTTTTGGATAGTTTTTCGTTACTCAGTCGTTGAATGTTTACCCACTGATTTCCAAACGTTTTTTTCCCCCTTACAATCAACACTTTCCTTAATTATTGATTAGGATATTTCACTGCAACATCCAGTCCATGGAAAGTCTTTGGAAAAACCTTCTTTGGTTCTGAGCCTGAAAAACACTTCTTTCTTACAGAAAAAATATTCAAAAGTTTATCTATAACGTTCCCAATTTCACATATGTGAACAGAATTTAATCTTCTCTTCTTCCTCTATGTTCCCACGCTCTGTATTCAATTACAGTCTCTAATTGTGGCAAAGACATTCGGTTTAAAAAAAAAATAAAAATTCAGCAATTCTTGAACTACATCAGGATCTGCCTTTCTTTTTTCTATTCAGCATCTCTGTGAATGAAGGTTTCTTACTTTCTCAAATTTCAACTTGTGCTTTCCAAGTTTCGTCTTTTCACTCCTCTGTTGTCGTCGTTATCTGAACGGAATCGACTTCAATACGAAACGAGAATAACCGATTTTTCAAAATAAACACTCCATTTAAGTTCACTTTTCTCTTTCTCTTCCCACTTCTCATTTGGACTCTTGTCTCCCACGTCATTGCTCATTTCCTCTTGTCCACATCCATTCTGCAGCATCCTCATCCTTTAAAGGGTCTTACTTCTCAAATGCATCTCATAACGTCTCAGAAGGATTAAATACGAAAGCTGATTCTTTGCTCATATTCTGCCTGAAGGGTTTTTCAATCGACCAACTTCTTTCTTAAGAGATGATCTCGAATCTGTTTTCTTCCTTTCACTCTCCTCTTCATCGTTTTCCCTTCATTCATATCATCTTCCTTCTCCATATCACCATTTTGTATCTCTCAGAAAATTGGCTTTAATACATTTTATATCTCAGTCCTGTGTTATTGCTGTTGACAGAATAACTTTTGAAGCCTCATTCACTTGATTCACAGATTCAGCAGAAAAATAATTCCTTATACAGGATGATTCAAAACTCTTGGGCCAAACTTTAAGGGGTGATAGAACACACCTAAACAAGCACTTTTCGTCACACAATGCATGGTCGGAACTCAAGAGGTGAAGTGCTAAAGTGCGCTTTCCAGTGAACACTTATAAGCGCTGGTTTTCTCACTCGTCGTCATTTCTACCGTGGATTGCAGGACGGATAGATTGTTTCACGAATCAGGAGAAGTATTGTGTATCCTGTATCCAGCAATCCTCTGACAAAGGAGCCCGTTTCGCACAGATACCGGTGAAATCGCTGCAAGGTTTTACGATCAGGCATGCGTCTGGTTTTACGATCAGGCATGCGTTTAGGTGTGTTCTATCACCCCTTAAAGTTTGGCCCAAGTGTCCATGGAAAGTCTTTAGAAAAACCTTCTTTGGTTCTGAGCCTGAAAAACACTTCTTTCTTACAGAAAAAATATTCAAAAGTTTATCTATAATGTTCCCAATTTCATATATGTGGACAGAATTTAATCTTCTCTTCTTCCTCTATGTTCCCACGCTCTGTATTCAATTACAGTCTCTAATTGTGTATTTAAACAAATGCCAATTCAGTTGCTTTAACACTCATCATTCTTGGAAATAGAATAAAGAACTGATTTAGAATCGTTTAAAAAAAATGTGCATTTCAATAAACGTGAAATTATCGACTTCAAAACAGCTTTATTCTTCAACGATCTAACAGTTGATACCCGATTCTACTGCAGCTTTTGAAATTTGTGTTGAGGTAGAAACAAAAGGTAAAAATAACCTCTCGCTTCTTCTGCATCATCTTTATGGTCAATTATGAACATCTTCCACCTCGTATCTTTGATTTTTATGAATCGGAGACATGGGCTTTATTGCATTTTAAGGATTACTTATTATTATATTGTTACGAATTAAATGGATGAGAACTGAGTGTGAGTTCAAATAAATAGTATATAATAATTCTAATTCTAAAACAATGTAATTTATTGCAAAAGTATGAATAAAATCATTTATATAAACCAGGGGTGGGCAATTGTTTTCGTATCTACACTGGCATGCGTATTGACGTGGCCGTCCTAGTGAAAAATACGAGACGAATCTTCGGTCGCGCACGGGAAGGAAATCTCGGTTCAAGGCGGATTTTTCTGACTGTCTTGGCGGGCTACGAAAAACTCTTAGCGGGTCGAATGCGGCCCGCGGGCCGCTATTTGCCCACCCCTGATATAAACTAAAGTCAACACACAAAAAGATCAACCTTACCAATTCCTAAAGAACTAAATACAACTCTGTAACAAATGATGAACTCTTCCGACAGAAAAGTTGAGATTAGATCTACTCTTTCGACTTACATAAATCCTCTTCAGAAACATCTTTAAGTGTCCTAATCATCTTTACTTTTCTTACCGGTCTGCTAACTGGATCACATTAATTAACTTATTTATCTTTCCGCAAACACACCAAAGAAAAACACTTCTTATTCACTATACGCTATCGACTTAAATTACTTATTTCTTCTCACTCAAATTACTCTTAATTCAAACAACTTTTCTTATTCTTTCTGTTTAACCCTTTCAGGACCATAAGATTTCTAAGAGTAAATATTAGTATGTAACTGTTTATTTTAGTTTGTTTAGACGTAAAATAAATAAAAATGATAAGAAAAATACATAACAATGTGTATTTTTTTGGAATTTTATGAGAAATATTTTTCCCAATGGACTATAAAGGTAACACAAATTATAGTTAGGCTTATTATGCAATGTCTTTTATTTATTGGTTTATTAGAACAAAATGTTAACTAAAATAATACAAAATTATGAAATAAAATTACTATACAAAATGATGTGCTAATTATGATATTCTGCGAAGCAATTTCTTTTGGTTGTGAAGCAAAGATGGACATTGCACAGATGCAACATTATTGCAAAGATGGACATGGACTAAACGTTCCCGTTTACGTAATTGCGTTCGGCATACGTTCTATTTTGACATTCTGTATAAAAAATGCAGATAAGGTTATAATTAAATACGACAATCACCAATTTTAAAATGGGGAAAAATGTTTCAATTAGTCGTGAAAGGGTTAAGATCATTCGATGTCGTTGGTGACGTAATTCTCACGCTGTAGTTCACACGAGCATCAAGACGAAACATCATCACAGTTCATTGTAGCACGTTTATCTGTCGTGACAATATTTTAATTTAGGAAATAATAATAGTCAAAATAATAGTGAATGTCTCGATCTCCAGATAGCTTTTATCTCAATCCTACACCATATATAAGTAATGAGCGTAATAAACGCTTTTTTTTTAAAGAAAACGGTAATTTTCAAACTTCCCGATTTATAATATATTAAGTTTTTGATCATTGAAGTCTTATGTTATTTGATTAAACAGATATGATGTTAACTTTCAATGAAGTATTATCTTTATGAAAGTTGGGTTGGGTTGTTTTACCTCTGAGCGGCACTTTTTTGCACACCATGGGCTAAATGGCCAGGTCACATGGACCCCGAAGGCTCAGAGAAGGTTGGGGGAGGGGACCCACTGGAACAGCTGTTGGGAGACAGATGGTAGCCTCCCGTCAAGGCCATCCAGCGTGTTCTTTAACGTGCACAGGGTATGGCTCTCCCGCACACGGGCCCACGGCTTAACGTCCCATCCGACGGACGGCTTTATGAAAGTAAACGTCATTATAATCTTGAACGATCATTATGTAGAACAAATTATGAACAATCAATATTAACTTGTCAAGGTCTGAAACCTGATTTCGAAATGTTCCCATGGAAACCATTAGGATTCTCACTCTGCAATTGACTAGTTTAAATGGGACCATAAGATGTAACAAGGTTACAGTCTGATCTGACAGCATAGTAGAATGCAATAGGGTGTGATTAAAGAGACGGAGAGTTAATTCTGCATTAAGAAATTATTTATAAAATGTCTTTGCTGATAAATTTTCATTTCTTCCTAAAGTAAATAATATTTTCGTTTTTAAGCAGCACAAACGACCAGAGATGGATCTAGGTTGGGTTGTTTTACCTCTGAGCGGCACTTTTTTGCACACCATGGGCTAAATGGCAAGGTCACATGGACCCCGTAGGCTCAGAGAAGGTTGGGGCAGGGGACCCACTGGAACAGTTGTTGGGACACAGATGGTAGCCTCTCGTCAAGGCCATCCAGTGTGTTCTTTAACGTGCACAGGGTATGGCTCTCCCGCACACGGGGCCACGGCTTAACGTCCCATCCGACGGACGGCGGCCTTTCCATGCCCATCGGTGTCGCCTACTGACCGTGGGCAGGGCGGGGAATTTTGTGGAGATAAATCTCAACGCTGACGCAGCTGGGACTCGAACCTGGGAAGTACAGATTACGAGCCTGGCGCGCTACCGACTGAGCCACCCCCGCCCCGATGGATCTAGGCGTTGGGGATTTGGGTAAGAGAAAGTGGGCCATACACGCACCCTTTTAAAATTTCTAGTAACAGAAATAAAGGCGAAAAAACTTGTTAAAGGGGACTAAAGTGTGTTTAAAAGAAAATTATGCTCCAACGGTGTTCTAGTTCATTCTTGTTCGGCTTGCAGTCACGTTTCACTCTGCTCTCCTCCATTCCTCTCATTAGTTTTTAGATCCGTGCCTGCAAAATTTGGGGATGGCTTAGTCTGTAGCGTAACAGGATCGTTAACTGCAGTTTCCAGGTTCGAGTCCCATCTGGGCCAGCGTTGAGATTTATCTCCGCAAAACTCACTACCCTGGCTGATGTAAGTAAAATCAAGAAGAAGTTTTAATTTATTCGGGGGATTCGTCCTTTTTTTTATTTGTCTCGATCAGTACGGGACACAGTTGGGTTTGAAAAGCCGTTTAATTGGGTCGTTTTACATCTGAGCGGTACTTTTTTTCACACAATGGACTAAACGGCGAGATCACAAGGAACCCGAGAGTTCAGAGAAAGTTGGGGGAAGGGAAGCCATTGGGTAGCTGTTAGGAGACAGATGATAGCTTCCGCCAAGGCTATCAGATGTGTTCTTTAACGAGCACATGATATGGCTCTTCGGCACACGAGCCACGGCTTAACGTCCCATCCGACCAACGAACGGTGGCCTTTCCAAGCCCCCCATTGGTGTCCCCTACTAACCGAGGAGCAGGGAGGGAAGTTTTGCGGAGATAAATCTCAACGCTGGCCCAGCTGAGACTTAAACCTGGGAGCTGAAGATTACGAGCCTGGCACGCTGCAGACTGACCCCCCCCCTCCCCATCTGATGGACCTTAAACCGTGACCACGAGTCTACTGAGGTCCTTACGCTTGCACGTTAAAGAACAAGCTGATGCCCTTAATACGGGAAGCTACCATCTACCAAACGAGAGGCATCCATCATCCCAACAGCGGTCCAGTGAGTCTGCTCCCCCCCCCCCCCCACCAACCTTCTCTGAGCCCTCGGGGTCCATGTGACCTGGCCATTTAGCTTATTGTGTGCAAGAAAGTGCCGCCCAGAGGTAAACAACCGTTTCTGCAAACTATCATAACTCGCTTTCTATACAATACCATTGCGCCAGCGATGAGATTAATGCTGCTAATACACAGATTTTATTACCACGAAATTTGCTTTGGAAAATTAGGATTCTGATCTTAACACGTTCGAGGAAGAGACAATGAGAAATGCCGTATTTTCCGGAAACAATTAAGCTTTTTCCTATTACTTATATTGCAAGAAGAATAAACAAAACCTTAATTGATTGAGGGCTCTCCTTTCCACACACCAGTTAATTAATGTGATTAAATAAACCACGAAAATAATGCGGGTAACCGTAACTGTCGACGCTTCTACTCCTCATTCTGATCGTTCCTCATATTTTTTTTTAACAAGTAACAAGAAAATAATTAATTAGCAAATGTTGCAACCACATTCTCATAGTAAACATTTCTTGGTTGTGAAATAATATCTATCAGCATGCGATGCAAAGTTTTAAAAATGTTGTTAACCTAATCACTGCTCAACAATTGTATTATGGTAATTATTTTCGTTTCTTCGTCGAATTTACGGAAAGTAGCAATTTTCTGTGATTATTTTTGCCTTTAGCAATAATTTTGGAAATAAATACATAAAGTAATTATCGTTTAGGTGTGGGATTTGAAATGATAAGTTGCTCTGCTGTGGATATTATTTTTTTATTTGGAGTCAAAACTAAGTATATGCTAACCAATCGACAAATGCTTGAAATTATTTGTTTTCTCGTAATATATGCACATATCAATAGTTTAATCATAAATCATTGTATTTTTCTTTGTAGTATAGTGAAAATGAAAGATACTATTGTGATATAATAGGGGTGATCTGGGAGAGGGGACTTAATCAGGGCTCAGCAGGTAGCGCGTCAGGCTCGTAATCTGCAGTTCCCAGTTTCGAGTCCCGCCTGTGCCAGCGTTGAGTTTTATCTTTCCAAAACTTCCTGCCCTGCCCTCGGTCAGTACGAGACACCGATGGACTTGAAAAGGCCGCCGTGCATTGAATGGGACGTTAAGCTGGGCCCCTTGTGCGGAGAGCCACAAACTGTACATGTTAAAGAACACGCTGGATGGCCTTGATGGGAAGCTACCATCTGTCTCACAACAGCTGTCAAGTGGGTCTCTCCCCCAACCCACACAACACAATATCCAGAAAAGATTCACTAGATAGCTAAAAGGTCAAATGGATGTCCACTGGGAATCTTAGACATCTTATGGATATTTCTGAGATATTGTGGTTGTGTGAGAATCTTCTCTGAGCCCACGGGGTTCTTCTAACCTGGCCATTTAGCTCATTTTGTGCAAAAAAAGAGCCGTTCAGAGGTAAAACAACCAAACTTTGCGAAGCGTTGAGCTTTTTTTCTGGAAAACTGTTAAAAAAGGACCACATCGGTACGATGTGCTTGGAAAAGCCAACGTCTGTCGAATGGGAGGTAAAACCATGGTTCTGTGTGAGGGATAAATCCGTGTGTGGTCCCTCATGCAGGTGAGACTGAGCACGTTAAAAAATATGATGGATGGCCATGACGGGAGACTTCCAACTGTCGCCTAACACCTGTGAGGTGCGTCCCTTCGCCCAACCGTCTCTGAGTCGTTTGGATACTTGTGACCTGGCAATTTAGTCTATTGTGGATAAAATGTGCCACTCACAGATGGAAGCCAAGTCCTGGCACAGAGCCACTAGAAAAAGAAGAAAAATATTTTTAAAAGATCCGTGGAAACATTCTCTACTTAAAAACAAAAAAACATACATTTCTAATGAGTAATGAAATGAAAAAAAAAACCCTATTTTTAAGGAATCAAAAAAAAAACTTGATTTAAAAACAAAAAGTATACGTTTTTAATGAGAACCATGAATTAGCAAAATCATATAATTATTCGCCTATTATTGTTTGGTAAGAAAGTCGGAAGAAATGAGCCAGATTATTAGTTTTAAGAGCCGCAAGTTCTTTTACAACGAGCCGCAGGTTGGCCAGACCTTTCCTGTAACATTCCCTGCTCGTTATTTTCCGAAAATAATTGAAGTATTCGAAACTTTTCCTTTCTTAGAGTATTGCAGAAGAAAATTAATTATGATGTAAGGAGCGTAGCTTCGCTCCGCAAGAGAAATCCAAAAATTATCGTTTCAAAAATGCTCGGATTTCTTGAAGAAAAGCAGCCATTTCTTTAAATTATACGCGTAGCAGCCAAACTTTGCTGATAGAATTTTTAAAGTTAAAAAAGGACGCATTAATTTATTTCGTATACTGCACGAATGTTATCAAAAAGTCCCATTAAAATGAAACGCGTCTTTTGAGACTTAAGAATGAGAACCGCAGCATAAATGCCAAATCAGTGCCATAAGTGGTGAGTTGTTTCACCTCTGAGCAGTAATTTTTACGCACAAAAAAGCTAAATGGCCAAGTCACAAGGACCCCAAGCGCTCAGAGAAGGTTGGGAAAAGGGACCCACTGGACAGCTGTTGGGAAATAGATGGTAGCGTACAGCAAGGCCATCCAGCGTGTTCTTTAATGTGTACAGGATATGACTCTGCCTCATAAGGGCCCACGACTTAATGTGCACAGGATATGACTCTGCCGCATAAGGGCCCACGACTTAATGTGCACAGGATATGACTCTGCCTCATAAGGACCCACGACTTAATGTGCACAGGATATGACTCTGCCGCATAAGGGCCCACGACTTAATGTGCACAGGATATGACTCTGCCTCATAAGGACCCACGACTTAATGTGCACAGGATATGACTCTGCCGCATAAGGGCCCACGATTTAATGTGCACAGGATATGACTCTGCCCCATAAGGGCCCACGACTTAATGTGCACAGGATATGACTCTGCCTCATAAGGGCCCACGACTTAATGTGCACAGGATATGACTCTGCCTCATAAGGGCCCACGACTTAATGTGCACAGGATATGACTCTGCCTCATAAGGGCCCACGACTTAATGTGCACAGTATATGACTCTGCCTCATAAGGGCCCACGACTTAATGTGCACAGGATATGACTCTGCCCCATAAGGGCCAACGACTTAATGTGCAAAGGATATGACTCTGCCCCATAAGGGCCCACGACTTAATGTGCAAAGGATATGACTCTGCCTCATAAGGACCCACGACTTAATGTGCACAGATATGACTCTGCCTCATAAGGACCCACGACTTAATGTGCACAGGATATGACTCTGCCTCATAAGGGCCCACGACTTAATGTATCATCCGAAACTCGGATCCTTTCCAAGACCACTGGTGTCCCAGGTGCTGCGGTAATAAATCCCGACGCTGACCTTGGTGGGATTCGAACTTGGGAACTGCGGAGTACGAGCCTGGCACGCTACCGACTAAACTCTCTCTCTTCTCGTTTCGGAAGGCGTGGGGGGGGGGGGGCTTCCGAAACGAAGACGGATATTTTTTACTGGAATGGAAATCCAGTCTCTTGCAGCGTGTCTCTTTTACTTTTTTTCTCGTTAAATCAGAACGCTTGTTTAGGATGACTCTGCAGGATTTTGCAATGGCATATAAACTGACAGACTCCTGTCAGACCTCTGTGGCAAGCAGCTGCTTGAGGGGGTATTTATTCTATTTTTTTATTATTTATGTTTTGTACTCAAGATTCTTAACACACTACAGGTGCTTATCCGTGTTTGCGTTTTATTATATAGATATAATGGGAAAATAGCATTAAAGAATTTATTTTCTTGAAGGGCAACAGAATGACCTAAACGGCTAGGTCACAAGGATCAGGAGGATAATAGAGGAAAATAGGGAAATGGGACCCACTGGACAACTCTTAACAGACAGATGATAGCCACCCATCAAGGCCATCCATTGTGTTCTTTAACGCGCAACATGGTATAGCTTTTCTGCACACTGGACCACAGATTTTGAAGTCCATCGGTGCCCCCTTTCTGATCTAAGGTAGGGCGAAGGTTTAGCAGAGCTAAATCTCAACGCTGTCCCAGGTGAGACTCGAACCTTCCATTGCAATGTAACTCCCTCCATTAAGACTGCATCTCCATTACCGTCCATTCCGTCCCGTGGCCGAGTGGTTAACGCGTTGGCTACTGATTTAAGGGAACTGGGTTCGAGTCCCGCGTGAGGCATGAATGTTCGTGTTATTTTTCTGCTGAGCTCCTGCCATCCTCACAGACCTACTATGACATATAAACTGACAGGCTTCTGTCAGACATCTGTGGCAAGCAGCTACTTGACGGGATTTTTTTGGTTTATAATATACATTTCCTTCCATTTTAGAGAACTTTAAAAATTTTCTGAAAAAATGCATGCAATATGCACAAATTTAATCATTTTAACCCCATTGTCTTACTAGCATTCTCAAAGGGACATACTGGACAGCTGGCTCCCCCTTTTCCTCCCTGATAATTGTAACATGAATGTGCTGCAGGGCAGAGGTAGCGCAGTCGGAAGCGCGCCAGACCTGTTGTTTCGCTTGGGTTGTTTTACCTCTGAGCGGCACTTTTTGGCACACCATGGGCTAAATGGCCAGGTCACATGGACTCCGAAGGCTCAGAGAAGGTTGGGGAGGGGACCCACTGGAACAGCTGTTGGGCGCCAGACCTGTAATCTATAGTTCCCAAGTTTGAGTCTCACATGGGCCAGAGTTGAGATTTATCCCCTTTAAACACTGTAATCTGTCTTCGATTCCAAAAAGGACACCGATGGATTTGGAAAGGCAGCCGTTCGTCTGACGGCAAGTTAAGCCCATGTGCTCCCGCGTGCAGGAGAGCCATACCCTGTGCACGTTAAAAACAAGTAGGATGGCCTCGATGGGAGGCCACCATCCTTCTCCTAACAGCTGTCCAGGGGGTTCGCTTCTCTCAACCTTCTCGGAGCCTTTGGAGTCGTTGTGACCTGGCCATTTAGCCCATTGTGTGCAAAAAATGCTGCTCAGAGGTAGCTTACTGCTATTTGATAACACTCTTCCTTCGATGTTTTTATTTTTCAATTTGCCTTTGAGCAAATATAAGAGCACCCTTCTAAAACAACAAAAAACATGTGGAGTTGGCAGTTGAACATAGTAGCCCGTGGTTGTAATGTATACTAAAAAATTAAGTTCGGAAACCTTTGGTTCGTACTAAGTACAGGAATCCCCACCTCAGTGGGGCGGGGGTGGCTCAGTCGGTAGCGCGCCAGGCTCGTAATCTGTAGTTCCCAGGTTCGAGTCCCAGCTGGGTCAGCGTTGAGATTTATCTCCGCAAAATTCCCCGCCCTGCCCACGGTCAGTAGGCGACACCGATGGGCTTGGAAAGGCCGCCGTCCGTCGGATGGGACGTTAAGCCGTGGCCCTGTGTGCGGGAGAGCCATACCCTCTGCACGTTAAAGAACACGCTGGATGGCCTTGACTGGAGGCTACCATCTTTCTCCCAACAGCTGTTCCAGTGGGTCCCCTCCCCCAACCTTCTCTGAGCCTTCGGGGTCCTTGTGACCTGGCCATTTAGCCCATGGTGTGCAAAAAAGTGCCGCTCAGAGGTAAAACAACCCAACCCAACCCCTCCTCAGTGTTGTTAATTTGCCTCCCCAAAATGCAGCGCGAGGCAATCCAAATTTCACCATAATTAACATGAATACAGGACAAAGAAAACAATTACTCTTCGTCGTATTACAAAACACTAACATTAGAATAAATTAAACCTGCACTGTAACTTAATGTAATAGTATAACACTGGGAATCGTGTTCTAAAAATAGGGACGGTGTCTTAGAAAGATCACTGTCCCTACTATTTAACTAGTATACTTAAGGTACTGTATTACCTAACGCTCATCCGCCGTCAGTCGGATGAGACTTTAGGCCGTGTCCCAGTATGCGAGAGAGCCATACTCTGTGCACGTTAAAGAACATGCTGGATGACATTGACGGGAGGCTACGATCTGTCTCCCAGAAGCTATCCAGTGGGTCCCCTCCCCCAATCTTCTCTGAACTCTCGGGGTTTTTGTGACCTGGCCATTTATCCTATTGTGTACAAAGAAAGTGTAGCTCAGAGGTAAAACAACCCAACCCAAAGTGCTTTAAAAGTAATACAGTTATGCAAAAAAATATTTAGAACGGAGAAGATTGATTTGGATGCCAATAGCCATCAATTCATCGAAAACTCTCTTTTTCTCAAATGTAAGATGAGGAATGTCTGAAACGAAAATGGTGGTCTCATTTGGGGACAGATACAGATGCTGCTGTTGGTAGGTATTAAGCAAGATTCTACTTCAGCGATTCTCAAACATTTTTTTTTTGCTCACGGAATACTAATTTTCGCCGTGATTACTCGCAGCACGTTAAAAATTTTCAGTTGGCAACAGTACGGGAGACTCGCGCATGCGCAGTTTGCCTTTAATAATAGCCAATTCTATGGAATCATTTGTAAACGCAGAGCTATTCTGTTAAGTTCTGAGATTAATGCGTAAGCCATACGTATTACGGGCATATTTCGTGTTAATTTTGGCTTTAACATTAAGATTTAATGTAGATAAGTTTTTGATTAAACGGAAACGGTTAAATGAAGAATCAGGGGCAGAAAGTAGCAGAAATATGGGTTATAAATTCCTTTTATTTGCAATGTCACCCGAAATTTCGCTGCACCTGGCGAATCTCGCAGCACACTCTTTGAGAACCATTGCTCTACTTGATAAATGAGGTATTTGAGTCAAGGGGACCCAAGTGGGACTTGAACTTGGGAGGTACAGATTACGAGTCTGGCCCTCCTGTCTCCATTACTTAAGAATAGGTCTGGATTTAGAAAAAAATTAAGGAAGGGGAAGGGGTAAGTGATGTAATCAAGTCGGGAAAAGGGAAAAGGAGGAATTTTTTTGGTATAATGAAACAATATTATATTCGCTAATAATGAAAGAATAAATTCAGGCCCGCAATTTTTTTTTAATTTTCAATGAGAACTCAAACTATTTGACAAAATTCTTCCATCAAACTTTCCGCAAAATATTCTTATAACTGCTGAATTCTCCATTTTCTTATAACTACTGATTCTATATTTTTTGCAACTACTGACTACTCCACTTTCTTATAACTGCTGATTCTCGATTTTTTAATAACTACTGAGTTCTCCATTTTCTTATAACTACTGAATACTCTAGTTTCTTATAACTACTGAATCTCATTTTTATAACTACTGAATTCACCATTTTCTTATAACTACTGAATTCTTCCTTTTCTTATAACTACTGATTCTCCATTCTCTAATAGCTACTGATTCTCATTTTCTTATAACTACTGATTTCCCCATTTTCTTAAAACTACTGATTCTCCATTTTCTAATAACTACCGATTCTCATTTTCTTATAACTACCGATTCTTATTTTCATATAACTAACGAATCCTCCATGAATAAACTTCTCCATTAATGCAAGAATCACGTAAAGAAGACAAATACGCATATTTAGTACTCGTTTTAAATTTTAAAATGTTAAATTTAGTACCAAAAATGTATCGCCGTATTTTGAAACGTAACTAATATTAGAAGCAGTCGATGAGAAGTGTTCACAAGGCGACTCTGAGGAAGCAGAACTCACGACGTCGATATAGGTTGGTTGTTGTTGGTTGTTTTACCCCTGAGCGGCACTTTTTTGCACACTGTGATGTTAACTCTTCGTTTGTCGGTCCCTCGGTTCGATCGCTATACGCGACGGGTGAAAGAGTCTTTCGGATAGAATCAAACGGTTTATTCACAATTGCAGAGACTCGATACTGAGGCTCCTCCCCAATAAATTAGTCCAACTTCAGGCTTTACTTAAAAATAACAAAGATTTATTTAACCTTCCAACGTACTTGCTGGACGAGGACATATGCTCAATTACATGGATTACAACAACACCAGCTTACTATGCCTGTTCAACTGTATTTACAGAGCCAATGCCGCTATTACCAGTCGGCATTTCCCAGCTTTAACAATTTTGCGTCCGTCTCCTTCCGAAACTAGCCCGGCTCTCTTGTTCTCCTCGTTGCCAAACCCTTTCTTTTCTTTCTTCCTCTGCCTGACAACCTGGGCCGTCCGCTAGCAGTTGGGCGACATCCGTCCCTCGGGGCACTGCCCCTTCAATTAACTTTCCAGATGCCAGGACAGAGGCCTCCCCGTAGCATATGACTATTTTGGCGAAATCCAAAATAAATATACACAGCCTGAACAAAAAAAAATCTAAAAAGGCCTCTAGCCTGACACCTCCCTGCCAGAAGTCAGTAGTTAGTCCTGTTAACTGCTGACTAAAAAGTCAAGTTGAATGCTGAAAATCAGAGTTCATTTTCGCATTAATCTTAGAGTTCAATGCCACAAAATACAGAGTTCTAAGTTGCTTCATGAATTCTATCAATTCTCTGCGAATCGGCACCTCTTTTACACATCTATGTACACTACACTTACATATAAAATAACTTCTAGGTATACTTCCGCTGACTGAGTCTAAAAATTGTCTTTTTGCTTCAAACAAAAAAAAACCTGGTGACTGAAGTAGCTGTCCAAGAGTAAACAGTTCATAAATTAATTATCTCACTAATAACTGTCTTTGACGAAGGTATGCCATACCGGCGGTGTTCATCGTTCACAGGTGGCATCCCATGTGAAAGGCTATGCACACCTTTCATAACTACCTAGATATCACCTTCCCGTAGGTACCCTCAGACTCTACAGGCTGAAAGTCGTCGACATTGGCGTCGGCCTGACCCATTGTTACCTCCAATTGCCATGTTCGCTCCCTCCCCTGCATAATTTTGATCATCGTAGACATCGAGTCTGACAGATTGCTGCACATGTTTGGGCTGGGAGATAGGATGGCGCTGATTGGACGGTCTCCATGGAGCATACATTTCCCTGTTACTAACTGGAATTTCTCTACCTCTTTCATAGTAGCTTCCTCGATTGGCCCACGGCTCGTGGATTTTCCTCCTGAGGTTACCAGTTACAGGCCTTCTCTCCTTCTTTCTAATTAACTTACCATATGCTTCCACACTCAGAAGTACCTCCTTCCGCAGCTTTGCTACTACTGCGCATAGCACTTTAATTTCTCCGCCACTCACAGTGCTATTGTCTGTACAATCAATCAAACTTAAAGGCAGCTCTTTTACCTCTGCCCTTATGGCATCACCAAACGGTCCATGCAACAACAGATGGTCTTTTACCGGGTGTTTTTCTTCGTTTAGCATCCCCTTTCTGATTACTGTCAGTTCTGCCCCCGAATCCACGACTGCTCTAGCTGTCTGGTCGCCACATCTGACTCGAACCTCTTCATAATCTACTGGGATACGTATCTCTCCCTGTCCTATTACTCGACTGCTTGGACTTGGCTTTGTATGTGTCGTAACCCTTCCTATTGTTGCCTCACAAACATCTTTAGAATTCTGATCCAAGGTGCTAACTTGGTACACCTGAGTTCGGTTCTCACGGTCCCCAGTTCTCAGTGGGCAATCTTTCATCAAATGTTCGTCAGATCTACATTTATGGCACCTCCTTACTTTTGGGACATTTCTATATTCAGCTAAATTAACTGCCGATTGATACCTTCTGCTCGCATAATTTCTCTCTGAGTCTATCCTCTGCTGGGGGGAAACAACACGTTCTGCATAATGTCTATGCCTTACCTCTTTAAAAGTTAGGACCTCTTCCGTTCCGTTTACACTGGCTAGATGGATTTCTGCCCACGTGGCTATTTCGTCTGCTTTTGCCCATGACTCTGCCTCTTTCTGTACTACGTAAGCATGGGTGTCTTGAGGAAGGCTATCACGTAATTTATCCGACACTATCAGGTCCATAAGCTCCTCAAAATTTGTCACCTTCCTACTGCAGACGTAGTAATCCCAGCTATTTCTGAGTCTCGAGGCTAACTGATTATATGACTCATTCGGTTCTTTCGCGATAGTTTCAAACTTTCTCTTGTACGCAGAGGGGGTGAGCTTAAACTCTTTTAATACAGCCTCTTTAACTTTCTTATAATAAACAAAATCCTCTGCACTTAATTTTCGGAAAACGTGATTTGCATATTTACCGTCTAAAAAAGAAATGATGACTTTGCCTTGAAACACCTCTGGTACTTCATATATCTTAAATCCCCTTTCCGCTGTCTCAAAGAGATTTATCACTTCTTCTGGGTTTTTAGGGCTTCCAGCTAACATATTTCCCAATAATTTTATATAATTAGCCAGCCGCGCATCTGCTGGGTTACTAGAAACTGCCACCGTTCGCACATCACCTCTCTCCTCGTTTGCATTCCTCATTTGCAGTTCCAGCATTCTATA
The DNA here is from genome assembly GCA_038380435.1 of Ryuthela nishihirai. Lineage (NCBI taxonomy): Eukaryota > Metazoa > Arthropoda > Arachnida > Araneae > Heptathelidae > Ryuthela > Ryuthela nishihirai. The sequence goes on along the minus strand of JAWZYU010000001.1, from coordinate 88,456,592 downwards.
CTCATGCTCTCTCTCCTTTTCTCTTTCTCTTTCTGCCGCCTCTCTCTCTTCCCTTCTCAGTTGCATCTCTAACCTCATCCTCTCTAATTCAAAATCATATCCAATCCTTTCTTTAGCTCTCTGCTTTCTGGTCCCGCTCTGCAGCATATCCGTATCGTTGTCATTGTCATAATCCCTCAACCCTCTCATGTCTATCGCAGCATCAGACTCTCTGTCTATTGTCACCTCCTCGCCTCCCAGATCATTCCCTGAATAACCACCCTGCGCGCTATCCCTCTCTGTGACTATGAAGCCTCGCCTTAACTCATTCCTTTCCCTATCGCGACCGCTCCTAAGCTCCATTTTAGCTCGTACAGGCCTCTGCCGTATCTAACTACTCGCCCCTAGAGTAAGAGGATACTTACCTCCGATGTGATGACAGGAACGAACCGCCTCGTCAATCTGCTACCTGAAGCACACAGTCGGAACACTCTTGGCAGTATCAGCCTTGCGTCGGTCAGCTCCCAGTGGATGTTGAACTTTTCCGTCACCTTCACAGCTTTTTCCACAGTTCGAACGTTTTTCCACGATTCTTCAGGTACCTTCCCAGCTATTCTATCGCCTGAAGCACACCGCAGGACACTCTTGGCAGTATCAGCCTTGTTCTGGTCAGCTCACAATGGATGTCGGAACTCTTCCGTCACCTTCGCCGCTACTTTCACCTCTGTTGCGTACTGTCGGACTGCGCCACTTTGTGATGTTAACTCTTCGTTTGTCGGTCCCTCGGTTCGATCGCTATACGCGACGGGTGAAAGAGTCTTTCGGATAGAATCAAACGGTTTATTCACAATTGCAGAGACTCGATACTGAGGCTCCTCCCCAATAAATTAGTCCAACTTCAGGCTTTACTTAAAAATAACAAAGATTTATTTAACCTTCCAACGTACTTGCTGGACGAGGACATATGCTCAATTACATGGATTACAACAACACCAGCTTACTATGCCTGTTCAGCTGTATTTACAGAGCCAATGCCGCTATTACCAGTCGGCATTTCCCAGCTTTAACAATTTTGCGTCCGTCTCCTTCCGAAACTAGCCCGGCTCTCTTGTTCTCCTCGTTGCCAAACCCTTTCTTTTCTTTCTTCCTCTGCCTGACCACCTGGGCCGTCCGCTGGCAGTTGGGCGACATCCGTCCCTCGGGGCACTGCCCCTTCAATTAACTTTCCAGATGCCAGGACAGAGGCCTCCCCGTAGCATATGACTATTTTGGCGAAATCCAAAATAAATATACACAGCCTGAACAAAAAAAAATCTAAAAAGGCCTCTAGCCTGACACACACCATGGGCTAAATGGCCAGGTCACATGGACCCCGAAGGCTCAGAGAAGGTTGGGGGAGGGAACCCACTGGAACAGCTGTTGGGAGACAGATGGTAGCCTCCCGTCAAGGCCATCCGGCGTGCTCTTTAACGTGCACAGGGTATGGCTCTCCCGCACATGGGGCCACGGCTTAACGTCCCATTCGACGGACGGCGGCCTTTCCAAGCCCATCGGTGTCCTCTACTGACCGTGGGCAGGGCGGAGAATTTTCATCGATATAGGAAAAATGTTGCAATGCCGGCTGAAGTAAGAGTGCAGTGAACGATTGAAGCCAATAACGCTATAGTAAGCAGAGAGCGTGTTATTGTGGGCCGAAGCTATAATTGAATAAAAGAGCTAGACTAAGAGCTAGACTGAGTCAGCACTTAATGAACAAAGCTATATCGAAAGATTGTAATGTTTTCTAGATGACCAAAAATCGAGACGGTTTAAATATAGGACATTCATTTTTGTCATATTTTCGAACACTGGTGATAAGACAATGTTGATACTGCCGGGGAAATATTCCTTGCATAATTAGCGTTAGTTCTCTTCGAGGAACACAATCTAGAAACTTTGGTTTAACCCTACAAATGCGAACTTCGCGATTTTATTGAAAAATTACTAGCTTATTTTCCGAATTGTTCAACGAGGTTCTATCTAATTGTCAATAAAACTTTTGTTTTTCAGTAAAATGAAATATTTCGGTACAATGAAATAATATTATATTTGCTAATAATGAAATAATAAATTCAGGCCCAGACCTAGTAATAATAATAATCTTTATTCATATCCATGTACGTTATTCAAAAGTTTGAACAAATGGCCACGCAAAGCATCTTCTTATCTGCAGGATAGAAGAATAATAACGTTACATGAAAATGCATATAGTTTAAAACAATGTCATCGAATACTTAATTATGTGAATTTCAGTGGAAGCTTCATTGTGGTGGTTCAAATTTTTATATTGATTTTAGTGCCTAGAAGAAAAGTTTTAGTCTTATTTTTGATTTCTTTAAATATGTTTAATAAAATAATTTCCCTTGGTAATTGATTGAACACGTAAGGTACTGTATATGCCCTTGTACATTTCTCGTAATTGTTTAGTATTTTTTGGAAATAATTATTGGATTGTAACCTTGTGTTTTTCCCTTGAGAGATTTTAGATTTAAATTGATTATCAAAAATTTTTCAAAGTGATTCTGTATTTATAAATGTTGTGAAAAGAGAGTATGCCTAGATAATTTAGTCTTTTTTCACTATGATGAAATGAATTTCTTCAGTTGTATGAGATTATATTTTTAGCAATGGATGATTGAATAGTTTCTATTTTCTTTATATTTGTGAGGTTAGTTGAGCTGTATATTGTCAAACCATAAGTCAATATAGATTCACAGATAGCTTTGTAAACCAAAATACATGTATGTGTGCTTGCAGCAAATTGTAGTTTGTAAAGTTTAGATGCACATAGACGCAATTTCCCTGCTAACTTTTGAATATGTGTATTCCATCGGAAGGTTGTGTCCATGTAAAGTTCAAGATATTTATGGCTCTCAACACGCTCAATAACATCAGAGTCGCAGCAGTCAGGGTCATGATTTATCGTGTTGTAAGGAAACAATGTTTCGTGGTATTTTATTGCATAAGATGAAAGATCATAATATCCTGGTGAATGAAAGCTCATCCATTTAATTTTATCTGAATTTAGTAAATACGATTAATGTGAGACCAGTTAATAATTTTGTTAAAATCATCCTATGTATCTGACTGCGTCTCCTATATTGTGATTCACGTTAATCAAGGCGGTGTCATCAGCGTATTATACACTGCTCGACACTGAAAGTGGCCCACCAGAAGGACATGTCGTACAAACATAACGTTAGTCCACTTCGAGGAACACAAGCGTTGGTTTAACCCAGTGTCTCGCAAATTTTTTTACTCTGCGGCGCACTGAATCTAATTTTTTTTCCGCGGCACATTGAATGTAATATTTTTTTTTCGCGACACACCTAAAAAAGAATAAAACAAACTCTATATAATCGTCATTATATTTGCGCTTTGTTGAAGTCATCAGCCTGGTTTTACTTGAAGATTTGCTCTCGTTCTTTAATTCATAACTCGGTGTTTGTTTTAAATATTTGTCCATTCTATGGCTTGAAATAATCAAAAATTAATACCAAAATTTGGAAAAAGCTTGATAAACACTTACAAGATCCCAGTTGATAAAATCTGAAAGATTTTTATTAAAGCATGTCGATATTAAAGCGCGTCGATAACACAAGTCAAGTCAAAATGAAATCTTTGGAATATCTAGTGTCAATTTGAAAATCTCTCGCGGCACACAGTTTGCGAGACACTGGTTTAACCCTACAAATGTGAACTTCTCGATTTTATTGAAAAATTACTACCTTATTTTCTGTTTATTTCTGTTTCTCTTGTCATTTTTGTAGTCAATCCAAGCCGAATCTCTTTTTCGTATTAAGTTTATTATTTCCTGATTTATCCAGTCTTTGCTACAATTGCGTTGTTTAATTTTTGAGCCATCCGATGGTTTATTAATTTTGTTATTGTTAACAATCGCCATATATTTTTTTCTGAATGCTTCATAAAGTACGTCTATTGGTTCTGAATTTGGGTTTTCGTTTCCAGTGTCTCTGTCCTGCCAGTTTGTTAGGCTTATTTCTTTGCATATGCTTTTGTGATCTAAGATAGGTTTTGTGTTAAAATTGCTATCTAGCTTTTTAGTGTGATTGGACGAATTCCCTAGTTTTTTTTCCCCGAAAGTTGACGCAGTTAATTAGTGGTCTGCGATCATACTGCAAAAATATCATTGAATTTGTGTCGAGTTTAATATCAAACCGGACGTTAATGTGATGCCTGTTTGCCGCTCAGACAGGCATTACATTAATGCATGTCTGAGAGAGAGAGAGTCACCAATGATGTCTTCCCTGTGATACCAGTAATGATAAGTGAGAAACCACACTTTACGTATTTGGCAACTCCGTATTTTTGATATCTAAATTAAAGTCCCCAACTAGTATCTGATTGCGATGTTTATCAGTTGTTTGCAACCAGTTTTTGAGGTTAAAAAGAAAAGTATTAACGTCCGCGCTTAGTGATCTGTAAATAGCAAGTAAATTGAAAGTTAAATTATCCTTGTAGATATTTATATACAATGTTTCAGCAGGAATCACAAAACGAAGGTATCTTTTTGACTAATAATGTGTCGTGGAAGAAAAATAGAATCCCATGTTCAAAAGGGCCAGGAGTTCTGCTAAAATATTGATTAAAATTTTCTAAATTGAAAAAGAGTGCCCAATAAACTCAATAGGGCCGGAAAAAAATAAATAGTAAAAGGAGAAGAGGAATGTCCATTTCAATGTAACATTTTCCTCCTTCGTTAAGAGGTCTTAAAAATATTTCTTCAAAAATACGTGAAATATACATGTTTAACGATTATTCGCTTCTATTACTAGCATTCACAAAGGGGAGGAGGTGGCATGCCCTAGATCCGGCCCTAAATATATTAACTCTGTTATTCCATAAAGAGAAAAAATATATAGAATAGTTATAAGATTAGATGTTACGATAGTGAATTTGGTAGTGAGAACTCGTAACCCTTCGTATGAGTTGTGGCAGATTTTCTGAAACTGCATATATTTTAATTAAATTTCGAATATTTCTTCCGTTATTTTTATATCTGATATTTTTGCGCACAATGGGCTAACTGGTCAGGTCACAAGTACGTCAAGAGCTCAGAGAAGGTTCGGGATCCACTTGATAGCTGTTGGGTGAAAAATGGTAGCCTCTCGTCAAGGCCATCCAGCGTGTTCTTTAACTTGCACAAAAAAACCACGGCTTTACCTCTCATTAGATGGACGGCGGCCTTTCCAAGCCCATTGGTTTCCTGTTTATCATAGAGGGAGGGTGGGTGGAGGGGGGGATTAGCAGAAATAAATCTCAACTTAACAGTTGGGACTCGAACCTAGAAACTATGGATTACGAGCAAGAAGAGCTGCCGGCTTAGCCACCATCACTCTTATTTTTATGTTTTCGTTTAATACGACTGCTGAGTCCCGACATCCTCACAGACCTTGTACTTTGGCATATAAACTGACAGGCTCCTGTTGGACCTCTGTGGCAAGCAGCTCCTTGAGAAGGATATTTTTTATATTTTTTTAGTGCGATACATTTCCTACAGTACTGGAGAATACGATATATTTTCTACAGTAACGGAAAAAAAAATTGTTGGTAACATTCTGAATTTAGTGGTTTTATTTTATGTTACTTATTTAGATCTGGCTCTGGTCTCTTCATTAGAATGGGAAACAATGATATGTACAATTTCTGACGGAAAAAGAAATTTTAATAGCATCCTGGACGTTGTTCGTCCAGGATACTATTAAATTTTTCATTAATGCACCTTTCATTAATGCACTCATATCCTAGAAGAGCATCACTAGCGTGTCTGCTGAGAAGCAGACCCACGCCTTGGTGATGCTTATTGTCGTCCGTCCCTGAAAAGAGAAATTTAAGATTATTTTTAAGAATCTGACCTTTATCTGTCCATCTGGTCTCTTGCAAGCCGAGAATATCTAAATTATAACGGTGGAATTCTTGTGTGAGGACATCAAGAGAAAAAGCTCTGTGCAGAGTCCTCACATTCCAACTACCTATGGAGAGAAAATGGTTAGTGGGATGTTTAAAGAAACTATGTTTATTGAGAGAGGGAATGCCGACAATATCAAACAGCCCCCTAATCGCAGACATGGGGCAAAGACCCGTTCCCCCACTACTAAAGGCTGAAGCCATCTACACTGGAAGATTTCCTCCAATGTAGAATTTGACGATGCCAATAGAAGCAAAGAGTTCAGGTGCCTGCGATGACTTCTGCTCAGGATTATCCACCAGCTGATAAACATATCCTGTGAATCTATTCACTTGGGGCTGTCAACCCACAAACAAGCAGAAAACACAGCGGAAGATTTTTCCCTCCACAGAAGCCCACCACTGCAGGAAATTCAGGATCCATAATCAAGCTCAGAGTCATAATTCAGTCCAGTGGGTTTATATGGTCAGCACCAGAACCCTGTGTGGTTGACCACGCCTCAGCAGGGTAGAAAAGAAAGAAAAGTAGCCAGAGTTATCCAGATCAATAGGCCACACTAATCTGGCAGCCCTCCCCTTCCGTTCACTTCCACAAGAGATTATCTCTTTTGAAAGGTACTAACGGTCTGCACCACGAGAAGGCGGGGTCGAACATTAGGTACTAGGCTTGGCCGGTTCTATGCATCATCGACACTAATATATTCTATTTCCTGCAAATATAGCTTTTCACGACAACTGAAATTTTTTGTAATAGATAAAGGTTTTATTATTAAATAATTAATAAAGGTTTTGTTATTAAAAGAACTGTGATCAATTGCTTTCATTGTATCTTTTTAAAGTCGATTTCCGTTTTCCACCTCCCACTTTTTTTTTTTTTTTTTTTTTTGGGGGGGGGGGGGTAAAGGAGAGAAAGAGAGGAGCGTGATTTGTGTAGCCCATGACATTGTAGACACGAAAAACTTTGAGATAAAAAGAAAAGTTGAGTTCGACTTCCAACAGAATTTTGGTTCTCTTTTCGGGTAAGGGAGGCGTGTGTGTGTGTGGGGGGGGGGAAGATAATTCAAGGCAGCACACGACAGTCCCTATATCACAAGCTTTTATTTGACACCTAACCGGTGCGGGGGGTGGCACAGTCGGTAGCACGCCAGGCTCGTAATTTGTAGTTCCCAGGTTCAAGTCCCAGTTAGGTCAGCGTTGAGATTTATCTCCGCAACATTCCCTGCCCATTGTCAGTAGAGGACACCGATGGGCTTGGAAAGGCAGTCGTCCATCGGATGGTACGTTAAGCCGTGGCTCCGTGTGCGGGAGAGCCATACCCTGTGCACGTTAAAGAACACGCTGGATGGCCTTGACGGGGAGGCTACCATCTGTCTCCCAACAACTGTTCCAGTGGGTCCCCAACCTTCTCTGAGCTTTCGGGGTCCATGTGACCTGGCCATTTAGCCCATGGTGTATAAAAAAAGTTCCGCTCAGAGGTAAAACCACCCGACACCTAACCCGTAACTCTCGGACCACGTGTTCAGGTGATACAGGGAAAAAACTTTCTCAATTATCCTTTTTTTAAGGGAGAAGAAACGACGAAGTAAGTATGTTTATAACCCATGAAGACACTTCCCGCTTGACAAGGTTTTCATTTGACACATAACTCGCGGAGATCAGTCTTCAGGTTTGGGAAGATATGGAGGAGCAACGGTTTTGACAAACAAAGGGATGACAAATAACAAATGAAAAGTAATAGTAAGAGAGAGAGATGAAAAGAGACAGATGGTATAGGTATATAAATAGAGCGATGGGCGGAAAATGATCAGAAAATATAGAAATGAAAATCCACAAGAAGAAGAAATGCAGGGATGGTATGGAGGAAATGATGAGAAAAAGACTCGTTTGAGAAGAAGATTGGTTCAATGGTAAGGACTGGAGAGAAATGCTTTTGCTCACGAAATTGTATGAAATATGAAAGTCTTCTCAGTTGTTAAACCTTCAGAAAGTAAATGGATGCAATTAGTGCTGGCTATGTGAAATTTATCAGCGTTTTCAGCGCCAAGGAAAACTCTGATGTCTACAGTATATATAAGTTTGTATTATGATCATACGGGAGATTATTGAAGAATGCATCAATGATTTGTTTGGGTTAACTCTGACCGGTACTTTTTGGCACACCAATGAGCTAAATGTTTTACTTTTTGCATAAAATTATTCATTATTTTTTGCAGAATTTTTAATACTTTTTTTAACACAATAATCACAAAGACCCCCCCCCCCAAAAAAAAATAATATATTAAATACCCCCTCAAGCAGCTGCTTGCCACAGAGGTCTGATAGGAGCCTGTCAGTTTATATGCCATAGTAGAAGTTCTGAGAGGATGGCAGGACCTTAGCAGAAAAACGACACATACATCCATGCCTTACCCTAGGGAAGTGTCCCATTAGACAACTCTTAGGAGATGGATGGAAACCTTCCATCAAGACCATCCAGCATGTTCTTAACTTGTCAACAGGGTATAATTCTCCTGCACATGTGCCACGGCTTTACATTCCATCCAACGGACGGCGACCTTTCCAATCCTATGGGTGTCCCTTTCTCATCAAGGGCAGGGTGGGTGGTAGCGGAGATAAATCTCAACGCGAAAGGGGCTCGAACCTGGAAACTGCAGATTACAAACCTGGCGAGCTACCAATTGAGTTACCCCTTCCCAGAATCAGGGAGAACTTTCGGAGTTTGCTCTAAACTGCCTCGACGATTTTAAGTTTATCTGATCGTAACTTACGAAGATATTGAGTAATGATGATGTGATGAAAATGGGACATACAATCTGTATCACTACATCAGCTTAATGTTGATCCAGGTTAATCCCTAAACAGACTAAACTTAGCGTAAACGTTAATACACATAGTAACCTTCTACCTCTGGCCTTTTCTGCGAATGTTCAGCAGGATTTAGTCCACCACCAGTAACAATGATACTAATTTATATTAATGAATTTGCATTCTAACGGATCTCACAAGCTTTCGTTCGGGGTTCTGATCTTTTAGTTCGCATAAACGGAATATTTGCAATACGGGCTTCATCAAATGTGGCAATGATGTCTGCTACACATCTCACACCAATACCTAGCGGTGCAGCCATGCATAGAAACCAGATGCTATAATCAGTGGCACGGCGGAAACGTTTTCCGAAATAACAGAGCTCCTTGGAGCATGAACTAGTGTCTTTATGCATCACGTAGTCAAGCTTTGTGCATTTGCCGTCAATACCTACAAATTAACGGCTAAAATTCTCTTGCTACTGAACGGCATTCTTTTTTAACATAAAATGCATTGAATAGAGATTGTCACATTGACTCCAATGGCTCAAAGAATGTTGTGGAAGGAACTAGGCAACTGTTCGGATTCAGATGGCAACTTCCCGTGAATCTTATCCAGCTTGTTCTTTAACATGAACAGATAATCGTACACGGAGCTACTTTTTAATGTCTCAGCCAGAAAAGGATATTAAAAAAAATGGATTTAGAGGAATGAACAGGAATATCATTTCGGCACAAATATATATGTTTCCAATTTCTTTTGGGATTTGTTTCGGTTACTAGCATTCTCAAACTTCTATCTTCAAAAAAATATAGTCCCATTGGCATCACGCCTCTCAGATCCGACCCTGGACTCAGCCGATGGATTTTTCAAGCATATAAATTTTTTTAAATATTTCTCCTATTTTCCGTAATTAATTATAAATCTTAAAAGACAGGCTGAATATCTTTGACGGGAGGCTACCATGTGTATCGTAATAGTTGAGTGGGTTCCTTTCCTCAACCTTCTCTGAGTCCTCAGGACCTTATGACCGGGCCATTTAGCCCATTGCATGAAAAAACCAACTCAACCCAGAACTGTGCTCATTGTTGACAACGCTTAAAAAAAGCCAATTGTTGAAAACGTTTTATCTCCATTTGAATATTTCGAATACCTTTCCCCGAATACTTGACCGATTGGTAAAGTATTCGGTATGACCGATTGGCAAAGTATTCGGATATATAGAGTGGTATTTCACAAATAGTTAAAAAATAAAGTTCCTATCTATATAAGGGAGCGAAGTTCAGAACCTCGAATGACTTTTCAGCTGCAGGACTGCACACTACATTTGAAAGAGTGAAAGATATCTCAGTTACCCATATTTCGACTTTAACAGGATTCCTTTGTAAAGATAATATTGGTATTGCTGTGTAACCAAGCAATACCAATATTATCTAAATGACTTGGTTACGCAGAAACACAAATTTTCCGTTCCATCATTTCATTCATGATATTTCCTAACAAAGCTAACCGAGGATATTTTTCGCAGTTCAATGAGAAGGAAAATCGATCTGGTCATCTTCGGAAGCAATGTCTCATCTAATTCTGTGGCACTTTGCTAGCTAATGTGAAAGAATGCTTCTGCGAAATGCACTGCATATTTCAAAAGTAATTAACATCCTCCAGTGGAAGTGCTGAAAAGAATCTGCAAATAAGCGATTTATGCCAGAAACATAACAAAGAGATGATGTAGAACCAGAATACTAAAGGAACAGGAATTCAGTTCTACCAATTACCCTCATAAATATTCATCCTGCATTTTGCCATTCAAACAATTCACACTTAGTGAATTGTAACTGAGTGTTATGGGGACGGGGGGGTGGCTCAGTCGGTAGCGCGTCAGGCTCGTAATCTGTAGTTCCCAGGTTCGAGTACCAGCTGGGTCAGCATTGAGATTTATCTCCGCAAAATTCCCCGCCCTGCCCACGAACAGTAGGGGACACCGATGGGCTTGGAAAGGCCGCCGTCCGTCGGATGGGACGTTAAGCCGTGGTCCCGTGTGCGGGAGAACCACACCCTGTGCACGTTAACGAACACACTGGATGGCCTCGACGGGAGCCTACCATCTGTCTCCCAACAGCTATTCCAGTGGGTCCCCTCCCCCAACCTTCTCTGAGCCTTCGGGGTCCATGTGACCTGACCATTTAGCCCATTGTGTGCAAAAAAGTGCCGCTCAGAGGTAAAACAACCCAACCCAACTGAGTGTTATGACTCTGTAGCCTGCGGATAACAGAAGCTTTTCGGAAAGTGAATAACCAAACAGTTATGCCGAAAAACTTTTCAACGTACGAAACTGCAAAAACTTACCAAGAGACTTCTACTTTAAAACAGCTATTGTTAGATATTAGATTCCATCATTATCAAAAAGAATCTTTTTACTTAAATGTAATGTCTTTTACAGCTCAAAATTAAGGTAGTCTTCGTCGGAAGACTGACATAAAATATCATACAATTACAAATGAATCAGGTTGGGTTATGGGTTGTTTCACCTGTGAGCGGCATTTTGTTTGCACACAATGGGCTAAATGACTAGGTCACAAAGACCCCGAGGGCTCAGAGAAGGTTGGAGGAGGGGACGCACTGGACAGCTGTTGAGACATCTGGTAGCCTCTCGTCAAGACCATCTAGAGTGTTTTTAAGTGCACAGGGTATATGCTCTCCCGCCCGGAGACACGGCTTAACGTACCACACGACAGACAGCGGCCTTTCCAAACCCATTGGTGCCCCTTAATTATCGAGAGCAGGGAAGGATTTTGCGGAGATAAATCTCAATGCTGGGAAAGGCGGAACTAGAACATGGGAACTACAGATTACGAGCCTGGCGCGCTACCAAACGAGCCACCCTCCCCCCCTAATAAATCAGGTTTTCAAGTACACGTGTGTCAATTTTTTTAATGTTTCGTTTAGTAATTTTTTAATTTTTTCTAAAATATTTGTATCGGCAAATAGTTTAGAAGTAAAAACTTTCGTTAGTAGTTAGAAAAACTTTTTTTCTATAAAAAAAAAGATTTGAATAGAGATATTCTGACCATCCTACTCGCAAATATTTTCTGTTGTAATGTAGATTGATAGATTCGTCCTATGCGACTTCCGTGGCAACAAAGTTAATACTACCGAAGAAAGGGAGGCACTTCCCTTGGGAAAAATTCTTCACCACCCCAAAATGAAATTCCTGTATTATCATTTTGCTTGTCGCTTGTGTGAAAATGAGAATTAGGCTGCCGAAAAATCAGAAAGGCCCCTTTCCTCTCAAACAATCAAACCCTAATCAAATTACTGAGGGCAAATGCACTGTTCATTTTTATTATTATTGTGGGGAGGGGAGTATCCTTTTAAGTCATTCGGTCCCTTGGACTCATGCACCCTCAATGACGGATTGGGGTATCTGAATTATAAACAAAAATAAATATTTGGTTTTGGTATCGTATTTGAAAAGAAATATTGCATTTGGTTTCAATCCAAGTATTTCTAAATTTCAATCCAATATTGTACTAAATAGCGTGTTAAAAAATCGAGTTTATAGAGGTCTCCAGGATCCTGTTCATCAGCTCCCCTCCCTCGATAAATTATCGGACACCTTGCTCCTTAAAGAAATTCTTAGTGTATCTCAGGAGAAGAAAGACTCTTTCTCTAGTGTTTTGGTTAGTTATTGATACACGTCAGTTGACGAAATGCTAATTTCATAGGTGACAAGATAGTCCAATTAATAGGAAATAGAACTCACTGAAGTGATGTCAAAACTAATATTTGAAAAGAAGGCAAGTGTGAATTAAAATATTTAAAAAATTTTTATTTCAAAAAAAGGTTCCAAAAACAGGGGAAGGAAACATGTGGTAAGAGTTTTTAGTGACAAAGAATAAATATAAATATATTAATAAAAAAATTAAAATATCTGTCTTCTCTTATATCGATGATGATTCTTCATATCGATGATGCAATCAATGGTTGAGTTGGTATTTATTTCAAAGGAAAATAGGGCGCCTGCGATTTTGTTCAGTAAACAAATTGGCGCCCTGTCTTCCTTTGAAGTGAATACGAACTCAGTGACTGATTGCACCATCGATATACTTTAGTTTTATTTCCTACTTTTTAAGACGCATAAGACAGATATTTTTTATTTCTTTTAATTTATTTATATTTATTCTTGTGTTTTAGGTAACCCATGATATTGGAGGCGTCACAAGCTTTAATTTGAGATATAGCTTGTTAAGGCCATCCACGGTGAAATTCCTCCCGTCCCATGGCCGAGTGGTTAGCGCGCTTGACTACTGACCTAAGGGACCTGGGTTCAAGCCCCGGGTAAAGCATGGATGTATGTGTCGTTTTTCTGCTGAGGCCCTGCCATCCTCTCAGATCCTTCTACTGTGGCATATAACTGACAGGCTCCTGTCAGACCTCTGTGGCAAGCACCTGCTTGAGGGGGTATTTATTTATTTTTTTATTTGTTTCGGGGGCAAGGGAAGAATGGTGAGTACCCGCTTGTTGCTTAGACTAATCCTACGTAATTTATAAAATATGCTTTTTATTTAAAAATACCTTGAACTTAATGATTTACATGACGTCTATCTGAAAACCTGAATATCAAATATATTGTTACGACAGAAGAATCTGGCAACCGAAAGCAAAGTTTCAGCCAACGAATAAGAACGTTGGGAGAATTTGGAGAAGAAGAGTGGAGCGTTAACGGTCGTTTTGTATTGTAACGGTTGTTGTGTTGTAACGGTCGGTGAGTTCGAAAATGGACGGTGAGCTGTTCTGAGACAGGCGCGTAAGTATCAAGAAGTAACTTGATGTGTTGTGTATACACGGAAGGATAAAAGTGGGATCTTTTATCGTTAAGTATCAAGAAGTAACTTGATGTGTTGTGTATACGCGGAAGTATAAAAGTGGGAACTTTTATGGCTAACTTCGAATGTCTACACGGACTGTCTTTTTGTTCGGCTAGTGTGTGAAAAGTTATTAGCACAGGACGAGAATTGGTTTACGAGTGAAGATCTTCGGGTGACCTGGTAAATCAAGTAAAAGGTAGTATTTAGTAAAATACACAGAGCTGATATTGTGTGCTCTACGCAGGAAGATTGATGACTTGTGCATGTTAATAGTTAATTTGTTAATAAGATACTTCATCCATATTTCCTTTGTAACAATTTACCTTGTATTGAATTTGGTTTTGAAATATAGCTTTTAATACTCACGCTCAGTGGCTATCCATTTTTGTAATCCGCAACATTTGGTGTCAGAAGTGGGATTAATTAATTGAATGCCGTTAACTAGAAGTATGGATGAATTAGTAAAGTTGATAAATAGCTTCAAAGCCGATATGACTACGCTGATGACTGATATGAAAGCCGATATGGCTACACAGATGAATGACATTAAAAGTCAAAATAATGACTTGAAAGCCGATATGGCTAACAAAATAGGTGACCTTGCCGCACAAAAAACTGAGATTAAAGGTGATATAGCCGCCCAAAGCGATAAAATAGGTGACTTGAAAGCCGAAATGGCCGCACGAAATAATGAGTTGAGGAATAAAAGAGGTGATCTGGCCGCACAAAATACTGAGATTAAAGGTGATATAGCTGCCCAAAGCGATAAAATAGGTGATTTGAAAGCCGAAATGGCCGCACAAAATAATGAGTTGAGAACGGAGATAGTTTCTCAAAAAGATGATTTGAAAGCCGAAATAGCCGCACAAAATACTGAGATGAGAGCTGAAGTGGCTTCTCGAGTTGGTAAGATTATTGATCACTTCAAGGATCATAAAACCGAACTCAATAGACAATGCAATAGTTTAAATGTTGAATTTGTCAGTGAAAAAGATGATCTTGATAGTGTTAAGTTAGATTGTAAACATGGAAAAGAGAAAGGCAACGCATATAAAAATGTGGATCTGCTACTGGAAATCAAGAATTGTAGAGATAGCACAGATAATGCCTTTGACCACGCAACTACTGGTAATGCATGGCAGAGTGTCTATGTCGCTGGTGACATGTCTAGGAACTGTGAAGAACAATCACACAGATTAGAGAGCTGTGAGACTAAACAGTACGCTTTGCACTTCAAAATACCTAGGTATACAAGTCTGGCACGATCTGAAGAGAGATCCACACGAAAGGTATTCTATTCCTCGCCGTCAGCAAAATGTGTCATGGACATTTATCGCAAAGGCAGAGTAACGAGTGGTAATGAGGGGGAACGAAACAGAGTTTACGTTTCGCAGAGTGGTCCGAGTAAAGAAGAGGCGTCCATTCATCATAGATACAAAGTGCCCTTCGTCGTTACCGGGGAAGTCGGAGAGATTTTTCCGAAGCATATAGCCACACTTGAATCGTTTATAGAAAGTGGGGATTTAAGGAAGAGGAATTCCGAAGGATGGCTTAGAAGCATAACAGGTGATGCTAGTAAAAGAGCTTCAGGCAGAGACAGTACTTCAAAGACTAACTTTCTGGATGAAACTAAGCCTCAGAGTTACGATCAGAGAGAAGTAAAGCCCTCAGACAATCTCAACGAAACCATGCTGAATTTCTTTTCTGAACAGTCAATGTGCAGATTTGGACATTATAACCATTTAGATTATAAGGATATAGAAAAGTTTTATCACGACTACAAGAGCTCTAAAGTGGACAATATCATGTTACAGAACTCGTCGCTGATCTCCAGAATGAACAATTTGGCAATCATGACTGATATTTCCCTGGCTAATTACAATGAGAGCTCCAAGAAAGTGAATTCGGAAGAAACAGCAAATATGACCTCCTCGGGTCATGTGTTTTGCTGGAGACCCGAGTGGCGCCATCGGATGGTAGATAAAAACAGCACAGGAGGTGTCGGCAACAAAGTGAGTCTTGTCTTGGCTCCTGCACTTGCTGCTTTAGGTCTCAAGGTCCCTATGATCTCCGGTCGTGCTCTCCAATTGACGGGAGATACTCTGGACAAATTAGAATCCATCCCTGGCTTCACAGTCGACTGCACTAAAGATAAAATCGAGCAGATGATGGAAGACGTCGGATGCTGCATCGTAGGACAGACAGAGGAGCTGGTGCCAACAGATAAGGAGATTTACCGCTGCAAGGATCTGACGGCTACCGTAGATAGCGTTCCTCTAAGGAGATGCTCAATTGTGTCCAAAAAGCTGGCTGAAGGAGTGTGCGCTTTGGTTTATGATGTTGAATTCGGAAAAGGAGCTATTGATCTCATCAGTACAGAAGATGTTGCTGTTGATTTAGTTAAGAAAATGGTTGCAGCATCACAAACTCGTGGAATGAAGAGTTCAGCTGTTATCAGCAACATGGATTCACCTCTTGAAAACTCTGTTGACAACTCTCTGGAAGTGATGGAAGCTGTTCAGTGTTTCCTTGGTAACGGATCCTTGGAACAGCAAGAGCTCGTCAAAGAGTTAGGAGGAGAACTTCTGCGTTTGGTGAACATTGTGGATAATAGGGTAGATGAAGCATCACGTGTCTGCAAGGTTCTGCATAACGGCAATGCTTTGAACAAGTTTCGTAACATGTTAATAGAACAAGGAGTATCTGAAGATGTTGCAAGCTGGCTATGTGAAGGTAAAACAGAAAAAATTTTGCTAGCAGCCCGACACATCACTGATTTCACTTATACAGGAGAAACAGGTAAGGTTGTCGGATTAGAAGCTGCAGTCCTAGCAAGAGTATGGAAGGAGGAGATGGACCGAAGCGCTAAAAAGAATTATGGAGCTGATATAATTGTGAAGCACCTTGGGGATCAAATTGAATCAGGTGAAATATGGCTGAAGGTTCATCACGACAGTTCTGAATTAAGTGAAAGTCAACTGACAAAAGGGTCAGACTGGAGGATGAAACTCCTCCCTAGATTTTATGTCACTAATGACTTTCATTCCTTGTTACTGTTGATAGAAGTAAAAATCCAAAGAAGAAAACTTTCGACAAAGAAGAAAACTTTTTACAGGTTTTGCACGAAAACTCTTAGTCGATTCTTCTCCCTGCAGAGACATAAACGTGTTCACAAGGGCTATAGGCCTTACACGTATTATGTTTGTGGACGAGGCTTCAGTCAGAAAAGAAATCTACGTCATAATGAGATTCGCTTTCATTTTGACACAGACGTGGTATATCGCATTCGTCGATGTCCAGCTACAAAGTGCAAGGTGGTTCACGTGGATCGTTTGGCCCCGTTTCATCGAAGAACTGAAGAAACTTTGGAATCCAGAATTGTTCGGGACGAACAAGACCTAGGAAGGGGGCAGTGTTACGACAGAAGAATCTGGCAACCGAAAGCAAAGTTTCAGCCAACGAATAAGAACGTTGGGAGAATTTGGAGAAGAAGAGTGGAGCGTTAACGGTCGTTTTGTATTGTAACGGTTGTTGTGTTGTAACGGTCGGTGAGTTCGAAAATGGACGGTGAGCTGTTCTGAGACAGGCGCGTAAGTATCAAGAAGTAACTTGATGTGTTGTGTATACACGGAAGGATAAAAGTGGGATCTTTTATCGTTAAGTATCAAGAAGTAACTTGATGTGTTGTGTATACGCGGAAGTATAAAAGTGGGAACTTTTATGGCTAACTTCGAATGTCTACACGGACTGTCTTTTTGTTCGGCTAGTGTGTGAAAAGTTATTAGCACAGGACGAGAATTGGTTTACGAGTGAAGATCTTCGGGTGACCTGGTAAATCAAGTAAAAGGTAGTATTTAGTAAAATACACAGAGCTGATATTGTGTGCTCTACGCAGGAAGATTGATGACTTGTGCATGTTAATAGTTAATTTGTTAATAAGATACTTCATCCATATTTCCTTTGTAACAATTTACCTTGTATTGAATTTGGTTTTGAAATATAGCTTTTAATACTCACGCTCAGTGGCTATCCATTTTTGTAATCCGCAACAATATTTATGAATATTTAAAGAGTTATGGAAGCTAGAATATTTAATAGCGTCAGTGTTAATCCTAAGAAACTTATAGAAATATTAAAAGAATAATTTACACATCTACAAATATATACTTATTTTATTATTTGGTTTAAAGCAATAATTAAATTTTAACTCCTGGAGTAAATTCTTATGAGACATTGCTGTGCTAAATATTAAAATTCATAATATCCTTTAAATCAGGCGTGTTCAACCTGCGGCCCGCGGGCCGCATGCGACCCTGGAAAGCTAGTAATGCTGCCCACCAAATCGTAAAGTTTACGTGCTCACGACATAAGCTTTCAACATGATTGTGTGATTTTCAGCGAGTTTTTGATATCCCACTAGTTTTATGTTGCCCTTTTTTTTAATTTTATAATAAAAAAATAAGAAAATAAATGAAGTTTTATTATTCATAGCTGTCCCGTGGCCGAGTGGTTAGCGCACTTGGCTACTGATCTGAGGGACCTGGGTTCGAGCCCCGGGTAAGGCATGGTTGTATGTCTCGTTTTTCTGCTGAGGTCCTGCCATCCTCACAGACCTTCTACTATGGCATATAAACTGACAGGCTCCTGTCAGACCTCTGTGGCAAGCAGCAGCTTGAGGGGGTATTTATATATATTTTTTATTTATTATTCATATACATTAACTATATTATATATTTTATATGATGCCCAAAACAATTCATCTTCACTCAATGTGGCCCAGGGAGGTCAAAAAGTTGGACATGCCTGCTTTAAATAATGAGCAAGTGTTATTAAAAATCCATTTGTAGATATAATTAAAAATCTTATTTCAATTGAAATTCGATGACAACACTCTTGAACCTTGTAGTGTCCCGGGTTCGGATCCTGTCAGACTGTGACAGATGTCGTGACCAGTCTGAGAAAGGCGGCGATAGAGAGACGATGATATTATTGCTACTTAACTCTCTTCTGTGAAAAGAACAGGTTCACGGGTTTTTACGCCCGTGCCTCTGTATGCTTCAACTTTACTGTGTTGAATGAAGAATAGGAACTGTCCATCAATTAACTGCACGAGAGTTAGATAGGGACGACACAGTTTATTTATAATATGTACATCTACGTGCTGGGAATGAACTCCACTCCGTGGGCTTTTGCTGCTTCACTGCTGCAAACAATACTATAATGAGGTGGAGAATCGCACACTCTGCGAAACTCGGCGAAAGGATATCCAACCTTTGCCTACACTGTGGTTCCTTCTGAATCCACAAAAATAAAAGGACAGATTCTCCAAGAATCTAGATTCCCTCCTGGAATCACACCCTGACTTCAAGGGTTACTTTTTGAGAAAGGCGGCGTCCTTTTGACGCGTGTCAACGCAACCTCTTCGCTTGACAGCTAACGCACAGACTCATTCTTCCAACTCCTTCCCCTAGCCTCGTGCGCGGACTAGTTAGTCATACACGGCATAAACAACTGCTGGCATTCGTCACCACTTACACGGAGCAGCTTTAGACCCGAAAAACAACAGTGAGTCATCCCAGCACAAACATTTCCAAGAACACATAAAAATATGTACAACAATATAATACAACAAAAATTAAATTATTTATTACACAATAAATAAATAAATATAAAATTCGAGGGACATGACAAACCTGAACAACATTTGTCTTGAGCTAGATGAAATAAGAACTCCTGATAACTTGCCAAATGTTCTAATCACTGAGTTAGCGTCACTGATCAAGATTTCCTCTACTAAAGGAATGAAACTTCCTCCATCAGTAGATGTCTGCCATGTGACAGCAGAGAAATGCACAGGAGGTCTTGAGTTCATATCCCACTCAGTACAAGGCAATTGTTTTTCTACTTTGAGTTTGATGTTCAGGAAAGCTACAGTCATATTTCAGTCCATTTTTAAATATTATTGGGATATTTAATTTACCTTCAATCACATTTTACCATAAAAAAATATGTTTTAGAACTTATGTAACATCGATTTGGCTTTTCCCTGTATTACATGGAACTTTTCTGATTTTTATTTTGTCTAGGTGGTATAAAAAAAAAATAATAAAAATAAATACTCCCTCAAGCAGCTGCTTGCCACAGAGGTCTGACAGGAGCCTGTCGGTTTATATGCCAAAGTAGAAGATCTGAGAGGATGGCAGGACCTCAGCAGAAAAACAACACATACAACCATGCCTTATCCGGGGCTCGAACCCAGGTCCCTTAGATCAGTAGCCATGCGCGCTAACCATCGACCATGATAGATAAAATGATATCACTGAGCTTGAATTAGATTGGTTGTTTACCTTCAACCCAAAATCAGATAACTATATTAATAAATTAAGCAAAGTTTAATAATAAGCGAACCGTTAATTAAAAATGTTCTAAATCAGAGGGAGTTCAAGAATTATTCTTTTCCATTTAAAATACCCGAAACAAGTAAGTAAATGAATATTTTGTTTTCATTTTAACATCCGTTGTTTAAAGATGTAATCATCTAGTAACAGCTGTTTCTCAGAAGCTAAAGAAAGCCGCCTGCGAAATTATCTTCCGCAGAATAGCAGCTTTAACACCTTTTTCCCCTTTCGATGCTTTCACGATGTAAGAGAAAACCAGACTCTAACATCAGACGCTCAGGATGGCTGCTTGAATCGTGCACTTGCGAATTAAGAAAGTCCGCAGCACGCCATTGGCTGCCTCCTTAATGGGACCATCTGGCAGAGCAATTTATGAAGAGAGAAAAACTGTTCGCTGATAGAGGAGATGATGAGCTTGGAGCGGCGGTAATGGCAAGACGGATGCAGGAAGTTACGGCACATCCAGTGGGAGAAAGTGGCTTGCAGATAAAGTGACTCGAAATGAATTGACCACACGTTACGAGAGAAACAATGACTTACATTGGGATTGTTTGAGTACGTGAATGGAACTCTTTTTCTTAATGGAGTCAAAAGGTCCGGCAAAGACCTTGAAGGTTCAAGTGTGTCGTCTTATTTTTTTTACTGATCGTTAGAATTATGATACCGGAAAATTTTTAATAATAAATATCCCTCCCCCTCAAGCAGTTGCATGCCACAGAGGTCTGACAGGAGCCTGTCAGTTTATATGCCATAGTAGAAGGTCTGTGAGGATGGCAGGACCTCAGCAGAAAAACGACACATACATCCATGCCGTACCCGGGGCTCGAACCCAGGTTCCGTAAATCAGTAGCCAAGTGAGCTAACCACTCGGCCACGGGGAGGGGGGCTCGAACCCAGGTCCCGTAGATCAGTAGCCAAGTGAGCTAACCATTCGGCCACGGTGCGGGGGAGGCTCGAACCCAGGTCCCGTAGATCAGTAGCCAAGTGAGCTAACCACTCGGCCACGGGACGGCTTAAAATTTTAATGCCATAAGTAATACTTTTGAAATTCAGTGGGTTATATTGGAAAAAAGTAAAAACAATAGATAAAACAATCATCACTTTAACGTACAAGCAATAAACAATTAAGTATTTATACAGTGATTTCATCAAGAGAGTTTCCATCTCATGCTAAGCTTAAAAATAAACCGACCTACCAAAACATATATCATTGGGAATCTAACTTTAAAGCTCTATAGTTTCTAAAATATTCATTATATAGAAAAAGGAGACTGAATATAAATGATAGATCATAATCAAATCTATTTAAATTTTAACAGCATTTATTCAGTCTTTAATGAGTTAAGATTTAACAATAAATTAACTTGTCGCTTGGCTACTGATCAAAGGAACCTGAGTTCGAGTCCTGGATAAGGCATGGATATTGTGTTATCTTTCTACTGGGGTCTCGCCTCCCTCAAAGATCTTCTCTTTGACGTATTAAACAGGCAGGTTCCTGTCATACCTCAGTGGCAAACAGATGCTTTGGGAATATTTATATTTCTTTTACGTTTTATTATTCACAGTTCTTCATAGTTACAAAGTATTTAACCACTATTACACTGTTTAATCATCTCTCGTATTCACATTAGGTACAGTCGCTCAAAAAAGTATCCGAACACTACTGTTGATTACAAAATTCAGAAAAAATATCTGGCAACGATTTTTATAGAAATTAGTGATCCGACAACCTTCGTGTCACGTGACACGAAGGTTGCCAGATCACTAATTTCTAAAAGAAATCGTTGCCAGATATTTTTTTCTGAATTCTGTAATCAACCATAGTGTTCGGATACTTTTTTGAGCGACTGTAGGTGGTCATACTATTTTGATACTAGATCGTGTGGGCTCACTCACGGAAATATTGAGCGTGTGCAGTTACCGTTCACAGCAAACTGGAGCGTGTGCAATTACTGCACACGCTCCAGTTTGCTGTGAACGGTAACTGGGGTGTGTACAGTTGCTGTACACGCTCCAGATATTTTTCCTGAATTCTGTAATCACGTGACACGAAGGTTGCCAGATCACTAATTTCTAAAAAAATCGTTGCCAGATATTTTTTCTGAATTTTGTAATCAACAGTAGTGTTCGGATACTTTTTTGAGCGACAGTACTACTGATCTACGGGACCTGGGTTCGAGCCCCGGGTAAGGCATGGATGTTCGTGTCGTTTTTCTGCTCAGATCCTGCCATCCTCTCAGACCTTCTACTCTGGCATATAAACTGACAGGCTCCTGTCAGACCTCTGTGGCAAGCAGCTGCTTGAGGGGGTATTTATTATTTTTTATTTATAAAAGAAAATTGTTTTGAGCAGGGAGGAATTTAAACTCATTATCTCCTGATAGAATTCAGTGGTCAGAGCACCTGACATGTCGTCAGGAGGTCGTGGGGTCATATCCCATCCGCCTCAAGACAATTTGTTTTCTTTCCCCACTTGTCACCACAATATTTCAACAGCGTGTTAATAATTAAATACCTTGTAAGTAAATTATCATGTTTTATAAAAAAAATCATCAGAATTGTCTAATATTGAAATAGTCATTATGTCAACTTTCGAAATGTACATTTAATTTATTAAATGATTCGGAACAATACTTATTATTTAAGTTTTAATCAATTTGTGAGGTTAATTCTGAAGACTGTAGTGAAATATTCTAGCAGCCCTAAATCTTTAAATACTGTAAAAATATTGGTGAAAAATCGAGATTCAAATAGGTTTGATTATAATCTTTATTTTAATTTCACTCATATTTTTCTATTAAATACATACACTGAAGAGCCAAAAGATTACGATTACCTGCCTAATATGATGTTGGTCCTTTACGTGTCGCCAAAACAATTCTTACCCAGCGAGGCATGAACGCTACAAGATTTCTAAAGGTGTCATGTGATATCTGGTATCAACACGTTACCAACCAGCAGATCCTTTAACTCTTTTTAGTTATATGGTTGAGTCACCACAGATCGGATATGCTGTTCCAACACAAACCACAGATACTCGACTGATTGATGTCTGGAGAATTTGGAGGCCAGGGCAATACTTGGAAGTCTTCCTCATGTTCCGCCAACCATTCTCGAATAATCCGGGCAGTGTGGCATGGCGCATTTTCTAGCTGAAAGAATGCACTACTAGAGGGGTATACTGTTCCCATGAAAGGATTCAATGATGCAATGATGTTTAGGTAGGTGGTAGACGTCATAGTTTCCTGCACATGAATGACTGGACCCAGGATTTTCCCAGCAGAACATTACCCAAAGCATTACACTTCCTCCACCGGCTTGTTTTTGTCCCACTGTGCTTCATGGTGTCAACACTTCCCCTGGTAAACGACGCACACTTACTTGGCCGTCCACATGGTACATCAGAAAACGAGATTCATCGGACCAGACGACCTTCTTCTAATCATTCAAGGTCCAGTTTTGATGCTCACGTGCCCATTGTAGGCGCTTTCGACAGTGAACCGAGGTTTAGCATGGGGACTCGGAGCTGCCTGTGGCTATGCAGCCCCATTTTTAGTAGGGTTTGATGTATTGTGTGTTGTGACACATTACTTCAGTCACCAGCATTCAAATTACGGTGAATTGCGCCACAGTATCCCTTCTGTTGATTCGTACTATACAGGATAGCCTTCATTCACCTCTAGCATTGATGTGCTGTGGTCGGCGGTTCGTGGTTTTTCCCTCGGACCACTTGCCGGCGGTTCGTGGTTTTTCCCTCGGACCACTTTTGAAGGTACTAACCACGACTGACCGTGAGCACCACACAAGCCTTTGCCATCTTGGAAATGTTCTGACCCAGTCGTCTGGCCATTACAATTTGGCCTTTGTCAAACTCACTTAAGTCCACTGCCTTTCCCATCTGAAGAACAAGAAAAACACTGATTAACAGAACTCAGTATCGGGTGTTATTTACACCGTTTCATGACCTTCACACACGCTATCGTTTACCTGCAGTTGCTATAGTTTGCATAAAGACACGTTGGTCATAATGTTTTGGCTCTTCGGCGTATTTTAGAAGTTATAGAAAACCCAAGTTAGATTCCCATTGGCATAACATGAAAATTCCCTAATATTTTGGTAGAGCAGTATATGTATATGTATATATAACATCAGCGTTACATCACCTTGAAAGGTTGGAGCAGGGTCAACGCTGGCTCAGTCGGTACCGCGCCAGGCTCGTAATCTGCAGTTCCCAGCTTCGGGTCCCACCTGGGACAATTTTGAGATTATCTCCACAAACTCTCGGTCAGTAGGGGACACCGATGGGCTTGGAAAGACAGTCCATTGGATGGGACGTTAAGCCGTGACACCGTGTTTGGAGAGCCATATCCAGTGCATGTTAAGAACACCCTGGATGGCCTTGATGGGAGGCTTCCATCTATTCCCTAATAACTGTCCAGTAGGTTCTCTTCACCCACTCTTCTCTCGGCTCTTGAGGTCCTTGTGAGCTGGCCATTTAGTCCATTGTATGCAAAAAAGTGCCACTCAGCGTTAAAACCGCCCAACCCTTCAATTGTTTTTCTTTGCATGGTATGAAATAGGCAACAAGTTACGGAATCAGGGTTTTTGAAAAGTTTTTTTCCACAGCTGAAATATTTTGTTACTGTAAACTGAAAACTTTTTTATATTATTTAAATCATTCTTTAATTTCTTAAAAATTAAATTTTCGAAGAGGGAGGAGATTTTTAACTTTCTCCTCCAGCTTACGCTATCGAAATTAAGCTAAACAGATTTCAGCTATTTTAGCATTTAGGTCTTAACATGAAAACATAGGTGATTCTATGTCTTTTGATTGGGTTGTTTTACCTCAGAGCTGCACTTTTCGCACACAATGGTCTAAATGGCCAAGTCACAAGAACTACAAGTCCTCAAAGAAGATTGGGGGAAGGGGGGACCCACTGGACAACTGTTAGGAGACAGATGGAAACCTCCGGCCTAGGTCATCCAAGGTGCTCTTTAATGTGCACAGGGTATGGCTCTACAGTACACGGAGCCACGGATTAAAGTCCCATCCGACGGGCGGCTGCCTTTCCAAGAATAAAGTTTCTGATATCTCAACAATTTTAAATTCTTGAAAATCGGGAATCAGATATCTGAATTTGTAAGAATTCCCAAAAAATTTATTTATGTAGAACGTAATTGTTTTCCTTAATCTCTTTTTCAAATCTTTTAGTAAAAGTAACCAAAATTTCAATTATTAGAAACAAAATTGAAATTATTATTATTATTTTTTTAATAATAGTAATAATAACTTTATTACCGTTCTCATTTACAGAAACATTACAACAGAAAAATTACCCACCAACTTTGGATAGAAACTGCAAAAGAAATAATATAAAATAAAATAAACGATTTAAAAATGAAAAAAAAAATAAAAAAATTGACAGAAACATACACTTAATAAGTATCTAGGAGTAATCTATGAGTTACTTAACAAATCTTACAGATTGCAAAATCAAAATTCTACTGTAAAGGAAAATCTCAGGCAATTGAAAAAAAAAATAAGAAATTACATTAAAAGCGTCTTTAATATTATCACTATTTACCAAATAAAATTTGGTTTTTTTCTTCTTTAATAGTATTAGGTAAACAATTATACATTTTTGGTGCAATAAAATTAAAATGCTTATTCATGGTTTCTTTCCGTGATTTCACAACTGAAACCTGTTTGTTGAATATCTGGTATCGTATGGAATGAACCGGTTTTCAATCCAATTGTTGTTTTCATGTAGAAATAAAAGACTTCTATATAAATATAACTTTCTCAAGGGTAATACATCATTGCTTATGTAATGTAACTTTACATTGTTAATATTACTATTTGAAACTAGTTTTACAATTTTGTTTTGTAATTTCACTAGAGGGAGTAAGTTTGATACATAATCTCCCCCCCCCCTCCACCAACAAGTGATTCCATAGCTTAAAATTGAATGAGCCCAAGCGAAATAAACTAAAATTAGCAACTTGTTATGAGAACATGATTTAAAATAATATAACTTGTAAAAAATGAAACTTAATTTTTTTACCCACTGTATCTATATGTTTCTTCCATTTTAGATTTTGTTCAACATAAATGCCTAGATATTTAACACATTAGACCTATTCAAAGTTTTACATACACATCCGTTTACCAAATTACAACCAGAATTACGGTATTTTATGACAATGTCTTTACTTATATTCATTAAGCCAAAATAGATAAAATTAGTTTTATCCACATTTTTTTCCAGTTTATTTCTACTTAACCCGTCTCTTATGCTTTTTAAAATCATTGTTAATCTTAAATAATAACTCATTATTAGTTTCATTCGAGTACACTATTGCTGTGTCATCCGCATAAACTGTGATTTTGCCGAATAAATTTAAATTGCAAAAATCATTAATATATATTAAAAACAATACTGGCCCAAGAATAGAACCTTGCGGTACAGCACCATTCAAAACAAGCATATTACTTTCCAATTTATTTACATCCACATATTGTTTCCTGTTTTTCAAATATGTTTTAAACCAACTGAATGCAAGTCCTCTTATTTCTATTATACTTAATTTGTGCATTAAAATTTCATGGTTTATTGTGTCGAAAGATTTTTTTTATATCAATAAATAAGGCTAAATTTTTCCTATGTTCATTTACACTGTTATATATGTTGCCGGTAAGTTGTAACGTAACATGTTCTGTACCCAATTCATCTCTAAACCCAAACTGTTCATCTGATAAGAAATTATATTTCGATAGAAATTTAATTAATCTCTTTTTCATTAGTTTTTCAGTTATTTTTGAAAAAATAGGGAGTTTGTAATAAATATAAAACAAACATTTTTATGTTAATTTATATTTATTACAAAGCAAAATATTTATATGCTCTTTAATATAACATTTATTATAACAAATATTATAAAACAAAACTATTAAATAAAACTTTTTTTGTTTAGTTTTTAATGCAATGATTTTAGTTAAAGCAACTACTTACGCTTTGCGTTTAAAGTGATACTTTAAAACACATACGGCATCGATCGCTTCATCTGATAATTCTTGACTTCTGCTTAGAAACGAAATATCCTAAAGTCAAGAAATTTCTTTCGTTTTTGTGTCGGTGTTAGTCTTATAGTTGAAAGACCTTCCAAAAGAAGTTTTATGTTTGGTGTTACTATGTCCGACACTTCATAGATGTTGAATCCTTGCCAGTGAGATAAAAGTTTCGAGGGATGGATTGGTTTTATCTAGATAATGATATTGCCTTTTCTAGTTCGTTTTTGACTTGTTTTCAGAAGAAGAAAAAAACGAGGTAATATTTTTATTTTGTTGTCTTTTTACCTGTCCGTCTGCACATATCAAACTTTTTTGCTTTTAGCCATAAACTAAAAATTATTTCTGGGTTCGATAGGTATTGACGAAATATTAAGATTCGCACTTTGGAAATCTTTCTATAGTTATAGTTGCGCCATTTACCCCAGGGAGGGTGGGAAAGCGCAACTTCTTTGTTTTCAGAGCTTAATGAAAAAAATTTTTTCAGTTGAATAGGTACGAACGAAATATGATGATCCATAATTTTCAAATTCTACAAATAGCCTTAATTTGCCATCATGAGAAAGCGCTAAGTGTAAAAAATGTAAAACGTAAAGTAATATCGCTAACCATGTATTTATTTTAGAAATTAGAAATTTTGGTGATATAATTTTTGATAAAGGACGATTTCATTAAAATATAATTGATTAAAATTCGACCATCGCTTTTTATTTTTACAAACTTAATTTTAAAATTTTAAATAATATTTCAATATATTAATAATAAATAAATATTTTCATTTTATATGCACTGGAAGATTTGTCCCTTAACACATAAGAGGATAAGAAAACCCAATTTCTTCGTTTTAAGGGCTAAATGAGATATGTTTTTTGGGTTTTATAGGGTAAATAATATTATTATTACATTTTCCAATCACCCATTAGTACTAATCACTACTGTTAAAGGGGGCGGGGGTGGCTCAGTCGGTAGCGCGAAAGGCTCGTAATCTGTAGTTCGCAGGTTCGAGTCCCAGTTGAGTCAGCGTTGAGATTTATCTCCGCAAAATTCCCCGCCCTGCCCACGGTCAGTAGGGGACACCGATGGGCTTGGAAAGGCCGCCGTCCGTCGGATGGGACGTTAAGCCGTGGCCCGTGTGCGGGAGAGCCATACCCTGTGCACGTTAAAAATCACACTGGATGGCCTTGACGGGAGGCTACCATCTGTCTCCCAACAGCTGTTCCAGTGGGTCTCCTCCCCCAACCTTCTCTGAGCCTTCGGGGTCCATGTGACCTGACCATTTAGCCCATGGTGTGCAAAAAAGTGCCGCTCAGAGGTAAAACAACCAACCCAACTACTGTTAAAGAGTGCAAAATTCGGTAAATGAAAAACTTTATTTTCTCTGAAACGAGCAATCCATATTCTCCAGAGGTGATATGTTATACTTTTAATGGAACCTTTGTGTTTGTGCTTCACTTTCGTTACCCGTGTTTACTGCAGTCTCTGAATTCTCCCCCCCCCCCCCTCCTTCTACTACATAGACTGCTGGATTCTTTAAAAATCCTTTCCATAATCGATTTTGGTCAATTTTTATCACTTTAGTTGACTTCAGACTTCTGTGGCAAGCAGCTGCTTGA
Source organism: Ryuthela nishihirai (assembly GCA_038380435.1). Classification (NCBI taxonomy): domain Eukaryota; kingdom Metazoa; phylum Arthropoda; class Arachnida; order Araneae; family Heptathelidae; genus Ryuthela; species Ryuthela nishihirai. Next base: position 88,427,893 of record JAWZYU010000001.1, on the reverse strand, counting down.
GGGGATATTTATTTTTTTTATTTATTTATTATGAAAGAAATCAATATTGTTTTATTTCTCGTGGAAGCAATTCGGATTACTCAAAAAAGTTTATTATTATTTAGCATTAATTTTTAATAATTATTATTTATAACGATTTTTAATAATTTATAATAATAATAAATAATTATTATTATTTATTATTTAGCGAAACTAATAATTTATTTCTTCGTTTGAATGTATATTTTTCATTTCTGCCAAAAGTTGATTACTTAAAATAGAGTTCTGTTCTTGCAAAGCATTAAATAAATATCAAAACTTCCCTCATTGATTAAAAGATCTATCTCATGTTTGCCTAGAGATGTTGCATTCACCTCCCTGAAGGTCTTTGCTAGTGTAGAGCCTGTCATCTATTAAAATAAAGACATGGGGGAAGGGGAACCACTGGACACTTATAGAGAGAGAGGGAAGTCTTCCGTCAATGACATCTGTCATGATCAGATGATCTTTGCCATGCCAAACAGTTCACCATCTGCAGAGTACTCACCAATAACATGCAGGTCGCTTGGAAAAAGGGTGAGAAGAAAACTGCAAGCATCATCTGTGCCTAAGGGGTCAGTCCCCCAAGCCTCGGACAGTTAGGAGCACCGTACCACGGCTGCTTGGCAGTGGGTAACAGAGGTCACGTGAGCGGAAGTGACCAGAGGGGGAGAAGAAAGGAAGAAGACGGCAGGCTGCAACCTTGAGGGAGAAAAGGGGTCAGAGGGAAAAGGGGTCAGAGATCGGCGTGGCAGCCAAGAGGACAGTGGTGGAAGTACGCTTGGCTCGGAGAGAAGGAGCGCATTGTCTTGGTCGAGGAACGGCGTCAATAACTGCCGAAGCTCGTAGCATCCTGTAAGCAGGAAGTCTGTGGCAAGCAGTTGCTTGAGGGGATATTTATTTTTTTTTATTTATTTATTATGAAAGAAATCAATATTGTTTTATTTCTCGTGGAAGCAATTCGGATTACTCAAAAAACTTTATTATTATTTAGCATTAATTTTTGATAATTATTATTTATAACGATTTTTAATAATTTAGTTTAATAAATAATAATTTATTTAATTATTATTTATTATTTAGCGAAACTAATAATTTATTTCTTCGTTTGAATGTATATTTTTCATTTCTGCCAAAAGTTGATTACTTAAAATAGAGCTCTGTTCTTGCCTCTCCTGCAGATAAGCAGATGCTTTGCGGGTCATTTGTTTAAACTTTTGTATAACTAACATGAATATGAATAAAGATTATTATTATTATTAAAAAAAAAAGTGTTTTGTGTGTTATATGCTGGATTTAATAGTCTGTAGTATTAAACATCGGTTAAGTTTATCCAGTACCAGTGTCGGTAGTCCACTCATTTCTGATTCCGTGTATGCTCGAGACCCCTTTGTTCCGGACTGAAGTGTCGGCGCACTGAGATAACGGTAGCGGCTGACAGCCAGGAGAGACCACCGCAACAACATCCATCATATTCTTTAACAGAATATGATGAATGGCCTTGACGGGAGGCTTCCATCTGTATCACAAATGTTGACACATGATATGCCGGTTTCCATAAATTTAGGAACAACTCTATATTTTGCCAATAGGAAGCTAACTTTGAGGCTCTGTAACTTTTAAAGTAAGTTCCTTTGGTTTGAAGAATATGATAGCAGTAAAGATTTCAATCAAATATATCAATATCTCGATTTTCAACACTATTCGTTCAATACTGAACAAGCAATAGAAGTTTGAATATTAAATAACAATGTCATTAAAAAAAATTGACTTTAGAAGTTAATTAAAACTTAGTAATAAGTATTATATCAAAGTGTTTAATAGAATAATGTATTTTGGAAGATTGTGTAAAGCAGTGGTTCTCAACTTTTTATGCCTCACGTATCCCCTGGAAATGTGTATGTAACTGGCGTACCCCTTGTATAGACAGATAAAACTATATATTATAGTATAACAATGGGAATAAAATAAAGCATATATATATATAACATATATCTAGCGACTTTTGAGCTCTCGCGGCGTACCCCAAAGTATTTTTACCGCGTACCCCACGTTGAGAACCCCTAGTGTAAAGACTTTTTTCACTATTCATCAGTTTCGGATAAGTTTCATATATACTTATACAAAATTATTCGGCCATTGGTGTTGTTCAACATTCAAACTTCCATAACTCATGTAATACTGAAGGAATAATGTTCAAATATTGAAATATTGATATATTTGATTGAGATCTTTACCTGCTATCACATTTTTCAAAAAAAGAAACTTATTTTAAAAGTTACAGAACTTCGAAGCCAGCTTCCCGTTGATATAACTTAGGATTATTCCCTAATATATGGAACCATTATATTTTAAAGCAAATTCTAATTATAATAAAATAATAATTTACTAGCAAATTTATTGGGCAAGGGGGAGTGCTCAGTCGGTAGCGCGCAAGGCTCGTAATTTACGCTTGATGGGCTCGAGTTCCAACTGGGCCAGTGTTCAGATTAATCTCAAAACTCCATGCCCTCGTTCAGTAGGGGACACTGATGAGCTAGGAAAGACCGCCGTCCGTCCAATGGTATGTTAAACCGTGGCCCTTGTGCGGGAGAGACACACCCTGCTCATGTTAAAGACAATGCTGGATGGCCTTGAAGGGAAGAAACCATCTGTCTCCCAACAGATATCCAATGGATCCCCTCCCCAAACCTTCTCTGAGCCCTTGGTGTCCTTGTAACCTGTGCAAAAAAAGGGACGCACAGAGGTAAAACAACCCTAGCAAATTTCTCGAGAAGCGAGCATTTTGGAAATCGTCTACATCTCGAGAAGAAACTCTCTCCTAATCCAACGTTGTCCTTTTTCTCACCGGGACAGAAAGGGAGTTAGCAGAGAAAAACCTGGGAACAACAGATTACGAGCATGGCACGCTACCTACTGAGCCAACCTCTGGCCGTTGACCATCAGAAACTGATGAATAAATTCCCTTGTTCTTCACCAAATTTCAAATCGCAGCTATTTAACTTTCCACATTGATGTAGTTCGTGAAGATCTAAAAGTTTTTTTTCAAAGGAGGAATTAATAATCAATGGAGGAAATATAATAATAAAATCATTCTGTTTTAACGCATACTGCTCATAAGCCAAGATGAAATAGAAAGTAATAATAAACAGATCATTTATTGTCACTAAGAAAATACTATTTAAAAGATCTGTTAAAGAGCAACTGCCTCTCAAAATTGATCCCCTCTCCTTCGTGACACATCCGAAAGATGGCTTACCTCTGGAACAAGTTCTGTACAGCACAGGATGCCAAACACGTTGAGGGTAGGGATGCCATTACATTTCGAACAACCTTTGTATAACATATACACTGGTTTCCATAAACTAAGGAAAACTCAGAAAAATTATGATAAACAGAAAACTATATGAATGATTTTAATAAAATTTGATGGAAACATGAAATTACAATGCTAGTTTCATAATGGCTTAAAATATTTTACAGTAGAAACATTTTTCGTCAAAAACTAACACTTACAGGAACTTGTCCAAATATGAAGTGTCAGAATGGAATGGACAAAGTTCTTTAATAAGGAGTGTGGTCACCCCTTACAACAATGCAGGCACGACAGCGATATTCCATGCTGTTTATGATGTTGTGAATCAGCTCAGTTGGGAGTAACGACCATTGTTCCTTTAAAGCAGTAATAAGCTCCCCATTTGTTGTAAGTGGCGGGTTGAGGGCAGCAACATGTCTCCCTATAGCTTCCCACACATGTTCAATCGGATTTTGTTCGGAAGATCCAGCTCGCCACTCCATGCACATAATGGTCTCCTCTTGAAGGTATTGTTCTACTAGTCGAGCTCTGTTTGGACGAATGGTATCATCTTGTAAGATTAATGTTTCAACTATTGCCCAAGCGTAAGGACGTACATAAGGGTCCAGGATGTAATCTCTATACTCTTAACACTGAGGTTCCCACTCATCAACACATAGAAGTCTATGCGTCCATCTAAGGAAATGCCACCCAAAACACACACGCTATCTCCGCCGTGACTGTCCCTTTGACGGATGTTCCTGGGATGATAGCGGGCATCACGTTCTCTTCATATCAAACAATGTTCGGAATCACTCTGAAAGCAATATCTGGACTCATCTGTGAAGAGTACGACCTCCATTGCTCTTCTGTCCAGTTATACGAGTGCATGCCCAAACCAACCGCTCTCTCCTGTGACTTGACGTGAGTCGTATATAAATTTCTGGCCTTCTAGCATACAGACCTACCTCGTGAAGCCTTCTACGCACAGTACAAGCTGATACAACCCTCCCAGTGGCTACTGGAAAAGAGGATCGTAGCTGAGAGCGAGTACACGTCCTGCTCCTTCGTGCTGTTAATCTCAGATAGCGGTCTTGTACAGCACTCGTAACTGTAGCCCTTCCTCGACTAAACCTCCAAGACGAAGAATCCGTGCCGAGAAATTGATTCCACAGTAGTAGTGGTATCCCACTAGAGGCCACCCCCATGCACAGTGCTTTCCTCCTTATGACGTCATCGACCACGCCCCCTTATGCGACCATCCACTACTTCCCCATTATTTGTATTCATAATTAATATTCCTAATTCATAAATCATAATTCACATCTCATAATTGATATTCATAACTCTGGAAGCAGGTATATTACTATAAATATTTATAAATTTAAACCTGGCATAAAAGAAATGTATTTTGCTAACTTACAAGGCATACTAAAAACTTTAAGGAATGATGATTGATGAAAATACAGTGAAAACAGACCTTTATTTTTCACTCTACAATTTTTTTACAGAATTCGTTGTACTTCCCATCTCCCTTTTGGATAAATTTTAGATGCGACCAGTTGCAATTTTTGGTGATAAAGTCTTCATCATCCTTAGAGCCTGGAATATTACTTTCATTTTGTTCAACAGCATTTGTACACAAAGCCAGAGTTATTCTTTCTTTGTTTTAAATCCTGATGCTGAAGTTTCTTGAGCTGTCACAAACGCTTTCGTTGGAGGAAGTTTGAAATTTAACCCAGTCTCATCTACATTGTAGATTTGTTCTGCGCATAGGCCTTCTTCTTCAATAAGCACTAAAAGTTTTTCTGAAAATTCCTTTGCAGCTGACAATTTCTCACCACAAACACCAAGGTAATGAACACCGTGCCGTTTTTTCCAGCGATAAAGCCATCCCTCGCTTGCTGAAAAATCTCCCCCATTATCGATTTTAGAATGAAGGATTAATGCTTTTTCTTTCAAGATTGGCAACTGATTGGAGTTCCTTTTCGAGGCTCTTGCATGAACCATAACCAAAGTACATCATCGACAATTTCATTTTTCCGCTTTTTAAGAGTGCACCGAGAAGAACGCGTTTTGTCAGACTCGACTTGAGTGCAAAAATCTTGTAAAGATTTTCAATTCCTTCTTTCATTTACTTTGCTTTTACCAACATCACAAATATGCTTTACTGGATCACCTTTGTCAATATGTTCTAACGCTTTTATTTTCATCTCCATCGTAACGACAATACGCTTACGTTTGCATCCACTCATTTTGTATCACACAATAATTAATAGATCACAACACACACTCATGTATACGCACAGTTACACGAGTTTCCGCTTCTTGGAACTGAAGCAAATAAATAAAACAAGCGGCGACTTGCTTCAGCTTCTTGGAACGACCGGTTAAAGCGGTGGCCGGTTGAGCCGAGACCGGATAAGAGAGAGTCTACTGTATCTATGATGGTAGAGTAAATATACAAAATGTCGTGAAAATCCAAGAGATCAAGGTTCAAAAGTTAAATAATATTGGATCACTTGACCTGGAATGACCTATTGTTCATATTAAGCTTTAACAAGAGAAAAGATAATTATAAGTTACATATATTTCGCTCAGTAATAACCACAAGGTGGTGTAACTGCAATGTAAAAAATTCCTATAGGGCCCTAAAAGTAGAAAATAAACCTATAGCATATCGATGGTGCAATCGCTCACTGAATTCATTTCACTTCGAAGGGAGATAGGGCACCGGCAATGTTGTAGAGTAGGTAAATCGGCGCCCATCTTTCTTCGAAGCCAATACGAACTCAGTGACCGATTGCAAAAGAGATATGCTTTAGGTTTATTTTCTACTTTTTATGGCCCTATACGATTGATTATTTTATGATTATTTTACTTCAAATAAATCAAAAAAATGAACTTAAGCATCACTCAAAATAACCAACTCAATCTTTATGTTTTCGTTATCAGAGTAGTGCAAGGGTAGCAGCTGTTACACAAGAGTATTTTGTCTGAGTATACTTGGTTGGTTGGTCGGTTTGTGAAATTGACAAAACGTTGTTCCACCATATCTTTCGAACGCGATGGAGAAACTTAATGATTTTTCTGCCAAATGAATGCTTGTTATGCGGGGAGTGTCATAGGCTATAAGCAGGCCCCCCTGAAAAAGGGGAAATGCAAAAACAATTCTTAAGCTGTATCTCCAGAACGCGCAGACCGAAAGTAACAATCTATACGTGGAATGAAAGCTTCTGACGCGGGGAATGTCGTAGGTTACAAAACATTGACCCCTTGTGCTCTATTCTCCCCTAAAAAGGGGAGGAAATGAAAATTATTCTTCCACTATATCGCCTGAATGCGAGTGCAAAAATTAACGAGCTATGTGTCTAATGAAAGCTTATGACGCGGGGACTGTCGTAGATTATAAAAAATTAACCCCCATGTTTTCTCTCCCCCCAAGAAAAGGGGATATGCCAAACAATTGTTCGGCTCTATCTCCCAACGCAAATGCCGAAAGCAATATGTTATACGTCGAATGAATGCTTCTGACGCCGGTAATGTCGTAGGCTATGAAAATTTAACACCCCGTGCTTTCTGCCCCCTTAAAAAGGGGGGACAATGTGAACATTATTGTTTCTCTATAACGTTTGAACACGAGTGCGGAAAGTAACGAGCTATGTGTGGAATGAAAGCTTGTGACGCAGGGAGTGTCGTAGGCTATAAAAATGCAACCCCTCGCTCATCTTCCCCCCCCTAAAAAGGGGAAGGGTGTAAGAAGTCTTTCTACTACATCACTGAACGCCTACAGTTACGAGTTAGGTGTCAAATGTAAGCTCGTATAATGACGGTCGTAAAATATTTCGAATTTTGTCCCCACTATTTTTCCCCTAATAAAATGTAGGAGGGGGGGGGCAGATTTTTGTGGGAGTAGGCTTTAACTAGTCGTATCTTAAATTAAAGCTTGTGACCTCTCAAACCTAAATCCAAAAGGATGGTAAATGTGCTCGATGTATATGAGTCGTATATCAAAGTTTCTGAAGGAAGGTGTTTTTAGCGATAAAAAAAATGTAAATTAAAAATACCTATCTTCCTATAGGGCCCTAAAAAGTAGAAAATAAATCAAAATATCGATGATGCAATCGGTCACTGAGTTCGTATTGGCTTTGAAGGAAGATACGGTGCCGATTTACCTACTTGACAACATTGCCGGCGCCCTATCTTCCTTCGAAGTGAATACGAACTCAGGGAGCGATTTCACCATCGATTTTTACTTTCTACTTTTTCGGGCCCTATAGGAAGATAGGTAATTTTTTAATTTATATTTTTATAGTAAAGCCAACTCCTCCACATGAACAAATCTGAGTTCATAGAGGGTCAAAAAAGAGTCTGGATCCTGCCACTCGTCTCCCCCACCGTTGCCCACACTTGCTCAAATGCATTCATGTCCGAGAATTTGGCTGTCTACTTCATCCTACGAATATCTTCACTTTCACGGAAATTGGCGACCGCATGAGTACTATGGGGACGTGCGTTGTCCTCCATAAGATGGATCAGAATTGTATCAGTTGGTGAAAGAAAAATTATAGTCATTTAGTTCGGCTGGTTAAGGAGGGGGGGGGGGGGGGTCAATAGGAGACTATGGGACTGCGCAAGCTGACACTTCGACATTTCTCAGAACTCAAAGGTCGATGACCTATCCAGTCACCTATCAATCAAAACCATAAGATATGAGAACTATTGAAGCTTCAGTTGCACAGTCTCGAAGTCTGCCCATTGTACAGCACCAGTTGGCAATCATTCTACGCCATTGGAGTTGAGATTATTGGTTTAATTGCAACTAATAACCAACGATGTGACTCTTTCTTGTGTAATGCAAAGTGCAAACAAAGTACCATTTCCGTGTTGTTAACCTTGGGCATACATTTAACACTTTGAAAGTAGTAAAAACAAAAACTTTTATTCACATTCGTACGCTGCATTCACAATGGGTTTTTTTTTTTGTTTTTTTACATAGCATACATGTTATTACCAACTCAATACAACTCTATATCACACTTTTCAATATATAGAATAGCGACAGATTTCTAAAGAATACAAACCAAGTATAGTGAAGTGTTGTATTAAAGTCCTGAGTTAAGAGTCTAATTCGCAACTTTGACTTAAAAATAGTAAAAAATTTAACAATAAATATTAAATGCAATGAAAATAAATTGCCAAAAAGGATTCATCTCATATCTATATATTCTTATTTTCACATTCGTTATCTTTCTCAATTTTAGACATTATCTATTGTTAGTTAAAACAAAAAACACCAAGTATTGTGGAGTATCAATAACATGTTAGATAGAGATCCTTTTGCATCACTTTTCATCAGTTTCGAGATTGGCACAAGCAACTGAAAAGTTCTTTTTATCTTCCTCTTCCTCCTCATCACTTACCTCAATAAGGATTTCATTTTCTTTGAATGAACCCCATCTGGTCAGATCAATCATTGACGATAAATCCTCCGAAACGATAACAAAATCGACGCTTGAATCAGGTTTATTAATGATGAAAATTTCATCTCCTGTAATCTGGATGACACTAGTCTCTGCATCATCAGCTGCGGAGACATCACTTTTCAGTCTCTGAGAGTCTAAATGAGAATCAGTTTGATTATCCTTTACGGGCGGTTCCTGCGCTTTTTCCGAAGTTTCACTAGTGTTGTTTGCTGCATCCTCTTTATCATTACTTTGGTTCCGTTCATAATTTTCTCCCTTATTCTTACCTTGTTCATCGATGAATTTAGGGACACTGCTGCAGTAATTCATAACGTTTACCTTTAAGGGAGAAAGCGAAGAAATGCTGCAAAGGTGCTTCACATTCTTACTGTTCTTCTGTTTACCAGATCTTTCAAAGATTTCATCAAAGCTATTCGAACTATGTTCTGAAGTATCTGCTTTTTTACCATGTTCAGTTATGCTTTCCCCCACTGTACCAGTCATCGTGTTACAACGAAAGGATGTTTCAGAAGTCTTGAAACCTTCCTGAATATAATTTTCCTTAAGAACAGGAGAAGAATTTTCTGTAAAATCAAATTCTGGAAAGATAATTTTCCTTTCAGTCTCTTCCTCCTTTACCTCAATCCCTTCTGATTTTGCTTGGTAGTTCAAGTTTCTTTTATGTACTTGACTACTATCGTTTCTACAGCAGTAATCCAGTTCCATCCCTACATTTTGTGCCATGGTTTGACCGTGCATTTTGTCGCAAAAGTTAGAACTACAACAACAGTAATCAATTTTAAATTCCTCTTTGGGAAGCAAATTGCAATCGATTAACTTTCCGTCCTCATTGGATACATCCGCAATTACACTGCCAATTACTCCGAAGTCACTTTTACGGTCTTTACACCTTTTCGAAGCCCAAGTGTCAGAATGAAGCTTCAGCTTATCATCATCAGTAACAAAACCATCGTTTTCAGAAGAATCCCCTTCACTCTTTCGAGAATAGAACAATGGCATCTCTGGCCTTTCCTCTGCACTTTTTACCCGAGGATCGCACAAAAACAAATTCTCAGGCTCACAGCCTTCCTCAAACGTTGTCTTCTTCAGACCCTCATTCGCAGGGTGGATGACTTTTCTCACTGTATTCGAAATACTACGAAACGCTTTAGGGAATTGTCTGCATTTCGCAGCATTCTGCTGTAAGACGGTTTTCATTTCCTTCAGAGGATGCGCTAGATTATTCGAAATGGACCTCATTCTATCGGAATGGTCTCTTTCATCTTCTAATCGGAAACTTACTTCGACATCGTTTATCTCTGTCATGTCTTTGTGTCCTTTACTCTCATGAGATAATTCCGTAATATTTTCAATTACTGATCCTACGTCCTCAATCCCAGTATGGAAATCAGGAGACTGTTTTTGACAAAGAGAACAGTCGAAATCTAAAGAATCCAAAGTACTTCGGAGGTTTTCATCGCTTTCTTGCAATTTAAGAGCTAACTCGGAAGGCTTTACTTTATTTTTCCGATCGTCGTCTGACGATCCAACATCTTTCTCTTGACTGTATGATACACTTTTACATCCATTAAGGTCTTCCACTTTTTTTCTTGGCTTTTCGCAGCGCTTTTGAACCTCCTCAGGCTCTGATATCTTCATCGATCCATCTCGACTAAGTTTTTTCCAGTCTTCGTTTCCTTCCCTCTTCTTGAAATCAGCGTCACATGCGCAGTTTTCTCTCTCTCCAGAATCCGTATCATCTGTTTTACCCGCATCTCTTAACGAACGCTCCTTATGCAAATATCTCAAATCACAGCCGTCTGCTTCTCCATCAAGTTTGCTTTCTATTTCGCAACGTCTTTCACATATTCCGTATACTTGTCGATTATAACATCCGTTGCTTTTACCTTCTATCCCACTAACGGTTTCTGCGTTTCCAGTTTCACCTTCATTTCCTTTCTGAAGCGTTATTTCGCATTTCCCAGCTTCTTCCTCTTTCAATTCACCATTTGTTTTATTTGACGATTCGTGCATTTCTATTTTTTCTTCTTCTATTTGCTTTCCGCAATCTTTATTCCCTTCTGCTCTAGTCGCCTCTGTTTCATCTGCTGCCATCGATCTGTCTTCTCCCTCTATTCCCCCATACTTGTCTTTCCCTGTTTTTGCCATTGCATCATTAAACATTTCTTTCCCTTCTCTTCTATCACTTCTTCCTTCCTCACTTTCTCTTTCATTTTTGACTTGATCATCATTCGTTCCTGTGCCATTTCTCTTCTCTAATTTATCCAAATTTCCTTTTGATTCAACAGCAGCCACCTTGCAGTATCCATCCGTTCTTGCGCTGCCTTTTATTCTTCCAACTCTAGATTTGCTCTCCCATTTCTCCTCATCCGTTGTTCTGCTTTTTTTGGAAACCTTAAAAGCCTTCTCATCTTCTCTGCCTGTTGAACTGCGTTTTGCTTCTCCGTCTGTCAGTTCACTCTCGCGTTTCCTTCTGCCACCCTTTTCACAGTCTCGACTGCATTCCTCCTTTTTGGAAGAGCACTTTGTCTCGGAACTTCTTGTGGTTTTCAATCCTTCGTCTCGAGTCGTTTGACCTCTATTTTCTGTTCTCTCTGTTCCTTTTGCGTTTGTCTCAATGGTTACTGATTTGTCAACATTCCCTTCGAAATCTTTACTCTCGTCTGTCATACTTCCATCAAACCACCTGCAGTTTCTTTTCTGTCTATACTTTTTCTTACTGCCTTTTCTACCTCCTCTGTCCATCAATCCACTGACCTTTTCTACTGCTGCAGTTTCCGCTACTCTATTGTACCAAACAAATGTTATGGCCTTCTTCAATTTATCTCTTCCAACATCCACATCTTTCCTCACACATTCACCATTTTCGTAACTCTCATTCTTTATTTTAGCTGTTTCTTTCGCATCCTTTTTTCCTATCGTATCATTTACCTTAAAGCTGATCTCCTTCTCTGTGATCTCATGATTTTGCTGATTGCCATCGGTCATTGTCGCGTAGTCCTTCCCATTGACTTTCTCAGCGTTCTCTGTCTCTTTTGATTCTTCTATTGCCCTTCGGCTGTTGGCAGCAGTGCATTTTCCTGCTCCTTTATTTACCGACGAAATGGCTTTCTCTACTCTGTCTCTTGCTCCACTGTCCGTCATTCCTTGGTCAAATCTTTCCTTCTCTATCTTTGCGCTGTTCCGCTTTCGACGTTTTCGACGTTTGATTCGACTTGTTTTGTCACTCGACATATCTTCCGACAAATTCTCTTTCCAATTTTTTATGTTGTTCTCTATATCCGTACTAACCAACCTCACTTTTCTGTCTTCGCATACACTTCCATTTCCATTTATCTGGAAGGTCTCTCGACTCATGCTATTGTTTCGTTTATCCCTGGTTTCTTTGTCAGATAACTTTCTCTTGTTACGTTTAAAGCCTTCTGAGATTCCATCACTTGATTTACTCTGATTTTTGCTGTCATTCTTTCCTACGCCATCTCTAATTTCTGTCTCATCCTTCTTTTCCTCCCTCGATTGCCCCTGAAGCTTACACCTGAATACAGAGCCGTGCTTAAAGTTTTTCCCACAAACAGCTGATATGACTTCAGCAGTTCTTTTTTGGAAGTTGGAACCTTCACTTTCAGTAGGTTCTTTACTCTGACTACTAGTGTCACTTCGGCATTTTAACTGTTGGCGGTAACTTTTCAAATTATTGAAAAGAAGATCTTTGACAGCATTCCTTGCTTTGTTTGCTACATTTCGAAACATTTCGGGCTTAAAGGATTTTTCATTTCTTTCAAAGACCTCACTCTGATCGTTCTCCAATTCATTATCCTCTTTGCTTTCTTCCTGCATATTCTCTGTACGAAAAAGGAAATCTTCTACCTTTAGCCGATCTGAATAATGACTATCTTCAGTCTGACAATCTTTCCTTTCATAAGACTGCTCAATATTGCTCCCACAATTATCTGTAAAATGAGTTCCACTGCTGATTTTAGCATTTCTTATTATTTCCAGCGGAGTAGATCTCTTTGCAATATCAATTCCCGTAGATTCGTCACCTTCAGGTATTGTCACTTCCGACGCTTTATTTGTCTCATCGTTATTAACGTAAACTTCATCCTTACAGAAATAGCTGCTCTCTGCCTGATCTTCTACATCTTCACTTTCTATTGACTCTACAGGAAGAACGCCTTCATCTTTAAGTCGTAAACTTTCTATATTGATCTCTTCATCAATATATTGTAATTTCTTAAGACAGTGAATTATAATGCAAAGCTTTTTCTCCCACTGCTCGTTCGCTTCATCTTTTAAATGGTCTGATTTGTAGTCAACATTCTTAAGGCAACAGTATTCTTCATTGTCAGTCTTATTGTGTCCTTCTTGAATGATGGTCTCGCTACCTTTAGGAGTGTGGGCTTCATTTTCCTGAATTCCCTTCTCGATTTCATTCTCAGAACTCTTATTAGTAACTTTTATTACTTCTAACATTTTCTCATCTCCCGTATTGTCGAAGTCATGCTCGCCACAGAAATCATCCTCTGACTTAGAGCTTTCCTTCAAGTCATCCGAAACTATACTGTCACGCTCATCAATCAAATACTTTTGCTCTAAAGAAATAGTCATCAAGTTTTCGCCACCACTTCGGGAAAAATGACCATTTTTTATGCCACCGAATAAAGATTTAGAGTCCTGGAATTCTTTTTCGCCAGCATCACTTTCATTCCTTAAAATTTTTGTTGTACCAACGTTTTCATCATTCTCGTAAACTAACTCCAATCTGACATTTTTCAAGACTGCGGTAAGAATTTTAGTTGCAAAACTTTCCAACGAGCATCTTTTCTTCGGTGACTCTTTCTTGGACACGAGGGACAAATCAACATCACACAAATCGTGATCTTTGAACTCGACCGCCCTCTCCTCTGATCCCTCTTCTTCTTCTATAGAAGAGACCGATTTTTCCACTAACTCTTCAACCTTTTCCTTCTCTGCTTCAATCATTTCGCTTTCATTTTCGCCAGTTCTTGTCTTTAAATTGTTGCCATTTCGCCTGCTTGCTGCGTTGATTCGACTACAACTTAAATCGTTAATGCTCCATTCCTTTCCTAAGCCTCCAACGATTCCTTCGCACACAGCGATATCCGTGTTATTCATGCTATACAGAGCATCGATTTTGTCCCCATTGTCAGTGTTAGGCATTTCATCTTCAGCATCTGTTCTTCTGTTGCTGCTAGCAACTGCATCCTTGGTTGCACTTGAAGTAAGGTCTGCTTCTGCTTCTGGAGTACTTTCCGAAATATGACAGATGACTTCGTGACGGACACCACATGGTTGACTGACTGAAGCTTTGGCTGTTGCTGCACCAGTGCCTCCCGTGCAAGACGTATCATCAACTATCCGATGGTTTGCTTCTTCGACTAAAGCCTTCGTTATTCCGCCACAGATGGTTGGGAAATCATTCATAACGTTTCTGACAGCCAACAGCTTTTCATTGTCATCGTATCTCATTCCCGAGTCACCTGCGTTCGATGAACTTTTAGCGCAATCACGATTAATCATTTCGTCTCGACTTATAGGCAACTTCTTTTCATCTTCCACCAGACGCGATGCATCATTTTCTGTGTCTGTTTCACTACTGTCGGTAAGCTTTGCCATTACATTAGCCGCTTTTATTAACTCTGAGGGTTCTGGTACATTACTTTCGGACTCTATGCCATCTTTTCGATGAATCACAGCATATCCTTCAACGATTGACTCTCTGTTCGCCGCTTTATCGATTGAAATAATTGATTGTCTCTTATCCAGCTCTGCCTGTGCATCATGTGTCATACTTGGTAACAAATTTTCGTCCGTATTGCTAATGAGTGTACAGCTAGTGACAGCCATCATTTCGCAATGTTCCCCGGCAATAATATCCTGCATACGCAATGAATGAGCATTGTGAAATTTGTGTTTTACCTGAACTTCTACTGATGGCAAATCGCTGCAAAGGTTCCCCTCTTCTTGGTTTACAGTTAATGGTATTTCGTACAAATTCTTACCATTTGCAGAACATTTCCTCTTATTTGTATCAACGTTTAAACTTGTCGAGTTAATAGTGCATGACTTTTTCTGCTCGTCTAAACAGAAGATTTCATCATCAGTTCTAGTTTTTGACATAATGTTCACTGATTGGTCTAGCAATTTTCCTTGTTCTTTTAAGTCTAAATCAATCAGTACATCTTTATTCTCTGCCAAAGATGTACAGGCATCCTTCTTAAGTTGAAACTCTTTTGTTATGAGACTTAAGCTCTCCTCTCTGCAGATATCATTTCCATCGTATGTTTCGATTTCATTTCCTACATTATTCGTTATACAATTTTCAGCTACAAACTGCTCCGCAGCTTTCGTCTTATTCTTTTCACGGTCTTCATGTACGAATTTATCTCTTACACGATCCTGTATCATTTGTTCAGAGTTCTCTTTGCCCTTAGCATCCGCTTCTCTTTCACGTACTGAGATCAACTTGTCCTTCCAGCCAGATTTCAAGAACCCCTGGATGCTGTCGGCAAAAATACCCTCGCTCGCTGTGTCAGCATCATCCAAATCACCAAGGACTCCATCAGAGATGCAGCTATCAGAGGACACGTGCATCAGTGCCCACGTATCACCATCCGCGCTCAGAGATGTAGCAATCGAGGCCGACAACTTCTCTTCGGTATTACTCTCAAAGGATTTAGGGGAGTTCCTAGCAATCACAACATCATCTTCCACGCTGCATGAAGTGGATTTCGCCGTGTTCTCTTCCGAACTTTCAGAATACTTTCCCCTTGCATCCACATACTGATCCAGATAAGCAGAGAGCAGGTATCCTCGAGATTCCTTGTCCAGTAGAGAAATGTTTGATAAGCTCTCTTTAAGACACGATATTTGCTCTCTATCTGTGTTGGAAATAAGTAAAATTTCGGGCTGCTTTTCAGAGCTACTTCCAGCTTTTCCGACACATCTTTCCGTTTCTGATATATCTAGATCATCGTTGTACCTGGGATAGTCCAAACGGTATACCAGATCAGGCTCTAAGTCGGTAGTCACGAAGGATTCTTCGGAATGACAACTTTCAGCTTTGCGTTCTACAGTTGACAGAGAATCATAGTTAACTAAGCACTCGTCTGGATATCGGCTCTTCTGCTCCTCCTTCAACGCTTCAAAGTGCACCATGCCGCTATCAGATGGAGCCGCCACAGAACTAACATTGGTCTTGAATTGAAGAGCATCTCCTTCCGAGATTTCAGTATGTTCATCATTGTCGCCGATTATATTCTGAGAAGAATGCGTCGTATCAATGACTTCTGAGGAGTCGTTCACTACTGAACATTCGTTTTGTCCTATCATAGCTCCTGTGGGAGCGGAGCTGCCATGACGGAACGATTCTAGGCTGCCTGTGCTAGGCACGCAAAGATCTGAATCTTTCTCTTGTGTAGAGAGAATTCTTTCATCTTCCTGAGAGTCTTGCTTTGAAGAAGCCTTATTTTCATCCGAAAAATCGCTGAGATACGATAATGATGTATCACTGGAAAAAAAGTCACTTTCGTGCAGAAGAAGCTCATATTTGGTAATGTCTTCTTGCTTATCTTTAAACAGTATCTGGGAGGATAGAATACAGTATTCTTCCGAGTCTTCTTGCCCAACACGACACCAAATGAATTCGCCTTTGGCGTTTGTCGTTTCACAAACGCTCCCCATTAAGAGACTGTGGGACGATGAGGAGCGTCGATTGTCAACAGAAACCTTCTGAGCACCCTGTAGATTATCAGGTTCACAATCAGGTACAAGAGAAGTTGCATCCGATAGCTCATTCATCTGGTCCTCAAGGCCTTTCGCAAAAGCAAACAGAGGCATTTTCTCAATTTCGATTTCACTTTCTGAAGACGTAAAACTCTGCTTTGATTTGCTTAATCCGTGGAGGAAGAAACTTTCTTCTAAGACCTCACGTATTTGTTCTAAAGCATTTTCATCTGTTTTGTTCTGTTTTTGATCAATCACGAAAGTGGCTAGAATGTTTTTCGCATCCGTCTGTGTCTGCATCTTCCCCACAGATGATTCAACACATTCTCTGTCTTGTGCCTTCTTAGAATCATTCGACTCAGGATCTTTTCTCTTATCCTGTAAACAAGGGGTGACTATTTTCGAAAGCAAATCATCTGTTAAATTGCCCTTTTCGCCGTTCAGAATATTTGTACACTTTTCCATTCCTTTGTGTACACTTTCAGAACCCTTTTCTGCATGAGTTTCACGAGAAACTTCTTTCCCATCATCAACCGATGATTTGTTCTCAGCTGATGCTGTAAGATGAGGTGCTAGTATCGTTCCCAGTCTTCCTTCGCTAAAACTTTGTTCACCTTCGGTGGCTGAGGTTTGTTCCATCTGGGAAGAATAAGGGCTTTCAGAAGTATACATGCTCTGCTCTGATGAGACGGAAGAAAAGTCGTCATATACGAAAGTAGGGATTTTCTGATCATTGCTTCTCATGCGCTTCTCCATCTCTTCTTTTATTGCTGAAAAAGACAAAGGTTCCGATACTTTTCTCAGATCAATTAGCTGCTCTCTGAATCTATCGCTAATGTATTCTCTGAATTGGTTGCTAACTTGATCCAAACTGCTGGAGGATGAGCTGTCGCTTGAGACTCCGAACAGTTCCAAACTCTCAGACGATTCACTGTATCTTTTCCTGTTGTCATTCGTTGCAAATTGCGCCTCCTGTTCTGTCGTAAACGAGGGCTTTCTGCCATCCATGCATTGACGAAAGTTTCTGCTGTCATAAGACGTTGAAGAAGTTTTCTGAGATCCTGCAGGTGAATCGGACTGTTGATCACTGTAATCAAAGTAATCTGTACCAGAGTTATTGACTTGCATCGAATTACTGGAAACTGAAGTGCTGCTGGATAATTCAGAAACTTCCGTACATCTTGAAATTTCACTACGTCTTTCAGAGAAATCATTCATCGTAGGTTGATATTCCTTTGTCCCCACTTTATTGTTGATTTCTTTAAAGGTTTTATGTTCATTGTTCTTTAGATTACAAATTGATTTTACGTTGTCTCCAGCACTTGATGTTGATTTGTCGCATTTTGGTTTGCTGCAGTCTTGACTTTCCGATATCAATTTTTGGAGGTCACTGCTGTCTCCAAATGAAGAACTTCTTTTCTCTAAGCCAGGGTCATCTGAATCTATATCCATTTCCATATTAGGACAATCGACATTCCAAGAACGGTTTTCTCCTCCTTCTGCTACCTTTCGCTTTGAAATACAATCTCTCACACAGAGTTCAGGGTCAAAATCCTCCTGAATAACATGTTCGATATCGTTTGCAACACGAGTTTCATTTACTACATCAGTTTTCCTTTCTGACATCATTACAGAATCTCGTTCTAAACAAATTTCAATGTCGTTGATAATTTCAGTCAGTAGTTTCGAAGCATCCACTAAAGAAAAATTATCTTTCAAAACTTGAGCACATTCTGATGCTTCAGTTGCCAATTCTTCATTTCGTCTAAGTTTTCCGTTTACTGAATTGCTTTTTGTAAGTTTGTCAACAGCACTTGTAGGCTTGTTTTCAACTATTTCAAAACAAACTGTGCCACTTTTCCTCGATACAGTATAAAAATCTTCTGTTTCATCTTTCTCAAAGACAAATTCTTTTTTGGAAACACTGTCTAGAGTTCCGGATAGAACACTTTCAATCTTTATGTTAAGTCCATCTAAAATATTTCCAGACTTGAATTCTGTTCTTTGATTATCAATATCCTTTACTATGATATCTCCACTTTCCTGTTGTTTACTTTCTTTTGGTATTAATTCTGAACATACATCTTTGATTTCATCGTTACTTGCAACAAGTTCTTCCTCCTCAAAGATATATTCTGTTTGTTTTTTGCTAATATTCTCTAGAGTTCCAGACCTGAATTCATTTCTTTGATTATCAATATCATTTACCGTGTAATCTCCATTTCCCTGTTGTTCTGCTTCTTTCTGTATCAATTCTGAATATTTATCTTTGACTTCAATACGTGAAATAAGTTCTTTCGTCTCAAAGACATATTCCATTTGTTCTTTGCGAACACTCACTGGAGTTCCAGGTCTTAATTCTGGTATTTTATTATTAATATCCTTTATCGTGATATTTTTATTTTCCTGTTGTTTAATTTCCTTCTGTGACAATTCTGAATCTATTTGTTTGACCTCATCATTACTTGCAACGAGTACGTCCTTCTCAAGGATATATTTTGTTAGTTCTTTGCGAACGCTCTCTGGAGTTCCAGACCTGAATTCTATCATTTGATTATCAATATCCTTTACCGTGTTATCTTTATTTCCTTGTCTCTCAGTTTCTTTCTGTATTAGTTCTAAATGTATCCCTTTGACTTCAACATAATTTCCAACTAGTTCTTCCTTCTCAAAGACATATTCTGTTTGTTCTTTGAGAACACTCTCTAGATTTCCTGTTTGCCTCACTCTCTCAATCTTTGAGTCAAAATCTCGCAAATTATTTCCAGACCTAAATTCTGTTGTTTGATTATCAGTATCCTTTACTCTGACATCTTTATCTTCTTGCTGTCTTGTTTCATTCTGTATCAATTCTGAATGTTTCATTTTGACATTAGCATTACTTGCAACTATTTCTTCCTCCTCATAAAAATGTTCAATTTCTTCTTTGCGAACACTCTCCAGAGTTCGATCTAGATATTTAAATCTCAATTCTTTTCTTTGATTGTCAATATTTTTTACTGGGATATCTGCATTTTCCTGTTGTTTAGTTACTTTTGGTATCAATTCTGAACGTTTCTCTTTCATTGCATCATTACTTACAGCAAGCTCTTTCTTCTCAAGGACATATTCTTTCTGCTCTTTAGAAACCTTCTCTACAGTTTCAGATGGAGCACTTTCAATTTCTGAGTCAAGACCATGTAAAATGTTTCCTAGCCTTAATTCTGTTATTTTATTATCAATATCTTTAACGCTGATATCTTCTTTATCTTGTTGTTTCGTTCCTCTCTGTATCAATTCTGAATGTTTCTCTTTCACATCATCATCAATTTCAAAAAGTTCCTTTTCTAATTTCTCTTCAGTTTCATCTGTGAATTTAACTCCTTCATTTGATGACTTCTTAAATTGGTTTGGGTTGATATATACAATGGATTCCTTTTCGGCTTCCTCATGTTCAAATTCAACACATTCTTTTTTCCCAAATCTGTTTTCAACATGTTCTTTATCAATATCTTTAACATCAATAACTCCATTTTTAGTTTCCTCATTTACATCTTCCCGAACTTCTTCCTCTTCTATCATATTCTCACCATGACCAGCTTCTTTATTCCCAGCATCAAAGCTATCAGAAACATCCAAATACCTATTCACATTTACCAAAAGAAAATCTCTGTCCGAAAAACAACGATTCTCCTGTTTCCATTCATCTCTCTCCTTCTGATTGATACTAGCATCAGAAAAACTTCTATCCAATGTATGACTTTCGCTGACTTTGGTGGCAAGCAGTGAGAGACTGGGAACTTGATGAAGTCTAGCAGGTAATCTTATTTCTTGTTTCACACTACAACTAGGCCTTTCTTCACTACTGGTAACATCAACTTCATCATAAGGATCGAAATTACAAACATTAATTCTGGCAGGCTTTCTTGTTAACGGATAGCATTCTCCTGCATCGGTATGGGCAATATATGAGTCTGAATCTAACTCATCACATTCCTGAGAGTCATCTTTAGAATCTAACTGACTGTTGACGATCTCATTTATCGTTGTATCAGATAATACTATTTTTGTCTTTGCCGGGACTCGGGTAAGCATTTGTATAAGTTCATTTTCTGATGTTTTGTCACAGTAATAATCTTCTTCAACTTGTTCTACTGGTGTAGGACTATAATCTACTCTTTCTTCTGCTATGTCAGCTGATAAAACATCCTCTTTATTTTCCTCGTGATCTTTCACCGACCTGTCTGAACTTCCCCGGATTTTTTCCCTATTCGTCTCTAGTAGTTCTGTACCATTTTTAACTGCCTTTGTCTTTTCTCCTTCTGTCATTGCATCTTTAGTTTCATCTCCACTCATGTTATCCTCCTTGATGGCTTCCCTTTGCTTTAGATCATCTGCACCCATCCACCTCTCATTTTCATCAATCTCTTCTCCTTTTCCACAGTCCATGACTTCTCTCTCCTTCCCTTCGGATATCATCGCATCTTCTTTCTCGTCTGCATTCTCCTCACTAATCAGAGTTCTCATCTTTTTAGCTAACAATAAGCTTTCACGTATCGCATCAGTGGCTGTAGAAACAATATCGCACTGTGCCAGAAAGCAATCTTCAACGGATGCACTATGTCCTCTTTCAATGTCTCTCTTTCTATCATCCTTGTTACTGTTTTCTGAAACAAAAGCGTCCTCTATGGTACTAAGTGAAATATTTTCATCGTTATTTGTCTTAGAGACCTCTTTCCATTCACATTCAGGAAGGTTCTGCTCGTCAATAGTTATGACTGCTTTTGTCGTGTCTTGAATTTCTTGTTCACATAAAGCATCATTGTACTCTTTATCATTTGACGCATCTTTTAAATTGGTAAAGAAAAGGGAAATATCTTTTTGAGAATTCTCATCACCTTCATGACTAAGATATTCAGCAAGTCCTTTCACCGTACTCTCGACAAATTTATCTGTATCAGCGAACAAAAGCATAACGTTCTCTGCTTCGTCAAAGTCCTTAAACATTTCTAGAGAACTTTTCTCCCTTTCTTCATTCTTTTGAATCTGAATCTCCTCATCCCGTTTCACTTCATTTTCAGCTGCATGGCTAAACGTCATGTCTTGTCGTCTCGCATCTAGCTGCTCTTTTGTGTCATTCACAGAATTGCAAAGATTTATCTCTTTAAAATCAGAGTTCCCCTCCACAGAAATTTCACTTCCGCAGATTTTGTTACCAGCATTTGTCTCTTCGCTTTCAATTTGCTCATCACTGACAACACTCAGCTTGAATAACATATAGTCTTCCATTAGCTCTGACAATTGAAGGGAGGTTGAACCTAGAGAAACTCGAGGCATAACAATTCTCTCACTCCTAGCGCTGGTTTCAACCTTACACGGATGTAAATCAACGCATTCATCATCTTCGATCCTATTGCCACCTGTTATCTCTTTCCTATTAACTAAATTATCCACGTCTTCAGCCTTCATTACTTTTTGGGCATGATTTACATACACAGAGTCATCTGGTTTTCCGCTATACTCAGTTGATGCTATTCCTGCGTTCTGAGAATTCTGACCTTCATCAGAAGAGAGTAGCACTTTTCCGCCACTTTCCTCTTCACCTCCTAAGTCGCTATCTGTATCATTAATTTCCTCCGAAGTATCATCCATTTTTTCTTTCTCCTTCGACAAAACAGCACCAGCTAATTTCTTGGCAGTTTCCCTCTCCACTTCTTCGTCCATGTCCGACAACTGACGCGTACGTTTCCTCTTTGATTTCGTTTTCTTACTGTTTGTCCCCTTTCCTCCTTTGCTGGGATCTTTCTTTGATCCTTTCCTTAACTTTCGGACCGACTTGCGGTTATCTCTCCTACAGGAAGGAATGCTGAAATTCGATAGAGTCTTTAGAATCGTATTATGCTTGCTATCTCCTTCAGCTTCCTCTTCGATGGATGTTAAATTCCTAAGAGAATTCAATGGATGACTGAATGCTATCTTCTGATGATAAATGATATCTGAATCTAATCTTCTGAAATAATTCTTTTGCTCTACGGATGATAATCTTCTGAGAGAATTTAAGGTGTTTACCTCCTCTCTATATTGGCTACAGATATCTAGAGCAAGTAGAATTTCGGCGCTTCTAGAAGTTTTTGCATGCTCAGACAAATGAGACGCATCATCAACACTAAAGATTTCTGTATTGCAGCTAGTACTGTGCAGTTGCCTTGTGGTGCAAGGATCTCTCGATGACTCTGTAGCTTTTTGCTCATTATTTGCATTTTCGGTGTCTTTATTGGGTAAAGTTTTCACATTACTCTGGCTTACCGTTGATTCAGCGACAAGTTCGCAGCTGGCAGTGCTCCTCTCGCGAACCGTGGTGTCCTTCGCAATGGCTGCTTTGTCTGTCACTTGTTGACTCTCAGAAGACGCATTACCTCCCAGCGCGATCTCTACCATATTCCTAAAATGCAGTACTGCTGCAACGGGCATGTCTTTCCATGTCTTCAAAAGGACCAACCTTGCTGAATTTTCAGACAGGTGCGGAAACCGCTTCTGTACGTCGCTCAGGAGATTCTCCTAAACGAAACAAAAATGTTATATTAGTTAGCTTAATGTCATTTTTGAAACATATAATCATTTAATGAATATTTTACCACGAAATTTCATGCTGTTTCTTTATCGAAGAAATAAAATAGAAATAATAAATCTTATAATAAAAATGAAAATAAATTATATCTAACTTGTGCCCTTTAAAGTTTGTTTTTAAACAGCTGATTAAAACCGATGTCTAAAAAAATTAAATAATAAATACCCCCTCAAGCAGCTGCTTGCCACAGAGGTCTGACAGGAGCCTGTCAGTTTATATGCCATAGTAGAAGATCTGAGAGGATGGCAGAAAACAACACTAACATCCATGCCTTACCCGGGGCTCGAACCCAGGTCCCGTAGATCAGAAACCAAGCGCGCTAACCACTCGGCCACGGGACGGCTCTAAAAAAATTACCATTAATTTAATACGAGTAGCAGCGGCAAAGTAGCGGAACAATCGAGACAATGAGACTGCGCAGTTCATGAAACGATTGATTCTCTCTTATCCTTGGCTGATTGAGCTATCAGTCACTTGTCGATCAACCAATGAGCTGTGATGTAATTATTGACCCTATTGACTAATTGACAAGTAATTAATAATTCGGTAAATCAATCACTTGCGAAACTCGTAGATGTATCAACTGCGCAGTATCAAGGGTTCAATTGCTTCCACTCACGTTTCGCGCCTAGCAAGTAGTATGTTCAATCATACCAACATTCAATCATACCAACATACTGCTTTTATATATATATGTTCAATCATACCAAATTCAATCATACCAACATACTGCTTTCTGGAAAATCTTCATTCAATCTGACGATGATATTTGTGTGCATCACAAATTCCTTTGCAAGTTTGTAACCATTATTTGAAAGAATACAGAGAAAACCTCGTAAAACTAAAGTTCCAAAAGAATTAATGTCTTAAAAAATAAATGTTGTTATTTGTTCAAGATTTTCAAAATTAGTTTTTATCTTTTTTTAATATATTTCTCTAATTAACAGACAACTTTAACAGAAATAAGAAGAATATGCACCAAATTTGTACAAAACACGGATAGCTAAAGAATTTCAAGGGCGCCGAACAATTTTTTATGTGAAATGTCCCAACCAATAATCCGCCAATTTTCTAGTAGTTTTTTTTTTTTTGCACACTATGGACTAAATGGCCAGGTCAGAAGGACCTTGAGGGCTCAGTGAAGGTTGGGGACCACTGGACAGCTGTTAAGAGATAGATGGTAGCCTCCTATCAAGGCCATCCAACGTGTTCTTTAGCGTGCTCGGTTATGGCTCTCCCGCACAGAGGGCCACGGCTTAAAGTCCCATCCGACTGACGGCGGACTTTCGAATCAGTGTTCCTACTGCCCGAGAGCAGGGCGGAAAGTTTTACGGAGATAAATCTCAACTCTGGCCCAGACGGGACTAGAACCTGGGAACTGCAGGTGACGAGCCAGGCGCGCTACCAATAGAGCCGCCCTCCTTCTCTTAAGGGGTTTTCATATTTGCATTAATACATGCTTACGAGTTATTTACAATACTTAGAGAAATGTTTGATTTGCTTTATTTTTTAATAATCATGATGATAAATTGCAAATATAATTAAAGTAATATTTTTATTAAAATTTCATAAATACCTAATTTTTTAGGCAGTTTAAATATTAAGGTGAGAGCAAAAGTAATTTAATCGATTTTCTTACGAAACGTGCTTTTGGAATATGTTCTGAAAATAAATGAAATAATGAAATGCAGCCAGTGTAATGTAT
This sequence comes from Ryuthela nishihirai, assembly GCA_038380435.1. NCBI lineage: Eukaryota > Metazoa > Arthropoda > Arachnida > Araneae > Heptathelidae > Ryuthela > Ryuthela nishihirai. The sequence goes on along the minus strand of JAWZYU010000001.1, from coordinate 88,403,036 downwards.
TTCTCATACAGTTTTGAAACAGTTTCCGACAAAAAGTTGTGCTTTCACTAATGTTTCAGAGTTTCTACATAAAAATGAGAGGAGTAGACATGTCTCCATTTGTTCGATGCTTCAGGTTTTAAAACTCGTAATGAACCTTGTTACAACAAGCTTTTAAATTACTGTGCAATCTTCTTGTTTAGCATTTCACACTTTCAAGTGAACTTGTTCGTTTGTTGGTTGGAGTTTTATAGTTTTAGAGCATCTACTGTTATTTTGCGGGAAACAAGATTATACAAAAGAATCACCTTGGTAGGAATAAAAAAAAATGGACCGTTTAACTTTTATAATTGCCAACAGAAAAATTAATACGATATTAATTTTTTCAGTTTATAAAACAGAGCATTAGTATTAATATACAGATTCACACTTTCAATCGATTTAACAAAGAATTACAAAGCTTTCCTGCAAAAATAAACATGTTCCTCTATTGTAGGTTTTCAAGTAAAATTTGATAATTTCCCTACACAAAAGACGGAATGACCTAGAAGCTATATTAGGGTTCGCTCTCAATTGTTGTGTCTCCAGCGCTGACAAAGACATGCCCGTAGGCTTAATAGTCAGGTACGCTAACCACTAGACTAGATGGGCTGCTGTTTGGGTTGTTTTACCTATCAGCGACAGTTTTTTTTTGCACACAGTGGGTTAAATGGCCAGGTCACAAGGACGCCGAAAGCTCAGAGAAGGTTGGGGGGAGAGGAGACCCAGTGGGCAACTGTTGGGAAACAGATGGTAACCTCCCATCAACGCCATCCAACTTGTTCTTTAACGTGCAAAGTGTATGGCTATCCCGCACACGGAGATACGGCTTAAAATCCCATCCGATGGACGGTGGCCTTTCGAAGCCCATCGGTATTCCCTACTGACCGTGGGCGGGGAGGGGAAATTTGTGGAGATCAATTTCAGTGCTGACCCAACTGAAACTCGAACCTGGGAACTGCATATTACGAGCCTGGCGCGCTACCGACTGAGTCACCTCCGTCCCGGACCAGATGGGACTTGATAAGAGATGATTATTTCAGTCATATATTTAAGCTTGGGGGACCCTTTTTATACGCACAGTGAATCAAAATGTAGAATCACAAAGGTCATAACGAGGAGGAAAATCTGTCTGCATGACTGATTTTAGGAGAAACATGGATGGAATTATGGACACTCGTCAGAGACAATCACGAACACTGAAACACGACTTAACATCTGACACGACAAACGACGGATTATGTAAAGTTAAATCATCCTTACTTCCCAAATTTAGCCAAGCAGAGAGCTTGTCAACTCCGCCGAAGTTGTCACGAAGAGTGGTGATGGTCGTTCTCTGCACATGCCGGGTGACAGGACAATCTTCAAATCGCATCGTCACAGCATTTAGCGCGTTTATGCCTTTGGTTATAGAAATGACTAAGTTTCCATTTCCGTGGTCTCTATTTCGCCTGATCACAGGTGACTGGCATCCGTCGCCTTCATCCGTGATGCGGATATCCAGAGAAGACTGAGCGTTTGCACCACTTAGAGCACATGGACCGTTGCGTCATTAGCACTGTTTTCGTAGCTGGAGGGAAATGCTACTGCAAATGGACTCTTATGACAACTAAATCAGAAATCAGCACTTGTCATCTGCCTGAAATGAAGTTGTCGGTGTGCTGATGGAGATAATAAACAACGACAACAACATATCGTTAAGATCAATAAATATTCAGCAACCTGTGTCAGAATAGGTAAAGGCAATATAATATGTCTGTATGCTTATTAAAAGTGCATTATCTTTTGAATTCTCTACGCGAATAATATAGGATTTTCCTATGAGAGTATTAACGTTATAGACGCTTAATATACGATGTTTAATAAACCGAAAGCTGATGTAATCCACTGAGAATTGCTCAATATATTCGTCGAATACAACAGTTAGAGGAAGACGAAGTTCCTGTCAATGCCAACGTCTGTTAAATAACGAGATGATAATGAATAACCCTCTGTTTAGTCTAAACAAAAAATGAGATGGATTAATAACATTCCAGATTAAATTAAGACACTCGACCATTTCCCCTATTTTTGTTTCTGTATTATAGCTTTCCATAATTAAATGCCAGGACATTTTAGTGACCAGTAGATGAATTCATAGCACTCCCGAACTTTCGCTTCTCATAAATTACCTTCAAAATCACGAAGATTACACAAACTTTAATTAAAAGCATTAGCCATCCAACTACAAAATCAAGACATATAAATACAATAATTAGTTACATTTGCGAGTGGAGTTAGTAAAATCTATTTTTCTTATTAGAGCAATCTTCCAATGACTCTCTCTTTTTCGCTTTTGACTCTAGTTCAAGTGACTTTATCTGAAGTTCACATGCAACATATTTTTTCTAGAAAACTGAAACGACGCTTAAAAAACGACCAGGCGAGAGTGAACCAAATTCTCTCATTAATGAATTTTCTGAATTTATCCTTTTGCTACATTTATTTCATTGGGCCGAAATAATTGCTTAAATTGAAAAAATACGGTACATGACATTTTCAACACCGCAGCCTAAATAGTGACTTCTGCTTGAATTGCAGTCGGTAATCGCGCAGAAGCCGTCCCGTGGCCGAGTGGTTAGCGCGCTTGGCTACTGATCTACGGGACCTGGGTTCGAGCCACGGGTAAGGCATGGATGTATGTATCGTTTTTCTGCTGAGGTTCTGCCATCCTCTGAGACCTTCTACTGTGGCATATAAACTGACAGGCTCCTGTCAGACCTCTGTGGCAAGCAGCTGCTTAAGGGGGTTTTTATTTATTATTTAATAGCGCAGAAGTTTAAGTAGTAGGTTGGTCTCAAACACGAATGTCAGACATTTGTTTTGATGTGGGGATTCCCTTTTCGTGAAAATGGATTTGTATAATTACTTTAAGAAATTGTTTGATTTGAAATGGAAAATTTTCATTTAAAAAATTGAAACGGTTTTGTGTGCATTTTAAATGTAATTGCATGCTTATAAATTAACTAAAACAACTCCGAGCAATAATTGTGCGGATCTCAACTAGTCCATTTTAATTTGTAGCCTGGAAAGCAAGAAACATTTACTATTCGTATAATTAATTCTATCATTTTCATCTTTAAAATGTTTCATATTTCTCTTAAGGTTATAATAAAAATTAGCCCTAGAAAAAAAAAGCGTACTTCGCGAATTGCTACTGCTCCTGCATAAATCTAAAGGAATCACACTGGCGAGTTTCGTCTTTCATGATCTTGGCTTCGGAAGAGAATAGATAATAGATAATTGCTGCTCTAAGAGAAAGCACTTAGAGCAGCAATTATTAAACTTTTTTTTTATTTTGGATCACAAAACGTCCATTGAAACAGGCAACTTTAGAAATATCTTACTCTCAGAAGTAAGCAAAGTGGGAGATTGAGTTGGATGCTCTAAATCGGTAGTTGTCAGCCTTTTTTCACATAACGGAACACCTAGTACTGTCGCTCAAAAAAGTATCCGAACACTACGGTTGATTACAAAATTCAGAAAAAATATCTGGCAACGATTTTTTTTAGAAATGAGTGATCTGGCAACCTTCGTGTCACGTGACACGAAGGTTGCCAGATATTTTTTCTGAATTTTGTAATCAACCGTAGTGTTCGGATACTTTTTTGAGCGACAGTACTGGATTCATTTCGCCGTTTCACACAGTTGTCAACTCCAACGTATTGACAAGTATCAATACCATTATATTTGACATCCAAACTGGTCAAATACAATGCATCACATACCGTCAAAAGTAATAATGTATTTTGAAGATTGAAAAACACTCCACTTTTAACCACATTGAATCCTCATCATTTTGGTGGGCTGGAGGTTGGCTTAGTCTATACAACGCCAGGCTCGTAATCTTCAGTTCCCAAGTTTGAGTCCCACTTGTGCCAGGTTTGCCCTCGGTCAGAAAGGAAACACCAATGGACTCGGAAAGACCGTCGTCCGTCGGATGGGACGTTAAACCGTGGCACCATATGCAGGACAGACATACTCTGTGCACGTTGAATGGTGTAAGTGGGAGACTTGCGTCTCTTAACAACTGTTCAGCTGATTTCATTTCCCCCCACCTTCTCTGAGCCCTTCGGGTTCTTATAACTTGGCCAATATGTGCAAAAAAAAATTGCAGCTCACAAATAAAACAACAAATCCTTAATTTCGCAATTCACCTTCGTTCATGTAACATCAATTTCCCGTAATATCAGCATTTCACTACTGAAAAATTTCTGCACTAGTATTTTCAAAATTCAACAAATCGCAACAGTATCGCCAGATAATAAAAGTGATCATTCGTGCCCATTTAATTTATATTTCAAGACTTTTACTCATTTTGAATTCCATTTTTTAGGAAAATTTTAAATTTTGTTCCCATAAGTGCAAAATGAAAATTACCAATCATTAGCATTAGATAAAATTATTATTAAAATGGATGGTAATGAATCCATTTTTACGTGACGAACTGAACTATTGAAGTGTTGTTCTTTAAGGATTTCTCTGGAAGGATAATCTTTACCATTTTTAAAAATTTCGAGCGTATCTCCTGTGATAACTGGGGCGGGGGTGGCTCAGTCGGTAGCGCGCCAGGCTCGTAATCTGTAGTTCCCAGGTTCGAGTCCCAGCTGGGTCAGCATTGAGATTTATCTCCGCAAAACTCTCCGCCCTGCCCACGGTCAGTAGGGGACACCGATGGGCTTGGAAAGGCCGCCGTCCGTCGGATGAGACGTTAAGCCGTGGCCCCGTGTGCGGGAGAGCCATACTCTGTGCACGTTAAAGAACACGCTGGATGGCCTTGACGGGAGGCTACCATCTGTCTCCCAACAGCTGTTCCAGTGGGTCCCCTCCCCCAACCTTCTCTGAGCCTTCGGGGTCCATGTGACCTGGCCATTTAGCCCATGGTGTGCAAAAAAGTGCCGATCAGAGGTAAAACAACCCAACTCTGTGATAACTCAAGGGACATCTGTCTATTTTTATAGCTCTGTAAGAGTTCCATTATTGTTATAACCCCATGTTGTGTCAATGGAAACCAACTTCAAAGTCCTATAAATTCTTAAATAAGCTTTTTATGTAAAAATGTGGCTGATGATAAATTAGAGACCTCAATCACATTAATATAAAGCTTGCTTTTTAACAACAGACATTCGATGCTAAAAGATTTAAGGAAGTTTTTAATATTTACAAAAGTGTCATAGAAATTTACTTCAGACTTTAATTAAAGTTATTATTATATTGATTAAAATAAGCATTGTTTCAAACCATTCAATTAAATAAGTTCCTATTTTAGAAGTTTCTGTAAATGAACCATTTAAATGTTCGTCAATTTCGCATAAGCTTTGTAGGACTAGCATTCTTTAAAGTAGAAAGGAAGGGTTGAAATTAGAAGTGAATTCGGATTCGGGTTTTCTCTCTCTTTAACAATAAAATTATGTATTTAATTAGATAAAAAAAAGGTTCTCAAAAGAAGTGGAGGTTGGAGCCCCATTTGCTTCGACACAGGCCTCCTGTTCTCCTAGCTACGCCACTATAAAAGAAAAAATAAATAAATAAATACCCCCTTAAGCAGCTGCTTGTCACACAGGTCTCACAGGAGTCTGTCAGTTTATATGCCACAGTAGAAGATCTGAGAGGATGGCAGGACCTCAGCAGAAAAACAACACACACGCAACCATGGCTTACCCAGGACTCGAACCCAGGTCCCTTAGATCAGTAGCCAAGCGCGCTAACCACTCAGCAGAGGAAAAATTATAAACTTAACGCATAAAGAAATCGGAACCTACTGACTAAAAAAAACTTTTCGCCCACTGGATGTAAAAAATTAATATTTTAAGAAAAAAAAAGAAGAAAAAAAGAGAATTCATACAAATAGAAAACCTAACATAAATTATTTAAATCCCTCTACGTGCAAAACCTTCAACTTATAACTGCAATTCAAAGAAAAATAACACAAATTTGATAGATCTCCAATAAAGATAAGTCAGCTCAAGATCATCATCATCCTTAAGCAGCCATGGGCTACGGAGGTCCAACCACACCATGCAATTTAGTTCTCCAAGCAAATCTGTCCTGAGCTACATCTACTGCATCTGGCCACTGCACACCAATTCTAACAAGGTCCTGTTTGACATTGTCTGCCCACCGCATCCTAGGTCTCCCCCTCTTTCTGAGGCCTTTAGGCACATTGTTCATAACCCTATTCGCCAATCTATAATTATTCATACGGGCAACATGGCCAAACCAACGGAGTCTCTCTCTGCACAATAATGTTGCTTAAAGGAGGTTGCAGACTCCTTTGCCTAACCTCATCATTAGTTACAAAGTTGAACCACCTAATGCCCAAGATACTGCGTAAGCATCTAGTTTCCTGTTATCATGTTTACCAACTGTCCAAGTTTCACTGCCATAACTAACCCTAGAAAGAACCAAACTATTATACAGTCTAATTTTAGTCTTTAGGTGTGTATGCCTATTTCTCCACACTCTCCATAGATTCTTAAAAGTCCCGGAAGTAATCCCTATCCGTCTGTTAATCTCATGCCGCACATCACATCGAAAATTCAACTATTTAAAAAAACTTGTTATCAATTGAAATTGAGATGTTTCCTTCCTTCCAGATTTAGGTTAACCCTTTCTCCTGTGAAAACCACAGAAAATAAACTTAGTAGACACAAGGGAATAGAAGGCTCAATAGATCTAAGCTTTCCTGCAGCATTGGAATTAGATAGATCCCAAGTGTACGGCGAAATTCTTTAAGACGGAAAGAACGGGTTCGTGATTTCCTCATGTGTTGTACTCTTCATCTCGAATGTTGTGATTTTCTTTCAAATATTAATTAGTAAGCAAAAGAGTTGTATAGAGGCTTCAGAAAGACCGCAAAATACTGCAAATAAGTTACTAAGACTGCAAAATACTACAAATACGCAAAATACTAAGGCTTTAGAAACCATCTTAAAAATTAGCGCAAAACAGACAGGACAATACATATTTGAGCATCATGGAAAACATTTTCAACGACAAACGGAAATTTGTATTTTAATAACAAGGAAAAAAGAACATTAAATAAATATTCCACGAAGAACCGAAAGTCAGATCGATTGTCCATATCAAAAATCTATATAGAAGATTTTATATCCGAAAATCAAGTAGCTTATAAAATGAGGTTCACTTCAAGATCTTCAACTGTGATTCTTGTCTAATTTTACAATACAGACTGTTTTCCAATCAATCTTTTGTCTCCAGTGACAATCAACAATTACGATTATATCTAATCGGATTTTGCACCTTGATTAAGAGATATATTTTTACCTGCGATAAAAAGGTCTTTTTTTTAACTGTTTTAATTGTTATTGCAGTAAAAGCTCGAACTGATATCGCATTTAATAGACAAGACAAATACTAACACGATCATTCAACAATTATTCTTCTGAAAAAAACTATTGTTCACGCGGCGGAAATCGAACCCGCAATTCTCTAGATACGTGCCAGAACTCTCTCTCTTGTTTAACTGGTAGAGCGCTCTGGCATGTATCTACAGAGTTGTGGGTTCGATTCCCGCGCCTCAGCGATACTTTTTTCCAGATGAATAATTGTTGAAGGCTATATCTACAAGTAGTATTACTATGGATAATCTGTAAGTGTATTACTATGGAAAGATTCATTCATTTCATTTATTTCGTGAATCAGTAAATATGGAACTAAAGAAGATTTTAATCCTGCCTGAAAAAGGCCTGTAATGATTTCCTCTTTCGGCTTCTTCTTGGATTGGGTCGAGTTATTTTACCTCTGTATAGCACTTTTGTTTCCGAAATGGGCTAAGCTGCCAGGTCACAAGGACTCCAAGAATTCATAGCTGGATACAAGAAGGCAATCCACTGGACAACTGTTAGGATACAGAAGAAATCATTCCTTCAACACTCCTTGACTCTCCTGCATACAAGACCAAGGTATAATTCCACATCCAAAGGACGGCGACCTTCAGAAGCCAGTCCAGTTGATGTCCTGTTTCTGATCGAAGTCAGAGTGGGAAATAGCGGAGAAAATCTTAAAGCAGACACAATGGGAACTCAAACATGGGGACAGCTGATTCTTCTCGAGATCGCCACAAAATTCTTTATAACTTGACATGTATCCGCTACTGCAATGATCCCAAATCACTATTTCGCATACCACCAAACACCTAGCAATTTTCTTTTCGTACCAGCACTAGGTAAATATAAATTTGCAAAACATTGGGTTGCTAACGAAAAAAGAATTTTCAAACAAGGATATTAATGAAATAGGTAGTACTGGAAAACGCTTATTTCCCTGTATTTATCATACTCACAATATTATGCAAATCTGCATAGGAATGAATGTTGACACTAACCTCGCGTAACAAAGGCAGAAGTTTCGTACGCGAAACTTCTGCCATTGGTACGCGAGGATTGGAAGTTTCGTGTACAGAATACACGAAACTTCTGCCATTCTCTACTGCTCTCCTAAATTCTCTACTTCTCTCTTAAATTTAACACTTTTTTTGCATGAAAATTTTAGCGTCGGCATGTACAACCTACAGACTGTATCTTATGTTTTCCTTAGGCCATACTAAAGGCTTCGGTTATTTTACCTCTAAGCGGCACTTCATGGCAGACAATGGGCTAAATGGCAAGGTCACAAAGACTCCAAGGGCTCAGAAAAGGTTGGAGGAAGGTAACCCAATGGACAACTATTAGGAGACAGATGGAATCTTCTCGTCAAGGTCATCCAGCGTGCAAAGGGTATGACTCTCTTGCAACGTGGCCATGGCTTAATGTCCAATACTAGGAACAGAGTCCCCTTTTTCACCAAAAGCAGACTGGGGATTAGAGGAGATAAATCTCAACGCTGGCACAGTTGGGCCTCGAACCTGGAAACTGAAGATTACGAGCCTTGCATCCTACCGACTGACCCAACTGATCTAACGGACTTTCGGCTCTAAGCGACTACTTTTTCCTTGCACAGTCCGTTAAAACGTTTATACCGGAACAGGTTTCGGATCGATGAAATCAGTTCCCCCCCCCACACACACACACACTCTCTCTCTATCCTCCTACTGCCACCGTTTTTTTTTTCTTTTTCTAGATCCAATCCTGTACTCTGAATATATTTAAAAACATTTTTTCTGTTCAGTACATATAAATAAACAGAGAAAGTACATTATAAGTAAAGAATATAAAAAATAAATATAAGAGAAAGTACATTATAAACAATAAAACTCAAAAGGAATAAATAAATGTATATAAAGTTAGCTTTACACTCTGACGCTTACCGTAAACATTTCGCCGAAGCAGTCGAATCTATCTCCCACCATCAGGCTGTCATCTAGGTAACAGGCCCAATGCTCCACGGCCACTTCGCAATATGCATCATACAAAAGCCGGCCCAAAGCTAGTCGTTCCACCGTCACGTGGTAATAAGGGTCATCATCCCAAAGACCAAGGGAAGCAGACCCTAAAGTATAGAAAAGGTATACTAGTTTCACTGCCGGCGTGTCAATATGAAAATCTGTTGGCCATCACACTCTACCATCAAAATTTCTATCGTAAATAGACCGCTTGCAACATTCATTTAAATTTTTGTTGCTTTCTATTTTTTTTCTACCTTTAGAGAGCGCTATTATAGCTATTGGGAAAGTCAGAAAATGCTAATCATAGTAGTTCATCAATTTTTATCCCCACCCCAAAAAAATTGTCTCTAAAGATAAAAAAAAAAATTAAACGTCTACAGACGGATAGACAAACGAGAAATGTAAACATAAAAATAAAAATAAATAAATACCCCCTCAAGCAGCTGCTTGCCACAGAGGTCTGACAGGAGCCTGTCAGTTTATATGCCAATGTAAACATAAGTTTAAAAAAAATAATCAGCTAAAAACATTGCAAAAGAATGAAATTGAAAATAAGACAATATTCTAAGTGTACGAATTCATTAATTCCTTCTGGATATTGAACAGGTACGTATTTGTTTGTATTATATCTTTTCTTTTTGTCAATCGACTATTCCCATGACTGCGATCTCTTTGCTTCTTCCTCCCCCCCCCCCCCCCCCATCCACTCCTATACACGATTTATCGTTTACATGACTCAACAGGTTTTGCTGATGGTAAAGACGGCTTATTCTAAAATATAAAGCAATATCAGGATGTCAATATTAATATTAGAGTAAAACTGGGCTACTTTATCTCTGAGCGGCATTTTTTCGCACACAACAGAATTTAGTTTCGGGGTTGTTGGGGGGAGGAGTCCGAGAATAAGACTTGAGTAGGGTTTCCTAATTACTAAAATATTAATATTTCCCCGGGCAGGAAAGGTGAAAATGTTAAAATCATATTTTGTATAGATGTAGATTACGATAAGTTGTTGTTCGAAATCCGTTTTTAGTGTCGGACATATATGTATAATATGGGGCTAAAATGAAATGGTATAAAACACCTGTTTTGAATTTCAAAGCAGATAAGTTTGAGATTCCTTTTAAGACGACGGGATTTCGGTGGGAGGGGGGGAATTTCTGCTTTGTGGTTCACTTCATCGGACATCCGTACCCATTATGTGTAAAAAACTGCCACTCAGAGATAAATCAGCCCAACTTAGGCACAGCTGGGAATCAAAAATGAGAACTGAAGATTATAAGCCAGTTGAGCCGGCAGGCTGAGCCAACCCCCGCCTTACATACATTGGATATTGACACTATAGAAATAGCAGTCATAGAGCTTCTTATAAAAAATTTAAGCCTTTTTTTCTTCTTTCAAAACAATTATTATCGATTTGATCGCCCAACTGGCGTAACTTAAAAAGTGGTTAAGTAGCTGGCTGCTGTTCCAGCAAACATACTTTACGTGCTGTGTTAGTTCCAACTGAAGAGTGGTCAGCAAACTTGACTTCGATTCGTGGCATGAGAAGACCTAAAGAACCAAGCAGTAGCTTCTAGAGCTCTCTGCCCTATTACGCAACATATCAAAAAAGTCCGCAAAATTCCCCGCCCTGCGCACGGTCAGTAGGGGACACCGATGGGCTTGGAAAGGCCGCCGTCCGTCGGATGGGACGTTAAGCCGTGGTCCGTGTGCGGGAGAACCATATACTGTGCACGTTAAAGAACACGCTGGATGGCCTTGACGGGAGGCTACCATCTGTCTCCCAACAGCTGTTCCAGTGGGTCCCCTCCCCCAATCTTCTCTGAGCCTTCGGGGTCCATGTGACCTGGCCATTTAGCCCATGGTGTGCAAAAAAGTGCCGCTCAGAGGTAAAACAACCCAAGCAACGTATCAAAAAAGATGAAAAAATTGCCACGTATCCAACATATTCAATATTTAGTAATTTCCCATCTTCTGGCATTTAAATTTAAAATTTTATGTAAAGGAGACATTGAATAAATTATCCAAAATAAGTTGATAACTGAAGCTCGGATCGAACAACCAAATACATTACTTCACACAAAAGAATACCAAATTAAGGAACTAGAAACAAAGAAACAAAAACTTGTCTTAATCTGAGAGAAAAAGTTACGCGCAAAGCATTTAAAAGCTAAAGCCATAATGCGCAAAATATGTTGCATTAATGAGAAAGTTGGTCAACATTTTTGATTTACATAATATAATTGTTTCCCATTTTCTTTAATAATTTTAGAGCATTGTTAATAATACTATAACATAAATAATAATAAATAAATAAATACCCCCTCAAACAGCTGCTTGCCACAGAGGTCTGACAGGAGCCTATCAGTTTATGTGCCATAGTAGAAGGTCTGAGAGGATGGCAGGACCTCAGCAGAAAAACGACACATACATCCATGCCTTACCCGGGGCTCGAACCCAGGTCCCTTAGATCATAACGAAAAAATAATTGCAGAATGGGCACATAAATTTAAAATTCAGCTAATATTAAGTAAGTACCATTGCTGGGAATACCATTAAAAGCAAAAGAACCACAGTCGCAAATCCAATCAGAAATTATTTAAGTAGAAGGTGAAAAGGCGGAACTCTTTTTTAGTGACACTGTTGTTTCCTAAAATTTCTCTTTAAGACAAAGATAATGCTACCGAGTTGTTGCCAATCACTGTGATTACTCTTTTCTTCATAAATTTCCTCCTTACGCTAAAAAAAAAGCCTGTATTAGGTTTATCTTTTTGTGTTTAAAGTTTGCACATAAACGTTAGCACTCATTTTCATTTCTACTAACAGCACGTAAAGTATGTTTGCTGGAACATTTTTTTTTTCAGTGTTAAAAATCATTGATCAAATGAAGTCTTCAATGACATCTCTCATTCCGGGAGATTTCTGCTTTTCGCACTCTGCATAAAAATGGAATAAATCAACAACTTATTAACTCAATTCTATACTTTCATGAAGCAGTTGTTTGTGATAATTCGGAGATTTGCCCGCGTTTCATGATTTGCTGAAATTCTATAATGGTTAAGCGAATAACAGAATTTCGAATTTAAAATTGTCGATTGCAGCTAGATTTAAAGGTGCAAATTTCTAAATGTTTTCAGAGAAAAAATTTAATAAATCAGCTATTTTTTTCCTCAGTCCTAATAAACAAATTTCAGTTTAATTTACTACTGTTTCGAAATACTGTCATTTGAAAGCAGCAGTGTGTGGTAATTCCTCGATTTTCCAAACTTTTTTTTTATACTGCGTCTTATCAGCTCTTTCAACTATTAATTTATCCGCACTAATGATTTGCTCAATTATTAAGATTAGTTTCAATCATTACACGAATTTCAGAGCCCAACATTATCAATTGTTACTGGAAAACTTCTTAAATTCTAACATTTTCACACACTTTAACAACTCAACTTTGTAGCAACACTTCAGGCAGGAAATAAGAAACAAAAAAATCTACATTTATATTTTTAAAAGTTAATATCTTAATTTACATTGGTAACATGCTCACATAGTTTCAAACTACGTTTATCATGTGATGATTGAGCTCTAAAACTCGATTAATAATAGAATCAAAGGTGAATTGAATGTATTTGATCTACATCGTTTCATTTTGTTATTTCATTTTTCCACTGGACTTTTAATCGATTGCTTATAACATATTTAACTCTCGATTCTTTATAAATGATCAAACCTCACAGCTGAATATTTCCTACAGAACTACTAATAATTTTCACAAGCAGTATTTGCTATGCATAACTCTTAAATATACATATAACAAGAGATAATGACTGAAAATAAATTGGTAAAATAATGAAGGCGCTATATATAATTTCTAATTACCTTTCTCATCTGAATTAAATGCTCCAGTATTTGAAGAACTCATTCTTGACTTTCACACAAAACTATAAAACAAAAAGCGTAAAACTCACTGAATTCATGTAATAAATTTCAGTTCTCTCACTCAAACCATTTAAGCGTTTGGAACTACATGAGACTCGAACAGAAGTAGCATAGTATCAGATAGCGAGACAGCACATACTGTTGTCTACTGTTGTCCGTGGGCAAAGCATTTAAAAACCGCGTACAGAACGCCGCGTACAGAACAATGACCAAAATTTGCATTTCAATCCTACTATGTTCCGAGAATAGTTTGCCAGAACGTTGAAGAATCGTTTTTTTTTTTGCATTTATAATCTTCCTCTGGGGGTCATATTTAGATGGGGGGTGTCAGTGGGTCATGGCCTCATATTAAATAAATATTGATTGAGCCCGTTCTTTATTCAATAAAGAACTGAGCCTTCATTTCGAATGCTATTCGTGATCAAGGAATAACAAGATCGGAATGGAGTTCAGGAAATTGACATCGTAATCAGCAGATAATTTATTAACCTTCTCCCAGTTGTTGGATTTAAAACGCTACTGTTTTTACGGCCTTTGTTAAACGATTACCAATTAGAAAAAAAGTTGCAAACATTTGAGCAACATTTGTAAAAGTAGCAAACATTTCAAAATTTATCAAACAGTGGTTGAAATTACATTCTCAATCTTCTGTAAACTTCTTGTTATCCGAGGAAGTTATAATGGAATTTTATTTGTCAGAGAGTAGAAATTTTTCTTGTCAACTGATTCTTTTTCTTATTACCCGTTTTGTGTTAAAAGAATATTTTTATATGGAAACGTATTGTCACTGGAAATGACCAAACCTTAGTTTTGCGTAACCCGATATTTCGCATTATCGTTTTCGCGTAAAGGGTTTCGATCCATTATAATATTTTGTGAGAAGGGGATTTTTTTTTTTATTTTGTTTTTCATTCTTCTCAACATAAGCTTTAATTTAACATGTAACTCTAAAATTGTTCCCTTTCTTCTTGGACGTATAGTACAGATGTTTGGAAGAAGGCGAAGAAATTTGTACAGCTTGATACACTTTTCATCATATATAAGCATCCACGTATAATATACACTGGTGCCCAAAAGTTGAGCATAGTTGACAAAATGGATAAAATTTAAAATACGGGACGATAGCATGAAATGGGCAATCCAGTGCAGAAGGAATATGGAAGGAAGAAACAAATGCGCAATATAACTGACAAAAAATATTGGATAAACTGGAGCAATGCACTGCAATTCAATAGGGTGACAACTGGAGAAGCAACCTGGAGACGCATTTACTCAAGCACGAGAGTGCAGTAAGGAATCTGATGACCCCTGAAAGTGATACAAGTGTCACATCGACTTTGCATGCTGTTGACTAGAGCAGTAAGAAGATCCTGCGGCATTAAATTCCACTCCTGTACGTGAGCAGATCGTAGATAAAGGAGAGTTCTGGGAGGATGTTCACAAGCGGAAATTTGTCTTCCCAAAGTATCCTCCACATGCTCTATTCTGTTACGGTTTGATGAATAAGTAGTCTATGGCTGATGCTGGACGTCTTCATTTTCAACGAACTATGCCCTAAAAGCAGCCTATGTGGACGCACATTATCGTTAATAAACAGATATTGTTAGCCAAAAGCACCCGAAAAAAACTTCACGTAGGGTTTATTCTATTTATTTTTATTCTATTATTATTTATTCACTATCATTCTCTACACCGAATCTGGATTCGTTACAGAGGAAAACATTCGTCTATTAGTTTGTAGTTTAGTTCCAGTGTTGTCTGCATTGTAACCTGCCTCTTCTTTCTGATTGAGTGATTGGAATGCAAACTCTACATCCATTCATTGTGCATGCAAACTGCGAGAGAGCTCTACAACGAGCTCTCTCGCTGACATGTGTCTGTTACGTCTTCCATTAGTGCTATATAGCTGTCATCCGCCATTGTAAGTCGTGGTCGACTCTACACATGTGGACGACTAATGTTTCATGTCTCTTGGTACCTTCTCCACAACCTTCACACCAAGGATCGGTGCACATCTATTGTCTGGCAACATCACTCTGTATTCGGAATGATTCCAACATCCCGATAGCACGATCACATTTAAGGACATCCATATGTCTGTGTGACATATTGTTACAGCAAATCTATTCGAACACAAACAGAATAAGCTGGCGACAGGAGTTGAGATTTTCTACATATATCCATTTATTTATACCATTATAGGTTCTTGTCTCTTATAAAACATTATGTGTCACACATGCTATTGCATCATTACTCCCACATTTGGATGCACCTTTCGTTATCTGCAGGCACTTTTTGTCAAATATGCTTAAACTTTGGACACCAGTGTACACTGAGATGACAGTTTATTAGGTATGCCATTCCTCTGCACATAAATGGTTCATTCCAAAATGTTATATGTCACGTGGCAGAGATGTGTGATATAGATAAAGCAGACCAGCTCTTTGAGAATCACTAAGAGTTGGACTGAGCGTCAGAATGGGCAAAACGGGCGACCTGAGAAACTTTGAACATGGCATGCCTGTTCTAACAACATGCCAAATGGCCATCCTAAATGTGGCTTTTCACGCACAATCTTCGCAAGGGTTTACCAAAAATGGTGCAAAAAACCAAAAAACTTCCAGTGATCGGCGATCCTGTGGATGAAAACTGCTTGTAGATCAGAGGGATCAAAGGAGACTGGTGAGAATTGTACAACATTTGCCAACCAGGTCATGTGCTGATGTTGTCAGCGAAGAACATGAAAGTGTGTTACCAGTGGGTGCAGAAGCATCCAACTGGACTTTTGAGAACTGGAAAGAGGTAGCTTTCTAGGACAAATCAAGGTTCCTTTTGCATCATGCTGATGGAAGGATCAGAATTCGGTGCAAGCAACATGAGGTCAAGGACCTATTTGTCTGTTGTCAACAGTACAGGCTGTTAGTGGCAGTGTGATGGTCTAGGGAATGTTTTCCTGACACGCATTAGGCCCCTTATACCCATCAAAGGACACCTAAACGCCATGGCGTATTT
Source organism: Ryuthela nishihirai (assembly GCA_038380435.1). Taxonomy (NCBI): domain Eukaryota; kingdom Metazoa; phylum Arthropoda; class Arachnida; order Araneae; family Heptathelidae; genus Ryuthela; species Ryuthela nishihirai. Next base: position 88,386,685 of record JAWZYU010000001.1, on the reverse strand, counting down.
GAGCATCATTGCTGAGCAGTGCATATTTTCATGGTTACAATTTATTCTTACATGGATGGACACGTTCAGCATGACAATGTACCTGCTCACAAAGCATGTATCATCCCGAATGGCTCCAGGAACATGCCGACAAGATTTCCTTGCTTCATTGACTTCACAATCCACAGATCTAAACTACATCAAGCATCTTTGGAATGAAGTGGTAAGGCTCGTTCGCAGTGACACTGCTGCCATCCAGTTTGCAGGCATAATTATTCTTGCACAGTCTATCTACTCCTATCATCGATTTACACATACTCAGTTTACATGGTTCGGTTTTACAGGTTCAAAAAAGCAAACAGTTTCGATTTGCACAGTGAATAAAATGCAACCAGTTTCGATTCACATTGTCATTGATTCTGTTTTACACAGCAAATTAAATGCAAACAATTTCGTTTTTACACAATTATATATTCGGTTTCACGCTGTACGGATTGAGTTTTTTATTTATGTAGATATAATACTTATTATGGAGTATCAGTGGTATAGCATAAAGGGAGATTATTAGACTGTCATCCCAAAGTAAAAATCAACCAAAATGTTTTTGCTGATATAATTTATTTTTAAAAATAAATATATAATAGTAAATTACTCTGTTAATTAAATCCTCATCTAATAAATTATATTTATATCCTTTCACTAAATTTTATTCTTGCTGTTGTAATGCAATCTGTCTCGCGACATCTTAATACAATGAATCCTGTTTCGAATCTACAGCGAGATCTGACGTTTCTCTACTGAATTATTCAGATTAGTGAAAATCATGTTTTTATCTCATTTTTAGCAACAAGTTTAACTTTATATACTATTATTTAGGCTAAATGTAGCTGATTCGTGAGTGCACTGTTTCATAAAATACACAGTCGTATCAGAATAATATGACCACTCACAGAATCACAGTGTACCCGCCCAGGCGCGTCACAGAGTGCACATGACAAGGTGAACCGCCTTGAACAAGATGATATAAGTCGCCGGCAAGGACAGATGCGTTGTAGTGTGTAACGTGAGTACAATGGGCAGAGGTATGGATTTGATGGAATTTCGAAAAGGAATATTCATAGGCTACTGTGCCAAGGGTAGAAACATCTCAGAAACAGCAGACTTCGTGGACTGTTCGCGAGGTGCTATAGTAAGGGTGTACCAAGAATGGACCACTGACACACTGAGTACCTCCAGACTTCATAACTGTGGAGTCCCAAAGGCCATCGACCCCAAAGGAGAATGTCACCTCTGTCGACTAATAAAGGGCAATCGATGCACAACAGTGCAGCAATTGACCACTCAAATGAACGCTGGGGCATCCAGGTAGGTGCCCACGATAACAGTAGAGCGAACCCTGTTACACATGAGTCTCCAGAATCGACGCTGCATAAAGGGCCCCTGTTAACCAAGGTCCATCGGCAACGACGCCTGCAATTCGCACAGGACTACCGTCATTGGACAGTGGAAGAGTGGAAAAGGGTTGCCTTCTCTGATGAATCGAGGTTTCTGCTCCACAGAAGGGTGGTGGCAGATACGGCATCAGACACACAAGAACCAACACCCAGACATGCTTGTCGGTGAAGTACAGTACATGTCTGGGGGATGTTTTCCTGATATAACCTGGGACCGCTGGTACCACTGGATGGGTCCCTGAACGCCAATATTGGTTCTATATACCTTCTTTGTGGCTAACAGGGAAACAGATTAAATTTAGGTTTTCACCGATGGATGAGCCTTCCTTCTATAGGATTGCTCGCCATAGGTAGCCGTGGATGAGCTGTGTCCTTGCGGCACTGTCTTGCCCCGGCGTAGGTAGTAGTGTTTTCAGGCAAACTCCCCATAGTTGATGTGCAGTCAATGTACTACGGTACAACTGGAACTTGCCTTTATTTATTGTTAATGTCCATCCTCACTGACCACTTGCATCCCTTCATGTTGGACGTTTACCGTGGTAGTGATGGTGTCTACCAACGGGACAATGTGCCTTGCCATGTCGCTAAAGTGGTGCGTGACTGGTTCCAGGAACACGAGAGCAATGTCTCTGTTCTCCCTTGGTCAGCGAAATCGCCCGACTTCAATCCCATAGAGAATTTGTAGGACGATTTGGATCGACAGGTTCGGCGTGTGGACCTACAACCACGTCATCTCCAGAACCTCTGTGCTCTGCTGGAGTGCCCGTGGCAATCTTCCAGGGCCTCATTGCGTCTATGCCACGCTGTCTCGCCGCTGTCATCCGGGTCAAGGGTGGTTATTCTCATTATTAGATAGATGGTCATATTATTTTGATACGACTGTGTATATAAATAATAATTTTGCAAAATTAAACATTACGTGTTGATACAAATGCTTAATTTCTCATTTGTATTCAGTCCATAAATATTCTTCTTTCGAATTTCATCTTCAAATTCGATAGTGTACTTCTATGACAACGATGAGTATTTTTCGTGACCAAAAAGAAATATATGAGAAATTGATCTAAAGTTATCAGATTTAGAGCAAATAAGGTACAAAATAGTGTTATATTGATTCTTATTATTAATGCTGAACTGAAATTTGAGATAGATATGTATAAAAAAAACTTTCAATGTACGTTTCATTCACAACAAGGATTTTTTTCCGAAACTATCCCCCTTATTTTTGAAAAGTTGTTGGTTTCGATTTTCACAGGGATTTACTGGAACCTATTTATCGTATAAATCGAGGGATGGATGAATAATGCATAAATTATAGAGTTCTGAAAATTTGCACCTACAGATAATCTGGATCGCAAATCTCGGAAAAAATGCAAAATTTGACCTCTGACTTCAATAGAGGTCAAATAATAATAATTAGATATCACGTATAGTTTTACCTTGATCCACAAATGCTAGGAACATGAAAATCGATTTTTGGGGAGTATTTCAGGTTGTAGATCTCAGAAATGTTATGAAATTTCGAATCCCGCTGATCGTACAAGGGTAATGCTAATGTTCATTATCATCATCCTCAAGCAGCCATTGACTACAGGTCCAACCAGATTGTGCAATTTAGTTCTTCAAGCATATCTGTCCTGAGTTACATTTGCTGCATCTGGCCACTGCATACCATTCCAACAAGGTCCTATTTCACATTGTCTACCCACTGCATCCTATGTCTCTCCCTCTTTCTGAGGTTTTAGAAACAACGTTCATAATCCTATTCACTAATCTATAATTATCCATATGGGCAACATGGCCAAACCAATGGAGTCTCTCTCTGTACAATATACTGCCCAGTAGCAGTATATTGTACAGAGAGGGTTTGCTGCTGAGGACGTACAGAGAGGGTTTGCTGCTGCTCCTTTACCTAACCTCATCATTACTTACAAAGTAATGACCTAATGCCCAAGATACTGCATAAGCATCTAGAATCAAACCATCAAGTTTCCTGTTATAGAGTGCTAAAAAAATGTGCCTAGGTGGTATTTCTGGTCGTAGATCTCAGAAACATTGTTAAATTTTCGACGCAATGAATTCTTCGAGGTCAAAGGATAAATTTTTATATATTGATACTAGAGAGCTAAAAATTGTTACTCAAAACTATATGCGGCCATAGATCTCAGAAACATTCAGAAATTTCAAAACCGGTGTCGCGTTCAAAATCAAATAGGCCGGATTGACAGTCTATAAATCAAGAGGCCCCAATTGATTTATAATGGGATACATATGTATAGCGAATGAAATTGTAAACCATCATTCGAATATACAATATAATGCTATGATTAGTTTCTTTTTGGGGAACTGAGGAACAAAAATTTTAAAAACTCGCCCCCCCCCCCTCTTTTTTTTGATAATTAGAAGGAAGAGAAAATTTCTTTTACGTATAGCATATGGCACTTGTTTCATAATAAAATTTAATTTGATATATAGCTACAATCTGTTCTTTTTGTGGGGAATTGTGGCAAAATATATTTAAAAGCGATTATCTACTACTCAACCAACCTATTATTATTATTATTATTATTATTATTTGTGGTATACCACACACAATAGCATAGTGTATTTTGATTCCAACACAATTGCTTGGATTATTTGGATTGTTTTGACCCCTACCTCCAACACATTTGTGTTAGTGGCGTGGGGTATATACGTTATATGCATTCCAATCAGTTTGTGTAAATGAAACGTTTCCTCTAATTTATCTACTCTGTGAGAGCTCAAAAGTCACTAGATCTAGTAACAAAGTCGTTAAGTTGGCATTATTATACTGAAACTATAGTTTTATCTATCTATGTAATGGATTGGATTGGATTGTTTTACCTCTGAGCGGCACTTTTTTGCACACCATGGGCTAAATGGCCAGGTCACATGGACCCCGAAGGCTCAGAGAAGGTTGGGGGAGGGGACCCACTGGAACAGCTGTTGGGAGACAGATGGTAGCCTCCCGTCAAGGCCATCCAGCGTGTTCTTTAACGTGCACAGGGTATGGCTCTCCCGCACACGGGGCCACGGCTTAACGTCCCATCCGACGGACGACGGCCTTTTCAAGCCCATCGGTGTCCCCTACTGACCGTGGGCAGGGCGGGAAATTTTGCGGAGATAAATCTCAACGCTGACCCAGCTGGGACTCGAACCTGGGAACTACAGATTACGAGCCTGGCGCGCTACCGACTGAGCCACCCCCGCCCCTATCTATGTAATGGGTACGCCAGTTACATACACATTTCCAGAGGGCACATGAAGCATAAAAGGTTGAGAACCACTGCTATAATTCATTATTAAAATATTACAGATGTCCTGTAGACGTGGAACTTATGAAATAGCTAAAAATTTTAGTTTTGGTATTGGGATACGAACCAACGTCACACAATAATATGAGAGGCGTGCTAGCCGCTATCCTATCAGCAGCTAAACTTATTCAAATAATATGATTTATAGACTTTAACGCATATTATCGATTCGCTCGTGGCGCCATCTAGTCGGGAAACGGACAACCAAGTTTCCTCATGTGATGAAATTTAATATTTATCACAGACGCTCAATAATATTAAATCAATAATTCAGTAGTAAAGTATCACAGGAGATGTCCTGTAGACATTGGACTCATGAAATAGTTGAAAAAATTCAATTTTACCATGAGTGAGACTTTTTCCCTTCTTTTAGCTACAAAAGGTTCTTTGTCTGGTTGGAAACAACGCTGTCTCAATAGTTAAAAAAAAATCACAAAATGGGTGACAATTTCATCTCTTGCTGATTGATATAATTTTTTGTGTAGTCTCTCCTGGTTGCAGACTAAACATAAGAAGCAGGCAATGCCACATTCCCTATACCCTAACAAGCTGAAAACCCTTCAGTAACGTTTTTACTAACTTTCAGAAAACCAGTAATTTCCCCAAGGCCTTGAACTGTGCCAGTAAAGAGTTTTAACATTTTTCAATTTTGAGCTTTGTAAAAGTTAAAGAAATGATATAGCACTCCAAATACTTCCCTAAATATGCGACTGATATGATATATGCAGCAATACCATATTCAAACTATGCTCATAAATCTAAGGCTCGACCTGAATATTTCTATCGAGAGGCTGCAAATCGTTTTGATTGTCTGCGAGAAAACCTTAAATAACAAACCTTAAGTTGAAGCTATGAAAATGCTAGTTTCTTAGATAATCAACGACCTATCTGGAGCACTTGATTACTGCAGGGGAAATGCAATGCGATCCTGAGAACTCGGAGAACGTCGAGAAATTTTCCAACTCCGATCTGTACAGAACGTCAGAGCTTTCCTCAAATTGACCTGGTGTTATTTGCGGTTCATAAATCGCCTTGCCGATCTGACTGTCGCTCTGGTATCCTGATCAAGAAGGACATTAAACTCGCATGAACCCCGAGGCTTTCCAAGAGCTGAAATGCAAACTTACAACCGAGCATCTATTTTTATACCCTGAGTTTGGTAAGACGTTTTTTTGTCAACCAATGCATCTGACATAGCTATCACTGACCTACTGGAACAAGAAACATACAGAGATTTTTGTCAATCTGTGGCATGTGTCCGGAGGTTGACAGTTTTCTTCGAGACCATGGAGAGTCCTTTAACAAGTCACCGAGGTGAATTACAAGTTACCATTGGTTATGAACCCTGAAAAGATACAGATTAACCACGTTGTCCCACTCACGAAGCTTCAATTTATATATAAATATACGTATAGGGCATCTAGTTGTTATTAGGCGATCAGCGCCCTCTTTCGAAATAAATTTCATTGAGAAGGAACATGCTTTTTTCGCGAATCGACAGACATTGTCTTCGAGGATGTGGTGTTCTTTCATTGAGTTAATATTACTTGAGACAGTTCATGGCGTCCGTTTGGCAACGGACGTCATGAACATCTACAAAATCTTGAACCTACTCCTCAGTGAGGTAGAGAGAGTGGCGTGTTGGTTTAACGTAAACAAACATTTCACCACGCTCTTATATTTACATAAATTGTGTACTAACTACTGAAAAGTACTATAAAAGCAGCAATTCGACATTTCATAGGCTTAGTAAATTACGAATATTGTTAAATGCTTTTAAATTGAAATTGTTAAAGCAGAGAGGCCTAAAAATAAATAAAGCATTTTAAAATACCGTTTTGTCCTAGAATAATATCAGATGTAGTTCACGATTTTTTCGTAAATGAAACTAATAATATTTACGTATGAAAAGAAGGCGATTTATAGATTCAAACAGCATGGAATTTATAGAATATTTTCGTGAGTTTTGTTTCTAAAAGAAATATTAAACTTAGACATCAATTTTATGAGACTTCTGCTTTGCATTTTTATTTTGCCAAAGTAACGCAATTTTTTTTTCTCAAACGAAACGCCTGAAATAGGGATTTTATAATTTTGTATGTGATAAATGAGGCCTAAAACTTTGCTCTTCATATTTGATAAAAATTTTATGAGTTGAAATGTTACGGCTTGTTAATTGTGGTTGAAGCTCTACTGTCTCTCTTTAAACAGTAGCTAGTACTATCTGTTCCCAACATTTTACTGTTTTAAAAATAAAGCTCCAGAAAATGGCACAGTAGAATTAATTAAGATGCTGTGCCAACTTTTTCACACTTGTAACAAATACATAAATTGAGAGACACTTGTAGAAGATATGATAGAAATTGCAATGAGAACAGATATTGCCTATAAAAATGATCACTCATGCTGTGACAGAGGGAAGCGAGGGAAGAGTCCTAGGAAATTTAAGAGAAAGTTAATATCAGTGCAGAATGAAATCCAGAGCTTAAAGAAAATGCTATGGTGAAATTACTGCCAGCTAAGAGCCATTCAATCAGACTCTTCTATTTTAAAAGATATATTTGATTTGTTTAAGGCTCAGAAGCACATCAAGATGACATTGAGACATCAAAGCCTGTGTTTCTAGATATAACTTTAAACCTGTTCATAAATTCACAATAAAATGCTGAAAGAAACAAAGGCATATAATATTGCCAAGAGGTAATTAAGTTCACCATGATATTTTCATTCTCCAAAGACTTATTAAAAATTGAGGTTCTACTTTTTTTAAAAGGCTTATGAATTTGTAAGAGAAAATCTTCTTTCCCAATAGCTCTACAATTTTAACTTGTGCAGATCTGTAGATGGCCTTCCTGGATTTATTGAAGTTTCCTGCATGGAAAATTTTACTGATAGTAAGCAGAAGTATATGATATTCACTTTATTATTGGAGGAGAAATCAATTAGGAAACAAATACTGTTCAATGGCAAATGCTATTGGGGATATGTAGATTATGGTAATAAGGCTAATGATAAAAATTCAGATATAGCATCTGAAACTCTAATTTTTATGTTTATTTCAGTTTTATATAGCTGGAAAATCCCCATAGGTTTTTTTAACAGTTTGTTTGTCTGGCTCAAAATAGATTTTTACTTACAAATTCAGCCAGGACCGTATTTAATTTTTTTTTAAGCTATAAGAACAAAAGGGGGAAACTATAATAACCTAATGATCTTTAGTTCCAAAGTGCACACATGCAGTTAATAATTAACCTGCTAGTAATTAATAAGAAAAATGGCAATTGTTTAACTTTCAATGAAATTAAAATCATTGGTAGCAATAATGAAATGTCCAGTGACAGTTTAGGTGTTTCTCACATATGGATAATATCAAGCAATGAAGGTCATTGTGTCTCTTTTCTCTGAAATTGAAAAATGCTATTATAAGCAAAAAATTATGAAACTTTTCTTGCATAGAATGTAAATTAGTATTAATTGATTCTGACCTAATGTAGTCTTCTGTGTCTGCACTTATTAACCCTTACAAAGACAATTTTTTTTCTTTAAGAAACAACTTTTGAGCCTTATTATGAAAAACTAATGAATGAAATAGTCCATATTACATAACAAAAGAAAAAGCATTTAATTCTGGAAAAAAATGGGAGGGAAGCATAAAAAAGCATGTTGCAGGTTCTTTTGTAGGGATTTTTGGAAATTGATCAATCAGCTTCTGTCACTTTAAAGGTTAATATTAAAAATTGAGGTTTTCTCGCCTTTCTCACAGTATGTGTGTCCTTCTACCTTACCTGATATAAAAGTTTACAATATTTGTATTTTGTTGCATGAAATTTCAATCATGTCATTTGTGTGTTTGTGGGAAAGGGGGTGGCTTGCCTTTCCTTCTGTCTTAGTTGAAATGAGAGAAAATGTTTACAAAATGTTTACAAAAAGTTTACAATATGTGATTTTTGTTGCATGAAATTTCAATCATGTCATTTGTGTGTGGGGAGATGGGGTTTGGGGGGGGGGGCGTTTGAAATGAGAGAAAGTGTCAATTGTTGCTTTTTATATGTATAGCATGAAATTTCAATTATGTCATTTATGTATATGTGACCTTGGATTTCCTTCTGCCTTAGCTGATATAAAAGCTTACAATATTTGTTTTTTTCATAGCATCAAATTTCAATTATGCCATTTGTGTGTTTGTGTGTGTGTGTGGGGGGGACCTTGAATTTCTTTATGCTTCAGCTGAATAACAAGCTTATAATATTTGGGTTTTTTTTATAGCATGAAATTAAATTCTGTCATTTATTGGGAGGAGATTTGATTTCCCACCTCAGCTGAATTAAAAAATAGTTTACACTCTCTGATTATTTCTTTCAATTTTTAATAAAAATTAATATTTTTTAATGAAAGAAGAAAATAAATGTGACTTTTCATGTTTTTTTAAATGAGGCGCGGATTTGCACTATTAAGGTTTTTGTGGGCTTTCGCTCAAGCTGAATGATTTGATCATGTATTATATTTTAAAATATGTTTACCATTGTTCCTGTTTTAAACGGGCTCAAATTAAAATCTGCTAAGTTTACAGTCAATTTAGTTCAGCTTTAATCACATATTAAGAACATATCGAATTTTTTTTTAATTTTCATACAAAACCTCGATTTGAAAGAGAAGCAGTTTCCAGCGTCTTCGCTTTTCATCCGATATAAATCAGTATGCAATCATCAGTAGCAATCTATTTTGCTTTAATTACTACACTGGAATAACCTCATTTAAATGAAAAACAGAAAACAGAAAAGTTCTGCCTCATTTAAATCATTTGTTGTGCATTTTTAAATAGCCTTCATCGTTGTTCCCAGCCAATTCGCAAGGCATCATGTGTATCTTGCCTCACTAAGTAGGCGACAGACACAGCCGTCTGTGATCAAGGCGGTCAATGCTGCAGGAATCGGAGTCCTATCTCTAGTATTACTACAATGAGTTCTTTGGATAGTAGTTCACAATTACGGTTGTTGTATCTGAAATTTCGGCACACTTGACCTTATTTGTTTTCTTTTATTGTTAGAAAGTGACTTCCCATTTTTCAAACAGTTAATCTAACTTTTTCAATTATACATCAGAATATTTGGAATTCCTTTCACTTAACTTTAAATTATTCCTTTCTTGACTTGCTCATTCTGATTCTGTAAGATTTAAATAAAGATTGTAATAATGGTTTTAAAATTTTTGTAAAAGTTTTCATCTAATATTTTTAACAAGAGGAATTTTGCATATTCTAATAAATGAGAACTGTAACACATTTGCCAACCTAAAGACCATGGCCGGTTAAAATCAACTTTTAAGTATCGATGAGTGGCAATGACTTTAAAAAATTGGCCCCGTAGATTATTCTGATCTGAACTCCCAGTGGCATTGGCGATAGGTAAGGTTATTTCTTTGGAAAGTATTTCTGGTGTTTAAATTTGATACTTGTAATATTAGTTGAAAATGCAAAATAATTGTAATTTTCTGTTTTCCCATTTACGATGTAAATACATTAGTTCCTTGCATGTATCTTTGGTTATTTCCCCTTTTCTCTATATTAGCCACGTGGATGAAACCAATGTTCTTACAATGTGAAAAAATTGCATTGTTAAACTTAGTCATGAAATCTAATAGAGAGTAATTTGTGATAGAGCAATTGATAAAACTTTCTTATACTTAGACAAGATAAGAAAATAAAAGCTAAAATAGTTCACAAATCAAGCTTTCGGCTACCGTGCTTTGTAGGGGTCCTCAGCCGCCATGTTGCACTTTACTACAGACCCATTACTCTTTCTTCTTGCCTCTTCAAGGTCCTAGAGAGACTTGCCCTTGGACTCCTGGAATGGTACCTGGAGTCCAAAGGCCTTCTCCCCGACTGCCTCTCTGGTTTCTGCAAAGGTGGGTGCTCTGGTTTTCTGGTCTCTGGTTTCTGCAAATCTGCAGCTTCACCTCTGCCACTGACCAGGCTCTATCGGAAGGACAGACTACCATTGCTGTCATCTTTGACATTCAGAAAGCACATTACTTCCTGTCCTGCTCAAATATTCTCTGCAGACTCCATGATTTTGGTCTCGGAAGCAATATTAACTCGATCACGGCGTACCTCTCCAACAAGATGGTTTGTGTTAAGCTGGGCAACAGGTTCAGTGCTTCCCACACTACCATTCCTAGAGTACTTCAAGGGGGTGTCCTCAGCCTGATGCTCCTGAATATTTTGCTGTCAGGCCTACACTCTCGACTCAAGAAAAGAGGTATTTCCATCTATTCAGATGACATCTGTGTGGTTCCCTAGCTAGGACCCCTCTTATGCTCAAGATGAAACGAGCTGTGGCCACAGTCAAGTTCGACAACCTCAGCCTCACTCTTTCCGCTGATAAGATGCCATCGTTCTCATGAAGAGATACCTCCCGCCCACCTTCCATGGCCTCATGCTTGGACCAGACCACATCAAGGTCATCAAACAGCATAAGTTTCATAGTGTTGTCCTTGACAACAGGCTGACCTGGGGACCTCAAACATCTTAAGACAGTTGCCACTCCACAGAGAAATATACTGTTTTTCCTTGCTGGTACCCACTGGGGAAGTTCCTGCAAGATGCTGGTTTTGTACCTTCACTTGATTCTCTCCTGTGTCGACCACTGTCCACACTATATCTGCACCTCTGTCTCAGACTCTGCCCTAACTCACCTAATACTCCTAAATTCTAACTCATCTAACTCACCTAAATCGCTTCCTCCACTGCTGAGCTCCATGCTATCTTTGAGGCTGTACTTTTCATCCACAGCTTCGGGAATGACAACTTTGTCATCCTTTTCAACTCCAAGTCACTATGGAAGCTCTCCAGATGCGAAACAGCAAGAGTTGCATCCACTTCCTTATTCAGATGATCATGGAGACATGCTCCAAGCTCTTTCTGCTTGACAATGAGCTTGCTGATTGCACCTCGAAGGAGGTGCTTGAGAATCGGATATGCAAATAATTACCCTCTCGGCAACTGCAAGATGTTTGTCTCACTACTGATGAGCCAGTAGTCTTGCCCAGTGACAGAGGGACTTGAGTTGTTCCTCATTCAGGTACCTGGTAGACCCTTTTCTCATTGCTCCTAACTTCGAAGACCACAAATCTGAGGAGACCCACCTGCATAGTCTCAGTTGGTGTCATCTACAACAACTTTACGCTTCACACACTGCTACATGCAGCACACCTGTGACTGTTATCTCATGTACTGCTCCCCCAACCTTCTCTCAGCCTTCGGGGTTCTTGTGATCTGGCCATTTAGCCCATGGTGTGCTAAAAAAAGTGCCACTCAGAGGTAAACCAAATCTTACTTCAATGAGAGTATAGTTCGAGATATAGCTAAAAGGTAGTTTCTTCTGCCTCTGCTATCTCGACCTCCTGTTGTGACTGACTGGTGGAAGGAAACTTCATTGGAAGCTAATTTCACCATGATCTTACACCTTGAACAGTTTTGGTCAGCATATTGGATACCCTATGTAAAGTTAGTATTTACTTTTTTTATATTTAAACCTTAGTTTTCATTTCAGTAGATTTATTTTTGTAAATTTGCGATCTTTGGCTGATTGATAAGTATTGATTCGTCATAGTTATGCAACATCAAATGGCCAGCTCACAACTTGTTGCTGTGGATATTTTAACATCGCATTAGACTATATGTTAATTTTTATTTTCATCATTTATTACTTTTCAGTAAAATTTTTATCATTTTCTGAAAATAAGTGAGGTCTTGGATATGGAAGGCAGGCTTAAAAGTTGTTAGATATTTTACATATCTCATTAGGTTATATGTAATTTTTCTTTTATTTCATGGGTTTTTAGTAAAAAAAAAAGGCTGAGCTTGTACTGTTTTCGATACAGAAACAAAATAGATTTCCTTGCTACAGAAATCGGCCATCGTTTGGGAGGGTAATTTTGGAAGGAATCCCCTCTGCTAAACTCAGTGTGAACATTTCACCCTCCCTCCTCTAGAAGAATGAGTTTTTATGTTGAATGTTTTTAAAATCCCCCTCCCCCCAGTATCTGGCTGTGCCACATAATAAGCTGTTTTTTTTTTTGCTTTGGTGAACAAACCTTTCTGCACTTAGTGAAGACACCAAACTTCAACACCCAAAGAAAAAAATTCAGAATGTTTAGTAAAAAAAAGCAGCCAAGAAACGTTTTTTTCTCTTTCAGAAAATTCAGTGAATGTAAGAAATCCAAGTCACTTTGTGTATAACACCGTATTTAAAATATACAATACTGAAAAAAAAAATACCCCCTGAAGCAGCTGCATGTCACAGAGGTCTGACAGGAGCCTGTCAGTTTATATGCCATAGTAGGTCTGAGAGAATGGCAGGACCTCAGGAGAAAAACCGACACACACATTCATGCCTTACCCGGGACTTGAACCCAGGTCCCTTAAATCGGTAGCCAAGTGTGCTAACTACTCTGCCACGGGACGGCTACAATACTGAAAAGAATCATTAAAAAGAAATAAAAATCGTATTTCAGGTTGAATTATGCAGGTGTGAGGAAATTTCTTTTTGATTAATATATAATTTTAACCATTTTTATTCATCGGGTTTTCCAAAATAAGGCTTTAATTGTCTAATGTGATCTTTTATTTTACCATATCACATTGAAAAAGTCTTTAAAAAGAAATAATCATATTTCAGGTTGAATTATGCAGGCGGGAGGAAATTTTGTTTTGATTAATATATAATTTTAACTATTTTTATTCATTGCGTTTTCCAAAAATAAGGCTTTGTCTAATGTGATATTTTATTTCACCATATCACATTGAAAAAGTCTTGTTAAAATCAATGCTTGTAAATTTGTTTATATTTATTTTCATAAAATGCGTAATTAAATTTTGTTTAATTTGGTATATAACATGACCTATTTTCGTTGATTAGTTTTTTTTTTTAAATAACCAAAGTTGACTTGTTTATCTGACTCGGCACGATTGGCTAAAAGCCTGGAATTTTATCAAAGTACGGTACCCAGAAAAAAATTGCAAAACAAGAAATATTGAAACAAAAAAATGAATTTTTGTTATTCAGAAATAGCCTTTCTATTCATGTGCATTATAATTATTTCTGTTAGTTTTTTAATAAATTTTTTATTTGTGTTGCCGGAAGCATATTTTTTATGACTAAAAAAATTCTATAAAATGAAACTTGCCTTTTTGTTAAATATTTTATTTTCAGGAAATCCAGAATTTAAGTACTCAACAGGGGAAAGATGAGTGTAAATGAAAAGTTCTGTTAGGTGGGACAATTTTTCCTCTACACCCTTCTTTACACTGTTGATTAAAAACAGCATGATATTAGTTAAAATATTTTGAAATCAATGATGAGTTGTGAATGATTACACATAAAATATATTATTTTGTTCAAATTAGTAATATATTACTTTTTTCTTGTATATTAATCTGAATAAATTTTTCCAAATTATATTATAGTTCAATAAAATAAGCATCAAATTAAAAAAGAAAATAAGTTTAAAATATATGTAAGAAAAAAAACATTTTTTTATACTCAGCAGAGAGTTCATATTCCTCACAGATTTTCTGCATTACATGCTAATAGGAGCAATCCCATGTCCTAGTGGTTAATGTGCTTAGCTACTGATCAAAGGGACCTTGGTTCAAGCCATGGGTAAAACATGGTTGTTCAAATTGTTTTTAGCTCTATGGTGTATAAACTGACAGGCTACTGTCAGACCTCTGTGGCAAACAGATGCTTGAGGGATTATCTATCTATACTAATATATCTGTAAATGGTAGTTAGGTAGTCACTGGAAGGAGAGCTATGCACCAATCCCCTGTGATAATGCATAGAACCGGCCAGGCCTAGCACCTAATGTCCGACCCCGCCTTCTCTTGGTGCGGACCGTTAGTAACTTTCAAAAGAGATACTCTCTTGTGGAAGTGAACGGAAGGGGAGGGCTGCCAGATTAGTGTGGCCTACTGATCTGGACAACTATGGCTACTTTTCTTTTTTTTCTACCCTGCTGAGGAGTGGTCAACCACAAGGGTCCTGGTGCTGACCATATAAACCTACTGGACAGATATATGGCTCTGGGCTTGATTATGGATCCTGATTTTGCTGCACTGGTGGGCTTCTGTGGAGGGAAAATCTTCCGCTGTGTTTTCTGTTTGTTTGTGGGTTGACAGCCCCAAGTGAATAGATTCACAGGATATGTTTATCAGCTGGTGGATAATCCTGAGCAGAAGTCATCGCAGGCACCTGAACTCTTTGCTTCTATTGGCATCGTCAAATTCTACGTTGGAGGAAATCTTCCAGTGTAGATGGCTTCAGCCTTTAGTAGTGGGGGAACGGGTCTTTGCCCCATGTCTGCGATTAGGGGGCTGTTTGATATTGTCGGCATTCCCTCTCTCAATAAACATAGTTTCTTTAAACATCCCACTAACCATTTTCTCTCCATAGGTAGTTGGAATGTGAGGACTCTGCACAGAGCTTTTTCTCTTGATGTCCTCACACAAGAATTCCACCATTATAATTTTGATATTCTTGGCTTGCAAGAGACCAGATGGACAGATAAAGGTCAGATTCTTAAAAATAATCTTAAATTTCTCTTTTCAGGGAGGGACGACAATAAGCATCACCAAGGCGTGGGTCTGCTTCTCAGCAGACACGCTAGCGATGCTCTTCTAGGATATGAGTGCATTAATGAAAGGTTTCTTACAGCAAAAATTTCAGACAAGCATTAAACACTTGAATGTTATCTGCTGTTATGCCCCCACTGAGGATGTCAATGAGGATGAGAAGGATAGGTTTTATGAACAACTTCAGGATATTTTGAATTCTGTCAAGAAAGGAGATATTACCCTTGTTCTTGGTGACTTCAATGCCAAAGTTGGTACTGACTCTGACCTTTGGGGAGGGGTGATTGGCACTTTTGGTGTTGGTAGCTGCAATGGCAATGGGCAACGTCTCCTACAGGTAAGTAAACCCAATGGATTCAGAATAACTAACACTTATTACTAACACTGTGACATACATAAGTACACATGGGTTTCACCTGATGGGCTGCATAAGAATATGATTGATTACATATTAATTAACAGCAAATTGGCTAGTTCTGTTAGGAATACCAGGGCATATAGGGGAGCTGAAATTGGATCTGACCATTACCTTGTTAAAAGTGTGTTGCAACTTAAACTTAAAAAGTGTTGTGCTAGGGATAAAAAATTTACTTTTAATACTGAAGCTCTGAAAGATCCAGTTATAGCCAAAGCTTACCATGATAGGTTACTTAGTCATTATGACAGTCATGGTTTGCTTACTACTGAAGTTGAGGAAGAATGGGATCATTTTAAACAGGCTTTTTTGGACACTAACAGTACTCTTTTAGGAAAAAAGGAGCAGAAGAGGCAGAATTATCTGAGTGATAAGGCACTTGAGCTTATTTTGGAAAGAAAGAACTGCAGGAATGTCTTTAATCAATACCCTACTAGTCCTAATAGAAAGCATTACAGAGAACTTAATAAACATGTAAAAGATCAGTTAGCTGCTGATAAGAATATTTGGCTTGATGGTTTGGCTGACAAAGCCGAGGAAGCAGTTAGACAGCACAACAGCAGTGAGCTGTACCAGATAGTTAATGTTTTATGTGGTAGAAAACGGACAGGCATACAAGGATTGAAGGATAAACAAGGTAAGGTTATAGAAGGGAGGATTCTGTCATGGCTAGGTGGGCTGAGCATTTCAGTGATGTTCTAAACAATGTAGTTGGTTCTGCTCCCATTGTTTGCAGTGATGATGGATGCATTGGTGGCTTTAATGTTGGCCCTATAACACAATCTGAAGTTATTTTGGCTGTTTCTAAACTTAAACTACATAAATCCCCAGGGGTAGATGAAATTACTACCGAAATGCTTAGAGCTGGGAATGTTTCGGTTACCACTTGGATGACTGAAATTCTGAATATCTTTTATGATAAAGGCATTGATCCTAAGGATTTTACCAGAACTATTATTATCCCTATTTTCAAAAAGGTGATCGCAGTTCTTGTGATAACTATAGGGGTATGAGCCTACTCTCTGTTCCAGGTAAAGTTCTTTGCAAGATTGTGCTTAATAGAATTAAGAATCTGGTTGACAGGCAATTGCGTGATGAGCAATGTGGATTCAGAAGTGGTAGGAGATGTGTGGATCAGATATTTTCACTTAGGCAGATTCTTGAGAAATATTTAGAGTTTCAGAAACCTTTGGTTGCTAGCTTTGTTGATTTCAAAAAGGCTTTCGACTCTGTTGATCGTCATAATTTGTGGTTGATTGTGAGATCATATGGTATACCAGACAAGTTAGTTAACATAATGAAAGCTCTCTATAATAACACTGAGTTGTGTGTGAGAGTTGGTAAGGCTTATAGCAATTGGTTTAGCATTACTTCTGGTGTTCGACAAGGGTGCATTTTGTCTCCTTTTCTCTTTAGCTTGGTTATTAATTATGTTATGCGAAATTCACTTCAAGGGAAAGATTTTGGCCTTAAATGGGCTGGAGATACGAAAATTTCTGATTTAGATTATGCTGATGATTTAGCCCTTTTGGCAAATGATGTTGATGAGATGAACTCTTTCATTTGAGCCATTGATGAGACTGGTAATAGAGTAGGTTTGGTTATAAACAGAGAGAAAACTAAAGTGATGAAAATTGGTCAGGCAGGCTGTGATTCAGTTAATCTGAATGGTTGCAGTCTTGAGCAGGTGTCACAGTTTAATTATCTTGGGAGCTATGTAACAGATAATGGTGATGTGCGGCATGAGATTAACAGACGAATAGGGATTGCTGCCGGGACTTTTAAGAATCTATGGAGAGTGTGGAGAAATAGGCATATACACATAAAGACTAAAAATTAGACTGTATAATAGTTTGGTTCTTTCTAGGGTTAGTTATGGTAGTGAAACTTGGAAACTTTGTAAACAAGATAACAGGAAACTAGATGCTTACGCAGTATCTTGGGCATTAGGTGGTTCAACTTTGTAACTAATGATGAGGTTAGGCAAAGGAGTTTGCAACCTCCTTTAAGCAGCATATTGTGCAGAGAGAAACTCTGTTGGTTTGGCCATGTTGTCCATATGAATAATTATAGATTGGCGAATAGGGTTATGAACAGTGTGCCTAAAGGCCTCAGAAAGAAGGGGAGACCTAGGATGTGGTGGGCAGACAATGTCAAACAGGACCTTGTTAGAATTGGTGTGCAGTGGCCAGATGCAGTAGATGTAGCTCAGGATAGACTTGCTTGGAGAACTAAATTGCACGGTCTGGTTGGACCTCCTTAGCCCATGGCTGCTTGAGGATGATGATGATGACTAATAGGCTCCTGTCAAACCTCCATAGCAAAGAGGTGCTTGCAATTTATTTTTAATTTAAAATCAAAAATAGTCCTATTTTGATAATATAACTTTTGCATTTACTTTTCAGTTGAAATGGTCCTATACTTTTATAACAAAAAAATTAAATGCTCATAAATTTATTGTAGACTTTAAAACTTCCAAGAAAAATCACTAGTCAGCATAGTTTCCTTATTTGCTGTTGTATGAAATATTGGTTTGCGTTTAAGAAGAAATATGTTGCAGGTTGACCACCGTAACTCTTGGACAACAGCAAGATGTCGGGAGGACTTAGTGCTTTAGCTCTTAAAGAAGAAGATGCTACCAAGTTGCTTGCTTCTAGCACCCATATTGGTTCCAATAACCTGGATTTCCAGATGGCACAGTATGTTTTCAAAAGACGGCCAGATGGTAAATATTGGGCATAAAACTTGAATATTTTGATAAGAGTGAAATTATATGTTAATTTTGTTTTTATTTCTAAGGATGCTCTTTACCTGTGAGAACATTTGAGAATTATAGTTAAACAAGTTTCATATATAACCATATTAATCAAGGTCTACATTATTAATTTTCAACCAGAACTGAAAGTTTCATGTCATATTTCATCTGAGAATTAGTCGCATTTAAATGTCTGCGAACAGCTAACTGCTAAAAGCCTGCATAATCTTTGTCTTAAGTGATTTTATCTAATTTAACAAAAACCAAGTTTTTCTCTATGTGTATCTTTTTAGCGTAAAGTTTTGTATTATGTAATTTTAATGTTGAGTATTATATTTAATAAATTAGCTTTTGAAACAGAATTAAAATTTCAATTAGTATTAGAATACATGCTAACTTCTAATGAGAATAATTTTTTTATTTCTCATATTTGCCAAAAGAGACCAATTAGCTTCATTTAAGTCTGCTGGTTTCCATGTTCACATTAATATAGTAAAGTAATAAATGTTTTATATGTATTTTATCCCTGATACTGATCAAAATATAGATGTACATATTTTCAAATATGTATTCATATCAGTGCATAATCAGGTGTGCTTCACTTTTTTTCTACTCTTATAGCTGTTCTTGCATATAAATTACTTCACAATATCACTAGCTCCATAAAATTGGTGCATTAAAGTATAATAAAAATATTGTATTTAAATTTATTGCCTTTTTCCATTGTTGAATACCTGGATTACACTCATTCTATGCAATGATCTATTAATATTGGTAACTGCCAGAATAAAATGTTGTGAATGAGATGTAAAAATCATTATTTTCAAGACATTTATTTTATAGCTTTTAACAAGGCTCCCAAGAACACAGCATTTTTTTAAGTACAATAGCAATAAAGCAGTTACTGAAAAATAAGCTCAAGCTCGTTTAGTAACTGCCTTGGTATTGTAAAGAGAGATGTTCTTAGTTTGTCATTAATAATACTGTAGCCAGATATTAAAAAACTTGAAAATTTGCTTCAGTCACAAGGACCACACTGAATAAAGTGACAATTATCAGAATATTTTTATTAGCAGGTCTATATTGCTACTGTATATTTTGTCTTTAAGAATTTTCTTTGCTACTTAGAAATAAATAAAGTACCAATATATTATATCATACACCGAAGAGCCTAAACATTATGACCAGTATGTCTTTATACAAATCATAGCAACTGCAGGTAAACGACGGTGTGTGAAGGTTATGAAATGGTATCACCTGATACTGAGCTCTGTTAATCAGTTTGTTCTTTAGATGGGAAAGGCAGTGGACTTAAGTGAGTTTGACAAAGACCAAATTGTAATGGCCAGACGACTGGGTCAGAGCATTTCCAAGACTGCAAGGCTTGTGGGGTGCTCACGGTCAGCCGTGGTTAGTACTTTCAAAATGTGGCCCGAGGAGGGAAAAACCACAAAGGCTATCCTGTATGGTATGAGCCAACAGAAGGGATACAACCCTGGTAATGGGAGTAATGTGTCACAGTACATCGAACCCTGCTGAAAATGGGGCTGCGCAGCTGCAGGCCACTCTTGAGTGCCCATGCTAATCTTGGTTCACTATCGAAAGCGTCTACAATGGGCATGCAAGCATCAAAACTGGATCTGGAATGATTGGAAAAAGGTAGTCTGGTCTGATGAATCTTGTTTTCTGTTACACCATGTGGACTGCTGGGTACATGTGAGTCATTTACCTAGGGGAAGTGTTGGCACTAGGATGCATCATGGGACGAAAACAAGACTGTGTAGAAGGGTAATGCTTTGGGGGAATGTTCTGCTGGGAAACCCTGGGTCCAGTAATTCATGTGCAGGAAATTGACATCTAACACCTACCTGAACATTGCAGACCAGGTACATCCTTTCATAGCAATATCCCTTTAGTAGTGCCTTCTTTCAGCAGGATAATGCGCCATGCCAAACTGCCTGGATTGTTCGAGAATGGTTTGCGAAACATGAGGAAGTCTTCCAGGTATTGCTCTGGCCTGCAAATTCCCCAGACATCAATCGAGCATCTGTGATTTGTGTTGGAACAACATATCCGATCTGCGGTGGTTCAACCATATAACTTACAAGAGTTAAAGGATCTGCTGGTAGCGTGTTGGTACTAGATACCACAAGGCATCTTTAGAAATCTTGTAGTGTCCATGCCTCGCCGGGTAAGAGCTGTTTTTGTGGCATCATATTAGTCAGGTGGTCATAATGTTTTGGCTTTTTGGTTTATATTATAAAAAGTGCAGAAGGTAAAGTACCTTTTTCTTAATGAACATGGGCTATGAGTGGAGCCACAGGTAACTAAAGCTCAGGAGGATGCCATTAGCAAAAAAAGTTTCAAAATACTGACTTAAGGGGTATTGAAAAATTTGTGATTCAGGTGTTTAATCAGTTGGTAAGATATGGGGTGTCAAAAAAAAACTTAGGTATAAAGTCAGATCTTTTTTAATGACCTGGCTAATGTGATGCAATGTAGTTGAAAATGCAACCTGGAGATAAGCATATAATAAACTATGGGAAAAACTCAGCTTATTAAATATAAAGAATGCAATATGAATATGCAATTGCTTTAACCTTTTTTAGGTCTCCAGTGAGCATAGATGTTTACAGAATCCAAAGAGATCCAAGACATCCCTAGACTTTTTGTAAAATATTTCATTTTCAGAAAATCTAGAATTAAATGCTGATTAATTTAATATATAACGTGATAATTCCTTTGATTAGTTATTTGGCAAGAAATTTCTGTAGTAAATATTTGTTTTTGACTGATTATATGTAGAAATATTTGGACTTGTCGAATGTGAACCAGTTTTTCAGTCGGGAACTTGGAAGGTTTAAACCTGCCTTTAGGGCAGTGATCATCATCCTCAAGCAGCCAAGGGCTACGGAGGTCCAACCAGACTGCAATTTAGTTCTCCAAACATGTATTGCATCTTGCCACTACACCAATTCTAACAAGGTCCTGTTTGACATTGCTCTGCCCACTGCATCCTAGGTCTCCCCCTCTTTCTGAGCCCTTTTAGACACACTGTTTATAACTCTATTTGCTATTCAATAATTATGCATACCTCTAACATGGCCAAACCAATGGAGTCTCTTTGCACAATATGCTGCTTTTAAAGTAGGTTGCATTGCAGACTAATTTGCCTAACCTCATCATTACTTACAAAGTTGAACCACCTTATACCTAAGATACTGCATAAGCATCTAGAATCAAAAGCATCAAGTTTCCTGTTATCTTGTTTACAAAGGATCCAAGTTTCAATGCCATAATTTACTCTAGAAAGAATCAAACTATTATACAGTCTAATTGTAGTCATTAAGTGTATATCCCTATTTCTCCATCTCTTCATAGATTCGTAAAAGTCCCAGCAGCAATCCCTATTCTTCTGTTAATCTCATGTCACCACACATCACCAGCATCTGTTACATAGTTCCCAAGATAAACTGAGACACTTGCTCAATTTTAATGGCTTGCTCAAGAGTGCAGCTATTCAAAGCAACTGAAGTACCATCTGCCTGACCAATTTTCATCACTTTAGTTTTCTCTCTGTAATCTGCCACCCCACATCCAGTGCACTGAGTGTAGACCTTTTCACTCCTTAAAAGTTTTAATTTGAGCTAATTGATGGCAATGGGGAAGGATACAAATATTAGTGTTTAGTAATCGTGCAACATAAATAAATTTAAGAAATTAAAGGCAATTTTAAGTTTTTCTCATGCCTCTGAGGAAAGTGGGTAGTAGATTATTGCTGTTGGTGGAATAGCTCTTGACCTACCACCAAAATTTCTACAATGAACAGCTCACTTGCAACATTAGTTAAATGTTAATTTTTTTTTTTTACCATATTTAATTATCTAATGCAGAGCTGCCAACTACTCTGATTTTATCGGATTTTTAGTTTAAAATAATTTTCTGTGTTATGTGAAGGGAATCTAACTTCGAATATCTGTAACTTCTAAAATATTAATTTGATGAAAAAATGTTACTGAAAATAAATGAAATATTGTAATCTGGTCTATTTAAATCTCTATTTTTTCAACAGTATTCATCTAGTATTTAAGGAATTATGGAAGCTAGAATATTTTACAACAGTAATGGGCCATAAGAATTTATTTCAGATATTAATTAAAACTTTAATAAGTATTCTTTAAAATCATTTAAAGAAATATAAAGTTTAAAAGTTCCATAATGATTATTTCGATGTTAGATAATTATGAATGATTTTTTATAAAACAAGATAATTTATCAACTAAATATTCCAATTTCCATAATTATTTAAATACTGAACGAATATTGATGATAAAACGAGATTTCAATAAATTTGATTATCTTTAACTTCAGTCAGTTTTTCATTAAATGCATTAAATGACATGGTAGAGACAAGTACCCTTCTGCACACACGAGTGGCTCGAAAAGAATCTAGCCGATGGGTCTACAATCTTTATCGTCATCACATTTCTCTATTAAATGCATATTTTATATGTTATAGAGCAGAGATGGCCAAAAGTATCTCGTAGTTGCCAGTTTTAGGTGGAAAACAGTATCAAACAGCCACCTGATCACAGGCATGGGGCAAAGACCTGTTCCTCCTCTGCTAAAGGCTGAAGTCGCCAATGCTGGTAGGAATTTCAGGCACCACCTTTGCAAGTGGAATTTTTCAAGAGCCATATGGCCTGCCTGAGACACACTACTCCAGTTTAGGATTGACAATGCCCAACTAGCTAAGTGAGGTTCACTGCAATGGCCTCTGATCAGGATTATCCACCAGCTGATAAAAGGTATCCCATGCCTCTGTTCACTTAAGGCTGGCAACCCAGAAGCAAACAGAAAACACAGCAGCAGATTCTCTCTCATCAGAGATCCACCAGTGCAGCATCCATGGTCAAGCTCAAATCCTTAAACAAGTGCAGTCTAGTAGGTATAAATGGTCAGCACCAGGACTCTGAAGTTGACCACTCCTCAGCAGGGTTGAAAAAAAAGGGCCATAGATGACCAGATCAGTAGGCCATACTGAACTGGCAGCCCTTCCCTTCCAAAAGAGAATATCTCTTTTGAAAGGTATTAACGGCCTGCACTACGAGAAGGTGGGGTTGGACATTAAGCACTAGACCTGGCCGGTTCTGTGCATCACTGGGGATTGGTACACAGTTCTCCTTCCAGCTTATGCCTAGCTACCATTTACAGGTTAACTTTCTTTAATATTAATGTACAGATGCAGTGACTTAAGCCAATGCTTCTGTGCTTCATGACAAACTGCCACTGCTGACAATCCAAACACTTTCAAAACAATAAGGTCATAATGACATTCGTTGTTATTCTCAATGTATTGTAATGATAACTTTTGAATAGTTATTATTAACAATTAAATTAATTTTTAATATCGAAAACTTTTTACTGGTTCCATCTGATATCTGAGTCCGTGGCTGAGTGGTTAGCGCGCTTGGCTACTGATCTAAGGGACCGGGGTTCGAGCCCCGGGTAAGGCATGGTTGTGTGTTGTTTTTCTGCTGAGGTCCTGCCATCCTCTCAGACCTTCTACTATGGCATATAAACTGACAGGCTCCTGTCAGACCTCTGTGGCAAGCAGCTGCTTGAGAGGGTATTTATTTTTTTTTATAAAGTGTATGGATACAGTTGGTTGTGGCAAGCACCATTTCCTGTGCTATTGTTGCTATTCTCTCTGCATTGTAAATGTTAACTTTTGCAATATATCTATTGTTACTCATTGGATGATGCTTACTATATATTGTTGATTATTAACAATTAAGTTAAATTTTGTTAATATCAAAAAGTATGCATTCCAAAAATATAAAAATTGTTAGTTTTGATTGGTTTTAATAGGGCTTTTATAGAAGTATGTAGTAAAAGCCTCTAGCAATACAAAAAAATTATTATTTTAAAAAAAACCAAGGGAAAGAGAAACAATAATTCCTACAAATAGAAAGGCTATTTCTGAAAATAAAAAAATTAGGTACTTAAAATAATAATATATATTTAATATTAATTACACCTATCCCTCGATTTACATGGTATTCAGTTCACACAATTTTGGCTTTGCACGGTCAAAAAATGCAACCAGTTTCGATTTACACGGTACTGACTGAGATGTACATAGAAAGGAAATCTCAGTCAGTACCGTGTAAATTGAAACTGGTTCCATTTTTTGACCATGCAAAGCCAAAATTGTGTGAACTGAGTACCGTGTAAATCGAGGGATAGGTGTATAATAATAAAAATTTATTAATTATAATAATATAATATAATTTTTCCCCTCAATACCATACTTTACTAGAAGTGCAGGCTTTTCTCAAACTGTGAGTCATCAATAAGTTAACAAAAATTAGAGTAGAGGTACACAATGCGGCAATTAAAATTAAAGCTTTTAATTATCTATGACACTGTTAATGTTTTTAAGTACAACACACGGACTATGTTATCAAGTATCAAAAGTTGTTAAGGAGAGATTTATATGATGGGTAGTAACAGGAACTTCTGGGATGCTTTCGGTGACAATTTAATAATAAACGTTCTTGTCGGCAAGTGATGTCTCAGTGGAGATTAAAAGAAGGATAACAGATGCCAATGGTCTACCCACCTTGGCAAAGGAAATAACCATTTATACCTTTGATAGAATAGAGTTTTTGATCCATGACGCACGTTTCATGCCCTTTGGGAGCTTGTCAGGTGGGAAGTAATGAGCTTAAGCTAATGCAGGAGAGGCAGTTTATTGAGTGCTGGGAAAGGGGTGGGGTGTCATAAATTGAATTATCAGTGCCTCAGCTCCGAGGATCGGAGTGGTCGGCAGATGTGTGGGTGGCCGTAATGCGATCTGCTGTGATGGAGGTTTGAAGAGGGTGTGGGATTATGGGAAATCACCAAGATCAATGATTGTTGAGGTTTCATCAGTGATTGTTTCACTATTTGTGGCTAGTAATTCATAATTATGAGTATGGTACTTTTAGTGAATTTATAAATTTCATAAACTGAATTTTGGGGTTAAGATAATTATGTTAGTGAGGGCCTGAATACTGGTTTCACTGGAAGGAGAGCTGTGTACCAATCCCTAGTGATGATGCACAGAACCAGCCAGGTCTAGCACCTAATGTCCAACCCCGCCTTCTCATGGTGCAGGCTGTTAGTACCTTTCAAAAGAGATATTCTCTTTTGGAAGGGAACGGAAGGGGAGGGTTGCCAGTTCAGTATGGCCTACTGATCTGGTCATCTATGGCCATTTTTTTCTTTTTTTCAACCCTGCTGAGGAGTGGTCAACTTCACAGAGTCCTGGTGCTCACCATTTATATCTACTACACTGGACTTGTTATGAATTTGAGCTTGATTATGGATCCTGGACTTGCTGCACTGGTGTGGGCCTCTGTTGAGGGAGAATCTGCCACTGTGTTGCCAGCCCTAAGTGAACAGAGGCATGGGATACCTTATATCAGCTGGTGGATAATCCAAATCAGAGGCCATCACAGGTACCAGAACCTTACTTAGCTAGTTGGGCATCGTCAAGCCTAAACTGGAGTAATGTGTCTCAAGCAAGCCATATGGCTCTTGAAAAAGTCCACTTGAAAATGTGTTGCCTGAAGTTCCTACCAGCATCGGTGTTTCGCAAAATTCCCCTCCCTGCCCACGGTCAGTAGGGGACACCGATTGGCTTGGAAAGGCCGCCGTCTGTCGGATGGGACGTTAAGCCGTGGCCCCGTGTGCGGGAGAGCCATACCCTGTGCACGTTAAAGGACACGCTGAATGGCCTTGACGGGAGGCTACCATCTGTCCCCCAACCTTCTCTGAGCCTTCGGGATCCACCTGACCTGGCCATTTAGCCCATGGTGTGCAAAAAAGTGCTGCTCAGGGGTAAAACAACCCAGTATCGGTGACTTCAGCCTTTAGCGGAGGAGGAACAGGTCTTTGCCCCATGCCTGCGATCAGGGGGCTGTTTGATATTGTTGGCCCTACCAATCTCAATAAACCTAATTTCTTTAAAAATCCTACTAATCATTTTCTCTCTGCAGGAACATGGAATTGAGGACATTACATAGAGATTATTTTCTTGATGTTCTCATGCAGGAATTCCAGTGCTATAACCTAGATATTCTAGGCTTGCAAGAGACCAGATGGATAGGTAAAGGTGAGATTCTCTTTACAGGGAGGGAGGATGGAAGCATCACCAAGGCGTGGGTCTGCTGCTCAGCAGACATGCTAGTGATGCTCTTCTAGGATATGAGTGCATTAATGAAAGGTTTCTTACAGCAAAATTTCAGACAAGCATTAAAGACTAGAATGTTATTTGCTGTTATGCCCCCACTGAGGATTCTGATGAGGATGAGAAGGATAGGTTTTACAGACAACTTCAGGATATTTTGAATTCTGTCAAGAAAGGAGACATTACCCTTGTTCTAGGTGACTTCATGCCAAAGTTGGTACTGACTCTAACCTTTGGGGAGGGGTGATAGGCCCTTTTGATATTGGTAGCTGCAATGACAATGGACAATGTTTCCTACAGGTAAGTGAACTTAATGGTTTCAGAATAACTAACACATATTACAAACACCATGACATACATAAATACACATGGGTTTCACCTGATGGGCTGCATAGAAATATGATTGATTATATATTAATTAACAGAAAATGGGCTAGTTCTGTTAGGAATACCAGGGCATATAGGGGAGCTGAAATTGGATCTGACCATTACCTTGTTAAAAATAATTATAGTTAAACAAGTTTCATATATAACCATATTAATCAAGGTGGTAAAATTGAATATAGAGTTAATTCAATCCATTTTGTCATTAGCATGATTTAAAAAATTGTGTGGTTGGCTGAATTATGTAATATGAATTGATAGTGAAGAATTAACTTCTAATAGTAAATTAACAGCTAGAGAAGAAATAGGGTTGTTACAAAAGACACATGATGGTGACTACTTGACAGGCTGTGGATGAGTTTCCCAGAGCCAATAGAAAGAGCTCAGTGCTATAGATGGAACCTTACTCAACTAATCTTAGTGAGATATGACTTCTTCAGCTTGAATTCTTTCTGTTAGTGGCTGAGTGGATAGTGTGCTTGGCTGCCGATCTAAGAGACCCTGTCAGACGTCTATGGCAAGCTTATGAGGGAATTAATTTTTTTTATAGTAAAGTGTTTTCATTTTTAGAAGCAAGTTCAACTTTAGACAATTATATAGGCTTAGCATGGCCAATTCGTAATTCCACTGTTTCATAAAATATTTAAATACTATTTTTGCAAAATAAAGCATTGGTACAAAATGCTTAATTTCTAATTTATATTCAGTTCAAAGTATCCTTTTTAAAAAATTGCTTCAAATTTGATTATGTACATCAATAGGGTAACCAGAAACTTTTAATGGGGTGGTGGTTTGAGATGTTTGAAGCTCATTTGATATGTCTGTTTTTCAAGTATTGCCATTTAAAACACGATATTGAAACCTTAAGATGATAGGGTTATAACCCACTTCATCTCGCCTTGGGTACACCAAACAGTAATGTTTGAGAAATTAAGCATACAAATAAAATTAATAAAGTATCACAGGAAAAATGTCCTGTAGACAAGAAACATTTAAAATAATTGAAAAAATGTCCTACTTAGGACAAAACCTCATTTCTTTAGCTAATTATTTCAAGTGTACAAATAAAATACAAAATAATGTTGCATGAAAGTTTATTACTGCTGAACTGAAATTTGATAAATATGTATAAGTGAAAATTTCATTGTATGTTAACAACAAGGTTTTTTTTTTAATCTATCCTTTTTCTTCACATAAATTGTGGGTTTCAATTTATATGGGGTTTTTTTCTCCAGAATTTGTCAACCATGTAAATTGAAGAATGGTTATACTTAATTTTTTAAAAGGTGTGACAAATATGTAACCTACATGTTGAAGGTTAGTGTACTTCATTCATAGTTCTAAGAAGATAGGTAAAGGGATTTAAAATGCATGTATAACAATTAAAAATTCAAAGTCATTCCAGTGTTTATATCAAATATGATGTAAAAATTTATACTTCAACCAAATTTTTGCAGCTTGTTTCATTAATAAATTTTAATGTAATATTTAGTACATATAATTCTTACTAACAAGTTTTAATCTTGTGATAGGTGTTCATTTGATTCATTTGGGAAAGACCTGGGAAAAGCTCCTTCTTGCTGCTCGTGCTATTGTGGCCATTGAAAATCCAGCTGACATTTGTGTCATATCTGCACGCCCATACGGTCAACGTGCAGTTTTGAAATTTGCATCAGCCACAGGTGCTACTCCAATTGCTGGTCGCTTTACTCCAGGAACTTTCACCAATCAGATCCAAGCTGCTTTCCGTGAACCTCGCCTGTTAGTTGTTACTGACCCTCGTGTTGATCATCAGCCCTTGACAGAAGCTTCTTATGTTAACATTCCAGTCATTGCTTTTTGTAATACTGACTCACCTCTGCGTTATGTTGATATTGCAATCCCATGCAACAATAAGGTATGTTTTTTGTTTTTTATTGAATAGTTATCAGTTTTAAATTCTAAAACGTTTTTAATTCCTGTGAACTTTTTAAAATTTGTATAGTGGTGGATGTTGTTTTCACAGCATTATCTCACTGCATTGCACTACTGCTATATGGCAATTTGAATGAGAATTAGTGGTTTCTAAGTGAAAGCCTAAAGTTTAGATAAATGTATAGCACTGATTTAATTGTTAATCTTTAATCTTAAAGCCATTTTATGTTAAAAAAAAAAAAGCTGAAAGTAGCCATCATATTAATTTGAATTTTTATTCATTATTTGGAATGAGAGCTTTCATTTGGTATGTAACATTGCCTATATATGTCTGTTAGTCACTTCAAGTGTTAATATTCAGTTTGAACAATAAATGACTCAGTTTCTTATTGACTTTGTAATGTCTATAAATCAATGTTTCATGGAAAAAATTTCACTGACATGGGGAAAACTTTCCCACACACTCACATTTATCAAGAAACATGCCAGAGTTTTCTACCATTAAACTAATGCCAACGCTGTCTTTTTTTCACTAGTATGACTTTTCACTCTTCCCGTGATTTTTGGTACCTAAAATTGGCACCATCTGTGATCTCTGGTGGCAACTATATTTTAGCGCACTAATTAAGATGGAATTAAATAATGAAGTCACTTCATTATAAATGCTAGTAGTCAGTTTTCTGCTTAAAAAAATTAAAAGTTGGTCACATTTTTTCATGCATTGTGAGATGACATTTGAACCCTTTCAGGGTCAATGTTCATTATACACATTGACAGAATCTCAAAATGAGGGACAAAGACTGCTATATATAAATGTTTTAGTACAACACATGACTTCAATTAAAAAAAAAAGAATTTCAGAATAGCAATTTCTAACATATAAAAATTTTAAGCTTTTGCAAACTACCCTTTTTCCCATTTGATGAATATTTTATTAAGATATAGTGATCAGATGGCTTTAACAAATTATTTTTTTTTAAATTCAATATATGGCAAAGGCAATTTGCTTGTTCCATTTTTCTATGTTCCAGGAACCTGATTTATTTAAGCTCACAAGTTTGATCTAAACTATTGCAAACTAATTTTTTCTAAACCTTCTGATGTCTAGCCTGAAAAACTGGTTTACATTCAGAACTAAGCTATTTTCTCCCTGTACTCAGATAAAATAAAATTAACTTTAGAACTTTTTTTTGCCGAATAACTAATGAAAGGAACTATAACATGTTATGTGCCAATTTAATCCTTGATTTTTCTGAAAATAAAATATTGAACAAAAAATGATGTTTTAATAGGACTTTTAGAGTCATATAGTAAAAAAATGCATCTGGCAATGCAAATAAAGATTTGTTTAAAAATAGAGATAATTATAGCAGTAGTACAGTTCACGGTCCTCAGCCGCCATTTTGTTTTTGACGCAACGTAACACAACGGCCCTTTTAGTTGATTCCCACAACTCCAGAGACCCTAACCCAAACAGGGGTTTCTAGAAAAAAGATTGTTTTTTTCGTTACCATAGTAACGAAAAACCCGAGTTTACGTCAAACGCAACGCACCGTAACCATAGTAACAAACCCAAACAAACGTAAAAAATATTAAATTACCGCAAAAAAAACCTCGTAACCGTCAATTACAGAATGAAAGCTCATAAAAGTGCCAAATCCAATAAAAAATGAAACGATTGCCTTCCTACATACAGTAAACCACTTCCACCATTACCCCTCCCCTCTTTTCAAAACACAATACACCGCCGACCGAATTATAAAAAAAACCCCAAAACTAAATAGTGTCCTCCAAGACAACACAAACCAAAAAACATGAAAATCGGAAAACAGTGCACCGCCGACCGAATTATAAAAAAGCCCCAAAACTAAATAATGTCCTCCAAGACAACACAAACCAAAAAAGGTGAAAATCGGAAACAGTGCACCGCCGACTGAATTATAAAAAAGCCCCAAAACTAAATAATGTCCTCCAAGGCAACACACAACGGAAAACCATGAAAATCGGAAACAGTGCACCGGCGACCGAATTATAAAAAAGCCCCAAAACTAAATAATGTCCTCCAAGTCAACACACAACGGAAAACCATGAAAATCGGAAACAGTGCACCGCCGACCGCATTATAAAAAAGCTCCGAAACTAAATGTCCTCCAAGACAACACAAACCAAAAAACGTGAAAATCGAAAACAGTGCACCCCCAACCGAATTATAAAAAAAAAGCCCCAAAACAAAATCTGACAAAAAAAACATCTTACAGCTCAAATAACTCTTCCCTAAATTACATTGTCATTTTACCTCTGAGCCTCCACGTTTTTCCCACACCATGGGCTAAATGTCGAGATCACATGAACCCCGAAGGCTCGCAGAAGGTACGGAACCCACTAGAACAGCTGTTGGCAGACAAACTTCCTGTCAAGGCCATCCAGCGTGTTCTTTAACGTACACAGTAACTCTCCCATACACAGGACCACGGCTTAACATCCTAACCGACGGACAGCGGCCTTTCCAGCCCATCGGTGTCCCCTACTAACTATGAACCAAGTTCGAAAATTTGCCGATACAAATCTAAACGCTGACATAGCTCGGACTCGAACCTTGGAACTACAGAATACAAGCCTGGCGCGCTACCGACTCCGCCACTCTCACCCCACCTCTAAATTTTTTATTCTTTCCCGACTCCATCAAAAAACTGCCGTTTTTTCACACACTGACAATTCTACAATACCCAGAATTACTACATCAAAAAGTCGCCAGACGCTTCCACGTGTTAACGATAAATCATATAACTATTTTTAAAAGACTCCTAAATATACAACAAAATTAATAAATCACTATAATACATTAATAATTACCATACTACACGTAACTACTAAAAAACCATTCAATTCACCCACAAACGAAATGTGTTCTTTACTATCGCCATTTTCTATCCCACACGCAAAAACTTGCATACTCCCCCCCCCCCCCCCCCACTACATCGGCCCCTAAATATCTTTAATAACTAATTATAAACCATATCCTAACCAATTTTCAAAAAAAAGCTAGAACATATTTATTCCTATCCTACTTATCACTGAACCCCCCCCTCCCCCATATTAAATATATAATACACACGAACTTACCTCTAACCATATAGGTATGTTATCCAAAGAAGTCATAAAGCGAAAAAAACCAAACGTAACTTCACACTCTCGTCAAATCACACACATAACACGTGATTCTACATTACCTACCCAAAAGAAACAAATCAAAGAGCCATAGGCCACCAATAACCAACAGTTACGTTTTTACGTCATACTTTACAAATCGACATCATACTTTACACTTCGACGTCACACGCCACTTGAGCAATGCCATCTATCGGCTGAGGACCGTAAACACTACACGGGCCATAATTATAATGCACATGATTAGAAAGGCTATTTCTGAAAAACAAAAAAAAATTTCAAGTAAATATTTCTCCCATTTTGTATTTTTTTCTTGGTACCATACTTTTGAGTAAAGTCCAGGTTTTTTTCTAATTGTGCTGAGTTAGATAAACAAGTGAACTTTAATATTTTTTTTTTAAAATTAACCAATCAACAGAAATGGATCATGTTAAATTCAGCTTAATTTGGTACATAACTCCAAATTTTATGGAAATCAAATAAATTTGCAAGCATATTAATTTGAATGACTTTTTTACAGTAATATATTGAAAAATAGATCAGCCTATGCAATTAAGACTTAAATTTGGGAAACACAATGAATAAATTATGTTAAAAGTAAATTTCTCCCTGAATAATGTATTTACCTGAAACATAATTTTTAGTTTAATGATTCTCTTCAGTGTGGTATATTTTGAAAAATGGTTCAGGCTTATACAAGGTGACTTGGATTTGTTCACATTAATGGATTTTTTTGTCTTGTTATGAAATGTAGGAATATTTTCTTGACTTTTTTTTTTACTAAACATTATGAATTTTTTTTTTCTTTGGATGTTGAATTTTGACTGTCAAAAAGTCAATGCACCAAAGCAAAAAAGTGTCAGAATGGCAAAGCCAAGCTGGAGGGGGCGGGGGGGGGGTAATCTTTTAAAACTGTTGAATATAAACTTAAACTCATATTTTTTAAGTAAAACTTCTTTGGGGGGGGGGGGGATCCATTGCTTGTTTCTGAAACTCTTTAGAATATAGAGTAGATGGCATAAGTTATTACAACAGTTCCTCCAGTTTAAGTTTTCTCCCTCTCTTTTAGGAAAGAAAGGAAATGGGCATATTTTGAGGTACTATATGATCCTCCCAGGCCAGAAGTTTGTAAACCAAATAATGGAATTGCCTTGCTCAGATAATCAAATTTTTCAAATCATTTTATACAAATTAATGTCTTCTAACTCCTCAGTTCTTATTTTCAGGGACTGGGAGCAATTCAGTTCCTAATACATCTAAATTAAAAAAAATTCAAACTAATCATTCCATTTAATATGTGGTAAACATCCTTTTAAAGTATATAACTTATATAACAATAAAAGCATTTCTGATCACTGGGGACATAACATGGGTACCAGTGTGTAATATATCATCTGTTATCTAAAGTTTTGAATATCCAATGGAAATTGATCTACAACCCCACAATTTTTTGCAGCATTCAAATTAGCCATTTCAAAATTGTTGCAAGGGAAGTTAATCACTATCTCTATTGAAGATGCCATGCCATAATTATTTAGATGATTCCTTGTGATGGAGAACTGTTGGAAGACTTGAAACAGGACAATAACAGGTGAAGGTAGCAAGATGGCTCGATGTATTGAGAAAGTAGTGTGAATGCTTGGAAAAATAGCACAGTGTAACAAAAACACTGGTAACAGACAGAGAAGAGACAGGATCCATTTACAGAAGAGCTGGCAGAGGTTGGACAAGTTACTTCAACCCAAACTGCCATTATCTTCCTCTAATGTTAAGTGGAACAGTACAATGACCTATAGCTACAGGTGGAAGGATTTCCAGCAGAACAATGTCATGGAGGATTGATGTGAGTGAACTCTGTGCCATGAGGCTAGTGGTTCTTGGCTCACCCCAGTCAGCAAAAAGGTCATCTAAACTGGTGCTGCCCAACATGTCCTTTGGATCTATGAACATTTAGCTAATGATCTGTTTTCTGACAAGTATTTATTTATCATACACCAGATTCTAGATGTTTAATCTGGAAAGAATTAACAATATGATACTAGCTCTCCAATATGAGAAATATATATTTAAGATGGGGGTGGCATTCTGGTATGGCATACCTATTAAAGACTAATAGTTTTGTGGGGGGAAAAATGAGTTTTGCTGACATGCAGGATTCAAACTCGCATCTCGCCAGATTCCTGCTAGAGTGTTTTAAGATCACTATGTTATTCACCCACTAACGTGATTTGTCAGTCTACCCATGTTTTTGTTGCCAATGGCATCTATGATTGGGGAAGGCAACTTTACACTGAGTAAGCTTTAAATATAAATAACTCATACTAAAGCATTATTAATGAATTAATCAGTAGTACTATTGATTAATCCATCAGTTGCCCTTCATATTTTTGATGGAAGCTTTATAACTGCTCAGAGGTAGAGATCCTTGAACCCTATCGCTACTTTTTAGGGCTGTGGTTGGTGTTGATTTCTGGTTTATAGACCACAATGCCTATTTGCAATTAAAGTTAACCTGATGCAGGAATACTTAGAAATGGAAGACACACAACAAATGGCTGGTCTCCAAACCTAATCCCATTGAACATGTGTGGGGATGCCTTAAGCAAGAAACTTTTGCAAACCATCTCCTTGGTCACTCTGCAAGGTAAAGTTTGCTCTTGTGGAAGAATGAGATTTGTTACCTCAGACCTTTCTAAAAAATCTCATATTCAGCATTGATTGTAACTCAGAAGGAATTGTACTCCATGTCAATGTTTGTGAATATTTTTGAGCATTGAAAATTGGAGCTTCTGAGATACTAAAATATATTTCTGAGCAAATTTTCATTTAAGTTCTTGTTTGGTTGATCACAAAATCCTTTAAAACCCTCTTCCTCGTCAGATGATCAATCCCATCTCCAGACATGATGAAGCATAATTTTCAGCAGCTCTTTGAAGAATTTCGATTTTCAGTGTGTGGGGGGGGGGGGGGGGGTAGCACATAAAAGCACAACTTTGCTATCATTAGGTGTTCCTTTTGATTAAAACTAAGCAACATTTTCAGCAGCATTAGCTAAGGTTATGTTTGGAAAATGTCTCCACATTAACCCGATTTCATCAGCATTATATCTTTGCTTGGCAGTCAACCCATGCTAATCACAAGGTTATTGAAACTTACAGAATTCTTCAGCTGATTTCATGTCTGCAGATTTCTTCACTTTATGTGTAAAGCTTTTGGATCCCATGCCGTATTTTAAAACAAGTGAGCCATCTCTGAGAAAACGTACACTACTCCATTATTCATATCTTCTCATAAAATTCCTTTTTTTCTGCTGAGTAGCTATTAGATGATTATTTTATATTATTTAGTTCTGAGATGCACCTTTTGGCTGCTTTAAAAAGAACCATTTGACAGTACACTATCCAAATTTTTTGGCTTAGTGGTATGAAGTATATGATGCTGTGCTATGCTTTTATATTACTTTTGAATTTCAAAGAACTTTTGAACTGCATAGACATATTGCATATTTCTTTTTTGTTTCAAAGTTGAAACATTTTTCACTTTAGTCTTTGGTATTCTTCTTTGACAGCATTTTTCTCTTGATCCTTAATATTCTTCTTTGACAGCATTACAAATTGAGAGATGGAAGATTTCCAATAAATAGAACAAGCTAAGCCAGAAAATTCATTTGTGAGTGGATTTCTCCCTAGCTTTATAAGTGTAATTAATGTTTTTTTTTTCTTCAGAAATATTGAAATTCATAATACATTAGTTTGAATTCTTGACCCATTAGACATTTTTCCTTATAGCAGAAAATCTTAGGAAATGTTCTGTGTTTGAGACATAACATTTGTTTAACTAATAAGATTTTCTGTGAGTGATACTCAAACCCATATCTGAAAGTTACATACCAAATATTCTGACCACTAAACTATCAATTGTTAGTACATTCCTTAAGAAAAATATTTCTTAAATTCTATGCCAATAGGTATTCTGTGTAAATCTACATTGCATGGATATGCTTTCGTAACACACTGGGGTCAATATTGCAAGTTTTATTTTTCTTAGGAGAACATTATCTAATACCCGAAAAGGTATATACAGAATGCATGTAATCATTCAAATAAATAATGACTTAGCAACAGTGGAATGCCAAAAGTTTGATTATTTGAAAATATGTATGAGTTATAAGCAGTGCTTGAAAGCTAAGGTGATTTCTGGAAATAGTTTTACTAAAAACTATCAATCAATATTGTAAGTAATATGTATTTAATTTATTTATATTTAATATAACATATATGTGTGTATTTTACTCCACAATACAGTTGTAAGCAAAATTAAAAGTCTTGATGTGTTATAAAAGTGAAATTTTTACTGGTTTATTAATCAGAGAAAATAAGTAGTTTTTGAATAAGTGTCAAATTTTTACTTAATAATAAATTACTTAAAATTGTTTAGAAAGGCTAAAGTGCATATTGAAAATTTGTTTATTCGTGACATTCATAGAATTAATCTGTATGGATTTAATTTTTAATCCTTCATGAGTTTATTTTTACCAATGTCATAAAAATCATCTATCACCATACCAGCAAACAGCAGATTGCAGTAAAATGCTGTGATCATATGTTAACATAGAAGTGAAAAAGGTTAAAATATATTGTAAAACTCCTTGTTATATTTCTTTTTTTTATTTATTAAATTATTTAAATGACTTTAACTTTCCAAGTGTTCTGACAAAATAAGCTCCCAAACTATTCAAGATCTCTGCTAAAAGAATTGAAAAAATCCCAAAACAATAAGTTATGGTTGATCGGGAAGCACTTTTACTGTCATTTAGAATTGATATTTTTATAGACATTGTTAATTTAGTATTATGTCAAAAAGTTCTTCATTGAAAGCTCATAGATTTTTAAAAAAAATTTGATTCAGGATTTATTTCGTGTAAGTCAATAATGAAAAAAATCAGATGGTTCATTTTAAATTCCTCACCTTTTTCACCTACACTGATTCATAACTCTGATCATCTACTTGGGAAATTATTTTTATAATATAATGAACCTTAGTGAAATATAAACACATTTTTCAATAGTTCATATCACTGATTTCCCTTCTAGAATGAAGTCTCATAATAAAATATTAAGCATATATGGAGAAAGAATGAATCCTGTCAATGCTATGTGACAGACATTCCTTTTTTCCCTTTCTCATCAATTATTTTTTCCCAAAAAGGACCAGAAAATGACAGAATTAATATTTCCAGCAAATAGTCCACATAATTGCAAATCCAATGAGACATTTGTTACGTGTGAACTGCAGCTAAAAAAATCTGTGCAAAAATGCTTCAACAGTGAGAAATAGCACTCAAAGCAAATAGGCCTGTGTATTCATGAGTGCATGTGTGTTTTATCATCTACTTGAGAAATGATAGTTTCCTCATTGATGCTGTGCTTGGTCCTTTGAAGTGAAAACCTCTTGACATCTATTTTCAACTTCCTGAAAGGTTTAAAACTGCCTACCTCGAAGAAAATGAGCCATGGATCAAAAAAGGTGGTAGTCAAAACGAGCAATGTTTGGACTATATGCTGGGTTAGAAAGAAGCTGAAATGCTAGTTCTCAAAGTTTTCCTTTACTCTGAAGTGCAGTGTGTGGTTTCATGTTGTTGGAAGGTGCTGAATCATAACAAGAGTGTACACACTCCATACTGAGTAGAGGTTGGCATTGATGACACATCCATTGGAAATCATTTATAGTATACTACACCCTCAAAATTCCCAAATGCAGCATTGTCTTTGTTTCAAATCACTTCTTTGGTACAGAAAGTGCAGGCTGATCTAGCTCAAGCCTCTGCTTTTGGGTGTTCAGATTGTTCAACAAAATCAATTTTTCATAGCATTACAATTTGTTTGATGAAATGGTGGTCTAATGGATTAGTGAGGAGTTTCCTCACTAATCCATTAGTTCAGTTGAATCCAATGAATTTCAATACACTCATGTTTCTAATGATAGAAACCAAAACTGATACTTGTAATGGCTGTGGACTGATGCAATGACCTTTATATTTTCTCTTAGTATTATGTTCAGAGGTATGCAAATGCAACACAGTAATGTGTCATCATACACATTTGGCATGGTGAAAAACTCAGACGTATGAATTGACCTAGTAGTTTATATATAACATTATCTACCTTTGTGTTAATATGTATTCCATTGTCAGTCTTTTTTGTATAAGTATTTATCAATAGATTTAAAACAGTTCAACCTTCCAGGGACCCCATTCAATTGGTTTGATGTGGTGGATGTTGGCTCGAGAAGTTTTACGCATGAGGGGTACCATCAGCCGCGAGTTAAAATGGGATGTGATGGTTGATTTGTACTTTTACAGAGATCCAGAAGAGGTAAGTAGTTTCTTTTTACCTAAGTTCCTATTGCTTTTCACTTGACATTGGGGCAGGAGTGGCTCAGCTGGTAGTGTGCCAGGCTTGTAATCTGTAGTTTCCCAGGTTTGAGTCCCAGTTGGGCCATGTTGAGATTTATCTTCACAAAACTCCCCACCCTTCCCGTGGCTAGTACGATATCATGACAAAACGGCAAAAACAAAAATTCCATCCCAACATAATGCTTGCCAGCAATAATATTTGTTGCAAGAAAAGTGTTAATGAACTCTAGTTCTGCTGAGGTCCTGCCATCCTCTCAGATCTTCTACTGTGGCATATAAACTGACAGACTCCTGTCAGACCTCTGTGGCAAGCAGCTGCTTGAGGGGGTATTTATTATTATATTTATTATTATTAGAATTTAAATCATATTTTCAGCAGTTTTGTTTTTAGAGATATACGCTTTAAAAAATTGGGTCATATAAGTATTGATAAAATATTGTGATTTGCACTTTTGGCATTCCCCCAAAGTTTAAATTAGCTCTCTAATGGCAGAAAAAGTTGAAAATTGCTTCTTCTTTTTTTGTTATAAGAGATGATTCAAAAATTCTTTTTCTGAATCATAGGCATTAATAAAATATTACTATATACATTATGCCAATCATCCACATAGATTTAAAATATGAGTGCAATAGCTGGCGAATGCAAAGCTTCATTCTCTTTGTAAATGAGCATCCTACATTTTCCAGAGGCGATGTGTTCTGGTTAAAAAAGGAAGGTTTTTGACATAGTTGTACCACCATTTATATATCAAGTAAAACCTATGACCCAAGTAATAACTTATCACAAATTATGCCTTCGTTCCCCCACCACCACAAAGGTCGGAATTAAATTTTATGGGAGTTGATCATAACGAGTGTCATGTCAAACATAACCTTTTGACAAAAGGAATGTTAATTAGCAATTCAAAAATATTCCCTTCCCCCATGACCCCAGAGCTGTCTTGTTTGCAGCATATTAACACTGATCCCAATCATACTGATGATCTGTTTGTGTACAGAAGACAGTGTACAGAATGTACAATGTAGCACAAAGATCCCACTTGTTCTCTTCAAAATGTTTGTCTTCGCTGTTTACAGTCTGCTAGTGAGTAGTAGACCTCGATGGTATATCTGTTGTGAATAGCCATTTCTCTTCTATGAAATTAAAGTGTAAATGTTAATCTGATGTCCATTGATTTATGTTTCGAATGTGCATAATCAGTTTATGAAAATCTCATTTTCATAGGTTTCTGAGAAAACTAAATATTGAACTATCATTTTAATAAATTTCTTTTCAGTATGTTTGCAAACATGATTCTCAATGTAGGCACATTCATATTTATCATAATGATTTATAACTTGCTGTTTCAAATGTTTTTTTATAGCTATTAAATAATCTATGACTAATTGAATGCTATGTTAAAACTCTGGAATGTCATCAGAATATTTGGACAGGAGATAGCTAGATAAAAGTCTGCAACAACCTGCTTCTTGACTTCCTGGAGATCTACTGACCCTCCTCCAAAGGTAAAGGTCAGCCCTTGTGGCTCGACTCTTTGCCCCCCATAGTGGGGAAGTACTACTGTTCAACTGAGTTAGAACTCCTGCGGCTTTGTCCAAAGGAAATTTACCTCTAAAATGTGATAGGAAGGTTAGAAACCCTAAACTTTGAGCATGCTCCAAAAGTGTTAAACTTCTCTTTGAACCTTTTGACTGATCCAAATTAAACCAATTTTCTGGATAGCATTGGGCACCAGGCAATTACTCTTGCCAAATGAAGTTAAATGAGGATTTGCTAAGTATGTAGACATTACTTAGTAAGAAAACAAAAGATTGTACTATTATTAAAGTTAAATCTTAATAAAAAAAAAATTATTATTGCTATTAAAATAGCAAAGACAAAATGTTTCATATAACAAAGTTTAATTCCAAAAATTACAAGACTTACCAAATAAACTGATGAATACAACATTCTGAGCAAATAAAGCTCATTTAAACATTTCCAAAACTGACAAATGTCTCAGCTAACGTCGTCCTCTTCACACCTCGCTGGGGCGGGGGTGGCTCAGTCGGTAGCGCGCCAGGCTCGAAATCTGTAGTTCCCAGGTTCGAGTCCCAGCTGGGTCAGCGTTGAGATTTATCTCCGCAAAATTCCCCGCCCTGCCCACGGTCAGTAGGGGACACCGATGGGCTTGGAAAGGCTGCCGTCCATCGGATGGGACGTTAAGCCGTGGCCCCGTGTGCGGGAGAGCCATACCCTGTGCACGTTAAAGATGCACACTGGATGGTCTTGATGGGAGGCTACCATCTGTCTCCCAACAGCTGTTCCAGTGGGTCCCCTCCCCCAACCTTCTCTGAGCCTTCGGGGTCCATGTGACCTGGCCATTTAGCCCATGGTGCGCAAAAAAGTGCCGCTCAGAGGTAAAACAACCCAACTCACACCTCGCTCACTAAAATTTTTTTCTCTTTAATGACTCTTACTGACTCCGTGACTTAAGATGAGACTTGTCCTTAACACATGCATTAGCGGCTGTCAGTCAAAAGTTGCAGTTGTACATGCGCAGCTTCTTTAGTGGCTTGGGTGAGAGAAATGTGATAAATCCAACTGAAGATTCCCAAAATGATAAATATAACATAAATAAAGTAAAAGTGAGTTGGTGGACCATCACATCCTGATAATGTCTTGTTCTCTGGCAGCTGATCAAGTTGTCTTTTAGTTCTTTTAATTAATTAGGGTTGTTTGAATGTAATAGGAGACTCATCCGTTAGAATTGACTTTCTTTTATTGCCAGTCTTGTATACAAGATCCATGTACCCTCCGAATGTCATTAATTTGTTTTAGCAAACCTTTATCTACCTTTTGCTAATGGTATGATTACTAATATCTTTGCATGAGCACAATTAATTACACAATCTCCTTGCATGAGCACATTTAATTACACACATATCTGATCCAATTTAATCACAGAAGGTTGAGGGTAGAGGACTCACTGGACAGCTGTTAGGAAACATCATAGCTTCCCATCAAGGCCATAGGTGTGTTTTTTAAGACACACAGTGTATGTTATGCCTTCATTTCCCCACGGCTCTACATTCCATCTGACAGACTAATGTTCCAAAAGTATGGGCAAAGCACCAGGCAATTAATCTTGCCAAATAAAGTTAAATGAGGGTTCACTAGGTATATAGGTGTTAGTAAGAAATCAAAAGATTGTCAAATTTTTAAAGTTAAATCTTAATAAAAATTATTTATTTTTGCTCAAGAGAAAAAATAGCAAAGTCATAATATTTCATATAACAAAATTCATGACTCACCAAATAAAATAAACTTATGAATGCAATATTCTGAGCAACTAAAGCTCATTTAAACAAAACTGACAAGCCCAATTCCTTTAGTGGCTTGGGATAGGGAGAAATATGTCCAACTGAAAATAATCACCAAAATGATAAATATAATGTAAATACTGGTAAAATGTAATATAAGGTAAAACTGATTAAGGAAAAGTGAAGGGTTGGACCATCACAGGATTGGTGACCTTTCCAAGAGCCCATCAATGTACCCTACTGACCTAGGGCAAGGTTTTTGCAGAGATAAATCTCAACACCTTCACAGATGGGACTCAAACTGGGAACTGAGCCACTCACTACTCAATTAATTGGAAGCTATAAATTTAATTTCAGATAAAAGCAAATATTGTTTTTGCAGAATATAGTATGCTGTCCCATGGCAGAGTGGTTAGCACGCTTGGCTACTGATTTAAGGGTTATTATATTACATTTTACTCGAACCCTGGGTGAGGCATGGATTAAGGCATATTTCATTAGTAAAAATCCAACTAAAAAAAAAATTTAATTCTCTTAAAACAAAAAAAAAATGCATTTTTACATATGCTTTGGGATAGCAGCCCAACTCATAGTTGCCAATGCAAACCTCATGACCTACATATTCCATCATCAAAATTAAAAATTTCTAGGAAATATATTGTTCGCAATATATTCGTTCAAAATTTTGCAATTTCAAACTTTATCCACCTTTAGAGGGTGCAGTTTAAACTTTTGGGAGATTTGGAAGTTACATATCATCATATTTCATAATACTTATCTGACCCAAAAAGATTTTTTTATCTCTTATAATATTTTGTTACATGCACAAAAGAGCGAAAAGAAATCGGAAGATTTGGTAGCGAGCTAGTCGAAACAAACTATTGGGCAGTGTTCTTGCTCTTGGTGTTATGTACAGGTGGCATTTTTGTTTACCGTGTTTTGTAAAGACTGCATTTTCATTTGTGGTATATTTACTAGTGCTGTTTTGTATGTGGCATTTTATCAGCAGCATATTGTTCAAGCAGCATTTTGTCAATACCATTTGTGTATTCAGCTTTTGCTGTTCTGTCATGGAACCAGTCAGTAGGAAATACCAATGGGCTTGGATAAGTGTCGTCCGTCAGATGGGATGTTAGGTTGTGACCCCACATATGGGAGAGCCATACCCTGTTCACGTTAAGACACTGGATTGCCTTGACAGGAGGCTACCATCTGTCTCCCAACAGCTGTCCAGTGGGTCCCCTCCCCCAACTTTCTATGATTCTTTTGGATCCTTTTGACATGGACCCTATGGTGTGCAAGAAATATATATATTGTGTGCAGAGGTAAAACAACCAACTCAACTTGACCTTTGGTTTTGTTTTTTGGGGTGGACCTTTTTGGAGACATTTTTCGTTATAAGATTTACAATTTGTAAATGCAAAAAAAAGATTGTGATATTTCTGTTGGAAAAAATATTTCTCAATGGCTATGAAAATCAGGCAAGTGTTGTAGTTTTCTCATTCTCACAGAAATCAAAGTGTTCAAGGTTCAGCATGGAGTAGTTTGGAATCCTGGTATAGGCTTTGACATTTGATGTCATTGTAGTAGGCATCTCAGTGACTACCAAAAAAGAAATTATAGTTATATTTCCTTTTATAAATAATATTTATGAATATTTGAAAAAAAGGTTTTATAAAATAGTACTTAATTGCTTTATCATTCAAATGTCTTTAGACCCAGAATAGTTTTCTTGCAGACCTACCAACCACTTTAACTTTTTGTGTTTATCCAAATATGAAATTAAAATCTGCTACCAATTTTTCTCCTTTATATCAGAAGAAATGTGATGAAAGGCAAAATTTGCTCTTTA
Organism: Ryuthela nishihirai; assembly: GCA_038380435.1. Lineage (NCBI taxonomy): Eukaryota > Metazoa > Arthropoda > Arachnida > Araneae > Heptathelidae > Ryuthela > Ryuthela nishihirai. The sequence continues at coordinate 88,342,842 of JAWZYU010000001.1, read as the reverse complement.
ATTGCATTAACACTTCCAGGTCCAGCCTGAAAAACTGGTTTGCATCCAGAGGTTCAGCTATTTTTTCACTCTCAGGCAAAAAAAAAATTAACTTTAGAACTTTTTTTGCCAAATAATTATTGAAAGGAATTTATGGCATAATTATTTGCCAAATTAATCAGTGTCTAATTCTGTATTTTCTTAAAATATTAAAAGAAAAAATGCATCTGGCGACACAAATAAAAATTTATTTAAAAAAAAGCCAATAAACAGTAATGATTACTAGATAGAATGACTATACAGGGTGATTCAAAACTTATCGTTCAAATTTCGTGGGGAGGTAGGGAATATGTCAGGAAACCGATTTCACATAGGAAAGAATGTCCGCAAATGTACGCATGCGTATGTAGAGGGCGCTGTGTGTACTCAACCAGTGTACAGCTCACCCGACCACTCCCGCTGTCATCAGTGTACGAGCTGACTTACTAATGATAAGATGAATCGTTTTACACATCAAGAGCTAGCGGATATGCATCTCGCATATGGGGCAGCTGGCGAAAGCGGCCGCCGAGCTAGGCAAGTTTACGAAGACCGACACCCCAACAGAAGAATACCGCAGCATCAAATGTTTGCACGTGTGCATCGCAATCTGCGCGAACGTGGTTCACTGCGCAGCAACATGCAGGATACGGGGAGAAGACGACTGACGCGGACTGTCAACGTCGCAGAACAAGTCCTACAGTCCATCGAAGATAATCCGAATACCAGCACACGAGCTATTGCTCAGCAGCTTGGGGTCTCTCAGTCAGCAGTGTGGCGGATACTGCACGAGGAACGTGTGCATCCTTACCATCTGCAAAGGGTGCAGTTACTGCATCCTGACAATTATCTGAAGCGTGTGGAATTTGTACAATGGTTCATGCAGAAAGGTGCCGTGGACCCCACTTTTCCAGCTTCTGTCCTTTTTACAGATGAAGCTTCATTCACTCGTGAAGGTGTGTTCAATACACACAATTCACTCGTGGGGGCTTACGACAACCTGTATGGTACGAGAAGTCACGCTGCGCAACATCGTTTTGCCTTAAATGTGTGGGCTGGAATCATTGGTGACTGTTTGTTGGGACCTTACTTGCTACCGGCCCGATTGGACGGCCGGAAATACCTAATATTTCTCGAGACAGTGTTACCGACTTTTCTGGGAGCTGTTCCTGCGCATATCCGCCGAGATAATGTGGTATCAACATGACGGGGCTCCAGCCCATAGCACAATTGTTGCGCGTGATTACCTGAACCAAACATTCGGAGCTCGATGGATCGGTAGAGGTGGACCGATCGCTTGGCCACCCAGGTCACCTGATTTATCGCCCATGGATTTCTTTTTGTGGGGGGCCATGAAAGACCATGTGTATGAGACTCCCGTCGACAGTGAAATGGACCTTGTTGCACGAATAGTGGCCGCCGCAGGCATTGTCCGTGATATGCCAGGCGTTTTTGAAAATGTTCGGCGGTCAATGCAACGGCGCTGTGAATCCTGTTACCACTTTACTGTTTCCTTGTGTTCACTTTACTTGTCCATTTTGTTCATGTAGATGATGTTTGTGGACATACTTTCCTATGTGAAATCAGTTTCCTGACGTATTCCCTACCTCCCCATGTTTTGAATCACCCTGTATATTTCTAAATAAAAAAAATAATTTTCTTGGTACCATACTTTGAGAAAAGTCCTGGCTTTTAACCAATTATGCTGAGTCAGATGGTGAAAACAATCACTGTACATTTAAAGCTTAATTTTGGAAAATCTGATGAATACAAATAGTTAAATTATATATTAAAAGAAAATTTCCTGCTGAATAGTATTCAACCTGAAATATGATTTTTTTATTTCTTTTAATGATCCTTTTCAGTATTGTATATTTTTAACTTGGGCAGTGTTATACAAGATGATTTGGACTCCTCACATTCACTGGATTTTCTGAACTGGTTATGAAATAGAAAAAAAACTTTCTTGGCTAAGTGCAGAAAGGTTTGTGCACCAAAGCAAAAAAAAAAAACGTTTGTGTGTGGTGCAGCCGAGATACTGAGGGGGGGGGGGGTGCTTTTAAAATCATTCAATATAAACATAAAAACTCATAATTAAAAAAAGTTACATTCTTTTAGAGGGGAGTAAAACATTCACAGTGAGTTTAGCAAAGGGGGAAGTCTTCCTGAAATTGCCCTTTCGCATGATGGCTGATTTCTGTAGCAAGGAAGTCTATTTTGCTTCTATATCCAAGACATTCATTTTCAGAAAATGGTACAAGCTCAAACTGTGACCTGGGAAGGGTAAAAGGTGTGCCTCTGTACCCATTTTTCAATATGTGAATACCTGAGTTACTATACTTCTCGCAAATTCCCTGATGACCAGATAGGACTTCAACAGACCATTTCCAAACAACATTAGGCAGACTTCACCAAAATTCTTATACAGAGTTCAAGACAGCAATATTATATCTAAATGGGTATATATAAATCAACTATCCTCCACCTTTCCACTCTAAAGAGCTATTTGCAAATTGCAGTTAGTGCAATTGCTACACAGTACGATTGGATTTTTTTTTAACTGTATAATTTTTCAAAGCTGTTCTGATAGATAAAAAAAAAATATATAGATTTACATATTCTTTTTCAACATTTAATTAAAAACAGTGGGGGGGGGGAGAATGCTGATTTCTATTCAAAAAAAAATTACAACCTTCTACTATGGAAGTAATGTTTCATTTTCAGGTCACTAGAATTCAAAAAAGATTTATCAAGTACTTAATATATAAAGCAACTTTTTGCAGTTCTTTGGCAGTTGCTACACAGTATGCTGTGTAGGAGTCGCAGCCCAAATTTATCTTGAATACTTTTTGCTATTATCACTAATTAGAAATCAACAATGCATTACATCATGCATTAATTAATAGCCAATATATTCTATAAATTGTGCCAAATACTATAATTTATTAGTTCACATAAGTACTTGTAACTGCTGAATTTTCATTCTTTACAATTGAAAGTTCTGCTCTTGGTTAAACTTTAGATTATTTAAAATGTCCCCTTTTCCTAAATTTTATTGCTATTGTGGTCTCAGAGCTCTGTTGCATTTTTCTCCAGTCTTAGTAGTAGGATGTCATAGTCATTTTGTATGCACTATTTTGTAAAATACATGAATTCTGTTTCATTAGGCAGAGAAAGAAGAGCAAGCTGCAGTACAGGCAGAAAGACCTGTTAAGGAAGCTCAAGAATTTCCACAGGAACAGTGGGGTGGTGGTGATGTTGCTCCTCCAACAGAAGTATCTGATGTAAGTAAAAATAGTAATTAACCAGTAGATCTGATATTTCCATCATGTATATCATCAAATGTGTATAATATGCTAAAAGCACAAGTCTTTCTAAAAAGTGCTTAGCTATTGTAATCGGTTTTTGTAAAGTTGTGCATGATATGCAGGGCTTTGGATTAAATTAATTGAAAATATATTTCAACTAATTTTTAATTTTAATAGAAAAACCACATTAGGTTTTTAGTCTTCATAATAAATATTAACCCTTGCATTACCATATCAAACTGCATGTAGGAGGTAGCTAAGAGGAAGGAATGGTATTGATTGGAAGAGTCCATTTAAATTCTTGGCTGTTTTGGGCCAGTATGGTAACAAAGGGGTTAAATGTAGCCCAAATTTCTAAATTAAAACTGTTTTATTCATTTATAATAAATAGCAAAATTTTAAATCAGATCAGAGTTACATACAAATAAAATCTTTCAAAATATCATAAATAGGATTAAACAACTACTTTTGCTTATGATCAAATAATTACTTTCCTTTTAAAAATGAACGAAAAATGTATTTTAACTTTTATGATTCGAGACCCATACACTCAGACATTTGTTATCAGATCATTGTTCTTTTAATGCTGTTTTTCAGTTTTTACGATATACAGGATATTTTACTCAGCTGTAGTTTCATTCGAATTTTTAACCCTGGTCGCTTACACCTGGTTTACATTTTTTGTATGTGTGTAGTTTATTTTTTAAATTTGGTTGTGTGTCTTATGACTTTTATCTTGTTTTGGACATTTGTTTGGTGCATTATAGCCTGCGATGCTAATGCGCCATTAAACCCAAAACAACCAAACCTTTTGAAAAGCCACTTATATTAAATATTAAAAGACAAACCTGAGAATTCAATACTTGTATGTTAATTCATCTATATTTGATACCTGAGGGAATCTGCTTTTCCAAAATGAACTACACCAGTTTTTAATTACACTGAAGAAGTGCTTGCTCTTATTGCTTCATCAGCTAAATTTTGTCAGTTCGAGGTGGAAAAATGTTTTCTTGTTGCAAAGTTGTGTTTAGAATGGAAATGATATTTAAATATTTCTTTTAATTGAAGACAATTTTTGAGGAAAATAAGCTTTTTTTATTTTAAGCATTTTTAATGCAAAATTTTACTGTCAGTGAAAATTTTGAAATAGCTTTTATTTCTATTTTTCCTAAATTACATCATCATCCTCAAGTAACTATGGGCTACAGTGGTCCAACCAGACTGTGCAATTTAGTTCTCCAAGGATATCTGTCCTGAGCTATACTATATCTGCTGCATCTCACCAATGCACACCAATTCTAACAAGGTCCTGTTTGGCAAAGTCTACCCACTGCATCCTGGGTCTGAGACCTTTAGGCACACTGTTTATAATCCTATTCTATAATTATCCCTACGGTCAACATGGCCAAACCAACGGTGTCTCTCTCTGCACAGTATACTGCTCAGAGGAGGTTGCAGACTCCTTTGCCTAACCTCACCATTAGTTACAAAGTTGAACCCCTAATACCCAAGATACTGCATAAGCATCTAGAATCAAAAGTATCAGGTTTCTTGTTTACAAAGTTTCACTACCATAACTAACCCTAGAAAGAACCAAACTGTTACACAGTCTAATTTTAGTCTTTAGGTGTATATGCCTATTTCTCCACACTCTCCATGGATTCTTAAAGTCTCAGAGGCAATCCCTATTTGTCTGTTAATCTCATGCCGCACATCACCAGTATCTGTTACACAACTCCCAAGGTAATTAAACTGTGACACCTGCTCAAGACAGCAACCATTCAGATGAACTGAATCACAACCTGCTGACCAATTTTCATCACTTTAGTTTTCTCTCTGTTTATAACCAAACCTACTCTATTACCAGTTTCATCAACAGCTCGAATGAAAGAGTTCATCTCATCAACATCATTTGCCAAAAGGGCCAAATCATCAGCATAATCTAAATCAGAAACTTTTGTATCTCCAGCCCATTTAAGGCCAAAATCTTTCCCTTGAAGTGAATTTCACATAACATAATCAATAACCAAGCTAAAGAGAAAAGGAGACAAAATGCACCCTTGTCGAACACCAGAAGTAATGCTAAACCAATTGCTACAAGCCTTACCAACTCTCACACACGACTCGGTGTTATTATAGAGAGCTTTCATTATGTTAACTAACTTGTCTGGTATACCATATGATTTCACAATCAACCACAAATTATGACGATCAACAGAGTCGAAAGCTTTTTTGAAATCAACAAAGCTAGCAACCAAAGGTTTCTGAAACTCTAAACATTTCTCAAGAATCTGCCTAAGAGAAAATATCTGATCCACACATCCCCTACCACTTCTGAATCCACATTGCTCATCTTCTACAAATCCACATTGCTCACTTCTGAATCCACATTGCCTGTCAACCAGATTCTTAATTCTATTAAGCAGAATCATGGAAAGAACTTTACCTGGAACAGATAGTAAACTGATACCCCTGTAGTTATCACAAGAATGTGATCACCTTTTTTGAAAATAGGGATAATAATAGCTCTGGTAAAATCTTTAGGAACCATGCCTTTATCATAAAAGATATTCAGAATTTCAGTGATCCAAATGGTAACCGAAACATTCCCAGCTCTAAGCATTTCCGTAGTAATTTCATCTACCTCTGGCGATTTATGAAGTTTAAGTTTAGAAATAGCCAAAATAACCAGATTGTGTTATAGGGCCAACATCAAAGCCACCAATACAAACAATGGAAGTAGAACTAACCACATAGTTTAGAACATCACTGAAATGCTCAGCCCACCTAGCCATGACAGAATCCTCCCCCTCTATAACCTTACCTTGTTTATCCTGCAATCCTTGTATGCCTGTCCATTTTCTACCACATAAAACATTAACTTTCTATTAGGACTAGTAGGGTACTGATTAAGGACATTCCTATGTAACCTATCATGGTAAGCTTTAACTATTTTTACTGGGTTTTTCAGAGCTTCAGAATTAAAGGTAAATTTTTTTAACTTTAGCACAATACTTTTTAAGTTTAAGTTGCAAGACACTTTTAACAAGGTAATGGTCAGATCCAATTTCAGCTCCCCTACATGACCTGGTATTCCTAACAGAACTAGACCATTTGCTGTTAATTAATATATAATCAATCATATTCCTATGCAGCCCATCAGGTGAAACCCATGTGTATTTATGTATGTCGCGATGTTTGTAATACATGTTAGTTATTCCGAAACCAATTGAGTTTACTTATCGTTGCCCATTGCCATTGCAGCTACCAATACCAAAAGGGCCTATCACCCATCCCCAAAGGTCAGAGCCAGTACCAACTTTGGCATTGAAGTCACCTAGAACAAGGGTAATATCTCCTTTCTTGACAGAATTCAAAATATCCTGAAGTTGTCCATAAAACTTATCCTTCTCATCCTCAGTGGGGGCATAACAGCAGATAACATTCAAGTCTTTAATACTTGTCTGAAATTTTGCTGTAAGAAACCTTTCATTAATGCACTCATATCCTAGAAGAGCATCACTAGCATGTCTGCCGAGCAGCAGACCCACGCCTTGGTGATGCTTTCCATCCTCCCTCCCTGTAAAGAGAAATTCTGTAAAGGGAATCTCACCTTTACCATCCATCTGGTCTCTTGCAAGCCTAGAATATCTATGTTATAGCACTGGAATTCCTGTGTGAGGACATCAATCAAGAGAATAATCTCTGTATAATGTCCTCACGTTCCTGCAGAGAGAAAATGATTAGTAGGATTTTTAAAGAAATTAGGTTTATTGAGATTGGTAGGGCCAACAATATCAAACAGCCCCCTGATCGCAGGCATGGGGCAAAGACCTGTTCCTCCTCCGCTAAAGGCTGAAGTCACCGATGCTGGTAGGATCTTCAGGCACCACCTTTTCAAGTGGACTTTTTCAAGAGCCATATGGCCTGCGTGAGACACATTACTCCAGTTTAGGCTTGACGATACCCAACTAGCTAAGTAAGGTTCAGGTACCTGCGATGGCCTCTGATTAGGATTATCCACCAGCTGATATAAGGTATCCCATGCCTCTGTTCACTTAGGGCTGGCAACCCAGAAGCAAACAGAAAACACAGCAGCAGATTCTCCCTCAACAGAGGCCCACCAGTGCAGCAAGCCCAGGATCCATAATCAAACTCAAATCCATAAGCAAGTCCAGTCTAGTAGGTATAAATGGTCAGCACCAGGACCCTGTAAAGTTGACCACTCCTCAGCAGGTTTGAAAAAAAAAGAAAAAAGTGGCCATACTGAACTGGCAGCCCCTCCCCTTCTGTTCCTTTCCAAAAGTAATATCTCTTTTGAAAGGTACTAACGGCCTGCACCACGAGAAGGCGGGGTCGGACATTAGGTGCTAGACCTGGCCGGTTCTGTGCATCATCACTAGGGATTGGTGCACAGCTCTCCTTCCAGTTTATGCCTAGCTACCATTTACAGGCCATTCTTGTTACAATAGTTGATTATGCTATTACATAATGAAATATGAATTACATAATAGCATATTTCCATATTACACAATAAAGTTAGTAGAAATTAAACATAAGGAAAAGTCTTGTATGAATTCTTGATGCAAATACTTGGAAGATTTGCACATCGACTTGGGTCTTTAATTTGATTAAACTCTATATATAATCTGATAGCTTTGACTTTTGGGGTTTTAATCCAATTTTTTTAAAAGAAAATGCTCCAAAATTTTGAGTATTTTCTTTTGGAAAAAGCTGCAAATACTCCACCTATAGCAGTATTTTCATAATTTTGAAAAGAAGACCTCTTTCATTGCAGTAAAAACGTCCTGTTCCTGCTTCTTAATCTATGACTGTGTACTCACATATACTAATACCTGTAGGTCAGATGTACGTTTCCTGCTGACCATTTCAGACAAAGTTCACTTGCATAGTTGAAAGCCTCTGATAGTACCTAAATGGGTGTATCCGATGTATACAAACTAATCACAAATTGTTATTACACCTTTCATCCAATAACGGGTGGGAGCTGAAGCTTAGGGGTGAACTGTGGGGGGTCACTCTCACAAATTAGACTTCCCTAATATCTAAGAAAAGCTGGGTAACTCGACTTTGTAGGTCATACATGGAATTGCAACTTGAGATTTGCACATATTTAATGTTGAATGGGTTAGCTTATCTGCAAGTGATGCAGTGAACTTTCATTGACCTCTTGATCTGATTTCTACCTTATAGAAAAACTGCCGAACTTTTTTTGAATTTCATAAGCAGGGGTGAGGAAATTTTGAATAATACCACAAGCTAAGCAAAAGACATATACCAACATGAAAGGAAGGGGCAAAGAAGTTTCCCTTCTTTTATGTGCATTAAAAAAGAAATTGATGCCATCAAAGCTGGACGAAATTTGTTCTTTCCCTAGAACCTCTGAAATTTGAAGTCATGTTGCTTTAAATCATAAAAGAAAACTTACACTAAATTTCATTTTCCTGGCTCTAACTGTTTAAGAAGAGTTTTAGATCAAACTACCTCTAATATGTATATAATAGATAATATAAAGCTCAAGAGTTTGATAATTTTTTTTCCCCAAACGTTTTGTAGAATTGGTCAAATGTGATTCTGAAAATACTATGGAATGATTGTGTGCAATGTCTAGCAACAATCATCAGCATACACAATGAATTTCTCAGTTTTTTGGGTAAAGTACTTCATTTTGTTGTAGGGAAACAGAAGAATAAAAAAAACTGGAAGCTGGAGCTAGGAAAAATTTGCAGCATTTTTTAGCTTTTTTCAGGTTCAGCAAAACAAAGCTGCTCTGGGGACTGCAAAGCCCCATTGATATGTTCTCATAATTTGTTAATCAAAGGGATGCTTTTCTTGACCAACCATAATACTCACTTTATGTAGCTGAGTAATCAGAAGTATTTAAAGGTATTCAGTGTCACATATTTGATATTCAATTGCTCTCCTCCTCCCCTCGCCCTTAAGACAATATTTTTCGCAATTGAAATGTCAATAGTAATTTCTATGTACACTTCAAGGAATAAGCAGGAATGGATAAATTCTTATAAATAAGAATTGGATAAATAAGCAAATGGTTAAACTGAATTTCACTATAAAAATATAATTAAGATATCAAAAGGATATTTTTTGTGCGAAACTAGCCATATCTGGTCTAGTAGTGTACCTGACAATTAAGCCAGTGGGCATGTCCCTGTGAATCAGAAACTATGACAAGTCCAATAGAGCTTGTAGGTTATCTGTCCGTTGTGTAGGGAGTACTTTTTCCTCTTTGAAAAAAAAACAAACAAAACTACATAGTACTCTGCAGTGAGATTCCAATTACAAACATCCATAACTGTTATGTAAATTATGTCATATATGCTGGATATTGCACATATGCAAACATTATTTATGAAACTAATTATCCATATATTTTTTTTTCAGTGGGCTACAGAGACTGTTGCACCAATGGGATCATTCACAGCTCCTACAGATGACTGGTCTGCTCAAGTGGCTGATGATTGGTCAGCTACTCCAGCACCACCTGCAACAGCTGCAGCAGTTCCTCCTGCTGCTGGGGTTCCACCAACTCAACCGTCTTCCGACTGGGGTGCTGCTGGAACTGACAGTAGCTGGGCTTAAAATCTGCACGTGCATGTAAATTGTTTTCAAGGAAAATAAAGTTGCATATACAATGCTTTTTAGATTTTTTTTCTTTTATGTCTTAGTTATGTTTATATTTTTAATATGTAAATGGGGTTATGTGGAGCTATCAACTGCTCGTTTTTTTTTCAGGTTTTATTCAAGTTTCGGTTAAAAATATGAATAATTAAAATTTTTTTTTCTTTAAAGAAAATCTCTAATTTTACATCCCCCCCCCCCCCAAAAAAAAGGAAGTTAATTTTTTTGGGTCTTTTATTGAACTCAAGGTTTGTCTTCATTTCTTAATGTGTACTTCACTGCTGCAGATCAGAGGGAATCAATAGAACTGCTGATAGTTTCCAGACAGAAGAAGGACTGAATTATTTTAGTTTGTCACAGATTGTGTCTAAGAAGGTGTATACAACATATTACTTAGAATCCCTGTACCTTGAAGCTTCAGGGTAAGAAAGATTTTAAAATATCGATCTCACAAGTAAACGGTCTGTTGATATGCTAGATATAGGGGAAAAAATTGTTAGCCGAGTGGGATCATCGCCGCGAATAATTCTCTATTAGTGGCTTTAAGCATACACGGTAGCTCAGTGATAAGAGTACCTGACATGTCAGGAGATCGTGGGTTCAGATCCCACCCAGCTGACGAGAAAGGTTTTATATCCAGCTTAGGGAACTTCCATAATCTTTATCATGGTTGGTATTGCAATAGAAGAGCTGCCAAACCTTGCACAACAAAAAGATTACAATTTGGAACATAAATTACATACGAAAACTAAAATTCCTGTATTTTGCGGAACATATCGATTAATAAATGCATGAATGCATATTGATTCTTGGTAGTTACTAACAATAATATAAAAAAAAGACTGATTTCTGCCCTGGATACTGGTTCCTGCACACAGAGTAACAGTTGCCGGTCAAGGTAGACAATTCCCAAAATGTTTCGGGCGATTAGTCTTAATATTCCTTCTGTCCTTTAATGTTAATTTACACAATACAGTACTTAGTTTAATTGATTAACCTTTTGCGTGTCCGGAAGTTTTGATAATCTTTTACCAATTCCAGTGATTTTTATTACCGAAAGTTATCGAGCAACCACACATCTCTTCCGGTAAATATTTTAGTACTTCTCACTTTATTTTTATTGGCTGATTATTCTCAAATATATACTTGCATTTAAAATTAACTGTTTTGGAACTACCTGAAATGTACATTTCAGGTAGTTCCAAAAATACCAACAATTAAGGGCAATTAGAAATTGCCCTTAAACCGTTGGTATTTCAAATGATACTGATTATGGATTGTGTTGAAAAACTCGATTTGCAAAAGGTATGACTTCAGTGATAGTTTTAAACAGTTTCATTGCAGGTAAAATTAGCAATTTATTGCTTTTGGCTTTGATATTTGTCGGTTTATACATTTGACGAAACATTGTTCCACCATATCTTTCGAACGCGAGGAAGAAACAATTTAGGTACCAAATGAAAGCTTGTGACACGGGGAGTGTCGGGCAATAGAATATTGACTCCCTGTGATTTATTCTCCCTTAAAAAAGGGAAAATATCAACTTTAGCTATATCTCAAGCACGCGACTGCCACAAGTAACAAAAGTTATACGTCAAATGAAAGCTCACGCGGGCAATGTACGTTATAAAAAAAGCCCCCCCCCCCCCCCTGAAACATGCAAATAATTGTTCCCCTATATTTCCTGAGCACGAGTGCAGAATGTAACAAGCTATGTGTCGAATGAAAGCTTGTGATGCAGGGAGTGTCGCAGGCTATAAAAAAAATTGACCCATATGGTTCCATCCTAAAAAACGAAATGTGAAAATCGTTCTATATCTTCCGAACGTGAGGGCCACAGTTACGAGTTGGGTGTCAAATGAAAGCTCGAATAATAACGGTCGTAAACTATTTGCCCCTACTATTCCCCCATGATAGGAGGTGGTACGGATTTTACGAGTCCTATCTCAAATCAAAACTTTTAACTTCATGTTCATGGCTACCTGAAGCAATACTCTAAAATGGTAAATGTGCTCGATTTTTAAGTGTCGTATCAAAGTTTTTGTAGGTAGATAAATTTCAGTGAGAGCAAAAAATACATCTTCCTATAAAAAAAATACCCCCTCAAGCAGCTGCTTGCCACAGATTCTTGCAGGGTACTAAAAAAGTAGAAAATAAACCCAAAGCGTATTGATGGTGCAATCGGTCACCGAGTTCGTATACTCTTCGAAGGAAGAGAGAGCTCTCACGTATTCGACAAGTTGCCGGCGCCCTATCTTGAATATAAACTGACCCATTGCACCATCGATATGCTTTAGGTTTCTACATTTTAGAGCCCTATAAGAAAAGTATTTTTTATTTTAAAAAATATTTGCCGTTATTTGAAATTTACATTTTCCGTAGCATTTAGCATTGCTTAATGTAACGAGCCAAAAGTGATTAGTTTTGATGTTTTATTAATTGAACTTTATATGCTTTGAAATATTTTAAAAATTTTCAGTTTTTACTTGAGGTAGTTTTATGTAATTTTTGGGAGGTAAGAGTAACTACTTCCGTACATTAGAATTTGTCCATCGCCAAAAATCAAAGCATACATATTATGCATTATATTATCACGGATTACTTAGATCACCTTTGCCGTGAAGCTTCAGGGTCTTAGCTTAGGGATTTTCCCTAATCTGTGGTCATGGTTTACATTGTAATAGGTTTCATGCTTGTCTATTGTTATCTTGGCTGGCTTAACTGCAAATCAGTTTTTGTTCAGTGTTTATGTATCTATTTAATTATTAATGAATGCAGAGGACTCTGGTTGGGGTTGCCACCCATGCTCCAAGCAGTTCTTTGGAGCTGAGGTGACTCGGTAGTTAGCAAGGCTCATAATCTGCAGTTCCCCACCCGGGGCAGCGTCAAGATTTATTTCTGCAAGGCATGGTTGTGGCAAGGCATATTTTTTATTCCCCTGGAACACTACTGATGCTACTGTAGCAGATGTTAATCATATTTCTCAGATTACAGTTACATTGGGATAGATTTATTTCAAACCATTTGAAATAATATATTTTAAAACAATGTCAACAAATTGTCCTGGGGCAGGGGTGGCTCAGTCGTAGCACGCCAGGCTCGTAATCTGTAGTTCCCAGGTTTGAGTCCCAGCTGGGTCAGCGTTGAGATTTATCTCCGCAAAATTCCCCACCCTGCCCACGGTCAGTAGGGGACACCGATGGGCTTGGAAAGGCCGCTTTCTGTCGGATGGGACGTTAAGCCGTGGCCCTGTGTGCAAAAGAGCCATACCCTGTGCACGTTAAAGAACACGCTGGATGGCCTTGATGGGAGGCTACCATCTGTCTCCCAACAGCTGTTCCAGTGGGTCCCCTCCCCCAACCTTCTCTGAGCCTTCGGGGTCCATGTGACCTGGCCATTTAACTCATGGTGTGCAAAAAAGTGCCGCTCAGAGGTAAAACAACCCAACAAATTGTCCGTTCTTCAAATAGTTGTTACGTCGTAGTCGTCACCTAAGCAGTTTCCTGATTGCTGTCATATTTTAAGTAAGTTCATTCATGCTCACGGGTGTATACTCAAAGGGTATGTTGGTTGGGGGGCGGGAGATAACGAAAATTTGCCAACTGAGAAAATAATAAGTACTTTTTCACAAACTTCTGTAAATGACGTACCCAGAATTTCGCTGTGTGTGTGTGTGTATAGGAGGGAATTCCATGATTTTGAGTTTTACCAAATGCTTCGATTTTGCAACCTTGCCATGATATTACAAAAAACAAAAAACTTTTATTACCTTTCCTAAATTTTGATGTTGTCTGATTTTGCCAAGCTTTCTCGATATCAAAAACTATTCTTAATTTCACCAAACCATTTCCATTCTTCATAACTAACTTGTTTTTTACTAAGTGCCTTCAAATTTTGACAACTTTCCTAAATTTTGCAAAGATTTCTTGATTGCGTCAACTGTACTTAATTAAAACCAATCCCACTTTGACCAATCCTATTTCTTTTGGCTTTAACACCTGATAGTTTGTGGATTTAACAAAATGTTCCGCCATATCTTTCGAACGCGATGGAGAAACTTAATGATTTATGTGTCAAATGGAAGCTTGTGACTCGCGAACATAGGTTATAACAAATTTACCCCCAATGCTTTGTTCCCCCCCAAAAAAAGGGGGAAATGTGAAAACAATCATTCCCCTATATCTCCAGAACGAGAGGGCCGAAAGTAACAAGCTATATGTCAAACGAATGCTTCTGACGCAGGAATGTCGTAAGCTGTAAAAAATTGAACCTCTTCTGTTTTCGTAACCCCACATGAAAAGGTGGGGGGGGGATGACAATGAAACGATTGTCCCTCTATATCTCCAGAACACGAATGCTGAAAGCAACAAGCTATGTGTTAAATGAAAGCTTGTGATGCTGTGTCATACGCTATGAAAAATTGACACCCCCAGGCATTCTTCCCCCTAAAAATAGGAACTGTGAAAGTTCTATTATATCTTGCGAATGCGAGGGCCTACAGTTACGAGTTAGATATCTAATGAAAGCTCGTATAATGACCGTCGTAAACTATTACGAATTGCGCGGGATTAGCCTTTAACGAGTCATATCTCAAATTAAAGCTTGTGACGTCTCCAATGTCATGGGCTAGCTCAAACATGACTCCAAAAGGGTGGAAAAATGTGGTCGATGTTATGTCATATCAAATGAAAGTTTTCAAAGATGTGTTTTTAGTGACAAAAAATAAAATTAAAAAAAAATATCTATCTTATATAGAAAATAAACTTAAGCACATCGATGATGCAATCAGTCACTGAGTTCGGATTCACTTCAAAGGAAGATAGAGCGCCGATTTACCTACACAAGAAGATTGCTAGCGCCGTATCTTCCTTTGAAGCAAATGCAAACTCAGTAACTGATTGTACCATCAATATAATAATAAATAAATAAATACCCCCTCAAGCAGCTGCTTGCCACAGAGGTCTGACAGGAGCCTGTCAGTTTATATGCCACAGTAGGAGATCTGAGAGGATGGCAGGACCTCAGTAGAAAAACGACACACACATCCATGCCTAATTCCGGGGCTCGAACCCAGGTCCCTTAGATCAGTAGCCAAGCGTGCTTTATTTTCTACTTTTTAGGGCCCATATAGGAAGATAGGTATTTTAAAATTTTTTAACTTATTTATATTTTTTTCTTTGTCATTAAAAACACCTACCTTCAGAAATATTCATATGCTATATGACTCACTCGTAAAAATCGACAAGATTTTTTCCTCTCCCTTTGGAATCGTGGTTGAGGGAGCCCAATACATTGGAGACATCACAAGCTTTGAGATATAACTAGTTAAGGTCGATCCCCCTAAATTTCCGTCCCCTTTTGGGGGAAGGTGAGAATGGTGGGGGACATAATTCGAACTAGTCCACGAAGGTCTTCATATGAACTTTCATTCATCAAGTAATTAACTCTAGGCCCTCGAATTCAGAAGATATAGTAGAAGAAGGAATTTCACATTTCCCCTTTTTACGGGGGAGGGAAGAAATCGGGGTGGTATATTTTAATTGCCTACATCATTCCCCATGCCGTAAGCTTTCATTTGACAGTTTGTTACATTTGCCCCTCGCGTTCCGAAAATAAAGCAGACCAATCGTTTTCATATTTTCCCTTTTTAAGGGGAGTAAAAGGGAGGGATTTTTTAATAACCTGTGACACTCCCGTTACTTTCCGCCTTGGAACTCCAAAGACAAAGTGGAACAATCGTTTTACTCTTTCCCCTTTTAAAAGAGGGGGGGGGGGGGAAGAAAGCGTGGATTTTTTTATATAGCTTCTGGCTACTGATCTAAGGGACCTGGGTAAGGCAGGAATGTATGTGTCGTTTTTCTGCTGAGGTCCTGCCATCCTCTCAGGCCCTCCATTATGGCATATAAACTGACAGGCTCCTGTCAGACCTCTGTGGCAAACAGCTGCTTGAGGGGGTATTTTTTTTATGACACTTCCAGCATCAGAAGCTTTCATTTGACGAATAGCGTGTTATTTGCGTTCCGAAGATATAGTGGAACAATTGTTTTCAAATTTTACCTTTTTCAGGGGGAAAAAAGCATGCAGGATCAATATTTTTATAGCATCTGACACTCCCCCTATCACACACTCTCCTTTCACACATAGCTCAAAACTTTCGGCTCACATTCTGAAAATGTAGTACAAAAGTCATTTTCATATTTCTCCTTTTTTAGAGGAAAGAAAATATGAGGGGTCACTTTTTTATAGCCTATGGTACTCCCCGAGTTACAAGCTTTCATTTGACATAATTCACTAAGTTTCTCCATCGCGTTCGAAAGATATATGGTGGAACAACTATTTTGACATATCCACTAATCCAAGGGACAAAAGAAAAGCAATAATAAGATAAGTAATGAATAAAAAATTTGGAAAAATACCTATCTTCCTATATGAGCCCTAAAACGTAGAAAGGAAATCTAAAGCATATCGATGGTGTAATCAGTCACCGAGTTCGGGCGGAGCGGGGGTGGCTCAGTCGGTAGCGTGCCAGGCTCGTAATCTCTAGTTCCCAGGTTCGAGTCCCAGCTGGGTCAGCGTTGAGATTTATCTCCGCAAAATTCCCCGCCCTGCCCACGGTCAGTAGGGGACACCGATGGGCTTGGAAAGGCCGCCGTCCGTCGGATGGGACGTTAAGCCGTGACCCCGTGTGCGGAAGAGCCATACCCTGTGCACGTTAAAGAACACGCTGGATGGCCTTGACGGGAGGCTACCATCTATCTCCCAACAGCTGTTCCAGTGGGTCCCCTCCCCCAACCTTCTCTGAGCCTTCGGAGTCCATGTGACCTGGCCATTTAGCCCATGGTGTGCAAAAAAGTGCCGCTCAGAGGTAAAACAACCCAACCCACTGAGTTCATATTCACTTCAATGGACGACAGGTCGCCGATTTACCTACTCGACAAGATTGACGCACCTTTCCTCCTTTGAGGTGAATACGAACTCAGTGACTGCACCACCGATATGCTTTAGGTATATATTTTTTAAAGTGTTCTTCGTATACTGGAAATCTCGCTGTTATTAAAATTATGGCGCAAGGGTATCTAAGAGGGCGATTTTGGGGAGTTCAAACCCCCTTCATCAGGACTTGACAACTAACATTTTAGATGAATATGCACATAAGTTTCGTTTTTGAGCATGCGCAAATTTGAAGTACCACGCCCACTGTGCAGCTCCCCGTTTCGTGAAGAGTCAAAACCGCCTTCATTACAAAAACCTGGGACGCTGTCTACAATTAAAAAAAAATATTCCTCCCAAATAATTCCTTGCGCATCTTTTAATGTCCTCATCTTCTCGTTTATGAGAAATATTACGTTTTCGCCTAGCTACTCATATTTCTTTGAACAAAGCCCCTTCGACAATATCCATCGACAATCTAACAATAACATTTATACGAACCCATCGACATAACTCAATCCTTTGCATTTTTTATCCATTTATGCTTCGTTCCAAATGCATTCTTGTTACGTTAGTTTGTATAATTGAATTTTGCTGACTCAAACGATAATTGCTTTTTGATAGACATCATTTCACTTTTAGTTTTTAAATTTGTTGTCCGAGTCTTTTGAAGTGGCCATTTAGTCCATTG
This sequence comes from Ryuthela nishihirai, assembly GCA_038380435.1. NCBI lineage: Eukaryota > Metazoa > Arthropoda > Arachnida > Araneae > Heptathelidae > Ryuthela > Ryuthela nishihirai. The sequence continues at coordinate 88,325,235 of JAWZYU010000001.1, read as the reverse complement.
TGTGCACAAAAAATGCCGCTCTCAGAGTTTAAACAACTCAACTATCTTATTGGCTTGATTTATTTGCTTTTTTTTGCTGAAATATTAGACATTCTGGGTGATTTTGATAATTTATGAGAATGGAACACAAATTCAATATGTCGATCAGAGGTTCGACTTCAGTATGTCTTTATATGCAAAAATATAGTCTTTATAAATTAAAATTAGCTAAAACAAAATGTTGAACTCACTATTTCTAATATCTATTGCTAGTATTTCACATTGAATAATAATAATAGATTAGTTTTAGGTTAATATTAAAATAGTTTCTATTTTCTTCTACAGATATGGAAGGCTATAATGCCTTCAGTCAGAATATTCAAGAAATAATCCAGTCCAGTGAAGATGGCTGCAGCAATAGAATGATCCTCGATGCCCTTGATGATGTTTATGGCTGGCCGAGAGTAGTTGCTGGTCAGAGACTTCCCCTTTTCTTGGCCCCATTGGAAGCCTCAGGAGCCACTGTTTATGTCAACTGCAGATGGTTCTGGGCTACCACGCCATTGATCCCTGAACTGAACAACAATGCTGCAAATGGTTTAAGAGGGTGGATTCATTCAAACAGAACCACCATTGCAATTTCGGCAATTATGATCTTTATTGTACTATTTGCAGCTAGTGGAACATTCGTAAGAATTTACTTTAACTCATGTTAAATCCTTTTTTTTTATGTTTTGGGGTGGGTGGGTGGGACATCTAAATTTTTTATATCCAGAAATCCAATGTAATCAACATACAATAAAAATAATTGGTAAGTTTTATTTCATTTTAAAAAATTCTTTTGTATATTTGGGTAAAATAATATATATGGACATATTAGTTTGCATGACAATATAATCTGCTAGATGCAATAATAATGCACAATGCATTATTATTGTGTCTAACAGTTTATATTGAATATTATTACAATCAAAATTATCAAAAAAAATACAAAGTTATGGTTTAATGAAGCTAAGACCATTCCACTTTAAACTGTATTATGTGTATTTTTTATTATGAATACTTTTCCTGCTCTTACTGAAATCAAGAACCTTTTCTGTTCTTTAGTCAAAGAACACAAATTAGTTAAAATCAACCAAATTTCCTGCTTTTTCTCCTGAAAATTAATTTTTTTAGAGTAGGCTTTCAATATCTTCAGAATTTTTCGTGAAATAGAAAATGTTCTATTACTTTAACCAGGTGTGGGGATATGTTATTCAACTTCCTATTTATGCATTTCTGTAATTAAATTTAGTTAACTAACTGCATACATTATTTCCATTCGAAAGTTTAAAAATTTTCCATTTGCATCTGGAGACTATAGATACCTTAGTCTGCCACTACTGCTTTGTTTACTATTTAAATTAGGTTGGCTTTATACCTAAGAAATTCTTTTTGGGTGGTTAGCCAGAGCCCAAAAGTTAGTACATTAACCAGTCCACTGCTTCAAGTGAAAATAAAATGCAGTATTTTTTTTTAGATAAATGGTTTAGTAACAAGTAAGCAGTCTTTAATATCTGTGCTTAAGTAATCTTGTTATTTTGCATCTTAGTTCTAATTATTTATGCTAAATACATAGAAAAGTTATGTAGAAATGAAAATATACTATTGATTTGGGTTATGAAATAGCCTGCTTCCTTTCCTTTATTATAGGTGAATTCAGCTCTATATTATCTGCTAGACACTATAATAAGAAAAAGATGCATTATTCTTATGTAAATTGTATATCTTGCTTCACTTTACCCACCCATTTTCTAGCAAAATTTTACAATACAGGCTAATATCTGAAAAAAAAAAATATGTATATGAGCATTGGGGAGTGCCAAGTAAATAACTGAAGTTGAAATGCCATTTTAGAGTAAAATTTTTATTATTTTGGTGTTTTTTTAAAAAATTATTTAGCATTTGTTCAGTTAACATTCTCTTTTTTTGGGGGGAGGGGAGGGGTCATAGCTCTCCAAGATCCAGCTTTATTGCAATATATAAAAATTTCTGTAATTTATATATGTTTTAATTGTTTGTAAGATTTGGTATGGTTATTCTCAATAGATTGTAGATTTGCTAACATATATGATAAGCAAGCTAATATCTTTGTGTAAAAATTGTTTTTAAAAATTAGAAAGCTGTGGATATGACTTTCTCTTTTACAGAACAATTAAGTTTTTATAATTAGAAATAAATGAATCTTTATTTTTGTCTGTTCATATTCATACTTATTTTTGCAGAAATTCACTAAGTATAAAATTCAAATAAGCCTTCATAAGTAAAAATTCAAATATTTTTTGGGTAATCATGAAAATGTTTAATTTCTTCTCCAATGTCCTTGCTATATGCTCCTGTGCAAAGCTGTAAAGATACAGAAAGCATTAGTGGAAACTTTGGGAAAAGCAGAGATGGTGAGGTCAAGCCTCATTCAATATTTTTAACCCCTGTTTCAATAACAAAATATTTACTGACTATATTTTAACATTAGTTCTATGGGAGATTCTACAGTAAATTCTGTAGATTTTTAAACATAATTTGAAAATTGTGGCAAGAAGGTTAAATATTGGATATTGTATTAAAATATTGCCCAAAAAATATAGCAAACTCTCCTAAACCTGAATGGCTTGGGATTGAACTCATTGTACATAACTGGAAGATTAAAAAAACAATACATTTTCAATATATATTTTGAATTTTTTTCATAAACTAACCACATTTCCTGTTAGAGATGTTTTTTGAAAGTTTAATTATGGAAAGCAAGCACAACATGATAATTACAAAATAACTTTACAAGTTCAAACATATATAATTACTTTATTTGCCACATAAAAGGGGTACAAATGGATGACAATGATAAAAAAAAATTGTTTTTCATTGGTTTGCAGTTGTGTCCATGGGAAAAGCTGCTGTAAGAAAGCCAGAAATAGCTGATTACATAAGTACAGGGAAAGTGCAATGTAAAGAAACTAAGCCAGCAATACTACACTTCATCATTACTTGCTGCAAGTAAGAATTGTCTAAAGCAGAAATTTTCAAGCTGTTGTATCATTGTGGTTTTTTAAGCAACTCCTTGTTCACTAGACCTAATCCAACTTCCTTTTTGTGGAGTTTAATCAAAGATTTAGTTTACCTACCACTACTACAATCCATCAATGAACTAAGGACAGGATTACTATTACCTAAGTAACTCATGATATGCTCCAGAGTGCAAGAGGAAATTGAATTTCATTAGGGCATTTTCCATATTTCCTCTGCCCATAGGGGCGGGGGTGGCTCAGTCGGTAGCACGTCAGACTCGTAATCTGTAGTTCCCAGGTTCGAGTCCCAGCTGGGTCAGCGTTGAGATTTATCTCCGCAAAATTTCCCCGCCTTGCCCACGGTCAGTAGGGGACACCGATGGGCTTGGAAAGGCCGCCGTCCGTCGGATGGGACGTTAAGCCGTGGCCCCGTGTGCGGGAGAGCCATACCCTGTGCACGTTAAAGAACACGCTGGATGGCCTTGACGGGAGGCTACCATCTGTCTCCCAACAGCTGTTCCAGTGGGTCCCCTCCCCCAACCTTCTCTGGGCCTTCGAGGTCCTTGTGACCTGGCCATTTAGCCCATGGTGTGCAAAAAAGTGCCGCTCAGAGGTAAAACAACCCAACCCTCTGCCCATATTGAGCATTTGCAAATCTCACATTTCTTTTCACTGTCATGTTGCTACCCTCAAGGACCTACAAAAGTAAATCTAACTAATATTCCAAATTTAAGTACATTAATTTATTTTCTTCTATGATAAAACAAAATGACCCATTCAGTTATTCTACCCTGTTGCTATTCTAGTTTTAAGGTTAGTTTCCAGCAAAGAAATCAAGGAACATTTATGCGTAAGTTCATTTAACCTAACAACATGGGGACGGGGGTGGCTCAGTTGGTAGCGCGCCAGGCTCGTAATCTGTAGTTCCCAGGTTCGAGTCCCAGCTGGGTCAGCGTTGAGATTTACCTCTGCAAAATTCCCCACCCTGTCCACGGTCAGTAGGGGACACTGATGGGCTTGGAAAGGCTGCCGTCCGTCGGATGGGACGTTAAGCCGTGGCCCCGTGTGCGGAAGAGCCATACCCTGTGCACGTTAAAGAACACGCTGGATGGCCTTGACGGGAGGCTACCATCTGTCTCCCAACAGCTGTTCCAGTGGGTCCCCTCCCCCAACCTTCTCTGAGCCTTCGGGGTCCATGTGACCTGGCCATTTAGCCCATGGTGTGCAAAAAAGTGCCACTCAGAGGTAAAACAACCCAACCCTAACAACATGGCAGCAGCATATTCAAAACAATCTTTTACATGGAAGGTAAAATAAGTGTCCTTTTTTTGGTATTGATAAGAAAATTTCAATCCGATGGACATCAACCTTTAGAAGCCCATCAGTGTCTCCTACTGACCAAGGGCAGGGAGGGGAGTTTCACAGAGATAAATCTCTATGTTAGCTCAGCTGGGACTCAAAACCTGAGAACTGATTTTTTTTGTCTCTATTTTCAACACATTCAGTATTTAAAGAGGCACAGAAGCTGGAATGCTTAACAATAAATTTCATAAAAATGTTAATCATTGCCTAATACTGAAAATCATTACACAAACTTTTAAAATGTATATTTTATTAAATGGTTTGAAACAATATTTGCTATTTAAGTTTTAATTAATTTCTGAGGTAAATTCTTCTGACACGCATAACCTCTCAAAGTCTAAATTTTTGTCTCTAGAGTTCATTTAAGCACAGACGTAGAAATCGATAGAACCATATGTCTAACACTGCAATGAACTGATGCTATGATGAACTGACATCGCAATAAATTGACATGGAACCTCAGGTTTGCTATCAGGATTTTAAGAATCTGTGGAGAGAGTGAAAAAATTTACACCTAAAGACTAAAATTAGGGTATATATATATAGTTTGTATATATATATATACCCTAATTTTAGTCTTTAGGTCTTAGTCTTAGTATATATATATATAGTTTGGTTCTTTCTAAAGTTAGTTATGTTAAAGAAACACAGACCCTTTGTAAACAAGATAACAGGAAACATGATGCCTTTGATTCTAGATGCTTATGCAGTATATTGGGCATTAAGTAGTTTGACCTTGTAAGTAATGATGCAATTAGGCAAAGGAGTTTTCACCCTCCTTTAAGCAGCATATTTTGCAGAGAGAGACTGCATTGGCTTGGCAACGTTGCCCTTATGCAGACCAAGATCTAGGAAAAATAGGGGAGGGGAGGCAAAAGGCTGAATTTCCATTGCAGTAACATTTTCCCTTTCATTTTAGAGGTTTTAAAAAAAGTTCATGAAAAATGTGTGAAATATGTACAAATTTACTAAGTTTCAGCCTTCATTACCTTTACTAGCATTCTCATAGGGAGGGGGGGGGGGGGAGAGTGAGAGACTCCTGGTCCTCCAGATCTGGCCCTGCTCATATGCATAAATACAGATTAGCAAATAAGGTTACGAAAAGTGCACAAAAGGCCTCAAAGAAAGAGGGATACCTCGGTTGCAGTGGGCAGATGATATCAAACAAGACCTCGTTAGAATTGGCATAGAGTGGCCAAATGCAGCAGCTGTTCAGGACAGACATGCTTGGAGAATTTCGCAGTTTGATTGGACCTCTGTAGCCCACACTACTTGAGGATTCTGTATGTAAAAATCACAGCATATTATTTTAAATTGTGAGGAATTTGCCATGATTAATTGCAGCTATGGAATTATCCTCAGTTTATGTTGTTTGTACACCCATTATTACACAATGCTATTTTATCCCTTGCCCTCCTTTTATATTTCCCTGATGCCTATCCTCCCCATGATTGTGCTAGGGTTGGGTGTAAAAGCTACTGTAGTCATTGGGACCAAGCTAAGAATGTAAAGATGACTGAAAACTGGGCAACTTTGGAAAAACAAAGTTTTTGTCATAGAGCTAGTAATTGGCTTTTAAGCAGTCTCATTTTTATGGTTTTGTTTACAAATGAAATCAGACCTTGATATCAATCAATCAGACCTCAGATGTTCAAATTCAGTCTGAGGTCTCAATCAGACTCGAATCAGACCTCAGACTGGATTTGAACTGGTGTGGGCCTTTCGTGAAAATTTCAGATATCAAATAATAAAATTTTACTTCATACCATAAAATAATTAGCTAAAAATGACATCAGCTACTAGGTAATTTTAGCTAATTATATAAAAATTAATAAAATGCAACATATTTGCATTCAAAAGTCACAATGATTTTGATATCAGAAATAAAAATTCAAATTATTTCAGTATATAAATTTATATTAACCTCAAAGATTCATTTCATCACGACTTGTAATGTCATAATTTAATTATGGATAATCATAATTGTTAACTCTGAATTTTTATATTGGTAATGAAATGTCCCCTCACAGATACTGAAATAAGTCATCTTTGAGGTTTCTATAGAATCAACATTTTAACTAATTACACCTACGTTCAATTTTAAATTAGCATAGGTGCTACTCTGACAAATTTTGTTAAGATGGGACCCTATTCACAGATTAAAGATTAGACTTTCATATTTTATTATTTATTTATAATACTGTTTAAATGATATAGCATATACATTATCATACATTTATTTTAAGCAAGGTAGAAATTTACATTATCTTTAAACATTTTTGGTTCTGTGACAGTGCCTAGCTAATTGTTTTCCTGAGTTTAGATTTTTCCTACATATATTTTTCAGTGTAAGAAGTCAGAAAACATGGGTAACACTGGTGGAAATCTTATCAAATAACAGCCTAATCAGGCAAATTGCCTCCCAATTCCTGATAATAGATAGCACCATGTGCAAATCAGCAAAATTGCAGAAATGCTTATATGTCACATTGTTGAAGAAATGATTAGTTTCTGATGGTCTAGTGGTTAAGATGCCCAACATGTTTCTGAGAAACATGGGTTCAGATCCCACTCAGGATAACCAATTTTTTTTTCAACTAATTACTTTAAGTGTTTCTTGTCTACAGGACATTTCTCTGTGATACTTTATTACATAACATGCTATGTGTAGACTTATATGTATTGTGAAAAAAATTACCTTTGATAATATGGATGCTTTAAACGTAAGTGGCAATGAGTCTTCAGAAACAATAACTTCCTTAGCAAAGTTATAGATCAGACCATGAATAGCAGGATTGGTATCACAAAAACTGAGCCACTAAAAAAAAATGTAACAACACAGTTAAGAATATTTATTACATATGGTATAGATATTTAGAAATTCTAACATGTGCAGTAATTATAAAGTAAAAAGACTTCACAAAGTACAGAACTAATTTGAATTATATAAAATCCAATTTCATAGTAAAATAATAAAAAATAATACAAAATCTACCCTAGTAAACTAAATTTTAAAAAACATTCCACTGGCCAAAGAAAAAAAGCTCAAATAATAGTTTATTTAACTTTACAGTAGAAACGTATTTTCTGACATAATGTCGAAATCTTACAATTAAATGACTATGCTAATTAATGGGTATATCAATATTTCATTAACAATTAATTGCTTATTTCATTTTTGATACCAGAGTGATGCTGTTTTCATTCACTGTAGAGTTAACTGGGTATGCATGGCTTAATTTTACTGTTCTACTGAGTCATACAAGATCATGATTCAATGTGAACACAATGTTTTTTTCCTTTGGAGTCGAAGCAGTAGGAAGTAGAATTTATGAACAGGTAATTTTCATAATAATATATTATGAACAGGTAATTTTCATAATAATAATCATAATTTTCTTCAGTAGAGCACACAAGATAAATCTTTTTTTTTAGCAAGAATAAATATAAAACAGGTATTCAGATGTAGATGATGTAATCAGGTATCACCACGAAGAAAAAACTAAACTCTAAACAGGAAGGGAGCATTCATGATACTGCCTGAAACTTTTGTGGCCCAGTTCAAATTCTGGATGATGGCTTGGGCATTAGGTAGTATCATTTATGAATAAATCCATGTAACTTCATAGTTAGTGTTAACAGAAATACAAAAAGTTAAAAAATAATTTTTTAAACAAGGGTAAAAAACTTGGTGACCAAGTAATTAGCTTGCTTGGCTACAGAACAAAGGAACATTGCTTATGATGTATTATACTGACAGGCTCCTGTCAGACCTGAATTAAACAGCTACTCAAGGGAGAATTCCTATATTTTTATTATTTTCTTTAAGTTGGTCTGTAATTCATTTAATTACTTGCTCAGTATGTGGTATAATTTGTTGGCATATTGTTTTAGTCTCTAAAACACATTTAATTCCTTTTTATTGCACATTTTTAATTAGTTGGGCATATATTCTTAGAAATCAATAAATAGAAATGGTTTGGTTGTATCCTTTATGTTTACATTGCTGACATTTTGAAAATTTTTTTAACTTTTGTCTCTTCATTTTTTGTGTGTGCTCTTATCAATAAAATTATGCAGTTTCTCCAAAATGTAATTATATTGGACATTATATTTGATTTCAAAGCATGCACGCTATACACAATTTTGTCAAGCTTAATAATTTGACTGGACATGGTATGATTCTCCACTGTGAAACAAATACAGAGTTATTGATGACATCGATCACTTCTATTTCATTGTTCAAAATATGAAATAGGAAAATTTTCTTCCAGAATCTAAATAGCATGGGAATTAATACTTCCACAGTTGCAAGCATCCACAATTTGTGGATAAAATGCAACTTTAACTTCAAAAAGTGGGCAATTTCGTTTACTTTCATTAATTATTCATCTGAAAATAATTATTCCCGATGCAGCAGGACTTGAACCTGCAACTCTCTAGATACATGCCAGAGTGCTCTAACCAGTTAAACCATGCATCAGATGACAAATAATTCCACAATATGACCTAAAAATCTTTCACTGAGATGTGGCGGACATTGTGCCAACTATACTTCAGGAGAGGTAACTTATTTCTAATTGTTGCTAATGATTTTAGATGTTAAATGAGGAGGTACTCATGCTTAAGCATTATTATTAAAAAACCATCCATAGTAAATACACGATTACTTGTAGATACAGAATTCAACAATTATTCATCTAAAAAAACTTCTGCTGATGTGATGGAAATCGAACCCACAAGTCTCTAGATACATGCCAGAATACTATAACCAGTTAAAACATGCATCAGATGACAAATAATTCCAGGATATGGCCTATAAATCTTTCATGAGATGTATCAAGAAAGTTGCAGGTTCGAGTCCCGCTGCATCAGCAATATCTATGTATTTACTATGGATGGATTTTTAATAAAAATGCTTCAGCATGAGTAATCTACTCATTAACATCTAAAATCATTAGCCACAATTAGAAATAAGTTGCTTCTCCTGAAGTACGGATGGCACAAGGTCCACCACACCTCAGTGAAAGATTTGTAGGTCATATCCTGGAATTGTTTGTCATCTGATGCATGGTTTAACTGGCTAGAGCACTCTAGCATATATCTAATGAGTTGGGGGTTTTGAGTCGTGCCACATCAGCAATAATTTTTTCTCAGATGAATAATTGTTGAATTCTATATCTACAGGTAATCTGTGTATCTAGTATGGATACTTTCATTAGGCAAACAAATATCCAACTTTAGATCCTTCCTAATATTTCTTGTATTTTTGCCTTTATTTACGGCTCTGCTGTCTACATTGTGTGGCCAGCCATTCTGAGTTCTTTGATGTCAAGATATAATCTGAGTTCTCTCAATACCATAATCTAGATCTATTCTGTCAATTTTTCACCATTAATACAATACAATACATGGTATGAATTCTATTCTTTAATATTTTATCTTCTGTCATTTTTAGGATTTTATGCTGATCTATTAAATAGCTTACATTTAAAAAAAATATGCATAAGATCTTGTTACCTACAAATGAATAGAAATTTAAGGTGAATGAGAAACTATATATATATATATCTTTTACCTCAAATCCCTCCTAGCTTAAAATCATATGCTCTATATTATTATCCCCACTATAATATTAACAAGTAAATACTAAAACTACTATTTTTTACTATTTAAAAACTAAACTACTAAAAGCATTGCAAGTCTGAAGTACTCTAAAATGGAGCAAAAATTGTTTTATATGGTAAGGCAGAGAACCTCTGTTTCAGTTTTTTGGTGATGAGTAGAAAAAAGGAAGAATAACTCTTATGCTACATTTCCAGGAGAGACCAAAATGTGTTAATGAATTTATGTATGATTAATATTCACAAATATTTTACATTTCATTAAATATAAATAAGTTATTATGGTTGAATAAGTTGATATATATATACTTAACCATGTCTGGTCATTTAAATATTAAGGAAATTATTTCGTTTTACAATGTGTCCAGAAAATTAGCATTTCCCATTTACATTTTTAACTCGGGCTAAATATACAAAAGTTCAAGTATGTAAGCAATGAAAACATTTTAAAAGTTTTTAACAGTAGAAATACATAAAAGCTACTGTAAAGCTTTGTCATTAGAGGCTATTCTTTACATTTCACCATTTGTAGTTTTTCATTTTCTAACTGGAGCAATTACTAGATGAACATTAAACATCAGGCAGTGCTTTCTGCATTATCCTCAAAACAGAATAGTTTATATATTCAAAAAAAGAGCTTGATATGATGCATCATGTGCCATATCATTATACATTATATATATTATATACAATATATAAGTAACTATACACATCATCCAGTGCATTTTCACCAAAGAAAAACTCACCTGTTACCATTCACAGTGCTACATGATATTCTATGCACTTCCAGTGAGAAACATTACATTATTCCACTTATGTTATATTTTTTCCAAGCAAATTTTTAAAAATGATAAATATTCGTGTATTTGTTTAAAACACAATTTTGAATTTTTTTTTAGATGTACATTACACTGGTCTTTACTTTCAAAAATATCCTACATTTCCACAAATCAAAAAAATGGTTTATGCTTTTTGAGTCTGGCTTAAAAGCTTCCTGGAGCTTAAAAGGAAAACATCCCATGAAATATTTTTGTTCTTGGTACTTGAGATTGTCAATTCCTTGCCATTTGATGTTAGAAGAATGTTATTTGAATGCTTTTACATTGAAAACTACAAATTGTTCTTGCTACATATAACATTGAAGGTTATTTCAAAATTCAAACTGGTTTTAGTTTCTGTTTCTGAAACTTTGCTCCCAACAATGAAGTAAAAAATGTTATTAATTTTGACATTCTAACATTCTAAATGATAAAAAGTATCTAAAAAAATGCTAATTTCTTTAAAAACTTTATCATCACATATATATATATATCAAGTTTTTATTCTCTCCCACACTTGATGGCACAACTTTTTTTACTTCACTTTTCTTTTTTTAGTGCTCTTGTTTTAATTTTCCTCTTTGTTGGACTGCTTAACTTATTAGCATCACTATTTTGTGCATAATGAGCTAAATGGCTAGTCACAAGGATCCCAAAGGATCAGAGAAGATTCAAAAAGGGGATGCACTGGATGACTATTAGGAGACAGATGGACACCTCCTATCAAGATCATCCAGCATGTTTTTTAGTGTACACATAGTCAACATTTCAATATCTTCCTTTATGTTAATTTTTTATGTTCATTTACATTATGTCACGTAATGCTATTCTAGCAGGATGTTTTTTGGATTGAAAATTTTTACATAACTTTTGATTTCCCATCTTTCAGTTTAAGTAAGCATTCTTCTTACCTTTTCACTCTGACAAATCTGAACATTTATCTTCAACTGGCATATTTTTCACTTTAGGCCATTATATGAACAAGCACGTTCATTTTAAAAATCACATTTTTGAGTTTGAATGTAAATGAGAACTTAGGAAAGAACCTACTGTAGTATATGATTATAAGCTGCAAAATTCTATCACTTTTAAATCTAACATAAAACACAAGAAAATAAAACGAAAAAAAAAAAATGCAACTTTAATGTAAGATTTACATAGTAACATCTTGAAATATCTTATAAAAGTAGTCTCAAAATACTGGGTTAAACCTCTAGCTAAGTAAAATTATTTATATTCAATCAATCGTACACCTATCTTCTCAAATGTTTCATTACATCCTGTTGAATGTCTCCCATTTAATAATTGAATTGGATTATTATCCACAAACCTGCAATAATCATGATTTCATTACCTCTATTATTATTTGGATGATTAGGTGCTTTGCTGCAGAGTACAATTTCTTGGTTTGAATCTTGAAGAAAGCACAAGTGTTTTCTGTGTCTACACTTGTTGAAGCTTGCATTCCTCGTATTTTATATTGTCTCTATTCCATATTATAAATGGCATGCATCTGTCAAACTTCTATGATAAGAGTACTGTCTATGGAAAAATTCCTTTCAGATTCAATCAAGCAGTAAGCAATACAATGCTACAATTTATAAATAAGGGAATAAAATAAAGTGGTATGAGAAAATAACAGTAATTATTTCTTTTATCCCTATTGGAATTTGAATATCAAAAAGTAAGTAGGTTAAACTCATTTAATGCTAACCATTTTGAGCTCAACTAGAATAAATATATTTTACTAAGATGTAATTATATTTATATTTTAGTAATATCTTTTACACTGCTTAACATATTTCAAATTGTTTCATAAAATTAATTTTTCAGATATGTTTACCTTTTCCAATAGTTTTAGGGTACCTTTATCAAAAGCTTTCATATTTAGAAGTCTGGTCTCTAGAATTATTCTTATCCATGGTTGAAGCATTAAGTGTTTTTCTAGTTAATGAAAATAATTGAAAATTATCAATAAAATTCTATGCACAACTTAAAGATTTCAAAAAATGAAAACTCACTATAGCATTGCATTAGATTGTTTTACCTCTGAGCAACACTTTTATACACACAATGGGCGAAATAACCAGGTCACAAGGATCCCAGGGGCTCAGAGAAGGTTGGGGAAGGGGCCACCAGACAGATATTGCTTCCTGTAAGGCATCCATTATATTCTTTAATGTGCAGAGGATATGGCTCTCTTGCACATTTGGAAACATCTTGATGTCCCTTCCAAAGAAAAATGGCATTTCCAAGCCTATCAGCATCCCCTAAGATTGAGGGCAGGGTGGGGATTAGCAGAGATAAATCTCAACGTTTTCAGAATTGGGACTTGAACCTGGGAAATGCAGATAATGAGCCTGGCACACTGCCAACTGAGTTCCTCCCTCCCCTTATATTGCTGTAACAAAATTATATTCCTGTCAAAACTGATAAAGTGTAAATGCATACTCATGATATCCATGTATTTAATGTCTTCCAATTAATAGCTTGCAGTTGCTTAGTATTCTTAGTTTGTGTAGAAATTGTGCTCCAAAGAAAAACAAAAAGATTTACAGCCATCTGGCTGATCTGCTCATGATTACTTGCCCATCACTTAAACACAAGTCTGTTAGGTCAACTAGGTCAATTGGGCTTGTGTAAATGATACAGAAAGTCTCTTGTCTTAATGCCTACAGTATCATATATGATCTGGATGCAAATACCTGTTTTGCTCTTTCATTGACAGAACTGTCAAGTATTAGCAATCAATGATGGAGTGGAGGTGCCAAAAGGATGTTTGTCATTAAGTAGTCTCTATTCCATATTATAAATGACATGCATCTGTCAAACTTTTATAAGAGTATTGTCTAAGGAAAAATTCTTTTTAGATTCAATCAAGCAGTAAGCAATACAATGCTACAATTTATAAATAAGGGGACTCAATGTCCAGTTGATGCAAACACTGGTGTTTTTGGTACTTGAGTGGTGAACAAAATGGCAGATGCCAGGCCAGAGTAGCTACATTAAGTCTGTTCCTTTTCTTTTCACTGAAATTTCTGCATTAACAAAGTTACAAAAAGAATAAAATTATATAACTCTTACAAAAATTTGAAACAAGAGCTAATAAATAAAATTCATTTACTTACTCATGGACTAATTAGATCATAACAAATGCTACTTAAATTGCATATTAGTAATTAAATGAGCACTTATGGACATACCAGGTTAAATCTCCAGACTTCTGCTAATTAATATTTTTTGAATATTGAATAATAAATTAAAAAAACAAAAGTTCATATATTTAAGTGTACGATTATATTTTTAATGCAAATACATCCTGAAAACCAACCTATTGATTTTCTATTCATTGAGCTACCTTGACTTTCACTATAAAATTAACTAATTTATACTTCATAGTAATTAAGTTTTTAAAATTTCACTCTATATTATCTACTATGCAATATTTCTAAATATTACATATTTTTTATAGTATTATAGCATTACATTTATAACTTAATTAAATATTTCTATAAGATTTATTTTAATTCTTTCTATTTACCAATGTCAGAGCAACTGAACTATACTTGTCTAACTTTAGTAAATATATAATGCTTGAAATATAATATACTAGTGTTGCTTGCTTTACAAGAAAAAAATATTTTCTCAAGCAGCTGCTTGCCACAGAGGTCTAACAGGAGCCTGCCAGTTTAATATGCCATAGTAGAGGGATCTGTGAGGACGGCGGGTCCTCAGCAGATTTTTTGCCAACTGCATGCAGTGTTCCCAGGTGGTCACCCTCCCAAGTACTGATTGCACCCAAAGCTGCTTAACTTCAGTGTTTTCAGCTTGGTATTGCCATTGGATTTTACAAGAATACCTACATTAAAAATTCATTCTAAAGTTAATTATGCAAAAATTCAGAATTTTCAATTATATTGGTGAATGAGAAACTAAATGCAAAATCAAGCATGCTAGAAACTATACATGTAACCAATGTAAAAGCATTAACTTTCCTTATTAAAATATTAATTAAAATTGAAATTTAATGCATTACCCCTGTTAAAAAGGGATAGTATAATTTAATAGATAAAAATCAATTATATGAATTTAAGTGATACAGGTGATATACTGTAAATGTAGGATATGTAGAATCTGAACAATAATTTCCACAAGAACAATAATTTGGTAGTATTTTAAACCTTCATAAATTAGGAATGAAAAGTTCCATGGTGATTCAGTTTGAGCAAAATTTGAGAAGTATTTTTATTATATGATCAGTGTACTATATACCTGTAGAATAATCAGTCTTTGTAATTAGTTTAGTGCAAAATGGGAAGGTGCAATTTTCATTTGATGGCATAATACTGCTGACATTTGTTTAACAACTATTTTTCTCTTGCAATATATGCAATTTGTTTAATAATATTTCATTGCAAAAATGGCTCATATCTTTCAAAAGTATGATTACTCAAAATATACAGCACTCAACCTTTGACACACAAATGTTGTATGACATGCTGGCTGCAAACGAGTCGAGCATCATGTACAACATGTAGTCAGCACTCGGAAATCACATACGTATGACAGCTGGCCTACTTATGTCAGTTATAGAAATGTATTCATTAAAATTTGCATGGCAATAGTAGTATATAGTAGCTCCCTGAAATCATACATGTAAGGCACCCATCCTGAAAGGGTTATGTGGTTTTTCTATCTGAAATTTCACGGTATAATAATGCAAAAATATTTGTCCTTTGATTTTTTCAATAGGTGTATAAATAATAGTACACTGGTAAATACCATTTTGCTTTTTAACTTTAAGCAATGGAGCAAAAAATAAATTTTACAGGTTAACATAATTTTGTTAGGAGAATAAAAAGGATTTTTTTATAATTAAGATGAAGAGAATTATAATTGAGCACTGTGACACATTGAAATAATTCTGAAACTTTCCCACTGCCTTATTTTAAGTTATGGTCATGTGCTAGTATGATGTTTTTTTACATATGGGTGAACAGAACCTACTAAATAAGAAATAAGATTATGCCTAGAAAAAGCCTTAGGATACACCAAAAGCTCACTATAAAAGTGATGCATTGTTTAATATGATGTCCCCTTAAAATCATTTTATTTTTATCATTCAACAACTTGACAATATTTTTGGCTTGGAAAAGTCATTACTGATGTGGAATGAATGTCAGTACTGAAAATGGGATATATGTCATGTCTCCTTATGCAAGAGAGATGTGCCTTGTAAAAAATATGATTACTCAAAATATACGGCACTCAACCTTTGACACACAAATGCTCTATGACACGCAGCCAGCAAATGAGTCGAGAATCATGTACAACTTATTATATATTACTTTATATATTATATACAACTTATTATTATAATTACATAGTCAGCAACTCGGAAATCACATACATGCATGACAGCTGGTCTACAAAAATGGTAAAGACTTGGAGAATATGCTAGAGGACCTTGATTGAAGACTTCCATCTGATTCCTATGAGTTGTGGGGGCGCGGGTGGCTCAGTCAGTAGCGTGCCAGGCTCGTAATCTGTAGTTCCCAGGTTCGAGTCCCAGCTGGGTCAGCATTGAGATTTATCTCTGTAAAACTCCTTGTCCTACCCACTGTCAGTAGGGGACACCGATGGGCTTGGAAAGGCTGCCATCTGTCGGATAGGATGTTAAGCCGTGGCCCCGTGTGTGGGAGAGCCATACCCTGTGCACGTTAAAGAACTCACTGGATGGCCTTGATGGGAGGCTACCATCTGTCTCCCAACAGCTGTTCCAGTGGGTCCCCTCCCCAACCTTCTCTGAGCCCTCGGGGTCCATGTGACCTGGCCACTTAGCCCTTGGTGTGCAAAAAAGTGTCTCTCAGAGGTAAAACAACCCAACCCAACAACCCATGAGCTGTCTAATCTTCTATGAACTTTTATGTTTGTGGTCCTTGTGACATGGTCATTTCACACACTGTGGACAAAAAAAAAAGGGGGGGGGGGCTGCTCAGAGGTAAAGCAACCTAGCCCATATATTATTGCATAACTTAATAAAATATGGCTTCACTGATGTCTCACAGAGCTATTTTTGAGAGAGGATCTATGTGTTCAAAAATTTAAAGTTTAGATCTAAGTCCTTAATTTTATGAATACCATTAGTCTTGATTTCATTTTACAGGAAAATAACATTCATTTATATTTGTTCAATTGGTGAATTGGGTGAAAGTGTATAGTACATGGACCAATCACCAAAATCTGCAAAACTCAAATCTTATAAAGTATGTCAGGCATGCTACAGATAACAGCCTTACAACCATGATGATTTCACATTGCTCTTAATGACATGTATAATAATAATAAATAAAATAAATACCCCCTCAAGCAGCTGCTTGCCACAGAGGTCTGACAGGAGCCTGTCAGTTTATATGCCAGAGTAGAAGGTCTGTGAGGATGGCAGGACCTCAGCAGAAGAACAACACACACATCCATGCCTTACCCGGGGCTTGAACCCAGGTCCCTTAGATCACACGGTAGTAATGCAAGTTCCAAATTCTCAAAATTCAACAATGTTTCAGGGTGACCCTGAAATTTCAATCTATGCTCATTGTTCATTATGAGGTATTTCAATAATATTCATGACTATATTTATTCTTTAGACATAAATCATATTCCAATCAATCATAAATAAGTAAGCAATCTAAAAAGTTAGCTCATTTTTGCAAATTCAGATTTTTTCTAATCTAGGATATACACCAGTTTCAGGTTTAGATGAATACCACAGTCTTTACTGAATGGTGATGGGCTTGTTATTCTTTGTGCCATAGAGATATATCCTAAACTGAAATTTTTAGGGAAATACTTATGATATTTTTTTAAAATTTGCTATCTCTACATTTATATTTTCATTAACTCTATATTTGTATTTACAAATTGTGAAAAAAATGACTGCTTACCAAGAGAAGAATCCTTTTTAGCCACATATTCTATCAGAACTAACAAGCAAGACATAGCTTCTTCATCAAGATGAGGATTTCCCTGTATAAATAAATTTATATATATATATACTGTATTACCAGAGCTTTCATTTTGCACCATCAAAAGCCAAACCCAAAATATGTAACATCTAAAATAAGCCTTGAATTGAGGAAAATTAGGCTTATGATAAGTTAAATACCTAAATAAAAATTTATCCAGATTTTGATTTTCAATAAACATTAATAAAAGGAATAAAAACTGAAATATTTGGCAAAAATTCAATCTTACGAAATATGTCTGGCCTGCTACAAGGAATTGTATAGTCTGCCTTACAGTCTACACTCCTCTGTCCTGAAATCCTCAATAAACGGGGCGGGGGCGGCTCAGTCGGTAGCGCACCAGGCTCATAATCTGCAGTTCCCAGGTTCGAGTCCCAGCTGCATCAGCATTGAGACTTATCTCCCCAAAACTTTCTGCCCTGCCCACGGTCAGTAGGGGACCCCGATGGGCTTGGAAAGGCCACCGTCCGTCGGATGGGATGTTAAGCCGTGGCCCCGTGTGCACATTAAAGAACACACTGGATGGCCTTGACGGGAGGCTACCATCTGTCTCCCAACAGCTGTTCCAGTGGGTCCCCTCCCCCAACCTTCTCTGAGCCTTCGGGGTCCTTGTGACCTGGCCATTTAGCCCATGGTGTGCAAAAAAGTGCCACTCAGAGGTTAAAACAACCCAACCCAACCTCAATAAACTTGTAGATGTTCTGTAGTAAGAGTGGAATTCTATTTCACCCCTTTAAATTGCTTTGTAGTAAGAGGTTCTAATCATCAGTTTTAAGAATTTGTTTTAAGATTTTAATCAAAAAGTTATATTACACTATTTACTATTACAAGTGCTTAAGAAATCCCAAGTTTTTTTTATAATACTCTTTTTAGTTTCTATAGGTATAAAAAATGTTATGGTGTGTGATACTTATATTAAATGTAATCTTACTATTATAAAACTATATCTTTCATTATCTAATAAATACTGTTGAAAATCAAGATTTGGATATATTTTACTTAGGTCTTCATGTTATTTCTAATCTCATTTGTTTTTCCATTTATTTTTTCCATAATATATTCCTTAGAAGTTATTGCATTTTGATTGGCTTTTCAGTGTCATATACACAGTAGTATCAGAATAATATGACCACCTACCATACATATACTATGGCAGGTGGTCATATTAATCTGATACGAATGTGTATGTGACTAATAATCTTGTAATGCATAGTAAATATGCATTCAAGCTACATTACAGTTAAGATAAAACTAATGTAATTATTACCTTACTTATAAAATGACAAATTAAAACTACACATATTCCAAAGAGTAGATGAAATCAATACTGAAATACTTAGAGCTGGGACTATTTCTGTTGTCAAATAGCTGACAGAAATTTTATTTATTTTTTTTTAATGTTAAAGATATTTTACTTATGGATTTTACTATAGTAGTATGATAATTATTCCTATTTTCAAAAAAAGTAATAAGTTCTTGCAATAATTATAGGGGCTTCAGTCTACTTTCTGTTCCAGGTAAAGTTCTTTGGACATTGTATTTAATACAATAAGAATTTAATTGATGGAAAACTATAAAATGAACAGTGTGTGGGTTCAGAAGTGATAAGGAGGATGCATAGATCAGGTATTTTTATTTCGGCAGTTCTGGACAAAAGAGGCTCTGTTGCTCGACATAATTTGTGGTTTATCATTAGATCATAAGGAATATCTGACAAATTAGTGTAATGAAAGCTCTCTGTAATAACACTGAATCTTGTGTGAGAATTGGTAAGGCTTGTAGTGATTGGTTGCTAGTGGAGTTAGACAAAGGTGAATTTTGTCTCCTTTTTCTCTTTAATTTGGTTATTGATTATGTTATGCAAAATTCTTTGCAAGGGAAAGATTTTGGATTAAATGGTCTAGAGATTTCAAAATTTCTAATTTAGATTATGCAGATAATTTGGCCCTGTTGGTTACTGATGTTGATGAGATGAATTCTTTTATTAGGGCTGTTGATGAGACTGGTAATAGAGCAGGTTTGGTGATAAACAGAGAAAAACATTAAAAGTGATGAAAATTTATCAGGCAGATGATGCTTCAGTTGCTTTGAATGGCTGCACTCTTGAGCAAGTGTCTCGGTCCAATGATCTTGGCAGCTATGTAACAGATATTGGTGATGTGCAGCACTAGATAAACAGAAGAATTAGGATTGCTGTTGGGACTTTTAAGAATCTATGAAGAGTGTGGAGAAATAGGTATATACACCTAAAGACTAAAAATAGGCTGTACAGTAGTTTGGTTCTTCCTATGGTTAGCTATGGTAGCAAAACATGGACCCTTTGTAAGCAGGATGAAAGAAACTTGATGCCTTTGATTCTAGATGCTTGCACAATATCTTGGGTATTAGGTGGTTTGACTTTGTAACTAATGATGAGGTTAGAAGAGGGAGTCATCAACCTCTTTTGAGCAGCATTCTGTGCAGAGAGAGAGACTGCATTGGTTTAGCCACGTTGCCCATATCACAGCTGCAGATTAGAAAACAGGATTACATGTGTGAATGCATGTGTATGTATGTACAATGAAAACTGGTGAGGCAGATGGTGCTTCAGTTCTTTGAATGGTATGCATTACAGATTAGCAAATGAAGTTATGAACAATATATCTAAAGGCCTCAGAAAAGGGGGAAACCCAGATTGGATAGACAACAGAACCTTGAATTGGGGTGCAGTAACCAAATAGAGCAGTGTAGTTCAGGATAGATACTCATTGGTTGTTTTATCTCCAAGCAGCACTTTTTTGCACACAATGGGCTAAATGGCCATGTCATAAGGACCCAAAAGGCTCAAAGAAGGTTGGGGGGAGGAGACCACTGGAACAGCTGTTGGGAGACAGATGATCCTCCCATCAAGTCCATCCAGCATGTTCTTTAAACATGCACAGGGTATGACTTTCCCACACACTGGGACACAGCTTAACATCCCATCTAAAGGACAGCTGCCTTTCCAAGTCCATCAGTGTCCCAGTGGACAGCTGTTAGGAGACAAATGATAGCTTCCCATCAAGCGTGTTCTTTAACCTGCACTGGTATGGTTCTCTTGCACATGAGGCCACAGCTTAATGTCCTATCCGAAGGACACTGGCCTTTCCAAGTCCATTGGTGTTCTCTAGGCCAGTGGTTCTCAACCTTTTATGCTTCACGTACACCCTGGAAATGTGTATGTAACTGGCGTATCCCTTGTATAGATAGATAAAACTACAGTATAGTATAACAATTGGAATAAAATAAAACATATATAAATACACACACACACACATTAAATTTTTGTATTAAAAAATTACATATATCGATAAACACAAAAAATGACATAAACAATTTAACAAATCTTATAAAATTATAAACATTTTACTGGGTAATCAGTGAAACAGCTTTCACGGCCTACCCCAAAAAATTTTACTGCATACCTCACATTGAGAATCCCTACTCTAGACCATGGACAGGGAGTTTTGCAGAGATAAATCTCAATGCTCACCCAGACAGGACTTGAACCTGGGAAGTGCAGATTATGAACCTGGTGCACTACTGGCTGAACCATCCTGGGACAGGTGGGACTGCAACCTAGGAATTGTAGATTTAAAGCTTGGTGCACTATTTACTACGCCACCCCTATCCCAGACCAACTGGGACTTGAATCTGGGAACTGCAGATTATGAGCCTTGCATGCTACCAGCTAAACCACCCCAGAAGAGATGTTTGGAAGACTAAATTAGTCTGGATGGGCCTTCATGCTTGTATATATTTTCCTTAATAATAACTAAAAATTCTCTGTTGTTGAGCAATAAAAATTTAAAGTTTATCCTTCAAATTATTAGCATGTTAAAATTTTTTAGGAGAAACTCAGAAGCTTTTCGGAGCAAGGGCAGTGCTTTGTCTTCAGTGAAGTGACATTATGTGTGATGTTAGGACTGTTTAGAGCTTCTTTCCACATATCACGAAGGGCAATTCCAGTGTCTCAGTTGCAGGTGGGGACAGGCAAGATCATTATTTCAATAGCCTTGCAGACTATGGTTCAGTAGAAAGGAATGCACGTGTAAGCAGTTTGGCATGCTCCAAGTCTATTGTTGCCATGTGTTGTACTGCTAACTCTGCAGCAGGTGTCGTTAGCTTGTTTTGACTGACATCTGTTTGATGCTCTGTGAACCTCTCTTGTAGAGAATGTATGGTTTTTCCGATGTAGTTAATTTCACTTTTATAAAAGACTAGTTTTACAATATTAAGCAAATGACACCCATCAAATGATTAACACAACTGTACATAGGACTGCCATTAGTAAATGAATACCTATAGTTGCAGCTCTTTAGGTAACATCAGTTATTAATTGGATGACAGCTATCAAAGAAATACCTTCTGTAATAGTATGCTTTAGTTAAAAAGTTCATTTAGTTCATTAGTTAATGGTTAAAAAGTTCATCTAATTACATGCATTGTATTTATGAGCCTGATTGACTTTCATAAAATTTTAAGAATTTGATTCCCTATTATACAAAACAAGAATTTCCTTCAACCAGTAATTTTCCAAATATTTTTTCCCACCAGTACTATCAACATAAAAATCTTCAGCGGGTAGTAAAAAAGGGTTACTTTTAGTTAAATAATAAATTATACCTCCAACTGCTTGCCACAGAGGTCTGACAGGAGCCTTCAGTATAATAATGTTATAGAGAAGTGTGTGAAGAATGCAAGACCTCAGAAGAAAGACAGTGCATAAAAAGAAACATCCATACCTTGCCTGGGTCAAAGAGATATGATCAGTACAAAAGTGCACTAGCCACTCCATATGTTTGTCTACTCATTACAGGAACGAGGGGTTAAGCCCTGGATAAGGAATATATGTATTATTTCTTGTGATGGCCTTCTGCTGTGGTCTCACTTTCCTTACAAATCTTCTCTAAGACATATTATACTTAAAGTCTCCTGCAGGATCTCTGTGGGAAGCAGCTGCTTGAAGGATAAGTTATTTATTTTTTTTATTTATACTTCTAGTTAATTTTAAGGCCCCTGGTAGTATTTTATGCATGGTACAAAATACAGTTATTATAAAAGTAGAAAAAATAATTTAAAATAAACACTCTTTATGTATCTTTCTAAAAATAAAAGTTTGTGTCAAATATTTTGTTTAAAGTGGCATGATCAAGAATCATTTTAACTTTATCTGAAATAATATTTATAAGCAAAAGAATATTTAATACTTGCCTTTACTAAAGCATTTTGCAGGCAGATTAAGAGAAGTCTAATATCTGTTTCGGTAAGATGAAGATTGTCGGCACATTTCCCAAAAAAGAGAGAGATTTGTTTGTTTTTAGTACTTATTTGCAGGACTGTGTTTTGAAATTCTGATTTCAAAACCCAATATAATAGCTTATATGTTAGTTTTTCTTGGTCAATGCCAATCCTGAGCCATTTAAATATGTCAGCTACAGTAATTTTTATTTTTGGCACACACTAAAAAAAATATAAAAAAATTGTAAAACACTAAATAAGGTGATTAAATATAAATTTGAACATATTGATTGCAAAGTGGAGAAATTTCTAACAATTAGGTTTTTAACAATAACTTTAAAAGTATATAAAATATTATTAAAACATCTGCATGCTATTGCACCAAATATTTCCCTCTATATACTCATATTATAATTCACTATGACATTCCCATCAAATGAGAAGAAACATAATTTAAATTCTTCCAAGTACATTTTCTCACCTGCTGTTTACTGATTTAATCAGATAACTGATCTTGATATGAATTGAGAGCATTCTTATGAAATATCTTTGATACTTTAATGTTGGCCCTATAACACAATCTGAAGTTATTTTGGCTGTTTCTAAACTTAAACTTCATAAATCCCCAGGGGTAGATGAAATTACTATGGAAATGCTTAGAGCTGGGAATGTTTCGGTTACCACTTGGATGACTGAAATTCTGAATATCTTTTATGATAAAGGCATGGTTCCTAAGGATTTTACCAGAGCTATTGTTATCCCTATTTTCAAAAAAGGTGATCGCAGTTCTTGTGATAACTATAGGGGTATCAGCCTACTCTCTGTTCCAGGTAAAGTTCTTTCCATGATTGTGCTTAATAGAATTAAGAATCTTTGGTTCTTGGTAATGGTTGACAGGCAATTGCGTGATGAGCAATGTGGATTCAGAAGTGGTAGGGGATGTGTGGATCAGATATTTTCACTTAGGCAGATTCTTGAGAAATGTTTAGAGTTTCAGAAACCTTTGGTTGCTAGCTTTGTTGATTTCAAAAAGGCTTTCGACTCTGTTGATCGTCATAATTTGTGGTTGATTGTGAAATCATATGGTATACCAGACAAGTTAGTTAACATTAGGAAAGCTCTCTATAATAACACTGAGTCGTGTGTGAGAGTTGGTAAGGCTTGTGCAATTGGTTTAGCATTACTTCTGGTGTTCGACAAGGGTGCATTTTGTCTCCTTTTCTCTTTAGCTTGGTTATTGATTATGTTATGCGAAATTCACTTCAAGGGAAGGATTTTGGCCTTAAATGGGCTGGAGATAGGAAAATTTCTGATTTAGATTATGCTGATGATTTGGCCCTTTTGGCGGATGATGTTGATGAGATGAACTCTTTCATTCGAGCTGTTGATGAGACTGGTAGTAGAGTAGGTTTGGTTATAAACAGAGAGAAAACTAAAGTGATGAAAATTGGTCAGGCAGGCTGTGATTCAGTTAATCTGAATGGTTGCAGTCTTGAGCAGGTGTCACAGTTTAATTATCTTGGGAGCTATGTAACAGATAATGGTGATGTGCAGCATGAGATTAACAGACGAATAGGGATTGCTGCCGGGACTTTTAAGAACCTATGGAGAGTGTGGAGAAATAGGCGTATACACCTAAAGACTAAAATTAGACTGTAAAATAGTTTGGTTCTTTCTAGGGTTAGTTATGGTAGTGAAACTTGGACACTTTGTAAACAAGATAACAGGAAACTAGATGCTTTTGATTCCAGATGCTTACGCAGTATCTTGGGCATTAGGTGGTTCAACTTTGTAACTAATGATGAGATTAGGCAAAGGAGTTTGCAACCTCCTTTAAGCAGCATACAGCATATTGTGCAGAGAGAGACTCCGTTGGTTTGGCCATGTTGCCCGTATGAATAATTATAGATTGGCGAATAGGGTTATGAACAGTGTACCTAAAGGCCTCAGAAAGAAAGGGAGACCTAGGATGCGGTGGGCAGACAATGTCAAACAGGACCTTGTTAGAATTGGTGTGCAGTGGCCAGATGCAGTAGATGTAGCTCAGGATAGACTTGCTTGGAGAACTAAATTGCACGGTCTGGTTGGACCTCCGTAGCCCATGGCTGCTTGATGATGATGATGACGACGACGACGACGACGATGATGATGATGATGAGAGGTCAGTCTCAAGATTAAAACAACCATGATATTAAAAATGCCAGAAAGACCTATATAATAGATCTATATAACCTGGGACCATTATCAGCCAATATCAGATTAGGAGTATTCATGCTTCAGTCATACAGACCATCATGAACAAAAGCAGCAGTCACTATTAGTTGTTACTTAAATGCATTAATCAACAAGCCAGATCTGGCTTAATGATTAATGCTTTGTGTGCACACAATGTGCTAAATGGTTAGGTCACAAAGGTCGGCCCAGAGAGCTCAGTGATTAGTTGAGTTAGAGGATCTACTAAACAGGTGTTAGAAAACATATGGAACTTCCCATCAAGATCATCCAGCATATTCTTTAATATGCAAAGAGTATGATTCCCCTGCACATGAGGCCACAGTTCATACCATCCAAAGAACAGCAGCCATTTCAAACCCATCAATGTTTCCTTTCTCAAAGAGCAGAGAGGGGGTTAACAGAGAAAATCTCAATTCAGTACTTCTAAATGCTTTTATTAGATAAATATTTATACATATGTACAGGGGCATATCTATAGCAGCAGTTTTGGTGGTTTCAACCTTCCTCATCAGGATCTGACAACTAAGCTTTTTTGAAAAAATTATTTATAATTTTGAATTTTGAGCATGCACAAATTTGAAGTGTCACACAAGCTTCTGTGCAGCTCATTGTCTCCTAGTAAATCAAAACCACCCTCATTCCAAAATTCTGGGTACACCACTACATATGCATGAAAGTATTTTTTGAATTTTTTCATTAATTATCTGATAGAGAAATGAATTTTGAACTGGGTGACTTATTATTATTATTTACTTCCTACTATATCAAAATGAATTTGATACGACAAGAATTTATTTTAAAGGAAGGCTTACATGAATATCATGATGAACTTGGAAGTTGAGAATTACAACAATTAGTTTCAATGCAGAAGTCAAAAGATTTTTCCTATTTTGTTGTTTCAGGCAGTTTTGAAGAAGAGATATTAAACAGTCATTGCCTACTAGTATACAAAAACCTGAGGAAAGAAAATCAAGGATTAGAATACAAAATAGCCAAGTCTTCAGAAATTTTCAGTTGACATGCAAAAGAATGAAATTCTGATGTACAAGCTTGTTATGTTGATATATTTCTTTTAAATATTTGTATTAAATTTGCATCCAAACATTTCAGCATTAGAAGATTGTTCAGCTCATAGTTCACAAACAATAGAATTATTACAGTTTTCATTGTTTTTTTTTTGGCAAAAATTCGTCAATAGTATGAATTATAACATAATAAAAAGAGGTATATGTTAAAAAATGAAACATTATTTTTTACCAGGCAACTTATTCAATATTTCACATGGAGTCATCTCTGCTGTCCTGGTAGAGGTTACATTGACAATTTTTTGGTGCTGTGTTTGCTGCAGACACGTGATCACACTCAAAAACTAGCAATAATTGAAATCAAGTTTAAAATAACTATACATATAATTATTTGAGAAAAAAATGCTTTTATAATTAATTTCTTCCCTTAGTCAATAGTTTTGTGGAATGTTGAAGGGGGCAGGGTATTAAAATGATCTAGAGCAGAAAAAAAGTACTTAATATAATATGCTAAAATTAAGAAATAATTAGGCATAGATTCGAATCCCATTCATTGGAGAATGATTTTTTCCGCAAAATTATTTCTTGAATTATATGTCAACAGGTAATCTGTGCATTTATTATTGATTGATGTTAAAATTATTTTCACTAAACATAGAAAAATGCAAAATATACAGTTTAGGCAACACATATTCCCCCTCCCCCCAACACACACTTTTTAGGCAATTTTTACATGCCTAAATTTTTTAGGACACAGAGTTGTTATGGGTATAAGAGCTGGTTATCATGTGCCAAAGCACGTTATCAAGTTCTACCAATCTTACATGATGAAAATTGAAAGCATTTTATATTTTAAGCTCAGAGGAATGAAAATTTGGAGCAATTATAATCGCTTAGGTAAAAATTACAAACAATTAAGAGCATGTGTAGAAATTAATAAATTCTCCTATTTTAAGTAGCATACCCAATATTTAGGGGTACAAGAGGCATAATTTCTGAGAGCCTATGATACTCCCCATGTCACAAGTCTACATTTGTCATATAACCTTATGCTCAGCTCTCATGTTCAGAAAATATAATGAAACAAGGGTTTATAAAATTTTCTTTTTTTGAACAGGAAAAAGAAACTTCAAGGACACATTTTTATAGTCCATGGCAATCCCTTCATTACAAGCTTTAATTTGATAGCACTCTTTGTGATCAGCTGCTTGGTTGCAAAGATAGAGTGAAGTAAAACTGACAAAACAAAATGGCATGCAAAAAGCAATCGCATACTATTTAGTTGGTTGATGACATCCTTTATCTCAAAGCTTCAAGGCATAGGGGCTCTATGTAATATTATGAGGAGAGTTGGTGACAGGTTCCATGCACTTCAAGTTATATTCCCCATTTAGAAACAAATAACCCATGGTTTACAAAGACCTGAAGATTGGAAAGCTATTTTGAAGAAAAGCTACTGAAATACTCACTGGCTTCCAGCTGCTAAGTTTCAAATCTGACCTTCAACTGTGTAAAGGAATTTAAGCATGACCTTTACCTGGTGTTGTATCTAAAAATAATTAGCTCGTATTTTGCATGTCAACTGAAATCCCACATGCTTTCCCTGTGACCTTCAGGGCACTAGTATAAGTCTACCCATAGTTATTAGAAAGCAGGGACAATGCAGTAGTAAGATAAAATGGAAACAATTCTTTTGATTTACCTGCTACTGTAGTTACTATTGTTTAACTATGCTTGCAGTACAATTTGCTCTGGCTTTCCCCATCTCTGTATTAAGATAGTCTGTCTTCTTGACTGTTGACATAAAAATGTAGACCCGACTTCTTTGACTGGAAGTTAGCAGACTTTTGGCTTCCTCTACTCTTTAGTTCAAGATTGCTTAACTCATATAATTGGATGCTAGCAAAAGCTATGATCTGGCTCTTCTACAGAGCCAGTCAATCAATTTCCCAAAATCATAACTGGTTTGCAAAATGATAGAAGAAGCAGAGTTAAAAGCTTCCTGACTTTTCCTTTTGAACATTCAATCAGAAATGTCTTTGAGAATATCAGAAACCTTGAGACTTATGCTTTCCCATCCCCTTAAAGTCTCCTTTTAAAAGGTTGGACACCCACTTGCCCATCACAAGGCTCTCTCTCACTTGGTTTGCAAGTTACAGATCACATAAACATTGAACAAAAGCATCACCAGTTGTAGTTTGGGGATGGGAGAGCTGAAAATGGCTATTTTCCATTTTCAGGATGAGTGCTCTATTTATGACAATGAGTTAAATGGATATCTTTATGGTAATATAGTTTGGGCTGTTTTATCACAATGGGCTAATGACCAGGACACAAGACCCTGAGGGCTCAAAGAAGGTTGAGGGAAGAGGACCCACTGGATAGCTGTTAGGAGATAGATGATAGCCTCTCATCAAGGCCATCCAGCATGTTCTTTAACATGCACAGAGCATGGCTCTCCTACACAGGGGATACAGCTTAACATCCTATCAATGAATGACAGCCTTTCCAAGCCTATTGATGCCCCTTTTATGACTGAAGGCAGGATGGGGGTTTATAAAAATAATAAAAATAAATACCCCCTCAAGCAGCTGCTTGCTACAGAGATCTGAAAGGAGCCAGTCAGTTTAATACACCATAGTAGAAGGTCTGTGAGGAAGGCAGGATCTCAGCAAAAAAAAACATGAACATCCATGTCTTATCTGCAGCTCAAACCCAGGTCCTTTAGAGCAGTAGCCAAGCATGCTAACCACTCAGTAACAGACGGCTCAGTTGGAGGTTTATCAGAAATAAATCTCAATGCTGACAATTATGAGACATAAATTTTAATGCTGGTAAAAGTGGGACTTGAACTGGGAACTGTAGATTTTAAACCTGGCATGCTACCAACTGAGTTGGTAGCTGCTCCCTTGCAGTAATATAGAAATTAAATATATAATTGAAATAATTATTATTAAAAATACTAAAACTTCAGAATATGTGTCCCCACACTTGTTTGATAAGTTGATTAAAATGACAGCAATTGACACATGGAACAAGAACTCTATTAATTACAAAATATGTGATGACTAATCTTTTAATGCATTTAGGTACTTATTCAAAAGTATTGCATACAAGAATTGTATCAATGAAAATGAACACCTGCACTCAGCCTTAACATTAGGTTAAACCTCTAGTACAAAAGGACCTTTGGAGAGGGGTGATAGGCCCTTTTGGTATTGGTAGCTGCAATGGCAATGGACAACGTCTGCTACAGGTAAGTAAACTTAATGGTTTAAGAATAACTAACACTTATTACAAACACTGCAACATACATAATAAGTACACAAGGGTTTCACCAGATGGGCTGTATCAGAATATAATTGATTTTATATTAATTAACAGCAAATGGGCTAGTTCTGTTACGAATACCAGGTCATATAGAGGAGCTGAAATTGGATCTGACTATTGCTTGTTAAAAGTGTCTTGCAACTTAAACTTAAAAAGTGTTCTGGTAAGGTTAAAAATTTTACCTTTAATTCTGAAGCTCTGACCCAGTTATAGTTCAATATAGTTCTGACCCAGTTATAGTACTTAGTCATTATGACAGTCATGGTTTGCTTACTACTGAAACTGAGGAAAAAGGGGACCATTTTAAACAGGCTTTTTTGGAAACTAACAGTACTCTTTTAGGAAGAAAGGAACGGAGGAGGCAGAACTATTTGAGTGATATGGCACTGGAGTTTATTTTTAAAGAACAAACTGTAGGCATATCCTATATTAACATCCTACTAATCCTAACAGAAACCATTACAAAGAGCTTAATAAATGTGCAAAGGATCATTTAGCTACTGATAAGAATCTTTGGTTTGATGGCTTGGCTGACAAAGCTGAGGATGCAGTTAGACAGCACAACAGCAGAGAGATGTTAATGTTTTATGTGGTAGAAATGTTTTATGTGGTAGAAAATGGACAGGTATGCAGGGATTGAAGGATAAACAATGAAAGGTTATAGAAAGTGAGGATTTTGTCATGGCTAAGTGGGCTGAGCATTTCAGTGATGTTCTAAACAATGTGGTTAGTTCTACTCCCATTGTTTGCAATGATGATAGATGCATTACTGGCTTTAATGTTGGCCTTATAACACAGTCACGTTATTTTATTTTTAGACTTAAACCTACACAAATCTCTAGCGGTAGATGAAATTACTATGGAAATGCTTAGAGCTGGGAATGTATCGATTACCAGATAGATGACTAAAATTTTTAATATCTTTTATGGTAAGGAATGGTTCCTAAGGATTTTACAAAGAGCTATTATTATCCCTATTTTTTTTTAAAGGTGATTGCAGTTCTTGTGACAATTGTAGGGGTCTACTTTCTGTTCAAGGTAAGGTTCTTTGCATGATTGTGCTTAATAGAATTAAGGATCTGGTTGACAGACAATTGTGTTATGAGCAGTGTGGATTCATAAGTGGTAGGGGATGTGTAAATTAGTTATTTTCACTCAGGCTTGAGAAATGTTTAGGCTCTTGATAAATGTTTAGAGTTTCAGAAACCTTTGGTTACTAGCTTTGTTGATTTCAAAAAGGCTTTTGACTCTGTTGATCACCATAATTTGTGGTTGATTGTGAGATTGTATGGCATACCAGACAAGTTAGTTAACATAATAAAAGCTCTCTATAATAATGCTGTGTCATGTGTGAGAGTTGGTAAGGCTTGTAGCAATTGGTTTAGAATTGCTTCTGGTGTATGACAAGGGTGCATTTCGTCTCCTTTTCTCTTTAGTTTAGTTAGTTGTTATTGATTATGTTATGCGAAATTCACTGCAAGGGAAAGATTTTGGCCTTAAATGGTCTGGAGATCTGAAAATTTCTGATTTAAATTATGCTGATGATTTAGCCCTTTTGGCAAATGATGTTGAAATGAACTTTTTCATTCGAGCTGTTGATGAGATTAGTAGTAGAGTAGGTTTGGTTATAAACAGAGAGAAAACTAAAGTGATGAAAATTGGTCAGGCAGATGGTGCTTCAGTTGCTTTGAATGACTGCACTCTTGAGCAAGTGTCTCAATTTAATTTTCTTGGGAGCTATGTAACAGATATATTGGTGATGTGCAGCATGAGATTAACAGATAAATAAGGATTGTTGCTGGGACTTTTAAGAATCTATGGAGAATATGGAGAAATAGGCGTATACACCTAAAGACTAAAATTAGACTGTATAATAGTTTGGTTCTTTCTGACCACTATCAGATCATGATAAAAATAAAACTAAATGATGAAATAATGAAGAATCTGAATAAAGGTGAAAACTCTGATCCTCCTCCTCCTCAAGCAGCCATGGACTACAGATGTGAACCAGATTGTACAATTTTGTTCTCCAAACACATCTGTTCTGAGCTACATCTGTTGGATCTGGCCACTGTAGACCAATTCTAATGATGTCCTGTTTGAAATTGTCTTCTCACTGCATCCTAGGTCTCCCCTCTTTTTGAGCCTTCAGGCACTGTTCATAAGCCTATTTGCTAATCTATACTTATGCATATGGGCAAAATGGCCAAACCAATGTAGTATCTCTCTCAGAACTATATGCTGCTCAGAAGAGGTTGCTGATTTCTATGCTTAACCTAATCTATAAAGTTGAAACACTTAATACCCATAATACTGCATAACCATCTAGAATCAATTATCTTGTTTACAAAGAGTCCAAGTTTCATTACTATAACTAACTCTAAAAACAACCAAACTATTATACTGTCTAATTTTAGTCTTTAGGTATATATGCCTATTACTCCATACTCTCCATAGATTCTTAAAAGTTCTGGCAGCAATACCTATTCATGTGTTAATCTCATACTGTACATAATCAGTATCTGAATAGTATGGTTCTTTTTAGAATTAGTTATGGTAGTGAAACTTGGACCCTTTGTAAACAAGATAATTAATTCTAGATGCTTATACAGTATTTTGAGTATTAGGTGGTCCAACTTTATAAGTAACAATTAGGTTAAGCATAGAAGTCAGCAACCTCTTCTGAGCAGCATATAGCTTACATAGCTCCAAAGATAATTAAACTGAGACACCTGCTCAAGAGTTCAACTTTTCAGATTAACTGAACAGCAGCCTGCCTGATCAATTTTCATCATTTTAGTATTTTCTTACTATCATCAAACCTACTCTACTACCAGTCTCATCAACAGCTTAAATGAAAGAGTTTATATCATCAACATCATTTGCTAAAAGGGCTAAATCATTAGCATAATCTAAATCAGAAATTTTCAGATCTCTAGACCATTTAAAGCCCAAAAAATTTCTCTTGCAGTCGATTCCACATAATAACATAATAGCCAAATTAAAGAGAAAAGGAGACAAAATGCACTCTCATCAAACACCAGAAGCAATGCTAAAACAATTGCTACAACCCTTAATAACTCTCACACATGACTATGTGTTATTATAGAAAGCTTTCATTATGTTAACTTAGTCTGGATGTCACATGTTCTCATGATCAACCACAAATTTATCATCCAAGCAATACAGAAATCATTGATTGTAGATGATCAACAGAGTCAAAAATAGCCTTTTTGAAATCTACAAAGCTAATAACCAAAGATTTCTGAAACTCTAAACATTTCTCAAGAATCTGCCTAAGTGAAAAAATCTGATCAATACATTCCCTACCCCTTCTGAATTTACACTGCTCTCCTTATAATTGCCAATCAACCAGATTCTTAATTCTATTAAGTACAATCATGCAAAAAACTTTACCTGTAACAGAAAGTAGGATGATACCCTTATAGTTATCACAAGAACTATGCTCACCTTTTTTAAAAAATAGGGATAATAATAACTCTGGTAATAATCTTAGGAATGATGCCTTTATCACAAAACATATTCAAAATTTCAGTCAACCATATGATAACAGAAACATTCCCAGCTCTAAGCATTACAGTAGTACTTTCATATATATACCCTTGAAGATTTTTGTAGTTTAGAAATAGCCAAAATAACTTCATACTGTGATATATACTCAACATTAAGACAAGCAATGCATCTATCATCATTACAAACAATGGGAGTAGAACTAACAAAATTGTTTAGAAGATCACTGAAATGCTCAGCCCATCTAGCTATGACAGAATCCTCACTTTCAGTAACATTATTGAATTTATCTTTTAATCCCTGTCATTTTTTCCTACACAAAACATTAACTATCTGGTACAGTTCTCTGCTATTGTGCTGTCTAGCTGCTTCCACTATTTTATCAGCCAAGCTATCAAGCAAAGATTCTTATCAGCCGTTATAAGCCCTTTGTTTATCAGAGCCCAAGTGCTTTCTGTTAGGACTAGCAGGCTGTTGATTAAGAATATTCCTACTGTTCTTTCTTTCAAAATCAAGTTCAAGTGCCTTATCACACAAATAATTTTGTGTCCTCTGCTCCTTGTTATCCAAAAGAGTACTGATAGTTTCACAGAGTAACACTGAATATCTACTAATACTCTATCAGGAAAAAAAAATGTTATGTTGCACTGAAGATTTAATGTTTAGCATTTATATAGTGAGAATAATGAATGTGATTATGTAACAGAACATAATTACAACCAAACACATGTACCATGAAAAGCTTTATTTACCTCTTTTATCATCAGTATTTAAGTCTTCACTAAGAACTGTTTGTAAGTAATCCATACAGGATATTAATGTATACTGATCCTGGCAGGTACTGGATGAGGAATAATTTACAACTAAAAAGATTAATCATTTAAAACATTATTTTATGCAATGTCTACATAATTATTATGAAAATTTCTAAAATCTAATAAGATATTTAGAAACACTCAACAAGAATTAATTTTTCATTCACTATTTTTTATATACATGAAATTGTAATTAGTTCTATTAATTAATAAAATTGAAGCAAACTTATACTAGTAGTCAAGAAAAAATTTATTATTTTTACAAACAAAAACATTTTGTATTATTTTTACAAACAAAAAAATATAACTATCATTGCTTAAAAAATTAATGTCAAATCCCATTAATCATAGGGAAAAATTTTGGTCTCTTTATCAATATAGTCACTTATGAGATTTCTAACAACTAGGTTCAGCAATGCAAAATGGAATATTGTGTCAGCCAGTATAATTTGCTTTTTCATGACTTAGATTAATCAGATTATTGGATTGTTTTACTTATGAATAACACTTTTTTTACCCACAGTGAGTGAAATGGTTAAGTCACAAGGACCCCAAGGGTTCTGATAATTGGTAGGAGAAACACTGGATAGCTGTTACAAGGCAAATGAAAAACTCCTATTGATGCCATTCATTTTTTTTTCATTTATTTTATTTTTATATAATAATTTATAAAAACTATACACAGAGTATGGCTTAATGTTCTG
This sequence comes from Ryuthela nishihirai, assembly GCA_038380435.1. Classification (NCBI taxonomy): domain Eukaryota; kingdom Metazoa; phylum Arthropoda; class Arachnida; order Araneae; family Heptathelidae; genus Ryuthela; species Ryuthela nishihirai. The sequence goes on along the minus strand of JAWZYU010000001.1, from coordinate 88,290,490 downwards.
TCTAACAGTGCCTTTCTGAGTCAGTGTGCCCTTTCTCACTGATGGCCAAGAGGTAAAAGAAATTTTCAATGCAGCATAGTGAGTTTTTGAACCTGAGAACATCAAGTTATGAGCTTGATGTATTGACCAGAAACAATCCCTGAAGATATCCTAACTTAAATGAGTGATTTTTCTTCTTCTGTTTGCTATTATATTTTATTGCTACTATCACAGTTTCAGACAACAAAGTTATTTAACAATGTGAATGAAAGAATTCTGCATATCAACTGCCTTAATTGGTCACTAGCAGCTACTATATGTGTAGTTTATATATAAAACCTGTAATGTTGCATTCTTTCCTGTCATATGTGATGCAACTATTTCATTACAAAAAATCAAATTTCATTGTTCTTATTTCATCAATAATTTAATCATTAAATATATCATTAGTAAGCCTAATTTAATTGTCTCAACATTTAATTCATTGGCAAAGTGCATAAAATTTATAACTTATGTACAAAGTTTTGGGCTAATTGAATCTGATTCTGCCTAGAAGAAGGGAAACAAACCTATATATACATAATTCTACTTGTGGATAATTAAAACTTACATTACAAAGGTGCAATACAAAAGGTTAAAACAAATATGACTGGCATCTGATATATAATGATGAAAACAAACTTCTGAATAATGTTTTAATAACATATTTAATATCAGTAAAACATTTAGCATTTATCAGTGCAATACAGGACATATACTATTTAATCTTTGGCTTTAACACTAAGGCCAGAAAGCAAACTTTAAGTCAAATTATAAAATTAAATTTAGCAATTATAATTGAATGCATATTTTAGATAAAAATAAATATACTCTTACAAGAGCTCATCTTTGCTAATGTAACTATTACTTTTGAAAATAAAACAGCACCTTACATAATAAGAATGTAACTTTCCATGAAAATTATAACCCATTTTAAATTCCCTTTTTTAATGATCAAACAATAAATGTTAGATATGTAATTGCTAAAAAGTAATAAGAGACATAACAATAGATACCACTCAATTTAATTTTATATGATTATACTGTAGTTAAAATTAAATGTTTTGCTAAGTTTTTTTAGATAATCCTCATAAATATTAAGCTATGCATTTGCACAATGGCACTGTTACCAACATTCTGCATGAGTGCTCCTCAGAGCTTAGATAGCTTCTTTTACATGGTAAAAGGGTAGTAGCTGACAACAGATGTAAAGCACAAAAAGAGGTTATATTATCACCAGTTCTGACATCTAGAGTTCGCTGGTTCATTTGAACATACTGAATGACTTCAGATATTTGCTGAGCATTGAAGTTCCAGAGTAAAGATTGTCTCCCAATTCAGACTACCAGTCTTTATGCACATAAACATTGGTTGAGAACAGTTGTAGATATCATGTGATGATGTATGTGTTGTTGACAGCTGAAGAGATCTCACATATTGGCAAGTAGCTTTACACCGATATTTCTTTATTTGCTATCGTTGCTGAGCTATTTTACCTATTTTAAGCTTATGAAGCATTTAAAGAGAGGTTTTAACTCAAATTAATATATTTTAATCTATTTTAATCCTAGGAAGCATTTAATGAGAATTTTTTTATCTCAATTAATAAATAATATTTCCAATTAAAACAGTATTTTAAAAGTTAAAACATAACAGTTAAAACAGCAATGCATTTCCCTTCTAGTACTTGAGAGGCATCATCTGGAAAGATGGTACTAATGATGTAGTAATATATGGTTTGGGTTTTTACCACTGAATGGTACTTTTTTTTCACACAATGGGCTAACTGCCAGGTCACAAGAACCCTGAAGGTTCAGAGAAGGTTTGGTGATGAAGCCACTGGACAGCTCTTGGGAGACAGATAGTAACCTCCCATCAAGGACATCTAGTATGTTCTTTAACATGTACAGGGTATGGCTCTCCTGCACATGAGGTCACATTTTAACATCCCATCCAATGGACAGAAGTCTTTGCAAGCCCATAGGTATCTCCTACTGACCATGGGCAAGGTTAGGAGTTTTTCAGAAATAAATCTTGATGCTGGCCCAATGGGATTGAATCTGGGAACTACAGATTATGATTACATATATTGAATAGGGTTCAAGTCCTGTGAACAAGTCTGCTACTCCTTTGCTCTATGTGGTGTGATATTAGCTTAGATTAAATCAAATAAATTGCTCCAGCATATGACCTCGTGTATCAGTCAAGAATGTCTTCCCATTATCTAAGTGCATTTGTGAACTTTTTTTCTAAAACTTACATTTGCTGAACACTGATATAGGAAATTCCAAATACTGCACCTGGGACTTGAACCTGGGAACTGCAGATTATGAACCTGGAGAGTAATTTATGGAACTGTCCCACTAACAGTGTTCTTGTGTATTAGAAATGTGATTATATAGCAGGTTCCATAATGATGGGAGGGGTGCTATTTCTATATTACATAAATTTCATTAACTAAATTAATGATGAGATTCTGTAAGTAATTCAACTGAAATTTTGCTGATGGGAAAGTTATTATTTGAAGGTTATAATTGCTAACTGATACTGCAGGATGGTTTGCGATAAATGCAGTTGTTGCTTTCTGTTATTTCTGTTAGCAGTCAGGAGATATAAACAAACAGAAAGCAAGAATTATCACAAACAATCTTGAAAAATCAATTAGCAATTAAAATTCTTCCCTTTAAAATAACAGCTTTTCCACCATCAAACTTTCAGTTGAATTACTTAGGAATTACCTTAATATCATTAATTTAAATGATGAAAATTTATATGACACAGAAATAGTACTCTTTCAATGAACATGGCATGCTAAGGAATCACAATTCTAATATATGAGAACCCCATTAGAGGGACAGTCTCATGAATATCTGCCTTACACATGCCATCTTGCTAGATGAAGCCTCTTACATGCTTAAAGAGAAATGCATTCCTGTTTTAACTGTTATGTTTTAACTTTTAAAGTACTATTTTAATTGAAGTTAAATCCTCTCTTAAAATGCTTCATAAGCTTAAAATAGATAAAATAGCTCAGCAATGATAGCAAATAGAAGAAATATCAACATCAGCTATCAACCACTGTGTGAACTCTCTTCAACTGTCAGCAACACGTGTATCTTCACATGATACCTACTACAGCTATTCTCAACTGATGTTTATATGCATAAAGATTGGTAGTTCAACTATGAGATAATCTCTTCCGTGAAACTTCAATAGTCAGCAAACATCTAAAGTCATCCAGCATGTACAAGTGAACTCCAAACATTGGGATTGTAATAGTATATAACACTATTACACTGCAATGTCCATTTAGCAATTGTTGCTGTCCATGCAATTGAAAGCTTTCCTGTTCAACTTTCATCAGAGTCATCAATAGCGAAAGAATAAAGGCAAACAACAATACAGAAACCTCTCTCAAAATACAACCAACAATGCAATTAACACCAACACAAAGGGAAGCTGCAGAAAATAAATATACTTCAAATATACCTCCAATCTCATGGCTGGCAGAAACACAGGAATATCATGAGACAATATAATTTTAAAGTTCCAGTAAAAGCAGCAAGTAATATATTTAATATGATAAAAAATATGGATTGAGAGTCTAAAAAGAAAACTGGTGATGTTTACAAGATCCCAGTTATTCTAGATAATGATAATGAATCCTGACCATATTAAGGTAAAACCAAATGTTCTGCAGCCATAAAAACAAAAGAACTCCAAAAATATATTCAACAACAACATAAATACTGCTCTGACCTGAAATTGTTCAGCAAAAACAAGCTATCCCTAACTTCAAAAATATAAAAATTCTAGCAGCTCTGCCTACACAAGAAAAACTGGATTTATATTAAATAACCATATATGTCCCGTGGCCGAGTGGTTAGCACGCTTGACTACTGATCTAAGGGACCTGGGTTCGAGCCCCGGATTAGGCATGGATGTATGTGTGTCATTTTTCTGCTGAGGTCCTGCCATCCTCTCAGATCTCCTACTGTGGCATATAAACTGACAGGCTCCTGTCAGACCTCTGTGGCAAGCAGCTGCTTGAGGGGGTATTTATTTTTTTATTTTTATATGAAAAAAGACAGCACATGTAATGACAAAATAGATTACATTTCACATCCATGGAAGTTCATTATAGATGAAAAGAAAAAAAAAATAATAAGTACAATACTAATGCAAGAGGACATGAAAACCCAGCCCCTGCAACAATAGTAGACTTGCCAACCAAAACAACAGCTCAACCACAACAAGAGAAATCTGGACACCAAGTCCCTTCACCCTAATATATAGCCTCCGTTCAGGTGGCCAAGAGTAGGGTCTTGATAAGAAGCTATGGCTTTGAAAAGCATCAACTGGGTGCATGGAATTAGTGCACAGAGTGTAAAATAGTGTTAAAAACTCTCTTGGTGATAAGCAAGCAACTGAAAACAAGTGAATATACAGCTGGAAGTAATAATAACAGCTGGAAGAGTGGACGGAGCAAATGGACTGCCTAAACATATATATCACACTGCAGAGTAATTTTATGACTATTTGTTTTCCTTTATTCTTTTAGTATTGATGACTCCAGTGAAAACTGAACAGTAAAACTTTTAATTGCGTGAACAGCAATAATTGCTAAAAGAAGGATATTACAGTGTAATAATGTTATATATATATATATGTTTTCTAATATGAATTCACTATTGATTTGTAATGACAGTTTGGCACTGAAGTTTATCAGTGAATGGAGAAAACTTAATTGAAAGCTATAAAACAACCGATTTTTACTTGAATGTAAGAAAGGTAACACCATTCCAATATTCCCATGAATCAACAGAAAAAATTCGATAATAGCTTAAATTGTATTCTAAACATAGCAGAGATTAAAATGTTTATTCCCACTATTAAGGCACAAAGAAAGGAAATACAGCATTTAGGTGAAGGTATTTAAACAGGGCCAAGTGGTTAGTGCACTTGGCTACTGATCTAAGGGACCTGGGTTTAAGCCCCGGGTAAGGCATGGATGTGTGTCGCTTTTCTGCTGAAGTCCTACCATCCTCTCAGATCTTCTACTTTGGCATATAAACTGACAGGCTCCTGTCAGACCTCTGTGGCAAGCAGCTGCTTAAGTGGGGGGGGGGATTTATTTATTTATTATAAACAGTACAAGTAGATAATATCTGAAAACACAGCAGTGGATCTTGAAATCATGCAAATACCTTCAAATACATTGAGAAAGATAACTGTGACATAGACCAAAAAGTGCAATAAGAAATTATGCAATTAGCAGTAAATACAAATATGGAAAAACAAGTGAAAATATCTCATTTGTTAACTTGAGAGAACACAAATTTAATAAGCAAGAAATGAATATCTTATAAAACAATCTTATGGGTGAATATAAAAAAGTTTACTAATGAAGTTCTGCTGTTTATCACTCAGGAATGGAACTATACAATTTTAATGTATTGAAAACACAACTCATTTTTACTACAGCACAAAAAAGCAGGATATCCAACAGCCATCATTACAAGAGTGAAAACGAAGCCAAAGGTATCCACTCTAAAAAAAATATGCAAATAACACCAACACAAATGCAAGCTGCTGAAAATAAATATATTTCTAGTATACCTCCAATCTGATGGCTAGCAGAAACACTGAGGAATATCATGAGACCAGGGCTGGATCGGGGAGGAGGCTTGCTTTCTTTCAGAATGCAAGTAAGGATACAAAAGACAAAAAAATTTTAAACTTATTTATATTTCATGCATTTTTTTTATCAAGAATTTTTTTAATACATAAAATAGAGAGGAAATGTTATACTGCATTGGAAATCAAATGTCTTGGCCTTCCCATTAACATTTTTTTTGGCTTGATTGTGTTTCTTGCCCTCACCCCGATTTTCTTCTAGATCTGGGCCTGCATGATACTATATAATTTTAAAGTTCCAGTAAAAGCAGCACTATATTAATACGATAAAAAAAAATCAAGACCCTGAAAAAGGTAACAGGTAGTTCTTACAAGATCACAGTTACTCTACCTAATGATAATGAATCCCGACCATATTATCGTAAAACCAAACATTCTGCAGCCATAAGAATAAAAGAACACCAAAAAGATATTCAGCAACAAAAATAGACTGCTCTGACCTGATTCTTCAGCAAAAACAAGCTATCCCTAACTTCAAAAATATAAAAATTCTAGCTGCTCCATCTACACACACAAAAAAATGGATTTATATGAAATAACACATATATGAAAATAGCACACCACATGTAACGACAAAATATATCAACCTCCACTCCTATGGAAGCTCATCATAGATGAATTATTATAGCTTTCAGGAGATTCAGAAACTTCAAATCATAATATTTCATCAATACCTATCCAACTTAAAAAGAATATTTAATGTCTCTAAAAACAAGCAATTATATCTTAAAAAATTAATAATCTTACACAAAAGTTGCATTCCTCCCCCGACCCTGTCTCAGGGATCAACTGCTGCCATCGAATTTCTAGCATAACTATATTGTTTGCCATATTAATTGCTTGGAGAACTAAATTGCACAGTCTGGGTGGACCTTCGTAGCTCATGGCTGCTTGAGGAGGAGGATGATTGATGATGATGATATTAATTTTAAATTTTGGAATTTTCAACGTTTTACTCCATTAGAAGGAGCAATTATAGCATTTGGGAGCTTCAGAAAATGAAAATTATAATATTTCATCAATACCTATCCAACACAAAACGAATTTTTAATTTATCTCTATAAACAAAAAACTTCAATGTCTACAAACAGATAGTTAACAAATTTAAATGATTACCTAGTTTGCTTTTTTAAATTAGATTAAAAAATAAAATGTTAAAACAAAATCCATGCATCTATTATTTTGTATAACTGTAAGTTTATAGTAATCATATAACAATATATTTAATTTGGAATATTTTATAAACACTGATGTGATTAAAACTAAGCTATTGTGTCCCATAAGCATAGGTTTCTGGACAGATGCAACTCTTGCCAGGTATCTTAACTGGTCCTGCTTTGTGATGACCTTTCATCATCTAGTTTCCATAACAATGACTGCATTGCTGCTATTATATTTCTCTGATAGCCATTATAAGACATGCTATTAGACTCAACTGAAAGGTTATAGGAACACAGCAAGTCAGTCCTTAGGATTAAGCAGGGTGGCAGTTCAATAGTCAAAGTGACTGCCTCATAACTTGGTATTGGATAGTGATCACTATTTATATTATATACAACATACTCTGCAATTTAGTTTAATATTTCATGATAGCAAAAATCAAAATCATGCTGTGTGAATATAAAATGGTATAATAAAGAATTTACTAATGAAGTTCTGCTGTATATCAACTTAGTAATTAAATTAATATATTGAAACACATGCTATTGATGAATGTGCTAGGGAAGTTACATTACATGCAATTTAGGTATAAGACCATAGTTCTGAGTATTACTAGCTACTAAATAATAATGGTATTATTAGATAGAAAGAACATAGATATAAATACCATGAAAAAGAAGTTTCAACTCCAAATCAGAATGCTTGACAAGCTGGCAAAGATGCTGCTGACACCAAAGCAGCATTTCTAAGAGAAGTGTTAATAATTTCTCTAGATGATCAAAACAGAAATTTATTTTATGTAGCAAATTAATATATATATACACTTACATAAATATATATATATGTACTAAAATAATTATGTTTTATAGAAACCAGGACAACAGACTATACTCTCAAATACACATGCAAAAGATGCTACTGTAATATGAATATGTCCAGTCACCTAAGAAAAACACACAGCCAAGAACTTACTGGAGGGGGCTATGTAAATGTCTTCCTGTTGATATCCCTTTAATACAATGCTATTCATAATGTAAGGAAGTTGAATAAAAATGTAAATATCTCAAGAAATTTTTCAGCATTAAATGAAAGTTTCAAAGGATATTTGATATCACATATATTAATATTTACATTTCAAATAAAGAATTTATTGGAATATTTGACTAATTATAAAATTAAATTTTAAATCAAAGAATACATCAGAAATCTTTTCCAATTATCAAAAATTATGGATCAATGCACATATTAAATTTAACATTATTTAATAAGGAGTGTGATTACCCCTAATAGCAATACATTTAACAAAATGAGCTCTCATGCTCCTAATAAGGTTATTGAACAATGCAGATGGCAGCAAATCCCAATTCTCTATAAGAGCATTTCTCAGCTCATGAAGGGTCCTTGGAAGAGGTTAATAACTTACAACTCACTTTCCAAAGCATCTTTTGCATGTTCAATGGGATTTAGGTCAGGGGACCTCATTGGCCAATCCATTCTCTGGATATTTTACTCTCAAGGTATTCCCCCATTATTTGAGCTCTATGTGGATAAGCATTATCATACATAACAATGAATTCTGATCTAATGACATCTCTAAAAAGTCTCACATAAGGCTCTAGGATCTCATCTGTGTATTTTAAGACAGTTAGAATTCCCCCTGAAAAGACATGCAGGTCAGTGCAGGCATTGATAGTGATATCTCCCCAGACCAACAAATCACTCCTACCAAAACGATTTTTCTTTTCCACAATATTCAGGGAGTGATAATGAGTTCCACACTCTCTCCAGATATATTGACACTGGATCACTATTTACACTATACTGTGATTCATCCAAAAAAGATAAGCTGCCCCCATCGGTTCGATTGAGGTGCTGCCTGCTCTGATAAGCTGATGTTAGTGGTATGCACACTACAGGTGTTCTATCACATAACCCTCTTTCATGAAGTTGTCGTGGCACTTATTCTGGATACTGTCCTTTCTGTGGAAGCTGACAACTCTGATGCAAGTTGGTGCACTATCGTTATTCTGTTGTGCCTTGAAGTTAGAGACAGGAAACTTGAACTGTTGTTGCTCTGGGCCTACCCTGGCTTGTTTTTCTAGAGCATGTTCCAGTATCTTGGAAACATCTCCAAATTCTGCAAAATTACACTTTCCAACACATTCATAAATCAGGCAACCTCTGTTATCCAAATGGTTCTTCCTTTGCATTTTAACAAAGCGGTAATCCAAAATGCTCGATAAAGCAGCTCTTAATCTGAAATGATAAGTGCTCATTCCTGAAGCTGTTTTTATTGCCAGCTTAATTTGCATATCACAGAGCCTTTTGCATCAAAAAATGAAAATTTAATAGCCAATAAATGCGAGTTATTTTACTCTAAATATTCCTTGAAACTCTTGTTAAATTGCAAAGAAGGATTTATTGAGATATTTTTAATTTTATTCAAATTATGAACAGCAGTGTATTTGATGTCATTATATAATCAGCTTTTATTATTTCCTTTTTCTTACATGTTCCATGTAATATATTTGATGGGCTTATAAAATCACCCTAAATTTCAAAAGTTACAAGGTTAAAAGTGTTCTCATGAACTTTTATATGGTTAGGTATATTGCTGTAACTGAAATATTAAGGTACTCAGATTGTAGTTCAAGACTTAGGAAAAAAAATATTATTTTTTGGCTCATGAGATAATTGAACTGGATTACTCTAACTGAAAGAGCTGCTCTGATATATTGCATTTGTACTACAGTGGTAATATACCTATGGTACAGTGAAATGTCAGTATAATGAAATTGTGTGGGTGACCAAAATATATTCATTACAATGGAATTTAGTTACAGTGAAACAGTAAAAATATCAAAATTATATTTACTTATTGCAAAATAATATAACAGAAGAAAGTGTGTTCAGATTTGTAAACAAATCCAGTAAAGATCAGAAAGTGCAAGTCATATTTGTTTAAGGACTATTTTTTTCCGAATTTTGTTATAACATTAACTAAAGATTCAGAGGAAATTGATAGAGGATGGAAAATAATTTCATTTTACTTAATATTTTGTTACTCCAGCATTTATTACACCAACATTTAAATGTTACAAATGTGGGGATGACATATATTTCCATGTACATTATTCATGTGATATTTCTGTGGAAACAAAATTTTTTACAGTAGTTAAAATTACATAAAATAAATTAAACTGGAAATTTACCTTTTGATTTGTCTTCATTATTACAAGTTGTAAGAAATAATTTAATCAATATAGAAGGGAGATGTTCAACATGCAATCTCATAAGCTCTTGGAATCCTTTTCCAATTAAGGAGTCATTAGTATTATCCACCTGAATGATAAAAATAGTGGCTTTTAATTCAATTCTCTGTGTTAATTAAAAATGCAGAAAAATTGCCGAATATATATTTTATTTTATAATCAAACCACGCAAGTAAAAATTTTCAGCATTTGAATGCTTTGACCAATATTTTAGAAAAATTAGTTTAACTTGTAGAAACAATTTTTAGCAAGTTATAAAAGAAATCAGATTTGGACCAAAGTTTAATGGAGTACTGGACTTTTCTCATGTTTAATGCTTCTCATGTGTTCAATACATTTTACCATTAGTAAAATAAAGAAGCTTTTTCCTTTACTGTTGATAGGATTTAAAATAACATACCGTTTTAAAGATGAATTTTACACTCAGCTTATTTCTGGGAAAAAACTGTCTATAGATAATCATTTTCATTTGGCAAATTTCATCGATGTGATTTTGAACAATCTTTTCTGTAACGTACAACAGAAGCCAAAATAAAAAAGCGCAGAGTTTAAGGACATGATAGAGGTGAACACAAAAATTACTCCAATACATGTTGACAGTTTAGACTTGGTTAGAAACTGGTATCATAAGTGTAAGAAACTGACACAGACCAGCAGTAAATGAAGAAGGAAAAAAAATGTATGTTAGAGGGTGGTGAGCACAGTGTAATATACCCAATCTGGGTCAAAAACTTGGAGACTTGAGAATCAAAGTTAAATGCAAGTTGCAATAATGCAAGAACAAAAACTAAGATTTAACAAATATAGTACCATCTAATGTGAGTGTGCTATCCAAGGCGTATGGCTAAATATATCACAAACAAGTAAGTTTGTTAAATAATAAAATAGTAACTTATTATACTTAAAATATACAAAACTAATAACCTAAGTTTATTCCTATTCTAGGATATAATTATTAACAAGAGGAAGACTGCTCAATGCAGATCTAGAATTACTTGCATATTTAATTGATTTCAGGTAGGGCAAACTTGTAGATTAAATGGTAAAACCTATCTAATATCACTGAGAACCAACTGCACTGTCAGAATGAAATAGGACTAACTCTTTAGTGCATAAGCTTTTGAAAACAGCTAGGTGATGTATCTAGTGTCATTTACATGATCCCCCATGATACATCTCAGGGTGTGTTAAGTGAATGAGCTCTTACACCAGTCAATGGCTACATCAAACATTTGGTTGATGATTATGTGAGAAGAGCATATAGTTAAAAAGAAACAATGCCAACAGAAGCATGAATAAAAAATAAGCAGATAACTAGTTAGTTAACTGAAATAATAAAGTGGTTCTCCCAACAGGTGGCTTGTTGGGTGAAGCAAAATAAGTTATGCTTCAACTATTCTTTTTTAAAGATTATAGTTAACAATAATATCAAAAATATTTTGGTTATTTTCGGTTTACATTCTTATGATTGTTCTTATGCTGTTCTTAAATATCCAAATTTCCACAACTCTTTAAATATTAAAAAAAAGCTGAAATTCAGAATTTTGACAGATTTTATTGAGACCTTTAATTTATCTTGAGTTACATTTTACCATTAAAAGCTTATTTTAGGAGTAATACTGCTAAGAAGTTAAACTTCTCATTGACTTATCATGAGCTGCAACTTAACTTTTGATCACCAGTGTAGGTAAAGTTGTAGTATGATTACAATTCTGCATAAATATAATGATTGTAGGATAAATAGTTATATGATTAATTAAGTTTACATGATGATACAAAAGTAAGTCCAAGAAGGTGAAGGAAGACACATTAAAAAGTGATGTGATAATCCCTTAAGGCAATGCAGGATTCACGCTTCTTCATACTGTGAACAATGTCTCCAATCAGTTCTGAAAGCAGAAAAGTTCACTGGTACAAAAGGGCCATCTTAAAATCATAGATGTTTCTGTTCAGACTTGCAATCCATCTCGTCAATAGATCCTTGAGACATTTGATATGACTGAGGTCAGAGGATCTTCAGGGTCACTTATATGTTCAATACCCTCACAATGAAGATATTAGTCCATCAAGGGAGCTCAATGTACATGGCATTATCATCCAATAAAATGAACCACAAGTCCATTACAACTGTAAATGAGCAAACATAAGATTTGAAAATTTCATCCTAATACCTCTGGGCAGTTAGGGATCCTTTATCATGCATCTGGAGGTTGTGGCCATTAATATCAATGTCTGCCTTGTTCAACAAAAAACCACCATATATAGGTCTCTTTTTGTGATGTCAGAGGGATGGTACTGTGCCCCATTGCCATTAAGAATCACTCTATAAACTGAATAATATCATCTGTGAATAGAACAGTTACTCAGTATTCCTGGATATAATGCCCATGTTGCTGAGATAGTTTCAGATAGGCAGTTAAGAGAATGCAGATGACTTGTACATAAAGCTCTTCTCCCAAAGCTCTTCTATTGTTATTAAGAATATTCTAGAAGATCAATATTAAATAGATAAATCAAGATTAAGATAGATTATTCCAGATATCTTCTAGAAGATCAAGCTCTTATCCCAAAGCCTCCTGAAAAACCATTCACCTCTTCATACAGATAAAGCAGCTCTGAAGTAATGTTAGGGAGCTGTTGGTACTGACACCTGAGAGCTAAAACCAGATATCAGTCATCTCAGGATGTTGTGACCCTTAGGTGGCCTTATAGTGGTCTTCTAACAACATCACCTGAATCCTGAAATTATCTTCAGAGCCTAGAGACCATTATTTATGACATATTTAGCCATCTGGTTTTAATGGCTTGAAACTGATCAGTTTCCATTCACCCAATGGCAAGCCAATATAGCAAGATATCTAAATGATTCGAGTCATTTTTAATGAAATGGTAATCTTCAATTTGTAATTTGTGGGTAAACAATACATAATGCACTGTTAGAGAATGCCTTTTGTACTGACAATTCATCTGTATGTTTGGAGCCTCTGTAGTAATTTTATCATCAATTTATATATTCATAAAATATCACATAAGTAACTCAATTGTTGATTTTTAATTCCATATATTTTTCAAAGTATTAAATAAATTGATGTTTAACTTTTGCACTTGAGTATATATGATACATATAATACCGCAGGTGTTGTAATAAATTCCACTGTAATCTACCATTATGATGAATTATAATGAGATGAGAAAATGGCCAAACAATATTATTTTGTAAACTACATTTTTACCAATGCTTAAACATTGAAATGGGAATTACTCTTTTCTCACAGTTTCTTATTTTAAAATTACTCTATACTGTTTCTCAAAAAATATTTTTTAATGAGATATTACATTAGTAGAATGCAATATTGAGATTTTGAGCTACACCTAAAAGATATTTTATAAGAAATTTAAAGATATGTCCCAACTTAGAATTATAAGCAAGAGTATTTAGGGAAAAGAGGTTTCCCATCCTCTATTTCCAATACAAAAAAGCATACTGTATATATTTTCTCACGAATTTGTTTTTAAATTCTCTGTTCTCACCCTGATTACACTTCTCACCTTAAATTATACTGAAGAAATGTTTTTCTTGGCTTCCCCACTGTAGATGGTTTATTGAGAACCAAATAGAATATATTTTACAACTGACTAATCTGTGAAATGACCTGCTAAAAATTTTTTTAAAGCGTTTCAAATTCAAAGCAAGCGACATTCTGAATTCATTTTTCCAGTATTTATCACTCAGTAACACATTTGAGAATAAGATTTTTTCTTGTTAGAATCACTTTAAATTTTCAGCATAGTATATGATAAAATTATTATTATTATTATTTTGATTAACATGTCTGCTGCTACCTTAGGCAATTCTATTTTTGACCTCAAGAGCCATTTGATATTGTTTTAAATGTAATTGATTAGCACACAACACTCTTACATAAAGTACATCTTAGTTCCCGTTACTAATAAACACTAATTTTAGGCCAAGAAAACTCAGCAAACACAAAGAAAATTATTTACAACAAGCTTCAGAATATTTTGAATTCCATGAAGAAAGGAGATATTTCTCTTGTGCTAGGTGACTTCAATGCTAAAGTTGGTACTGACTCTGACTTTTGAGCAGGAATTTTAGGTCCCTTTGGCATTGGTAATTCCAATGGCAATGGAGAATGCCTTCTACAGGTAAGTAAACTTAATGGTTTATGAATAACTAACACCTACTACAAACACCAGGACATTTATAAATATACATGGGTTTCACCTGATGGGTTGCACAGGAAATGATAGATTATATTTTAATTAACATCAAATGTGCCATTTCAGTTAAGAATACCAAATCATACAGGGGAGCTGAAATTGGTTCTGATCATTACCTGGTCAAAAATGTCTTGCAGCTGAAGCTTAAGAAATTAGGTGCTAAGGTTAAGAAAATTACCTTTAACACTGAAGGTCTGAAAGATCCAGATATAGCCAAAGCATATCTGGATCTTTCAAAGCATATCATGATAGGCTACTTAGCCATTACGACAATCATGGTTTGCTTACTGTTGAAGTTGAGAAGGAATGGGATCAGTTTAAATAGGCTTTTCTTGAAACCAATAGTACTCTTTTGGGTAAAAGAGAACAGAAGAGACAAATTTATTTGAGTGATAAGGTTTATTTCTGAAAGACGGAAGTGCAGGATTAATATGAATTAACACCCAACTAGTCCTAACAGAAGGCATTACAACGAGCTTAATAAATGTGTAAAGGCTCAGTTAACAGCTGATAAGAATCTTTCGCTTGATAGCTTGGCTGACACAGCAGAGGAAAAAGTTAGACAGCACAACAGCAGGGGGTTGTACCAGATTATTAATGTTTTATGTGGGAAGAAACAGACAGATACACAGGAATTGAGGGATAAACATGGCAAGGTGGTTTGAATTCTGTGATGGCTATGTGGGTTGAGCATTTCAGAGATGTTCTAAATAATGTGAATGATAGATGCATTACTGGCTTTAATGATGGCCCTATATCATATTCCGCAGTCTTAGCTATCTCTAAATTAAAATTGCCTAAATCCCCAGGGGTGGATGATATCACCACTGAAATGCTTAGAGCTGGGAACATTTGTGTTGTCACATGGTTGAATGAAATTTTGAATATTTTTTATGATAAAGGTGTTCCTAAGGATTTTACTAGAGCTATTATTGTCCTGAATTTTAAAAAAGATTATCACAATTCTTGTGATAATTATAGGGGGAATTAGTTTACTTTCTGTTCCAGGTAAAGTTCTTTGCATGATTATACTTAATAGAATTAAGAATTTGGTTGATGGATAACTGTGTGATGAACAGTGTGGATTCAGGAGTGGTAGGGGGGATGTATTGATCAAATATTTTCATTTAGGCAGATTCTTGAAAAATATTTAGAGTTTCAGAAACCTATGGTTGCTAGCTTTATAGATTTCAAAAAGGATTTTGACTCTGTTGATCGACATAATTTGTGGTTGATTGTTAGATCATATGGAATACCTGATAAGTTAGTGTAATGAGAGCTCTCTATAATAACACTGAGTCATGTGTGAGAGTTGGTACGTCTTGCAACGATGCTAGACGTACTTTTAGCATTGCTAGTGGAGTTAGACAAGGGTGCATTTCGTCTCCTTTTCTCTTTAGTTATTATGTAATACGAAAGTCTTTCAAGGGAAAGATTTTGGCCTTAAATGGTCTAAAGATTTCAAAATTTCTGATTTAGATTATGCAGATGATTTGGTCCTGTTGGCTACTGATGTTGATGAGATGAATTCTTTCAATAGAGCTGTTGATGAGACTGGTAATAGAGTAGGTTTGGTGATAAACAGAGAAGAAACTAAAGTGATGAAAATAGGTCAGGAAGGTGGTGCTTTTAGTTGCTTTAAATGGCTGTACTCTTGAGCAAGTGTCTCAGATTAATTATCTTGGGAGCTATCTAACAGATACTGGTGATATGCGGCATGAGATAAATAGAAGAATAGGGATTGCCACTGGGGACATTTTAGAATCTATGGAGAATATGGGGGAAAAAAAAAGACTAAAATTAGGCTGTATAGTAGTTTGGTTCTTTCTAAGGTTAGTTTTGGTAGTGAAACATGGACCCTTTGTAAGCAGGATAACAAGAAATTTGATGCCTTTGTTCTAGATGCTTACTCAGTATCTTGGGTATTAGGGGGTTTGACTTTGTAAGTAATGATGAGGTAGGAAGAAGAAGGAGTCATCAACCTTTTTTGAGCAGCATATTGTGCAGAGAGAGAGACTGCATTGGTTTGGCCACGTTGCCCGTATGCATAGCTGCAGATTGGCAAATAGGATTATGAACAGGGTGCCTAAGGGTTTCCAGAAAAAGGGGGAGACCTAGGATGCAATGAGCAGACAATGTCAAACAGGACCTTGCTAAAATTGGCCTAGAGTGCCCAAATGCAGCAGCTGTAGCTCAGAGGAGACACATCTGGAGAGGAAAATTACAGTCTGGTTGGACCTCTGTAGCCCAGAGCTGCATGAGGATTTTGTATGTATATGTACACAGTCGTATCAGAATAATATGACCACCTACCATATGAATAATATGGTTATATTATTCTGATATGAATGTGTATGTATTGATCAAACTGACCAAAACATGGTTCCCAATGAACCCCAGAATTTACTTATTGTTATTATTATACTGGGACAATATGATACAGAATATTGTTTATTTCTTCTATCAAAGCACACTTTGCAATGTTTTCTCAAAGCTTTCCCTTTTGCCAAATCAATCGCCTTCTCAACAAAATCACTGACTCGTCAAGTGTAGTTTACATGGTCAATGATATTGTTCAATAGGTATAATAGAGGTTTTATCTTCACTTTTCTTTGTCAGATTCACTGGTGCTAACACTATCACTAGAATTGTTGAAGTCACTGTCAGAGTATATAGATATTGTTTCTAACATATTTCATCTTTCTTACATGCTCTTCTCTGTAGCACATCATGGTAGATGGTATCATGATGAAATGTCTGCCAAAGTGATGATGATGAAATTAACAACACTTAGAAAATTCCTAGGATAAAAACCAACCTCATATACACATAACTTTAACCTCAATCTAGTTCCACTGAAGTGAGAATGAATGCAATTACAGGGGTTATTTGAAAAGTAATGGCAACTCTGCCACCAAATGCACAGAGTGCTCCCAATATGCTTTTTTGTGCATCCTGCACCACTGAGAACCTGTTCCAGAGGTAAGCCATCATTAATGCATTGCCATGGTAGGAGAGTGAACAAAATGAAGTTACAGCAATAGATTTCTTCCAGAGTGCCTCAAGACATGTTCACAAAGCTGGAACCATGCAGTTAGATCAAAATTGAGGTGGCACATGGCCATAATGCAAGGGATTGTTGGCATGGACTGAGGGAATTATGTGGAGATGTGGGACTACCCTATTGCACAGCTGTACATTGGGTGCATTCCTTTTGTCAGGGTCAGAACAATGTTGATGACACTCACTGTGCAGGTCATCCTGCAATACTGCATGAGAAGGTTCAGCTCATACAGTCATTGCTGGATGTTGGCAGACATTAGATCAGCCAAGTATCAGTGGAAAGTTGGGTTGTTTTACCTCTGAGTGGCACTTTTTTCCCCACCATGGGCTAGATGGCCATGTGACAAGGACTCCAATGGCTTGGAGAAGGGGATTTATTAGAACAGCTGTTGGGAGACATATGGTAGCTTCCCGTTGTCAAGGCCATCCAGCGTGTTACAGCGTATGGCTCTCCCACACACGGAGACACTGCTTAACGTCCCATCTGACAGACAGTAGCCTTTCCAAACCCATTGGTGTCCCCTAATAATTGAGAGCAAGGAAAGATTTTGTGGAGATAAATATCTACGCTGGGAAAGGTGGAACTCGAACCTGGAATTACAGATTATGAGCCTGGCACACTACTGACTGAGCCACCCCCACCCTACAAATGAAGTTGGACTCGATAATTACACCATTCAGCACATTCTGAAAGATATCCTGAGCATGTGAAAAACTGCAGCATGGTGGGTCCCCCCACCATCTCATGGAGGTGCAAAAGTGACAAAGGTACATCATTGCAAACCTCCACCTGGAACAGTATCCCAACAAGGGTGATGCATTTCTTTGTTGTGTCATTGCCATTAGTGAAGCAGGCATGGGCTTACAAGGCAAAATTCAAACACCAGTCCAACAAATGACACCGTCTAGGGTCTTTAGGCCTGAAAAAATTGTGGAAAGAATCCAGCAATGTCAAAGTGCTGCTGATTGTCGTTTACAACATTAATAGTGTTCTCCTTCACCATGTAGTACCTCAGGGCCAAACTGTGAATACTAAGTACTACTAACAGTTTAAAATAACTAAAATTCTCTGTCATTGAGCAATAAAATTTTTTAAGTTTTCGATGCAAATAGTTTAAAACTATTTGCATGTTAAAGGTTTTTAGGAAAAAACTCAGAAGCTTTTCAGAGCAAGGACAACACTCCATCTTCAGTGAAGTGACACTTGTGATGATGTTAGGGCAACCCTAACCTCACCACATAGTGCAACTCTGTTTTTTCCTAAAAACTTCTACATGCAAATAATTTTAAAGATAAATTTAAAAATTTTGCTGGACAATGACAAATAGTTTTAGTTATTTTAATTAATTTCTAAGCAAGAAGGTGTTTATAATTGTATACCAACAGTTTCTTGTACATCATCTGCATCCAGCCATATGATGAAAGTGTCAACACTTCATCACAAGGGATTCATTACATCTCATTCATGATAATGCTCATTCTTGTGTAGCCCAACCTGTGAAGGAGCTTTTGGCAAGGTGGCAATGGGAAACCTTGGAACATACACCATACTTCCCAGACATTAGTTCTTGTGACTTTGATCTATTTTCTAAGGTGAAGGAGCAGAAACAAATTTGCTGTGGCATTTATTGGCTCCCAAAGATTTGGAATAAAATTGTTAACCTAGCCGATAATTACATTGAGTTATGGAATGTTAATTTCATGTGGAAATAAGGTGTTCAGAAAGTACTACAAATGTTACCATTACTTTTCAAGCAACTCTTGTATAATATTGATCATTTCAGACAGGCACAACTGTCAAAAATGGATTATGTATTTGTGTGTCGAGCAGCATTTAAAGCATGATTTGCTTGACAAATATGTCATGTAGCAGCAAACATGTATTATATTAAAAAGTACAGTTTTAAAATTATAACTCACTAACCTGAAGTTCCCAAGCAAGCTTCAAGAAGTGTGATGCTCTCTTTGCTATATCAAACGTATTTTTAAAACAGGCCTAACAGAAAGAAAAACAAAAACATTCAGAATTCTAATAATTTTTATGTAATATATAAATATGTAAAATAATTACTAGTCATTTTTTTAGTTTAAATGTTTTGTTTTGAGTAAATCCAGAATTAAATGCTGATTAATTTGACATATAACATACCATAACTATTTTTATTAGTCGAAAAAAGTTCTAAAGTTAATTTTTTTGGATGAGCACAGTGAAATAATAGTTTGACCTCTGAATGCAAACCAATTTTTTATGCTGGACACTGGAAGGATTAAACATATTAAATCAGTTTTATAGAGAATGTTTACTTTTGTTCTATCAAACTTACACTGCAATTTTAAGCTTTAATGCAGATAAGGTTGTATAAAGTAATTTCTGATGAATTCAAATACAAGCTTTAGAATTTACTGCAACAATAATTTATTCATTTGCATGTAAAATTTTTATTGTCTATTCAAAAATAGACTTTAATAATTAAAAAAAAGTCTGCTTTCTTTTACTTCCTATGCCACTGCAACACATAAAAAATATAAATTAAATTAAAAAAAAATCTATCTTCCTATATGGGCTCTAAAAAGTAGAAAACAAACCTGTAGCATATCAATGGTGCAATCAGTAACTGAGTTTATATTCACTTCAAAGGAAGATAGGGCACCAGCAATCTTATTGTGTCGGTAAATCACCACCCTCTCTTCCTTTGAAGTGAATACAAATTCAGTGACCAATTGCACCATCAATGTGCTTTAGGTTTATTTCTACTTTTTAGGACCCATATAGGAAGATAGGTATTTGTTTAAATTTTTTATTATTTTTTTTTATCACTAAAAACACCTACCTTCAAAAACTTTCATTTGATTTATGATTCATAAACATCGACTACATTTTTTCTCCCTTCTGGAGTCATGTTTGAGGTAGTTCATAACATTTGAGACGTCATAAGCTTTAATTTGAGACATAACTCATTAAAGTCGAACTCCATGAAAATCTCCTCCCCTCCTTTTATCACGGGGGGGGGGGGGGGGAATAGTGGGAGAAAAATTCGAACTAGTTTACAATGGTCATTATATGAGCTTTCATTTCACACCTAACTCAACTGTAGGCCGTCACATTCGGAAGATATAACAGAAAGACACACATTTTCTGTTTTTTAGGGGGAAGAATGCATGGTGTTAATTTTTATAGCCTATGACACTCTCCTCATCAGAAGCTTTCATTTAAAGCATGGTTTGTTAGTTTCCACAGTTATAAGGGAACAATTGTTTTCATATTTCACACTTTTTAAGGCAGAAAGAAAACACGGGGGTCAATTTTTCATAGACTTATGACACTCCCCACATCACAAGCTTTCATTTGATGTACAGCTTGTCACTTTCTGCATTCATGTTCAGGAGCTTTAGGAGAAGAACCATTTTCATATTCCTCCCTCCTTCCTTTTTAGGGGAAAAGAAAGCTTGGGGGTCAATTTCTCATAGCTTTCGACATTCCCCACGTCAAAAGCTTTCATTTGACATATGACTTGTTACTTTTGGCTCTCACGCTCTGCAGATATAAGGAATGAATAGTTTTCATATTTCCCCTTTTTTAGGGGGAAGAAAACAGGAGGTAATTTTTTATAGCCTATGACACTCCTCATGCCACAAGCTTTCATTTGACCTATAGCTTGTTCCTTTTGGCATTCACTTCTGCATAAATAGCAGAAGAATAGTTTTCATATTTACCCTTTTTAGGGAGGAAGAAAGCATGGGGGGGGGGGTCAGTTTTTATAGCCTATGACACTCCTTGCATCGCAAGCTTTCATTTGACATATAAATCATTAAATTTCTCCATTGCATTCAAAAGATATGGTGGAACAACTGTTTTGACAAATCCACAAAACAACAAACTGACAAATGCCAAAGCCAAAAGCAATAGGAAGATAAGTAAAAATTATCAATTTTTCAATTTTAGACACAAAATAAATATGAAAAATACATACTCTAAATGAAAGCTGAACATATTTATTTTCACCACTTATCAGTTGAAGAATTTGTTAGCTTCTCTTTAACTTGCTCATTAACATATTTTAACTCTCTTGGATTATATCTGAATCATTTTGCTTTTATAACCAAATAATATAATTTCTTAGTCATCAGCAGATAATTTTGAACACTACTTATATAATTCTACATAGTACCAGATATCTAAAAATTAATCATATTAAAAATACTTATCCATTAAAATGAACTATTCCTTACTTTTCCATTTTTTAATTATTTTAAAGTCAATATTATCAAATATTCTCTCTATACATATATTTTATCTACACTGAGATGCCAGTTTATTAATTACACCTATCTAATAGTGTATTGGGCCTTTGGACTTCAGACAGCCCAAATTTACAAGATGCTGAATGCATTGTGCAGGAATGATGTACCATGCAGAAATGACTGTGTCGTGCAATTGCTGCAAATTGGACGGTGGCACAGTCTCGCTGCAAATAGCCCTTTCCACCACATCCCAAAGATGCTCAATAGAATTTAGATCTGGGGATTGTGCAGGCCAATAAAACAAGGAAAACATTGCATGTTCCTGGAACCATATGATGACCATACTGACCATATGTGCTTTGTGAGCAGGTACATTATCATGCTGAATGTGTCTGAGTGAGGACAAACTGTAACCATAAAGAGATGAACTTGGTCAGCTTTCATTTCACACCTAACTCAACTGTAGGCCAGTCACCTTTAACCCCTCTGATTCATGTTCAAATATGCCATGGCATTCAGATGTCCTTCGATGGGTATCAGGGTGTCTAATGTGTGCCAGATAAACATTCCTCCTACCATCACACTGCCACCACCGGCCTGTACTGTTGACACCAGACAAGATGTCTCCATGCTTGTGCGAAATTCTGATCTTTCCATCAGCAAGATACAAAAGGAATCCTTGATTTGTCTGACAAGGCAATCTTTTTCCAGTCCTTAACAGCCCAGTGTTGACGCTCCTGCACCCACTGGAGATGCACTTACACATTCTTTTGCTGACAACACTGGCACTCGACATGGTCAGTGGCTGTTGTAGCCCTACTGTTGTAGTAACTTGAACCAGCCTGCAACTAGGTTCGATATGTGGTGCTTTTGGAGATGACCTTCTGCACATCAATGTTTAATTCTGCTATGATTTGCCTGTTTGCGGTCCATCTGTTTGCTTGTATGATTCTCACCAGTCACCTTTAACCCCTATGATTTATGAGCTGTTTTCACCCACAGGATTACCAATCACTAGTAATTTTTTGCTTTTCACACCATTCTCGATGTACCCTTGAAACAGCTGTGCATGAAAAGCACAGGAGGATGGCTGTTTGAAAGATGCTGGAACCACCGCACCTAGCACCAACTATTATGCCTCATTCAAAGTTGCTCAGATCACTCGTTTTGCCTATTCTGTCACTCAATCCAACTCTCACTGATGCTTGAAGAGCTGGTCTGCCTGATTTATACTGTCCACCATGACATATTACATGTTGGAATGAACCATTTATGCTACAAGGGGTAGTGTGCCTAATAAAATGGCATCTCAGTGTATATTATGAATTATACAAAAGTGTTGCTGAAATTCTAGACCTTAAATGCACGCGAGAAAATGCATACCATAAATGAAAGTTGAGCACATTTATTCTCACAAATAAGTTGAAAAAGACTATTGCTAGCTTCTTTATCTTTCATTTGATTCCCAATATCAGTACAGTATTTCAACCATTCTTCGAGCTGCAAATAAAATGTGAATTTAAATATTCTTACTGTGAAAATAATTACTACTTACAGTTTAATACTTTATGACTAATGAAAATGAGGAAATAAATGGAATTGGTTTTGTTGAAGATAGCTTATTGATTGGGAAAAAAGATGCAGTGATGGAATAATAAAAAGGTTACATAAAATTTACTACTCATTGAAAAACTAATAAACACCACTAGGTAGTTACTACTGAATTCTAAGAAACAAATAGCCGACTTAAGAACAAGATTTTAAAAATTAAATATTTCCATATTGGGCATGTTAATGACAACTAAAATCTTATTGAATACATGGCTAAAACTCTGAATAATAAGCAACAAGTCTCTTTCACTCTGTCATACTGGAATTTTGTTGTTTAATGTATACCATGTGGGATCAGCCATGGTCTGCTGTGATGTAATCATTGCAGATCAGATCCTACAGCAGTGTCCCATATTCACTGCAGAGTTTCATGCTATCAGTCTTGCCTTGGACCACATAGCAGCTAGGTGTCATCATCAGTGTGTCCTCTACAGGCTTTGATCTCGGTGAGGCATCAGCCTCACCCTATTTTCTCCAAGATCTGCCAGCAGCTCAATTGTCTGGTAGCCACCACCAATATTCTCTTCTGTTGGGTGCCCGGTCATCCCGGGATTAGGGGCAATGACTTGGCAGATGCTGCTGCAAGTCAGCCACACCCCTATCTGACTCTCCGCTGCCGGTTCCATACTTGAACTTCCGGCAGCATTTTTCCACCAAGCTCTGGGCACAGTGACAGAGATCTTGGTCAGAACAGGTTGGTAACAAGCTTTTCAAGATCAAGCCCATTGTCAAACCATAGCAGTCTTGTTTTCACAGGAATTGCAAGGAGGAAGTTATAATTGCTTGGCTCCGCTTAAGTAATTCGTTTATCACTCATTCCTTTCTTCTTCGGGTGGGTGATGAACCTAAGTGTGAGTTTTATGACACCATTCTAATGTTCAAACATATTTTAATCATTTGTCCTGGTTTTAACTTTGAACGATGTTTTTATTTCCCCTTCCATGATTTTATGCTGAGCCCCTTACATTCGGCCCCTAATCCTAGCATGATCCCGGCATTATCTGATGACTCTTTTTTATCCTCTGTCTTTGCTTTTGTATGCTATATGGCTTATTTTAGCACATATTGATTTTATGGCTTTATCTTTTATATCTTGATTTTCCTGAGTCTTTTACACCCAGGTTGGTTTTACATTTTGTATTTTATATTATATTGGTTTTGTCCTTTATGTTTACACTTTTTGCTTTTAATTTTGGTTGTGGGTTTATATGTCTTTTACTCTCTTTTTTACCATGTTTGGCACATTATGGCCTTGTTGCCCATTTGTCATAAACTCCAAACAACCAACCAACCAAGATATACCATGCTTTCAAACATCTATAAAGTATTGGATTATAATCTCCATAATTTACTTATTGAGAAAAAACAAAGAACTCATTAAATAATTAAATTATAAGTGGCTATTACTGTATATTTGATTAAATGTAAAAAATTTAGAAGATAATACAATAGAAGAAAATACAAAGTATTTTCATGAATGAAAATACTTTGTAAATTATCAAAAGGAAATAAAATACTACTGTTCAGATATGCTAATTTTGTTCTCTTTAAAGATGTAAAAAATCAGAATTACTCTTATACTATTTTGATTCCAGTTAATGCCATTTGGCATAAGATGAAAGAGGAAATAAATACTGTAATTATTTTTATTGAAACATCATCATCCACAAGCAGCCATGGGCTACAGAGGTCCAACCAGACCATGCAATTTAGTTCTCCAAGCAAGTCTGTCCTGAGCTACTTCTGCTCATCTGGCCACTGCACACCAATTCTAATAAGGTCCTGTTTGACAATGTCTGCCCACTGCATCCTAGGTCTCCCCCTCTTTCTGAGGCCTTTAGGCACACTGTTCATAACCCTATTCGTCAATCTATAATTATCCATATGGGCAACATGGCCAAACCAACACAGTCTCTCTCTGCACAATATGCTGTTTAAAGGAAGTTGCTGACTCCTTTGCCTAACCTCATCATTAGTTACAAAGCTGAACCACCTAATGCCCAAGATACTGTGTAAACATCTAGAATCAAAAGCATTTAGTTTCCTGTTATCCTGTTTACAAAGTATCCAAGTTTCACTACCATAACTAACCCTGGAAAGAGCCAAACTATTATACAGTCAAATTTTAGTCTTTAGGTGTATATGCATATTTCACCACACTATCCATAGATTCTTAAAAATCCTGGCAGCAATCCCTATCCATCTGTTAATCTCATGCTGCACATCACCTGCATCTGTTACATAGCTCCCAAGATAATTAAATTATGACACCTGCTCAATATTGCAACCATTTAGATTAACTGAATCAGAGCCTGCCTGACCAATTTTCATCACTTTAGTTTTCTCTCTGTTTATAACCAAACCTACTGTAATACCAGTTTCATCAACAGTTCGAATGAAAGAGTTCATCTCATCAACATCATTTCCTACTCTACTACCAGTTTCATCAACAGTTTGAATGAAAGAGTTCATCTCATCAACATCATTTGCCAAAAGGGCTAAATCATCAGCAATTTCTAAATCAGAAATTTTCGTATCTCAAGCCCATTTAAGGCCAAAATCTTTCCCTTGAAATGAATTTTGCATAACATAATCAATAACCAAACTAAAGCGAAAAGGAGACAAAATGCACCCAGTCAAACACCAGAAGTAATGCTAAACCAATTGCTACAAGACTTATCAACTCTCACATATGACTCAGTGTTATTATAGAGAGCTTTCATTATGTTAATTAACTTGTCCGGTATACCATATGATCTCACAATCAACCAAAAATTAATGAAGATCAACAGAATCAAAAGCCTTTTTGAAATCAACAAAGCTAGCAACCAAAGGTTTCTGAAACTCTAAACATTTCTCAAGAATCTGCCTAATTGAAAATATCTGATCCACACATCCCCTAACTACTTCTGAATCCACATTGCTCATCACGCAATTGACTGTCAACCAGATTCTTAATTCTATTAAGCACAATCATGCAAAGAACTTTCCCTGGAACAGATAGCAGTCTGATACCCCTATAGTTATCACAAGAACTGCGATCACCTTTTTTGAAAATAGGGACAACAATAGCTCTGTTAAAAAGCTTAGGAACCATGCCATTATCATAAAAGATATTCAAAATTTCAGTCATCCAAGTGGTAACCGAAACATTCCCAGTTCTAAGCATTTCTGTAGTAATTTCATCTACCCCTGGGGATTTATGAAGTTTAAGTTTAGAAACAGTCAAAATAACTTCAGATTGTGTTATAGGGACAACATTAAAGCCACCAATGCATCTATCATCATTGCAAACAATGGGAGTAGAACTAACCACATTGTTTAGAACATCACTGAAATGCTCAGCCCACCTAGTCATGACAGAATCCTCCCCTTCTATAACCTTACCTTGTTTATCCTTCAATCCTTGTATGCCTGTCCGTTTTCTACCACATAAAACATTAACTATCTGGTACAGCTCTCTGCTGTTGTGCTGCCTAACTGCTTCCTCAGCTTTGTCAGCCAAGCCATCAAGCCAAAGATTCTTCTCAGTAGCTAACTGATCCTTTACACATTTATTAAGCTCTCTGTAATCCTTTCTATTAGGACTAGTAGGGTACTGATTAAGGACATTCCTGCAGTTCCTTCTTTCTGAAATAAGCTCAAGTGCCTTATCACTTAAATAATTCTGCCTCCTCTGCTCCTTTTTCCTAAAAGAGTACTGTTAGTTTCCAAAAAAGCCTGCTTAAAATGGCCCCATTCTTCCTCAACTTCAGTATTAAGCATACCATGACTGTCATAATGACTAAGTAACCTATCATGGTAAGCTTTAGCTATAACTAGGTCTTTCAGAGCTTAAGTATTAAAAGTAAATTTTTTAACCCTAGCACAACACTTTTTAAGTTTAAGTTGCAAGACACTTTTAACAAGGTAATGGTCAGATCCAATTTCAGCTCCCCTACATGACGTGGTATTCCTAACAGAACTAGCCCATTTGCTGTTAATTCCATGGCCAAGTGGTTAGCACGCTTGTCTACTGATCTAAGGGACCTGGGTTCGAGCCCTGGATTAGGCATGGATGTGTGTGTCGTTTTTCTGCTGAGGTCCTGCCATCCTCTCAGATCTCCTACTGTGGCATATAAACTGACAGGCTCCTGTCAGACCTCTGTGGCAAGCAGCTGCTTGAGGGGGTATTTTTTTTTTAAATATATAATTAATCATATCCTTATGCAGCCCAACAAGTGAAACCCATATGTATTTATGTATGTCGTGGTGTTTGTAATACGTGTTAGTTATTCTGAAATCATTGAGTTTACTTACCTGTAGGAGACTTTGCCCATTGCCATTGCAGCTACCGATACCAAAAGGGCCTATCACCCCTCCCCAAAGGTCAGAGTCAGTACCAACTTTGGCATTGAAGTCACCTAGAACAAGGGTAATATCTCCTTTCTTGACAGAATTCAAAATATCCTGAAGTTGTCCGCAAAACCTATCCTTCTCATCCTCATCAGCATCCTCAGTGGGGGCATAACAGCAGATAACATTCAAGTCTTTAACACTTGTCTGAAATTTTGCTGTAAGAAACCTTTCATTAATCACTCATATCCTAGAAGAGCATCACTAGCATGTCTGTTGAGAAGCAGACCCACACCTTGGTGATGTTTGTTATCTTCCCTCCCTGAAAAGAGAAATTTAAGATTATTTTTAAGAATCTGACCTTTATCTGTCCATCTGGTCTCTTGCAGGCCGAGAATATCGAGAGGTGGAATACTTGTGTGAAGACATGAAGAGAAAAAGCTCTGTGCAGAGTCCTCACATTCCAACTACCTATGGAAAGAAATGGTTAGTGGGATGTTTAAAGAAACTGTTTATTGAGAGAGTGAATGCCGACAATATCAAACAGCCCCCTAATCGCAGACATGGGGCAAAGACCCGTTCTCCCACCACTAAAGGCTGAAGCCAGCTACACTGGAAGACTTCCCCCAATGTAGAATTTGATGATGCCAGTAGAATCATGAGTGTGGCAATTCTATAGAAATAACCGGATAGAATCTTTCATATGTCCTTCGGGCAGTCATTGGAAGCAAGCTGAAACATAGTGCAACATCTCATATGATGTTGCTTCCTTACAAGTTATTCCATCCTCCTCCATTGCTGTTGCAACATCTTACATTGTTTGCTTACAGACAGGTTTCCATCTCCATCCTGGCTTAACATTCAGCATAATTTTTTCTCATCCTGATCCACTAAAGGAGTTGCGCATCTGCAACTCCCGACTTTTGATTGACACCTGCTAATGAGCGTGTTTAGAACATGTCCCTCTTGCATCATAGCTAGGGTGAGCATCAGATTATGCAAATGTTTTTCCCAATGAAAAACACACACGTGTCAGTTGTATGGCACATATATACTAAGTGACGTTAGGTCACAGAATTAGTAGGCTAAGAGTTAGTAATGATAGTGGAGATAATCAGTATGAGATAGTAATGAGAATGATGTTAGCTGAGAAGTTTGCCAGTTTGAGATGGATCTTTCAAGTCTCACATATGTGTCCTAAGGAGTACTACAATGTAATTGGTCATTTTCCATAGATATATCAAGAAATTTTATCAGATAACCATTTGTTTAGGAAAGAGAAATAGGATACTGAAATGCATTGATTAATTATGAGGCAATGAGTTCTGTTCAGAATTAAAAGTAATAGCATTCACAATAATACATAGCTGCAGAATTCTGAAATGAGATAATTTATAAGTTTTAATTTATTTTAAACGAAGCATTTTAACACTTTAGTATTTTAAGTCTTTAGCAACAATATTTTTAGAAATGTAAAAAAAAATCAGGAAATACGTTTCACATTTCTTAAGAAGTACAAACAAAAAATTATAACAATGTGAAGCTATAAAGAATAATTCTTTATACAAATTAGAGATGTAAAAGAAATGAAGATGACATCTGAAGCAATTCAATTTTCATTCCTGGAGAAACAATCAAATATATGTCCTAATTTCTTTAATTTTACCTTTTTAAAGTTTTACATTATATACAACTCTGCCTAATTAATATATAAAAATACACTTCTCTTACTTTAAAGTTATAAACAGCTTACTTAATACTTACCACATAGCAATAAAAAACATTATGGTCATTACCGATGAAACACCACCAAAGTAGTGCTTTATGATGGGTATAAACTGCTGATGGAGATGACATTTTTAAAATATCTTTAATTATTATATTTGCTATAAAAGTAAAAGACTATAATTTTATTATATATCTAAAAATGTATTCCAAATTTTATATTTGTTACATAAACATCAAATTGTGTAGCACAACAATATATATTTAAAGTACTAAGAATTATCATACTTTATAATTTAGGAAACATTAACATTTTAAAATATGAATTTAAAAAGAATTCTAATAGCTTAGTGCATAGGTACATAAATTAAGTGACAAACTGTTGTGGGGAGGGGGGAGGGGACAAAGGCAACTTTGAGGAGTTTATAAGATATTGTTCAATTTTCTAGAAACTGCAGGTAAAATATTTCTACTCTTGAACAGCATATGACATACATAAGTCATGAAGAAAGAGATCAAGTGAACATATTTTCACTGAATATGCTAAGACACAAACTGGCTAGAATTGAAAACTGAGATGTTAAGGGACTAATGACTATCTTAAATGTTTATCTAGATTAGAAAAATATATAATATACATTTTGAGTAACATATTTTTGTGAAGTTAGTCTTTTTTAATGAATTTCTTTTTTAAAGATACCACCAAGATATAGATAATTATTCATCATAAGCAATTGAAGTTTACAACATCACAAACAATAAAACAAAGAAATATAACACATTTGTACTAAGAAAAGTTTCTAAAGTGAAAAAAAATAAATTATTTTCTCAACTTGGCTGCGATCTTATTTGTTAAAAGCCTATGAATCGTTTAACTGGCTTGTTAAGTTCAACAGATTTCTTTTCCCTTCTCTCACTTAACCTCAAAGTACACCCATCCCTCAATTTACACAGAAGAAAATGCTTTGGTTTTACACAGTCAAAAAAATGGAACCAGTTTTGGTTTTACATGGTCATTAAAATGCTACCAGTTTGTTTTACACAATTATAGCCTATTTTACACAGTATGATTTTGATTTTGTATGTATGAAGATATAAAACTGGCATCATAAAGTAAAAATCGACTAAATTATTTTAGTAGATACAATTTATTTCTAATATTTTCAAAAATAAATAGAAAATAGTAAATTTCAAAATTAATAAAATCATCATCTGTAACAAGTTATATTTATAGTCTTTTGCTTAAATTGTATTTTTGTCATTGTACTGCAATCTGTTTCACATTATCTTAATAAACCTGTTTTTGATCAGCAGTGAGATCTAACTTTCCTTGACTGAATTCTTTCAGGCTAGTAAAAACCATGTTTTATCTCATTCTAAATAGATAAATTACAGACTAAATATGGCTGATTCATAGATACACTGTTTCTTAAAATATCAAATAAATACCAATTTTACAAAATAAAGCCTTCAGTGCTAGTACAAATGCTTAATTTCTAATTTACATTCAGTTAATAAATATTCTTCTTTCAAATTTCTCTTTTCAAATTCGACAGTATAAATCTACATTAATGAGGAGTATTTTTTGTGACCAAAAAGAAGCATATGAAAAATTAATTTAAGCTTATCTGAATTAGTACAAATAAAGTACAATTTTTATCATCTAGAAATGCTCTAATTCTTTTTTTTTTGAAATTCTAATTTTTTTTACCTCTAATTCTAAATAGTATAGGAAAACTGTAGTTATAGAAAGGAGATATTTTCTCTCTAAGTGGAATAGCTGAATAAAGAAGAGTTACTATATAGTATTCAGTAATAAATTATCACAGGAAAAGTCCTGTAGACAAGGAACACTTGGAAAAATGAGTTGAAAAAAATTGGTTGTCCTGACTGGGATTCAAACCCAGGTCTCCCAGAAGCATGTCAGGCATCTTAACTGCTAGACCACCATGGATGGTTACAGAATGCCATCCTTGGGAAGCTTTAGTTCCAAGACAAGTGTCTCTCAAAAGCATCTTGTGAATTATATAAAATATACATTTTCCACCATGCTATCCTCCTCCTCCTCCTCAAGCAGCCATGGGATATAAAGGTCCAAACAGATTATGCAATTTAGTTCTCCAAACACATCTTTCCTGAGCTATATCTGCAGCATCTGGCCACTGTATAACAAATCTAATAAGGATTTGTTTGACATTGTCTGCCCACTATATTCTAAGTCTCCCCCTCTTTCTAAGGCCTTTAGGCACACTGTTCATAACCCTATTTGCTAATCTATAATTGTGCATACAGGCAACATGGTTCAACCAAGTCTCTCTCTGCACTATATGCTGTTCAAAGGAGGTTGCTGACTCCTTTGCCTAACTTCATCTTTACTTACAAAGTTACTGCATCTAGAATAATAATATAAGCATCTAGAATCAAAAGCATCAAGTTTCCTGTTATCTTGTTTACAAAGGGTCCAAGTTTCACTACCATAATTAACTCTAAAAAGAATCAAATTATTATACAGTTCTCCACATCCTCCATAGATTCTTACATCCCAGCAGCAATCCCCATTTGTCTGCTAATCCCATGCCGCATGTCACCAGTATTTGTTACACAGCACCCAAAATAATTAAACTGAGACACCTGCTCAAGAATACAACTTTTCAGATTAGCTGAACAATGCCTGCCTGGCCAATTTTCATCATTTTAGTTTTCTCTCTATTTATCACCAAACCTACTCTACTACCATTCTCATTATCAGCTCTAATGAAAGAGTTCATCACATCAACATCATTTGCCAAAAGGGCTAAATCATCAGCATAATCTAAATCAGAAATTTTCAGATCTCTAGACCAGCCATTCCCAACCTTTTGAAAGTAGAGGATCCTTAATTTGAAAAATATGGCGGCATTGTATTTTAACTGCTTAACCATCTCAAAAGTGAATATCTTGCAGACCCTCTCAGATGTTACAGTGCAATTACACACCACAGGTTGCGAACCGCTGCTGTAGACCATTTAAGCCCAAAAACTTTCCCTTGTAGTGAGTTTCACATAACATAATAAATAAACAAACTAAGAAAGGAAGGAAAGTAAACTAAGTAAAGAGGAAAGGAGACAAAATGAACCATAGAACCCTTGTCGAACACTAGAAGCAATGCTAAACCAATTGCTACAAGGTTTACCAACTCGCACATATGACTCTGCATTATTAAAAAGCTTTCATTATGTTAACTAACTTGTCAAGGTATGCATACAATCTCATGATCAACTATAAATTATGACGATCAATAGAGTTGAAGCCTTTTTGAAATCTGCAAAGCTCGCAACCAAAGGTTTCTGAAACTCTTAACATTTCTCAAGAATCTGCATAAGTGAAAAAAATTTAATCTATGCATCCCCTACCAATTCTGAATCCACAATGCTCATCACGCAATTGTCTGTCAACCAGATTCTTAATTACATTAAGCACAATCATGCAAAGAACTTTACCTGGAAAGGAAGTAGATTAATACCACTATAGTATAACAAGAACAGTGATCATCTTTTTTAAAAGTAGGGATTATAACTTTGGTAAAATCCTCAGGAACAATGCCTTTATCATAAAAGATATTCAAATTTCAGTCAGCCATGTGGTAAAAGAAATATTTCCAGCTCTAAGCATTTCAGTAGTAATTTCATCTACCCCTGGAGATTTCTGTAGTTTAAGTATAGAAATAGTCATAATAATTTTAGATGTGTGATATAGGACCAACATTTAAGCCAGTAATGTATCTATTCTCATTACAAACAATGGGAGAGAACTAACCATATTGTTTAGAACATCTCTGAAATACTCAACCCATCTAGCCATGACAGAATCCTCACCTTCAATAACTTTACCTTGTCTATGCATTCCCTACACAAAACCTTTTCCCCCTCTACACAAAACATTAACTATCTGGTACATGTCTCTGCCATTATGCTGTTTCCCTCCACTTTGTCAGCCAACCCATCTAGCCAAAGATTTTTTATCAGCTCCTAACTGATCCTTTACATATTTATTAAGCTCTGTGTAATGTTTTCTGTTAAGACTAGTAGGGTATTGATTTAGGACATTCCTGCAGTTTGTTCTTTTTGAAATAAGCTCAAGTGCCTTATCACTCAAATAATTCTGCCTTCTCTGCTCCTTTTTTCCTAAAAGAATATTGTTAGTTTCCAAAAAAGCCTATTTAAAATGATCCCATTCTTCCTCAACTTCAGTAGTAAGCACACGACTGTTACAATGATTAAGTAACCTATCACGGTAAGCTTTGGCTATAACTGGGTCTTTCAGAGCTTCAGTATTAAAAGTAAATTTTTTAACCCTAGCACAACACTTTTTAAGTTTAAGTTGCAATACACTTTTAACAAGGTAATGGTCAGATCCAATTTCAGCTCCCCTATATGACCTGTATTCCTAACAGAACTAGCCCATTTGCTGTTAATTAATATATAATCAATCATATTCTTATGCAGTCCATCTGGTGTAACCCATGTGTACTTATGTATATTGCGGTGTTTGTAATAAGTGTTAGTTATTCTGAATCCATTGAGTTTACTCACCTGTAGGAGATGTTGCTCACTGCCATTGCAGCTACCAATACCAAAAGGACCTATTACCCATCCTCATAGGTCAGAATCAGTACCAACTTTGGCACTGAAGTCACCAAGAACAAGGATAATATCTCCTTTCTTGACGGAATTCAAAATGTCCTGAAGTTATCCATAAAACCCATCTTTCTCATCATCATCAGCATTGTCAGTGGGGGCATAACAACTTATAACATTCAAGTTTGCAAATTAGAAAATGATATATTCAAGTATTAAACTATGTATTTTTATGTGAAAAACAAACTAGGGTGCATGTTAAAAAATGTTTGTGATAATCAATCATATTGATATTCACAGCTTTATGATTTTTTTTTTATAGCTATAGTTTGTAGCTATTTATAAAACAACTATGGTACATCATTTTGGATATTACATGAGAAATTA
This sequence comes from Ryuthela nishihirai, assembly GCA_038380435.1. NCBI lineage: Eukaryota > Metazoa > Arthropoda > Arachnida > Araneae > Heptathelidae > Ryuthela > Ryuthela nishihirai. The sequence goes on along the minus strand of JAWZYU010000001.1, from coordinate 88,256,121 downwards.
TAATTTTTGCAAAAAATTATAAAGTTGATGAAAGTGTAATACTTAAATTATTGAGATTATTTAAAAGATGTAAAGTTATGGTTATCAAATCTAGCACTACTGAATCTATATTTTAAAATTTTAAAGTTAGTACTATATTAATATTTAGAAGAATGGGGCTCTCATTGCTCACTGCAATGGCAAAGAAACTGCATTCCAATTATAATCAGAAATTTTGATTACTGATTTTGGTTAGTGTTTGTGCAAAAATGCTTTAGAGAGGGAGTGCCTTTTTTTTCACCACCAGAGTACTGAATTAAATTCCCTATGAGCCATATGCAAATTTTGTGGCTTGCAGATAATTTAGATATTATAAAAACATTAGAATATATGTTTACAAATATGAACTATGAAAAATGTTGTGAAATTTATTAAACATATAAATAGAATTTTATTTTTATTTTTTCGTTTAGCATTGAAATCATAGTCTTTTTTTACAATTTACTTTTAAGGTTATTCAATATTAGTGGCATAACATGCTCTTACATCATAGTTCGATAAATTCAAAAGATTGTATTATGTAAGTTTCAAATTAACTATTTGTCAGATCTATCTGATTTTGAAATGGCCACATCCAATATTATACATAATAAGAATCACACATTTCCTGTTTCCATCTGATAGCATCTTTGATGTTATAGATAAGTAAATTTCCATGACCTGTCATTCAAAAGTAATCAGAATGGCCTTTGTAATTCCACACAGTATTGGAGGCACAACAATTTTGTTTTAATGTACCAACACCATCAAATGGAAAATTTAGTACCTTACATTTCAACAGACTGTAAAATTACAGAAATTGTACAGTATCTTTTAATACCTTTCTTCAGGTGTATAATACAATATCATTGGTATGAAACGTGCCATTATAGCATGATCTAAGAATTATACATAATTATTACATATATGTAACCATATCAATACGTTAGAACTCCTTTAATGAGGCAACCTTGGGATATGTGTGTTGGATCATACACCGGTCTTACGAAATTAAAAACGTCATGGAAAGTGCTCAGTGTTTTTATTGTGCATATAAGCAACATATTCATGTAACATATACTCATGATGCTTTTGCATTATTCATGTTTTATGATGAAATATTTGGCTCTTTGGAAAATGAACATCACACTTAGCCTTAACTGGTGTAGTGGTTGTTACTGTTATCCAACAGTCCAAACTTTGTGTATTGTGTTAGCTCTATCTGAGGCAGTAGTCAACAGTGACTTTGGTCTGAGTAAAGCATGTCCTTGTATGAGAAGGCCTGTAAAAGCTAAGAGTAGCTTCTAGGATTCTTCTCTATCCTACATGCTGCAAATGAAAAAAATAATGAAATAACTTAGACTCCATTGACTGCTGCAATTCATTTCACTTCTGTTACTATAATTCTATCAGAACAAAACACAGTTGACAGAGGGAACTGTTTTAGTAACTGAATAACTTGTCACCTTGAGTATTGCACTTCTACCCAGGTATAGTTATTTTGCTTTGTGGAAGCAAACTGAGCATACATGCACATATCAGAACGCTGTTCTATCTACTGACAGGGATAGAAACAAAATAAGAGTGTAAAAAGAATTGGTACTTGTAAGTTATTATCATCTATAGCAATTATTTATCACCAACTTTAAATAGTAAAAGGGTTAATTACTCTATGGTAATGATCAGTACCTAGCTCTGAATGCCATCAATCATAACAATTATTTAACTCCCTAAGAAAAATACAAAATAATAATTTAATTCTTGAAAGTGATGACAAAGATCTATTATTTTAAACCTTCCTAGCATTAATAGAATAGCATCTTGTTAGAACTATACCAAGAGCTTGAACAAATTGAAAACACATGGCAAATAGATTACCACTTACTCACCTTCATCAAGACCCGGTGTTTCTTGATAGATCTGTTTTCTTTGAAGTTCATATGTACAAATCTATTTATAAAATATAAGATGGGTATGAATAAGAATATTTTGTTAATCAGCTATAATATAAAAATATAGCTTTTACACCAATGAATACTCCATAATAATGGAATTGTTTGAAATTCTCAAAAGATGAGGAAGTATATTATATATATACCAAGAGATTATTGAATTATGACCACTCTATCACATGTTTTGTCAATAGAAACTTTGAAAGTTATTGAACATAACCATGTTACATGTTCAATAACTTTGAAAATAAACATTTTATGGGAAAATGTGACAAAAGGTAAATTAAAGATCTCAATCAATTTTACCGAAATATTGGTTTCCCACTGCAGTTTTTCATTAGTTAAATAGTTATGGAAATTTGAACATTTAACAACAAAAATGCTAGACAAAAGAATTTACCTTTGAAGTTAATTGAAACTGAAATAAGAAGTATTATTTTAAACCATTTCATAAATAAATAATATTTTAAAAATGTGCACAAATAATTTCTGCAACATTCATTACATGCTTTGATAAATTTGTTATAGCATACTGAGGCTCTTACACATTAAAACTTGCATACCTGTTTAATACTGAACGAATATAGTTGAAAATCAAGATTTAGATAGATTTGGTTGAGGTCTTTAAATTATCCTCAGTAACATTTTCTCATAAAATTTTTATTTTAGAAGTTATAGATCTTCAAAATTAACTTCCCATTAATAAAACATGGGGTGAAGTGGTCATAATTCAATGGCAGCTGAATGTACAGGGTATTTCAAAAAGCTGGTTTTAACAAGATGCTGCAACCTTCTACTTTATTTTTCTATTTAAACTTGAAAAAAGACACAAATTTCAAAAGATGCAAATTAGACATATATCTACCTTTACAACAGATGTTGAAAGTGATTTCCTGCAACCTGGATGCAGATTCGTACCCGTTTTATGACATTTGCAGCCACCTTTTGTAATGTTTGTTTTCTTATGTTTAAAATCTCTCTTTCAATGTTAGCCTTAAGGTAGTGTATGAGGATTCTTTTGAAACATTACACATTTGAGATATCCCCAAAGAAAAAAATCTGGAGGAGTAAGAACTGGGGATCTTGGGGACCACAAATTTTTTGAATTCAAATGATCACCAAAAAATTCCTGCAACATGGCCATTGTGTCATTTGTAGTATGGGCGGTCGCAGCATCTTGTTGAAACCAACACTCTCATTCATTTACATCCAACAGTGCAATAAACTATTGGATGAGGCCCTGATAAACTTAACCAGTTACAGTTGAGTAAAAAAATAAAGGCCCTATCACACGATGACAGGAAATTGCACATCAAACACCAATTTTCCATGTGTGTAATGGTTGTTCGTGAAAAGTGTGAGAATTTTCACTGCTCCATATTTGATTGTTTTGACTATTCACATACCCATCCAAGTGAAACCAAGCCTCATTACTGAAATAAACACAGTCCAACACCTCAGTTCCATTTTCATCAACAAAAAAATAAAGCCAATGATAGTACTGTAAACGTTTTCATGGTCCAGTTCTTTCAGTTAATGAATGACATCAATGAGGTAGGCATGAAATTTTAACTTCTTTTTAGTCCTGAAAACAGTAGCTGGCGACGGTCCAACCTGTAAAGATAACTTTCTAAGAGATTTTCTGGGTGAGCGAGTTAAATGCTGACACACATCATCAAGAACTTCAGTAGTTAACAGTGATGGCCGGCCTGGGCTCTTTCGATCCTGTACAGACCCAGTGTCACAAAATTTATCAATCAAATGAGATATTGTTGACTGTTGGAAACTGCAGACTGAGGAAACTTCAACTCAAATTCCTCTCTCACATGTTTGTAAGATTTGTACACACAATAAGTCTCAACAATAAATACATGTTCATTTTTGGAAAACGACATAGCTGACACAACACAAAGGAATGAATGCTTGAGTGAGACTAGCGTGTGACAAGGTCATTTCAACTGCTAAAGGCTGTTAACCTTGAGTACAGTAATGCCAACTGACTAATATTATGGCATAAAATGTACATGCATGTAAGTTCTACTCTCTTATATTTAGGGTTGCATTCTTTTTGAAACACCCTGTAGATATATATATATACTAGGTGTAACTTAAGTGTGTACAAATTCAGGGACATATTCTAGTGTCCAAAAGAAGAAAAAAAAGTCCAAGAACCTTTATTTCTAAGTTATAAGTTATGTCACATACAAGTTATTTTAGAACAACTATTCAAATAGCTTTATGTCTACTGCATATTCCCGAGCTTAGCCATATGTGCCTCGAAAGAACTGCAGCAATTAGTTGAAGCTGCCTGTGAAACCGTTATGACCACTATAGGAATCTTTGAACATTTGGGTTGGGTTGTTTTACCTCTAGGCAGCACTTTTTTGCACACCATGGGCTAAATGGCCAGGTCACAAGGAACCCGAAGGCTCAGAGAAGGTTGGGGGAGGGGACCCACTGGAACAGCTGTTGGGAGAGAGATGGTAGCCTCCCGTCAAGGCCATCCAAGCATGTTCTTTAATGTGCACAGGGTATGGTTCTCTCGCACACAGGGCCACTGCTTAACATCCCATCCAATGGACGGCGGCCTTTCTAAGCCCATCGGTGTCCCCTACTGACCATGGGCAGGGCGGGGAATTTTGTGGAGATAAATCTCAACGCTGACCCAGCTGGGACTGGAACCTGGAAAGTACAGATTACACGAATCTTTGAACATATTCAGTGATAATTATTATAGGCTGAAGCTTGCATCCATTTTCAAGGATAGTGCTTCAAACAATTGTTGCAACATAATTTGAATGCCATAACTTCTAAATAAAACATTTCCAGATACAGTTTGATAGAATTTTTTCTTCCTTTAGACTATGGAATATGTTCCTGAATTTGTGCTGAGAACCTACATTACACAGTGCATATAAATGTTCATTCAAAGAGAAGTTGCAATTGCACATTTTAAAAACGTATGTAAATATTTTCTTCAATATAAAAACTCATCCTTGATTAAAGTAGAAGTAGCTCTTTATTCACTTAATCTTCAATAAATGGTACCGAAGAATTTAAGTTTTTTCTTGGATGGCAGAAATATACAAGGAAGAATAAACATAATATATTTAGAATTTCAATCACAACTCAACATGTTGATATATTACAATAATGATTGTAATTTCAGACATACTAATTTCCATCATCAGATTGCATATTCAATGATCAATTTATAATGTTATGCAACATTTAAAATATAATCACTATTTATTTGTTGCTAGCCTTTGTATAGCACATGCCTTTGCATGCATTGTGTGTATAATATGCATATTGAGTTTGCTGCCATATGGCTTGAGAATATTGTCGAATGACATTAAAACTGGTGAATACAATTATAAGTTATGGTTTCTCTTAAATGTATTGCAACCAAGATATTTTTATGCGAAAAGTTTATGGGTTTTTTTTATCTCTTAGTGGCATTTTTGTGCAAGCAATGGGCTAAATGGTGAAGTCACAAGGACCCCAAGGGCTCAGACTTGGGTAACGGAAGAAGATCCATATGTTGGAGCTGTAACTCAGCTCATGAAAATATGGCTCAATAATCCATTAGTGTTATAAACACTGACTGGAAACTTGAACAAAGAGACTGAAAACATAATATCAGTAGCTTCTGACATTACATTGATAGGATCGTTTTATTAATGTCCTTTTTCACTGAAAGGGTTTCCAGTTTACTGCAAGATAGCACTGATCATTGCTGCTGCATAGTACAGCAGATAATGCATCAGATAACCACTTGTTTGGTATGTATATCATCTAACCTGCTGCAGCTAAGTCCCTAGCTTGTTTGAGATGGTTTTAACTACCCTATCTTAATTATATATTACAATGTTAGTTGTTAGTAAATTAAACTTTCTGCACTGTGAATTGATTTTTTAATTAAAAAGAAAATTATTATCTGAGATAAATTACATACTTACAGCCAAAAGAAAAGTTAAATGCTTCAGTGTAATTATAGGAAAATGTGGTTGATCAGCATTCAGTGTTGTAAAACATACCAGATGAGGCAGTAGCACATGAAGAGGTAAAATTCTAAAGTAGAAGCAGAGTATGCAATTTTTAATTAAAATATGCATTATTATATACTAAATTATCTGATAATTCAATAGCAAATAAAATTTCCATAGTCAGGTCAGACTTCCTTTGAAAGATTAAACATTATTATGAGAAAAAACTGCTGAAAACAGCAGTTCCTTTCCCGTAATAATATTTAATTTATATTTGATTGCAAGCAAGTTGATTGCTCAGTTTCGCTTGCACACAAAAGTATGGTACAGTTTTAACATGTAAAGACATAAAGGAATGACATTATTCATAAACTAATAGTGTAGAGCATTGGTTCTCAATCTATGGTCTGCAGACCACTTGTATTCTGTGATATCATAGTAGGTGGTCAGCAGTGCTAATTTATAATTCTCTGTAATTTCTTTTTAATTTTGATCAGTAAGTCTTCATTAAATATAATTTTTTAAATATTAAGAAAAATCTATGAAAACCAAAAGCAGTTGCACACCTGGGTGAATTAATTTCCAAATTGAATGGTTAACTTATCTCCATTGGAGTGGAGACTTGAGGTTTCCTGTAATTTGAATTTTCTTTAGGAAATTTTATGTATCAATATTCATTTCACATATTTATCATCATTATCCTCCTCAAGCAGCGATGGGCTATGGAAGTTCAACCAGATTATGCAATTTAGTTCTACAAACACATCTCTCCTGAGCTGCATCTCACCACTGTAGACAAATTCTAACAAGGTCCTGTTTGACATTGTCTGTCCACCACATCCTAGGTCTCCCCCTCGTTCTGAGGCCTTTAGGTACACTATCCATAACCCTATTCGCTAATTTATATTATGCATACAGGCAACATGGCCAAACCCATGGAGTCTCTCTTTGCACAATATGTTGCTCAAAGGATGTGTTGCTGACTCCTTTGCCTACCTCATCATCACTTACAAAGTTGAACTACAACAAAGTTGCCCAAGATACTGCATATGCATCTAGAAACAAAAGCATCAAGTATCCTGTTATCATGTTTGCAAAATGTTCAAATTTCACTACCATAACTAACTCTAGAAAGAACCAAACTATATACTGTCTAATTTTAGTCTTTAGGTGTATATGCCTATTTTTCCACACTCTCTATAGATTCTTAAAAATCCCAGGAGCAATCCCTATTTGTCTGTTTAATCCCATGCTGAACATCACCAGTATCTGTTACATAGCTCCCGCAATAAGTAAACTGAGATACTTGCTCAAGAATGCAGCCATTCAAAGCAACTGAAGCACCATCTGCCTGACCAATTTTTATCACTTTAGTTTTCTCTCTGTTTATAATCAAATCTACTCTGCTACCGGTTTCATCAACAGCTCGAATGAAAGAGTCCATTTCATCAATGCCATTTGCCAAAAGGGTTAAATTATCAGCATAATCTAAATCAGAAATTATCAGATCTTCAGACCATTTAAGGCCAAAATCTTTCCCTTGCACTGAATTTCGCATAGCATAATCAATAACCAACCTAAAGAGGAAAGGATATAAAATTTATCCTTGTCGAACACCAGAAGCAATGCTAAACTAATTGCTACATGCTTTACCAATTCTTACACACTACTCAGTGTTATTATAGAGAACTTTCATTATGTTAACCAACTTGTCAGGTATGCCATACAATCTCACAATCAACCACAAATTATGATGATCAACAGAGTTGAAAGCATTTTTGAAATCTACAAAGCTAGTAACCACAGGTTTCTGAAACTCTAAAAATTTCTCAAGAATCTGCTTAAGAGAAAAAAATCTGATCTACTACTTCTGAATCCCTACTACTTCTGAATCCACATTGCTCATCACACAATTGTCTATCAACCAGATTCTTAATTCTATTAAGCAATCATGCAAAAAACTTTACCAGGAATAGAAAGTAGGCTGATACCCCTATAGTTATCACAAGAACTGTGATCACCTTTTTTAAAAATAGTAACAATAATGACTTGTAAAATCCTTAAGAATAATACCTTTATAATATAATAGATTTTAAAAATTTCAATTAGTCATTTGGTAACAGAAAAATTTCCAGCTCTAAGCATTTCAGTAATAATTACATCTACCCCTGGGGATTTATGTAGTTTCAGTTCGGAAATAGCCAAAATAACTTCAGACTCTGTTATAGGGCAACGTTAAAGCCAGTAATGTATGAATCATCATTACAAACAATGGGAGTAGAATTAACCACATTGTTTAAAATGTCACTGAAATGCTCAGCCCACCTTGTCATGACAGAATCCTCACCTTCTATAACCTTATCTTGTTTATTCTTCAATCCCTGTATACCTGTCCATTTTATACCATATAAAACATTAATTATCTGGTACAGCTCTGTGCTGTTGTGCTGTCTAATTGCTTCCTCGGCTTTGTCAACCAAGCCATCAAGCCAAAGATTTTTATCAGCAGCTAACTGATCTTTTACACGTTTATTAAGTTCTCTGTAATGCTTTCTATTAGGACTAGTAGGGTATTGATTAAGGACATTCCTGCAGTTCTTTCTTTTTGAAATAAGCTCAAGTGCCTTATCACTCAGATAATTCTGCCTCCTCTGCCCCTTTTTTCCTAAAAGAGTACTGTTAATGTCCAAAAAAGCCTGTTTAAAATGATCCCATTCTTCCTCAACTTCAGTAGTAAGCAAACCATGATTGTCACAATGACTAAGTAGCCTATCATGGTAAGCTTTAGCAATAACCGGGTCTTTCATAGCTTCAGAATTAAAGGTAAATTTTTTTACCTCAGCACAACACTTTTTAAGTTTAAGTTGCAAGACATTTTTAACACGGTAATGGTGGTCAGATTCAATTTCAGCTCCCCTATATGACCTGGTATTCCTAAAAGAACTAGCCAATTTGCTATTAATTAATATATAATCAATCATATTCTTATGCAGCTCATCTGGTGAAACCCACATGTACTTATGTATGTTGCAGTGTTTGTAATAAGGATATATATTCTGAAACCATTAAGTTTACTTATCTGTAGGAGACATTACCCATTGCAGCTACCAATACCAAAGGGACCCACTGTAATGCTCTCACCTTAAACTGCCCCACATGACATCTTCTCCTTAAATCTCTCAAATAACATCATATAAATCTGCTTAAATACTCCTTATAAACTTCACCAAATATTTGGCTAATCATCTTCAAAGGCCTATACAGGCCAGATGAATCTCGAGGTACAATGTCGTCACCAGCAAGGCCACATGATTTCATGTTAAGGTAGAAGGTAGCCATCTGAAGTACTTTGCTATCCTGGTGATGTGCTTGTGACTGTCCTCTTCTTCATCTACAAGGTGAGTTCGTCATATATCATATATAACGTATGATATATGATTCGTGCTGCTATCTAGCAGAGAACCAACATTGAATTCAACTCATTAATTTTATCTAATTATTCTCTTTATTAGAGGAATCCTTCTGACTCTCCGAAAATCAGTACTTATCAACCAAATCCAACTTGGGCAGCTCTTCTGGGAAAAGTAAATGCATCATGCCTAGGTGAGACTTCCCACAGCTGGGATCAAACTTGGGACCCCAACAAGCACTGCTGAGAGGCAATGACTTAATCCAAAACATCAAGAGGCTAGCCCTGAAGGTCATCACCATGCTATCACCCCTCCCCCAATCTGAGGTCTGTACCAACTAGAGCATTGGGGTCACTTTGAACAAGGGTAATATCTCCTCCCTTGACAGAATTCAAAATATCCTGAAGTTGTCTTTAAAAACTATCTTTCTCATCCTCAGTGGGGGCATAACAACAGATAACATTCAAGTCTTTAATACTTGTCTGAAAATACAGCTGTAAGAAATCCTTCATTGATGCACTCATATCCTTGAAGAGCATCACTAGCTTGTCTGCTGAGAAGCAAGACTATGCCTTGGAGATGCTTTTTATCTTCCCTCCCTGAAAAGAGAAAATTAAGATTATTTTTAAGTATCTGACCTTTACCATTTTTGGCTTGCAAGAGACCAGATAGACATCTGGTCTCTTGCAAGCCAAAAATGTCTAAGTTATAATGATGAAATTCTTGTGTGAGGACATCAAGAGAATAATCTCTGTGCAGAGTCCTCATATTCCAACTTCCTGTGGAGAGAAAATAGTTAGTGGATGTTTAAATAAACTATGTTTCTTGAGAGAGGAAGTGCCAACAATATCAAACAGCCCCCTATTCACAAGCAAGGGGAAAAGACCTATTCCTCCTACAACTAAAGGCTGAAGCAATTTACACTGGATGACTTGCTTCAATGTAGGTTTTATGATGCCAACAGAAGCAAGAGTTCGGTACCTGTGATGGCCTCAGATCAGGATAATCCACTAGCTGATAAAATGTATCCTGTGAATCTATTCACCTGGGACTGTCAACACACAAAGAGAAACACAGCAGAAGATTTTCCCTCAACAGAAGCCCACCAGTGCAGCAATTTCAGTATCTATAATCAAGCTCAGAGCCATTAATCCATTCTGGTTGATGTATATGGTCAGTACCAAGACCCTGTGTAGTTGACCATTTCTCAGCAGGGTAGAAAAAAAAAAAAGAAACGTAGCCATAGTAGTCTAGATCAGTAGGCCACATTGATCTGGCAGCCCTTCCCTTCCATTCCCTTCCACAAGAGAATATCTCTTTTGAAAAGTACTAACAGTATCCAACACAAAAAGGCGAGGTCAGACTTTAAATGCTATGCCTGGCCGATTCTGTGCATCATTACGGCAGATTGGCACATAGCTCTCCTTCCAGTGACAACCTACTATTTTACATATTCCTAGCTTAAAATCTTACAAATAAATCTACAATTAAATCAAAATGATAAAATTAAGATCATTCATATTTTTGCAAAATATTCCACCAATATTAAATGAATATACAGAACCCTCACTGTTTTATATGCCATGTATCCTCGTGAGCATCCCTGCTATCCCTGATGCCCATATTCTTCTCTGTACAAAGGAACACACTGCACAATGTAAGTGTATTCAGTTGCCTGGTGGTTGCCAGGGTGAGCAGATTCCTTATACATATTGCATTCAAATGCAAATAATGCATTTGGCCACAAATAAAACATGCAATAAATTTACAATTGCTACAAATTTCTTTCTTTAATGCAGTGTAGCTTAATTAGCAAGATAAAAGTGTATATTGTTTTGGATCAGTGATTAATGTGGTGTACCATGCTAATTTTAACTGTTGATATATTTCAAATGTTAATTTGTAGTCTGAATGTATTTGGTTAAAAATAAATTTGATTCCTTTCAAGTACCTTTACTTTAAACAACTTTTACATCAAGCTCAAATCCTCAGACTAGTGGTACTATCATGAAATGTTACAAGCTGATGATTCTTACAATTCAACAAATAGTACTTCAATGGTGGTAATGGCAAATCCAACAGCTGGCAATGAGCATACAAGCTGAAAGAAAGCAGTGCTTATCTACAGTGTGATAGCCGTTATGTACCAAGAATGCTGTAAATTACAAGGATTGTGTTTCTCCATGAAAGATATTATCTACTGTGTTTAGTATACCAGCCAGGTTTACAGAAGTCTAAACATCCTCTTAAATGGACATATGACTAACACAAGCATAATTTCTGAAATGGCATGCTTCCATTGCATACATGAGTATGAATAAAAACTTCAAATACTCAAATTAGTATCAATAAGTCTGGTACTTAGAACTTCTCTTTGCAAAAGTACTATTGTACTTAGGATAATAAGCTAATACTACTACACTGCAATGATGTATGTTAGAATATGCTAATGAGCACCAAAGGCATTTGAAAAGCCATTTTAACAGTATAGTGTAATTAATGATTAAATATTTTTATAACTTATCACTGTGTATCTCAATTTTAATTTAATTAACTAAAATCTGGGAAAATAAAATCTTTATTGTTTTCAAATCAAAATGCTGCTGCCATAAATCTTTTGTCTTTGATATCATTAAGAATTTCAAAACAGAAGAAACCATTTACAATAGAAGTTACTTCTGTTGAGTATTGTTGAAGCTTGTGGTGTAGTTTTAGGACATCAAGCTTTCTGGTATAGGGAGCCCCTCATCGGAGGTTAATTTCACCATGCTTTTACAACACCTAGAACCTTTATCCTTGCAGCTACCAAAATATAATCGATTCCACTTTCTAATAATACTGTTGCACATCAAACTGAACAGCAGAAAACAGCATAGTAGAAAAACTTATTGTAAATATTAAAAAATTTAAATATTATGTGTTACAAATAGATGAATCAATTATAACAAATAAAGCTTTACTGTTGGTTTATGTGAGATATGTGAATTTTATTAATGCAACAATCAATGAAGATTTTATATGTTGTTTGAAGCCATTACTAATGAATTGTACTGTGTTCTTAACGAAAGTAATTGTCAAACTGTGTATCGCTATTAACAGATGGTGTGGCTGTTAGATTTGGAAAGCAATTAGGGCTTTCAATTAGAATTAAAGAATTAGTACAGTGACTACACTCATTGTATAATTTCCATAGAATTCAAAAGAATGAGTGCAGAGTTTAATGATGTTATAACCAGAGCAGTTCACATAGTGAACTTTATTAAAAGTAGTGCAATGAACACTCAATTATTTTCTATCCTTTTTACTGAAATGGGAGCTTCATTTCAACAATTATTACTGCGCACAAAAAATAAGGTTGTTATCTTGTGGCAAAGTGCTAAGTTATGTGAATGAAAAGAAGAAGTTTATGAATTTCTACAGTGGAAAAAAAACTGACTTAGCTGGCAGTCTCAAGGATGTCGATTGACTGGCAAAGCTTAAATTATTTAGCAGATATTATGCATCTGCTAAATGAACTTAATTTAGTTTTCAAGGTTCAATGAAAACTATTTCAAATTTAGAATAAAATCAATTTTTGCTTAGATTGTTACAAAATTTATTATATATATATATACAATTATAATAATTTAAACCAAACTGTTTGTATCAAAATTGAATGTATAAAAAGAGAGAAAATTATCACCATGATCTGTAACTATGTTTCAAAGATTTTGAACCATTTTTAATCTTAGTGATGAATTTAAGTTTTTTACAATAAGCTTATACACAGAAAAAACTGCATTTGAATCCCTGTTGATTAAACATATTGTTACTTAATTTCTGATTCTAGATATATTAATTTCCTTTAAAAATTGCATGTAATCAGTTTTTTTTTTACATTTCAATTTCACCTAAAATTGTCTTTAACATTAATAAAAATTTCATCCTTATACTGTAGAACATTAATATTAAGAAATGCTAATAAATGTAGTAAACCATTAAATCTGCTCTCTAAATTAGTACACCACACATGGTAAAATGATAATAAGCAACATATGATACAGTGCTTGAGTGTGTTACTTCAGCAGGCATGGTGATTAGGTAAATAGATTTAATGGTGTTTTTGCCTTTATTAGTTTACAACATTCAATGTTCTACAGAAGCATGAATTTTGTTAGGTAAGCTTGCTGCAACTTAAATTCTAATTATACAGTGGTATCATTTAAAATGCAACCCAAACAATCATGAACAATTGTATAAAAATGAAATCAGAAGCTATTTCTGATCATATAAGGGACTCTTTCCCACTTTAAATAATAACTTAAATCAAGGTCATCACCCTAAGGCTGCTACCAGTTCAATAAAAGCTCTATAGATGTGAACATGGTATATTCACAAACAAAATGTGTGTTTGTTCTCAAACATTACTTTGCATTGAAATAATTTGTTGCTGTTCATGAAGCATTTAACAATGGAGTATCGAATAAGACAATACATTAACTGGTAAAATTTTGGAGCACAGGAAATGTTTGCAACATCTTACTGTAAATTTCTTTGAATTTCTCTTAATTAACAAGTCTGTAATAACAAATCATGAAACAACAAGTCATGTCTGGTGTGTAAAATCTGCAATAACAAATCATGTCTAGTATTGAATTGTTTTGACAGTGGTATGCTCTGCAAAGTTGAAGAAACAATGTGATTGTTGTGAAAATCTTCAGAAAGATTATCACAGCAAACTGGATTAACTCTAAATAGTGCCCAACAAGTAACCAAATTGCTGAAATTATGACTGTAATAATTCCAAAAGCTGCACAATGGGATAAGGCTGCAAGAATTCATCAATACCATCATTGGCTAAAAGAAATCTGTTGACAATGTATGTAAGTATGCTAATAGTAACCCATAAAAGGAGACTACTATACTGGAAACATGTTAAGTAACATAAGCAAATATATACCATCTGATAGGTACAAGATGCAGTCAGGCACATATTCAGAGGGAGTGGCTTAGGGTGTTAAAGCACCCCCCCCCCCTTAAATCTTTGAGAGCTTTAAATTGGAAAATGATAAAACTATTCAAGGGTTGGGTTCAAGATTTTGAAGAAAATGCTGTGTTAACTGAATTTGAGTAAAAAAGATACTAAAGCAACTGTAGTTTTCCAGGGTGTAGAAACTGTGATTTCCTATCTCTTATTTTCAATATGCAACCATGAAAGACCTCCCTTCCCCCAACATCACAAATATCTTGAGTGCGTTACTGTATGGGGGTGGGGATGGATCAATCAGTAGTGTGCCAGGCTTGTAATCTGCAGTTCCAAGGTTCGAGTCCCACCTGGGCCAGCATTGATATTTATCTCGGCAAAACTCCCTGCCCTGCTCTCAGTCAGTAGGGGATACCAATGGGGAATGTTGATCCATGGCTCCATGTGCAGAAGAGCCATACCCTGTACACATTAAAGAACACACTGGATGTCCTGATGAGATGCTACCATCTGTCTCCCAATAGCTATCCAGTGAGTCCTCTCCCCTCCAACCTTCTCTGAGCCTTCCTTGTGATCTGGTCATTTAGCCCATTGTGTGCAAAAAAGTTCTGCTCAGAGGCAAAACAACCTAATGCTACTGTATGTGCCATGCCAAGATTTTTATCTAGGCTATCGAATAAACACTTTAGGTTCAGCACCTCCTAAAAATTCTTTGGTTCAGTACCCCATTAAAAAGAATCTTGGATACACACCTGGATGCAGTTATAGCTTTATAACAAAGAAGTAAAGATCTGTGTAAAAAATTAAATTACCAGTATACAGTGAGTCTTTGTGAAAATGTACAAAAGTAGACACTTTATGATCTCATAAGAGAGTAAGTCCAAAGTTTTAAAGAAGTTGCAGCAATATCTTTCAGGTAATCCTGGACTTGCAGAAAACTTGAAGATATAGCAGATACCAGAAGTTTCAGTCTACTATTGTTGCAGAGAGTTTCAAAAGTACATTAGGTGCAATAGATGATCAGGCAAACATGAGAATGGCAACAGGGTGTAAAGACAGCTGACAAAATGGTTGGAATGAAAATGAATACTGACAAGGTGTGAAATCAGAATATACAGATCTTCCATACAGATGTAATGGAAGTAATAAGAGAGTAGATGTTTGTGAATATAGTCCTCAGTACTCCTTGTTTCACTATTTTGTGTATAGATTCATGTATTGAATTTATTTTCCTTTTTTTTTTCATTGGATGAAATGTGGTTTCTCTTAAGTCATTACATAAACAGTGACAACAGCAGAGTATGGATTGATGAAAACTAACACACAGTGCATGAAAAACCTCTGCATTCATTGAAGATTATCATATGGTATGCAGTGTCTTGAGGCAAATTGTGGGATCATTGTTTTTGAGGAGATAACATGTAAAATTATCAGAATTTTCTGACAAAATTAATTTTTCTGTTGGAAGAAAATGAAAGGTCATCACCCTAGCATGATTTCAGCGTGATGGGGTTACTGTCCACACTAAAACTACCAAGTGCTTTTCTTCAAGAGTTCTTTGGTAAATGTGTTCTTGGGCATGATCTTTGGACATCTTGATTTCCAGAATGCATATCACTTAACTTCTTACTGTGGGGATTTCTCAAAGAGTCAATTCAAATAACTCATGAAGCATCTGAAACACAACAATGAATAAATTGTTGTTAGTACTCACACAGATACACTTCACTAAAAAGAGTGGATGCTTGTCTTTGAGAAGGTTGTGAACATTTTATGCATCTGCTATAAAGCCGTTATGTAATTTTTACAACATATTCCTGACAAATAACTCAGATTATATGAGTTATACTGATGTCACATGCAAGCTTACAAATACTGTTGTAATTTGGATTGCATGTTAAATGACATGACATACCCCGTGTGTGTGTGTGTGTGTGTGTATATATTATGACAAATGAACGAGCAACAGTGACTTCATGCCATAACGTGACTTGAACGCTCATGTGTGCTTCTACGTGAGATTCAATTTAGTCAACGAATTAGAACTTAGAACGATTCTGAAGAATGAAAAAGATAGCAGTGTAGTGTGTTAAGTTGTGAGATCTGAAAGGACATTTAGATGGTCTGAATCAGTGCACGATAAGTAAAAATAAGAAGTATATTTATTAGAATGTGCGTGGGTGTTTATTTTCTGTTGTTAGTAACAAAAGTTCAGTGAACTAGCACAGGACGAGAGATTGTTTACGTCTGAAGGTATTCAAGTGACATGGCAGACAAAGTGAAGAGGTAGTATTTTATTAGAACAGACGGAGCTGATATTGTATGCTCTGTACAAAAAGGTTAATGACTTATGTATGATAGTAGTTAATTTGTTTATAAGATAGTTTATCCATATTTTTGTAACAATTTGCATCGTATTGTAATTGATTTGAAAATAGAATTATTGTTACTCACACTCAGTGCATATTCATTTTAAAATTTGCAACAATATATATATATACATACACACACACAGTAAAAATTAATATACTTGAAAATACTTACAGAACACCATGCAAATATGAAATATAGCAAAGAAAAAGGAATGTGAACTGTGCTGCTGCAACATTAATGAACTGTTGACTTTCATTGCTGAAATCGCACTTCTGAGAGAGAATGGATGCACAGCTTTCCAAAGAGCCTAAAATTTTGAAGGGTATAAATGCATTCATTTAAAAGGATAAAATCCAAAGTTATATAAAAAATATGCTAAAGCAATTTTATTTAAATACCATTAAGGATATTAGGAGATATATAAGATTATTTATAATGTTGTTTAATATTTCATTGCTGTAATGAAACAAAAGCCGTCCCATGGCCGAGTGGTTAGCATGCTTGGCTACTGATCTAAGGGACCTGGGTTCGAGCCCCGGGTAAGACATGGTGTGTGTGTTGTTTTTCTGCTGAGGTCCTGCCATCCTCACAGACCTTCTACTATGGCATACAAAATGAGAGGCTCCTGTCAGACCTCTATGGCAAGCAGCTGCTTGAGGGGGTATTTACTTTTTTTTACTTTTTAATGAAACAATATGGGAAACACATATATACACAGTTGTATCAGAATAATATGACCACCTACCATATATATACTATGGTAGTTGGTCATATTATTCTGATACGACTGTGTATATTGCTTTAACATTTATTTATTAAACTTCTTATACAATGTAGAACATATGATTGGGTTGTTTTACCTCTGAGCGGCACTTTTTTGCACACCATGGGCTAAATGGCCAGGTCACATGGACCCCGAAGGCTCAGAGAAGGTTGGGAGAGGGGACCCACTGGAACAGCTGTTGGGAGACAGATGGTAGCCTCCCGTCAAGGCCATCCAGCGTGTTCTTTAACGTGCACAGGGTATGGCTCTCCCGTACACGGGGCCACGGCTTAACGTCCCATCCGACGGACGGCGGCCTTTCGAAGCCCATCGGTGTCCCCTACTGACCGTGGGCAGGGCGGGGAATTTTGCGGAGATAAATCTCAACACTGACCCAGCTGGGACTCGAACCTGGGAACTACAGATTACGAGCCTGGCGCGCTACCGACTGAGCCACCCCCGCCCCGTAGAACATATGAAATAAAAACTACATCATAGAACTTTTTAAATCTAAATGTCATTTCTCCGACCCTGTAATTGTTATCATGGTATGATTAGTACTATTACATTTTGTTTTTAAAGTGGTGGCAACTGGCACAGAAATCTTGGTCTGTTACATACCATAAATCAAAATTTATTTTGATTTATTATTTTGTTTATAACAATTGTTGGAAATTTTGCCTATTCTGTCCATAACAATTGTTGGATATGCAAAATAAATTTACTTTAATGCAAGCAAATTATATCCTTACAGGTGGCTAAAAAAGGTTTAATATTGCTATCATCATCCTCAAGCAGCCATGGGCTACGGAGGTCCAACCAGACCGTGCAATTTAGTTCTCCAAGCAAGTCTGTCCTGAGCCACATCTACTGCATCTGGCCACTGCACACCATTTCTAACAAGGTCCTGTTTGACATTGTCTGCCCACTGCATCCTAGGTCTCCCCCTTTTCTGAGGCCTTTAGACACTGTTCATAACCCTATTCGCCAATCTATAATTATTCATACGGGCAACATGGCCAAACCAACGGAGTCTCTCTCTCTGCACAATATGCTGCTTAAAGGAGGTTGCAAACTCCTTTGCCTAACCTCATCATTAGTTACAAAGTTGAACCACCTAATGCCCAAGATACTGTATAAACATCTGGAATCAAAAGCTTCTAGCTTCCTGTTATCTTGTTTACAAAGTGTCCAAGTTTCACTACCATAACTAACCCTGGAAAGAACCAAAACATTATACAGTCTAATTGTAGTGTTTAGGTGTATACGCCTATTTCTCCACACTCTCCATAGATTCTTAAAAGTCCCGGCAGCAATCCCTATTTGTCTGTTAATCTCATGCCGCACATCACCATTATCTGTTACATAGCTCCCAAGATAATTAAACTGTGACACCTGCTCAAGACTGCAGCCATTCAGATTAACTGAATCACAGCCTGCCTGACCAATTTTCATCACTTTAATTTTCTCTCTGTTTATAACCAAACCTACTCTACTACCAGTTTCATCAACAGTTCGAATAAAAGAGTTCATCTCATCAACATCATTTGCCAAAAGGGCTAAATCATCAGCATAATCTAAATCAGAAATTTTCGTATCTCCAGTCCATTTAAGGCCAAAATCTTTCCTTTGAAGTAAATTTCGCATAACATAATCAATAACCAAGCTAAAGAGAAAAGGAGACAAAATGCACCCTTGTTGAACACCAGGAATAATGCTAAGCCAATTGCTACAAACCTTACCAACTCTCACACACGACGCAGTGTTATTATAGAGAGCTTTCATTATGTTAACTAACTTGTCTGGTATTCCATATGATTTCACAATCAACCACAAATTATGACAATCAACAGAGTTGCCTTTTTGAAATCAACAAAGCTAGCAACCAAAGGTTTCCGAATCAAGAAATCTGCCTAAGTGAAAATATCTGATCCACACATGCCCTACCACTTCTGCAATTGACTGTCAACCAGATTCTTAATTCTATTAAGCACAATCATGGAAAGAACTTTACCTAGAACAGAGAGTAGGCTGATACCCCTATAGTTATCACAAGAACTGCAATCACCTTTTTTTTGAAAATAGGGATAACAATAGCTCTGGTAAAATCCTTAGGAACCATGCCTTTATCATAAAAGATATTCAGAATTTCAGTCATCCAAGTGGTAACTGAAACATTCCCAGCTCTAAGCATATCTGAAATAATTTCATCTACCCCTGGGGATTTATGAAGTTTAAGTTTAGAAATAGCCAAAATAACTTCAGATTGTGTTATAGGGCCAACATTAAAGCCATCAATGCATCTATCATCATTGCAAACAATGGGAGTAGAACTAACCACATTGTTTAGAACATCACTGAAATGCTCAGCCCACCTAGCCATGACAGAATCCTCACCTTCTATAACCTTACCTTGTTTATCCTTCAATCCCTGTATACCTGTTTGTTTTCTACCACACAAAACATTAACTATCTGGTACAGCTCTCTGCTGTTGTGCTGTCTAACTGCTATCATGTTAAGCTTTAGCTATAACTGGGTCTTTCAGAGCTTCAGTATTAAAGATAAATTTTTTAACTTTAGCACAACACTTTTTTAGTTTAAGTTGCAAGACACTTTTAACAAGGTAATGGTCAGATCCAATTTCAGCTCCCCTATATGACCTGGTATTCCTAACAGAACTAGCCCATTTGCTGTTAATTAATATATAATCAATCATATTCTTATGCAGCCCATCAGAATGATGAAACCCATGTGTACTTATGTATGTCGCAGTGTTTGTAATAAGTGTTAGTTATTCTGAAACCATTGAGTTTACTTACCTGTAGGAGACGTTGCCCATTGCCAATACAGCTACCAATACCGAAAGGGCCTTCACCCCTCCCCAAGGTCAGAGTCAGTACCAACTTTGGCATTGAAGTCACCTAGAACAAGGGTAATATCTCCTTTCTTGACAGAATTCAAAATATCCTGAAGTTGTTCGTAAAACCTATCCTTCTCATCCTCATTGGCATCCTCAGTGGGGGCGTAACAGCAGAAAACATTCAAATCTTTAATGCGTGACTGAAATTTTGCTGTAAGAAACCTTTCATTAATGCACTCGTATCCTAGAAGAGCTTCACTAGCGTGTCTGCTGAGAAGTAGACCCACGCCTTGGTGATGTTTGTTATCTTCCCTCCCTGAAAAGAGATATTTAAGATTATTTTTAAGAATCTGACCTTTATCTGTCCATCTGATCTCTTGCAAGCTGAGAATATCTAAATTATAATGGTGGAATTCTTGTGTGAGGACATCAAGAGAAAAAGCTTTGTGCAGAGTCCTCACATTCCAACTACCTATGGAGAGAAAATGGTTAGTGGGATGTTTAAAAAATTATGTTTATTGAGAGAGGGAATGCCGACAATATCAAACAGCCCCCTAATCGCAGACATGGGGCAAAGACCCATTCCCCCACCACTAAAGGCTGAAGCCATCTACACTGGAAGACTTCCCCTAATGTAGAATTTGACGATGCCAATAGAAGCAAAGAGTTTAGGTGCCTGCGATGACCTCTGCTCAGGATTATCCACCAGCTGATAAACATATCCTGCGAATCTATTCACTTGGGGCTGTCAACCCACAAACAAACAGAAAACACAGCAGAAGATTATCCCTCCACAGAAGCCCACCAGTGCAGCAAAATCAGGATCCATAATCAAGCTCAGAGCCATATATCTGTCCAGTCCAGTGGGTTTATATGGTCAGCACCAGGACCCTGTGTGGTTGACCACTCCTCAGCAGCAGGGTAGAAAAAAACGAAAAGTAGCCATAGTTGTCCAGATCAGTAGGCCACACTAATCTGGCAGCCCTCCCATTCCATTCACTTCCACAAGAGAGCACCTGTTTTGAAAGGTACTAACGGTCTGCACCACGAGAAAGCGGGGTCGGACATTAGGTGCTAGGCCTGGACGGTTCTATGCATCATCACAGGGGATTGGTGCATAGCTCTCCTTCCAGTGACTACCTAGCTACCATTTACAGATAGAGATTTAGATTCTTTCTATCACTTCCAATCTAAAACCAATATCTAAGTTTTTTTCCATACTAGCATCTAAATGTTAACAAACATAAAGGATGGAGATAACCTAGAAGTTATATTAGGCTTATCCTAGTTTCTCATACAACAAACAAACACTTACACAAGGACATGCCCCGCTAGTCTTAGTAATCAGGTATACTAACCATCAGGTCAGGTAGGGTCTTGTGTTGCACTGTAACATCATAAGTTTTACTAATTACAAGTAACTCTTACTATAGTGCATAAATTTTGGGGAGCAGCTAGATGATGCCATATAGTGTAACTTTACATATTCACACAAGTACTATCTTGGCACATGTCAAGTGAATGAACTCATATGTCAGTTAGTGGCTATGTCAAATGTAAGCTGTGTAGTTTAGTGGTTATTTGAGATTTGGTTACAGGAATGGGAACATGAACGAAAATGAAATAACCTTAGCTACAAAGCATTAAAGACTTGAATGTTATCTGCTGTTATGCCCCACTGAGGATGCCAATGAGGATGAGAAGGATAGGTTTTACGAACAACTTCAGGATATTTTGAATTCTGTCAAGAAAGGAGATATTACCCTTGTTCTAGGTGACTTCAATGCCAAAGTTGGTACTGACTCTGACCTTGGGGAGGGGTGAAGGCCCTTTCGGTATTGGTAGCTGTATTGGCAATGGGCAACGTCTCCTACAGGTAAGTAAACTCAATGGTTTCAGAATAACTAACACTTATTACAAACACTGCGACATACATAAGTACACATGGGTTTCATCATTCTGATGGGCTGCATAAGAATATGATTGATTATATATTAAT
This sequence comes from Ryuthela nishihirai, assembly GCA_038380435.1. Taxonomy (NCBI): domain Eukaryota; kingdom Metazoa; phylum Arthropoda; class Arachnida; order Araneae; family Heptathelidae; genus Ryuthela; species Ryuthela nishihirai. Next base: position 88,233,793 of record JAWZYU010000001.1, on the reverse strand, counting down.
TAACAGCAAATGGGCTAGTTCTGTTAGGAATACCAGGTCATATAGGGGAGCTGAAATTGGATCTGACCATTACCTTGTTAAAAGTGTCTTGCAACTTAAACTTAAAAAGTGTTGTGCTAGGGTTAAAAAATTTACTTTTAATACTGAAGCTCTGAAAGACCTAGTTATAGCTAAAGCTTACCATGATAGGTTACTTAGTCATTATGACAGTCATGGTGTGCTTACTACTGAAGTTGAGGAAGAATGGGATCATTTTAAATAGGCTTTTTTGGAAACTAACAATATTCTTTTAGGAAAAAAGGAGCAGAGAAGGCAGAATTATTTGAGTGATAAGGCACCTGAGCTTATTTCAGAAAGAAAGAATTGCAGGAATGTCCTTAATCAATACCCTACTAGTCCTAATAGAAAGCATTGCAGAGAACTTAATAAACGTGTAAAAGATCAGTTAGCTGCTGATAAAAATCTTTGGCTTGATGGCTTGGTTGACAAAGCCAAGGAAGCAATTAGACAGCACAACAGCACAGAGCTGTACCAGATAATTAATGTTTTATATGGTATAAAATGGACAGGTATACCGTCCCGTGGCCGAGTGGTTAGCGCGCTTGGCTACTGATCTACGGGACCTGGGTTCGAGCCCCGGTAAGGCATGGATGTTCGTGTTGTTTTTCTGCTGAGGTCCTGCCATCCTCTCAGACCTTCTACTATGGCATATAAACTGACAGGCTCCTGTCAGACCTCTGTGGCAAGCAGCTGCTTGAGGGGGTATTTATTTTTATTATTTATTTATACAGGGATTGAAGAATAAACAAGGTTATAGAAGGTGAGGATTCTGTCATGACAAGGTGGGCTGAGCATTTCAGTGACATTTTAAACAATGTGGTTAATTCTACTCCCATTGTTTGTCCATTCTACTTTTCAACTTGGATCTTTTGACTATCACTGTTTTATACTAAAAAAAGTATTTTACAAGTAAAACATTTTGAACAGTTATTAAAACTTTCAGGGATGGGATCAAAAAGCTTACAAGAAGATGGAAAATAATTATTTGTAATAATACAGATTATGCAATTGATTACATAAACAAAAGTTATTAAAATAATTTCTGGGTTTCTTTGTAAAAATGATCTAATATAAATAACACTGAAGACATCACAGTTTATCAACTACCTCTTTATCCCACATTGCAGATCATAATTTAATATCTAAACTACGTAATGTCAAAACAAAACTTGAAAAGAGAATAGCTGAAATTGGACAACAGTAAACAGCATCTGTAAAAGATAGTGGATTAAGTCACACTGCTGATCATAGATTATTAAATTTTCTAATTCATAGATTATTTAATTTTCATCATAGAATGTAATTGAATGAATCACTGTAATTGGTGGAAAAGCTGAGACAATTAGATGGAATTATTATCTAGGTATTTACCTTGGTTTTTTTCTTGCGATGATAGCCAATGGGGAGATGAGTCTATTGTCCTGTAGTGGGTAGTACAGTCCAGATATGCATTCACATATATTCTTGATTTTTTTGTTCTCTGTGGGAATGCTGGTGCCAGGTTAACATTGATTTGGTGCACATGTCAACCAATAAATTTCTAGATTCTAAGATCTGTGCCTGCTGCAAAATAACTATTTTGCCTGATGATACATTAGAGCAACAATTCAAAATGTGTAGCGAGTATGCATTAAAATATTCACATTTCCAGAAAAATTCAGACATAAGCTGGGAATCTAGAAATACATTGGTTGATGTGTGCGCCAAATCAATGTCAACCTGGCACCAGGATTCCTGCAGAGAACAATAAAATCAAAAACACGTGAACACATATCTGGACTGTATTACCCACTACAGGGCAATAGACTCATCTACCCATCGGATATCACTGCAAGAAAAAAGCTAAGGTAAATCTAGATAATAATTCCATCTAATTGTCTCAGCTTTTCCACCAATTACAGCGATATAGAGAAAATTTAATAATCCATAAGTAGCATCCTTTTTTGCAAAATCAAAGATCAGATGAAACTTAGAAGTTATAATACACGACAATCTTTTTAATCCCAATGACAATACTACTGAGAGTGTATTAGAATAAATCTTTACCTTCCTGCCTAAACATTGCTTTAGGTTATACCATGCAAAACCAAAGGATAACTTTAATCATAAAATCACTCAATGGTTTATTATAAATTATGATATTAAAATGCTTTTTAAAACTAATGAGCTGGGTTGTTGGATTGGTTTGTTTTACCTCTAAGCAGCACTTTTTACACACAATGAACTAAATGGCCAGGTCATAAGGACTCCTAGGGCTCAGAGGTTAGGGGAGGAGACACACTGGACAGCTGTTAGATGGTAGCCTCCCATCAATGACAATCCAGTGTGTGTTCTTTAACTTGCAGAAGGTATGGTTCTCCTGCCCCTGGGGTCTCGGCTTAACATCTGATCCAATGAACAGTAGCCTTTCCAAGTCTATCAGTGTCCCCCTACTGACAGAGGGTAGGGTTGTGATTTTGTGGAGATAAATCTTAATGCTGGCCCAGGTGGGACTCAAATCCAGGAACTGCAGATTACAAGTCTGGTGCACTAATGATTTAGCAACCCCCACCCTTAAAATTAATGAAACATATATACATATAATAGTGTTGTTGGATAAGATCACTAAAAGGAGGTTAAATTCATACTTTAAGAAGCATGAAAATATCTACATTGAAATAAAGCACATGATATTTTCATTTATTTCAATGTAAAATTTTTCACTTTTAAAGGCATTATTTAAAACTTTTTTTATGAATTATACATATCATTTACTATAGACATTTTATCAGCATTTAAAGTGTTTTAACATCATATTATTATATATAGGAAAATTCATCCATTTGACAAATGTGATAAAACAGTTTTAATTTCCATTTTACACTTACTTTTAAACCTAGAAACACACATTGTAAAATGCTTTCCCCTTGCAAATGGAAGTGTCCTTGTTCCATCTTGAAAGCAAAGTTGTCCATTTATTGATCAAGGTGTTTGTATCTGATATTTCAAAACTACTGTTGAGATATTCAACTCAAAAGCTGCAAAGTTTTTATAACCTTGTTTATATCACACAGATGATAGGTACATGCATTTATGCATACATAAGCTCTTATATGCATACAAACACATAAGCTTGCCACACAATTTGTAGCATAGAAATTTATATTTAATGTTAAATTTCTTAAGATGTTAATGTTTCTAAGTTATATTTTAAAGAAAAAGATATATTTAACTAATTACTACGTACCATCAAGTTGTTCACTTCCAATATGGATAAAATCTAAGTATGATTCATTAATATTATGATCTTTCAGTAAGATAGACAATATCCACTTCAAAAAGCACATACTTGATGTTTTTATTGCTTGTATCCTATAAAAGTTAAGGACAATAACAAAACTTTAGAAGTATATGTTATGCAATGAAAAATCATAAATGATATATAAAAATAATAAATGTTAAAATGCATATACAATCATGGATGAATCAGTGATAAGACCAAAGTAAACAATAGCCTGTGAGTGACTATAGGTAGTTGGAATGTGAGGACTCTATACAGAGATTATTCTCTTGATATCCTCACACAAGAATTCCATTACAATTTAGATATTCTTGGCATGCAAGAGACCAGATGGATAAATAAAGGTCAAATTTTTAAGAATAATCTTAAATTTCCCTTTTCAGGGTGGGAAGATAAAAAGCATCTCCAAGGCGTAGGTTTGCTTCTCAGCAGACACGATAGTGATGCTCTTCTAGGATATGAGTGCATTAATGAAAGGTTTCTTACAGAAAAATTTCAGACAAGCATTAAAGACTATCTGATGTTATGCCCCCACTGATGATGCCAATGAGGATAAGAAATATAGGTTTTACAGACAACTTCAGGATATTTTGAATTCTGCCAAGAAAGAAGATATTACTGTTGTTCTAGGTGACTTCAATGCTAAATTTGGTACTGACTCTGACCTTTGGGGAGGGATGATGGGTCCTTTTGGTATTGGTAGCTGCAATGGCAATGGGCAATGTCTCCTACATAAGTAAATTTAATGGTGTCAGAATAACTAACCTTATTACAAACACTGCAACAGACATAAGTACGTGTGGGTTTCACCAGATGGGCTGCATAAGAATATGATTGTTTTTATATTAATTACCAGAAAATGGGCTAGTTCTATTAGGAATACCAGGTCATATAGGGGTGATGAAATTGGATCTGACCATTACATTGTTAAAAGTGTCTTACAACTTAAACTTAAGAAGAGTTGTGCTAAGATTAAAAAATTTACCTTTAAGCCTGAAACTCTGAAAGACCCATTTATAGCTAAAGCTTATCATGATAAGTTACTTAGTTATTATGACAGTCATGATTTGCTTACTACTGAAGTTGAGGAAGAATGCTTTTCTTGAAACAGTACACTTTAAGGAGAAAAGGAGCAGAGGAGGCAAAATTATTTGAGTGATGGATGACTGGAGTTTATGTATATTATTTGAGTGATGGATGACTGGAGTGATGACTGGAGTTTATTTTGGAAAGAAAGAACTGCAGGAATGTCCTTAATAAAGATCCTACTAGTCCTAATAGAAAGCATTACAAAGAGCTTAATAAATATGAAATGATCGGTTAACAGCTGATAAGAATCTTTGGCTTGATGGCTTGGCTGGGAAAGCCGTGGAATCAGTAAGACAGCAAAACGGCAGAGAGCTGTAAAATAAAAAAAGAAAAATATCCCCTTAAGCTGATGCTTGCCACACAGATGTCACAGGAGCCTGTGAGTTTATACCGTAGTAGAAGGTCTGTGAGGATGGTGGGACCTCAGCAGAAAAATGACATGAACATCCATGCCTTATCTGGGGCTCGAACCCAGGTCCCTTAGATCAGCAGCCAAGCACGCTAACCAAGCTCTCTAACAGTCACAGGACTGCCAGAGAGCTGTACCAGATAGTTAATGTTTTGTGTGTTAGAAAACTGACAAGTATACAGGGATTGAATGATAAACAAGGTAAGGTTATAGAAGGTGAGGATTCTGTCATGACCAGGTGGACTGAGAACTTCAGTGATGTTCTAAACAATGTGGTTAGTTCTACTTCCTTGTTTGTAATGATGATAGATGCATTACTGGGTTTAATGTTGGCTCTATAACACAGTCTGAAGTTATTTTGGCTATTTCTAAACTTAAACTACATAAATCCCAGCGGTAGATGAAATTACTACTGAAATATTTAGAGCTGGGAAAGTTTCGATTGCTGTACGGATGACTAAAACTTTTAATATCTTTTATGATAAAGACATAGTTCCTAAGGAATTTACAAGAGCTATTATTATCCCTATTTTTAAAACAGATGATCATAGTTTTTATGATAACTATAGGGGTATAAGTCTACTTTCTATTCCAAATAAAATTCTTTGCATGATTGCTTAATAGAATTAAGAATCTGGTTGACGGACAATTGCGTGATGAGTGTGTGGATTCAGAAGTGGTAGGGGATGTGTAGATCAGTTTTTTTTGCTTAGGCAGATTCTTGATAAATATTTAGAGTTTCAAAAACATTTGGTTACTAGCTTTGTTGATTTCAAAAAGGCTTTTGACTCTGTTGATCATCATAATTTGTGGTTGATCTTGAGATCATCACAAATTATGTGAACAAATTATGATGTGAGTATGGCATAACAAACAAGTTAGTTAGCATAATGAAAGCTCTCTATAGTAACAGTGAGTCATATGTGAGAGTTGGTAAGACTTGTAGCAATTGGTTTAGTATTGTTTCTGTGTTCAACAAGGGTGCATTTTGTCCCATTTTCTCTTTGGTTATTGATTATGCTTTGTAAAATTCACTGCAAACGAAAGATTTTGGACTTAAATGGTCTAGAGATCCTGAAATTTCCGATTTAGATTATACAGATGAATTGGCCCTGTTGGATAATGATGTTGATGAGATGAACTCTTTTAATAGAGCTGTTGGTGAAACTGGTAATAGAGTAGGTTTGGTGATATACAGAGACTGTGGTATGTAGGATGTGTTAATCTGAATGGTTGCACTCTTGAGCAGGTGTCTCAATTTAATTATCTTGGGAGCTATATAGCAGATACTGGTGTTGTGCAGCATGAGATTAACAGATGAATAGGGGTTGCTGCTGAGACTTTTAAGAATTTATGGAGAGTGTGGAGAAATAGGCGTAGACACTTAAAGAATAAAATTAGATAGAATAGATAATTAGAATAAAATTAGATAATATAATAGTTTGGTTCTTTCTAGAGTTAGTTATGGTAGTGAAACTTGGACACTTTGTAAACAAGATAACAGGAAACTTGATGCTTTTGATAGATTCTTACTCAGCATCTTGGGCATTAGGTGGCTCAACTCTGTAAGTAATGATGAGGTCAGGCAAAGGAGTCGACAACCTCCTTTGAGCAGATGATGATGACTCCTTTGAGTCATCCTGTGTTGTAGAGTCAATTGTAGCTGAAGCAATGGTCACCTAGCAAAGATGCCCCGATGCTGCAGACGATGTCAAACCATATGTGCTGACACTGGTTGATGTGCAACACACTCTAATTATTGAGCTTGATGTGGCTTCACGATCATTCAAAGCCATGTGCACAAGATGTCGGTCCTCTTTTTCGTTTCTGCGACAGGGCCATTAAGATCTCTCACATCAGTTAGTTTGTTCCTCCTCTACCCACTGATGCCATATTCTCATCACTGTGGCAGCATTCTGTCCAACATGAGTACTGGTGTCTTGGTATGATAATTCACCTTCCCATAATCTCACAATTGTCCCTCGATCAAAGTCAGAAACCTGGTCATATGGATGCCGTGATCTTCAATGGGGCATACTTGATCCTTTAGTGCAAAGAACTGCAAGCAAACATAATTCCAGTGCTTTACATTGGCTCTTTGTAATCTCCTCTTATACCACTTCCAGAGGATATTACTGTCACACATGTTGTGCATATGTGCTGTACTTCGAATCATTTACATGTTCTCCCATGGGTTACCCATCTTGCATCTTTCAGGACAGTCTGATGAGTTCTTCCTGCTGTTGTACTTTTAATGGTGAGTAGTGTGTATACTCTGCTTCAATAGGTATAATATTATTAGTCATGTAATATGGCTACTTAAAAATATATTTAATAATAAATAACATATTCTGAAAAGGAAATATCATTATAGATGAACAATGATATTAAGAATGTACTATTATGATGATATACTATTTAAGAAATACTTTAATAGAATGAATAAATAAGTTGTTGCTCTCACATTGTTAAGTTGTTGTCATATTGGTGTGACATAATTTTATAGTGGGAAAATATCTGATAGTTAATTGTAATCTATGTACATTTAAGTTTCTAATTATGACAATTTTTGAATTTTGCCAAAAAATATTTAGCATATATTAATGATTATTCAAAAATATTAATTAGCTTCATATTTTAAAACAGAGTTAGGCTTATGAAAAATGTTTGATCTAAATACAGTTTCAGATTTATACAGGGTGATTCAAAACTTATCGTTCAAATTTCGTAGGGTGGTAGGGAATACGTCAGGAAACCGATTTCACATAGGAAAGTATGTCCGCAAACGTCATCTACATGAACAAAATGGACAAGTGAACACAAGGAAACAGTACAGTTAAGTGGTAACGAATGTGACTTTTATTCCAACAAGGTAAAGTACAGGTTCACAGTAGGTGCTCAAAATTGCGACCATTTACACGGACACAGGATTCACAGCGCCGTTGCATTGACCGCCGAACATTTTCAAAACGCCTGGCATATCATGGACAATGCCTGCGGCGGCCACTATTCGTGCAACAAGGTCCATTTCACTGTCGACGGGGGTCTCGTACACATGGTCTTTCATGGCCCCCCCACAAAAAGAAATCCATGGGCGATAAATCAGGTGACCAGGGTGGCCAAGCGATCGGTCCACCTCTACCGATCCATCGAGCTCCGAATGTTTGGTTCAAGTAATCATGCGCAACAATTGTGCTATGGGCTGGAGCCCCGTCATGTTGATACCATATATCTCGGCGGATATGCGCAGGAACAGCGCCCAGAAAAGTCGGTAACACTGTCTCGAGAAATATTAGGTATTTCCGGCCATCCAATCGGGGCAGTAGCAAGTAAGGTCCCAACAAACAGTCACCAATGATTCCAGCCCACACATTTACGGCAAAATGATGTTGCGCAGCATGACTTCTCGTACCATGCGGGTTGTCGTAAGCCCACACATGTGAATTGTGTGTATTGAACACACCTTCACGAGTGAATGAAGCTTCATCTGTAAAAAGGACAAAAGCTGGAAAACTGGGGTCCACGGCATCCTTTCTGCATGAACCATTGTGCAAATTCCACACTCTTCGGATAATCGTCAGGATGCAGTAACTGCACCCTTTGCAGATGGTAAGGATGCACACGTTCCTCGTGCAGTATCCGCCACACTGCTGACTGAGAGACCACAAGCTGCTGAGCAATAGCTCGTGTGCTGGTATTCAGATTATCTTCAATGGACTGTAGGACTTGTTCTGCGACATTGACAGTCCGCATCAGTCATCTTCTCCCCGTATCCTGCATGTTGCTGCGCAGTGAAACATGTTCGCGCAGATTGCGATGCACACGTGCAAACATTTGATGCTGCGGTATTCTTCTGTTGGGGTATCGGTCTTCATAAACTTGCCTAGATCGGCGGCCGCTTTCGCCAGCTGCCCCATATGCGAGATGCATATCCGCTAGCTCTTGATGCGTAAAACGATTCATCTTATCACTAGTAAGTCAGCTCGTACACTGATGACAGCGGGAGTGGTCAGGAGAGCTGTACACTGGTTGAGTACACACAACGCCCTCTACATACGCATGCGTACATTTGCGGACATTCTTTCCTATGTGAAATCGGTTTCCTGACGTATTCCCTACCTCCCCCACGAAATTTGAACGATAAGTTTTGAATCACCCTGTATAGAGTAATTTATCTAATAGAATTTGATCTATGTGAAATCATCCAATATTTTCAAAAAGTCTCAAAGAAGATCATGAATGCAGCTTAAGAAATTATCGATTAATACAGTTTGAGTATAAAATACTTTTATTAGCTAACTGAATAATAAAAATGAAATAAAATTATTTTCATGTTCTTAATACCTGGATATTAGTTTAATTCAAATTAATTATTTTATTAGTTAATGTAGAGGTGGCTGTTTGCTTGGTTGTTTGGGGTTTAATGGCAGAAAGGCAACTAAGGCCATGATGTGCCAAATGAGGTGTAAGGGTAAAAAAAAGAAAGATCTAAAAGTCAAGAACAACTCACAACCAATATTAAAAGTAAAAAATAAATAGAAAATACAATAAATGTAAACACTAAAACAGCATATGACAAAAAAAAAAGATCAATCTAAGAGACAAAATATAATAATAAGCATGTAGAAATCAGAGATGGTTAAAATAGCCAGTAAAACACAAAAACAGTGGAGAAAGCAGAGTCATTGGACAAAAGATGTACGAGCGCAAGGGCCCAGACGCAAAATCGTGAAAGTCAAAATACAAGCAGCATTCAAGGCCAAACGCGCAATATGATAACAAAATATACTTAACGGTTAAAATGGTGTCACAAAACTTGTAGAGGTGGCAGAAACATCAACAACAATAACATGCACTTGTAACAGTGATCCATCACAGTATCACAAATTATTGCCCATTACCGAGTTCAAGTAGCGTTGTTAAAATCCTCATGTACAGTACACACTTGCATTGTCAAGTTTTTTTATATCTGAATGGCACTTTTTTGTTCATAATGGGCTAAATGGCCATGTCATAAGGACTTCAAGACTCATAGAAGGTGGGGGAAGGGGATCCAATGGACAGCTGATAGATGGAAGCCTCCTATTAAGGCCATCCAGCATTTTTTTTGACAAGCACAGGACATGGCTCTCCTGCACACAGCACCTTGGCTTAATGCCACATCCAATGTATGGTGGCCTTTCCAAGCCCATCAGCATCACCTTTCTCACTGAGTGCTGAATGGGAATTAGTGGAGATAAACCTCAATACAGTTGGGACTCAAACCTGGGAATTGCAGATTGTGAGTCTTATGCACTACTGACTGAGCCAACCCCTCCACTTGCATTGTACTTCATATGATACAACTTCTCATGGCAAACAGTAATAATAATGATAATTTTTGTTACTTAGAAGTCACAACCAAATTCAAAATTATCTGTATATTTATTGACTTGGCTTAGTTTGTCTATTTCAACCCACTCTTTTAGGCACAGTGAATTTTACTGTGATGAAAACAGCATAATGCTTTGACTGTTACTTAAATTATAAAACTATACCAGCTTTTGAAAATACTATTACTTCCAACAAGAGTATATACTTTTTAAGTTGCACTGTCAGAAAAATTATATCACTGACTGCATTATCACAAATAATGCTTGCAAAATTCTTTGAGAAAACAATACATGGTGAACTAAATATAGTATAATTTATCTTAATATTAACTACTTATCTTAGAATTAGTAATTTATACAAAAACAATTTATTTCATTACACTACAAAAATAAAGCAAAACTTTATTATGCAAAGTGCATTTATTTCGAAATGCAACATTCAATAATAATAATAAAAAAATACTAACTGGTGAAATGTTGAACAAGGTGATGTTCTGATACTCCAAAAGTAGTTAATGAATCCAGCTTTGACCAATTTATGAGTTAATGGCAAAAGATAATCAGCTTCTTTCCATCTATACTCTTCATATATTTCTGCTAATGTACAAAGGAGAGACCCACATGCTACTTCTCCTGATTGGTCTGATGGTCCAAGAAGCTAAAGAATGCCAAAATCTTAAATAGACTAGTCTTAATTCTAAACACATTTCTTTAATCTGTAAACGTTTTACTGACCCACAACAATGGTGTTTAAATGCATCAAAATTAGAACAAATTTTAAATTAAAACAGTTTTAAAATATATGGACTAGAAAAACCACAAAAATGCAAAACATTAAAGATAACATAAATTGAAATGATAACTTAATAATGATCTTTAAGGGTTACATGGCCAATCTTTATTGATCAAGGTGAGTTAATCATAACTACAAAACATACCATCAATTAAAATAAGCTTAATAATTTTAATCAAACATTGTTTGCATTTGAAATCAGTCAGTGATACATAAATAAAATAAAAAAACTCAACTAACTAGAAACAGACATTTCAGAATTGTCTATAGCACTTTCAAATTGAAAACAAAGATTTACACAATTTTATAAAATCCCCATTGAATAATTAATATAACTTACTAAAACATAAGGAATAAAAATGTCATCCAGTGAAGCTAAAGTGCTTTTCATAAGCTCATCCAAGCACTGAAAATCTTTAGACTGTTGATTTTCCTCCAAAGGCAGAGTTTTTTCATTACATGTTTGTGTTACAGGGCATGAAAATGTGTTTTCCCTATTAAGTGGATCAGTGAAATAATCTTTAACTAGCCTATAACAAAGAACAGTTCATTTTAGAAATGAATTTAATGAAAATAACAATTTAATAATATATATTTATGTTACAAAAAATAAAAGATCAAAAATGCATTATACATTATCAAGTAATATGGCCAAGTTTTTCCCCTATCATTTTCCATCACGTAGAAAAGTTATTTTTATCAAACATTTCTGAAGTGCCAATGACATAAGCATAATGTTGAAAGAATACATATATCTAATAAAAAAAAGGTTGCATTGAACCTAATATTTTCCCCAATACTAGAAATGTAACAGCAAGTAGAAACTAAAGGCAAAATGGAAAAAAAGCTCCACCACAGATGCATAGTATGAACATATAATCATTTCCAAGAACAGATAAATTTATGCTACTAAATATATATTATTACCAAAGAAAAAATTATAAATGTAATAAAATGTGAAAAACATGACATATAATAGATAACTTTTAATCAATTCAAAAGGAACGGTTTTTTAAATCTGAAACAGATTTTCTGACAGATAACAAAGTTAACAATCCATTCAAAATATAATTAATCCTATAACTCCTGTATTATTTTGGCCAGTAACAATGTGATATCTTGGTTTTTTTTTAGCTGTTCTTTACTTTTTCTTCTTTTACTAGAACACTTTAGATGAATGTCAGAAAGGTTCAACTACAATGCTTGAATAAACTCAAACATGGGATATCACTGAAATCATCATACTAAGTCAATTTGGATGTAGGACAGTAAACAGTATCTTTTCCTCATATACTTGGGTGTGGATTGGGTTGTTTTACCTCAGTGGTACTCTTTTGCACACAATGGGCTAAATGGCCAGGTCACAAGGACACTGAGGGCTCAGAAAAGGTTGAGAGGATCCACTGAATAGCTGTTAGGAGACAGATGGTAGCCTCCCATCAAGGCTATCCAGTGTATTCTTTAATGTGCACAGGGTATGGCTCTCTCTTGCAGGAGCCCATGGCATAATGTTCCATCTGACATTCGGCAGCCTTTCCAAGCACATCAGTGTCCCCTACTGACCGAGGACAGGGAGGGGTTGCAGAGAAAAATCTCAATGCTCCCAAGTGTGATTTGAGATCGATAGTAGTCAGTAGCCTGGCATGCTACTGACTGAGCTACCCCTTCCCCCTTGGGTGTGGGAGCTAAAGGGTTAAACATACAGGCAGCAATAACTAACGCTTATGTGATGGTCCACCCTTATCTAATCTTATCACTTATGTGATGGCTTCCCCCTTGGGTGTGGGAGCTAAAGGGTTAAACATACAGGCAGCAATAACTAAGGCTTATGTGATGGTTTCAGTTGGATTTAGCACATTTCTCTCATTCGATCCGCTAAAGGAGTTGTGCATGTGCAACTCCAACTTTTGATCAATAGCTGTTAATGTGCATGTTAAGGACATGCCCCCTGTTGCATCATAACTAGCACATGATCGAATAAATATAAAATAAATAAATACCCCCTCAAGCAGCTGCTTGCCACAGAGGTCTGACAGGAGCCTGTCAGTTTATATGCCATAGTAGAAGGTCTCTGAGGATGGCAGGACCTCAGCAGAAAGATTATGCAAATGTTTTTTCTAGCGTGAAAACACACTGCATGTATACCTAGTGATGTTAGGTCACAGAGTTAGTAGATTAGGAGTCAGTGATGAGAAGATGTTAGTGAGAGAGGTCGATGTTAGCTGAGAAGTTTGTCAGCTAAAGTTTTCATCATCATCATCATCATCCTCAAGCAGCCATGGGCTACGGAGGTCCAACCAGACCGTGCAATTTAGTTCTCCAAGCAAGTCTATCCTGAGCTACATCTACTGCATCTGGCCACTGCACACCAATTCTAACAAGGTCCTGTTTGACATTGTCTTCCCACCGCATCCTAGGTCTCCCCTTCTTTCTGAGGCCTTTAGGCACACTGTTCATAACCCTATTGGCCAATCTATAATTATTCATACGGGCAACATGGCCAACCCAACGGAGTCTCTCTCTGCACAATATGCTGCTTAAAGGAGGTTGCAAACTCCTTTGCCTAATCTCATCATTAGTTACAAAGTTGAACCACCTAATACCCAAGATACTGCGTAAGCATCTGAAATCAAAAGCATCTAGTTTTCTGTTATCTTGCTTACAAAGTGTCCTAGTTTCACTACCATAACTAACCCTAGAAAGAACCAAACTATTATACAGTCTAATTTTAGTCTTTAGGTGTATACGCCTATTTCTCCACACTCTCCATAGGTTCTTAAAAGTCCCGGCAGCAATCCCTATTCGTCTGTTAATCTCATGCCGCACATCACCATTATCTGTTACATAGCTCCCAAGATAATTAAACTGTGACACCTGCTCAAGACTGCAACCATTCAGATTAACTGAATCACAGCCTGCCTGACCAATTTTCATCACTTTAGTTTTCTCTCTGTTTATAACCAAACCTACTCTACTACCAGTCTCATCAACAGCTCGAATGAAAGAGTTCATCTCATCACATCATTTGCCAAAAGGGCTAAATCATCAGCATAATCTAAATCAGAATTTTTCGTATCTCCAGCCCATTTAAGGCCAAAATCTTTCCCTTGAAGTGAATTTTGCATAACATAATCAATAACCAAGTTAAAGAGAAAAGGAGACAAAATGCACCCTTGTCGAACACCAGACGTAATGCTAAACCAATTGCTACAAGCCTTACCAACTCTCACACACGACTCAGTGTTATTATAGAGAGCTTTCATAATGTTAACTAACTTGTCTGGTATACCATATGATCTCACAATCAACCACAAATTATGACGATCAGCAGAGTCGAAAGCCTTTTTGAAATCAACAAAGCTAGCAACCAAAGGTTTCTGAAACTAAACATTTCTCAAGAATCTGCCTAAGTGAAAATATCTGATCCACACATCCCCTACCACTTCTGAATCCACATTGCTCATCACGCAATTGACTGTCAACCAGATTCTTAATTCTATTAAGCACAATCATGGAAAGAACTTTACGTGGAACAGAGAGTAGGCTGATACCCCTATAGTTATCACAAGAATTGCGATCACCTTTTTTGAAAATAGGGATAACAATAGCTCTGGTAAAATCCTTAGGAACCATGCCTTTATCATAAAAGATATTCAGAATTTCAGTCATCCAAGTGGTAACCGAAACATTCCCAGCTCTAAGCATTTCCATAGTAATTTCATCTACCCCTGGGGATTGATGAAGTTTAAGTTTAGAAACAGCCAAAAGAACTTCAGATTGTGTTATAGGGCCAACATTAAAGCCACCAATGCATCTATCATGATTGCAAACAATGGGAGTAGAACTAACTACATTGTTTAGAACATCACTGAAATGCTCAGCCCACCTAGCCATGACAGAATCCTCCCCTTCTATAACCTTACCTTGTTTATCCTTCAATCCTTGTATGCCTGTCCGTTTTCTACCACACAAAACATTATCTGGTACAGCTCTCTGCTGTTGTGCTGTCTAACTGCTTCCTCGGCTTTGTCAGCCAAACCATCAAGCCAAAGATTCTTATCAGCAGCTAACTGATCCTTTACAAGTTTATTAAGGTCTCTGTAATGCTTTCTATTAGGACTAGTAGGGTATTGATTAAGGGTATTCCTGCAGTTCTTTCTTTCCGAAATAAGCTCAAGTGCCTTATCACTCAGATAATTTTGCCTCTTCTGCTCCTTTTTTCCTAAAAGAGTACTGTTAGTGCCCAAAAAAGCCTGTTTAAAATGATCCCATTCTTCCTCAACTTCAGTAGTAAGCAAACCATGACTGTCATAATGACTAAGTAACCTATCATGGTAAGCTTTGGCTATAACTGGATCTTTCAGAGCTTCAGTATTAAAAGTAAATTTTTTAACCCTAGCACAACACTTTTTAAGTTTAAGTTGCAAGACACTTTTAACAAGGTAATGGTCAGATCCAATTTCAGCTCCCGTATATGCCCTGGTATTCATAACAGAACTAGCCCATTTGCTGTTAATTAATATGTAATCAATCATATTCTTATGCAGCCCATCAGGTGAAACCCATGTGTACTTATGTATGTCGCGGTGTTTGTAATAAGTGTTAGTTATTCTGAAACCATTGAGTTTACTTACCTGTAGGAGACGTTGCCCATTGCCACTGCAGCTACCAATACCAAAAGGGCCTATTACTCCTCCCCAAAGGTTAGAGTCAGTACCAACTTTGGCATTGAAGTCACCAAGAACAAGGGCAATATCTCCTTTCTTGACAGAATTCAAAATATCCCAAAGTTGTCTGTAAAACTTATCCTTCTCATCCTCATCAGCATCCTCAGTGGGAGCATAACAGCAGATAACATTCAAGTCTTTAACGCTTATCTGAAATTTTGCTGTAAGAAACCTTTGGTTAATGCACTCATATCCTAGAAGAGCATCACTAGCATGTCTACTGAGAAGCAGACCCATGACTTGATGATGTTTCCTTCCTCCCTGAAAAGAGAAATTTAAGATTATTTTTAAGAATCTGACCTTTATCTGTCCATTTGGTCTCTTGCAAGCCAAGAATTTCTAAATTATAATGGTGCTATTCTTGTGTGAGGACATCAAGAGAAAAAGCTCTGTGCAGAGTCCTCACATTCCAACTACCTATGGAGAGAAAATGGTTGGTGGGATGTTTAAAGAAACTATGTTTATTGAGAGAGGGAATGCCGACAATATCAACAGCCCCCTAATCGCAGACATGGGGCAAAGACCCGTTCCCCCACCACTAAAGGCTGAAGCCATCTACACTGGAAGACTTCACCCAATGGAGAATTTGACGATGCCAGTAGAAGCAAAGAGTTCAGGTGCCTGTGATGACCTCTGCTCAGGATTATCCACCAGCTGATAAACATATCCTGTGAATCTATTCACTTGGAGCTGTTAACCCACAAACAAAGAGAAAACACAGCGGAAGATTTTCCCTCCACAGCAGCCCACCAGTGCAGCAAAATCAGGATCCATAATCAAGCTCGGAGCCATATATCTGTCCAGTCCAGTGGGTTTATATGGTCAGCACCAGGACCCTGTGTGGTTGACCACTCCTCAGCAGGGTAGAAAAAAAAAAAAGTAGCCATAGTTTCCAGATCAGTAGGCCACACTAATCTGGCAGCCCTCCCCTTCCATTCACTTCCACAAGAGAGTATCTCTTTTGAAAGTTACTAACGGTCCGCACCACGAGAAGGCGGGGTCGGACATTAGGTGCTAGGCCTGGCCGGTTCTATGCATCATCACAGGGGATTGGTGCATAGCTCTCCTTCCAGTGACTACCTAGCTACCATATTCACCATTTTTGAAAAAAAAAATTAAGTTCAAAAATGCATACCATAGAGTTTATGCTTTTAATGTAATATTTAAAAAAATCCTTATTCACAACACTGGCAGCCTCCATTTGTTCAAGGATTGGCCATGGTTCAAGAATAATAACTGAGATTGATGCTTCTAGAACTTTATTCCATTGTGGGATTTTTATTACCAGTTTCTTCATCATGCAGTCTCCAATTGTTACATAATTTTTTTAATACTTTTTTTCTTTCTCATTTGGGTATGTTTGTTTAAACAATATTGAATGTGAAAGTTCACAAAACCATTTAGTTTTATAATCAGCTTACCATTTGAATGGCTATTAGTACATGCTGGGTTTAATGATGTGACTCTGTGGAGTAAACAAACAAGCAAATGGTTTCATGATTAAAAAGGCTGAGAATCACTAAATTAAATAGCTTAAACCACTGAATTCAGAAAAGCATCCATATTTCAGTCAGCAGTGTTTTACTCAAAACCAACTTAAGACATCAGAAAATCTGGTAACTGTCCAATGTGTAAAGATTTAAAGATGCCTTCCCAACAATATTTTTGTATACAAACATACAAAATCCTTATGCAGCAATGGGATAGAGGCTAACTAGACTGTGTAATTTTCCTCTCCGACATATATGTTCTGAGCTACAACTGCTGCATTTGGCCACTCTAGGCCAATTCTAGCAAGGTCCTGTTTGACATTGTCTGCCCATTGGATACTAGGTCTCTTCCTTTTCCTGAAACTTTTAGGCACACGTTAATAATCTTGTTTGCCAATATGCAGCTGTGCATATAGGCAACATGGCCGAACCATGGCAATCTCTCTTTGCACAATATGCTGCCCAAAGGAAATTGATGACTCCTTCTTCTTACTTCATTATTACTTACAAAGTCACACCACCTAATGCTCAAGATACTGTGTAAGCATCTAGAATCAAAGGCATCAAGTTTCTTGTTATCTTGCTAAAAAAGATCCATGTTTTGCTACCATAACTAACCTTAGAAAGAACCAAACTATTATACAGCCTAATTTTAGTCTTTAGGTATACATGCCTATTTTCCCCCCTCTCCATAGATTCTTAAAAGTCCCAGTGGCAATCCCTATTCTTCTATTTATTTCATGCTGCACATCACCAGTGTCTGTTACAAAGCTCCCAAGATAATTAAACTGAAACACTTGCTCAAGGGTGCAGCCATTCAAAGAAACTGAAGCACAATCTGCCTGACCAATTTTCATCACATTAATTTTATCTCTGTTTATCACCAAACCTACTCTATTACCAGTCTCATCAACAGCCCTATTGAAAGAATTCATCTCATCAACATCATTAGCCAACAGGGCCAAATCATCTGCATAATCTAAATCAGAAATTTTGAAATCTCTAGACCATTTAATGCCAAAATCTTTCCCTTGCAAAGAATTTTGCATAACATAATCAATAACCAAACAAAAGAGAAAAGGACACACAATGCACCCTTGCCTAACTCCACTAGCAATGCTAAACCAATCACTGCAAGATGTACCAATTCTCACACATGATTCAGTGTTATTATAGAGAGCTTTCATTACACTAACTTATCAGGTATTCCATATGATCTAATAATCAACCACAAATTATGTCGATCAACAGAGTCAAAAGCCTTTTTGAAATCTATAAAGCTAGTAACCACAGGTTTCTGAAACTCTAAACATTTCTCAAGAATCTGTCTAAGTGAAAATATTTGATCAATACATCCCTACCACTTCTGAATCCACACTGTTCATCATGTAGTTGTTCATCAACCAAATTCTTAATTCTATTAAGTATAATCATGCAAAGAACTTTACCTAGAACAGAAAGTAAACTAATTCCTCTATAATTATCACACGGACTGTGATCACCTTTTCTTAAAATTCAGGACAGTAATAGCTCTAGTAAAATCCTTAGGAACAACACCTTTATCATAAAAAATATTCAAAATTTCAGTCAACCATATGACAACACAAATGTTCCCAACTCTAAGCATTTCAGTGGTGATATCATCCATCCCTGGGGATTTATGCAATTTTAATTTAGAGACAGCTATGACTTCAGAATATGATATAGGGCCATCATTAAAGCCAGTAATGCATCTATCATTCACATTATTTAGAATATCTCTGAAATGCTCAGCCCACCTAGCCATCACAGAACCCCACCTTCAACCACCTTGCCATGTTTATCCCTCAATTCCTGTGTATCTGTCTGTTTCTTCCCACATAAAACATTAATAATCTGGTTCAACTCCCTGCTGTTGTGCTATCTAATTGCTTCCTCTTCTTTGTCAGTCAAGCTATCAAGCCAAAGATTCTTATCAGCTATTAACTGAGCCTTTACACATTTATTAAGCTTGTTGTAATGCCTTCTGATAGGACTAGTTGGGTGTTAATTCATATTAATCCTGTACTTCCTTCTTCCAAAAATAAGCTTTATTACTCAAATAAATTTGTTTCTTCTGTTCCCTTTTACCCAAAAGAGTTTCAAGAAAAGCCTGTTTTAAACTGATCCCATTCTTTCTCAACTTCAGCAGTAAGCAAAACCCGATTGTCATAATGACTAAGTAGCCTACCATGGTATGCTTTGGCTATATCTGGATCTTTCAGACCTTCAGTATTAAAGGTAATTTCATTAACCTTAGCACATTTTTTAAGCTTCAGCTGCAGGACATTTTTGACCCAGTAATGGTCAGACCCAATTTTGGCTCTCCTGTATGATCTGGTATTCCTAACTGAACTGGCCCATTTGCTGTTAATTAAAATATAATCAGGTGAAACCCATGTATATTTATAAATGTCCCGGTATTTGTAGTAGGTGTTAGTTATTCATAAGCCATTAAGTTTACTTACCTGTAGAAAACGTTCTCCATTGTCATTGGAACTACCAATGCCAAAGGAGGCAAAGATGCCTCCTGTCCAAAGGTCAGAGTCAGTACCAACTTTAGCATTAAAGTCACCTAGCAAAAGAGAAATATCTCCTTTCTTCAGAGAACTCAAAATTTCCTGAAGCTGGCTGAAAAAGTATCTTTCTTGTTCTCATCAGAGTGGGGGCATAACAACAGATAACACTGAAGTCTTTAATTTTTGTTTTAAATTTTGCCATAAGAAATCTTTCATTAATGCAGTCATATCCTAGAAGAGCATCACTGGTGTGTCTGCCTGAGAAGGAAACCTACACCTTGGAGATGCTTTCCATCCTCCCCTCCTAAAAAGAGAAATTTAAAATTATTTTTAAATATCTGACCTTTATCTGTTCATCTGGTGCCTGTCCATCCTGCATGAGGACATCAAGATAATAATCTCTATGTAATGTCCTCACATTCCACATACCTGCAGGGAGAAAACGATTAGTAAGTTTTTTAAAGAAACTAGGTTTATTGAGAGAAGTAGGACCAGCAATATCAAACAGCCCCTTGATCATAGGCATGGGGCAAAGATCTGTTCCTCCTCCATTCCAGACTGAAGTCACTGATGCTAGAAGGAACTTCAGACACCACTTTTCCAAGAGCCATATGACCTGCCTGAGACACATTACTCCAGTTTAGGAATGGCGATGCCCAACTTGCTAAGTGAAGGTTGAGGTTCTCCCGTTGCTAAACACTGAAACCACCCATGCTGATGAGAACTTCAGGCACCACCTTTTCAAGAGCTATATGGTCTGCCTGAGACACATTACTCCAGTTTAGGATTGACAATGCCCAACTAGCTAAGTGAGGGTTCAGGTTCCTCTGATGGCCTCTGATATTGTGGGTGAAAGATGAGGCGTGGAATGATGATGAGTATTAATGATTGCTTTTTTAGTAAAATTACCTACAGAATTATCTACCAGCTGATATAAGGTATTCCGTGCCTCTATTCACTTAGGGTTGGCAACAAACAAGCAAACAGAAAACAGCAGCAGGTTCTCCCTCAACAGAGGCCCACTAGTGCAGCAAGTCCAGGATCCAAAATCAAACTCAAATTCATAAACCAGTACAGTCTAGTGGGTATAAATAGTCAGCACCAGGACTCTGTGAAGTTGATCACTCCTCAGCAAGGTTGAAAAAAAAAAGAAAAAAAAATGGTCATAGATAACCAGATCAGTTGACCACACTGAACTGGCAGCCCTTCCCTTCCGTTCCCTTCCAAAAGAGAATATCTCGTTTGAAAGGTACTAACAGTCTGCACCACGAGAAGGCAGGGTCGGACATTAGGTGTCAGATGTGAAAAAAGTTCTCTGCATCATCACTGGGAATTGGCACACAGCTCTCCTTCCAGTTTATGCCTGGCTACCATTTACAGATCTTTACAGACCATTTTGTTTAAAAGATTAAAAAAACTTTATTAAAATGTCTCAAAAAATAGCCTATACTTTGTATCATTATCAAGGGTTTTAAAATACCTTGGGCCATTACTACTTCTGCTCATTAGATGTCATAGGTTCACTTGTCTGACACAAATATCAATATATGATTAAAAAGTTATCATTAAAAGTATAAAAAAAATTTAAATGTTTAACATATTCTTAAAAGTGTGCATACATAAACATATAGCTTCAGTTTTCTTGGCTAGTTTTCAGAGATAAAGCATACATTCAAAATGAAAAACCTGTAACTTTCACATAAACTGCAATAAAAAAATATATTAACACAGAAAAAATTTTAATTACTCAATAAAATTCTATTAGTTATTTGAAATAATATAAATAATTAATATAACCAACCTTGAACAACTACGAACAATATGCAATCCTGCTTCGAGAAGCTTTACTTCTAAGGATATATTTCCTTTCATTTGAGAGCTTTGCTTGGAAATGTGGTCAACTTTCTTTTGCTTCCTATAAGCTACTACATTAAATCCTTCCTTGCCAATAAGCAGCTTTGATATAGTGACCATACAGGTTTCAAAAAGTGATAAAATGCATGAAATTGGCAGAGGGCGAGGTAAATTTTCTTTTCTGGAAAACATAATGATTGCAATTTCATTATTGCACTTTAATAATATAAATTACAGTGAAACCTCTCTAGGGGTAACCTTATCACATTAACATTTTAAAACATTAAAAACAGTAGCACTGGATTTGAACATATACAATGTTACAATAATAGAATTTCTCAGATATACACCTGGTAGTAGTTTGTTAGAATAATATAGAGGAAAATTGTCATTAGCCAAGTAGCCTTATTTAGGCTGGTGTACAATGAATATCACATATACCTGAAATGCTGTAGGTCAGGGGTTTTCAAACTTTGTGATACCTTGACCCCCTAAAATGCTAAATGAGTATGCATGACCACCATCCCTTCCCTAAATGAGCAAAACTAATGATTATAAATAAATAAATAAATAAATAAATAAATACCCCCTCAAGCAGCTGCTTGCCACAGAGGTCTGACAGGAGCCTGCCAGTTTATATGCCATAGTAGAAGGTCTGAGAGGATGGCAGGACCTCAGCAGAAAAACTACACATACATCCATGCCTTATCCGGGGCTTGAACCCAGGTCCCGTAGATCAGTAGCCAAGCGTGCTAACCACTCGGCCACGGGAACTGAGGTTAAAATTGGGTAATTGGTTAGTGAAGTGAATGTTTATAACAAATCAATATTTTAACTCTCATTTTTACAAGATTTTTTATACATTACACATTCAATGTATTCAATCATATTCAACATAATGGTTTGTGATAGTGCCTAGAGCAGTGATGGGTAAACTATGGCCTATGGGCCAAATGCAGCCTGCTGAGACATTTTATTCAGCCCCTAAGGTTCTCTAGCTTCTGAACTGAAGTTCTATTTCATTTTTGCAAAAGGAGAATCATGCCATGATTGCCATTGACTGTGCATTGCTGAGTGCTGTAAATCCAAGCCTGCTATTGTTTTATCATCATTTCGTGCCATGACTGACAGGAGGCAACAGCAACTTCTGGTCAATCAAGCTTCAGAGTGTAACTCCAAGTGGCCCACCCCTCAAAAAGTTTCCCTGCTACTGGCCTGGAGCATATTGGTATGTATGGTATTTATTGTGTATTAGCCTCTGTAGGTAACACCATTATATATCTAAATCTAGTACTATTGTTTTCAACCTTTTAACGTGTTAAAGTGATAAAACTGCTCTTTGACCTATTACTGTGTTGCACTTCCTTAATTTAAAAACTCTCCATAACAGAAATCACAGGACCAGAAAAATTCTGTTTAATGGAAGTTTTGATCTTAAAAAGGTTACAGTTTCATAATGCAAGACCTAAGTTGTTACCAAAAATATTGCTAATTTAGCAAACCTTTTTGATAACAAAATACATGCATATGTGTGTGTGTATGTTTCTGTCCAGTATTCTATATGCTAGTGGAAAATAAAATTGTTTATATTAAAAATTTGTTTTTCTCTAAGTCATACTGTTTTTAAAATTGCATAACAGTGACACATATAGCAATTAGACTAAGGGTTGGTTTATTTTCCTCTGAGTGGCACTTTTTTACACACACTAGGATAAATGGTCAGGTCACTAGGACCTCAAGGTTCAGAGAAGGTTGGCAAAGGATGCCTACTGGAGAGCTGTTAGACTTCCATCAAGGCCATCCAGCATGTTCTTTAACAGGCACAAGGCATGGCTCTTTTGCACAAAGGGCCATGGCTTTACATCCCACCCAATGGACAGTGGTCTTTTCCAGCCCACTGGTGTCTGCTTTCTGATCAGAGATATGATGGAGGGTTTAGCAGAGATAAATCTAATGCTGGCCCAGGTTGGGGTCAAACCTGGAATCTACAGATTATGAGCCTGGCATGCTAATGCATACAGGACATGTATTTACATCCTTCCCAAGGTGGTAGTTTTCCATCAAGGCCATCCAGCATGTTCTTTACTATGCTCAAGGCATGGCTTTACATCCCACCCAATGGACGGTGGCCTTTCCCAGCACACTGATGTCTCCTTTCTGACTGGAGGTAGGATGAGAGTTCAATGGAGATAAATCTCAAAGCTGGCCCAGGCAGGAGTCAAACCTGGGAACTACAGATTATGAGCCTGGCATGCTACTGACTGAGTCAGCCCCTGCCCAAAAACTGTGGGTAAATTGATTATTGTACTCAAAAGCAGAAGGAAAGAAAAGTTACAGACTTAGTTTTCAACTATCAAAAGTCAGAAGTTTTTGTTTGAAGCTCAATTTGAGCAAAGTATTTAGCAAATGATTCTTCATTTTCTGGACATTAATAATGATGGCAATTTTTTTCTTATTAAACATGAAACAATATGTTTGGAACAAAACTTGAATATTTAAATATGTAATACTATCTAAATAATTAGATCCACTATGTAAGTTTATCTGCACCATCTGTTGACAAGAGATAAATATGCAATGTAAGTTTCATAACCATTTTTAAATGTGAAGAATAGTGGACATCAGTAACTTAGATGGCAGAAAAAATATATGTAACCAGTTAATGTGTGTTTTAAATTGATAACAAAATTCACTTTTTATTAATTATAAATTCTCAATCCATTTTTTATATTAATGAAATTTTTATTTTCTGTGTTTTTAAGGTTGATAAATTTCAGAGTCAATTTTACAAGGTTATCATTCCCCTATTATATATTATCATGTTACAGTAATTAATGGCATCATTCTTCAATTCTTATAATATTTCCTAGCAAAATTCATATTCAAAAATGAAACAAAACTCACAAATTGCTCAATTAAAACAATACTTTTGAAGAGATCTGATTAGTAGTAAGATACTAAACATTATCACATAAGCTCACCTGACAAAAAATTAGTCATCTCCTGCTGTAAGAGGGTTATGTCTGTTCGACAGTAACAGGGGGCACACCAGTAATAAACACATCTTACAAATTGCTGTGTGCAACGGGGTACATACAGTGACAACTAGCCATGTGTGTGTTAGTTGCTCTGTGAAACATGGATCGTGCCAAAGATATGAATGAGTGGCAAAAAGGTATTATTGCGTTTGGCCGAGCCAAAGGGCATGGTGTACAAGAAGTTGCTGCCTTTGCAGGTGTGTTGAAACGTACTGTCCAAAGAGTCTTCCAGCAGTGACGTACATTGCAGTCCACCACTAATCATTGTCAGAAATGCGGCAGAAAGACTGTGCCCACTAATAGGGACTGCTGCAGTGTGTCATGCACTGTTAGGGCAAACTGTTTCGCAACGAGGCAGGAATTGCTCCAGTCAGTCAATGCATGCCTACAACAAGCTGTTTTCGAATGAACACTCCAAAGGAAACTGCATGCCATGGATATCTAGAGCAGAGTACTGCGGAAGAGACTCATGTTAACAGCTCTGCACAAGGCTGCATGGCTACAATGGGTGCAGCACCACAAAGACTGAACTGTTGACTCTTGGAAGTTGATCTGGTCAGATGAGTCACGTTTTTGCCTGTACTTGAATGATGCGATGTGACGGGTATATCGTAAGCCGCATGAAGCCTTTCATATGGAATGTATGCAAGGTTCTGTTCAAGCTGGAGGAAGGCCTGTGATGTTCTGGGGGTGTTTCACACTTGAACCAGAAGGGTTATATGGGGCTACTGGACGATCACATGTTGCCTTTTGTGTAGCATCTCCACAGTGAACACCAGAAGGCTACCCCAGTCTTCCAAGATGACAATTGTCACGTGCACAGGGCTTGAAGTGTGTTGGATTGCCATGACAAGCATTCTGAAGACTTCAAACATCTCGACTGGCCCACCAAATCCCTGGATTTGAATCCCATAGAAAATTTGTGGAACTATTTGGGGAAACAAGTGAAGCACTGTTCCAGCCATCTGGCCAATCTGGCTGAACTGTGGCATTTGCTGCTGGAGGAGTGGATGAATATTGATGTGCATTACATCTGCACACTGGTGGCATCCATGTCAGACAGGATTTCAGCTGTTCTTCGGTCGCACGGAAGCCATTAGGTGACATTCAGCTAAGGGTGACTAATTTTTTGACCAGTGAGCTTATTATACTTATTATATATACATATATTATAGGATTGTAAAGTTGGCAGTTTCTATAACTCAAAAAAACTAGTGACACAAAAGCAACTTACAATAATAAGCATTAATAAAATGAAATAAGTAATACTTTTCTAGCTTTAATTTTAACAACTGGAATTTGTTTAAATTTTTAACATTAGTTTTCAGTATTATTGAAATGGGACATGCATTTCATTGCGAGATATTTAATTTATCATGGTATTTTAATTGTAAACCTTATCATTTAACTGCTTAAATTCAATTTGCTTCACAACATGTAATATATTGCTTGTACAAATAAGAAATTATATATTTTCTAAAAATTTCCTTTACAGATATATAAAACTATCCAATTTAATATACATTGCCTTACCTGAGAAAACTACAGAAGAAAGTTGAAGCAGCAAGTATTAATGGTTGATTTGTGAAAGTTAATATTTTCTCTAAAAGATGAACTGCTTGTTTGAAAACTGTGTCTTGTGGCATAGCACAGATAGATGACTGATACCTAAAACAGTTTTATTACTACAGTTGTTAAAATTATTTCCAAACAGAAAATATTAATGAACTACCATTTTTAAATAAAAGGGAATAATTACGATGAAAAGGGGAAACACATAAAAAAGTTGATACATTTCAAGCATTTTTCATGTTTTCATGTTATATATTAATTTAACAATAAGTTTACAAGCATTTTATTAATCATCATCATCATCATCAAGCAGCCATGGGCTATGGAGGTCCAACCAGACCGTGCAATTCAGTTCTCCAAGCAAGTCTGTCCTGAGTTACATCTGCTGCACCTGGCCACTGCACACCAATTCTAACAAGGTCCTGTTTGACATTGTCTGCCCACCGCATCCTAGGTCTCCCCTTCTTTCTGAGGCCTTTAGGAACACTGTTCATAACCCTATTTGCCAATCTATAATTATTCATACGGGCAACATGGCCAACCCAACGGAGTCTCTCTCTGCACAATATGCTGCTTAAAGGAGGTTGCAAACTCCTTTGCCTAACCTCATCATTAGTTACAAAGCTGAACCACCTAATGCCCAAGATACTGCGTAGGCATTTGGAATCAAAAGCATCTAGTTTCCTGTTATCTTGTTTACAAAGTGTCCAAGTTTCACTACCATAACTAACCCTAGAAAGAACCAAACTATTATACAGCCTAATTTTAGTCTTTAGGTGTATATGCCTATTTCTCCACACTCTCCATAGATTCTTAAAAGTCCCGGCAGCAATCCCTATTCATCTGTTAATCTCATGCTGCATATCACCAGCATCTGTTACATAGCTCGCAAGATAATTAAACTATGACACCAGCTCAAGATTGCAACTATTCAGATTAACTGAATCACAGCCTGCTTGATCAATTTTCATCACTTTAGTTTTCTTTCTGCTTATAACCTAACCTACTCTAGAACCAGTTTCATCAACAGCTTGAATGAAAGAGTTCATCTCATCAACATCATTTGCAAAAAGGGCTAAATCATCAGTATAATCTAAATCAGAAATTTTCGTATCTCCAGCCCATTTAAAGCCAAACTCTTTCCTTTGAAGTGAATTTCGCATAACATAATCAATAACCAAACTATAGAGAAAAGGAGACAAAATGCACCCTTGTCGAACACCAGAAGTAATGGTAAACCAATTGCTACAAGCATTACCAACTCTCTCACATGACTCAGTGTTATTATAAAGATCTTTCATTATGTTAACTAACTTGTCTGGTATACCATATGATCTCACAATCAACCACAAATTATGACGATCAACAGAGTCGAAAGCCTTTTTGAAATCAACAAAGCTAGCAACCAAAGGTTTCTGAAACTCTATACATTTCTCAAGAATCTGCCTAAGTGAAAATATCTGATCTACACATTCCCTACCACTCCTGAATCCACATTGCTCATCACGCAATTGACTGTTAACCAGATCCTTAATTCTATTAAGCACATTCATGCAAAGAACTTTCCCTGGAACAGAGAGTAGGCTGATACCCTTATAGTTATCATAAGAACTGTGATCACCTTTTTTGAAAATAGGAATAATAATAGCTCTAGTAAAAATCCTTAGGAACCATGCAATTATCATAAAATATATTCAAAATTTCAGTCATCCAAGTGGTAACCAAAACATTCCCAGCTCTGAGCATTTCTGTAGTAATTTCATCTACCCCTGGGGATTTATGAAGTTTAAGTTTAGAAACAATCAAAATAACTTCAGATTGTGTTATAGGGTCAACATTAAAGCCACCAATGCATCTATCATCATTGCAAACAATGGGAGTGGAACTAACCACATGGTTTAGAACATCATTGAAATGCTCAGCCCACCTAGCCATGACAGAATCACCTTCTATAACCTTACCTTGTTTATCCTTCAATACCTGTATACCTGTCCGTTTTCTACCACACAAAACATTAACTATCTGGTACAGCTCTCTGCTGTTGTGCTGTCTAACTGCTTCCTCGGCATTGACAGCCAAACCATCAAGCCAAAGATTCTTATCAGCAGCTAACTGATCTTTTATACATTTATTAAGTTCTCTGTAATGCTTTCTATTAGGACTAGTAGGGTACTGATTAAGGACATTCCTGCAGTTCTTTCTTTCCAAAATAAGATCAAGTGCCTTATCACTCAGATAATTCTGCCTCTTCTGCTCCTTTTTTCCTAAAAGAGTACCGTTAATGTCCAAAAAAGCCTGTTTAAAATGATCCCATTCTTCCTCAACTTCAGTAGTAAGCATACCATGACTGTCATAATGACTAAGTAACCTATCATGGTATCATAACTGGATCTTTCAGAGCTTCAGTATTAAAAGTAAATTTTTTAACCCTAGCACAACACTTTTTAAGTTTAAGTTGCAAGACACTTTTAACAAGGTAATGGTCAGATCCAATTTCAGCTCCCCTATATGACCTGATTTTCCTAACAGAACTGGCCCATTTGCTGTTAATTAATATATAATCAATCATATTCCTATGCAGCCCATCAGGTGAAACCCATGTGTACTTATGTATGTCATGGTTTTTGTAATAAGTGTTAGTTATTCTCAAACCATTAAGCTTGCTTACCTGAAGGAGACGTTGCCCATTGCCATTGCAGCTACCAATACCAAAGGAACATATCAGATCTCCCCAAAGGTCAGAGCCAGTATCAACTTTGGCATTGAAGTCACCAAGAACAAGGGTAATATCTCCTTTCTTGACAGAATTCAAAATATCCTGAAGTTGTCCGTAAAACCTATCCTTCTCATCCTCATCAGCATCCTCAGTGGGGGCATAACAGCAGATAACATTCAAGTCTTTAACACTTGTCTGAAATTTTGCTGTAAGAAACCTTTCATTAATGCATTCACATCCTAGAAGAGCATCACTAGCATGTCTGCTGAGAAGCAGACCTATGCCTTGGTGATATTTATTGTCTTCCCTTCCTAAAAGAGAAATTTAAGATTATTTTTAAAAATCCAACCTTTAGCTGTCCATCTGGTCTCTTGCAAGCCAAGAATATCTAAATTATAATGGTGGAATTCTTGTGTGAGGACATCAAGAGAAAAAGCTGTGTGCAGAGTCCTCACATTCCAACTACCGATGGAGAGAAAATGGTTAGTGGGATGTTTAAAAAAAAACTATGTTTATTGAGAGAGGGAATGGCAACAATATCAAACAGCCCCCTAATCACAGACATTGTGCACAAGAAAAAAATTAATTTTTGAGAATCTTATGATTATATGAGATCATTTTTACATGATTTCTTTTTGTACAGCAAGTAATATATGAAAGCTCTTTACAATATATTATTTTCAATGGCAAAAATTAAGTTCAGGCATTTAATGTCCATTTTTATTCAAATAACTAAACTTTAGTCACAGTATGAAAATTGGTGGACTTAATTCTGTAACACAGGCATTTATTATAGGGCAAGTAATTAATAAATAAATATCTTACATTAACATGTTTATTTTTATTGTTTTTACAGTGTGACAAGTGATGAAAATGGGGATTCTGAAAATGGAAACAAATTTCTGAAGCATAATTTTTTACATGGCTATGTTCGGTGTTATTTAAGGCACAATTTAAAATTTTTTACACCTGATTTCATTTCTTACCTAAAAACAACATAATTTTATAGAAATCTGGACATCATTTCACCTCTACAAACACTCTTTCTCCCTCCCCCAAGATGATAATAAACTGTTTCCTCAACTCCATTTCCATCACTATGTATGATAAAAACCTATAACTGAAGAAAGCAAAAACAACATACTTTGAAAACATTACAGTTAACAGGTCTAAGCCAACAATGGCAACTCTCCAATTTTTCATTTCTAAGAGTTGTTCTGTGGATCTTAAAATTGACTCGATACCTTAAAGAGAAAATATAATTTCATACACTAAATATGTTTTTAAAAACCTAAATATAATTATTAAAAACTCTATTTAGCTTTCTTGCATTTATGGTTCTCTAACATAAATGATAAAAAAATTTTAACATTTAATTTTTTTGTACTATATCCTGGTCAACTCAAAATGTCTGCATGTAAAATGTAACTAAATGGGGAAGAAAAATACACACCTTAGTAGGAAGCATATAAACAGCAAATATTTGAGATTCATGATAATATTTAAGATTAAAATACTTGATTTGTAAAAGCATCAAACAAATAGTGATGCAGATCAAGATTAAAAAAATTTTTAAAGATGCAATTTATAGAACTGAACATAAAAATATTTTTAACTTCTACACTAATTACTGCAATTCCTTCTTAATACACAGGGAGAAATTCTCTCCCTGGGAGAAACTATTCTACTACTATAAAATTCTACTACAGGGAGAAATTCTCTCCCTGTAGAGTAACAGAAGTAAAGGCCTACCATTCAGCTTGGCTGACTACTGGAAGTTCTGTGACTACTTTTCTCTCTTTTCTTCACCCCTGCTGAAGAGTGATCAACTTCAAAGGGTCTCAGTGCAGACCACTTATACTATCTGCAGGCTATGATTTTGAATTACAGACATTTTGCACTGGTGGGATTCTGTTGATGAATGATCCACCACTGTTTTCTGTTTGCTTCCGAGTTGTAGCATATTTTATATAAAATAGCACAGATCTTAATCAGAAGTTATTGCAGGTTACCTGAAGCTTTAAATATAGTCAATAAATAGTAAATGCCCAGAGTTACCTGTTTGACTTAGATGTCATACCGATGGATGGAACTTGAACCACATCTCTCCAGATTCATGCCAGAGTGTTATAACCACTAAACTAGCACTGACCTTTATCATTTATCCATTAATATGACTATAAATCACGTTCCATGGCACCATCTAAAATAGGGAATGGCTACTTCTTTTTCTGGTGTTGCTCTGAATAGGATGTAAATAAGAAAGTCACTCATGCTCAAAACATTATCAACCCTTACAGTGACGGATTTTTTTTTCCTCTATAAATGCAACTCAACCTCTGAGCCTCATTATGAAACAACTAATGAATAAAATATGAAGGAAGAATCACTCTTAAAACGTTGATCAATTTTGGAGGAAAAATTGTCTTGAGTCAGTGGGATACAAACACACAACATCCTGACAACATGTTATTTAGTTGATTATATAAGAATATAATTTTTTCTTCTGCAATTGATTGACATTTTCAGAGTGATATCTTCCTTCATAATTTAACAAATACATTGAAAAATCTCTTCAATTTAATCAATTGTATACTCAGAATATATTTGCCATCTTCATGACATACTTGTCATTGTTTCTTGAGGCTGAGAGCAGCTGGGACAATGCCTTCATGAGACACAGAGAATTGTGTACTATAGGTAGAAAGTTCATAGCATCAATTAAAGGAAATCTTGATCAGCAGCCAGTGGCCCAGAGCACCTGACATGTTGTCACGAGATCGTAGGTTCAGATCCCACCTGGCTCAAGACAATTTTTCCTCTAAAATTGATCAACATTTTCAGAGTGATATCTTCCTTCATAGTTAAACAAATATGTTGAAAAATCTCTTCAATGAATAAAATAGTTTAGATTACATATTAAAAGAAAGAACAATTAATTCGGAACAAAAAATTTAAGGTTTAAATGGAATAAAATGGTAGGTAAGCATAAAAAAGCATGTTGAAAATTCATTTGTAGTGATTTTCAAAAAACGATTGATCTGTTTCTGACACTTAAAGGGTTAATGAAATAATCAATGAGTTGTAAATGTAATAGTAACAGATTGTTTCTTCCTTTATATGAGACATTCAGAAATAGTGCCCATAATTCTATTCACTAATCTACAGTTCTGAATATAGGCAACATAGCAAACCAATGCAATCTGTCTCTGCACAAGATATTAATTTGAACTACACAATAAAATGGTTTAAAAATATTTAATTCCGATTATGCTGTAATAATATTAATTCTGAGCAACTATTCTGCATTTAGCTTATCACTATTTACATAGTCAAGCCATGAGTAATTTCATCATGGTTTATTATTACATTGTTCTTGCAAGAGCCCTGTATCAAGGATCTCGATTTGGTTGCTGATGATCTTTTACTGGCACCATTGCTAATACATAGCACTGATGTTTATCACTTGATGTTAGATACCGGATACCAGTCTGAGTTTTCAACTCTGTAGACACTGTCTATTAAGGTGATTTATCACTAACCAATACTGGTTGCATTGATTGCTTTCTTATGACTCATATTGTAGAAGTAAGTTGCTCAAAAGGCCTCATCTTGCTATTAAACACCTTAAGAAACATTCAGTGAACTAAGGTTTAACTCAAAAATTTTAAAAGTTACAGACGTAAACATTACAATTTAAAAAACTGTTCACTCTCTCCACACAACAACATGTTTTTCCCCAAGATCAGCGGGACTTTACCTGGTACTATACCTCCCAATGTTAAAGCATTAAATAAGAATCTCCTTCTATTGGGAGTTTTGGTTTTCACTATACTGGTCACGTAGCAGAAAGTTTCACAACACCGGAAGGGGTGGGATTTTGGTGTTACACAGGTGATCTTTATGTAAATGGATCATGATGCAAATTGATCATTTTTAATTGTATAAGTTACTGTTATGACATTTTAATGCCATACACAGTAACTAATACAATTAAAAATTTAATTATTAATGATAGAGATAAACGCATCCCAACAGGAGCGGTCTATAATGTTGAGATGCCCAATGCCAAAAATAAATTGGGGGTGGGGGAAAATCAATACATAGGAAAATCATGTAGAACATATGAACAGCGTTTATTAGAATATCAACAAGATATAAAAAATAAAAAATCTAATGCAGCTTTATCACAAACAATTCTTGAAAATCATTTGCAAATAGAGAATTTAACATATAAAGCATTGCTGCACCTCCAAATAAATACCAATTGCAATATATGGAAAACATCAGGATCAATTTACATAAAGATCACCTTTGTAAAACTGAAATCCTGCCCCTTCTGGTGGTGTGAAACCTTCTGCTGCACAAGAAGCATAGTGAAAATCAAAACTAGCATAGAGGGAGATTCTATTTTTAAAGCTTCAATATTGGGAGGTATAGTGCCAGATGAAGCCCCGCTGGTGTCGGCGAAACATGTCGTCGTGTGGAGAGAGTGGAGGTTTTTTTTAATTATAATGTTTACGTCTGTGACTTTTAACATTTTTGAGTTAAAACTTAGTTTGTTGAATGTTTTTTACGATGTTTAATGGCAAGATGAGGTCTTTTGAGCAACTTACTTCTATGAGTCATAAGGAAGCAATCAACGCAACCAGTATTGGTTAGTGATAAATCATCTTATAGACAGTGTCTACAGAGTTAAAAACTCAGACTAGTATCTGGTATCTAACATCAAGTGATAAACATCAGTGCTATGTATTAGCAATGGTGCCAGTAAAAGATCATCAGTAGCAACCAAACCAAGATCCTTGATGCAGTGCCCTTGCAAGAACAATGTAAGGATAACAACATAACTGGCTGAAATAGTAAATATTTTCCATCTCTTTACTTGGGAACTTTTTGCATGGATTTAAAGTATTCTTAAGTGATAATATACCATGATGAAATTACTCATAAGCTAAATGTAGAATAGTTGCTTAGGAGCTATTAATATTATTACAGCATAATCGTGAATTAAATATTCCTGCACAAGTTGCCAATCAAAGATGGTTGCTGACTTCTTCATCTAATCTTATAATTGCTAACATAGAAAAACCTAATATCCAAAATATTGTGTACGCATCTAGAATCAATGCATCTAGTTTCCTGCTATGTGCATTTGCTTATGAAGTGTCCAAGTTTTGCTACCGTAGCTAACTTTAAAAAGGAT
The DNA here is from genome assembly GCA_038380435.1 of Ryuthela nishihirai. Lineage (NCBI taxonomy): Eukaryota > Metazoa > Arthropoda > Arachnida > Araneae > Heptathelidae > Ryuthela > Ryuthela nishihirai. The sequence continues at coordinate 88,199,650 of JAWZYU010000001.1, read as the reverse complement.
CAACTATTACAAAGTAATCTTTATTACATTTTAATCTTTAATTATAAACACTTATTTTCCCAGATTCTTAAAAGTCCTAGTAGCCATGCCTATTTTTCTCTTAATCTTATATCACAATACCATAAGTATTAGTTAAAGTTTTTAAGAACCAGAATCAAAATGTAACTGGCCTGCCTGAGAGATATTACTCCAGTTTAGGGTCAGAGATGCTTAAAAGGGTTCAGGTACATGTGATGGCATCTGATCTGGATTATTCACCAGTTTATACATAGTATCCTATGCACCTGTTTACTTGGAGCTGGAAATCTACAAACTGAAAACACAGTAGTATATTTTCTGGTTGTATATGATAATTGATTATTCATTAATTAATTACAAATGTAATAGCTCTGTTAGGAATACAAGGTCATATAGGGATGCTGAAATTGCATTTCACCATTATCTTCTTAAACCTTGTTATAAAAGTGGGCCTTACTGAAATATGAAATGTATGAAGAGTACCACATTATGAAAAAGTGAATACAACTAGTTCACCTAATTTATAAAATTAAATATATAAATAAAAAACTTGTCATAATCTTTTAAAATTTTATTATGACCATTCATTGAATAGAGACAAGAGTAGATTACAGCTGTATGGGTAACACCAAAATGTTACAGGATTAAAAGTGTTTTACGGTGTACAAAATAGTCAACAGTAGCACTGTTTAAATAGTTAAGTCAGTTAAAAACAAAGTCAGTTAAAAATTGCTTAAAAACAATTTTAACTGACTTCCTGTAATCCTGTTTAAACAGTGTTAAAGAGGACTAAGCTGCTTTAGGTAGACGCTATACATGCCACACTACAGAGGCTTATAATGCAGTTTCTGCTAAGCAAAGCACTAGTAGTGATCTTTGGAGGTATGTTGTAATAGGAGAATTAGGCTAAGAGTTCTTCCTTAAAGGTGAAAAAGTCAGGTACTGTAGGTGTAAGATGTTGATAGCAATGTTCACAGCTTGTAATAAAAAGCTTTGAACAATGATGTTGTCATAGATGGAACTAATTCCATCTAAGACTGATGTTGAGCAATCAGAATATAGGTAGCAGCTTAGGTATGTTTGGGCATAGGCAAGGCAACTAATAAGTTGCTTTTCCTGATTATACATTCTGTGAAAGATATAAAAGCTGCATTGTAGAAACATAATCGTCCAATGATTGGTTTAGTGGTAGAGCATTTTGGCATATATCTGGAGAGTCATGGGTTTGAATCCTGCACTGTCAGCAATAATTTTTTCCACATAATTAATTAGTATAGTTAGAGATAATTTAGTTGTTTTTTTCTTATATAAATATCAGTTTTATGTTCTTGTAAACATTGTTTAAACTGTCTGTAGGTGCATCTAAGTAATTATTTTCTGGGGCAACTAATAATTACTTAGGATGCAACTAAGACTATTTAACTAATGTTTGTAAGGATTAAAGTTGATATTGACAATAAACAACCAAATATTGTGTTGTAAAACTTTGTAAAAATAAATTAGTCTCAAATTAAATCTATCGAATATACTAAAAAGAACCAGAAAAATCTCTTTCAATGGCAGAATGTAAGAGATGCTGACAAAAAGGGGTAAATGAACAACCAGAATATTTTTTATAGTCTGCATAATTTTTGGTCACTCCAGAGATGTATTTGTGTTTTGAATATTTGATGAAACACAAATATAAATCACACATGTAAAAAATTAACCTTTATATGCATGCAAAACTTACCATAAACTGCATGGCATTTTGTGAAAAATGAAGGATGATTAGTGAAAATGGAAATGCAACATAATATAGACCTAGAGATAAAAAAAAGTTATAATTTAAAATAAAACAATAAAACAAAACCACAATAATTCTTATTTAAATAAATAAAACCATAAAGTAGATTTATCAAAAGAATAATTTACACTAAATCATATACAGCACAGTATTTTACATTAATAATTTTTAATCCATACATTATTTCATATACACTGACTGGTCAAAAATTTAGAAACAGTACAGTATTTATCATACTGCAATGCAAAGATATGCGAAGGTGAAAGTCCCATATCTCAGTCACTTGATCTCTAAGCTATCTTAAATATAAGTAGTACAGTCAATGGCCAACACTTGATCACAAGATGGGGGAAAAATGTATGATTTAACCAGCTTCTGAAAAGGTGTTATTTTTGGTGTATGATGGATTGGTTTAAGCACTGCCAAAACTATGAAAATCATCAGATTGTCCAAGATTACTTTCTTTAAAGTATAAACAAGATGATTAGCAGACAAAATTAGCTTTTGGCAGGAGCAATTGTGACATACACTTAATACTGCAGGAGAGGAATAATAGAGCATTACAGAAGCATGTGAGGCCAGACTGATGAACATCTGTGCACCAAATGATCACTTATTTCAATCTGCTGAGAACAACTCATATCAACTCAAAATATGCACAGGAAATTTAAACATTTATGGTTTAATAGTTGGTTCTCTTTTCAAAAACTTTTAGTGTTGGCTGAAACTATGCAAGCAAGAATTCAGTGGTATCAAGAGAAGCACTAGTGGACTACAGGGGATTAGAAAAAAGTTATATGGTCAGATGAATAATGATATATACTCTTGTATAGATGGAAGACTATGGGAGGCAATGAACCCCTCACCATTACACAAGCTGCTGGAGGGGGTCATGGTATGGAAAATCTTCATGTAGTACAGACTGAGTTTACTGATATGTCTGAAAGAGTTAAACCATGTCACAGCATATTAAAACAAATGCAATCAAGCGCGTCTTGCTGTGCTTTATTTTTTCCCTAATGGAGACATAGTTTCAGGATGATTATGCAACAACCATTGTATAAAATATATCTATGAGTGGTTTGAGAAACATGATGGAGAATTCAGTCATCTTCCTTGGCCACTTTAGTCACCTGATTTCAATCCCACTGGAAATTGGTGGGATGATGTGAAATATGTCATATGGGCATGCATTCCACTGCCCTAAACCCAGAAAGAATCATATGCTGCATTGCAACAGGAATGGCTTCACATCATAACAGATCTTCCAAACTATTATTAAATCTATGCTATGTTGACTTTAAGTGTTCTGTGCACTTAAGGTCTTACATGACATTGAAAAAAGGTTTCAATTTCTTTTGGCTGTACAGTGTGTGTGTATATATATATTAGTATCTGATAAATTTTTTGTATATTTAAAAAAATATTTTATTACTTAAAATTAATTATAATAATTAACCTCAAAATGAAATTATTAAATAATAAACAGAAAATAAACACCAAAATTAATAAGTAGAAAGTTAAATCAAAAGTTAAGCATTTATCACTAAAATAATGAATAATAAAATTATTCTTAGAGATGGATATATATAACATATCTAGATAATTTAATGCATAGTTTGAAAAAAATCATCATATAACATCATGGAATATGTTAAACAGATACCCCCAAAAAAGAGTACTTTCATGGATGCTCAATCCTTTCAAATTGAAATGCTACATATTCAGTATGGAATTGCTCACTGCTTCATGATGCCTCAAATAAAATGTTTAGATAATTCTACACAATGGAGCTGTTGGAAGGTTGGAGGCTGGTCAACCACAGTGGTAACTATATTCTTCAGGATCCACCATTCTGTTAACTCATGGCTGTGGCAGCAATTCCAAACAACCCAAACAGTTATTAGAAAATCTTTTCAAAGGCATTTTTAGGGTTAAAACCCCTCAAGATTATCACTATATTGAACTACTGTCCTCACAAAAGAGCAATAGTATATCTCTACATTCAGATCTCATTGCAGCCATAGGAAGTCAGGTATCTCTCTCAACTGTGAACAGATTTCCAAAGGTTGGACTCTATGCACATTCACCACTGTATGTGTTCCTTTAATATCCAGCAGTATTGATATGGTGTCACAATTATGTAGCCTGAATCCAAGAACAATTGAGTCATAGCCTGTTTATTGATGAGTCCACATTTTTTCTCTTACTATCTGAAAGCAGACATAAGCATAAAGACAGGGTTATAACCCACACATACACACACACATCTGGGGTATCTCACTGTTTACATAAATTGTTTTTTGTGATTGATACATAAAGGAACAGTACATATTTTTAGCTTTTTCATTATTACTTATCACTGGGTAGACATGATAAGTTCATTAATGAGACCAGATCTCTATATGGATAATCCTAAATTTTAAAAACTCATTTATAATATCTGGTCCAGAAGATGAATTTTTAATACGTGTTTCCATATATATATATATGCTCTTCAGTATCATGAAGAACTGCACCCATGAATATTTCAGATAGGAAAAATTCCATTGGGCATGATGCTTTTTAACATAGTTTATTGTTGGACATGAAGCATTATGAGGACCAAAACTTCTTAAATGATTAATATTTCCAATTTTTTTCTATAACTATGCTGATTAACAAGGTATTTTATTGACAGTATAGTTAAACCAAAGAGTAGAGTAAATCAGAAGTGATAAAGTAAAATCAGAATTTGATTAAACAGAATAAATCAGAAGAGAGATTGTATGTCTAAGAAAATAAATATACTACAGTGGGAACCAATAAATTTCTCAGCTGTTTAATTAAATGTTAAGTTGATTTTGAAATTTAATTACACATTGATGTTGAAAGGAGTATGAAGTCTTTTTTTTCCCATTTGTATATTGGTAAAAGTCATCTGAAAATAAGGGAAGAGAACAGTGGTTTTCTTTCTGTACTTCAGTCAAACATATAAAGACTGCATAATCATCAGCTCTGATTATTTTGTAAGTGATTTCATGATTTTCCAAAGAATTGTGCTGTTTTGATTTAGAAGTCATAAAAGGAAATTCTGATTGTAAAGTCAAGATTAGTGCAAAAAACATATTTTTATCATTGTAAATATTGGATACAAATATATTTATTCATTATTCAAAACATCTCAAAAATTTTGAACATTAAAGGAATGAATTCACTCTTAACATCAATATCAAATTTACAGAAAAAATGGTCTTGAGCCAGATGGGATATTAACCCATTCGCTTCATATTTAAATGCCCTGCCTGTATCGCATATATCTGATTTAAATCCCCTTTCCCTACTGAGTATTTTAACAATGCTTATATTATTTCAAAAAGTCATAAAAAATTAACCATTGAGTATTGTGAGATTCAAATTTTGAAATTACTTGAATTACATACTCACCACCCTGTTTCAGTATGATGTCTGAGTGTTGTAAACCTTGAAGCACTCTAGTAAGTGAAGGGGAGTGTTGCACTTTTCACACTGCCATGTAGTTTCACTTCATTTACTCTTGCTGTAGCATACCACACACCGTTTTGTAACATTTTTCTTCTTCACGGTAGATGGGATATGCATTGGGAAGTGGCCCCAATTTTTTGCCTGTAGTCGTAGAGGTGTATTGCTGGATGAAGGTCGCCATGCAATGTATAATCTGGCATATCAGCTGATGCAAGCAGTTGCATTGCAAGGTCAATCCTGAAGTCAGAGAAAGTTTTTTTCTTCTTACCAGTCAGTTTGTTGTGAAGAATGAATGCGTTGAAAACACATATATCGAGAAGATAAAAAAACTTCCGATACCCCTTCACAGTTCTCATTATGGGGAAAAAGAGCAGTTACCTGATCCTAGAGATCTACCCTTCCCACCCCTTCTGGTATTCAATGGCACAAGCAGGTTTCTTTCTTTCTTCTCATGGCTGTTGACCTCTCTTTCTCCGTTATTTTCTAATGCCCTTGATGTCAGCTGATCTATGTTTAGACATCAAAAAATGAACATCTTTATTGTCCTTCCACTTCACACAGAGAATGTTATTGGCTGACCAGATGTCATACTCTCCAGGCTTCAATTTCTTGGCAGAAATATCTTTAGGCATCTCTTTTCTCATAGGCCTTACAATGCCTATTATATTCGTAGAACAATTTGTTAGTCTCTTGCAAAGATCTGGTGAGGTGTACCAATTGTCTAGAAAGAGGGTGTGTCCCTTATCTAGCAACGGTTGACATATGCCCATTACCATGTTTGTGCTGGTGGGAAGACTGGGGACAGTGATGTCATCTCTAACATAAATTTTGAAATAATGGCAATATCCAGTTGAAGATTCACAAATTTTATACACCTTTATTCCAAAACGTGAATGCTTTGAATGGTTGCACTGCACCTATGACAGGTGCCCCCTGAATTTCATAAGACTCTCGTCTAACACTATGTCTTGAGCAGGAAAGTAGAGACTAAAGAATTTTTCTGAAAAATGTTGGATAATGGGCCTAATCTTTTTTAGCTTGTCCTGCTCTTCAGCATTTCTGTCATTAGCAAAATGCAGGAATTGAGTGATTAATTGAAACCTTTCTCTGCTTGTAGTTTCCCCATAAATTGGCATTTCAATGCAACTGTTTTTGGACCAGTACAATTGTAAACATGATTTACAAACTTGGAACATCAGTATTACCAGGGAAAAGTAACCTTTCATTTCACCTTCTGTTACTTTGAACCATTTGTCATCATCTTTTCTTTCTATCAGGATTAGCTAACTGCTTCCATGCGTAATCATTGGCTTCTTTCGTTATGACGGAGAATAAAGGGTCCATATAGTCCAGAAATATTTTCAGTTCAGATGGGAATTCATATTTGTCTTTTATTTCAATTGCAACGTCACTATAACAACTAAATGGATATATAATAGGGTTATTTTCTGATTTTACTTCCCATCACATTGCATGACGCGTTTATGTAGTTTCGCGGGCGCGAGATGGAACTTTCATAATCACTTATATCAATATATCACTATTTTCTTCCACTGAGGTACGCTGAGATTCACTTATAGGTTTACTATCACTTCTATCATCGTCAGATAAATCAGAAACTTTAGATTAACTGCCTAATACAGATTCTAAGAGCTTGTTTATTCTCTCACTATCACTACCATGAACTTTCCTTGACACCATTTTTACTCACAGCTCTAAATTTTTTCCTACTATGAAATTCATTTCAACAACTGTAGAAGGACAAAGAAAAGTTAATCCCAGTATTGCCACATGCTTCCACTATAAGAAAAATTGCATTTGAGAGACATCTCTGATATAACACACTGACTAAGAATGCATTTTTCATACCTCTATGCTCCGTGAGCAGAGCTCGTCATCCGATTTTAGCGTATAAGAACACCGCCCGAGCAGAGCTCGTCATCCGATTTAAATGGGTTAATCTACCAATTCATGATTTCATGCTTTTCAACTGAAGAAACATCGAGAAATTTATCAAGTAATGAATGAGTATACTTGTAACATACATTTCCATCTACTTCTGGATGCTGTTTGCAAGCAGAGAAGACACTGCTTTTAAGTGACATAGATATTTGAGTTGTGTACTACAGGTAGCATAATTCATATCATTAAATAGAGAAGATCTTGATCAGCTTTGGTTTGGGTTGTTTTACCTCTGAGTGGTGCTTTTTTTTGCACACAATGGGCTAAATGGCCAGGTCACAAAGACCCCAAGGAGACTGATGACTTCTTCTAACCTCACCATTACTTACAAAGTAAGGCTCAAGGGCTCATAAAAGGTTGGGGAAGAAGACTCACTGGATAGTTGTTAGGAGATAAAAGCCTCCCATTAAGGTCATCAAGTGTGTTCTTTAATGAACAGAGAATACGACTCTCTCACACATGGAACCATTGCTTTACATCTCATCTGATGGACAGCAGTCTTTCCAAGCTCATTGATGCCCCCTTTTGAACTGTGGGCAAGGTGGGTGTTTAGTGGAGATAAATGAATGGCTGCACTCTTGAGCAAGTGTCTCGGTTTTATTATCTTGGGAGCTATGTAACAGATACTGGTTATGTGAGGCATGAGATAAATAGAATTGGAATTACCACTGGGACTTTTAAGAATCTATGGAGAGTGTGAAAAAATTGTAATGTACACCTAAAGACTAAAATTAGGCTGTATAATAATTTGGTTCTTTCTAAGGTTAGTTATGGTAGCAAAACATGTAATGTTGTAAGCAGGATAACAAAAAAATTGATTCCTTTGAGTCTAGATGTTTGTGCAGTATCTTGGACATTAGGTGGTTTGACTTTGTAAGTAATAGTGAGATTAGAATAAGTCATCAACCTCCAACATTTTGTGCAGAGACTGCTTTAGTTTTGTCATGTTGCCCATATGCATAGATGCAAATTGGCAAACAGGATTATGAGCAGTGTGACTAAAGGCTTCAGGAAAAGGGGGAGACCTAGAATGCTATGGTCAGACAATGTCAAGCAGGACTTTAGTAGCATTGGCCTGCAGTGACCAAATGCAGCAGTTGTAGCTCAGAACAGATATGTCTGGAGAGGAAAATTAGTCTGGTAGGACCTCCATAGCCCATGGCTGCATGAGGATTTTATATGTATGTATGTATGTATGCAAATCTCGATTCTGGCTCAGACGGGACTTGAATCTGGGAGCTTCAGTTTATGAGTCTGGCTTGCTACCAGATAAACCAACTCCCACCCCTATTTTTATCAGCAGTCAGACCACCTGACAAGTTATCAGGAGGCTGTGGGTTCATATCCCATTCCACTCAAGACAATTTTTCCTCTAGATCTGATATCGATACTAAGAGTGATTTCATGCCTTTCAACTGAAGAAGCATCGAAAAATTTATTAAGTAATCCTAAGATCCCTTGGAATAACAGAATCTTAGTTTTCAATTGCTTCACCATTTTAATGATAAACTCTGTTGATACCATTCTGTTCTTTTTACTCCAATGGCAAAATTTGAATGTATTTGTATATGTATTTGCCTTCATTTACCAAAATCTATCAATGGCAAAGCTTGACTATTTTGAATGGGGAAAATTAATTAACCTCATCTTCAGTGACCTTGCAAACCTCATCTCTCAATCAATCCTTGTAAGCCACTTTTTTTTTACACAAAATATTTGCTATCTGATACAACTCTCTGTTGCTTGTTCTTAGCAGCTCTATTAGCCAGGATATCAAGTCAAAGATTCTATCATCATTTAACTGATATTTTTACACCTATATTAGGCTCTCCATAATGCTATCTGTAAAGATCAGTAGAACGTTGATTCAACTCAACCCTTCATTTCCTTCTTTCAGAAATAAGCTGCATGTACTTATCAGTCAGATGACTAGTCTCTATGCTCTATTTAATAATACTATTTATTAAATAGCCATATGCTCCATTTAATAAAAATAATAATTTATTCAAATTCAACGTTTAGCAATACATATTTAAGTCAACTCACTACAAGAGATTAATATTATAATTTTTTGCTCATCACATTTAGTATGTAAAAACATACATTGGTACACAGGTTCTAACAGAATAGTAAAAAATTGGTATGACATAATTGTACATCAGTTTAATACATATAATAATTATTGGCTTAATAGCCATAATTTAATTTCTTTTTTAAATGTTATAATATTAGTTATATTTCTCATATCTTTTGGTAGATTATTAAATATTTTAGGGCCAGAAAAACCAAAATATTTATTAAACAATTCATTATTTAGTTTAGGAATAATCAGTTTTTCATTTTCCATAGATCTAGAATTATAAGAGTTTCAACCCTATGAAACATGTGAATATTTTTATACATAAATATTAAAAGTTTTAACTTGTATATTTGTTCAACATTTAATAAATTTAAATCCAAAAACTTTGACAAGAATCTTCTTTTTAAATATCATTACTTTTAACACATATTTATGTATTTGTTTCAATAACTTCAATTAACTTTCATATGTCCCTCCCCATATAATTATTCCATATTGTATTCTAGAATAAATGAATGCAAAACACACCTTTTTTCAAAGTACATATATCTAACAATTCTCTCAATATATATATATTTGGGGCATAATTCTTTTAATACTTTTAACTATTTTTTCTATGTGATTTAACCCAAAACAATACTGTAGAATTCAAGAATAGTCAGCTTAAAAATTATAAGTGCACCCCATTCATCCTCATCTTCAGCAGTAAACCACAATTATCATAATGACTTATTAACCAGTCATGCTTAACTTTCACTAGTTGAGGGCCACTCAGAGCTTCAGTGTTAAAAGTAATTCTTACCTATACACAACAATTCTTAAGTTTCAGTTGCAAGACACTTTTAACACGATAATGATCAGATCCAATTTCAGCTCCCATATATAACCTAGTGTTTCTAACAGTTAGTCCACTTGTTAATACATAATCATATTCTTATGCAACCGTTTTTGGTGTTAGCAATTCTCAAATCATTAAGTTTACTCACCTGTATAAGATATTCCCCATTGCTACCAATGCCAAAATGGCCCATCATTAGAGTCCAAATGTCAGAGTCAGTACCAACTTTGGACCTGCAGCTACCCAGCACTACAGAAATATCTTTTTTTTTTTGACAGGATTCAAATCATATCAAGCCCTGTTTTAAATTTAGCTGTAAGAAAACTTTCATTGATATATACATATCCCAAAAGAGCATCACTAGCATTCTTGCTGAGAAGCACAGCTATACCCTTGTATTTGCTGTTTTCACATCCTGAAAAGAAAAATTTTAAATTATTTTTAAATATTTCACTTTTAGCTACCCATAGCTCCTGCAATCACAAAATGTCCAGGTTATGCTGCTGGAATTCATGTGAGAGGGGGACCTCTAGAGAATAATCACTGTTAAGAGTCCTTACATTTGATGTAGCTCTGGAAAGAAAATGGTTAGCAGTTTTTGTTTTTTAAAGAAATTAGATTTGCTGAGAACTGAGTGGAGATTATTAAATAAGATGTGTATGTATATATATATTTATTATACAATAGCATTAAAATATATATAAACCACAGTATTTAATCTTAAAAATCTTTATATACATGATATATCCATTAGTACATTACATAACTTAATATGTTAAATACATTAATGTCATTTCAGCACTAGTATATATATAATATATTGCTCTTTTGCTATTTAGATTTAACAAGGCATTTTACCTAATAAAACACAAAGAAGTCTTAACTTATTATAGCATAAAGAAAAGCACAGCGTATATTACCATTTGATGTTTCATCTATACAAAATTTTCATTCTTCTAGGTGATAAAAAAGAGTTCTATTGGCACTTGATGTTGTTTTAAAGTTCATTGCATTTTATTAGGTAACATGTCTTGTTAAGTCTAAATAGCAAAAGAGCAATGTTTATATACCAGCGCCAAAATGACATTAATGTATTTAACACTGAGTTATGTAATGTACTAATAGGACACTCAATTTTAACAGTAATATTGTGCATAAAAGAATTTTTAATACAACATCATATTACGCACAACAGAAAATGCTATATACAATCCTCAAAACCAAAGAATAATTACAAATATCTGAAATTGGTATTTATCTTAAATAAAAAATTTAAATTGTTACAAGTGAACACAGTGAGTAATAATAAATAAACAATTTATTTTACAATTATCACTGTTAGGATCTTAGTCTAAAATAATTAAATTTACTTATCAGCTTATTTGTCTAATGAGTCATTCCCTATTTACACTGTAATCTTCAATGGCAAAAGAGAATCTATCACTCCAGACCAAAAGCAGAGTCAGTATTACTTTTGTTATTGAAATAATATGTGGTCTCTTTCTTAAAATAACTAAAAAATTTTAAAATTTCTTATAAATTTATATTCATTCCAATCAATCAGTATCTTTAGTTAGTCACTGAATATATGTCATTTGGTTAACAAGAAATCTCTCCATAATGCAATTATACCCTAAAAGAGCATCCATGTTTTCTATGAATAATTATCCTACACCTCACAAGCTGGAAACAAAAGTAAAATCTTATATCTTTTCACATCACCCTTACTTTTATATCTGGTCTCTTCAAACCCAGATAATTATTCTATACCAGTCAGTAGTTCCAAAACTGGAGACCAATGAGCTATTTTTGGGATCTCACAATATGTTTCTAGAATGCATTATCAGTTACCATTACTAACACTTTACACCAACTGATTCTATGATGATGGAGATTAACATCAAGAAATAGAGGATAATTGATCAGTGGTCTGAACATCTGATAAGAGGTCATGAGTTTGGATCCCAGCTGGTTTAAGACAATTTTTCATCTAAACTTTGTAAAATAATAAATGTTGTAGATATAAAAATTTTACTAATGGTAAGTGATAATGCATCAATAAGTGCAATGTAAGTAAGTATTAACCTTTGTAATGTTTCTAGAATCCAATTTTTTTATAACAGAAATCACTCTAGAAGCACACACAAAGTTGAATACAGAGCAATATCTATTGCTATTTCTGAATATATTTTTTAGTGAAAATGCACTTTATCAGAAAATTATTACTCATTTACTTTACTTCAAACCCTTAGTACCCTTGTAAACTATGAAAAATATTGCTATTATTTAAAAACTGCAAACATTTTCATTAAATTTAAATAGTAAAATATGCATTTTATAAAAATTAACTAATGAAATATAATTAAAAAATATCAATTTTAGTTCATTAATTGTCCTTTATACGTAATCCTTTCAATGATGAAATTTGTGAAAATTTTGAGAAATATAAAAGGCTTTATAAGTCAGAAAAGTTTGAGAAACTTGGTCTATATCTTTGGAATTCTTGTGTGAGGACTTTAAGAGAGTAATCTTGATATGGCATTCTCACACTCAATGAACCCAAGAAGAGTAAGCAACTATTAAGTTCATGGGGGGGGGGGAGTTTATTTAATTTCAAAAAAAGAATATTAAGAACAATATTACCTAATTGCAGGCTTGGAACAAAGACCCATTCCTCAGCTTCTAAGGTCCTAAGCTATTATCCCGATAGAAGCTTCAACCAGTCAGCTTCTTCAGGAACCAGTGAAATGACTAGCCAGTCTGCCTGAGACACTACCCAATTTTATGATTGCTAATCCCTGGACTTAGGGTTTAGATATCTGCAATGACCTCTAATCAAAATCACCCATCATCTGATGTAAAGTATCTTGTAATGTCTGTCCACTTGAGATGGATAACTCCCAAAATAGATAATATAACAACAGTTCACCCATCAAACATTGGTAAACTAATACAGAAAGTCCCAATTTCTCCTGTTAAAAGGCAAGAGAGATCCATATCTTTCAATAGAAAGTTATGTATTTTCAGCTTCTGAGATTCCCTGTTGGTATCAGACTTTTCATTTGGCACCCTCTACTGTTTTGTCATCCCTGCTCTGAATTTTCCTCACCATGCATCCAGAATTCAGTAGCACTTAGATCTGTTCATTCTCCTAATTCACTTCAACTGCTTTTTATTAATTTCCTTCAACAGCCAATGATCCAAATTTCTTGTGTAATTTCATACAATTTATAAATTTTAATATTTTAATGGGTTGGGTTGTTTTACCTATGAGTGACACTTTTTGCACAAATGGGCTAAATGGCCATATCACAAGGACCCTGAAGGTTCAGAGAAGATTAGGAGAGGGGACCCACTGGAACAGCTGTTGTAAGACAGATGGTAGCCTCCAGTCAAGGCCATCCAATGTGTTCTTTAACATGCACAGGGTATGACTCTCCTACACACTGGGCCATGGCTTAACATCCCATCCAATGGATGGTGGCCTTTCCAAGTCCATCAGTGTCCCCTACTGACCATGGGCAGGGTGGGGAGTTTTGCAGAGAAAAATCTCAACACTAACCCAGCTGAGATTCGAACCTAGGAAGTGCAGATTACGAGCCTGGCACACTACTGACTGAGTCACCCCGCCCCTAATATTTTCATGCTGTAATAAACCTGAGGTAAAATACTTGATAAGAATGGAGACATTATAAGAATGACTAGGACTATTAGTTTCAAAAGCAATTATTCACTATACCAAAGAACTAGCTCTCTGGTCAAGGTTTGGATAAAATGTTATGCACTGTACACCAATTGCAGAGGAAACCATCACAAAGTCATTTAGTGATAATAATATACAGATAATAATATATAATAAATAATAAATCATTATCCAACATTGTAACACCAATGATAAAAAAAACAAAAAAACATTGTTTTCAATTGAAATGAAAATAATTTTATACGTTTTCTCTAAAATTCAAGCATTTCTAATTTCTAATTGTTATTGGTTTAGTCCAATTTAAAATCATAATAAATATGAAATAATAGAGAACATGCTTTCTTAATTATACAGTCTTAAAATCAATATAGAATTGAAATAAAATAGGAAATTTTAATATGAAAATGTTAGCTACCAGAAATTAATAATGGAGTGTTATGGCCAAAAAAGCAATCTTCTGTTTTCAATAATAATGCAATAGAACAAGTTTTAAATTTCCTAACATTATACATTTACCCTTCTCTCTCTTTGTAAGTGCCAGAAACAGTTGTGTGGCAGTGCTACCACATCAATGCTGCTATAGGACCAGATTGCTATGGCAGGGAGAACAAGTTCAAGCTGCAGGGAGGTTTAATGCTTTATTGCAAGCTACCAAAAGTGTTAAAAATGAATAATATTAATAACTGAAGTTTAACTCTTAACATATAATAATTATCTTAAATACAAACATTTCCTTCATTAACTTATATAGTTCAAAAAGGTTTATTAATGTAGTTTAAATATCAGATAAAATTGGATACCCTGTGATCCACATCTTGAAGTTCTTATTTAGAATACCTGAAAGAACTGTCAGGTTGGTTGGTTGGTTGGTTGGTTGGTTGGTTGGTTGGGGACTATTGGCGCATTAGCAACTAAGGCTGTAATGCACCAAACATATGTCCAAAAGGTAAAAGTATAAAAATCATGTTACCCCATAACCAAGGTTAAAAATAAACGACAAAGAACAACAAAATCATAGATGTCATTAAAATAAAACAGGTAGAGCAACAAGGAACAAATGTAAAAATATGTTAAATGAATAAATATAGAAAAATAACCCAGCTGTAAGCAGACTGGGTTAAAAATATAGAGAGAGTAAAACTACAAGCGATTAAAATATCCAGTAAATTTTAAAAATTGAAAAACAGAGTTAAAACAACAATGATCTGATAAAAGATGTCCGAGTGTAAGGGGCTCGGACATAAAATTGTGAAAGTTAAAAAACATACGACGTTCCATGTGAAAACATTGACATGATATTAAAATGTGTTTGATAGTTAAAATGGTGTCACAAAACTCACACTTAGGTACGTCGTCCGCCCGAAGAAGAAACGAATGAGTAATAAATGAATGACCTAAGCGGAGCCGAGCAAGTACAACTTCCTCCTTGCGATTCCTGCGGTAACAAGACTGCCATGGTTTGATGATTGGTTTGATCTCAAAGAGTTTGTTGGTAAGCTGTTCTGACCAAGATCTCTGCCACTGTGCCCGGAGCTCGGTGGTAAAACGCTGCCGGAAATCCAGATAGGGAACCGGCAACGGAGAGTCGGACAGGGGTGTGGCTGACTTGGCAGCAGCATCTGCCAAGTCATTGCCCCTAATCCCGACGTGACCGGGCACCCAACAGAAATGGATGGTGGTGGTGGCTGCCAGACGATGTAGCTGCTGGCGGATCTTAGTAAGAACAGGGTGAGGCCGATGCCTCACCGAGATCAAAGCCTGTAGTGAGCTAAGCGAGTCGGTGTAAAGCATACACCGACGATAATGCTTAGTCGCCATGTGGTCCAAGGCGAGGCTGATAGCATGCAACTCTGCGGTGAATATGGAACACTGCAGTGGGATCTGGTCTGCAATGATTACATCACAGCAGACCATGGCTGATCCCACTGAAGTGCCGGACTTCGAGCCATCTGTAAAGACAGGCAAGAAGTCCGGAGAACTGTCAGGATTATCTTTCTTATTAAAACAAATTTCAGTTGAATCAATAACTATCTAATATTCACTAATATAATTATTCCATAATTTAGGCATACAGATATATAAAATATTTAAAAAAATTATGTGTTTAGCTGAAAAATTTATCTAATAATTATATGTTATAATATTATATGATGATATTAATTTGGTAAATGGTGATAAGCTGATTAAAGTAATTTAATTTTACATAATAATGATAAATAAAAAAACTGTTAAACTAATTACAGTTTTAATATAAGTTTATAATTTATAACATTCTTTACAAAACTGAATATTAATTTTATGAACATAAAAAAATATATTTCATATGCCTAAGTTATGTAATAAAATATTAAAGCAATGTGTTTCTTAAATACTTACTCAATCAAAAGTTCATTTGATGTTGATAAAACCTCAAACAGGAATTCTGAAAAAAATATTTAATTTGCTTCAAAAAGAGAACATTTTAAGTGCGCATATGCTTATTTTATACAAAATTTGCATTAAGTATAATATATGGGTAAAAAAGAGAAAAATGAATTTGCCATATGAGTATTTTTGAACTTAAATTTTTAAATTTCAAAATACAACTAAAAAAACCCAAAAGTGTCGCATATTTCTTAGAAACTCTGGAATATATCTGAAGATGTGGGTTCAGATACCGCACATCAGCAAAACATTTTTCTACAAAATTATTAGGTTACAAAAATATGAATATTATTCATTGGTTGGGTTATTTTCTCTCTGAGTGGCACTTTTAGGCACACAATATGCTAAATGGCCAAGTCACAGGAACCCATGAGGGCTCAGAGAAGGTTGAGGGAACAGGATAGCTGTTAGTAGGAGACAAACAATAGCTTCCCATCAAGGCCATTCAGTGTGTTCTTTAATATGCACAGGGTATGGTGCTCCCTTTCTAATTGCTGTGACTTGGATGGCAACCTTTCTAAGCCCATCAATGTCCCCTACTGACAAAGGGCAGGATAGAGGATTTGAGGAGAAAAATCTCAACACTGGCACAGGTGAGACTCAAACATCAGAAAGGTTGTGCCAGACTCAAAATCTGACAGATTATGAGCCTCTCACAACTGACTAAACCATCACTACCACTACCAGAAGGGTATACTCAAACACTAGAATATGCTGCAGAATTCAATATGGTCCTGGTGCTGACCATATAAACATATTGGATTGAAAAATAAGGCTCTGAGCTTGATTATGGATCCTGAATTTGCTGCAGTGGGCTTCTGTTGAAGGAGAATCTTCCACTGTGTTTTCTGTTTGTGGGTTGACAACTTCAAGTGAATAGATTCACAGGATATGTTATATCAGCTGATGGATAATCCTTAGCACAGATCATCACAGGTACCTGAACTCTTACTTCTATGGGCATTGTCAAATTCTACATTGGAATCCATCTACATTTCCAATGTAGATGGCTTCAGCCTTTAGTGATGGGAGAATGGGTCTTTGCTCCACACCTGCGATTAGGGGCTGTTTGATATTGTCGGCATTACCTCTCTCAATAAACATAGTTCCTTTAAACATCCCACTAACCATTTTCTCTCCATAGGCAGCTGGAATGTGGACTCTGCACAGAGCTTTTCCTCTTGATGTCTTCATACAAGAATTCCACCATTATAATTTAGATATTCTCGGCTTGCAAGAGACTAGATGGACAGATAAAGTCAGATTCTTAAAAATAATCTTAAATTTCTCTTTTCAGGGAGGGAAGATAACAAACATCACCAAGGCGTGGTTCTCAGCAGACACACTAGTGATGCTCTTCTAGGATACGAGTGCATTAATGAAAGGTTTCTTACAGCAAAATTTCAGACAAGCGTTAAAGATTTGAATGTTTACTGCTGTTACGCCCCCACTGAGGATGCCGATGAGGATGAGAAGGATAGGTTTTACGAACAACTTCAGGATATTTTGAATTCTGTCAAGAGTGTAGATATTACCCTTGTTCTAGGTGACTTCAATGCCAAAGTTGGTACTGACTCTGACTTTTGGGGAGGGGTGTTAGGCCTTTTGGTATTGGTAGCTGCAATGGCAATGGGCAACATCTCCTACAGGTAAGTAAACTCAATGGATTCAGAATAACTACCACTTATTACAAACACCGTGACATACATAAGTACACATGGGTTTCGCCAGATGGGCTGCATAAGAATATGATTGATTACATATTAATTAGCAGCAAATGGGCTAGTTGTGGTAGGAATACCAGTTCATATAAGGGAGCTGAAATTGGATCTGATCATTACCTTGTTAAAAGTGTCTTGCAACTTAAACTTAAAAAGTGTTGTGCTAAGGTTGAAAAATTTACCTTCAATACTGAAGCTCTGAAACACCAAGTTATAGATAAAGCTTACCATTATAGGTTACTTAGTCATTATGACAGTCATGGTTTGCTTACTACTAAAGTTGAGGAAGAATGGGACCATTTTAAACAGGTTTTTTTTGGAAACTAACAGTACACTTTTAGGAAAAAAGGAGCAGAGGAGGCAGAATTATTTGAGTGATAAGGCACTTGAGCTTATTTCAGAAAGAGAGAACTGCAGGAATGTACTTAATCAATACCCTACTAGTCCTAATAGAAAGCATTACAGAGAGCTTAATAAACATGTAAAGAATCAGTTAGCTGCTGATAAGAATCTTTGGCTTGATGGCTTGGCTGTCAATGCCGAGGAAGCAGTTAGACAGCACAACAGCAGAGAGCTGTACCAGATAGTTAATGTTTTGTGTGGTAGAAAACAGAACAGATATACAGCGATTGAAGAATAAACAAGGTTATAGAAGGTGAGGATAATGTCAAGCTAGGTGGTTTGAGTTCTGAACATATTTACTGTTTTGTGTTTCACTGCATTTTAGGTAACAAATTATAAAATTTATTTAAATGTTCCATTATGAAAGTTGTATGATAATCAAAAGCCAAAATAAATGTATAAGTTTCCATAGTATTTTGAAGTTTGAGACTGTAACTTGAAATTAATATTAACACCTATTACTCAGAGATAAAAAATGAACTTTTAACTTACATATATTAATACAAGCAGTGATAAAAAAAAAACATTACGGATCACACATTAATAAAAAAAAATACACACATGTAAGTCCAACTAAGGCAAAATACACTTTAAATATGTACTTACAAGTGTGTATATATAAGATTATCTCAACTTTCATCCCTAATATTATTTACCCATCATAAATTTCTAGGTAGTTTGAGACATGAAGACATTATGCAGTAATATTTTAGAAGGAATGACGTACCGTATTTTAACGTGTATAAGGAACCCCCTGATTTTTCATCAAATACATATACATATACATCATATACATATATATATATATACTATAATACTATCCATTATAAGAAACCCCCCTATTTTTGGGACCCAATTTTTGGTAAAAAAGAATACACGTTAAAATACGGTAATTATTTTTTTTTCTATGATATAAAAACTAATCATAAAAGTTAACTATCTGCCAAAGATATGAAAAAATTTAATTTTAGACATCAGAATTACTATTCATAGTTACCTGGAATGTTAGCATCCAGCAGGATGTTTGTGTATGCTTCTGCCTCTGAATGACCTGACATTACATGACAAATACATTGTGCAGAAGATATCTGTAGAATAGGGTCATTTGAAAGAAGAATTTTTTTCAGAGCTGTTGCAAAGGTGACATTTTCTGACTGAGTCTGCATGATGAAAGACAACACTATAGATTCCTTGCTTACAAACCTTTTCAGTAGTGCTAAAAAAAATTAAAAAGTATACAAATGTTACAAACTTTTGAGAAAACTCATTTCAAAAATACACAAAAGTTCATATATGACTTCTAAAAAAAATCTGCATTATATTATGAACATATCTCATATCATTTTGGTCTAATCTGGAAATATATTTTGTGTTTTCTATGGCAAATTGCACTGACATCCTCCTGTCACTTCTGTAGAAAATGCCTGAGAAGAAGTAGGTAACATTGTTAACTATTGCAAATCTTACCTTTGCACATGTGAATAAAAGAAAAAGAAATAAAAGACAAATATATTTTTTTTTCTTCAGTTCAAAAAATACAAATTTAGTTGCTTCACACTTAAGCAATGCTCTTTAGCTGTGTACACTGTGTTAAAAGGGCAGGTTAGGAGAATGCCAACCCTCAAGTCATGTTGGTTAAGTAATTGGAAAGTTACTAGGGAATGATAAGAATCTCTCATGAGCATGCAGCAGTTCTTCTACTGGCACAGTATAATTCCTTAACATAAGATCATTGCTTAAATTTTTTCAGATAGTATAAAATCCACAATATTTAAATTATGTAAGATGCTCTAACCAAGAGGTCTTAAACGCAGCCTGCAATCAATATACTCTATCATATTCATGACAACAAACTATGGCTTACTAGCTTGGCTCAACTGCAATGATCTCATATAAGTATGAAGCTGAAGCCATTATATATCAAATTTAGGTTTATGTTTAGATATTAAAAGCATGTAGCTGTTTTAAATATTATTGCTTAAAATAAAATGCAACATGCCATTAATTGATTAAAATAAAATGCGGCCCGCCATACACTGAGAAGTAACTGATTTGGTGTACCTATATGATTTGAGTTTGAGACTCCTGCTCAAACCATTAAACTAAAATTTTTGGCTAATGAAAAAAAAAAGCTCTATTATCTTTTGAGTTACTAATACTAAACTTTCAGCTTTAATGTTTCACCTTTTCAGAAAGTCCACTAAAGTCTATTTTCTTCACAAATATTTCAAAGGTCAATATAATAATTTAGCTGTAAACAGTTAAATGGAAAGTAAAAAATAATTAAACAAAGAAATAAACAAAATTTTATTCACATTATTAAGGTTAGCAATGAATGATGAAGCAAAATATATAGTACACATTTTCTCAATAAAACCAAGATCAACAATTTGTTGAAGGCAAATTATACGGTGATTTAGTTTGAACAATATACTATATGATAAAAGCAGAATTGTCACTCTTTAAAACTGAATTTTTTAAAGAGAATTTTGCATCAAGAGATTTAAAAGTAAATTTGAGAATCTTAAATATTATGCAGGACTTTAGCAGTCATAAAAGTTCACCACGAATAGCAGAATTGCTCAATTAAAAGCACGTGAGTCCACTTTCTACAGAACCATAGTCCGCGAGGCTATTGAAATAATGACCTCGTCCATCCCCACCTGCAACCGAGACACTGGAATCGCCCTTCACAACATGTGGAAAGAAGCTCTTTGTCTAAACAGACCTAACATCACTACATAGCATCACTTCACTGAAGACAAAGTGCTGTCTTTGCTCCGAAAAGTTTCTGAGTTTTCTCCTAAAAACTTTTAACATGCAAATAGTTTGAAGGATAAACTTTAAAATTTTATTGCTCAATGATAGAGAATTTTAAGTTATTTTTAAGCAGAATTGCTTTTAAGTTGGGTTGTTGTAGCCCTGTGCAACATTTCTTTAGCATATAATGGACTAAATGTCAGGTCACAAAGACTGCAAAGGTTCAGAGAAATTTGGAGTAGAGGATCCATTGAACAGCTGTTAGGAGACATGGAAACCTCCCATCAAGCTACCTAGCATTTTCTTTAACTTGCTCAGGATACAGCTCTCCTTCACATGATCTGGGGGGGGGGGGGGGGCAAAGGGAGCCAGCCCCTTTGCCCCTCCTCTTCAGATCCAGTCCTGGCCCAAGGCAGGATAGCCATGTCCTGTGCAAGTTCAGGATGCTAGTAAGGGGTAAGTGTAATAGAGGCAAAAAAATATTAAGCTTATTTATAATTCATGCATTTTCAAGAAATTATTTTAAAGACCTGTAAAATGGAGGAAGAAATATTATACTGCATTGGAAATCCAGCCTCTTGCCACCCGACCCCCCTTATTTTTTTCTAGATCCAGGCATGCATGGGGTCATGGTCCAACATTCCATTTGACAGGTGACAACTTTTTTAAGCCTCTCAGTGTTGCCTCTCTTACTTAATTATGTTCAATTGATTTTTTAAAACCACTAAAGGAAGAAACAGGTTAGTGAAGGAAATTCTCAACACTGGGAACTGCAGACTATGTCTCTGGCTAATATTATAGATTACAACATAAGGAAAACAAAAGTCACAGTTTTCGAAGTCATCAATCTGGTGTATGTTAAAGAGAGGGAACTGAATGGAGACTTAATATCTATTTGGGATCAATATTATGATCAATCTGAAATATTTTTCAGTTCTTTAACAGTCATATGATAAAAGATCAAGCAAGAATGCAACTTTGGATGTAAAAGAAAAGAGAAAGTCATAGTTCTCTATACCATCTCTTTCATCAAATGAGCTGATATTTCCAGTACATGCTCAGTTCATGCAGAGACATCTTGTAGTTGTATTCCATGTTCTGGGTGGCTGGATGTAATGTTCACAATGCTTAAGTGCTTAGAAAATTCAAGGCACAAATATTTAGAAAATTCAAAATGGCAACAAAAGGAAAAAATTAGAATGATGATGAAATACATTAATAATGCAGATAATTGCTAACTAGTTTCACTTCAAAATCTTAGAAGTGTTATCAGAGCTAGGAGCATGTAACAGAAATACCTACTCATGACTTATAGAACAGTTGCTTTCACTTTTCTCTAATATCGAAGCCATGGCATTCTTGCTATTCACTCATAAACTTTTTTTATCATGTGACTGCTAAACAACAGCATAATATTGCAGATTTATGAATTGACTAAGTTTTTTAACTCAATATCCTGGGTTTAGCATGCACAAAAAATATCAATTGATGATTTCAAGAATTATAAGTGACTTTCCCTTTATTTCTGATGTCAGAAGCCATAATATTCTTGCTCTTTGTTATTATACTTTTGCCATCTGACAATTAAAGAACTGCATAATATTCCTGATTCCTAAATTAACTTGAACTCTCTTGACTCAAAAGGCTACTTTATCAATATTCCTTTTCATAGCAATAATAGAATACATGGAGTGAAAAATATCATTGGCTAAAAATTAATATAATTTTATAGTGTATATATATATCTAATACTGAAGAATAAATATAGGTTAAAACTTGTTTTCTATTAGTTTATATTATGCAATTATATCACTTATGAGCTGATAAAATTTTCATCTTGATCCTTGTTAGTTTTTCAGGAAATACTTTTAGCTCATTTCATGGTTCTTCCTCAAAATTGCTGAATTTTCTTCTCTCTTCTTTAGGAACAAAAAAAAGTTCTTTAACTTACATGAAAAGATTCAAATTCTTCAAAAAGTGTTTGTGACAAAAGCACAGTTATTAACTATGTTATGAATCCATACTACTCCATCTGTGGTATACACAGAGAGTTCTAATGGAGGGAGAAGAGGGGGAGAGGTTTAAAATTTTGAGTCTGATATTGGGGTTTTTGGTATGTTTGGGTTTATGATTTTCTTGGAGTTCCTTAGAAAGTACATGGTATTCAAGCTCTCAAGGATCACTATAACTTGATACTCCTCCTCTTCTCACCCCCCCCCCTCCAATATGCCACATTACTTCACAAAATGAATGATTTTGTATTGTGTATTCTTGTAGTGAGGCATCAGGAGAAGGAGTAATGAAGGCCCACTCTAACTGGTTTAAAAAATTAAACATGGCAAGATTAATTGTAAAAAATCTGAAACAATTGTTTTGATTTAAAACAAAAATGCATTTTAACTGCCTCAAAGAAATATAATACATGGACAATTTCAGGGTGCTCTGGTTCTTGTTCCGCTGCATTTATAAAAATTTTGAGTTCTTTCTTACATTTAAAATGAATGACTATGTGCAACAACATTAATTTCTTCAAAGTTTGGGTTACAAAAATGGCTAATTGCATGCATTATCTGCTATTGCTACTTTAGGCTCTTTCTTCTCAATGTCCTTAACTTCTTCCTGTTTTCTCTTCTGCAAAGTTTTTTTTAACATATATGCATTTTTAGTGGTTCTTGGTAGTTTGCATTCTCCCCTCTTTCTTATTTTATTTTTAGGGATATACTGGATTATACAACTTTTTTATGTACTGGATTTAACAAGAAGAATTAGTATATTCCTCTTATTGAATGGGAAGTACTGCTCGAATTTTCTGACCTAATAGATTAAAAAATTACTTGCCAGCTTTGAATACAACCTGAATATTGAGTTTGACAATTGAATTATTTATTTTACGTGCTATTCCTTTGTTGTTGGTAATGTAAGATAGAAGTTAATGAAAATACTATCAGCTCATAAATGCGCAGTACACTTCCTGGAAAACAATGAGTAATTTTTATGTAATATCTATGTAAAGCTAGATTCACTGCTCCATAACTTACAAAGTTTTTTATGGAAAAATGTTAGTGAAAATAAATAAAACATCCAAATCTTAATTTTTAACATCATTTGTTCAGTATTTAAAGATGCCAATCATTAGAATTTAACTAATGAATTAAGATTTGAATAATAAGCATTATTTCAAACAACTTAATAAAATAGCATAAGCTTTATATATTTATCTAAATATTTCCTTTAATATTCAGCAATTTGTAAGTTTCTTAGGATAAAAACTACTGTTATTAAATATTACAGCTTCCAAAATGGTTCTTTCAATAAATAAAATAACTTGCCATAGAGGTCTGACAGGAGTTTGATAGCATACTATGCCACTGAATATTTCTGAGGAAGATGAGACAGCAAAAAGACAACATCTATGCCTTATCTGAGATTGAACCCAGACTCCTTTCATCACTGGCCAAGCATACTAACTTCTCAGCCACTAATACTGTATACTGACTGAATATTTTTGAAATTCTGAATTTGGAGAGATCCAATGTAGATTTGGGTTGTTTTACCTCTGAGTGGTAATTTTTTTCACACAATGGGCTAAATAGCCAGCTCATAGGGGCTCTGAGGGATCAGAGAAGGCTGAAGGGCAGGGGACCCACTGGACAGTTGTTCAAAGACATATGGTAGCCTTCAGTTGAGATCATCCAGCATATTATTCAACATGTACATATATATATAAATATGGCTCACCTGCATATGGGACCACTGCTTGACATCCCATCCAACAGGGGACAGGCTTTTACAAGCCAATTGGTGCCTCCTTTCTGATGAAAGGCAGGTGTGATGGTCGACCCATTCACTTTTGCTTTTTCTTAACCAGTTTTATTTTATTTACGTTATATTTATCATTTTGGGGATTATTTTCAGTTGGACATCACTTTTCTCACTTCTGAGCTACTAAAAGAGTTGTGCATGTGCAACTCCGACTTTTGATTGACAGCCGCTAATACATGCATAAGGACACACCCCTCTTGCATCATAGCTAGCATGAGTGTGTGATCATCTGATTATGCAAATGTTTTTCCAAGCATGCAACACATGTCAGTTGCACACTGCATGTATACTAAGTGGCGTTAGGTCACACAGTTAGTCAGTAGAGTGTAAATAACAATCTGTTGAGTAGGAGAGATGTAGGAGACAAAGGCAGTAGTAAGATGTAGCAGAGACGATGTTAGTAGAGAGTTTTCAGTTTTGGAGCTGTTGTTGAAATGAGCTTTTAGTTGCCTACTCTTTTGGTGTTCATCAGTTTAATTGGTGAGTCTTGAATTTTTGAAAATAAATTTTGTTTGTTATATGAGTATTTTGACTTTCCATTTTGTTCTCTTGAGCAACAATAATTGATTTTGTTTAAGATTTAACTTTTAAAAAATTTGACAGTCTTTGATTTCTTACTTGCTAAGTAATGGCTATATACTTAATGAACCCTCAATTAACTTTATTTGGCAAGATTAATTGCCTGGTGCCCAATACTATCCAGAAGATTAGTTTAACTTGGATCAGTCAAAAGTAAAGAAATTTAACTTACTTTTGGAGCATTACACAGGGTGGGGGTTTAGCGGACATAAATCTCAAGTTAGTCTAAAATCTATCTACAGTTAGGACTTGAATCTGGGAATTGCAGATTATGACCCTGGCACACTACTAACTGTTGGGGCTGGGGTAACAGAGCCACCCCAGCCCAACTCAATGTAGATCTCTATTTATCTTCAATAATGTTTTATCATAAAAAGCTACTATTTTAGAAGTTCAGGGGAACTAAATTTGACTTTGCACTGGCATAACATGAAAAGTCTCATAACTGTTTGTTCATTCAGCATATATTTCTCATAAATATTTAATGTATAAATATGTATAGTCCTCATTAAAATAAAGCTTCGATATATAATAAATAGCTATTAGTTTCAGTTATTGATTTTCTGTCACTAAATATTTCATCACATGACCATTCACAATATTGTTGTCAACTATATCAGCCCCATTCTTCCAATGATTTCTCTGATACAGGAATAATGTGTAACAAAATTGCAAAATGTCTAGATATCTTAAATGGATCTTTTAGAATCAATGGGTAAAAAAAAATTCTACAACTGAAGAAAGTATACTTTTTAGTGAAAGCATTTTCATAAGAAATAGCTACATTGGTGGAAAATCATATTTAATTTGAAAATTTGATATTATCAAAAATACAATGTGATTTATACATGATATTTTGGAGATTTTTGAAAAATAGAAAATAAAGGATGATTGCATCTACAGCATTATGTAACTTGCTATCCATTCATTAAATAGCAATATTAGTTTACAACAATAATTTATAATATTGACAAATATTCAAATTTTTTTGCAAATATTTAAAAAGTGACCATTTATCAAACAGCTGTCTGGTGGCCAAATGGTTAGCATGCTTAGCTATTGATCAAAGGGATCGGGGTTTGAGCCCCAGGTAAAGCACGGATGCTTGTTGTCTTTCTGCTGAGGTCTCACCTTTCTCACAGACTACTAATGCATATAAACTGAAAGGCTCTTGTCAGACCTCTGTGGCAAGCAACTGCTTGAGGTGGAATTAAAAAAAAAGTTATCAAATAAATTGCATATATGTTCAAAAATATGATATATTACTTATTACATTGTCACTTTTAGATTTGCAAACTGAATAAAAGAAATATTTTTTCATGTACATTTAAAGACAGTAACATGATAGAATTTCCTATTTGTATTATTCATACCTTAGCAAACAGTAATATATAATTTAGCCATAAAATGTACACTTAGACCACATATTAACAAAATATGCAATATTGTATATGCAAAGTGTACACTTGTCAGAGAAGTGAAAAACTCCAGTGTCCATAGCCTTCCAGGATTAATATATGGATTTACAAACTAGAATAAAGAAACTGTTATGATGAACAACATAAAAGCACACTACTTTTAAAACACAATATACTCTCACTCTTCAACTTTTCACTTTATATCTAACACTAGTAAAAAAAAGAGTTACCTAATGCATTGATAAGTACATCTTTAACTTGGGAATTCTTTAAGACTGGAAGAAGCCCCTTAGCAATCTGAGCATGCACTGCGGTAAATGTATCATCTGTTATTATAGTTGTAGATCCATAGAAACAAACAAAAATATATATAATGGATGACTTCACCTTATCACATGGGTAGCTTAGGCCTGTTGCTAAGAAATGAAGAAGTTGCACTGAAAAAATAAAAATGTAAATTTAAGTTAAAGAAACTGTAACTTATGACTGACATGAAACAGTATTATAACTTTTTATCTGAAAGGCTTATTTAACTGACTAAACATCTGTTTACCAAGCCTTGAATAATTTTTTTTAACTTCATAAATAACAATTTCTCTTCCACTACCTATTCAAAATATTTTCCCTGGATACCAATGATAAACCATTACCATTAATAACAAAACCAGTTATGATTAAGATATACAATATATTTTGGAACAATTTTGCAGAAATGATAACATATAAATTGATAACATACAGACTGCCTCATTGTCAAACAATCTAACCCTTTCTTGGGCACTGCTATTATCATGAGAACAAAAACTGCCCATAGTTATGCTTTTTTGCAACACCTCTAAAAATATATTAATATTCTTCATTAAAATCCAACAGTTATATTATTATGCACCATATAAGAGATGTAAGAAAGAAACAGCTAACAGAATACGCCAAGCAAAGCAGACTTAATAAAATAAAATAAACTAAAAAACAAACTTTTCAATTAATTTTACTTAAAAAATCAATCTCAAGTTAGCAAAATATTTTATTAAAACAAGCTTGGAATGTGCTCTGCTGCTGAAAACTACATGGATGAACAAAATCACAAATAAAAAAAGGATATATATATAAATCAGATTAAGGAAAATTTTGGTTTGGGTTTTAAGTTGCATTTTTTGCACACAATGGGCCAGTCACAAGGTCTCAGAGAAGAGTGGGAGAAGGGGAACCACAGGACAGCTGTTAGGAGACAGATGGAATCCTCCCATCAAAGTCATCCATACTCCAAAGGGTATGGCTTTCCTGCACAGGGAGCCATGGCTTACTGTCCCGTCTAATAGATGGTAGCTTTCGAAGCCCATCAGTGTCCTCTTTCTCACCAAGGGCAGGATAGGGGTAGCAGAGATAAATCTCAATGCTGGCACAGCTGGGACTCAAACCAGAGAATTACAGATTACAAGCAAGGTGTGCCACCATCTGAGCCTGCCCCAAATATTTAGGTATCAACATACTGGCACAAGATGGAGAATTGTGATTGGCCAGCTACATGATTGACTATTATCTCTGAATTTAGTAATACCTATTAGTTATTCACATTTTTTTATATCTTGTTTCCTAATACAAAATAAGCTATTATATCCTCACAGTGGCATAGCCAAAGGGGATGGATTGTTATTGCTTATATTTTAGCTCTCAGCTTCATTTTTGCACATAATAGGATAAATGACCTCACAGGACTGCTTGTTAGGATACAAATGGAAACTTCCTGTCAAGACTATGCAATGTATTCTTTAATGCCAAGCAGGAAGATGTTTAGGTGTTTACACCCCATAGGCTTTATTTCTAAACAAATAATTAGTTCATCAGGTTGGCTTTAGCAAAAACATTACCTAATTCTTCAAAACCATCCCCACTTACAAAAATCCTAAGCAATTGTACCTCATACTCCAACATGTTTATTAAGAGACATTCATATCTACACCAAGACACATACACATCTATCCCAGCCATTGTATTGCACCTAAGGTCCAAGTGTGTCACAAAAATTTACAAAAAACAATAATACTATGTAATATTTAGGTTTTTTTTAAATCAAACACTGAGTTCAAATATACACTTTTGTTGAAATTAAGTTTGTTATTATAATAAGGCAAAAGAATTTACTTTTTACTATAAAATAAAAAAAATAAATACCCCCTCAAGCAGCTGCTTGCCACAGAGGTCTGACAGGAACCTGTCAGTTTATATGCCATAGTAGGAGATCTGAGAGAATAACAGGACCTCAGCAGAAAAACGACACACACATCCATGCCTAATCCGGGGCTCGAACCCAGGTCCCTTATATCAGTAACCAAGTGTGCTAACCACTTGGCCATGGGACGGCTAACTTACTACAGGTGTGTTGGTGTAAATGCATTATTTCAGATGTGTGTCACGGTAAATGTATTATTTCAGATGTGTGTCACGGTAAATGTATTATTTCAGAAGTGTGTTGCCAAGATAAAACACTGATATAAAGTGCATTTTTATTAACATCACCAACTGAAATGAGAGTTAAAAATGTCACAAATTATGTCAACATAAATGCTTATTTATAATAAATGAAAACAATATTTCCACATACAAACATTAAAACGAATTTTTACTTTATTACGTA
Source organism: Ryuthela nishihirai (assembly GCA_038380435.1). Taxonomy (NCBI): domain Eukaryota; kingdom Metazoa; phylum Arthropoda; class Arachnida; order Araneae; family Heptathelidae; genus Ryuthela; species Ryuthela nishihirai. Next base: position 88,170,019 of record JAWZYU010000001.1, on the reverse strand, counting down.
ATACTACTGTATTTGTGACCGGCGCTACAGCACAAGCGACTGCAGGGCACGGTATTTTTTTAGAAGTGGCAAATTTGTCAATAAACTAATGACGATAGCTGCAGTATGGTTGACCGGGAAACTAGGTCGTATTTTCCAATAAGATGAGCTTCAATTAATTTTAAAATGACGCCACTTTAGATAAATTTATCATTAATAGCTAAGAGCAGACCTGGAGAAAGGGGTGACAGATGTCCAAGTTCATTCCGGCGGCTGTTATTAGCAAAATATTAGAAGGCAAAAAGACAAAGAAGCTGACCCGTTTTATTATAAAAAGAATATAAAACACAATTCCTAATAAATCATATAGCTCTATGAGTAACTAATGAAGGCAGATTCGCCTAATTACACAACAATTTAAATTTCGTGCTTTTTACAGAGTAGCGTGGTGCTTTGTTTACATAACGTGTCTGATTTCATCACTCATAAAGGATCACCTGATTTTTTCTTCCTTCTTCTTGGACGTAGACAAACTGTTGCCACTTAAATTGAGAATACCTGTAACATCATATAGTCAATGCATATGGCATGAGATGTCGTATGGTTCACTCGCATACAAGTGTAGAATTTTCACAGTGCTAACAATACTGGTATTAAATACACTATAAAGCTGTTTAGCATAAATATATCGAATTTATTTTTCTTTTTTTATATCGTCTTGCTATACAAGAACTTGCTGTGCTATAATGAAATATAGTTGTAGAGTATTACTAAGAGTCAATGAAACGGACTTACTATATTCAGTAGCAGGTCAAGCAATCTTGTTTGTTCCACATCAGTCATTGTATATATGGGTGTTATGATCTGGGAAAGTCCTTTGGAAGTCTTGACTTTTCCGGTCCCAGGAACACACATAGAAGCTCTATTTTGTCAACAAGATAAATAACATTTAAAGGCACCAAAAGTTAAACTTTTAATGCCCCGACTAGAGTTTCGAGACCTCGGTCGTCGCTTTTTCAAGGGCATGTCACAGTGCGGCAGTGATTATTGCATCCCACGTGCACTATGGGATCGGATCTTTCACTACAAGGAAGAGGAGTTCGTTCTGTGGCTGTTGGGCTATCGTCCTTTTCATGCAGTGTTATGTTTTCATCCAGCAGTAAGTGCCATGGTAGCGGTGGGTGGTAAATTTATTCATTGATACTTTTCTCTCTGTTGCGGTATATAACAATTTGCTCAGGAATGTTTAGTTTAGCAGTGGATGGTATTTTTTTATGTTATATTAGCCTACTGTATTGTTCAGTACTTCAGACAGCCATAGGATATTTGGTATATGGGATGTATATTTACATGCCCTATTCTGCGCCGGATGTATTTGGGTGCTTTGTTGAACTTTGAAGTCGCACTCTTGGACAATGAAAATTGTCAGCTAAAACCAGAAATTTCAAACTTTGAAAATTTTACTGAGATTGCATTTGTAATCTTTAAAGGTACTTTTCCTCCTGAGTGCTGACGTCAAATTTAAATTACGGATCTCAAACTGTGGCATGACATGAGGTTAGAAAAATTAATAATTATATTTAATATTTACTCAGTAAAGGCCGAAAAGCTCCAAATGTAATAATGGCGTAGCTACCATGTTTCCAATGGTCCAGCTGAACAAGGGGATAAACAGCTCGACACACTTTTTTTTAAGAAGCATTTCTTTCATTACTTATTACGGGTGACCTTTGATATCCGATCAATCTTCTTCCCCTCTCAACGTTTTTCGCAAAAAATTTTAAGAAGAGGGCCCGTTAAAGAAGTCTCGCACCAAAGCCTCTCTCACCTTGCTATGTCACTGTCCAAATAACGGCCCAATGGATGTGGAGAGAGAGATTTAACATGTTTCAGTGCTATTTTCAGTGACTAAAATTATCCAAACAACTGTTTACCGTCGCAGTCTGACACGCTGGTGTAACAGGAACTTGTCAATAGAATGCGCTTATAGAAGGTCTGTGAGTAAGGCAAGACCTCAGCCTATCCAAGTAATATAAGTTATTCAAATTTTAAAGTGAGGTTCTATAAAGCCCTAACTTCCCTGAGCCTCTGGTACGCCACCGCTTTTAATCAGGGATGTGTTGCTAATCAGTTAACAACAAATTCTCTAATCGTTTTTTAGTTAATCCATCTTAACAGAAAGGTTGAGCCTTAGCTTTTTGCTTTAACAATAGGCTTGCGTTTGCAATATATAAGCAAAATTCGGTGGAGTAAAAATGAACTAATATATTTTTATTGGGTCGAATGAAGGTCTTATTTATATTGTATATTTCTATTTCAATTGTTAGAAGTATTATATTTTAATAAAAGATTAAATAATTTTTAAAGACCCATCTGGTTGTAACAATGGGCTCCTGCAAGCTCAATGAATGAGCATACACCTATTTTAAATTTCGCTGCTGTTTGCTAAGAAAACAATTGTAAGTTGGCCTGTAACATGCATATTGATCATTCATATGCATTTTTTTTTCGATCGTTCGTCATTAGCAAAAATCATAAAACTAAAAATGATCAGTAATGCCCATTACTACACATTTCCAAAGGAAGTACCAACATCAACACATTTTTAAAGTGATGTGAGCTTCCAGGTATCTAATGAGTTTGCGGATGGGAGATGAGGAAGCAACTGTAGTCAAAGACTCGATTTTATTATTCATCAGTGTGAAGATGCATTTTCTAATTCAGTAGCAAAGTATCACAGGAGATATCCTGTAGATTCATGAAATAACTGAAAACATTTAAATTCCCTGTGAGTGGAAACTCGATTTCATTGTTCATCAGTGTGAAGATGAATTTGCTAATTTGGTAGTAAAATATCACAGAATATATCCGACTCACAGAATAATCACAGAAATATCACAGAAGATATGAGACTCATGAAATTGCTGAAATAATTTTGTTCTGCCGTCCAACTCACAGTGAAATTGAATTTTCTAATGTCTTATACAGGCTATTCCTCATACATTAAAGACATTGGAAATTTTTGAACTACTGATAATCTGTTTAATGCACAACAGGGTTAGTTCCCCACAAATGTGCTACATTTATTTACGTGACGGTTAATGAAAGGGATGAAACTGCCAGATCCACATCATGGGAAAGCCCACCATATCCAAGGTGCCTATAGCAAAGAAGAGTCTATGTTACTTTTCACTATTATTATTTTATATTTATTATATGCTACTACTCAGCATTTTACTGCTGTTCCAATGGTGCAGTGCTATCGCAATACCTGCAATACCTGCGGTGATACTGAAGCTGCCAGTGTTCAGTTTGAACCAGATGGGCATGATCATTTGTGTCTGTCATAACCTGTACATATGCTGTTAATTTTGAGAGTCTGATTATTATCTGCTAGCTTTGTGGGATTGATCTCTAATTTAAACAAAGCTATTGACTTTATGGATCTGATCAATAGCACTGCTCGGCATTTTGAAAAAAGTTGCTTGATGTTTTAAAATTAATTGGTGATTTTAAACTGTTTTTGGTGCTGATTTCAAAAATGAAATTAAAATTTGTGTACCACGTCAGAAAGATTCTCAAATTGGAAAATTATTTTTCTTTAAATAATTATTTTACTTTATATTAACATATTGATGTTAGTCATACAATATTACATAAAAATATATAGTAATTAAGAAGAGTGTAATATGTCATACGAAACATAATATATTTGAAAAAAATATATCTATTATAAAAATGTATAATATATACACAAAAAATGCACGTAATATTTGTGTACATGTGATAAATTTAGTTGAAAATTTAAATGTCATAGATTAATTTGGCAGAAATTTTCTCTGTTGATTTTTGTCCACTTTTACTTTTTTTATTAGAGTATGTGTCTCTTCAACATCCAACAATAGTCCACCATCATGTTTTCATTACACTTCCCTTGGTACCCTTTTTCCATTTCTTTTATATCCTGATGAAATCTTTCCCCTTGTTCCTCACTGACTGCCCCAAGATTTTCCGGAAAGTATTCTATGTGTTTTTTTTTGTGAATTCAAAAAATGTTGTAACCAAGCATTTCTAGACTGGACTATGGATCTTGGAGAATCTGCCACTGTGTTTTCTTTTTGCTTCTGAGTTGCCAGTCCTAAGTGAACAGAGGCATGGGATACCTTATATCAGCTAGTGGATAATACTGATCAGAGGCCATCGCAGGTACCTGAACCCAGCGCCTGAACTAACAACTCTTAGCTAGTTGGGCATCGTCAATCCTAAACTAGAGAGGCATGGAGTAATGTGTCTCAGGCAGGCCAATATTGCCCTTGAAAAAGTCCACTTGAAAAGGTGATGCCTGAAGTTCCTACCACCATCGGTGACTTCAGCCTTTAGCGGAAAAGGAAAGGTCTTTGCCCCATGCCTGCGATTAGGGGGCTGTTTGATATTGTTAGCCCTACCTCTCTCAATAAACCGAGTTTCTTTAAAAATCCTACTAACTAATCATTTTCTCTCTGCAGGAACGTGGAACGTGAGGACATTACATAGAGATTAGTCTATTGATGTCCTCATGCAGGAATTCCAGCACTATAACCTAGATATTCTAGGCTTGCAAGAGACCAGATGGACAGGTAAAGGTGAGATATTTAAAAATAACTTTAAATTTCCCTTTTCAGGGAGGGAGGATGGAAAGAATCTCCAAGGTGTAGGTTTGCTTCTCAGCAGACACGCTACTGATGCTCTTCTAGGATATGACTGTATTAATGAAAGATTTATAAGAACAAAATTTAAAACAAAAATTAAAGACTTGAATGTTATCTATTGTTATGCCCTACAGAGGACTCTGATGAGAACGAGAAGGATACGTTTTACAGCCAGCTTCAGGATATCTTGATTTCTGGGAGAAAGGAGATATTTCTCTTGTGCTAGGTGACTTTAATGCTAAAGTTGATATTGGCTCTGATCTTTGGGTAGGAGTTTTAGGTCCCTTTGGCATTGGTTAATTCCAATGGCATTGGGGAATGTCTCCTACAGGAAAGTAAACTTAACGGTTTATGAATAACTAACACATACTACAAATATCAGGACATTTATGAATATACATGGGTTTTACCTGATGAATTGCACAGGAATATAATATAATAGGTTATATTTTAATTAACAGCAAATGGGCTAATTCAGTTAGGAATACCAGATAATACAGGGGAGCCTAAATTGGGTGTGACCATTATCTGGTCAAAAGTGTCTTGCAGCTGAAGCTTAAGAAATGTTATGCTAAGGTTACTAAAATTACCTTTAACACTGAAAGTCTGAAAGATCCAGATATAGCCAAAGCATACCATGTAGGCTACTTAGTCATTATGACAATCGTGGTTTGCTTACTGCTGAAGTTGAGAAAGAATAGGATCAGTTTAAACAGGCTTTTCTTGAAATCAACAGTACTCTTTTGGGTAAAAGAGAACAGAAGAGACAAATTTATTTGAGTGATAAAGCTTATTTCTGAAAGAAGGAAGTGCAGGATTAATATGAATTAACACCCAACTAGTCCTAACAGAAGGCATTACAACGAGCTTAATAAACATGTAAAGGATCACTTAACAGCTGATAAGAATCTTTGGCTTGATAGCTTGGCTGAGAAAGCAGAGGAAGCAGTTAGACAGAACAACAGCAGGGGGTTGTACCAGATTATTAAAGTTTTATGTGGAAGAAACAGACAGGTACACAGGGATTGAGGGATAAATATGGCAGAGTGGTTGAAGGTGAGGATTCTGTGATGGTTAGGTGGGCTGGGCATTTCAGAGATGTTCTAAATAATGAGATTATTTCTACTCCCATTGTTTATAATGAGGATAGATGTATTGCTGGCTTTTACGATGGCCCTATAATATCACATTCCGAAGACGCATTGGCTATATCTAAATTAAAACTGCATAAATTCCCAGGGGTGAACGAAATCACCACTGAAATGCTTAGAGCTGGGAACCATTGTTACATGGCTGATAGAAATTTTGAATATTTTTTTATGATAAAGATGTTGTTCCTAAGGATTTTAATAGAGCTATCATTGTTCCAATTTTTAAAAAAGGTGATCGCAGTTATTTGATAATTAAGGGGGAATTAGTTTACTTTCTGTTCCAGGAAAAGTTCTTTGCATGATTATACTTAATAAAATTTAGAATTTGGTTGATGGACAACTACACGATGAACAGTGTGGATTCAGAAGTGGTAGGGATGTATTTATCAAATGTTTTGATTTAGGCAGATTCTTGAGAAATGTTTCGAGTTTCAGAAACCTGTGGTTACTAGATTTATAGATTTCAAAAAGGCTTTTGACTCTGTTGATCGACATAATTTGTGGTTGATTATTAAATCATATGGAATACCTGATAAGTTAGTGTAATGAAAACTCTCTATAATAACACTGAGTCGTGTGTGAGAATTGGTACATCTTGCAGTGATTGGTTTAGCATTGCTAGTGGAGTTAGACAAGGGTGCATTGTGTGCCCTTTTCTCTTTAGTTATTACGTAATGCGAAATTCTTTCAAGGGAAAGATTTTGGCCTTAAATGATCTAAGGATTTCAAAATTTCTGATTTAGATTATGCAGATGATTTGGTCCTGTTGGCTACTGATGTTGATGAGATGAATTCTTTCAATAGAGCTGTTGATGAGACTGGTAATAGAGTAGGTTTGGTGATAAACAGAGAAGAAACTAAAGTGATGAAAATAGGTCAGGAAGGTGGTGCTTTTAGTTGCTTTAAATGGCTGTACTCTTGAGCAAGTGTCTCAGTTTAATTATCTTGGGAGCTATGTATCAGATACTGGTGATGTGCGGCATGAGATAAATAGAAGAATAGGGATTGCCGCTGGGACATTTTAGAATCTATGGAGAATATGGGGGAAAAAAAGACAAAATTTAGGCTGTATAGTAGTTTGGTTCTTTTTAAGGTTAGTTTTGGTAGTGAATCATGGACCCTTTGTAAGCAGGATAACAAGAAATTTGATGCCTTTGATTCTAGATGCTTACTCAGTATCTTGGGCATTAGGGGGTTTGACTTTGTAAGTAATGAGATTAGAAGAAGGAGTCATCAACCTCCTTTGAGCAGAAAAAGACTTCGTTGGTTTGGCCATGTTGCCCATATGCATAGCTGCATATTGGCAAAAAGGATTGTGAACAGTGTATCTAGGTGCATCAGAAAAAGAGGAGACCTGGGAAGCGATGGGCAGACAATGCCAAACAGGACCTTGCTAGAATTGGCCTAGAGTGGCCAAATGCAGTAGCTGTAGCTGAAAAGAGACACGTCTGGAGAGGAAAATTACACAGTCTGCTTGGACCTCCGTATCCCATGGCTGCATGAGGATTTGTATATCTGTATAAAAATAAAAATAAATACCCCCTCAAGCAGCTGCTTGCCACAGAGGTCTGACAGGAGTCTGTCAGTTTATATGTCATAGTAGAAGGTCTGTGAGGATTGCAGGGCCTCAGCAGAAAAATAACACATACATCCATGCCTTACTCGGGGCTCGAACCCAAGTCCGTTAGATCAGTAGCCAAGCGTGCTAACCACTCGACCATAGGACGGCTATATATGTATATGTATGTTAAAATAAAAAAAGGTATTGCATATCTTTTTTGCACTGTGTCCACTAACATTTGTTACACAAAATAGAACTCATCATGATGTTTATTAGGTTCTCTCCACACCATTGGAATAGCAAAGGGCATTGAATTTTTTTTACCTTTTTCCCAAAGTCACAAACTTTCAACACAAGTTCGTCATAATTTATATGAGGTGAACACAATTTATCTTGGTCTCCTAAGTAAATGCTAACATAAGCAAAATATGCATTTTAAATTAAATCCGTAATATTCTGTATTTATTTTAACACGTGAGTCGTCCCTTAGCCGCGTGGTCAACACGCTTGGTTACTGATCTAAAGGACCTGGGTTCGAGCCCCGGGTAAGGCACACTGTTTCCACAAATGTAAAAGAATATATCAACATTCGTAAACTCATTTACACATTTAAGCGAAGCTATTTTTCATAAAACATTAACTATACCCAAAATACACGAAAACAAACTTGTTTACAACCAGTCATGTGATCAAAAGTGACGCCTTCTGTTAGAAAGATTATGAACCACATACTTTGAGTTTCCTTAAAGAAGCATTAACAATAGCATTATCATTGCTATTTTTAATGCTTCTTTAACTTTTTTATATTGATTTCAAAATGTAAATATATAAAATTTTTACCTTTTTCGCAAAGTCGCAAAGTTTCAACAGAAGTTCGCCATACTTTATGAGGTGCCCACAATTTATCTTGTAAATGTAAATAGTGAAAAACTATTTACATCAGCATAAAAAATACCTTTAGAAAATAAAAATTTGAAATCAACATAAAAAAATACCTTTAGAAACAACATTAATTATACAAATATCAAAATACCTGCAGGTCAGTGTAATTAAAGAAAGGAGACAAATATTTCATATGGTTGAGTAGATTCTTGCATACTTGTGCTAGGCCATTGGTATAAATGGATAGGTCACAAACCAAAAGCTCAGATAAGGGCTCCTCTCTCAAGGTCATAATATGTTTTCTAATAAATAGAAGATATCTGCTTCTCCTGCGAATGGACAATATCTTAACATTCCATTTAATGAAAAGCAGGCGTCTCAAGTTCAGTTGTTTGGCTTTTCTTTCATACGATAGACTAAATGGCTAGGTCACAAGGACTTGAAGGGCTCAGAGAAGGTTTGGGAAGGGGATCCACTGAACAGTGTTAGGAGACAGATGGAATGACGTTTGCATGCAATGTGTTCTTTAATATGCACAAGGTATGGCTTTCCTGTACACGGAGCCATATCTTAAATAAGGTTTTTAAGAGAAAAATGACTGATGATAAAGATCTGAATCAATTTAATTTCCAAAAATATGCAATTCATTATTCAAAGAGTTATGGAAGCTAAAATATTTAATAACTTGCCTCGTTCTGAAAAAAAAAATTCAAAATCGCTGGAAATTGAAATAATAATTACACGAACTGCTAAAAATACCCTTACACGATAAGTTCAGTATATCGACTATTGTTTTCATTTTAACTTATTAGTTTGTATTAACTTATTAGATTTAAACTGGCATTGTTGCTGTTAAATAATCAAATTTCTGTAATTGTAAATACCGAATGTAATCTTGAAAATCGATATTGAAATAGATTTCTTTGAAGTCTAAATTATCTTCAGTCATATTTCTTCATGAAAAGCTTATTTAAGAATAGACTTAGATTACTGGGTTCTGTATGTGAAATACTATTGATATAGTATGGAACTGTAGATAATAAAGTGAATTCTGAGTGATATACTAACACAGTGCTAGTCAAAAATTCGCGAGATGGTAACGAATTTATCCTCCAGCATTCTTAAGCTCAACATTGTTTCCATTATAGCTAGAGATTAATTTTCGATGCAACATTGAGAAACCCGTAAGAGAAATTTGTGACTGGGGAACTTAAACATTACGGTAGTTACAGGCAGTGGCGTATCCAAGGGAGGAGGGAGAGTATACCGCCTCCCCCCAAACTTGAGAGCATAAATAACTATTTTTTTTTATGGATGTCTCTGTAAATAAAGTATAGAACTTCAACCCTGCCCCCCCTGCCCCATTAAAAAATTTTATGGGTGCACCACTGCTTACAGGATTTGCAACCTGCTGAATATGCAAATGCAGAAAAAGAGGGGAAAAAATATTCATTTAGAACTCTGGTTCTATTGATGATGAAACTTGATTTTGGAACGTAATATGGGGTTGCTAGAGGGAACCTTTTCCGAAAAAACCTGGAAGCAGTTGGACAATTTTCTGAGAAGTTATGAAATCCCAAAATCAGTTAAAATCTCCCAATCACACTAGCATAAATCTAACTGCCTGACTTGACTCCTACCAAATGCTAATTTTAATTTTTCCCGCATTGCATAAACGGTACATTCATTCAGAGAGTGATGGACATTGCTTATTATATGCAGATAAGGTACTTCCCTATACAAAGGACGGAGATAAATGAGCAGCTACGTTAAACTTATCCTGGTTTCTCATACATGCAGGAAGACATGGCAGCTGGTGTAGTCAGATACTCTAACCATTGCCCCGGTAGGCTTAATTATTCATACAATGGTACATACATAACTAATATGCAAGACATTTAGTGATACATTTTTACGATATTAAAGGATTTCTCATCGACATCGAATTTTTTCTCTTCATCATAATTGTTTCCCCCTCACAAAAAATTGCATTCCCCTTTACCCCAACTTCGTGTAAGACACCCACATTCCTCTAGAATGGGGGCGGGGGTGGCTCAGTCGGTAGCGCGCCAGGCTCGTAATCTGTAGTTCCCAGGTTCGAGTCCCAGCTGGGTCAGCATTGAGATTTATCTCCGCAAAATTCCCCGCCCTGCCCACGGTCAGTAGGGGACACCGATGGGCTTGGAAAGGCCGCCGTCCGTCGGATGGGACGTTAAGCCGTGGCCCCGTATGTGGGAGAGCCATACCCTGTGCACGTTAAAGAACACGTTGGATGGCCTTGAGGGAGGCTACCATCTGTCTCCCAACAGCTGTTCCAGTGGGTCCCCTCCCCCAACCTTCTCTGAGCCTTCGGGTCCATGTGACCTGGCCATTTAGCCCAGTGTGTGCAAAAAAGTGCCGCTCAGAGGTAAAACAACCCAACCCAAATGCCTCTAGAATAGCTTGGATTCCACGAAGCATATCCACTATATTCCACAACATTTCAATGAGGAATCAGATCAGGCAAATGGGGTGGTCAAGGAAGATGACTGAATTCTCCATCATGCTCCAAAAACCATTCACAAACAGATTTAGCACAATGAACTCTTGCATTATCATCCTGAAACTTTCCATCTACATCAGGGAAGAAATGAGGCATAGCAGGATGTACATGATTGTTTATATTTATATTGTTCAAATATACTATGGCAACTCTTTGAGACATATATTAATGGTCCAGTCTAGGACACGGGAACATTTTACATACCGTGACTGCCCTTCCAGCAGCTTGTGCAATGGAGTGACACATGAAAGGTCCACTGCCTCATACAGTTGCTACCACACTAATTCTGTCATCTATACAAAAGAGTGCATATCGCGATTTAACTAATCACATAACCTTTTGCAAGTCTTCTATAGTCCACTAATACCTCTCCCGATAACATTTATCCCTCCCTTACCGATTTTTGGCTGACACTAATAGTTTTCGAATAAGGTGCCGACTTCTGACTCGCAAATATCTGAATTCGTTGCACATTGTTCGAGTTGATATGGGTTTATCTCGGCCTATGTTAAACATAGCGGTTATTTGATGCATAGTTCGATATCGATTTAACCTCATATACCTCTGTAAAGCTCTATGGTCCCTTTCTTGTAATATCGGATGCCTACCACAATTACTCTTGCCAGACATTGAGCCTCCGTCTGCTAACCATCATGTACATATTTTAGAGATGGTAGCCATGGACAGTTCTCTGATTTCCATACTTTTGGCTATGCATCATCTTGTCGAGCACCAACATTTAAAGCCTGTCTGTTATATCATACATCTTTCCGTCCCGTGATCAATGGTGGATTAGGGTTTCTGAAAGTCCCAGGCAAAAAGAATTCGAGAGCCATATGCGCAAAAGATTCAAGAGGCCTCCAACTGTACAGGAGTGTGTGTATGTATATATATGTGTGTCGGGGAGAGGAGCAGGTACTCTACAAAAAATTTGCTACTTACAAACAGAAAAAATGTATGCAGCAGATTAAATTATTAAAATGCATAAATAGAATATTTAATTAGTATAACATAAACTTGCACATATTCAAAAATGGAAAAAATACAAATCTCTTTGTAGTATAGTTAACAAACATCACATCATATGTATATGGTATTAACCTAAATAAAAATACGAGATGTGTACATAAATTGTAGATTACTCTAATTTTGAAATATTTTACTAAATAAAATGCTCAGAAAAAAAAAATCTAACTTTGACTGTTTTGAGGCCCAGCTAGGCGGAAACTGGAAGGAGAGCTGTGTACCAATCCCTAGTGATGATGCACAGAACCGGCCAGGTCTAGCACCTAATGTCCGACCCCGCCTTCTCGTGGTGCAGGCCGTTAGTACCTTTCAAAAGAGATATTCTCTTTTGGAAGGAAACGGAAGGGGAGGGCTGCCAGTTCAGTATGGCCTACTGATCTGGTCATCTATGGCCACTTTTTTCTTTTTTTTCAACCCTGCTGAGGAGTGGTCAACTTCACAGGGTCCTGGTGCTGACCATTTATACCTACTAGACTGGACTTGTTTATGGATTTGAGCTTGATTATGGATCCTGGACTTGCTGCACTGGTGGGCCTCTGTTGAGGGAGAGTCTGCTGCTGTGTTTTCTGTTTGCTTCTGGGTTCCCAGCTCTAAGTGAACAGAGGCATGGGATACCTTATATCAGCTGGTGGATAATCCTAATCAGAGGCCATCGCAGGTACCTGAACCTTACTTAGCTAGTTGGGCATCGTCAAGCCTAAACTGGAGTAATGTGTCTCAGGCAGGCCATATGGCTCTTGAAAAAGTCCACTTGAAAAGGTGGTGCCTGATGTTCCTACCAGCATCGGTGACTTCAGCCTTTAGCAGAGGAGGAACAGGTCTTTGCCCCATGCCTGCGATCAGGGGGCTGTTTGATATTGTTGGCCCTACCAATCTCAATAAGCCTAATTTCTTTAAAAATCCTACTAATCATTTTCTCTCTGCAGGAATGTGGAACGTGAGAACATTACATAGAGATTATTCTCTTGATGTCCTCATGCAGGAATTCCAGCGCTATAACCTAGATATTCTAGGCTTGCAAGAGACCAGATGGATGGTAAAGGTGAGATTCCCTTTACAGAATTTCTCTTTACAGGGAGGGAGGATGGAAAGCATCACCAAGGCGTGGGTCTGCTGCTCGGCAGACATGCTAGTGATGCTCTTCTAGGATATGAGTGCAATAATGAAAGGTTTCTTACAGCAAAATTTCAGACAAGTATTAAAGACTTGAATGTTATCTGCTGTTATGCCCCCACTGAGGATGAGAAGGATAAGTTTTATGGACAACTTCAGGATATTTTGAATTCTGTCAAGAAAGGAGATATTACCCTTGTTCTAGGTGACTTCAATGCCAAAGTTGGTACCGACTCTGACCTTTGGGGAGGAGTAATAGGCCCTTTTGGTATTGGTAGCTGCAATGGCAATGGGCAACGTCTCCTACAGGTAAGTAAACTCAATGGTTTCAGAATAACTAACACATATTACAAATACCGCGACATATATAAATACACATGGGTTTCACCTGATGGGCTGCATAGGAATATGATTGATTATATATTAATTAACAGCAAATGGGCTAGTTCTGTTAGAAATACCAGGGCATATAGGGGAGCTGAAATTGGATCTGACCATTACCTTGTTAAAAGTGTCTTGCAACTTAAACTTAAAAAGTGTTGTGCTAGGGTTAAAAAATTTACCTTTAATACTGAAGCTCTGAAAGACCCAGTTTTAGCTAAAGCTTACCATGATAGGTTACTTAGTCATTATGACAGTCATGGTTTGCTTAATACTGAAGTTGAGGAAGAATGGGGCCATTTTAAACAGGCTTTTTTGGAAACTAACAGTACTCTTTTAGGGAAAAAGGAGCAGAGGAGACAGAATTATTTAAGTGATAAGGCACTTGAGCTTATTTCAGAAAGAAGGAACTGCAGGAATGTCTTTAATCAGTACCCTACTAGTCCTAATAGAAAGCATTACAAAGAACTTAATAAACGTGTAAAGGATCAGTTAGCTACTGATAAGGATCTTTGGCTTGATGGCCTGGCTGACAAAGCTGAGGAAGCAGTTAGACAGCACAACAGCAGAGAGCTGTACCAGATAGTTAATGTTTTGTGTGGTAGAAAACAAACAGGTATACAGGGATTGAAGGATAAACATGGTAAGGTTATAGAAAGTGAGAATTCTGTCATGGCTAGGTGGGCTGAGCATTTCAGTGATGTTCTAAACAATGTGGTTAATTCTACTCCCATTGTTTGCAATGATGATAGATGCATTGTTGGCTTTAATGTTGGCCCTATAACACAATCTGAAGTTAGTTTGGCTATTTCTAAACTTAAACTTCATAAATTCCCAGGGGTGAATGAAATTACTAGGAAATGCTTAGAGCTGGGAATGTTTCAGTTACCATTTGGATGACTGAAATTTTGAATAACCTTTATGATAAAGGCATGGTTCCTAAAGATTTTACCAGAGCTATTATTATCCCTATTTTCAAAAAAGGTGATCGCAGTTCTTGTGATAACTATAGGGGTATCAGCCTACTCTCTGTTCCAGGTAAAGTTCTTTCCATGATTGTGCTTAATAGAATTAAGAATCTGGTTGACAGGCAATTGCGTGATGAGCAATGTGGATTCAGAAGTGGTAGGGGATGTGTGGATCAGATATTTTCACTTAGGCAGATTCTTGAGAAATGTTTAAAGTTTCAGAAACCTTTGGTTGCTAGCTTTGTTGATTTCAAAAAGGCTTTCGACTCTGCTGATCGTCATAATTTGTGGTTGATTGTGAAATCATATGGTATACCAGACAAGTTAGTTAACATAATGAAAGCTCTCTATAATAACACTGAGTCGTGTGTGAGAGTTGGTAAGTCTTGTAGCAATTGGTTTAGCATTACTTCTGGTGTTCGACAAGGGTGCATTTTGTCTCCTTTTCTCTTTAGTTTGGTTGTTGATTATGTTATGCGAAATTCACTTCAAGGGAAAGCTTTTGGCCTTAAATGGGCTGGAGATACCAAAATTTCTGATTTAGATTATGCTGATGACTTAGCCCTTTTGGCAAATGATGTTGATGAGATGAACTCTTTCATTCGAGCTGTTGATGAGACTGGTAGTAGAGTAGGTTTGGTTATAAACAGAGAGAAAACTAAAGTGATGAAAATTGGTCAGGCAGGCTGTGATTCAGTTAATCTGAATGGTTGCAGTCTTGAGCAGGTGTCACAGTTTAATTATCTTGGGAGCTATGTAACAGATACTGGTGATGTGCGGCATGAGATTAACAGACGAATAGGGATTGCTGCCGGGACTTTTAAGAATCTATGGAGAGTGTGGAGAAATAGGCGTATACACCTAAAGACTAAAATTAGACTGTATAATAGTTTGGTTCTTTCTAGGGTTAGTTATGGTAGTGAAACTTGGAAGCTGTGTAAACAAGATAACAGGAAACTAGATGCTTTTGATTCTAGATACTTACGCAGTATCTTGGGTATTAGGTGGTTTAACTTTGTAACTAATGATGAGGTTAGGCAAAGGAGTCTGCAACCTCCTTTAAGCAGCATATTGTGCAGAGAGAGACTCCGCTGGTTTGGCCATGTTGCCCGTATGGATAATTATAGATTGGCGAATAGGGTTATGAACAGTGTGCCTAGAGGCCTCAGAAGGAGGGGGAGACCTAGGATGCGGTGGGCAGACAATGTCAAACTGGACCTTGTTAGAATTGGTGTACAGTGGCCGGATGCAGCAGATGTAGCTCAGGACAGATATGCTTGGAGAATTAAACTGCGCGGTCAGGTTGGACCTCCGTAGCCCATGGCTGCTTGAGGATGATGATGATGTCGAGGCTCTAGGTGGTAATCCACTACTGCTCGTGATCGAGTGTTGGCTAGTGGCTGTGCTGCTTGTATTAAGACAGCTCAGGGATCATGAGATTGTGACATATGACTTTCTCCTCCGCATCAAAATTATGGTAAACAGCGCACGGTTTTTAATTTTTAAACCAGACGGTATATTAAATATGAAAAATTACGTTTTGGGATAATACTATTCTCAGTGCAATTATAAAATAAAAAACGAATACTATTCCGAAACATTTACTTGCGAATTGTTGATCCGCTTTTAAACTAATTTAAATCAACATTCATTCTTACTGAATACATTTTATTATATCAGACATGAGCGACCTATCATGACTTAATCAAGTAGATGTCTTTTTGCAAAATGGCCAAAGACTGAATACTTATATTCACGAGAATCTATACTTAATTTACACACAACTGTATGAAATATTTTGAGACTTATGACATGCAATCAAACATGTATAACTGCATAAGCATTTTTTAAATGCATGTTTAAATTTAAATTTTAATTGCATGTAATACATACAAATATATGCACAATTTTATATTAATATCTTTATTAAAATGATCACTGAATATTAAATACAAATTAAATAAAAAAATTACTAACATTTAAACCTAATGCGAACTAAAATAATTAATATTACGCATATTGGTATAACAACAAGCTCATTCACAAGTA
This sequence comes from Ryuthela nishihirai, assembly GCA_038380435.1. Taxonomy (NCBI): domain Eukaryota; kingdom Metazoa; phylum Arthropoda; class Arachnida; order Araneae; family Heptathelidae; genus Ryuthela; species Ryuthela nishihirai. Next base: position 88,153,679 of record JAWZYU010000001.1, on the reverse strand, counting down.
GACATTTGGAATGCGGAAAAGTGGAAATACAGCAGTGTAGATTGAGGCAGTTGTTAGTTCTCCACTTAATATAAATCATGTAATCTGTTATCTGTAATATATGTCCTTACATTGCACAATAACTTTAAATGTTGAATACGTTAGTAGTTTTGTAACTTTTCTGTACCATATATGAAATATGATAGTGAACTGGAGATAAAAAGCTCGTGCAACTCGGGGTTGACTATGAGTGTATTACATGAAAAGCTCAAAAATTCCTCCAGTTAGAAAGCATCGACTCATTCTGGTGCTAGTAGTGAAACTATTCACAAATAGGCAAAGAGTAAAAAAAGCTGTCTTCTGGATTCGAACAAATCCTAGTAGGCACCAGTTGTTCTATTCCATTCTATGCAACACATCTAATTGTTTAGTGCCATACTACGAGCAGTTGCTTCATGCACAACTGAGCTAAGGCGATAGCTTTTCTGCACTTGCTTATTTAACGTTATGAAGGTAGGTCAATGGCTAAGTAATTATTAGTGTTCAAAGTACCGAGATACAACCATGCGCTATTTAAACCAACGATTCAACTGATTATTAAAAAATCACGGCTAATGGATTATACTTACAGCATCGGACCACTCGCTATTAATAACCTTTATTAGCCAAAAGCTACAACAACTTAGTCAGAAACACTGGCACTCACGTTAGTGAAAGTAATAAAGGTATTTAGAACCAGACAAACGTGAGAAAAAAAACACCTGCCTTCCGGACTCGAAAACGAGATTTCTTGATTATGCGACAGTTACTTTACCAGTTGAACTAAGTGGGTTACATCCTCATAATTACTTAGCTAAGGTTATTATTCAGAAATAACCAAGGTGCAAAACCAGTTGATAAACCAGGAGATCTCGTATTCGAATCCAGTGGACGCTGGGGTTGGAAAGAAATGGTGGAGCAACTGTTTTGCAATAACTAACTAACTGCAGGAGGCAAAACCAGTTGATAAACCAGGAGATCTCGTATTCGAATCCAGTGGACGCTGGGGTTGGAAAGATATGGTGGAGCAACTGTTTTGCAATAACTAACTAACTGCAGGAGGCTAAACTGCAGGAGAAGAATTGCAGAGGAAGCGAAAACACTGTCGCAAACATTGAAATGATGCAGTTCGAATGGACGAACATGAATGGAAATAAAGAACTCCGAAGACGCCACGCTGTCTGGCAAAAGAAGACAGTGTGAATGTATGAGGGTCTACAAAAATTTCCTAACAACTGCGAGAAGTTACTATTTACTGCGAGGGTGACAGTTACGGAGGTCTCCGAAACGACGTAAATAACACGAGTGAAAAATGCGATTCTCTGTCTAAAAGGAGAATATGGGTCATTCTCCAAAAAAGTGATTTAGTGCTGAAAAAAAAATTACATGTGTACTAGGAAAAAATTTATTGCTGCATAGTACACCTACTTTTGTTTGATATGCACACACATATATATTTTTTCTAAAATTATGGGATGATTCTTCATTGGCTGCAAAAATAACACATAGAAGTCATCTCCAAAGTACACATTTCTTGAAATAGTATGTTTTTATAAAGCTATGTTTAAAAATCATAGCTTTTTAACATTTTTTCCCATATAAAAACGATTACGTAGTGTAATTTTTTTTTATTCATGAGCTGTAATCTTCAGATTGCGTGAATAATTTAAATTGTGATAAATACTATATATTACTTATTAAATGTATACTCTAGCGTTCCCAAAGGTTATTTTTTTTCTGTTTGAATTTATAACATAGGTTTTATCTGTTAGTGAAAATATGATACTTTGCAAAAATATTACCTTTTATTTCAAAAATTTAGTTCTTTTTTTTTTCAGACTGTAATTTTATACATTACTTACTCCATAAAATAAATTATATCACGGTAAGTTATCAATTAATCATTCGTAAAATTTATTTAAATATATTTTGTGGTTTAATATAGAATTCATGAGGAATTATCCCAGATTCATTTAAAAATTAAGGCAAACAAATTATACTACTCATCAAAAGTTAAGTACGGATCAATAAAATCCTCATATCTCAAAATATACTTGGACATATTGAATATTGAGATGAGTTATAAAAATTTGAGCCACAATGATTTACATATACCCTAGAAAAGGAATAAAGACAGGTACGTGAAAAAGGATGGGAGGCTTTGAATACAAAATGTATAGTCAATGTGGAATAATGCAGGTATGACAATATCAATATAAAAATAATGCAATATAAAATAATAATCAATATAATACTAATGCAGGTATGACAATATCAATTTCATGCCTTCAGTAAGATAACTCAGAGAATGGGAGGGCAATGAGCAATAAGAGCAGTCTTGAGTTTCGGGAGGGGTTAAAGGGCGACAATATGTCTCACAGGACACTCCATAATGTTCTATCAGGTTGTGATCCGAAGAGAATGCAGGCAACTCTGAAGATATGGGTTGGATAGTCTTACTGTGTGTGGAAAGGCGTTATCGGCATTTAAAGAAAAGAGTCACCTACTGCAACAGCATACGGCTTGACACAGGGATCAAGGATCTCATTCCGATAGCTCAGAACATTCGCAGTACATCCATCAAACACACTGATGTCAGTGCAGCCATTCAATAAAAATCCGAACCATCAGTATATGCAGTGGTGGCAATGAAGGAGGGGGGGGGGCGGCGATAGGACAGCCTCCACTAGTTCCAAAGATGAAAAAAAAAACTAGTAATATCTGGCGTAACATATGTCTTTCTAGGGAGGCGTCTGAGGGATGCACTATTCCCAAGCACTGAGAATGTGTGTGTGTAACGAAAAATAATCTGATATAGTCAGAGTTTTTTTTTTTCTTGGGGGGGGGGGGGTCATAAGGATCATCGATGAATTTTGTCGTATACTTAGTTAAAAAAATCCCTTTTTCAGCGTCGAGCATACGCACTTCTCTCAATGATGTTATGGAGTTGACTGCGAGTTCACACCTCTCCAGATAAATACAAGCCTTGTTTTCGATTGTAGAGAAAATCTAGAGTCCTCTGTGAACAGGACGTGACTACATTGTTCTCAGGACTATGTTACACGATCGGGATATCATTTCGAGTCGGGGCATGTCTGAAAGTTAAAGGAAAGAATACAACTGGTCGACGTGCACAAGTCCGGCCTTATAGTCACAGTTATGATGGTACAAAATTTCATTTCTCCTAATGCGTTTTAATATAATCTTTTCATTCGAATCAAAGCCCTTTGCTAACGAAATTTACACTAGTTTACAAACGTGAGCCATATACAGATAAATGTAAACGATATACAGGGTTTCACCTAATTATAAGAGAATTCTTATTTTATATCTATGGGAAGCTAAAGCCTAAAATTAAGTTTTTACAGAAACAAATATGACTGAAGATAAAGATATAAACCAGATTTATCCAAATCTGGATTTTTCAATAATAATCTTATGATATTTAAAGAGCTTCCGAAGCTAGAATATTTATCAGTAATGCATCTTAAGAAACTTAAGGAACACAATTAACAAACGTTAAAAGTTTTATTATGTGATTTGCAATAATACTAATTTAACTTCTGTGGTAAAATCGACTGAATGGCATTAATGTGGTTAAATATTTGAACTTCCATATCTCTTTAAATATTGAATGAATATTATTCTAAACAGCAATTTAGACAGATTTAGTAAAGATCTTGATCTATCTTCTGTCCCATTCTAGAATCTAGAATTCTGTCCAATCTAGAAGTTACAGAGCGCTTCAAAATTAGCTTGCCATTGACATAACATAAAATTCTCTAATTTTTTGGTAGGCACTATATTTATGTAGTTGTATCGAATGAAACTGGTGGATCTAGCTCCAGGAAGTAAAACCCAGAGACAAAACCAACTTTCTTTAAACCTTCTGCTGTCCAATTTCGGTCCTCAGCCAAATACGATATGCTACAAGAATATAACATTTCAGAAATTTAACAACGGTCTCTTTTACCACACGAATTTCAATAATTAAGCCAGAAAACGTCATATTTCTGAATAAAATATTAATACAATGCTATAATTCGTATTCGACATACGGATTGTAATGGTGATTAATTTTGAAAGTTTTCCAACTTGTTATGCTATTCATCGCATACAATAAAATGCATTTTCTTTTATATTATTTATTGCTTTACTATTTTCTGAATAAATATCTAGCTTTTTTAATTTTGATACTGTGTAATTTTGATACGTATGTTTTGTATTTTGATATGTGTGTGATACGTTTACTTTGTAAAGTTTAGACAGCCCTGACTTCAGCATTTGAAAAGGTTTCGAGATTCTCGAGTTAAAAATTTCTTCTCTGTAAATATTAAACAAAGGCAAAAAAAATAAAGTAAAAGATGGAATTCGAGATTGATTAAAATACGATCTCTGTATTTTTAGCATTGATGTATGCAAAATAATAATGTAAATCCTGTTCTTTTTTTTAAAAAAAAACGGACTAAATTTATCTGCAGTGGCGTATTACAGCACTGGAGCCTTGACACTCACGGGAAAACCTCAAAAGAGTATAACTCGACTTTTCTCCATATTTTATTAGTAAAATATTTCATATTCACTTCCAGTTTTGCACAGTTTTAAAAAAAATATCTGCTACTTACTTACATATTCCGTGTTTTTATCTAGGTTAATACCAAATATAATGTGATTTTTGTGAAATACAGTACAAGAACAGATATTTATTTTTGTTCATAACTCATTTTTGGTTATTTATTTTTCATAATGTGAAATTCATGTAATATATATTATATTTCCTAATTATGCACTTCTTGTTTTACTTAAATTTATGCATATATTTTTTTCAATCTTAAGTTATAAAAATTTTTGTTGATTGAGTTCCCCATCTCCCACCTTCCAAATAGTCCCGAACATTTTGCTCCTTGGGCCTTCAGATATCTTATTTCGCCACTGTTTATTTTTTAGAAACGGTTGCAGATACGCAAGTCTTCGGGGATTCTAACCTGATCAGCTAGATTACTGTCGTTCAATCTCACATCCAAACAGCTTGAAGCCCGAAACGAACTTGTTTACTCCTTATTAATATATAAGGGTTTACACCAATATGAAAACCAGCAAAAAAAACATTACAGTTATTGAAACTGCTTTCTTTGAAACAATTGTTTTGAAGTGGGAGAAAACAAATGCTTACAGGGGTTGAGTGATAAGTTTAAGCTGTTTCACAACTTATCAGGAATTAAAAAAACAAAAAAAAGTACAACAAAAAAAAGCCTTTTCAACGTGTTTTCAACGGAGGCAAAAATAACACTGACGAAAAAAGTATTGTGAAAATGTCCATGACCTACTTCGGTGACTTTCACTTGGAAACATAACTCGCAATATAGGTCAACAGCTTGCCTCTTTCTTCCGTTTTTTCTAACGTTGACATTCTAACATGCAGTAATTTCCATTTTTAAACTAACTGTTTGCTTCGTTCCTAAATCATTGCACTTTTTGTTCTTACTTTTTACACGGATATTTGCTGCGGCCTAACGCTTCCGAAAATATCGCGGGGTCGAAAACACATGGTTCTTGGGTGCCTGACTGCTCTCCCTAACTCACGAATGCTGATTATGGAAAGTTCTACCTACCGTTGTCGTGCAGCAATGACTGAGCCAAGCCAGGGAACATTTGCAGCAATCGTCCAAATAGCTGAAAGTCAAGCACACTTTGCTGGTAGTTGCATTCCGCTTGGAGCTGGGGAAAAACGGGTGTGATTTATTTTCATGAAAACAAACTTAACTCTTAAACAAGTTAACATTGTTGCTAATAAAATGCTTTATAAATGAATTTTGTAGCAATCGAGAACATCATGATCAGAGCTATCTTGAATATTAGTCCTTTAAATGCAGAGAACACTTCCATGTTATGTGAATGGAAAAATATAATCAAAGCTCCTAACTTTGATAATAATCTTGAATTTATCTCCAGTGACCTTTCCGTGCAAAAAGCTCATTTTCAAATTTATCAAAATCTCGATTTTGATAAATTTGAACAATATTTTAGAGTTGTTAAAGCTGAAGCATTTACAAACAGCAGTCATAATATTTTACCTGAAAAGTAAATTAACACACAAATAACTATTAAAACAAATCAATTTCGATATAAAGCTAATTTCCGAAGTTTTTGTAATGATTCTTTCAATTTGAAGAAAAGCGTCTAGGACGAGGGTAAGAGCAACGCCGATAAAGCCTGTTAAAGGTTACAACTTCACAGCGCTTTAAATTATAAATAAACTTTGCAGTAAATCGATATTTAGAAAGATTTGATTGAGATCTTCAGTTTATTTCATATCATATTTACTGACCGTGGGAAGGGCGGGGAATTTTGCGGAGATAAATCTCAACGCTGACCCAGCTGGGACTCGAACCTGGGAATTACAGATTACGAGCCTGGCGGGGCATTAGGTGGTTCAACTTTGTAACTAATGATGAGGTTAGGCAAAGGAATCGGCAACCTCCTTTAAGCAGCATATTGTGCAGGGAGAGACTCCGTTGGTTTGGCCATGTGCCCATATGGATAATTATAGATTAGAGAATAGGGTTATGAACAGTGCGCCTAAAGGCCTCAGAAAGAGGGGGAAACCTAGGATGCAGTGGACAGACAATGTCAAACAGGACCTTATTAGAAATGGTGTGCAGTGGCCAGATACAGCATATGTAGCTCAGGACAGACTTGCTTGGAGAACCAAATTGCACGGTCTGGTTGGACCTCTGTTTCCCATGGCTGCTTGAGGATGATGATGTATCTATTGAATCCATGCATTCAGATATATCTAGTGTTTGGCTTCGTAGTGTTTTTGGAAATTACACTAATTTTAATAAAAAAAAAAACTTCGTTACAGATTACTACGTTGCATACAAATTTGAAACAACAGATTCTTTTTCAGCTAGACAGCGCGATTTATTCCAGACTAAGTTCCCTTGGGGGCAGCAAAATGTCTTGAGCCGGCTCTCGTTAGAACTAATGAACTGGGAAAATGTTAATAGTAATATTTTACTAGTACCTCCGTAATACAAAATTAATTTTTCGTTATATCTTCAAAACGTTGTGCCCCCCCGCCCCCTCCACCGGGGGTGAAGTCGCTCTTTAAGTGTAAGCCTTTTGATCTCCACATTCTACTGTCAAATTTCTAAAACATATTATAGGCCGTTTGTAATATTCGTTTAAATTTTTTAATTTTCCAAAATTTTCCATCGTTAGAGGGAGCTTTTAAAGATTCGAAACAGAGATTCGAGAAATGAAATCGTAATATTTCATCAATACCTATCCAACCTAAAGATAATTTTTATATCTTAAAAGCCAAAAGAGTTGAATCTCTACAGACGGATAGAGGACAAAGATATTTTTCGTTCCAGAAAGTAAACTGACGACCTCAGCTACCTGCTAAATTGGATCTCGATTACTAAACAATCAATTAGAAAAACTAAGAGTGTTATTTCTGGACTACAAAATCCTTTATACGCTCCGAAATGGCCCCTATAGATTGGAGACTTATGACCGCTCCTGCTGAGCTACTGCAGTGTTTTTGCTATTATTGATAATAATGAAACAGAAATTTTAACGGCACTTATCCTGAATTTTGGAGGCTCTCAAAAATAACGCCCTGAGGCGGTAGCCACGCCTATCGGACTGGCTCTACTACCTACTATATATATAAGTAATTTTATTGTTTGATCTGTCAAATTTTGGGAAGCTGAACAAAATATTGAACTTGTTAGTGAGAAGGAAATTTTTCATCCAGCCAAACTATGTTTACCTAAACTTATATATCAATCCGTATTAACAGAGAAATATTGTTTCCCTACGTCGCTCAACTCTGCAATCAGCTATAGCAATACAATCACTATTTGGTCGAGCGCAAATAACGCAAAGCGCGCCAACTCGTTGTTTTGATCTCTAGAATTGCGCCTGTTATAGTGCTAGGTATAACGGCTAAATAGCTTTATTTAACAATGACAATAACAATGAACATCAGTTATTTACGTGTGACCCAGTTTTGATGGCGTCTCCAGGGTGTCTGCTTGCATTAGTCAGCTCTGTGCGTAATGCCAAGCCTCCACCAATCAGGCGAAAGCCTTCGCAAAAACGGTGTACAGCAAAACTCATCCCCTATCTAGTGTTCAGTTCCTTGAAGCAAAGGTTACGGTGAAGATGTCCAAGTTAGAAATGTATATTGCCAGCAGTACATATATCTTTTAACGCTCAGGCTGCGTGTAATCGGTACTGAGTGAAAAATTTAAGAGGGAAACAGAATGATGAAATATTTCTAATCGCTTTCACAATTCTTTCAGAAGGTTCGTTCCTAATTATTTTTGTTACAAAACATGAGGAGCGATCCCTGGCTCGTCGCCACTGTTTAATCATAAGATCATCTAAAATTGTTCTGTAACCCTAACGAATGGAATGAAGTATATTAAAGTTTGGACATAGGTGAAATTTGGTAACATTGGCGCAGTCCCAATAAAAAAGGTACCTGGGAGCTGAATTTTTTAAAAACAATACGTTTAATTAAAAAAATAGTATTTTCCAATCTGCTTTTGCTTTTCCTATATACATAGCATTTTAAGATAATTTCCGAAGTTCATTTTATAAGTCGCTTTAATATTATATGTATGACAACTGTGTATCTTCAGGAGAACGATGGTGCTGCAACCATGATTTTTCGATGCAAGTGGAGGTCCATTTATTTACTAAAAAAAAAGGGAAGGTATTCTCCTACATAAGGGACGGAGGTAACCTATAAACTCTATTGCGCTTATCCTGGCTTCTCATACAACATACAAACAAGTAAGTGTTCACTGTTTTCGTAGTGAGGTACACTAACCACTAGACTATGTATGGGTTTTTTTGGTGTTGAGGTTTGGTTTATATGGGCATTTTAATAGTGATAACCGTTTGTTATCAAAAGTTTTGTTCGAAGTGTAAAATATGATGAGATTCATTGCATTACGTACTTCACTACATCTCATTTTTAGTGTATCATGGAATTCAATTATTTATGTCACCTGCAGAAGTTGTACATTGTTTAAAAAACAGTACAGGGAAAGCCCTGGTTTGTCCACACTATTGGTTAATCACAAGATCATTAGATGGCAAGTTTAAAATGACTAGTTCAGCATAGAACATGATAAATTTTAACAAGACCTTCAAGTTAAAAATGCACATAGCCGGCAATATATATTTCTCAATGGTTAATAAGCGAAAAAAATCTCTTCAAGCTAAATAATTGTATATTTGAAATATAATTGCCATCTTCATGACATACTTATCATTGCTTCTAAAGGCTGAGAGCAGCTGGAACAATGCCTTTATGAGACACAGATAATTGTGTACTGTTGGTTAGAAAGTTCATAACATCAATTAGAGGAGATCTTGATCGCCGGTAGCTCAGTGGTCCATAGCACCGCACATGTTATCAGGAAGTCGTAGATTCGTATTCAACCCGGTTCAAGACAATTCTTCCTTTAAAATTGATCGACATTAAATTCTGAGTGATATCTTCTTCCTTAATAAGCTAATGATGAAGATTATAGTAAAGGAATCATTCATATTACAAACTGAAAAAATTTCAAATGAAAGCAGAGGTTAAATCATTCACACCCTATAACCAGACTCAGGCTGTTGAGAAATACCAAAAAGGATTTCGTAAAATAATAAGCTGAAAAAAATTGGTTTTGCCGTAAGCGGGATTCGAATTTAATTCAGCTTACTATTTTATGAGTCGCATGTCTACATGACATCTCCTGTGATACCTTATTAATGAATTTATAACTTCGTGTTATACTTCCTAAGAATACGAGATTTGTTATTGGATGAAGTAAATAAGGAAAATGTTATAGTGCTCTACTAGGAAATATTAAAATGCAATACGACACAGGATATTATGTAACGTGTGATTTGACTGAAAGTCTTCTAAGTATTTGGAGTCAAATATATGTAAGCTTCTTCCGATAAGAACTCAATTGTACTGAACTTAAAAGGGAACGTAACAAAAGAAGTGTTGGCATTGTACATAACATCTTTGGTGTAATCTCAGCAAAAACTGTATTGATGGAGGCGAAATTCGAGGGCTGCAGAGGACGCAAAAAATTGTCTAGCAACTGTTCGACATACTAAAGTACGTTTTAGGAGAGAAAATATTTTATTAGAAATGTCAATGTTTACCAAACGTCTCAGAAAGTACTGGTCGTGTCAAAATCATAGCTTTTCTAAACGTTGAATAACTTTCCATGTAACGATAAAATAAAGGTATTCGTTTCAAGCATAAGTGAAAATATGAGATACAGAGTTTAATGCTTTGATTTTAAAGAAGTACGGTTTAGTGAAAATTTGTTTGATCTAATAAATTTTATCGAAAATAACCGTGACTATGGTAAACGTAGGAAATATAATTTTAATTTTGCAAAAGCGTTTAGAGGACAGGGGACAGCGGTGGGCTTGGAAAGGTCGCTGTCCATCGGATACGGTGTTAAGGCGTGGTCCTATGTGCATGACGTTAGAGATATGGCATGCACAAGGCAGCCATACCTTTGCACGTTAAAGAACAAGCTGAATGGCTTAGATAGGAGACTTTATTTGTCACCTTACAGTTGTCCAAAAAATTACCTTTTCTGAGCCCTTGGAGTTCTTATAACCTGGCCATTTAGTCCATTGTGTTCAAAAAAAGTGCCGTTCATAGGTAAAACAATCCAACTCAATCAAACCGCTAAAAAAAGCTAATCCCAACTGCTAGATAAATTTGTAGCCTATACATGGTATTTCTACAACAATGGAATTTTGAAGTCAGTTGAAGAGCTAGCTGAAAAAAACTGAGTTTTGGTGGATACAGGATCTGGATCCACAATGTCTAGAAAACATGTCAGGGCTATTTGACCTAACCTGCTAAAACAATTCTCAGATAACGGAATACTGAAATTAATTCCGTGATTTGAAAATGCTTGTGGCGTCATCTGTCGAAGACGAATGAAACACAAAGAGTCGATGTAAAGTTTTTTATAGTGTCAAACACAAATCTAGCATCATCAGCGAGAAAATCACCAACAGGAATTCACAGTAATATCCTGTTGCCTTATAACAATCAAGAGTTACCTGGAAAAAAATCGTCATTCTAAGACGGTAAAAAAAAATTCAGACATTTTAAGATTGTAAAAAGAATTTTTTGTGTGTATTTACATTGATTTTAGCTTATTATTTACATAGTCATATCTTACACCAGCAGTAAATAAAAACTTTGCCCCTTTAGTGAATTCTTGTTTTTAATCAAGATTTTTTATTTTAATAATATTGGCTTTTAAAAATTACTCCCTTCACCTACGAAAATATTTTCTGGTACACACCTGATCTTTCATAAGCTGGGGATTGAACCAGATTGGTTAGCTCTGAGGCACTGGTCAGCAGTGCCTTAGAAAGTATATACAAACTGCGAGTAGATTCTAGGGCCTTTTCTATCCTACCTGCTATGAAAAAATTTACAAGAAAGACTGATTCATTGGCGTAACTATGCCAATGCAGTTGGAATTGAAGCCTTTGAACTTCAAAAAAAAGTTTTCTTTTTGAATAACTTTTTTCGAAAAGAAATTAAAACTATTTTCGTTCAGTTAAAAAATTTGATGCAACAATGGTTATTGTACATTTTATCTCAGAAGACACAAATTCGAACAAGTATTTCAATTACAGTAGGGTCGCAATTTAGCCACTTGACTCTAGCAAATGCGATCTTGCGATTTGTCCCAACCCCCGAGATTTTTCTCGAAATTGGGCTGTGACGTGAATTCAAATTTGGAGTTTTTTTTTATCATTTATTTTCATCCTTTATTTATAGGAAATATGATTTGTTTATATGCTTAAAATTATTACTGTACTTAAGCTTTTCACTTTTGTATTAATGCACCCATTCTCAGTTAGGACCATTAGATTTATGGATTTTCGCAATAACCAACAATGCATATTTATACGCATTTTTCGATATATGAAGAAATTTTCGCAATAACAAAGAGAATTATAGGTAACACAGAGTAGGAGATACAGAGGGTCGAATCGCCGTTTATGAGCAGTGGAAGTTTTTTTGGTACAAAAAAATTTTAATGCCCATTATACATTCATCATAAAACCAGAGTACCACTAGTAATTTTTACATAGAAATTAATGTGAAATAGTTGTTTGATTTACGAATTTTCACTTTACGAACAGTTTTAGAAAACAAATTACGTTCGTAAATCGAAGGATGGATGTATCTGTATTGTACTGAGAAGTTAATGGGAGAAATTAGTATTCGCCAGTAGAATTCAAGGAATTGTACTTGCGAATACGTGTGTAAGTTACGACTCTACTGTACATACGTAAGAGCAGTGGTTCTCAACCTTTTATGTTTCACGTACCCCCTAGAAATGTGTATGTAACTGGCGTACCCCTTGTATAGATAGATAAAACTATAGTTATGGTATAACAATAGGAATAAAATAAAACATATATATATAACAAATTTCTAGCGACTTTTGAGCTCTCACCGCTTGCCCCAAAAATTTTTTACCGAATATCCCACTTTGAGAACGCTAAACACGTTATTAAATTTTCGCTAAGTTTGAATTTTTACAATTGTATATATATCAAGACTAGAAATGAATCAGTCCTAACTTATTATAAATGCTAGACTTGCCAACAGAGTCACTCCCCCACTTTCTTCCTATCTTTCTTTAATAGGTGAGCCTTCTTTTAACTACCAAGATAGAAACCTTGGTCACCACCTACACTCTTGTCATCTGCGCTCCACGTGAGCAGAGGAATCGCTCTTAGACAACGTCATCTCAACAACCTGGCGTCAGGAAGCAGACAAAGAGGTAGAGAGAGACAGAGAGGCAGCCACAATCGTGAGCAGGAACAGTGTTGTCTATTTTTGGATGAGTGCTGATTCAACCACAGGAAGCCGTCGCTGTCCCAGTTGTTTTTGGCCTCACATTCTGTCCAGGCCAAGTTACACTGGCACCTCCGTTATGTGTGCCGACAACAAATGGATAGACTCACTGCAGTTGGAGAGCTCACAATTGGTCGCCCTTTTTGGGGTAGAATGGGGGACAGCGAGGGGTGGAAGGGTGTAAAAGTGCTCGTTTTGTTAAGCCTATCTGGCTACAGAACTCCAGAAGGATCAACCGCGTAAGTCTTTGCTTGTCTTAAATGGCCACTGTTAAAATTTATCTGGAAGATTTATTGTAATCTGTGAGTGATTATTGAAAAAAAAAAGCTCATTAACATTATTTTTGGTTCTTGCAGTATCAAAATTGCAGTGTCAGATATAAGCATAAAACTTAAATGTAACATTTAACGAATAAAGATCAGTGTTTTGTTAGTTTTTTTCAGCAATTCCAAAATAGCATTCATGGAAGGTATTTTTTTCCACATTTATAACTAAATTGAGAGTAGAGACTCACAGTGATGACTTAAAAGGGGAAATCTTATAAAAGTTCGCATTTTGACAGACGCGGTGATGTTTAAACTGTTGAACAATTTTGCGGTCAGTTTCATTATCCACTTTAAAAGCTGACAACAAATTGCTTTTCTTTCGCTACAATTCTGGCCCACCAACAACAAATTTTGCTTCAAGTCGCCAAATATCTAGGACCAGACTTAGTTGAAGAAACCCATTGGATGTTATAATTGCGTGTCGCCAAGGTCATCTGGTGTTCAACCCTCATTCAGGATTGTTCACCTATAAATGAAACTACATCTTTACATTCGTACCACAAACTGTGGCTCCTGCAAGCCTTATAACTCAGGTTCTTATAAGGTCATCAAATGTCTGGTTTCGCAACGATGGCAACTTGTTTCCAAAAGAAGAAAAAAGCTCTGAACCCGTGAGCATCCGATTACCAACTTGATGCTTTTTTTAGATTGAGCTGCCTGTGCCTATATCATGATCTGTTTGAAAGAATATTGCTCTACCAATAATAACATTTTGTGTTAAAAAATATGAATCAAGAAGCCAATTAACGAATTACTCAGAATTGCATAAAATTTAAATTTGAGGCACCACAGATTTTGGGCTCCTTTCCAGTTCAATCACCGCCACATGTCTTCACCTTGCGTTGTCTGAGGGTTGGAGTCCTTATGTTCTGGTCTTTAGTTCATTGTTCAAACAAAAATAAAATGGCATTCAAGCAAACCAACCACCTACCTCTTGAAGTGGAACTATCGTTTTTTTTTGACAGTTTCGGAAGGGATATTTTCCTCCAGAAAAAAATTTCTGTCATTAATAACAGATAGCATCATTGACTAGAGTGAAATTAGAAGTCCAAACATTCATCTAACCGTAATTTGAAGTATAATTATCTATAATATTAGATATTATGTTCTACTGAATGGTATTTTTCCTACTAAATGTCTGCCATTATAGTGTAGTTATACTGCGGCTTCTAGGTTTAAAAAGAATACATAAAAAACAGAGTATACCATAATTGTTCAAATAGTAGCCGGCGCTACAATTTAAAATTTCGCGCATGTATCCGCACAATTATTGCTCGGAATTTTTTCAATTAATTTATGAATATGTGATTATATAAAAAATTCCAGAAGCTCAAAATATGTTAACAACAAATTTCAATAGTTTGTGTAAAAATTAAGATAAAAGTATAAAAATTAACAATAAACACCATATAGTGCCCACTTGGGTCAGCGTTGAGATATATCTGGACTAAACTCCCCACCCTGCGCCCACGGTTAGTAGTGGGGACGCCGATGGACTTGGAAAGGGCGCCATCCGTCGGGTGGGACATTAAGCCGTGGCGCCATGTACAGGAGAGCCATACCCTGTGCACGTTAAAGAACACGCTGGATGGCCTTGATAGGAGGCTACCATCTGTCTCCTAACAGCTGCCCAGTGTGTCCCCTTTCCCCATCCTTCTCTGAACCCTCGGGTCCTGTGAACTGGTCATTTAGTCCATTGTAAAAATAAGTGCGACTCAAAGGTAAAACAACCTAACCCATGCAGTACGCACTGGAGAGGTGGCAAAACTTACGCCAGCATGTTCTATAACAGGATAGTCCAACCCGAATTTAGCAAAGAGCCATTAAGGGAAAAAAAACTACATTCTTAAAGAGCAGCAGGAAAAATTTTCTACTTAAAAACTAAATCATTTTTCAAATGAGTAATGAATTGGAATAAAAACTATACTTTTAAGGAATCAAGAAAATATCTTTACACAAATGAATGCACAGCTCATCATTGATTTACTAATTACAGTATTTAATCACTATTAAACTGTTTATACAACAGGATGAAGATGGATGTAGAGAAAATAATTGTCTTGAGCATGATATTCACTGTGCCTAACACCGTTACTTACTTTCACTAAAAAATTTAATATAAGTACTTTAAGTGAACCACTCTTAATTTAAAACCTTTCCGGAAAGGCCAGACACTTTTTTTACATTAGAATAACACAACAAAATTATATGGAGTTCGATTGAACAGGGTTGCATTGCGAAGACATACACACAGATGTTTTAGTTCATTATATAAAAGATAATACCGACTCAGTAGGAATGAATTTCACGAGCTATTTGAAAATTGGTGGGGGATGCAAGAAAATTGATAGGCTGCAGGCCAGTTCCGCAGATTCCGGAATTCTGGATCCCTGCCTGAGAAAAGGCCTATATAGTAATTTTACTCATTACCAAGCTACAATTCAAGCACAGATTAGTATTTAGACCTTGCAGTTAAATGTCATATAAAGTAAATATTTGTCAATTTTAGTGAATATTAATCGAATGAATTGGAGGGATGGGAGTTGGGGTAAATAGACCGCCAGGCTCGTAACCTGATCTTTTCAGATTTCAGTCCCGATTGTGTGTGTGTGTGTGGGGGGGGGGGGATATTTTCAATCGGTAGCGCGCCAGGTTCGTAATCTGCAGTTCTCAAGTTGTAGTCCCAATTGTGCTAGCATTGAGATTTATCTCCGCTAAACCCCCACTCTGCCCTCGATCAGAAAGGAGACACCAATGGGCTTGGAAAGGCTGCCGTTTGTCGGATGAGACGTCAAGCCGTGATGTGCACGTTAAAGAATAAGCTGGATGGCCTTGAAGGGAGGCTTACTAATATCTATGTAGTGGATCCCCTTCTCCCAACTTACTCTGATCCTTTGGGGTCATTAACCTGGCCATTTAATCCATTAAAAATAGTGCCTCTCAGATGTAAAACAACCCAATTGCACTGCGACAACTGAGTTCTTGCCCTCTAACTTCAGTCCTTGATGAGAAAGGGGTTGTTGAAGGGCTAGGAAAGGTCGCTGTCCATTAAAGCCTTGTTCCCGTATTTGGAAGATGCCTAGCCTGTGCATGCTGAAAAACACGCTGGATAGCCTGGATTGGGGGGAGACTTCCAAATGTCTCCTAACAACCATCAAATGGATACCCTTCTCCTATTCAACTCTGAGTCTTTGGGGTCATTGGCCATTCAGCCCATTGCGTACAAAAAAATACAAAAATTGGTGAAACAACTCAACTGAGCTGAAAATGTATTTAATTTATGTTCAAGATCAAATGACTAGATGCTAAAAAAAAGTCATTCACGACGTTTGGAAAAGAAAAGTATTTACAAATATTCGAAATTAGTCCACCATTCCGGTTCGGAAAGCCCAGAAGTATGTCCGATAAATATTCTGTCTTTAATTTATTGCATTTAATATTTGCTTGAAACTGATGAAAAAATACCAAGATTTGACATACTAACGTTTTCTCCTTTCTTGTATCCTAAACTTTTACTTGAAATTTTTTTTGTCTGACAGTTAGAATGCCAAATGTTCCAATGGGCTCTGTTGAAATTCCGGATTAGGGATGGATGTATTTCTGTCGTGCTATGGAGCTGTGAACCTTACGTCTTACTCTGACTATAGCAAATGGATTTTGTTTAGTCAGGTCTTGCGATTATTTTTAGGAATTCTGATTTATTTTACTATACCGGAAAAGTGCAGTTTCAAGGTGCTGAAAGGAATTTTAACGCATGCATTTCTAGAAGCTATAATTTGGAAACTTTGAAAGCTATATTATTACTCGTATGAAGGAATTTATGTATTTTATTTGTAACTTTCGTAACATTCGAAATATAAGTTTCCGCTTCATTAATATCGTTTTCTCATTTTAATATTTAATACCAACTAACTAAAGCATACTTTCCTGCTGGAAAACAATTTATTACCCATGCTTTGAAATGAATCTGATTACAATCATGGAGGAGCGCCAAAACATCACTGTAGAGATGCGCCACCTATGACACACACGCTTGTTGCTAATTTCTTACGAATCCCTGAGATATTATAAAATATTACTTGCGAGCGATAATTTTTATAACTTATGGCATTCCCCGCATCACAAGCTTCACTGATAAACGTATATAACTCGTTATGATTTGCGTTGTTAAGATTTGATAAAGCAAAAGTTTTTATAAATCCACAAATCGACCGACAAATGTGAAGGGAGGAAAAACAGTCGAGAGTTTCAATATTGTCCACTGCAAAAGATCTACGTAGAAGTTAAAACTACATTATGTTGAAGCATACAAAATTAAAAACACAGGAGAAAACTGAAGCAAAAAAAGTATTTCCTTTTTAAAATATATTTTGATTCTTCCTTTTGTTTTTTTAAGACTATTATGTATTTCATAGCAATTTTATGGTTTTTTTCAGCCAAGTTTTGCTTATAATGGGATACGGTATCTACCGTTCCACCAAAATTTAAAGCAAAATTTAAATTAATTTTTTAAGTTAAATTAGAGAGACATTATCTGCTTTAAATCCGATGCTATCTCTCTAAGAGTTATAACGATGATTCTTCAAATGTTCATTTGTGGAGCGTTTTCAAAAAAGAAAAACTACAAATGTAACAAATCGCCTCTGATGAATAATAATACTCATATGCAAAGAGAAGGAAATTTGCCATTTTCCGACTTGAACACTCTCTAACGATGGAGATTCTAATTAATCTAAAATAATGAAAGAAGATGTCTGTATGTGTGTTTTCTGTGGTAGCCATAACTAATCGGGAAATCGTAGTAGACGCTTCAAAAAACGACTTTTTTTTTGGTGGTCGTCCAAGTTGCAGAGGCAAATTTCAAGTCGAAATTCCAAAAGAGGGAGGGAAGAAGCTTGCTACAAGGAAAAAATATTTATCATGCTAATCATTCGGAAAATTATAATTCCAGCCAAATCCATTGTTGGAATTTTTCTGCCCTCTAACTGTGAACATAAAGAGTCATAACAACATTTAAATCTGCTGCCTTTGCCAGATCCCCCACATCCCCAGCGACATTATTATATTAATAAGTCCTGTTTGCAGGTTGGAATTTAATTTTTTTGTCCAACACGGAGTTACACAGAAGGAACCCGAGTACGAAATTTGGGACCATTCGATCAAGTACTTCGGAAACCACAGGGTACCAAAACATGTCGAAATGAAATAAATATTTTCAGTTTGTGGAGAAACGGAGCCACCGGCTATGAGAGAGAACGCTGACGTCAGCAACTACCTGAACAACGCAGGGCAATTCTTCATGTTGAATCTTTGCTAAAGGTCGAGGGAACGGGAGGAGGGGCGGATGGTGCTAATCAAACTAACCTATATTGCAATGAAAATCAGAATACACAAATTAAAAAATGAGACCTGGGCAGCGCCGGATGCTGTTCACCTAGTGATAAATAGGAATAGCACACCCGGAGCTGAAAGATAATCTATAATAACTAAGACGACCACTGGTATGCTCGTCTCTTCCCTTACACTAAGAAGCAGGTGCTCTTAATGTATGAGGATAAACAAAGTTGCTTACAGTGAATTGGAATTGAGATCATGCCACTCTAAACATAGATGATTCGCAGTGAGTTCAGATTTATCTTAAAAGATTATTTCACATGTACTCCTGCACATTGATTCTACAGGTGGATTGGAATACAAAAACATTTCTTCAACAGCATGAGACAGCTACGGTCGAATAGTATGATGATTCTTAGCTCTAGGGTACGAAATCGTTTTTCAGGCGAGCACCAAGCTGTCCAAGCAGACCTGATTTGTATAAAAATATTCTCATAATTCATCCAAACAAAAATTGTATAAGACTTATCAAATTTTTGCATTTTAATAGAATCCATTCACAAACTACAAATTAGTTTTCTCGGAGTAGGTTTATTATGCACCTCTGGGTTGTCTGGCTCCTTCTTCCGAGGTGTTGGAAATCTCTGAACTGGAGCCAGAGCTTGAAAGAGCTCTGAAGAGAGCCGAGACTTTAAGGAGATGCTAATCTCCTGCTTTGCATTCCTGGTCAGTTCCTTTTTCTTACATTTTCAGCACATAGAACAGAAAAGAATCCTAGAGGCTACTAGTTTTTACAGGTTTCTTCTCATACAAGGACTACCTTACTAAGACCAATATGCTGTTTCTAACAAGGAGTCGCTTAACTCCTCTTTAGGTAGTTGCCAATCGCATAATATTTTAATTAAAAAATTATATTTTTAACATACTTTCAGAAATACAGAATATAAATTATATTGTTCAATAAATAGCATTAAAATACTTTTTGCTTATTAAATATAGCTCACAAACAAGGGTGCATCAAGACAAAATAAAAAGGTGCAATCACAGTTTTATTTTAAATAAAAAAAATAAAAATAAATACCCCCTCAAGCAGCTGCTTGCCACAGAGGTCTGACAGGAGCCTGTCAGTTTATATGCCATAGTAGAAGGTCTGAGAGGATGGCAGGACCTCAGCAGAAAAACGACACAAACAGCCATGGGGTTCGAACCCAGGTCCCTTTTAGATCAGTAGCCAAGCGTGCTAACCACTCGGCCACGGGACGGCTTGAAAGATTATTATACCGTAATAAATGATTGTACGATGTGCAAATTCGTGACACATTCTATGACACTCCCCACATTATAAGCTTTCATTTAAACACCGAAGAGCCAAAACATTATGACCAGTGCATCTTTATGCAAAGCGAAGCAACCGAAGGCAAACGACAGCGCGTGTAAAGATCATGAAACGGTATAAATAACACTGATACCGAGTTCTGTTAATCAGTGTTATTCTTGTTCTTCAGATGGGAAAAGCAGTGTACTTAAGTGAGTTTGACAAAGACCAAATTGTAATGGTCAGGGGACTAGGTCAGAGCATTTCCGAGACGGCAAGGCTTGTGGGGTGCTCACGGTCAGCCGTGGTTAGTACCTTCAAAAAGTGGTCTGTGGAGGTGAAAAACCACGAACCACCGGCAAGATGGGGGCCAATCACAGCTCATCGATGCTAGAGGTGAGCGAAGGCTATCCCGTATGGTACGAGTCAATAGAAGTGATATTGTAGTGCAACTCGCCCGTAATTTGAATGCTGGTGATGGGAGTGATGTGCTCAACACACAGTACACCGAACCCTGCTGAAAATGAGGCTGCGTAGCCGCAGGCCACTCCGAGTGACCATGTTAACCTCGGTTCACCATCAAAAGCACCTACAATGGGTATGCAAACATCAAAACGGACCTTGAATGATTGGAAGAAGGTCCTCTGGTCCAATGAATCTCATTTCCTCTTGCACCATGTGGACAGCCGGGTACGTGTGCGTCATTTACCTGGGGAAGTGTTGGCACCAAGATACACCGTGAGGTGAAAACAAGCCAGTGGAGGAAGTGTAATGCTTTTGGGCAATGTTCTGCTGGAAAACCGTGGGTCCAGTCATTCATGTGCAGGAAACTATGACGTCTACCATCTATCTAAACATAATTGCAGACCATGTACATCCTTTCATGGCTACGGTATATCCCTTTACTTGCACCTTCTTTCAGCAGGATAATGCATAATGACACACTGTCCGGATTGTTCGAAAATGGTTCGTGGAACATGAGGAAGACTTCCAGGGATTGCCCTGGCCTTCAAATTCCCCAGACATCAAATCCAATCGAGCATCTGTGGTTTGTGTTGGAACAGCATATCCGATCTGCGGCGACTCAACTACGTAACTTACAAGAGTTAAAGGATCTGCTAATAACGTATTGGTACCAGATACCACAAGATACCTTTAGAAATCTTGTAGCATCCATGCCTCGCCGGGTAAGAGCTGTTTTGGCTGCACATGGAGGACCAACATCATATTAGGCAGGTGGTCATAATGTTTTGGCTCTTCGGTGTATCTCAGATTAAATCTTATGATGTCTGCAATGTCATGGGTTACTTTAAACACGACTCCTAAAACAGGGGGAGGAGAAATGTGGCCGTTCTTTATGAGTCATATATCGAATGAAAGTGAAAAAGTATTTTATAGTGACGATTATACTAAAAATAAGTATTTTATAGTGACGTAAAAAAATATAAATTAAAAAATTCAAAAAATTCACGTCTTCCTGTATCCGCCCTAAAAAGTAGAAAATAAACCTAAAGCATAGATAGGGCTTATAGTCATATAAGATATAGATAGGGCAATCAATCATTTGATATAGTGGTCTGAGGAGGATAGATAGGGCAATCAGTCATTGAGTTAATATTCACTTCAAAGGAAGGTAGGATGTCGACAATCTTGTTGAGCAGGCAAATCGGCGTCCTATCTTCCTTTGAAGTGAATACGAAATTGATTGCACCATCGATATTTTTTAGGTTCAGTTTTTAGGGCGCATAGAGGAAGATAGGTATTTAATTTTTTTAATTTATTCATATTTAAAGAATGAAAACAATATGAAACAGGAATTTATGAAATATTTACCTATAATAAATATAATAATACGGTAGGATCACGTGTTCTGGGATCGATCACTGGGAGATATGTTCCCAAAAAACACCGTGTAAATAAAAGCGCGTAATTTCAGACATTTTATAATTTTTTACTACAATCCATTAAAAATAAAGTGATACGAACCTGGAAACAGATTCGATAGCAATTCATAAAAAAGGATAACTGAACATAAAATAATTAATAGTATCTATTCTCAAATTTATCATCTGAAGGAGTTTTGATAGAGTTTTGAAAGAGAGCCCGAGCTTGAAAAACCTCTGATGATAGCTGAGACTTGAACAGTGAAGTAACACTCTCCTGCTTCGTAATCCTGATATGTTCCTTCTAGTTTTTTGTAGCTACTTTTAACGTGCAAGGAGTTATTCGAAGTACCTCATAAAGTTGAAATTTCTTACCATGTTACGGTGAAGATCGGCGATTTCCTCATTCAAGTGCTGAGCTTTGCATGGGAAATCCTAAATGGTTTTAGCAGCGACCGTCTTTTTCTCAATGTAGTTACTTTATAGTGGATGCAGATGAAGTAATTCGTTGGTGAGTTCTTGTTAACTGTTATTTAATACAACTCTGATTTTTCTCCCTAGTTTTTTTTGCATGCACAGTAGACTAATTCAGATTGCATTGTCATGCAATCAATTTTGCACTATTGCTTTCTCTTAATTATCCATGATTTTTATTTCTCAAGGTGTGTGATAGGTTTGTGATTTCTTTGATGCCATAGTTCTCTAAAATAATAAAAAATTAGAAAGGTCGCTAGGATAGAAGAAATGATGCGAATGATATGAAAACTAGAAACTGACTGGTTGAGATTTTGACAATGATGCGTTGGTTGACTGGTGACAGTAAACCAAAAAACCGCGTAAATTGATGCATTGGTCATACTCTGCAAATGCTTTAATCAGCATAAGCTGAAATCATCAAATGACTTGAGGTAGACTGTACTCGTGTTTGGGTTGGTTGAATTACTTCTGAGAGGCACCTTATTGCACAATGGCTAAATGGGCAGGTCACAAGGACCCCAAGGGCTCAGAGAAAGTTGGGGAAGGAAACAGACTGGAAATCTGTTAGGAGACATATGTTTGTCTCCTGTCAAGGTCAGAATTTAGTTTGAGCTTTCCTCTGGGTCTGGATGGGGAAGAGTAAACAAAGCATGAATAATACGAGGTGCAACCAAGGCTGCCAAAATGTATTTAAATGGTGAAAATTTATTACATTATCATTTTTAATATTTATAATGGTTTACGATATTTAAAATATTTTAACAACTCAAAAAATTTTTTTTTTGTTAGGGATAGGAATGCAGTGTAATGCTTACACTGACCGACCGTACCTGCTGTAGAGTAACCTTATCATCGTGTAGGAGAAAGATTTCAAACTGAAATCATATAGGGGGTCAAATCTCCTCAATATATCGTGGCCGAATTTTATTTTAAGGAATCATGTAGATGTCAGCATTTACTTTTCAGTATATGGGGAGGGGATGCATTTAATTTTAAGCAATAAAAGGTTTTTGCTTACACATTATATTGTTGTTAAATTATCTAAAGGTTACATAATTTTAATACCAAAATATAAACTTAAATTTCATTTTCAGTGTATTCCTCTTCGACTGAATGCGACCATATTTTCCATAAGCTAGTGAGATCATTTCAATCGAACTAAGCTAGTAAACTACAGTTCGCTATCACGATTAAGATAGAACGTATTGCTTGCGATCAACTCAAAATGATTTCGCGACCTCTGGTGTAGAATAAAATTTTCACCAACTGAACCTCCATAAGGCTTTACACAGGATTTTAAAATATCCCTATACCTCAAAACATGGAATCCTTCTAGGGAACCACCATCTAAAGCAGGCATACACAACTCAAGAGCACCAAATGTTAATGAGCAAATGCTATCCTTTATTAGCAGTAATCTTGTATCTTTTATTACAGTTCTCGAGCACGATCGTAACGCAACATTTTGTCTGCTGTTACCAACAGCGTTATATTTAGTGCTAGTGACGAATTATTAGCACGGGAGTGGCTCAGCTGGTAGTGTGCAAAGTTCATAATCTACACCCTGCAGGTTCGTATACCAACTATGCCAGAGTTGAGATTTATCTTCCCCAACCCTCACTCTGCATTTCGTCAGAAAGGGGACACCGATGGGCTTGGAAAGATCGCTGTCTGTCGCATGGGATGCCACCCCTTCGCCATGTGTGTACAATAGTCATACCCTGTGCACATTAAAAAACAGGCTGGATTGCATTGACTGGCTACTCCGATCTATCTCCTAACAGCTGTCTAGTGGGTCTCCTTGTCCTAACGATCGATGAGCCCTTGGGGTCCTTGTGACCTGGCCATTTAGCTCACTGTGTGCAAAACAATTGCCGCACAAGGTAAAACAACCCACCCCAAATCTATCAAATTAACGTTCGGTGGCCAAGTTATGGTCTCTCATGTCGAGATTTTTTTCTGAATCATAGGAAGAAATAAAAATATGATTAAAGAATAAGTGATATATTTAGTGTTGAACTGTGAGTAAGCAATTTGAAATTTGCTCATGGACACAACATTTACATTCTTTTAAAGAATTTTAAACTCGCTTAATTCTATACAATTTAAATATAGTGGCCACACGATTAACGATGCCTTTAATTAACAATATTTTGGTATATTTATTTACTAATATGAAATGCTAAAATACTGTACTGTATGTTATAAAATAGACTTTTTCCGTGAAAGAGCTCAACTTCCAATAGTCTTGGAAAGTTGGGTTGGGTTGTTTTACCTCTGAGCGGACTTTTGTGCACACAACGGGCTAAATGGCCAAGTCACAAGTACCCCGAAGGTTCAGAGAAGGTTGGGGGAGGGGACCCATTGGAACAGCTGTTAGGAGACAGATGGTAGCCTTCCGTCAAGGCCATCCAGCGTGTTCTTTAACGTGCACAGGGTATGGGCCACGGCTTAACGTCCTATCCGATGGACGGCGGCCTTTCCAAGCCCATCGGTGTCCCTTACTGACCGTGGGCAGGGAGGGGAATTTTGCGGAGATAAATCTTAACGCTGACCCAGCTAGGACTCGAACCTATCTTGGAAAGAATTAAGCTTTTAACAAGTATTTGATATACTTGATTAACGATAGTATAGTTTACTGCCGTTTCGTCAAATCAATTATGATTGTTAATCGAGGGACCATTGTACCCATAAATTGTTTCGACTGACAATACTCAAGAATACGCGAAGAGAATCTACAAAAAGAAAAACATTCATTATGCAAAAAGCGTAAAAAGAAATTGAATCTCTGTTATTTTGTTTACACTGCCTCTAAAAATGGATATCGAGAAGGAACCAGAATATTTACAAATGAATAAATTTAAAATTAAAAAAATGCTTATCTTCCCATAAGCGCCCTAAAGAGCAGAAAATAAAACTAAATATAGGGGTTTATCAAAATAATGGAAACGTACTGTTTGTGGAAAACATTTTATTAATAAGCTGTAGGTCCACCTCGGGCGTTCAGAACAGACACAATTCGACGTGCAATAAACTTATACAAGTCATGCACATACGGTAATGAAATGTGGGACCATTCTTCCTGTAAGATATGGCCCAACCGTGCCAATGATGTTGTAGGTGGCAAATGTGATCTGACAATTTAATTTGTGAATTCCCACAAATGTTCAATAATATTGAGGTCTGGAGATTGAGGTGGCCAAGGTAGCTCTGTTCCTCATGCTCTGCAAACCACAATTTGACACGTTTCGCACAATGCACGGGTGCATTATCCGCTTGAAACCAGGGACGGTCATTAGAGAACAATGCCCGCAACATTGGGTGCAAGTGGTCCCAGAGAATGGATTCGTACGTTGCGGATGTGACATGACCCTGCAGAATAGCTAATGGCCCTAAAGAATGCCATGATATGGCACCCCACAGCATCAGTGATCCACCTCCCTGCTTCACAGTCGGAACCAAACAGTCGGGTGGTACGCTTCTGCAGGTTTTCGCCAGACGTACACTCTTAGAAGTGATGGGAAACAATGCGCAGCACGATTCATCAGACCAGATGACAAGTTGCCAGTCTTTAGCATCCCAGTTTTTGTGTGCTTTGCACCACCTTATACGTTTTGTTTGCATTGATGTTAGTAATCAGAGGTTTGTGGATTGCAGCACGGCCATAAAAAGTTCCCAACGAACTGTTATGACGGAAAAGGGATCATTCCGACTGTTGTTCAACTCTGCTGCTACTTGCGGTGCCATGGTCTTGTGCTTCCGTTGTACAATCCGTGACAACGTTCGCCTATCCCTATCTGATAACTTCGTATGGTGTCAACAATTTGCACGTTTGGAGGTAACGCCCTGTCCTTTTTGATAGGTAGTCATAATCTTCGATACAATTCCTCGTGTTACACCTACTATTTCTGGCGTTCTGGTTACTGAAGCTCCTGCAAGACGCGCACCAATGATCATGCCTTTTTGGAGGTCACTGAGGTCTGACATTGTCGACAATTATCCAACAACAGCTGTTTCATCTGCGCCTTTGGCACTGCTACGTAATAGCCGATATCGTACTTCTCCCATTTATATACTTCACATTGCGGGTGACGTCGTCCCTGTGATATGCATACGGTACATTGTGTGTACTCTAGTCGGTGTTTCCATTATTTTGATAAATCCCTGTAGGTAAAAAGACTTCTTACTGCGGAGACATATGGTTGTTGCATCTGATATTCCGAATTAAGAAGTTTTTTTCGCAAGTTAATACACTTCGATGTGAGCATCGTTCGTGGCCTGGGGCATATCTGATTGATGTTCAAGTTCAAGCCATGTCAGATGTGCATGGTTTGCCCATCTTTTTCGAACAAGAACGCCAGTTTCCTTGAATTTTTTGTGCCATTCTTTCATGCTTCTGTGAAATGGTGGGTTCTAGTTGAACTATAAACAGAAATGTCCCTGTATTTGAATATTTAATTTGGTTTAAAAAAAAAAACTTATATAGGTAGCTTTCTCATGTGGACTCGCCATTTAAATATCTGACTCTTTGCAAGGTATTAGTTCATCTATAGGGAAACAGCAAAAAGTATAAAAAAACTTACTGAGTTTGACTACCAGATGCTACATGCCGCATGTCTCTCTTCAGTGAACAGTTGAACAGTTTTTTTTAATTAAATTCCAATTTCAAAATTGGCTAAAAATTTTTGGTACACCCTATAAAGTATGTAATAGCTTATATAATAAGAAAGATTAAAAAACAGTTAGCGCCATACATTTCAAATGTTTTAGAAAATCTGTGATGAATGAGAAATATGTGTCAGAAAAAATGTTTTCTCCTAATCGGGCGAGAGTTGGCTCAGTCGGTAGCACGCCAGTCTCGTAACATGTAGTTTCCAAATTAGAGTCCCAACAGGGCCAGCACTGAGTTTATCTCCAATCTGCTAACCCAACCCTACCTTCGGTGAGAAAGTTGACATCGATGAGCTTGGAAAGGCCGTCGTCCTGTGGAAGGTATGTTACGCAATTCTTCGTGGGCAGAAGAGACATATCCTGTGCATGTTAAAGAACATGCTTGATGGCATTGATGGGAAGCTTGCATCTGTCTCCTAACAGCTGGCCAGACTCGTAATCTGTAGTTCCCAGGTTCGAGTCCCAGCTGAGTCAGCGTTGAGATTTACCTCCGCAAAATTCCCCGCCCTGCCCACGGTCAGTAGAGGACACCGATGGGCTTGGAAAGGCCGCCGTCCGTCGGATGGGACGTTAAGCCGTGGCCCCGTGTGCGGGAGAGCCATACCCTGTGCACGTTAAAGAACACGCTGGATGGCCTTGACGGGAGGCTACCATCTGTCTCCCAACAGCTGTTCCAGTGGGTCCCCTCCCCCAACCTTCTCTGAGCCTTCGGGGTCCATGTGACCTGGCCATTTAGCCCGTTGTGTGCACAAAAGTCCGCTCAGAAGTAAAACAACCCAACCCAACCCTAGCAGCTGTACAGTGTGTGTGTGTGTGTGGGGGGGGGGGGGGTCCTTTCCGCCAACCTTCTCTGAGACCTTGAGGTCCTTGTAACAGGGGCCGTTTAGTCCATTGTGTGCAGAAAAAGAGTGCCACTCACAGGTAAAATACCCAATCTAAGAGGGCCAGGGCTTCAAAATTTGAGCTCGAACTCATTTCTAATGGAGAATGATTGCGGTGTTCAGGCGCATTATACGCATTGTAAGCATGCATATGTACATACACAAGTTTGTAAGTATTTCTTTTCACTCTTGAAAAACAACAAATCTAACACCAGATTTCGACTACTATATGAATATTTAAAATCGGTAATGAAGCTGGTTTCTAGCAATTTCTCCTCCATGACTAATTAAATGTGTTGCAATCTAATATTGCCAACCAGGCCCGTATCTAGAAAATAAAAGTAAAGGGGGAGAACCGGTGGGAAAATAGTTAAAGGCTAGTGCCTCGAACCTATCGGAAAATAGTTAAATGCTGGTGCCTCACTCGCCTAGCCGTTGTTACGGCCATGAATGTATAAATATTTATGAAGAGGAAATTTTATATTAAATGACGATGGATGTGATACAAATACCTGTTTAAATTCTATTTATATTAAAATACAAATGAAATGGAAGTAAATAATATTATAAAGATTGGAAAATAACAAAAAATCTGGATTTGGTAATCTATCTGTAAAAACGTTAAAAATTATAAATAGCTATCATTTAGATTACTTAACGAAGCTGATAAATTTTTCACTACAAAATGGAGTATTTTATGATTATTTTAAAACTGCTATAACATTGCCAATTTTAAAAAGGAAAAAATAAAGATTTAATTGCAAATTATAGGCCAATTTCTGTTTTACCAGTATTTACAAAGATATTAGAAAAAAATGTGAATGCTAGATTGAATTTAGTATAAAAAATTAATCAATTTTTTAAAATTATTCTCAGTTTGGTTTCAGAGAAAATAAAAATACTGAAAAAACAATACTTAATGTTACAAATAAGATTTATAGAGGTATTGATGAAAACAAAAAGACAGTTGCACTGTTTCTAGATATTACCAAAGCATTCGATTCAGTGGATCACAAAATTTTAGTACATAAATTATATAATAGTGGATAAGAGATATAATGGAGATCAAAAGCTATCTAGGAAATAGAAAATAGACAGTTTATATTGGTAATCAATTAAATAACCATCTAGATAGTAAGAAAGGAGTCCCTCAGAGTTCCTGAGACTAATTTTATTCTTAATATTTATAAATGATTTATATTTTCTAGATCTATGTGGATCACTAACGTTTTGCAGATGATGCTGCAATTGTACATACTGCAGTCAATTTGAATGAACTAAAAATAAAATTAAATTTGATTTTAATAAAACAAATATTTAGTTTACTAAAAATAAATTACTTTTAAATGTTCAAAAAACTAAATATATACTTTTTGAGTTGTAAGAAGGTAACACCGACTTTGAAATCAAATATCATTAATGCACTGTAACCTATGACCTAACACAAGTTTGAACTGTATTACGTTACAAATTAATAATAGTAAAAAGTATAAATATTTAGATATTATCATAGAAAGCAACTTAAAGTGAAAGATGCATTGTCAGATACTTATACGTGTATTTCAATCTATTTGTAAGTTCTTTCATTTAAAAACATTTTCACAAGTTTGTATATATAAGTATCACTCTTTACATTTTTCTTGGGTTTAATCAAGTACACAATACGGAATTTGTTGTTGGGTGGAGATTATGGGAAAACTAAATCAATCTAAACAACATTAATAATACTGTATATACACATTTATATTCAACGTAAAAAGTTACAAAGACATTAAATCCTTGAAATTAATTCGCTTTTATAATACAAGACAGATACTGCATATGTTTTAAAAATTTCTCCTGTTTGTGCATATGAACCAGGATTGGTCAGATATGTGAATCGTCCCGACAACATGAGGACAAATAATCAATGTGCCCTTACTTCAAAAATATTTTAAAAAACATTGTGTTTGTTGCACCAAGAACTTATAATTTTTTTAGAAAATAGCATAAAAATGGAACTATTTTACGAAGTTTTAAGCAGAAATTAGGCCTATTTTGTTGAACATTGAAAACATTGAAATTTTTCTGAGATTTACTAAATAGCTCGGAATTCTATATTAAAGATACGTAACAAATTATATTTTGATTTTAAATAGTGCTTGCCAATTACATGTTGCTACTGCTGCGTAATTATTCAAGTCTTTTGAACCTGGACGAGTTGTAATACTCCTTTGCTCAAGATAGAAAACATAATTTTGGTCATAACTTTCTTTTGTTATCTACTGTATTTGTATCATATCTGTATTTTACATTGTGTTTGTATTGGACTGTGATGATAATGATGATGATGTATTAAATCTGTAAAAATCTGTAATCTGTAATTTAACTGAAAAATAAATTATAACATAAATAAGAATTGTATAATACGTCGTTTATTAAAACAAAGTAATTGAGGAATTGTGTGCAATTATTTTAGTTTTCTCCAATTTTGACGGAAAATGTTTAGGACAAAGTAAACAAGCAGCGTCTGCTGTTAAATATTCTAGTTTCAATGACGTTTTAAATATTAAGAGAATATTGTTTATATTTGACCTTATTATCTAGATAGTTTCCAAATAAGATTTAGAGATATTTGTGCGAGGTCTTCAATTAATCTTCAATAATATCTTTCCGCAAAAAACCTAACTTTCAAAGTTAAAGAGCTTTGAATTTTCCACTTGCATAAATTCCAATACTTTTGGTAATGCATAAGATAGGATCTTTAATTTCTTCAAAAGTGCATTTACATTGTGTTTGTATTGTACATTGACTTTTGGTACAATGCAACATATGTTGTTTAAAAATAAGCTAATTGTATCATACTGTTTCTACGGATTCGTTGATCTCCAAAAAGCTATTGTATATATAACTGAATTAAGCAATATGATGATACAAATTCAAAAATAATAAATTTCTCCTCAGGAGCCAATTTGCTACGGAGAGCTAAAAGGAGACTGTCGTATAATGTGAACCAGAGAAGCCCTGCGAGGGAGGCGAGACCTATGTCTTTTGATTTTCAGAATGTATACAGTTTCAGCATTATTTTGCACCTATGCACCAGTAACTCTTATTCATTTACAGACTGCACTCTCTAATAGTTCTTCTTGCGTCGCAGCCAGCTATGAATGCTCCCTGTCTGGTATTCCTCATTTAGAACTGTTTACTTCCTCATCTAGCAAACCCTGAGCTATTCTTTGGCTCTCTCAAACCTACCATCGAATCAACCCATTGTTTCCTCTTGTGTATTAAGCTTTGTCTTCATTTCCACCCTTCTGGCATCTTCTGTATCGCGTGCTTTGGGTTTCTCTATCTGTGAGCATTGTCTTTGAGTCTCAATGCTTGAATGCGAGATGATACAAAGAGAGAAGGCAAGTGGTCCATGCACGTGCGCCACCTCTGTTCTTAAAAAACATGTGAGGTATGATTCATCGAGAGTGCTGCTGGGATTCCGTTCGCATTGTCTGACTCATGAACAGAAGAGTAACTGTTGCCTCTTAGAGCCACTGAACTTCTTTGTCTTATGTTTCACATTTCACTACCGTTTTCACACATAACGATTTGTTAATGGATGCAACATTACAGTGACCTGTAACTTCGACTTTCAATAGCAGAAGCTCAGAAACTTAAAATTAAATTAAATATAACTTTGATCAGAATCATTTAAATTCATATTTCTGTACCTTTGTACGTTTTCAGTATGAATGATCTTACCATGAAGTATTAAGTTACATTGAAATCCAATAGTTAGTTGTTTACGATAGGGATAAATACACTGAAGTGCCACTGAATTAGGGATAGGAGACGTTATCTAAAATCAATACCGCAAATCCCGCATTTGCGCGCATGAGTAGCTGAAACTCTGGTCATATATAGCTGTCAGCTTTGGCTTCCCCAAGCATTCGTTGCGAGAAGCGTAATGGGAAAGGCGCGGGATTTAGATACATTTGACAGAGAGCAGATTGTAGGTGCCCGACAGATGGGGCACTCGATCTCCGAAATTGTCAACGAACTTGGATTTTCTCGTACGACAGTTTCAAGAGTGTTCCGGGAATATGAAAATTGCGGCAAAAAAAAAGCACCTGGACAAACTGAAAAGGACAACCAGCCTTGAATGATCGTGGGCTTCGCCGTCTGACCCGCATCGTACGGACTGATAGGGAAGAGACATTATTTGAAATCACCTCCCATCTGAACGTGGGTTCCAGCCGGGAAGTCAGTGCACGGAGATCGTGGAATGCTCACTTCATTGTCTCGGTTTCGGAAGCCGCCGATCTACGAGAGTCCCACTTCTAACGGCATGACACCAGGCCTTGCCTGGGCTAAAGAACATCGAAAATTGGAAATGGATAGCCTGGAGTGATGAATCCCGATTTAAACTTCACGCCGATGGGAAACTGAGGGTATGGCGCCAACCCCATGAAGCCATGGATCCTGCATGTCAGGTTGGAACAGTACAAGCTGGTGGTGGCTCAGTGATGGCCTGGGGTGTTTTCAGTTGAACGTCTGTGGGAAGTTTGGTACGTGTACCGATAACTCTCAATGCATCCCGGTATGCAGAACTCATGGCTGATCATTTACACCCATTTATGACCATCATCCATCCCAATGGAGATGGTGTCTACCAGCAAAATAACTGTTCATCTCACAGGTTGGCTACTGCATGGTTGCAGGAGCATTCTACCTGACTTGGCCACCTAGAAGCCCAGATTTAAATCCCATCGAAAATCTTTGGGATACCGTCGAGCAGAGTGTTCGGGCCCCGTGTTCCATCAGCGACGACCTGGAGAGAATTGTGGACAGCTCTGGAGGATGCATGGGACGCCATACCTGTGGAACATTTACGCCAGTTTGTGGCGTTATCTTTGTCGTTATCAGGGCCAGAGGTGGTCCAACACGTTACTAGGTTGCTATTCCTAATTCAATGGCACTTGAGTGTATTTTATAACGGTCAAACATGTTGATAGTAAATACGAGGAAAAAGAAAGAAGTATTATCTATAATTTGAAACAAATCTGACTACACATTCTTTACAAAAAAAAAAAATTCTGTGCGGCCTTGATCTTTGATTTTATCCATGTATCTTTTTTTCTCTTATAGATATTTCAGTGAAATACTTATGCACCAGTAAAAACTCAAGGAAGTTCTCAATTCCACAACAGAAATCGTTCATTCGCAATAATCCCAATAAATAAATATGTAGTAGTCAATAAATGTTCCTGTAAAATTTCGCTGATGACACTCGTGATACCTTATACAGATACAACTGCACACACACCAAAAAATTTCAAAAGCAAGCTAAAGAGATGCAACAAATTTCGCTCTTCAAATATACATGTATTGAGCAACAGATTAAGCTATAAATAGTTATTAGTATCGTCCCGTTAGATAATAAAAGATGATCAAACTCATTCGTCTATGCTTTTTCCTTACATTTTCAGACTACTACATATATAATCCACAAATAGCTACAGACATGAGAAGTCTAACAAGACTGTGTAATTCGATTCCCCGAACATATTTACCATGGGTTAAAAACAAGGAAACGCAAATGCTAATAAAGTTCTATTTCATGTTTTACACCCACTCTCTTCCTAGGTCTCTTTTCTTTCAAGCCTTTAGGAACACTGTTCATAATTCTATTCACTAATTTGTAGTTTAGCATGAAGACAACATGGGCAAAATAACACAGTCTCTCCCTACATAAGATATTTACTAAAAACAGTTGATGAGTCCTTCGTTCAACTTCATTATTAGTTAGAATTGGTGTGCAGTGGCCAGATGCAGTAGATGTAGCTCAGGATAGACTTGCTTGGAGAACTAAATTGCACGGTCTGGTTGGACCTCCGTAGCCCATGGCTGCTTGAGGATGATGATGATGATGATACATAATCAAACAATTTAATGCCTAATATAGCATCTGGAATCAAAGGCATAAAGCTTCCTTATTATATTGGGCGGAGGTGGCTCAGACGATAGCGCGGCAGGTTAGTAATCTGCTAGTTCCCAGGTTCGAGTCCTACCTATGCCAACGTTGAGATTTACCTTCACTACATCCTGACCGTGCCATCGGTCAGAAAACAGACACCGGTGGGCTTGGAAAGGCCCCCGTCCGTCGGATGGGATGTAAAGTCGTGAGCCCCGTGTGCGGAAGAGCCACACCGTGTGCACGTTAAAGAATACGATGAATGGCTTTCACGGGAGGCTATCATGTTTCCTAACGCTGTGTAGGTGCTTTTCCCCCAACTTTCTCTGAGCCTTTGGTGATGCTCACTAGAACATTTCTTTCATGACGCTTAGCTCACTGTGTGCAAAAAAAGTGAGTCTCAGAGGCAAAATAACTCAACCCTTATATATTGTTTAGAAAGTTTCTTATTTCCATTACTACAGAACACTACAAAGATATTCAAATTACATATTATAAAGACTAAATTTGGTCTTTTGGATGAATCCCACATATCTTTACGCCCTCTCCAGATATATTTAAAAGTTTCAGTAGCAGTACTTATTCCCTTGTTTACCTATTATTGTATCTATCATACAACAACCTCTAAAAATGACTTAAACTGAGAAACTTGCTTGAGAACACAACCATTCAAAATAACTGAAATATCACCCAAGGGCACCATTGTTCGGCATTTCAGATTTTTCGATATTGACTAATAAGCCGACCCTATACGGGCTTCAACAACGGTTTTAATGAAGGAATTCATCTAGTGGGAATCATTATGCCAGGAAGAGGATGAAATCGCGTAATTTTCTAATCTCTAGACCATCTAAGTCTTCCGTTTAACTCTTTTTGAAAAACTTTCTGCATAACTGATTATTAGTGAAAAAGTTTGACAAAATGCTGCCTTGTCTAATTCAGCTGTAATGTTAAATCAATCATTGCAGGCTTTACCAATTCTGACTCACGATTCAATGTTATATAGACGGACGTCATTATGTTAATTAACTTTTCGGGTATGCTATTTATGATAAACCTAAATTCTCTCAATAAACCAAGCTAAAAGTTTTCTAAAATCTACAAACCTACTAATAAACTGGTTTTGATGTCTAAACATATGCCAAAAAACTCCCTAAGTGAAATAAGCTGGTCTAGGCAACCTCTATTACTTCAGAATCATATCGCAGTTATACATACGCCAAATGCTTAATGCTATTGAGATTAATTATGTAAAGAACATTACAGCAGAAAGGAGACATGAATCAGTACCTGCCACAAGAACAGAAATCATCTTCTTGAAAGTAAGAATGATAATGCATCTGTAAAATCTCTAACAATATTTCTATAATAGAAATATTCAACACTTCAGTCAGCCATGTGATAACATAATAATCACTAGATGTCAAAATTTCAGCAGTAATTTCACCTTACTCTTGGTGATTTGTGTAGCTTTAATTCTGAGATTATCAATAACTTCAGATTGTGATATAGTCAATAGTTAATATAAAGATAAACTTATTTTTATCTTGATAAAAAGCAGTCAATCGTTATTTCAAGAATCGACTATTCTGTGGCCCAGTGTTAAGCGTGCTAAGTTAATGATCGAATGGGACCTCGGTTCGAGTCGTAGATAAGGTAAGAATGTTTTTTTTTTTTGGTGTTTTCTTTCTGCTGAGGTTTCGCTTTGCTAGCAGATCTCCTATTTAGCGTATTAAACCGACAGGTTCCTGAATACCTCTGTGGCAAGCAGCTGCTTATGGGGCAATTAATGAAATTTTGCGTGATGGCCCCTGAAATCGGGGATAAGTTTTTGTTTCCGTTTGATTGGCATCCCTAACTTTCTTCTCCACAAAAAAAGAGGGGGGGGGGACAGAACTCTTAAGAGCTACGAATATGAAATTCGGTTATGAAAATATCTAAAATTTTTAACTCCCCCAATTAGGGCCATCAAAATTTTAGTGTACAGTTTCCTCTTATCATAAGTAACGTTAGACGAAAGGTTGACCTCCCAACCTTCCTCCTCCCATGCAAAAATACCCCTCTAAAACAGGAGGGGTGGGGGAAATTTTCTTCTACACGGTACGAACTAAGACAATCAAATTCGGTATAATGTTTCCTCTTATCTGCTAAAACACACTGCTAAAGCAACATGTTTGTCTTCTAGAACTCTTCTTGCATAAAGAAAAATTTCTCTCCATCACAAAAAGAGTGTGAAGACCTTCAAATTCAGTATCTAGCCTCCTCACATTATAGCCTAAAGAATCGCAACGGTTTGTTGCCAATTGATCACTTCTCGAAAAAGGGGAGATGCAAAAACGATTGCAGAAAGTAACAACCTTTATCTAAAATTAAAGCTTCTGATATGAGGCATGCATCATGGGCAAAATCAAATTATCTCCCCTCCTTTCTGAAAAAAAGTGGGGAGGGGATTTAACGGAAGTCGATCACAACGAGTTTTATGTCAAAAACTTGCAACCATATATTTTTGAGAGTTTACGTTAAAGGCCTAACGTCTGCTAAATCGGCTAGTATTCTGGACTAAAAAATTTTTTAAATGTTTTATCCAATAGAAGATTATTATAAAAAATATTAAAGGCTTAACGTTAGTTTTCCTAAACGACAAAAATGTATTTAAAATTTAGATAGTCAGCATTAGGGCGTTATGTTACCTCTGAGCTACACTTTTTCTGCACACAGGGAGTTAAATGGCTTGTCACGGGACCCCAGGGGCTCAGAGAAGGTGAGAGAAAGAGAAGGTGAGAGAAGGGGATCCACTAAGCAGCTTTAGACAGATCGGAGCTTTCCAGTCAAATCCATTTAGTGGGTTCTTTAACGTTTACCGGGTATGACCTTCTGCACACGGTTCCACGGCTTAACGGAAAACCGCCTTCTATCGGATGGTACAAGACCAACGGTATCTCCATTTCTCACCGAGGGTAGGGTGGAAGTTAGTGGAGAAAATTTTCAACGTAGGCACGGCTGGAACTCGAACCTGGTAAATACAGACTACGAGTCTTGCATGCTACCGACCGCGCCAACCCCCGTCCCACAACATTAGTGGTTCCAACCAGGGCCGCCGAGAGAATTTATGGGCCCCTATGTAATATTATGCTCGGCTCCCCCCCCCCCCCTGAAAACTTTTTATCTTTACAAATCATTAATAGCAATTATTCTGGACACAATGAAAACATTCAGAGGAAAAAAAGCCTGTTGCGCAGTCAGGCATGCAAAAACATAGGCCTACACAGTTTGTGTCACATAAAACTTTTTAGCATTTATTTTAGGGAACATATTTTGCAAAGCTCACAGCAAGATTTAGGATTTTTGAGTAAGTTTAATATAGGCTACATAACATATCATGGAGAAAAACTATGCAATTCTGCGAGTCTTCATTTTTAATTGTCAGTACTGAAAAATAGGCAACAGTATTTGTTAAACTTCACATTAGCATAATAGCAGATTCAACACTAAATATAATATAACCCATTATTCCCAAAAAGTTGCAACTTCTAACTTATACAGTAGATCAATGTCAACAAACAACTCTCCTTGCCTTCGTTGATGCAAAATCGTCAATTATGTCATCATAATTTAAAGACCTAGCAAGATCGCTCTCCAGACTAAGCAAACAAGGTTACTCAGTCTTTCTTGACACATTGTTGATCTGAATACATTTTTTATTTCCTTCATTTTGCTGAAGAATCTTTCAGCATCAGCAACTGACACAGGAATTGTACAGAATATTCTAATGGCTATACAAATATTTGGAAATAAACTGTCCAGTTTCAATTCTCTCAGACGGTTTAAGAGCTCCAGTGGTTTCAATGGGCCTGTCCCTAAATTAGAAGAATGAATTGATTTTAGATATTTCAGCTCATCACTGATCTCTCTATTAATGTCTTCATAATATTGTTCATGCAAAGTAACACCCATATTTTCAATGTCACGTTCTTCAATGTCTGGATATAGCCATAAGCACTTAAATCTATCATTTAACTTTTCCGCCAAAGTGAAACGATTAGTAAGTCCACAAACAACAGAATCAATTACCCTATAAAACACATTTACTCTGATCTCCCATTCTTCATTAGTTTCCCCCTCATTCCCTCGAAACTCTGGAACATCTTCATTTATTTCGTCCAAGAAAGTTTTCCTTCTTTTCACTCTCGTCTTCGGAAGTTCTGTCTCTGCAGGAAGATCACTTGCTAATGAGGTGGCCACTACTTTTGCTTCATTTAATAAGTTCTCGCATTTATCACGGAGTTGTTTCGGTTCCTGGAGCAGATCGCGAATATTATCAATCTCTACATCAAGAGTTGCATCACGAGCTTGTAGAACCTAGTTGCGAATGTCAATTGCCGAGAGAATTTTGAACCAGATTGTTGCCATCAAAGTGCACTTAAATGATTCAAGGTATCGTTTTATTCCCATCAATTCCGTTTTACACTCAGCTGAGAGATTAAAATTTTTGCATTGATTTAATGCATGTTTGATGAGTGATAGGTGTTTGGAAATTGGTTTAACACTGTCAACACGAGCAGACCATCTTGTTTTTGATAGGTTATGCAAGGAACAACCTATTGTATTCTCTAGTATCTCCCATCTCTGAGAGCTCTTTAAAAAGAAGTTACACACTTTTTGAACCATACCAAAAAACGTAATAGCATCTTCACAGCATTCAGCAGCGTTCGCACCACACAAATTTAGACTATGTGCACTACAGTTAGAAAATATGGCAAATGGATTTAGCGCACTTATAGTGGCTTGCGCGCCATTATGCACCAGCCATATTCGCTCCATTGTCATATCCCTGCCCCCTGCAATCTTTTAAAGGGATCTTATTCTTCTCTAACTCTTCAATGAGTACATTTGCAATTTCTTGTCCATTTTTCTTATTGCACTTTACAAAACTTATGAACCTCTCCATTATTTTAAATGAAGAATCACCGTCTAGAACGTATCTTAAAATTAATGTCATTTGCTCATTATGAGATGTATCTGGAGTAGCATCAGCTAGTATTGAAAAATACTTTGATTTTTCTCTTTCTAAGAGTACAGCTTGAAGAACCTTGTTGCTGCAAGCCTTAATATTGTGACTTCCCTTCTTGTTGTGACTCTTGAACTTTAGTCACATGTTCTCTCAACAGCGGATCATATTGAGCGAGCAACTCAATAATCCCGAGGAAGTTACCATTATCCGATGACCCTATTTTGCTGGAAAAACCTCTAAATGCGAGACCCCTCTCACCAAGAAATAATGTAACAGACAGAATCCTGTGAAATAAATCCCTCCAATATTTCACTTTAGAGGCAATTTCAGAGTTCATTTGAGAATAAATATCAGTTCCATGACGAAGTCTTCTTTCCAATCCTCTCCATTCAATATAGAAGTTTTTGTGATTAGCACTCATTTCATGAACTGGTAATTTGTTATATAGTTTACGCCAAGAATAATCCTTTTTCCAGCCTTCATCACTAACTAAAACGGATTTGTGCAATTCAGGGTTGCGACCAAATAATCTGCAAGGAAAACAGTATAACGACTGATTTGTTTCACTCCACACTAACCAGTCTCTAGGAACACATTCTCCATTCTTGAGTTTTGAAAATAAAACTGTTTTCGGAAAGGCTCTCGTTCCGTCAATTGGAAGGTTATTAGGCATAGAAGGGGGACTTTTTCGAACTATACCTTCAATTACACTTACACTTGGGCTGCCACTTTTTAATTTTCCAAGATCACACGATACTTGCCATGACTCAGAGTTCGTAACTGGAGCGGGTTCACTTTCATAGTTTATAGAACGCGCATCATTTTCACTGCTGTTTGGTTGTTTCGTTTCAATACTGCTGTCGTCATAATTTAAAAAAAAAAACCCAGAACCATCATCATTCCCCTCTGAACTTGAAATTTCTTTATATTTGAGAGCGGGAACAGACGAGCTTGAGATTGGGATTAGTTAATTTTTTGCACCTTCACTGTCCACATTCACTTTTACACCGACTTCAAACAAAGTTCTACTCCCTTTCTTAATAACTTCCAATTTTTTATTTCTCTCCTTGCGCTTCTCAGCTCCTGACTTATGCTTATACTTGTCCATTGTTCAGTTAGACTATAGCACCAATGAATATATCGTTTTACTAAACAAATGACAACGAAATGGTGAAACAAATGTGCCGACAAGAGACTTTTAAACTGTTATAATTTGTAACACTGACACACAGACCACAGACGATGTTACTGGAATCTCGAAACATGAACAATGTAAGATACCTGATCGCACGGGTTGGGTTTGGGAGAGTCCAACTGTTGCTACTGCTGCAGGGGTGGGCTGGTTAACAGGGAAAATACAAGCAAATGCTGTAAGTTAACGCGGACAAAAGAGGATGTTAAGAAATGGTTCGTTCAACTACTATTAATGAGATAATATGTCATAATCCAACTAGTGTTTCTTTTTAAAAGCATATTATAACAAATAATGTTCTTATGGAATTTTATAGGATCCATATATATAGCCTAACTAAGAATAATTTTTGTAAGAAAAAGTAAAGAGTCACTTAATCTGACGGGCCACTATGCATTAGTCCCCCTTGCATCCCCCCCCTGTCGGCGGATCTGGTTCCAACTATTTAGATAATTTTCACTGCTAACAGTTATTTACATGACTTGTAAGTCAGTAATGAGATAGACTTTACTCTTATAAATTACTGA
The DNA here is from genome assembly GCA_038380435.1 of Ryuthela nishihirai. Classification (NCBI taxonomy): domain Eukaryota; kingdom Metazoa; phylum Arthropoda; class Arachnida; order Araneae; family Heptathelidae; genus Ryuthela; species Ryuthela nishihirai. Next base: position 88,113,166 of record JAWZYU010000001.1, on the reverse strand, counting down.
TAGCTGCGAATTTCAAGAGAACATGGAAGCAATTAAATTTCTTTATGACAGTAATAAAACGTGACCTCGGAATCTTTTCATGCTGCCAGCAAGCAATACTTTCTGTCATAATCATGGTAGAAAACAGTGGCTTACCAACTAGGCTCGACTGAGATGATCTAAAGCACGTAAGGAAAATGTGATCGCGTTCATACGAAGATGGAGGACTACAAATGAAATTCAGGATTATGTTTTGGTATTAAAAGTACGTAACATTTAAAAACTGGTATAATAATATAAACAATTGTATATTGCATATTATTATTGCCTAAACCAGAATGCTGCCCGGCACATACTGAGAAGTAACTGATTGGCCCCTATTCGATTTGAGTTTGAGACCTCTGCCGTAAACAAATGTACCAACGGTATGGTTAAGGATATGCTATCTCACAAATTCAGAAAATTGAGATGAACATAACGAGTATGGGAACGCAATGAATGTGAATTGGGGTCAATGACTTATCACTAGAGTACGTAACAACGGTTAAGTGTATCTCAGACAGCGATTGTGCCAATTGACAAAGTAGCAGGTAGGCAAACAGTAAGTGCCAAGGATTCACTAGATCTAGGATTCCTGGCCTCAGCCGTTTGCCAGCAATTTTGGCTGTCGGTAAACAATTCTCTACAGTCTTCAAATTACACACAAGGTAATTAGTGCAAACTGGAGAATAAAAATATTCAGAATAACTGGTATAATAAAACTAAAACATTTCGCAAAGTTCTCAGAATCAAATGATTGCTTCATAGCGCATATATAATTAAATGTTATGTTTATATGTATAGTATTTTGAAACAGGTATTTTCCCAGGATCCCTCAACTTTGGAAATATCAGGCGGTAGGTCGGAATTTGATGATCAAATTACATCAGCATTATACATTCCGTTCTATTACAATGCAATAGAAGCGTTCCTGAATATCGTTGCATTACAGATGACTGCATTGTAGAAAACGAATTATCTCCATTACAGAAAAAGAATAGGTGGGGAATACTTTCCAGATCCCAATTTGGCCAAAACATTTTATCTTCAAATTCTGGATTAATGCTGTATTGTACTGAATATTTTAAATTTTTTAAAATTTATATCTGATACTGATATATCTGATATTTTAATACTAAAGCATTATCCAAAAACTGAATTTCTTGCTATTTCTCAACATTTAGACGTTGTCTTTTAAAGAAAAGTAGAGAAAAACTTTTTCTGAAGAATTGAAAAACTATAAGAATGACATATCGCTTTGGCGAATATGGAATGCTCATTTTCAAAGAGAATCAAGTTTTTATTTTCCGCCTTTAGCCTCCTCTAACAGTGGAAATTCGAACTAATGGATGACAGCGAAAATACAGATAGTGATATTTTATAAATGCCTATACTACACAAAAAAGTTTTCATTTATCTCTTAAAACAAAAAAGATGAATCCTAATCTCCCCAGCAGAAGGAGGCATATCATTGTTGCCAATGAGGGACTCTTGATCATCACATTCTACCACCAAAATTTCAAATTTCTAGCATAAATACATCTTTTGCAATATTCTTTTACGTTTTGGCATTTCTTAACCTCTTCCACTGTTAGAGGGCGTTATTAAAGTTATCGGGAGATTCGGAAATTGCGAATCATAATATTTCATCGAAACCTATCCAAATCAATGAGAATTTTCAATTTCTCTTTGGAAAATAAAAAAGTTAAATGTAATTTAACCCTTTCATGCACGAATTTTTGTTTATAGAAGGAAAAAAGTTTCTATTTTAATGTGCTTTATTTATGACCAAAGGAACAAGATGAAGCAAAACATTTTTTTTTCTTTTATCATTTCGCTGAAATTCGGCGAGTACATTTATACGGTAAAAACGTTCCAAAAAGTTGAAAAATTCTAAAATCTCAGATAGCAGAAGAAACGAACATAAAAAATAATAAATTAAATGCACTTTATCGTCACAAATACATATAATGAATAACACATGTAAAATGTAATGAAACAGTTCGTGTGGTTTCCTCTGAAAGAGAGAAAAAACAATTCTTGTTGCATGTCAAACACAGATATCTTCAACGTTATTGTTCGTAGTTTCTATTATGATGGCAACAAATTCCAGTATCCTAAAGACAACTATACAATTTGCAAACATTGCAAGACCAAAGCACCTCTTCAGGTGTTTAAAACAGATTCTAAAGAGTAATATGCATTGTGACGTTCAAAGAGTCCGAAGGTGCTAAAGAGAAATCATATATCAAATATAGTTCATATTGAAAATGAAATATTTTCACTGGGTAAATTAAACTAGCTCTTTGCTATATAGTTTTAACAAATAATTTTGTCATGTTAATAAAAATTTAGGACTGATGTCCATAGGACAGCTGCTGCCAAACGCATTTTGTAAAGAAAACGTTTTGAAACCTGATAAGACATTTGACTCTTGGTTATCAGCTATACAATGAATATAATTTCTTTGTTATACTTTTTTTCTCTTTAATTTTGAATTGAATCTCAATTTTATTTCTGATTTTAAAATTATTGTTTGCTGCTTGAAAATTTTTTATTAAATTGATAATGTATTCAGAAAGTATTAAGAGAAATAAAGATTGATTGGTTAATAAATCTAAATAAAAAAGTGAATATTAATTGCGCTTTAAAAACTGCATTGCAATATTCAAGTGAAAGAAGCATACGTTATCCTATAGACCCTGCCAACGGTTAGTAGAGGACACCGATGGGCTTAGAAATGCGGCCATCCGTTGGATGGGACGTTAAGCCGTGGCCCCCTCTGCGGGAGAGTCATGCTCTGTGCACGTTAAATACGCTGAATGGCTATGACGGGAGCACCATCTGTCTCCAAATAGCTGTTCCAGTGGGTCCCCTTCTCCAACTTTCTACGAGCATTCGGAGTCCTTGTGACCTGGCTATTTAGCCCGTTGTGTACAAAAAAAAGTGCCGCTCAGAGGAAAAACTTGATAAAATTAAAAGTATGATATATTCTAACATCATACTTTTAATGTTAGAACTACTTGATACTAGCCAAGCCCTTCAATATAATAAATTACAAAATAATTCAGATACACGGATGGTTGGCTCTTCCCACACAAATTTGAGCAGAATACCAGTAATTGTTTACCGCATATGTATTTAGTCACGTTCAATTATATCCGTCTAAAAATAATATAGCCTGTTAATAACTATGTAATGCGTTAACTTACTGGATGACACTTATAAGAGGAATAATACCGAAATAACCAGCTGCTGGTTGACGAATGTTGTATTGCTTTGCTGGCAATCTTTCCATCTCTTTAAATGCTGTCAAGGAAGATATTCTTAATTTGTTTCTAAATATATGTTCATCCATGAACAACGAAGACGTCTTTACCTATAAAAAATGTCTCCTCAATGGCGCGGTTTCAGCCACAGGGCCGTTACCACAGTTTTAGCCGTCGAAAAAAAAAAGTATTTGGGAGATATATAAAATTCTACTTAAATACAGCCAAAAAATAATCAGTTAAATATATCAGCGGACTAGCCATTATATGTATTCGTAACCACACATGCTTACGATATCAAACTGGGGCGGGAGTGACCCAGTCAGTAGCGCGCCAGACTCGTGATCTGCAGTTCCCAGGTACGAGTCCCCTGCTGGACCACAGTTGAGATTTATCTCCTCAAAAATCCCCGCCCTGCCCAAGGGTAAGTAGGAGATACCAATGAGCTAGGAAATGACCCTGTCCTTCGTATGGGGATGTTAAGCCTTGGTCCCGTGTACAGAAGAGCCATACCCTGTGCACGTTAAAGGACACACTGGATGGCCTTGACGTGAAGCTACCATCTGTCTCCCAACAGATGTCCAGTGGATTCCCTCCCACAACCTTCCTAAGACTTTGGGGTTCTTTGTGACCATTGTGTGCAAAAACCATTTTTGGTTTTTGTGATCATTTGTGCAAAAAGTGCCGCTCAGAGGTAAAACAACAACTATATCAAACAGTCTTGGCGTCTGAAAAAATGAAATCATGACAACAAAATAGGCCTATTTTCAGAACACTGTTGTCATAAAAATATGACTAAAATTGCCAATATTAACATTTGAGTCGCGGATTACCTCTTTCAAAGTTTCGTCGTAAACGAGGTAAAATATGCCATATTTAAACATTGTTCATTGTAAAGTTAAAACATTAAGTCGACTTTTCACTGTTGTAAAAGGAAAACGTGCACAAAACGTTTTTTGAATTACTGCACTCGGTTCTCGATTTAATGCGGTAATTGTAGTCACACCTTTCAATTTAAATGGGAATATTTTGACTTAGAAATTTTAAAGCTTTGAACTTAGAAATTTTAAAGGAAAAGAAAATGAAAATATATCGAACACGGTTGCTTGTTGCTTTGAAGAAAGGGAAGCGTAAAATCTAAATCCTCTGTCTCGGCCCAACAGCTTCCAGTAGGTAAAATGGCATCTATTTCTGCCTACTCAATTATCTGACCCAGACCCTCTAACCTTGTAACTCCTATCCTATGCAACTCACCTCCTTCCAATTCCACCAATAACCATTAACCACCAAGCCATTGGAGACGAGCTATGCGTATGTGACTGAAAATATTTTCAGAAATAATTATTTTCTTATTTCAGATAGGCTCTATTCTTTCGTTTTTAACGTTATTATAATATCTTTATTATTGGCACGGATAGCGCTTTACCCCTATCCGTGGGGCGGGGGTGGCTCAGTCGGTAGCGCGCCAGGCTCGTAATCTGTAGTTCCCAATTTCGAGTCCCAGCTGGGTCAGCGTTCAGATTTATCTCCGCAAAATCCCCCGTCCTGTCCACGGTCAGTAGGGGACACCGATGGGCTTGGAAAGGCCACCGTCCGTCGGATGGGACGTTAAGCCGTGGCCCCGTGTGCGGGAGAGCCATACCCTGTGCACGTTAAAGAACACGCTGGATGGCCTTGACGGGAGGCTACCATCTGTCTCCCAACAGCTGTTCCAGTTGGTCCCCTTCCCCAACCTTCTCTGAGCCTTCGGGGTCCATGTGACCTGGCCATTTAGCCAATGGTGTGCAAAAAAGTGCCGCTAAGAGGTAAAACAACAAAACCCAACCCCTATCCGTGCATTTTCCTTCACTTTCTATGGGAAAATTATGCTTGATTAACGCTGCCATTTTTAAGAACACAACCTCACATAAATCGAGAGCCGACTGTGTACAATAGGCCATCTCTCATAGTGGGATCACGTCCATGAAGATAGTTTATAGGCCAGAACTCAGTTAAGGAGGAACATATTCTCTGACTAATCCTAAAACGTACATATAGAAAAGCATGCTGGTAAATTATTATTACGTATCTACCTATTACTTTGCTAGTCATTTGTAAGTTTGTGTGTTTGCTAAAACAAAGTTTGTCAAAACAGCTGCTCCACCATATCTTTCGAATGCGACGGACAAACTTAATGATTCATGTATCAAATGAATGCTTGTGACGTGGATAGTGGAGTGCTACAGACTATAAAATTTTTGCCATCATGCTTTCTTCTCCCCTAAAAAGATGTGAAAACAATTGTTGCGCTATATCTTCAGAATGCGAGAGCCGAAAGCAACGGACTATCAGTCAAATGAAAGGTTGTGACATGGGGAATGTTACAGGATATGAAAATTATGCCCCCCCCCCCCCTAAAAATATAAGTAGAAAATATCTGAAAGATTGTTCTATTATATCTTTCAAAGAAACGCAACAAATGTATGTAAAATGAGAGCTTCTGAAGTAGGGAGGAGTGCGGGTAATAAAAATATACCCCCTTTTCTTTCTCCCTCCTAAAATTAGGAGAAAAGTCATGCTTATATTTTCTTCCGAAAGCAAGGGGATACAGTTACGAGTAAGGGCTGGGATGTTTTACCTCTGAGCGGCATTTTTTGCACACACTGGCTAAATGGACAGATTACAAGGATCCCAAGGGCTCAGAGAAAGTTGGGGGAAGGGGACCAACTGGACAGCTGTTAGGAGACGGATGGTAGCCTACCGTAAAGGCCATCCAGGGTGTTCTGTAACTTGCATAAGGTACGGCTTCTCCTGCAAATGGGGCCACGGCTTAATGTCCCATCCTACTAACCGAGGGAAGGCAGATTTTTGCGGAGATAAATCCGAAAGCTGGCCCAGCTGGGACTCGAACCTGGAAGCTGTAGATCATGAATCTGGCGCGAGCCAACTGACTATCCCCGCTCCCTATGAGTTAGGTGTCAAATGAGTTGTTATGAGCACCATCGTAGACTAATTCTAATTATGTCCCCAACCCTTCTCCCTCTCAAAAAAACTGGTACGGAAATTTCGCGGATTCAACCTTAACAAGCTATATTTCAAATTAAAGCGTGTTACGTCTCCAATGGCTATCTCAAATACGACCCCCTCCAACCCCTCGAAAAACAGGGGGAGGAGAAATGTGGCCGATGTTTATGAGCCATATATCAAATGAAAGTTTCTGGAATTACCTATGTGAGTAAAAATACTTATTTTTTTATTTTTAATTTATATTTTTTCTATCTTCCTATATGAGCCTTAAACAGTAGAAAATAAACCTAAGCATATCGATGGTCCAATCAATCATTAAATTCATATTCACTTCAAAAGGAGATAGGGCGCCGATTTACCTACTCAACAAGATCGCCGGCGTCCTACCTTCCTTTGAGGTGAATACGAATTCAAAGACTGGTTGCACTATCGATATGCTTCGGGTTTATTTTCTACTTTTCAGGGCACATATAGGAAGGTAGGCATTATTTATATTTTTTTAATTTCTTTAAATCTTAGTATTATAGATCGTTGCAAACTTTAAAATTATTATTTAACATCTTAATTTTATTTGTGACGAAAATTATTAGAGTAACAAATCGCCTCAGGTGAATATGGGATGCTTGTTTCAAAGCTAATAAGGATTTTTTACTTTCAACCATTACACCCTCTAACAGTAGAAATTCAAATTAAAGGTTGATTTCGAAAATGCAAATAATAACATTTTATTAATAAACAACAAAAAAATTTTATTTATCTCTTAAAACAAAAAATTTGCATTTTACTGATCATTTTAAAAATTGCTTCTTCCAATTTGGAGGAAAAAACTGCTACCTGTTAAATTTCCTCTCCTCTGTTAAAAAACTCTTTGGGCCGATGGGCTTGGAAAGGCCGCCGTCCGTCGTATGGGACGTTAAGCCGTGGATCCGTGTGCGAGAGAGCAATACCTTGTGCACGTTAAAGAACATGCTGGATGGCCTTGACGGGAGGCGACCGTCTCCCAACAGTTGCCCAGTGGGTCTCCTCCCCCAACCTTCTCTGAGCCTTCGGTATCCTTGTGACCTGGCCATTTAGCTCATTGTGTGCAAAAAAGTGTCTCTCAGAGGTAAAACAATTTGGGAAAAGAGTGTCATAATTTGAAATATGCCCACCACATTCTCGATTTCACAACTTTCATTTGAGATATAACTCATTACGATCTAGCCGATAAAATTACTCTTCCAATTTTTGGAAGAAGGGAGCATAATTTTAGGTGACTTATGTTTCAAACAAAAGCTTGTGACGTGGCGTGTCATACATAACTCGTTGTCACCGGTAACAGGGTGAGAACAGTTTTGAGAAAATAACTGCTGGTTACAACTATTGAAGGGGACTAGACCACTAGTCACTCCCCACACAGATGAAGCCTACTATCAGGGGTAGGAGTAATCAGCGCGGCAGACTCGTAATCCACAATTCCCAGGTTTGCATTCCAATTATGCAGCATTGAGATTTATCTCCGCTAACCTTTATCCTGCCTTCGATGAGAAAGGGTACACCAATGAGCTGGGAAAGGTTGTCGTCCGTCGGATGGGATGTTAAGTTGTGATGCTGTATGCAAGAGATTACCTTGTCATACCTTATGCTTGTTAAAGAACAGGTTGGATGGCCTCGATGGGAGACTATCTTCTCCTAAAAACTGTCTGGTTGGCCCCTTTCCTCCAGTCTTTTCCGAGTTCTTGTGATCTCGCCATTTATCTCATTGTGTGTAGAAAAGTGCCACTCAGAGGTAAAACAACCCAAACCACAGACTACTACCAAGGTGAAATCAATATCATTGAAAATAATAATAATAATGATTTCATTTCCATATTCTGGCATATAAACTGACAGGCTCCTGTCAGACCTCTGTGGCAAGCAGCTGCTTGAGGGGGTATTTATTTATTTATTTTATTAATTTGTACAAACATTACATCAACAATTTACAATAAAATGCTAAATGGAAACAAGAAAATAAAAACTAAAACGATAAAAAATTAAATTTTTTTCAGTATCTACGAAGGGGGTCTAACAAACACGTTCAGGAAATTAAATTAGTTACATAGAATTGTTCAGCTTTAATGGGGCTTAATGCCGGCAATCTTGTTGTGCAGGTAAATCGGTGCCCTATTTTACTTTGAAGTGAATACAAACTCAGTGGTTGATTGCACCATCATATCGATGGTGCATTCAACCACTGATTTTCTACTTTTTAGGGCCCATATCGGAAGATATGTATTTATATAAATTAAAACTTCTGGCCGCAGGCATGCCAGGCTCGTAATCTGTAGTTCCCAGGTTCGAGTCCCAGCTGGGTCAGCGTTGAGATTTATCTCCGCAAAATTCCCCGCCCTGCCCACGGTCAGTAGGGGACACCGCTGGGCTTGGAAAGGCCGCCGTCCGTCGGATGGGACGTTAAGCCGTGGCCCCGTGTGCGGGAGAGCCATACCCTGTGCACGTTAAAGAACACGCTGGATGGCCTTGACGGGAGGCTACCATCTGTCTCCCAACAGCTGTTCCAGTGGGTCCCCTCCCCCAACCTTCTCTGAGCCTTCGGGGTCCATGTGACCTGGCCATTTAGCCCATGGTGTGCAAAAAAGTGCCGCTCAGAGGTAAACAACCCAACCCAACCCAGGTTCGAGTCCCAGCTGGGTCAGCGTTGAGATTTATCTCCGCAAAATTCCCCGCCCTGCCCACGGTCAGTAGGGGACACCGATGGGCTTGGAAAGGCCGCCGTCCGTCGGATGGGACGTTAAGCCATGGCCCCGTAGGTGGGAGAGACATACCCTGTGCACGTTAAAGAACACGCTGGATGGCCTTGACGGGAGGCTACCATCTGTCTCCCAACAGCTGTTCCAGTGGGTCTCCTCCCCCAACCTTCTCTGAGCCTTCGGGGTCCATGTGACCTGGCCATTTAGCCCATGGTGTGCAAAAAAGTGCCGCTCAGAGGTAAAACAACCCAACCCAACAACGCAGTTAAAACTATGCACAAAAACCTCGTTAATCCGGAATGAATTGAGAGTAGGAGAGGTACGCAATAATGAAGCAAAAGATGAAAAGTTTTGAACACAGAAAAATGAAAAATGCACACTACTGGTCATATAAATAAATATGCATTAAATATATATGTAAATATGGAGTACCTTTCTCTATATTTTTTATTGAGTTTTTACAGAGTTTTTATCTCAAACAAACACTGTAATTTGAACCTTTTAAAAACAAAAAAAAAGTAGACAATTGCCCTTATGATCTTTATTTAAAAAAAAAGGACAGTACATTTATTCTTCAATAGATGACTCAAAAATACTCGAGGGCGACACAAATACTCAAATCAGAAATCTATACCAAATTGTTCAGCAATTTTTGTTTCAGCAAAGCCTTTCTTAAGTTGTTCTATCACTATGAACTTGTTAACGATAGTAAAAATAACATGTTTTTTTATACCACTTTTAAACTACTTAGGACTCATAATTAAATAAAATATTTTTAGCAATTTGCAGTACCCAGGTTCGAGTTCCGGCTCGGTCGTGGTTGAGATTTATCTCCGCAAAACTCCCCACCCTGCCCTCGGGCAGTAGGATGGAAAAGCCGCCGTCAAACGGATGCTTGGAAATGCCATCAAATGGGCTTGGAAAAGCCGCCGTCAAACGGATGGAATGTTAAGCCGTGGTGCCGTGTACGGGAGGGCCAAACCCTGTGCATGTTAAACAACACGCTGGATGGCCTTGACGAGAAGCTATGTCTGCCAACCGTTGTCTAGAAAATCTCCTTCCCCTAATCTTCTCTTTGCCTACGGTGTCCATTACGACCTGGCCATTTATTTAGCCCATTGTGTGCAAAAATAATGCCGCTCAGAGGTAAAACAACCCAGCTTCGTTCCAGCTAACAGAAAACAATAAACTTCGATTCCTTGAGTTAGCAACTGTTCGTGACGCCTCTGTTTAGTGGGAATAGGACATTCTAGCTGTTTACTGAAACCTGCAACGATTATTTTTTTTTTGCAATCGAACATGCAAAAATACCGTTAAGTGAAAAAAAATCAATTTCTATTCTTTCATTTTCATCCTCGCTACAGTGGATGGGTGGGGGAGGAGAACAGCCGAAAATTAAAACCCTATATGTTTGGTAGCATATTTTGCTATTGCTCTAACCTCAGTACTTCTTATGGCAACGATTTATACATTTTACGAAATAAGAACATTAGTTGCACACTGGGATGTGGCTTTTAGATAATTAATTGTACCAGAATAATCTCATTTTTAATTTGAAACGTGAAAAGCTGAACTATATGCTCCTCTGGCTTTCACCTTCTTAGAGTGAATATTATTGGGGAAAATATTTACTTGAAAAGTATACAGCGCATATTCAATATAATTGATCTGAAATGTGCCATTGAGGTAGGAGATTAATTTGATGATCAACTAGATATTGAATGAACTTTACGCATTTATTTATACTTTTTTCCTCTGTGACAACGCATCAATGCGATCACACCTTGCATTTTATTTTACACCGGTAAAATTCTATTTATTTTTATAATAGTTTGAATGCAGATTCAAACTTATGACTTTCTACTGTAGTTAGAGAGAAAAGGATGTGATACGTATGTTAGATTAAGGATAAATACGATCACTTTCAGGATTGGGAAATTTCAGTGAAACAGAGTATGTTTATATAGTATACACTTGTGTTCATATTTAAGAAAGTTGAAGCAAATGCAAGTATCTAAAGAGCGTTTTGGAATTTAACGAAAATTTTTGAAGATATTAAGCGTGAAATAACTCGCATTTAGCGGATATTAAAATTGCATTTCTCAATGCGAAAGATTGCGATATGCAAATTATGCTGGCGATAAAAGAAGTTTCAGGAAAGGATACTTCTCATTTCGGATTAAGAGCTTTTTATTCGGATTAAGTCGGCTTTTCGACTTAGCGAACGTTTTTCTTTTTAAGTCAGCTTTTCGACTTAGCGAACGTTTTTCTTTTTAAGTCGGCTTTTCGACTTAGCGAACGTTTAGGATTAGAGTTTTGTTAAAATGCAAAGCAGGAACCATTCGGATGACGGTCAGAGGAGAGAGTCATTGGATGGATGGAAGTAGTATTGTAATATAGAGAAGTTTAAAGATTCATGAATGTATCAGAAAATGTAATTGCCAAACTCTGGAGATGTTTTCAAAACAGTGGAACATGCTCTAAAAGAACGAAGCAGGGTAGGCCCAGAGCAACAACAATTCAAGATGATCGTTTTTGTCCCTAACTGCAAGGTACAATAGAATGATGGCATCATGCCAACTTGCATCGGAGCTGTCAGCTACCACAGGAAGGACACTAGCCAGAGTAATTGTCTCGACGACGTCAAGAAAGAGTGTTATATGCTAAAAGACCTGTATTGTGGATACCATTAACCTCAGCTCATCGGAGACCACGACTACAATGAAGCAGGCAGTCTCAATAGTACCAATGATCAATGGGGACAAGTCCTCTTCTCAGATGAATCACAATTTAGCGTAAGTAGGGATTTTCAGTGCCAATGCACTTGGAAATTGTGTGGGACACGTTAGCACCCCCTGAATATAGCACAAAGGGATCGTTTTGTTGATCTGGGGAGATATCAGTACCAATGGCTGCACTGATTGTATGTCTTCTCAAGGGGGACCCTAACTGCCCTAAGATACAGGGACAAGATCCTAGAGCCTTATTGTGAGACTTTTTCGAGGGGCTATTGAATTCATTTTTAAGGATGATAAAGTTCGTCCACCTAGAGCTATGACAGTGAAGGAATACCATGAGTGAAAATATCCAGGAAATGGATTGACCAGCGAAGTCCCCAAACTTAAATTCTATTGAAAATGCATGGGATGTTTCGGGAAAGCGAGTTGCAAGTCGTCAACCCTCTCCAAAGGCCCTTCATGAGCTGAAAACCGCTCTTATAGAGGAGTTGGGTTATTTTACCTCTGAGTGGCACTTTTTTGCATACCATGGGTTAAATGGCCAGGTCACAAGGACCCCGAAGGTTCAGAGAAGGTTGGGAGAGGGGACCCACTGGAACAGCTGTTGGGAGACAGATGGCACCTCCCGTCAAGGTCATCCAGCATGTTCTTTAACGTGCATAGGGTATGACTCTCCCGCACACGATGCCTCGGCTTAACGTTCCATATGACGGACGGCGGCCTTTCCAAGCCCATCGGTGTCCCCTATTGACCGTGGGCAGGGCGGGAAGTTTTATGGAGATAAGTCACAACGCTGACCCAGCTGGGTCAGCGTTGAGACTTATCTCCATAAAACTGAACTTTAATCGAACCTGGGAACTGCAGATTATCGAGGATGGGGCGCTACCGACTGAGCCACCCCGCCCCGTTGGGTTTGGTGCCCTCTGCATTGTTGGCATAACCTTATTAGAAGCATGAGAGTTCGTTGTGCAAGCTGTATTACTATTAAGGGTAATCATACTTCTTATTAAATAACGCTAACAACGTTGTTTTTTTTTTCTTGTGTTATCTGGTGACATCATACTTCTTATTAAATAACGCTAACAACGTTGTTTTTTTTTCTTGTGTTATCTGGTGACATCATACTTCTTATTAAATAACGTGTTCGTCAATATTGAATTTAACGTTATTTTAATAAGAAGTATTGCATAATTAACATCTATGTATTATAGATAAATTATAACGTTGATGTATAATTTTTCATAATCGGAAAAGTATTCCGATATATTCTTTATTATAAATATAAACATTACTATGGTTAGCACGCTTGGCTACTGATCTAAGGGACCTGGGTTCGAGCCCTGGATTAGGCATGGATGTGTGTGTCGTTTTTCTGCTGAGGTCCTGCCATCCTCTCAGATCTCCTACTGTGGCATATAAACTGACAGGCTCCTGTCAGACTTCTGTGGCAAGCAGCTGCTTGAGGGGGTATTTATTATTATTTATTTATATGTGGTACGAATTACGTCTGATACGTTCGTTAAATTCTAAAAAGGATTTCTTCAGATATTTTTGCATTTTTGTTCAATCAGAGCCGGACTTACTCATAAGCTAAACTACATCTTAGGACCTCATGATTACGAGAGGCCTCAAAAATTAAATTTGAAGTTTACCATGCCACGATTTTTTTTCAAAATTAATCTATTATGTAAACACTGTTCATCTGAATTTTAAACAGAAATTAATGTATATGAAATCAAATATTGTATACAATTATATCAATTTTGCATTTATTTTTTAATGTTCCCTTCAATCAGAATAATAAATACAATATATATTTCGAAAAACGTGTGTTTCGCCGATGAGTGTGATTCGAATCCACGCCTCCCAGTTATTTGCCAGGTTCAATTCTATGTCAACAGGTTGGGGCCTCTAAACTTACTGTAGCTTAGGCCCTCTTAAATTTGTCACAGCTTAGGGCTTCAGTATTTCAAGTGTGGCTCTGACAACAGCATATTTATAATATAATTTAGAGTACAAATATTATACCAAAAAATCTCAAGTTAAATCTGGTACAATAGAACCTAGAAGTCCATCTAATCTTAATCTGCTACAACGATCGGTATACAGATAAAGCAACTTGGGAAACTGCTAATGATCTTGTGTTATCTGATGACAGGATTAATTATAGTTGAAAAAGGTGGCAAATTTTGTCATAAAATAATTTGCGAATATAGTTTGGCAATGTAAAAAATTGATGCGCAATTAGTCCAATATGCAAAAAAAAAAAAACATTTGAGAAACCTGAAAAGTTCTGAACATCTTTTAACATAAATTTCTTTGTGCCAATGCTTTCGCTTTCGTTAATACATAACTTCAAAATAATTTCACCGATCTCATGAAATAATTTCAATATTTCAGTGATTCTGTTTTACCTTGTCGCTCTTTAGAAAATACCTAATCTTGTCCGGAGAATATTACAATCATGCCGATGATGTAGCGTGAATGGTAATTGGGAACAATAATGCACAGTTCAGGTTACTATAATTCTCACTGATCTATCAATCATCTATTTGCCAATCAACCTATAATCTACTAGAACTGTCGAAGCATCTGTGCAGTGTAACAGACTCTCCACTTCCCATTCACATTGTCATTGAATCATAATGAACTTCTCTGTGATTAATAGACAAAATACAAGGAGGGGAAGAGCAACGTTAACCAGCCAGATAAATAGAGGGAGATAACGCAAACCCCATCAAACGAGCTTCAAAATGATGATTGTTATCCACATATGATAAAGTTTTGAGTTTTGTCATACTCATTTTTCTTAAGTTCTTTTCTTTATCAGCACATTCTAAAAGCCTTACCAAACGCGCTGGTCTTGACGAACGATACAGTCGTCGTTGTCTAAATTAAGATTACTTACGTCAGACAAAAGTATGCCACCTCCTTTGCACTCGTGCATTGTGAGAGAGAAAAGGAAGTACGTACCCTGGTGCTTAGTCTCTCCATGACGGCCAAACCTAGCCTCTCGTTCTTCAGATGGCAGAGGAAGAGGAGAAGACCTGAAAAACAACCGGAGTGGATCAACTAAATTTAAATGTGAAAAAGCATTTACACATACCACATAGTACAGCGACTGTTCACAATTAAATGGTTCTCTCAAGGGCACTAGAATTAAACTTGGAATTTGTTTACTTCTATGAGGTTTCACGATCTAAAAATTAATTATGAAATATTTAATGAAAGGCTCAAATTTAGAAACGCTTATATACCGCCATCTTAGTGCAGCTCATGATTCTATTTTCCTCTTTCGCCGGATGATTCACAATTCGGCAAAAAAAATTCAACTGTAGTCTTTCTCATTCCTTGATGTAACAAGATTCAATATTATTATCATAATTGCATTTGTTTCGTAATTACGTTCACTTTATATATAATTACACACGAAGATTTTGAAGGAAATACAGACTTACATTTAGTCGGCGAACCTGAATGCACAGTAAAGGCTTCGATTTTAACAAAGTTATAATCTTGACCATTTGAAGCGTTTGTTTGCAGCGTTGTACTAAAAACAAATTTTGAGAAAATCGCAATGTCAAAAAAAAAAAGTACGCACTTCCTATAAATTGTTTTTACTGTAATTATTGTAGTGAACAAAATTAATACCTTTATTGTTTTTCAGCTTTTATACTTTGCACACGATTATATAAAAAAATATTATTCTGCTAACGTTGACTGCACCTGATGATTATCTGTTAAACTGTAAACCACATTCTTATTGTGTTTATACATATGTATTGTGGTGCAGCCCTTTACAGTTTGAATAATGAAACGGGTCCACTAATGCGAAAACAGTCAAGTACTCACATGTAGCAGTTCCTATTTACAGATATCTCGGAATTCATTATAATCCCCATTGCTCCTTTAGCAGTTTGTAATTTATTTGTAGTTCAGCAAGTTTTTAGATAACAACTGAACTTCAATAGAGCCATTTTTTTATTTCTGTAGATTAATGTCAAGAATCTAAGTTCTATCACATCAATAGGCAAATATTCCTTTCAGCCTCAGTTTCACAGAGACAGATTGTAATCCGTCAGATGGGACGCTAAGCCATGGCCCCTCATGCAGGAGAGGCATACCCTGTGCACATTAAAGAGCACACTGGATGGCCTTGGCGGGAGGCTTTCATTATGTCTGCTAACAGCTGTCCGGTAAATCCCTTTCGACGACCTTTTTTTAGCCCTTTAGAGTTGTTGAGACCTGGTCATTTAGCACGCATGCAAATAAAGTACCACTTCAAGATAAAACTCAAGAACTTTGTTACCTTACAATAAAACTATCGATTTCAGTGCAGGTTATCAAAAATGTACCCAATTTCAAAGTGAAAGTAAATTTAATAAATTGTAATATTAATGTAAAGCAAAAATAAAAAAGCTAAACAACACGAGAAGCTTGAATATAAGAATATTCAACTTGGTACTAAACGGATTTCTGAAACATTTTCTGCCATTTCGAATAATGTACGAACGTAACTTACCTAACATGCTGCTTACCGCTTTTAGTTTCTCAGCTAAAATACGGGTCAATGTAAAAGACCCCTATTTTAAGGTGTTATATTTCATTAAATAATTAAGTAACGAGAGAAACTGTGTGACCAAAATGTCAAGAAACTCTCAAAGTGTCCTTTGCTATGACGGCGTGCAATATCTTAAATGTCAAATTTCCAATTCTCTACCTTGGTAGAGGTGGACGGATCTTGTGACTCAGAGAAGTCCCGATTTGATACCATTGGACTTTTCTTTTTGGAAGAAGCATTAAAATTATAATTTTTCTTCCGAAAAATTTCGGAATTTTTTTTCATTTCGGAACAATTTTTCATTGTTGAAAAACATATCGAAAACATGTCGGTGCCATATTTTCGTATATGGAAATCGTTCTTGGAAAATCGTTTTTGAATGCATACTTTGTTGTCATGACTGATTGTATTTCGCAGCACTAGCTTGGGATATCGTTGGGCTCAGTAGGAAAAAGTGTCTCTTACTTTCAAGACTTTTTACTCGTGTATATATCTTAATTATTGTAGATAAACACTGGTTAGAAAAAATCTTATGTTAATAAAGGAAATAAAGCAACTTTTGTCCCCTCACTGTGAAAATTTCAATAATCTTTACAAAATTATTTAAAACTTGTATTTTCCTGAGTAAGACAAATATTCTCAGAGATCTCTAAGCTGAGTATAGTCAAACAGACGATGGCATCGCCATGGTTTTCGATGTATTCCTTCACAATGAAAAATTCTTTGCTACAAGTTTAATTCAGTCATTGTAAACCTGGAACTAAACAGAAATTTTAATATTAGTTTTGTTTTAACTCTAATATGGCAATTAGTGCTTACCGGTGCAGGATCTAATAATCCTGCACCGGTAAGCACTAAGCTTTGTTTTGCTCTGATTATGATAAGATGGGGTCCCAACAGCCTCATAATAAAGTTGAGGGCTTAAGTACCTAAAGAAATATTTGTACTAAGTGTTCAAGATGTTGTAATATACATTTAATGTTTGACGTCTAATAATTTTGTTGCTTATTTGTTTCAGCTGGCTGACAAAAGTATCTATTGGGTAGAAGAACGGCTCATTGTTTGCTGAATTCACCAGACAGCTGCCAGGAACAGATCCTGAATGCTTTATGTTGTGTCAGGGTACAGTCTCACACTCATACGACAATAGCTTAGATTCCATCTAACACATTATGTATGGCCTTTGCAAGTTCATTGGTATCGTCTTTTCTAACCTACGGCAGGAAACGGACAAGCGGAGTAAATCTCAACTTTGGCATTGGTCAGACCTGAATTTGGAAGCCTTTTCTATGCCACTGACGCTCCTCGATTGTACTTCCTGCCCTTTATTTTCAAGAGAAAGTACGATTGGTATAATGCGCCGCTTGAAACTTTAGTTTACTGATGCCCTTAAGTTTACTAAAGCGCGAACGTTTATGCAGTTAGTATTAAATTTCAAAAAAGGGCAAAAGGCACTCCCCTGAACAAAAGACTGATATAACATAGAAGCTCTATTAGGTTTGTGCCGGTTTCTTATACAATATACAAACACATACACTAATACATAACCATGCCATCTTGGGACTCAAATCCAGACTCTGGTAAGCTGCTGTGTCAACGCGGCCCAACATGATACCACTGCGCTATTGCGGTTATTTCTTTTCAATTTATAAATAAATATTGCTTTTAAAAGTGACTAAAAATTTTAATAATTTGCAGTGTGAAAAAAAAATAATGAAAAAACGAAACCAAAAATTGCTTTCTACTTACATTCAGCTGCAGAAGACACCAGATTCTGATCAGTGGCATTTGTAAGATCTAAAATAAAAAAAAATTATCCATAATAAATACACAGATTACCCTGTAGAAATTGACTTAAATAATTATTACAAACATCTGAAAAAAATTACCGTGCCACGGCGGGAATCGAAACTTTCTAAATACATGCCAGAGCGCTCTACCGTTAAATCACGAGGCTGGAAGATTTTACCTGCTGCCTCGTGGTTTAAAAAGGTAGAGCGCTCTGGCATATATCTAGAGTTGCAGGTTCGATTCCCGCCGTGGCAGCGTTAATTTTTTTCAGATGTTTGTAATAAAAAATTATATATTCTCTAAAATGCAGCACAGCATAAATTTCATACATCCACTGTAATGTGAAACTTCATAAACAGTATCTTAAAGAAATACACATATTCTTTAATCTTCTTTACAATGTGGCATAATGTTGCTTAACTCTTAAGTTTCCTAAACAAGGTTTTATTGAAACGCATAATATACATATACAATATTTGAAAGTCCACAGAGCCCATTTATGATCCATCCATAGGATAATCATTGATTCGCATAATATACAAAGTAATTGCAATGTGGGTACAATCAGGCCCTGATCTAGAAAAGAAATCTCCACATTCCTTTTACGCGTTTTCGAGTTTTTAAAATATTTTTTGAAAAATGCAAAAAATATAAGAGTTAAATTTTTTTTGTCTTTTTACCATTACTCGCATTCTGACCCCCCCCCCCCCCCGCTATGGACCTGGGTACAATTGTTTACCCTTATTGCAATTATTTAAAATTATAGTAGGAAAAACAGCAAACTTTGTACGTAACAAGATAAGAAAAAAGATCGCTTAAAGTATTGTATTATCTACAAGTAGAAAAGTTGATTTTCTCTAGACACTATGAAAAATGGATTACCTAGATACAAAACTGTTAATAGTTTTATAAAATAAATAAATAAATACCCCCTCAAGCAGCTGCTTGCCACAGAGGTCTAACAGTAGCCTGTCAGTTTATATGCCATAGTAGAAGGTCTGTGAGGATGGCAGGAACTGAGCAGAAAAGCAAAACAAACATCCATGCCTTATCCGGGGCTCGAACCCAAGTCCCTTAGATCAGTAGCCAAGCGCTGCATCGAAATTATAATGTGTAGCTTGAACAAATTTTGATATTAATAAATGCACCGTTTCTTGAAATATCACCAAAAGGATGTCCCTTAGATAGAGTACAAAAAGTTCTGTAGGAACAATATTTGAAGAAAAAATGGAGTAAGAGATTAAGTTTCAGTGAAATAGATCCAAGAATGAATTATAAAATGAAGAATCGAATTAAAACGAACAGCAAATATTCAAATAATAAATAATAATAAATAGCAAAAATTCAAATGAGGATTGGTTTGTTAATCTCTGAGAGGCACTTTTCTGCACAACGCGCTTAATGGGAAGATCAGATGGATATTAAGGGCTGTGAGCTGGTTAGAAGGAAAGCATTCACTGCACAGCTCCAGGGAGACAAATCAAGATCTCCTGTCAGGTCGTCCAGCCAGTTCTTTAACGTCCACAGAGTAAAGCTCTTCTGGACACGGGGAGGACGGTTGTTGGCTCATTTAATTAGATGGACAGGTATATAATCTGATGTTCCCAGGCTCGAGTATTCATTGTGCCTACGTGAAAAGCGGGATTTCTCCGTTAAAGCCGATTCTGCCCTCGGTGAGAAAGGCGACACCAATGGATTTGGATAAAGCCCCCGTAAGTCGGATGGGACATTAAGCCGTCTTTATATATAGAAGAGCCATACCTGTACCATCCAACACGTTAAAGAACATGCTGGATGACCTTAATTAGAGGCTACCTTTCCATGTCTCATAACAACTTCCAGTTCCGAGCCTCAGGGGCCTTGTGAACTGGTAATTTAGACCATCGTGTGCCCAAAAGTGTTGCTCAGGTAACGTCCCAATAGACGGACGGCAACCTTTGCTGCTTATCGTTGTTTACTTTCTCACCGAAAGGAGTCTTTCTTCTTTCCCCTATTTAAAGTAGTATGTCAATGCAAACAAAGAGGGGGCTGAACCTGAGAATATCAGCGACCCTGGTGTGCTACCAACTGCGACATTACCTAGTCTAGGGTCCATTTAAAAGTGAATTACATTTGAATCTCTACAGTAGAAAATTCATTCTCTTACATTTGAGTTTCTAAATAGCCTCAGAGTATCACTTGCATTTACGTGCAAAGACTATGAATATTGGGCACACAAAAACGCAATAAACACTGAGAGATGATAGTTAATAAAGAGAACATAAAAGGATTTAAATATGTTATGCAGACAGACAGAAACATGGTATGTGGAATCACCGAATGTACGTCAAAAGAAAGGCAATATGAAATGCAGAGTAACCAAAAGGGCACAAGAGCACATCTGGGCACACAGAGTGCGATCCTCAGAAAGTCGTATGGTCTCCACTAGAGATGAATTCGGACTCAGAAAAATTAAAATTTGAAATATTTATTGTAATTGTGAAAACAAAAGTAAAAATATAAAATTTCTTTGATTATAATTCCAATTTTCCATCAGCCTTTAGCAATTAAAAATAAGCACCATGTGGTTTTCGATTCTTTTTTATGTATTCTCTAGCTTTAATAAATGAACGGCTTTTTGCGTTTATAATGATGCTGCTCACAGACTTTCCGTTTCTAATACTATTTCTAATATTTTTCATTCTAAATAGAATTAACATTTTATTTTTGTCATAAAAATGATTATAATTAATCATCATCATCATCATCATCATCATCATCATCATCATCATCATCATCATCATCATCATCATCATCATCATCATCATCAAGCAGCCATGGGCTACGGAGGTCCAACCAGACCGTGCAATTTAGTTCTCCAAGCAAGTCTATCCTGAGCTACATCTACTGCATCTGGCCACTGCACACCAATTCTAACAAGGTCCTGTTTGACATTGTCTGCCCACCGCATCCTAGGTCTCCCCTTCTTTCTGAGGCCTTTAGGCACACTGTTCATAACCCTATTCGCCAATCTATAATTATTCATACGGGCAATATGGCCAAACCAACGGAGTCTCTCTCTGCACAATATGCTGCTTAAAGGAGGTTGCAAACTCCTTTGCCTAATCTCATCATTAGTTACAAAGTTGAACCACCTAATGCCCAAGATACTACGTAAGCATCTGGAATCAAAAGCATCTATTTTCCTGTTATCTTGTTTACAAAGTGTCCAAGTTTCACTACCATAACTAACCCTAGAAAGAACCAAACCATTATACAGTTAATTTAGGTGTATACGCCTATTTCTCCACACTCTCCATAGGTTCTTAAAAGTCCCGGCAGCAATCCCTATTCGTCTGTTAATCTCATGCCGCACATCACCATTATCTGTTACATAGCTCCCAAGATAATTAAACTGTGACACCTGCTCAAGACTGCAACCATTCAGATTAACTGAATCACAGCCTGCCTGACCAATTTTCATCACTTTAGTTTCCTCTCTGTTTATAACCAAACCTACTCTACTACCAGTCTCATCAACAGCTCGAAAGAAAGAGTTCATCTCATCAACATCATTTGCCAAAAGGGCTAAATCATCAGCATAATCTAAATCAGAAATTTTCGTATCTCCAGCCCATTTAAGGCCAAAATCGTTCCCTTGAAGTGAATTTCGCATAACATAATCAATAACCAAGCTAAAGAGAAAAGGAGACAAACGCACCCTTGTCGAAAACCAGAAGTAATGCTAAACCAATTGCTACAAGCCTTACCAACTCTCACACACGACTCAGTGTTATTATAGAGAGCTTTCATTATGTTAACTAACTTGTCTGGTATACCATATGATCTCACAATCAACCACAAATTATGACGATCAACAGAGTCGAAAGCCTTTTTCAAATCAACATTTCTCAAGAATCTGTCTAAGTGAAAATATCTGATCCACACATCCCCTACCACTTCTGAATCCACATTGCTCATCACACAATTGCCTGTCAACCAGATTCTTAATTCTATTAAGCACAATCATGGAAAGAACTTTACCTGGAACAGAGAGTAGGCTGATACCCCTATAGTTATCACAAGAACTGCGATCACCTTTTTTGAAAATAGGGATAACAATAGCTCTGGTAAAATCCTTAGGAACCATGCCTTTATCATAAAAGATATTCAGAATTTCAGTCATCCAAGTGGTAACCGAAACATTCCCAGATCTAAGCATTTCCGTAGTAATTTCATCTACCCCTGGGGATTTATGAAGTTTAAGTTTAGAAACAGCCAAAATAACTTCAGATTGTGTTATAGGGCCAACATTAAAGCCACCAATGCATCTATCATCATTGCAAACAATGGGAGTAGAACTAACTACATTGTTTAGAACATCACTGAAATGCTCAGCCCACCTAGCCATGACAGAAACCTCCCCTGCTATAACCTTACCTTGTTTATCCTTCAATCCTTGTATGCCTGTCCGTTTTCTACCACACAAAACATTAACTATCTGGTACAGTTTTCTGCTGTTGTGCTGTCTAACTGCTTCCTCGGCTTTGTCAGCCAAACCATCAAGCCAAAGATTCTTATCAGCAGCTAACTGATCCTTTACAAGTTTATTAAGGTCTCTGTAATGCTTTCTATTAGGACTAGTAGGGTATTGATTAAGGGCATTCCTGCAGTTCTTTCTTTCCAAAATAAGCTTAAGTGCCTTATCACTCAGACAATTCTGTCTCTTCTGCTCCCTTTTTCCTAAACGAGTACTGTTAGTGTCCAAAAAAGCCTGTTTAAAATGATCCCATTCTTCCTCAACTTCAGTAGTAAGCAAACCATGACTGTCATAATGACTAAGTAACCTATCATGATAAGCTTTGGCCATAACTGGATCTTTTAGAGCTTCAGTATTAAAAGTAAATTTTTTAACCCTAGCACAACACCTTTTAGTTGCAACACACTTTTAACAAGGTAATGGTCAGATCCAATTTCAGCTCCCCTATATGCCCTGGTATTCTTAACAGAACTAGCCCATTTGCTGTTAATTAATATGTAATCAATCATATTCTTATGCAGCCCATCAGGTGAAACCCATGTGTACTTATGTATGTCGCGGTGTTTGTAATATGTGTTAGTTATTCTGAATCCATTTAGTTTACTTACCTGTAGGAGACGTTGCCCATTGCCATTGCAGCTACCAATACCAAAAGGGCCTATTACTCCTCCCCAAAGGTCAGAGACAGTACCAACTTTGGCATTGAAGTCACCAAGAACAAGGGTAATATCTCCTTTCTTGACAGAATTCAAAATATCCTGAAGTTGTTCATAAAACCTATCCTTCTCATCCTCATCGGCATCCTCAGTGGGGGCATAACAGCAGATAACATTCAAGTCTTTAACGCTTGTCTGAAATTTTGCTGTAAGAAACCTTTCATTAATGCACTCATATCCTAGAAGAGCATCGCTAGCGTGTCTGCTGAGAAGCAGACCCACGCCTTGGTGATGCTTATTGTCGTCCCTCCCTGAAAAGAGAAATTTAAGATTATTTTTAAGAATCTGACCTTTATCTGTCCATCTGGTCTCTTGCAAGCCGAGAATATCTAAATTATAACGGTGGAATTCTTGTGTCAGGACATCAAGAGAAAAAGCTCTGTGCAGAGTCCTCACATTCCAACTACCTATGGAGAGAAAATGGTTAGTGGGATGTTTAAAGAAACTATGTTTATTGAGAGAGGGAATGCCGACAATACTAAACAGCCCCCTAATCGCAGACATGGGGCAAAGACCCGTTCCCCCACTACTAAAGGCTGAAGCCATCTACACTGGAAGACTTCCTCCAATGTAGAATTTGACGATGCCAATAGAAGCAAAGAGTTCAGGTGCCTGCGATGACCTCTGCTCAGGATTATCCACCAGCTGATAAACATATCCTGTGAATCTATTCACTTGCGGCTGTCAACCCACAAACAAACAGAAAACACAGCGGAAGATTTTCCCTCCACAGAAGCCCACCAGTGCAGCAAAATCAGGATCCATAATCAAGCTCAGAGCCATAATTCCGTTCAGGTTGGTATATATGGTCAGCACCAGGACCCTGTGTGGTTGACCACTCCTCAGCAGGGTAGAAAAAAAAGAAAAGTAGCCATAGTTGTCCAGATCAGTAGGCCACACTAATCTGGCAGCCCTCCCCTTCCGTTCACTTCCACAAGAGAGTATCTCTTTTGAAAGTTACTAACGGTCCGCACCACGAGAAGGCGGGGTCGGACATTAGGTGCTAGGCCTGGCCGGTTCTATGCATCATCACAGGGGATTGGTGCATAGCTCTCCTTCCAGTGACTACCTAGCTACCATTTACAGACCCTAATTAATAATATAGGAATAAAACAAATTTTTAGAGATGTGCATTTCTGCATATATATGTCTTATGAAAAAGGCCAAATCTAGGGGGGAAGGGGGCCATGCGATGACTCCCCCCCTTGAGAATACTAGTGAGGGTAATTTGAGGCGAAAAATTTCGAAACTTAGGTATGTTTCATGCTGTTTTCAAAAAATTTTAAAGATCTCTAAAATGGAGCGGGAAATTTTATACTGCAATGGACCTACAGTCTCTTACCCCCATCTTCCCTTTACTTTCTCTAGATCTAGGCCTGCATATGATCCTCAGAGAAACATCATCCTTAAATCGGGCTCGAAAAATTGAGCCAGAACTCATCTCTAATCTCCACGATATCTGACAGCAATGCACTAAGAGATTATCCAACCGAATTAGGAGAAGAAATGTCGAAGTCTTCTACAAGGCTTCAATAAACAGCCGAAAAATCGTAAATATTGAGGTGTGCAATGTCAGTTGTTGCATAGTATGGAACATATGTTCCGTGAGTGTAAATCCAACAACTGCGCTGCTAATGCTAGTGTCGTTATGGAATTCTGTTCCAAGATTTCTGCCAGTCGACTATTTGGGAGGTGCCTTATCCTGTATAATCGCAATCAGGGTCTAATGACATAAGACTTCTGTCCAAAAACACATAAGGACGGAAAGTAATTTGACCCTCAAACACTGTGTGGTGGAAATATTAGAACCCTAACTTCGATATTTTAAAGGACTCCTTTGTGCCTTCAGAACAGCTTGAATTCGACGCGGCAGAGATTCGATGAGTGTTTGAAGGTTTCGTGCGATGTGAAGCCATTTCTGTTGCAATGCAGATGTAGTTTCTTCTGGGTAGTGAGTATCGGAATGCATGCCCGTAAGACACATTCCATTTTATTCCAAAAAATTTCAGTGGGGTTCAGATCAGGCAACTGAGGTAGCAAATATAAGGCGGTCGCATTTTAAACTAAAGATGTGTTCCTGAAGACCTTGCATAATTCAAGACTTAATTTTCCCACCGGAATAAAAGTAAAGTAAGGGGATGCGTTCTAGGAGCACATAAATCTGCAACCATTTTAGCATATTTTTCCTTTCAAACATACTTTTAAATGCATAATACATAAATAAACAATAAAACTTCATTTGATGACAATTTTATTAATGCATTATACTGCTTGAAAAATTAGGAGAGGGATCATCTTCATCATGTTCCGACGATACTGAAGGAACTGTGGATGCAACCGGAGCCAAATTAGGAAGGGCTAATCTCTCCTTTTGATGTTGAAGGCTGATACGATTCCAATGAAAATCATTTGCTGAAGAATGAATATAATATGGTTCGAGGGTTTTTTCTTCGTGTTTTCTCCGAGAATTTCTTAGTATGCAGACACGCATCCCATCATCTGACGTACCACTAAGGAACTACGCTCCATGTTTGGATCGCCTTCTTCAAAAATGGCAATAGCTGCTGAAATGCGGTCTGCCCGTGCCAGTCACTTTACCGTCAGTTGACGTGTTAGTGGCTCAAGCTCATTGGTGGTGTCCTCTTCTCCTTCCAGCTGCCTTATAGTTTCTAATTCTTTATTTGTTAATTCTTGGGTGTGAGACTTAAGTAAATTTTCAATGTTCCCTTCATCATCTTCGTGTCTATAGAAGTGCCAATAAGGAATCTGTTATATGGCTACCTACGGCGCAACATTCAAATTCTTTATTGGCACTTAATAATATGGGGCAGGTAATATATATATATATTAATAATATGGGCATACCAAAATCACTCGCAGAAGCAGGGTCATCTGAAACCCTACCTGGTCCCCTAGACAAAAGTAATATATCCCACTCTACGCTGGAATTTTCCCTCTCGATACGATACGTGGTATGAAAATGGGCTCCAAAAATCACGGGCCACCAGCATTTCCCTATGTCAAAAGATGGTCCTGCGCAGAAGTTCCGATGCACGTAAACAACAGTGATTCACACAATACTGACAAAGGATTGTGGGTATTTCTGTTTACCAACTAAAGTGGCGTCTCCATTGGGATGTCGGATAGCATAAACAATTTACAAATTCATTCGGCCAGTCAGCTTTGAAATTATGCGATTATTGAAACATTTTTTATTTTTGGGATTTGCATTATTAAAAATTTTGTGCATAAAATTTTGCTCATAAAGGAGACTTTATTAATATTTTTTATATTTCACTATTTCAAATTCGTATAAAATGCGACTACACTGTATCTGAATTCCCATAGCATTGTTCGAGTTGATATGGGTTGATCTAACAGGCTTATGTCAAAAGCAGTGGTCATTTGGTGCACAGTTAAACGTCGATTTCATCTCATATTCTTCTGTAACGCTCTTTGGTTCCTCTCTTGTAGTATTGGGCATCTGCCCCAACTGCTCTTGTCAAACATCGAGAATCCATCTGCTGGATTGGATTGGATTGTTTTACCTCTGAGCGGCACTTTTTTGCACACCATGGGCTAAATGGCCAGGCCACAAGGACTCCGAAGGCTCAGAGAAGGTTGGGGGAGGGGACCCACTGGAACAGCTGTTGGGAGACAGATGGTAGCCTCCCGTCAAGGCCATCCAGCGTGTTCTTTAACGTGCACAGAGTATGGCTCTCCCGCACACGGGGTCACGGCTTAACGTCCCATCCGACGGACGGCGGCTTTTCCAAGCCCATCGGTGTCCCCTACTGACCGTGGGCAGGGCGGGGAATTTTGCGGAGATAAATCTCAACGCTGACCCAGCTGGGACTCGAACCTGGGAAATCCATCTGCTGACCATCTTCTATACACTTTAAAGTTTGTAGCCTTGGACTCCTTTGACGAATTAGTATATATCAATTGTCGTGTGATCTCCATAATTTTGCTATACTTGAACTATAATGTTCAGCAGTTAGTTAAATCACACATCTTTCCCATCAAGCTAGTCAATAGCTGTACTGCATGTACATATTTAAAACAGATCAGAGGTAATATGATTGTGACACGCGACGTTATATATGACTTTGACAATGTTACTGAATACTCTATGCAGTACTCAAACATATATAATTGCAGCTGAAAAAGAATTTCAAAATCAATCAAGAAATAGAACACGTCAAGATAATTCACTATATTATTCGTATTCTTAACAATGAGATATAAAATAAATATCCTCTCCAGACGCTGCTTGTCACAGAGATCTGATAGGAGCCCATCAGTTTAATGTGCCAAGGGCTCAGAAGGTTGCGGACCCACTGGACAGCTGTTAGGAAACAGACGGAAGCCTCCCAACACATTTTTTAGGTGCACAGATATGGCTTTCCTGCACGCGGAGCCAGAGCTTCACGTCCCATCGAACGGATTTTTCAAACCCATCGGTGTCCCCTTTCTGACCGAAGACAGAGTGGTAGTTTAGCAACGATAAATCTCAGCTCTGACCCTGGTGAAACTCGAATCTGG
This sequence comes from Ryuthela nishihirai, assembly GCA_038380435.1. NCBI lineage: Eukaryota > Metazoa > Arthropoda > Arachnida > Araneae > Heptathelidae > Ryuthela > Ryuthela nishihirai. The sequence goes on along the minus strand of JAWZYU010000001.1, from coordinate 88,085,274 downwards.
GAACTACAGATTACAAGCGACTGAGCTGGCCCGTGCCCGACGAGTAAACTGTGGGTTGCCCTATTGGCTACGTGTCTTAAAGAGACACGGACAAGTGTAGCTCGGTATCAATTTTTTATTTTCGGCAAAAATCGAATTTTCAATCCTAATTGTATATGCCGGCTTTTACATGTGCATATATTCTTATATTGTGCGTGGTTCCGACGCATTCTAGTCACATGCCCTCCCTGAAACAATATATATATATTTTTTTTTCTTTTTGAAATATGTGCCCTGCACTTAACACTTATCAAATTACTAACATTTGAAATGTGAAAGCAAAAACTAAGTTATTGCATAATATCAACTTCATGAGTGATTAGCACGCTTCACTACTGAGCAAAGGAACCTAGTTGCGAGCACCGATGAGTGATGGATGTCTTTTATGTGCTTTATTTCTACTAAGATATCGCTTTCGCCAGATTTCTGTATGGAGTATTATACTAACATCTATTGTTAAAAAGTGTAAAATGGTTTTGGTGCAAAAAAAACAGCAGCAGCTTGTCACAGAGGTCTGTTTCTGTAACAAGCGGCTGCTTTAAGCGTAACTTATTTTCATTTTTACATGAGAAATACATTATGTGAAAAGGTGTCTGTAGCTTTTGGATACCCCAAATACACTTTGTGTACTACTCCTAAATCGTAATACATTTCCTACATTACGATTTCCAGGTAGGTGCAAAATTCAAGGACAGCATCGAATATATTGATGTGCGATTCGGACAATCTCATCATACCACAAAACATAATGGTAGTAGAAGAGCTCGTGTGAGAAAATCGACGTCTTGCCATTGATAAAACTGCCGCGGCGTTGAATATCAGTGTTGGTTCATTGTATAACGTCGTTAGCGAGGAGTTGCAGTTTCGAAAAGTATGTGCTCTTTAGATTCTTCGGAGTTTAATACATTAACTGAAAGAAAGACGAAGTGCATTCTGCGCATCTTGCATGGCATGAGACGGAAGGAGATGTTTTCTTAGAACTTACAGTAACCGGTGATGAATCTGAGTGCACCATTTTTTACCCGAAAAAGTAAACGAGCATGTTTAGAGTGGCACTATTCAAATTCATCTCGACCGAAGAAAATTCGTACCCAAACATCAGCCGGAATAGTCTACTCACTGTATTCTAAGATCCTATATGGGTAATTCTGTCACAAGTAATGAGATGTACTTCTTATTTAAAGACAATTCGGAAGAAACTTCGTGGTTTGTTATCCTTAGGGTATATGCATGTAACATGATAATAGTTGCCCTCCCAGATTTTTGTGACGTGGCCATTTGGACCACTGTGTGAACAAAAGTGCCGCTCAGAGGTAAAACAAACTAATCCGCCATCACATCGCACGTTCTACAGTGGAGCAGATAAAGGAGATGACGTCTGAAATGTTACCTCACCCTCCATATCCACTAGACTTAACAGCGAGGAATTATCACCATTTTCGGCCACTGAAAAATGGACGAAGTGCACCACTTCTCGTCAGGATGCACGAGCGGCTCCACCAACCACATAACTTCTCTCGAGAAATCAAGTCATTAGTCCATCACTGAAGAAAGTTTATCAAACGTAATGGAGCTATATTGAAGACTGGCATGCATATTTTCCTTTCTATTTAGGTAAAACAGCTTTTACCTTTTGCGGTTTACATCTGAATGTCTTTCGTGTTTCATAGAATTAATAATGTAGATGCCAAATTAGTTACAAATTATGATTCTGTTTAACTGCTTTGTTTAAAAAGATTTCTTGATTTAGCCGCAAAATAAGTCTCTTGTACAGCGACGATCAACCACTCCGTTCATCTAAAATTTTAACACGGTATTTGGGTTATTTTATCTCTGAACGACACTTTCTTGCACACATTGGTCTAACTGGCCAGATCATAAGGATCCCAAAGGCTCTGAGGTCGAGAGAGGCGGCCCACAGGACTGCTGTTGGGTGGGTTGTTTTACCTCTCAGCGGCACTTTTTTTTTACACACAATGGGCTAAATGGCCAGGCTACAAGGACCCGAAGACGGCTCAGAGAAAGTTGGGGAAGGGAACCCACTGGAATAGCTGTTGAGAGACAGATGGTAGCCTCCCGTCAAGGCCATCCAGCATGTTCTTTAACGTTCACAGATTATGACTGTCCCGTACACGGTGTCACGGCCTAACGTCCAATCCGACGGATGGCGGCCTTTTCAAGTCCATCGGTGCCTCCTACTGACCGACACAGGGTGGGGAGTTTTGTGGAGATAAACCTCAACGCTGGCCCAGCTGGGACTCTAACTTCGAAACTGCAGATTACATTCATATGAATTTTACTTGACTACATATTAGTATTTTTGCTGACAATTGAATTAGTATATATTAGTATTTTTGCTGATTACTAAATTAATATTAATACTATTTTTGTTGATTAATGCATTATGATATTTCTTTCAAAATATATATTAAATATAACTACTCAGATTATTTTACTATATTTTTCAAATTTCTTAAATTATTCCAAATTTTAATTTTCCGGATAACCCTTTATCACTAATAATCGAGGTTCCATTGTACTGTGTTATCCGCTTTGAAATTAGAGTTATAATTTTCTAGTTATTTTTCGCATTTTATTCGACGAACAATATCTTCTGAACAGCTCAAACAGTTTTCGAAAGCAGGGTGAATGCTTGTCATGTTTCCATCACACAGGCTGAAGCTCCGCCTGTGAAAACGGGCTTCGGAAGCGAAGGGCAAGAGCGTTTCATCCCTCAACTCGCAATAACCAAAAAAAAATCATCTATTAACATATTTGTTCTCTCCTCCAACTAGGATTGGGGGTTTTCTTAGTCGGTAGCGAGCCGTAATCTGCAGATGTTCGAGTCCCAGCTGCGCCAGCGTTAAGATTTATTTCCGCTGAACCCTACCCTGCCCTCGGTGAGAAAGGGCGGCTTCAAAAGCCATCGTTCGTTGGATGGGACGTTAAGCTGTAGCTCCGTGTGTAAGAGAGCCAAAACTTGAGTACGTTTAAAGAACATGCCAGGTAGCGCTGACAGAAGGCTTCCATCTGCCATCTAACAGCTTCCCAGTAATTTCCCTTCCTCAATCTTCTCTTAGCCCTTGTGACCTGGCCATTTAAATGATTTTGGGCAAAAAAAATGTCTCAAAGCTAAAACAAACCCTATTACAAATATTAAAAATCCCCATTCTCTAAAAAAGCTTTTTTTGTACAATTGTAATATACTTTTTTCTGTACGAAAAGATATACAAAGAAAGAAGATATAATTTATAAAACTCATAAGAATAAAATATATAAATTAAAAATTACCTATCTTCTTTACGTTTCTTAAAAAATAAAAGCAAAACATGTTAATGATGAAATTACTTTCTGAATTCGCATGAAATTCAAAAGAAGATAAGGCTTCACAAATATTTGTTCAATTGGTAAGTGAAATCAGTTTTAGTGCATTATCTTTTGAAATTAACACGAATCACACGTGATTTCATCATCGGCATGTTTTACAATTTTTTACCCTTTTCACGATACTTACGCCTAGAAAGTTAGATTTTGATTTTTCAAATTTTTATATTTTATTTCTTGCTTTTTAAGTGACAGCTTTACAGGTTACTAAATATACCTATCTTTTCCCTACTTTGGAGGAGAAAACTATTACTTTTCTTGTAATATCTTCTTAGGCTTATATTTGACATACGACTCGTTACGATCGACTCCAGTTAAATTTCTCTCTTTTTTTTCCCTTAGAGAAATGAATATTATTTGATAAGCTCATAACACTCTTGGCGTCACAAGCTTGCATTTAAGGTATAACTCATTACGATCAACATCCATAAAATTTTATCTCCTTTTTGGGAGAGAAGAGGGAGGCGTAACTTGAAGCCTATGGCACTTCCCCTTGCCACAAGCTTTCATTTGTCGTTAACTTATTGCGTTCCGACCATATAGTGAAGAGGATCATAGCACAATCTATGCAGCGATATATGGATGCTCGCAACCCCATTTACAGGTTTCCTTGCTTGGTTTATTTTTGAAAATTAAATGAAAAAAAAACTATATCCAAACGTTCCTTTTACACCTCCTGGATCCTCCTTTCTGCTCCCAGGTTAAAATAAATAAATACCTACTCAAGCAACTGCTTGCCACAGAGGTCTGACAGGAGCCTCTCTAAATGCCATAGTAGAAGGTCTGTGAGGATGGCAGGACCTCAGCAGGAAAACAACACTAACATCCATGCCTTACCCGGGGCTCGAACCCAGATCCCTTAGATCAGTAGCCAAACGCGCTAGAACCCCTGACATAGTGGAACAACTGTTTATACATTCCCTCCTTTTTGGGAGGGGAGGGGAAGAGAGAAAGTATGTAGTTATTTAATAGCTTATAATACTACACGTCACCAGCTTCCATTTGATACGTAACTCGTTACACTCGGCCATGGCGTTCGGGGGGTGTATAGGACAAGTGCTTGCAGAGTTTCTCCTTTTTAATTAGAGAGGGGGAGAGTTTGTAAGAAATTTTTATAGCCTTTGACACTCGCCGCATAAAAGTTTTCATTTGACACATAACTAGTTATGATCAGATTGGGAAGATAAGTTGAAACTATTTTGATACCGCAAAACTCCCCGCCCTGCCCACGGTCAGTAGGGACACCGATGGGCTTGGAAAGGCCGCTGTCCGTCGGATGGGACATTAAGCCGTGGCTCCGTGTGCGGGAGAGCCATACCCTGTGCACGTTAAAGAACACGCTGAATGGCCTTAATGGGAGGCTACCATCTGTCTCCCAACAGCTGTTCCAGTGGGTCCCCTCCCCCTTCTCTGAGCCTTCGGGGTCCATGTGACCTGTCCATTTAGCCCATGGTATGCAAAAAAAGTGCCGCTCAGAGGTAAAACAACCTAACCCCACTATTTTGAAAAACACACCTAGAAGAAAAACATATTGACTATGGCGAATAAAAGAAGATGCTAGTTTTCAATGAGAACGGAGTTTTTTATTTTCCGCCTTTAGCCTCATCTAATAGAAAAAAATTGGAAATTCTAATTAATAAAATAAACGCATATAGTAATATTTTAAGAATATCCATACAATACAAAGAAGAATATTTCATCTATATTTTAAAACAAAAATATTGCGTTTCCCATCCACTATTGGGCGTAAGAGGGTAAATCATTGCTACCAATAAAAAATATTTGATCATCATGCTCTACCACCAAAACTTCAAATTCCTAGCATATATAAATCGTTGGCAATATTCATTTAGAGTTTTTTTTTCCTTTTCTAATCTTTTACACCGTTAGAGGGCGTTATTAAAGCTGTTTGAAGATTCCAAAAATGCGAATTGTAATTTGAATGAACAAGAATTTTTAATTCATCTCTAAAAACAAAAAAAATTGATTGTCTACAGACAGATGACAAATTGGGCACGTTTGCTCCTTTGAGCTAAAAATTTGGCAAAGACGAATAAAAAACTATAGGAAGATGGGTAATAAAAATTTGCGTTTCTATCTAATTTAAAGTATTTGCTATTCAATATTTCCAATATGCACCCTAATTCACAACTATACTGCTCACAAAAATTAGGGGATATTTCAAAATGAATATGAAGCGATAATATATCCCCTAATTTTTTTGAGCAGTATAATACGTGCACAGTGCTTACGACTCCTAGTGTTTTGCACAGTGACCCAACCTATAACTGGCTGGTTACTGAGCTTAAATTCCAGAGGACCATCAGAAAAGCGGATCGGATGCATTTTCCTCCGAGGGGAAATTTGAGGTTCTTATGGTCTCGCCATTTAGTAAGGTCACAAAGGCCCAAAAAGCTCAGAGATGATTGGAAAAGTGGGATCTATTTTAGAAAAGGGAAAATCTATTTTAGAAAAAAATCTATTTTAAACCTGCTATGAAACTAATGGAAGCCTAGCGTCTAAACCATCCAGACTGCTCTTTAACGTGCGCAAGGAATGGCTCTCCTATACACTGGGCTATGGCTAAACGTCGCATCCGTTGGACGATGATATTTTCAAGCCTATAAGTTCTTCTTTTCTTGAGAGAGGGTGTTCGGAGAGAAAAATTTAACTCAGGTACAGTTGAGACTCGAACCTTGTAATATAAAGTTGAGAGTGTATTCTGCTATCGACTTTACCAACATCCGCCCATAAATGGAAACATTATTGCCAGAAATCTAACATCTCCGAACAACATAGTCTTCATCAGCAATAAATACTGTGTAAATAAACGGCACATTTATAAAGTGCTGTTTATTTACCGTTATTTTTAAGTGCCATTTATTAATATTTGTCTTAAGCGAAATCATACGATGTTTTTAAATTTACTCTTAATAATTTAACATTTAGAAAAGAAATTCCATTAGAAAAGAAGGAAATGGTATTGTCCAAAGAAAAAGAAAATTTTTTTCTAATTGCAGCAAATATCTCAGAAAAAAAATACTCTTAAATGTAAATCTGTTCTATGTTAAAGAACGTATTAAACTAATGATATTCAGACCATAAATCTTTGATTATCAGAATATTAACCTAATGCTGCCTAAAACTAACATATTTTCGATTCGGGTCCAGTGCGTAATATATTTACTTCTTCAAACCTACTGTGTATATAAATAGAAAATATTCCAAATACTCTAGAGAGCTTGACATTCGGCTTACCTAAAATTACTGCTATCACCCGGAAGGCGACTTGGTCTTCCTCCCCAATGACCTTGACCACATGCTCAGCGACGTTGTGCAAAGCGTCAAGCACAGCAGTGAGAACAAACCGCTTCCGAACGGACAGCTGGCAGCGGTCCTCCAGAGTCAGCACGGCACATGCCAAACATAACGGGGGTCCTCTTAGGATTGATGGGAGCTGCACCAACCACTTCTGATTATGGGCTTCAGGATCTCGGCAGCCCACAGTCAACTCTTCCATCCTCAGCGTGGTTCTTGATGCTTTCACCGCCTGGAATATATTTTTAAAAAAATGATACGAATCTTTTTAAATATGATTTTTTTAAATATATGCATATCATTACAAAGGCTATAAAATGGTCGAATTTTAAGAGAATATTATTCATTAAAAAAATAAATAAATACTTCCTCAAGCAGTAGCTTGTCTCAGAGGTCTGACAGGAGCCTGTCAGTTTAATACGCCGTAGTTGAGGGATCTGTGAGGAATGGCACGTAATGGAAATCTTCTAATATTTTTAATATAAAGACTACGAAATTATGACATTTTATTGAGTAGGTGGGTTGTTGTTTCTGAGCGACACTTTGTTTTACACACAATGGGCTAAATGACCAAGTTATTAAAGACCCCAAAGGGTTCAGAGAAGGTTGGGGAAGGGTATCCTTTGGGTACAGCTGTTAGGAGACATAGAAACCTCCTATTAAGGTTATATAGTATCAGGGTTGGCGTGAACTTTTGCGGGGCAAAAAAAAAACGCATTTACATGTACTTCTAAATTTTATAATACTAAATTATTTATTATAAGTACAAAGTGCGGTACATATCTACATATAACTTATAGGAACACCGAGTATATTATAAATATTACATAATTTTTCTCGCCTTTTTCGCCGCAAAATCTTTAATTACGTCAACAAAATTGACCGATTTCGCTATTTCGGTCAAGTTTGACCGAAATTTCGTTTTTTATGATGAGCTTTTCGTAGACCACAAGGCCTTTTAAAGCGCGGAGCCGGGTTCTGAGGAATGCGCTGAGCCCACCTCGCGCTGGCCCTGTAGAGCACGTTTTTTAACCTACACAAATTATGGCTCTATTGCACACGGAACCACGGCATAATATCCCATCCGACGGATGGCGACATTTTCAAGCCCAAAGGTGTCACTTTTCTCACCAACGACACAGGTTAGATAAAACTAAACTCTGAGGGTTAGATAAAACTAAACTCTGGCACAGTTGGAACTCGAACCTGGGAACTCTAAGTTATTAGACTGGTGCGCTACCGACTCAATCAACCTCAAAATTTTGTTGGGTCATTTTACCTAAGAGTGACCCTTTTCTTACACACATTGGACTAGATAGCCAGGTCACAAGGACTCCAGAAAAACGGAGAAGTTTGGGTAAAGGGACAGCTCTTAGGTGACATGGAGCCTCCCATCAAGGTCATCCAGCGTGTTCTTTAAAATGAACAGAGTATGGATCTCTTGCATACGGACCCACGATTTGATATCCCATCTTACGGAAGACGGCCTTTTCCTGAAATTTTTTACAACTACAATGCAGTAGAATGCATCTACCACTATAATGCAGCAGAAGTGAACTGCAGTACAAAAGCCTCATTATGTTTTTAATGGTGACTAAATTTGTATTATCAGTAAATAGTAAAAAAGTTAAAAGTATTATGAGTTGAACGCAAAAATCAGAGTTAAGGATAAAATTCTAGGTATTTAATGTTTTACAATTTTCCCCCAATTTCATTTTCACAGTTACTTTTCGAAATCACACAATTCTGTTTTTGTATACTTCAGAATTTTTCAAGAGCCACAGGATATATTTCATACGCCGCAGACAGCTACTTTATTAGCCTTGATATAAATTAGTCTTTATATCACGGCCAAATCTAGAAAGGAGGAAGAGTGGGTGGGGGGAATTTGGGACATGGCCTCCCTTTACAGAATGCTAGTGAGGTTAATGATGGCCAAAAATGAATACACGTGTGCAAGAAATTTTTTAAAACTGCTAAAACGTAGGGAAAGATGTTAAACTGCCATGGAAATCAAAACAACAGTTTATTTACCATTACAACGGTATGAGGGCCTCTATCCACCCTAAACATTTTCGTCCATTAAATTTTTTTATAATCTAAATAGTACTAGTTGAGTACCTTTTAGCAATTCAATGACAAACATTAATAAAATGGTGACATTTTGAAACATGGCAGAATTTCTCATAAGTGTTTTAAACCTTATTGTCACTTTCATATTTTGGTCCTTTAGTTATCGATTCGTAGTTCGAATTAGCATCATAGTTTAAACTAATTTCAAGTTCGAACAAAATGTAGCGAAACATTTTATTTTACGTAAATTGTTGGATTTTAAGACAATATGATATTGCGTATGCTAAGCGATGTGCTCCTGTAAACATCGGTATCAGCAAACCTTGTTTGAATAGGACAACTCCTATCGTTATGTATATACATTCAAAAAATTACTAATTAAATCATTGTCCCGACGTGCAATATGACAAATCAACAGCAATTCATGAATAATGAAAAAAAGCGAACGATGCACAATTCGGCTATATAAGTTTTTACATTAGGAGCAAAGGTTTCTACACAACTTAGTATATCGCAATCACTTCCTGTATCAGCCAGGGCGTGATATATTTCGTTTAAAAGAACTAAATTAAAGTAGTTGAAAGCTGTTTATTATACTCAAAAAATATTTCCTAGATGCGTTTCGATTGGTAATGCTGGTGATTGAAAAACTGAGGCTAGAATTAAATAAAGAAAGTCGTCAATTATGAATTATCAAACTAAAGTGTTCAGAAGTCCAAGTTTTCAAGGAACGTCTGGCCAATTCTTCAAATTTGGATTTTGAAAAGCGCCCGATCTTTATCTTTAAATCTGGTTCTCCTATTATTAATAAAATATATGAATAAATTACTCCTCAATCGGCTGTTTGCAACAGAATCTAACAGCCTGTCAGTGTAATACGCCAAAGAGGCAACTTGTGAGAAATGAGACGCCTCAGCAAAAATATAACAAAGAAAAAGAACATGCATATCTTATTCGGGGTTAAAACACAGATCCCTTTTATTAATAGCCTAGAGTTGGGGTTCTCAACGTAGGGTAACCGGGGAAACTTTTTGGGGTACGCTGTGAGAGCTAAAAAGTCGCTAAATATATGTTATATATATATGTGTGTGTTTTATTTTATTCCCATTGTTATACTATAACTATAGTTTTATCTATATATACAAGGGGTGCGCGAGTTACATACACATTTCCAGGGGGTACGTGAAACATAAAAAGTTGAGAACCACTGGCCTAGAGCGTTAACTATTCTCCTACCTATTCACGTCAGGCTGTGATTAATATACAAAACTATAAACGATGTTACTCGAGTTTCTTCTATGATTCACAATAAAGTAGGTATATTTGTTTCATTGTTTCTCATTTTCATTACATATTTTATATATTTCTCATATATTTTATATTCTGATATATTTTTGGAACAGTGAATCAGTCTTTCGGATTAAAAATGCATATATATATATACTGTATATAACCACCAGATTTAGATTGTCGTCCTATAGATTTATAGTGATCTATTAGTTTTGGAAGCTTTATTTATAATGCAAATGATGGTTTCATAAATAATAAATATCCCTCAAGAAGCTGCTTGCCGCAGAGGTCCGACGGGAGCCTGCCAGTTTAATACGCCACAGTAGATCTGTGAGGATGGAGGGACCTCATCAGAAAAAACAACACAGCCATCCATGCCTTATGAACTCGGTTACGACCTCGAACCCAGATCCCTTGGATCAGTAGCCAAGGGCAATAACCACTCGGCTACGGGATGGCTGATAATTTCATAGAAATCGTCAATAACTAGTCGGCCATTACAGCTTGACTAAAGCTTCAGGTAATATGGAGGAAACTCCGGTGACAAGCTCTTTCTCATATTTCTCACTTGCATAACACACCAAAAAGACGTAGTTATCAGTAATAAAACTGTAAGATGTTAGTCAAAATTGCTTCTATGTCTACATAATAAAGTAGGAACATTTGCTTTTATCATATATAATATTTGGCATATTTGAACAATGAATTCGTCTTCCGTATTATAAAAGAACCACCAGAACTAAATAAACTCTCCTAGTGATTTACTAAAATTGAATTGCTTCACGCTTTATTCAAACTTCACAAAATTATTACAGCGCCTAGTTTCGGTGGCTTTTACCATCCTGCGAATGATGCAGTATCATAGGCAGATTTCCTGACTATTTGCGTTATCGATTGATCACAATTAACAAGTCGGAATTAGTGTTCGACTATTGGGTCAGGTAAAATGTTGAAACTTCCGCTGGCACTTTATTTTTCAGTTGCACAAGCAAAATTTTTCCCAGCACTAATACGATAATTAGATATACCTAAAAGCTTCATTTATTAGCGTACTGGCAAGCGTGACAGAAAAAGTGGCAGAATTTATGGTTAACTTTGCACTTTAACCCAAACTCGAGCTCTATCAGGACGACACTTATAACACAGAAATATTTTATATTAAAGCTTTTTTTTAATCGATCAGAAAAATCCTATTCAGTATAAACTCATTAGGCAGAAAACAGTTCGCCACTTGATAATTCGGAATGCAACAGAGTTCACTACTATGCACTTGGTACTGTGGGAAACAAAACAATTCAAGGGTAATTTTATGATAGTTAAAACAAGAATATTAAAAGCGTCATGTCTACAGGTTAATTTCTAACCAAATTATAAACTTTATTAAAATTCGGAACGATTAAGAATTATTTAGATTTCAGTCATCGCATATTTCATGCATACAGTAAATATCAAAATATAACTAATAAAAAATTTTGTTTATTTTCCACACTTAGAATTGTTCTGTTTTACTTTACATGCTATGAATACGCTTAGAATTTTTCTCTCTGCCACACTGATGTATTTTTTAACAGAAGACGTTTAGATTTGAAAGCATATACAAAGTATATAACCTTACTGGTTGCTCCGACGATTCTTGTTTCTGCTTTCATCATCTGTCAGACGACAGATATGCAATTAGCATCGTGGTTATTTCTATGATTTCATGATGAATTTCAAAATAAAATGCTGTCATAAATATTGCTATTTTCGAGTTATACTATGAAATGTCGCTATTTTTATAGACCTTGACCTAAAAGATTTATATAAATATGGCGAAACTTCCATATCGCGAATTTATGTACACTCTTAAGACTAAGCTATATAAAAACACATATTGACAATTCATTGGTAAAAGTGGTACATAAAATATAATGAGTTTTGTTTGAAACACATTATTTTACTGTAATTAACTACATGTCGAAAGTATTTTGCAAGTAATCAGCAACATCACTCAACATTAGTATATTATCACTCAACATAGTATTATCTTAACAATACTACTGAAAAGAAAAATAATAATTTAGACCTAGGCGTAAAACTGATGAAACTTATACAAAATTACGAATTAGTACAAAAATATTTCACATATTTTCATAATTAACTTATAAACGTCGACAAACAAACCTTTGCTAAGTGCTGAAAGTTTCCTAGTTAAAAATTAACGTGCTTTCTTCTCGTTGCCAATCTAGAAAAGTGAAGAAAGGCAAATAAATAATGCCAGATAAGTGCATTTCATCGTTAGGAATATTTAAAAACTTAGTATGTATCACGGGCGCAGAGTTCTATCTAATACTTACAGACGATAATGATTTGACGCAACCGTCAAATTGACTCACAATAGTGTGAACACTCCGTGTTGACTCACTGATAGGAGAACACACACTAAATCTAACAATGATGCAGAAATGGTATGATAATGCTGAATGCAGAAATAGTAGAGATTTAAAAATTTGCATCTATGGAAATCCAGGTACCAGATCTCGAGAAAAATCCGAAATTTGGCCTCTGACGTAGTCTTCAAGGTCAAATGGAGGTCACGTAAAGTCAGAAGATCTATGAATGTTAGAAACGTGAAAAGTGATGTCTGGAAGTGTTTCAGACTGTAGCAGTTGGAACGTTATAAATTTTTGGATCTGAAGGGTCCTTCGAGGACAAAAGTCAAATTTAGATCTACTGGTGTTAGAGAGCTAAAAATTTGTCCCTGGTGGTATTCTTTGGCCGTAGATCTCAGAAATGTGAAATTCTGTATGTATTGGGTCCTTCGATGTCAAATGTCAAATATAGATCTACTGGTGCTACAAGGCTAAAAATTGGTGTCTGGGGTTGTTTTGAGTCGTAAACCTCAGAGATGTTGTCAAATATTGTATGCGTGGGTCCTTCGGGATCAAAGGTAAAATTTCTATATACCTCTTCTGGAGAGCTAAAAATTAGTTAATAGGACTATTTCAGACAGTTGTTCTACTATTAAATGTATTTCTGTATTAAGAAAAACCTTCAGAGTCATTACACTGATACCTTGGCGTTTTATTTACCGAAAAATATATCCATATAATATCCTTCTAACGTGTTGAGACCTATACATATGCAGGAACTTGAGCTGCAATTTCGGTATTTTGCCCAACTAAGCTGACATGACATTGGCTCTAAACTGGTCCCTGACAACTGGTTCCTGACCAACCATCGAGTTCTCCCACTGCTATATGTGAAACTTTTATAAGTGTGCGGACCAAAATAATTGATACCAGAAGATCACTGGTTCAAATAAGCAAATTGGGTCCAAATTCATTAAAAACATAGGTACTATGGTCCAGATTATTATTCAAACCAATATAAGCATCTGATTTCTGGTTGGTTTCATAAAAGAAATCCCAACATGGAAAAAAAATTAATAAAAACGCATCCAATATGAACTTGAAATTGCTTTTATAATTTTTTTATGTCTTCCAGTAAAGATAAAAATCTCTACTGAAAAACGTAATTTTATAAGTACAAAAAACAAGAAATAATTTTTTGAAACAGATATATCTGCTAGCAAACCTGTATATTGTGTTTAAAAAAACAATGTTAAAAGAGCTATTTTTATACATTTAAGCAATTCTTTTAAAGTTCGTGTTTGAATTCCGTTTTACGATATAAGAATTTAAACAACTGTAATCGTAAATTGCAGCTCGTTTGAAGCAAACACATACCATGAAAACCATCTACTCGTAGTAAAACGGTGGTTTGATTGTTTGGAGTTTTATGGCGCATCAGAAACTCATATATAATAATGCTCTAAACAAGAAAAATAACGGGGGTAAAGGACAGGAAACCCAAAACCAAAATTAAAAGCAAAGAATAAAACACTAGAGGAAACAGCAATAAAGGCAATAAAATTGTAAAATAACTATGGGCAGAAAAAACCTTTCGAAAAGGAACCATACATTTTTCTGACATTTATTCTAAGTAGGTGCAGAAAATGTGGAGTTTTCAGCACTTGATTCTTTACATAGTAATTTCCAAACCACTTTTGACTACGAGTAGATGGTTTTCGTGGTATGTGTTTGCTTAAAACCAGATACAATTTACGATTACAATTATTTAAATTGTTATACCGTAAAACGGAATTCAAACAAGAACTTAAAAAAGTTATTTAAATGTATAAAAATTACTCTTTTAACAATGTTTTTTAAACACAATATACAGGTTTGCTAAAAAAACATATCTGTTTTTTTTGTACTTATAAAATTGCAATGTTTTTCGGTAAAGATTTTTGCAACGTGTTGGTCTTTGCGGGTTAAAAAATCATCAAATCCCGTGATGCAGATTCAATTCAGCTTCGACTTTTTGGCAGAGGATCCAGTATCACTCTTTCCAGCTCTAGTTTAGGTTTCCAAGGAACTTCAAAATGATCAATAAAAAGAATGAAAGTATATGAAAATAACAATTTAGAAATTTAAATGACACATGGGTGGTCTTATCGTTTCTCAGAGCATTAATTCCAAAAAAAAAAATGAAATGCTACTTTAAACTTCATTTCAAAATCATTTATAGCAAAAAGTTTAATCTCAAACGAAATAACCCGCGAAAGAATCATATCGCATAGCTTAATGTTCTGAAGTTCGAATCTTTAATTTTTTTCGAAACAAAAAGCAGAATGAATCAAAGCACTCCAACAGATAACAAAAAGCAGAATGAATTAAAGCACTCCAACAGATAACAAAAAGCAGAATGAATCAAAGCACTCCAATAGATAACAAAAAGCAAGCTTGAGAAATAAGTAATAAATATTTATTCTTAATTTTAAATTTAATTTTGTATATATCTCGAATAGGGTTTGGTGTTTTACCTCTTAGAGACACCTTTTGGCACAACAAAGGGCTAAATGGGCTAGTTCACAAGGACTCGAAAGGTTCAGTGAAAATTGGGGAAAGGGATCCATTGGACAGCTGCTCCAGTTAGAACCATCCAGCGTGTTCTTTAACAAGCAAAGAGTGTGTCTCCCTTTCACATGGGGTAACGGCTTAATGTTTCACCCCACGGACTACGGCTTTGAAAAGCAAAGAACACTCACAAAAGGAACTTTCCTTCAGACGTTCCTTTTGTGACCGAACACAGTTGGGGTTTAGAGGATAGAAATGAGAACTAGAGGATAGAAATCCACACAACAAACCCCACCTAGAATTAAGCTGTTGTTACCGACACAATAATTGTTTTATTTTTCTTTTACAATTAGGATTTTCTGTATCCTGCGTTTCATCTTCGGTACTATTGGGGTAATTCATAGGTTTGTGCATATTATCGTCTACTTGAGAAATGATTATTATAATATAAATAACGGACGCAGCGAAATATAAACCTCAATTTCAATAGTTCGTAGCCATCGCCGTCAAGTTGTTCGATTACTCTTCGACGTTATGTTTGGTTCTTGGAGGTGAAAAAACTCCAGGCATCAGTTTCGACTTTCTGAAATGTTTCGAACCGTCTACCTCGGAGGAAATGAACCATAGAGCGAAAGAAGTGAGAGTCGGCAGGAGCTAGGTACGAATTACACACTGGGTGAGGAAGAGTATCAAATGCCAATTCTCGAAATTTTTCTTTGGTCAGAAGTGAAGTGCGCGGTTTTGCGTTGCCTTGTCGGAGGAGTATCTGATATCTGTTTACCAATCATGGGTAGCACTGAAGCATCACAGAGTGCCAAGCTACAGTTCTGCTGAGTAGAGGTCGCACTAATGGCACTTTCATCGGGGACAAGTTAAAGTGCATTACACCCTGTTGTACTACACCCCAAGTTTCACAACATTGCCTTCGTTCCGAATCGTAATTTCTCTCTTTGGAATCGGAATCTGTTTGAAACAGGAAGTGCCTGGATCAAATCACTGCTTCTGGGTATTCGGATTGTCGAAAAAGATCCATTTTTCATCGCACTATGACCATAGCCATTCGCTTGATGAAACAGCACTCCTGCAGACTTAGATACGACGGTTTGCTTGTTCAATAGACAGTTCATGTGAAACATTTCAGCAACTCCTCGCTGACTTACAGATGTGTTACAGATGCCGCAGAGTTGCTTGTAAGGAGTCAATTTTAGACCAGAACCTGCGATTGCTTGTTAATCGATCAGCTTCAACAGCGTGGAACGGAATGTTGCAAACTACCGATATTGGTCGTCCTGATCGCGGCTTACTTTTTGGCAGGGGAGTACTAATAGAACCCTGCAGCACTACGATGCGTAAAAAACCCACGGTTGGGGAGACCGCTCCAAAATAAAATATTAAAAAATTTATTTATGAAACCTTTATGTATGAGTATTAAAAGAAACAGCCCGGATTTTTTTTTCTACAGCTTTGAACCAATAATAAGGATGGTGAACAATCAACTTAGTTTTTCCTACTAGATATTCCTCTTCTTGCTGCCTTGGACCAGAACTCATTGACTCAAAACCCTTTTTTAGTTCTTTAAATAATATAATTTGCACGATATGTTCAAACTTTGGGTAAATGTTTCATAGACATTTAGTATAAAACTAAGATAATCGCTTGAATAAAAGAGTACCACATATATATCTTATGCAACAAAATGTAATAATTTTGGTTTTACTAGAGTATCTGAAGGTTCTAAAATTTAAATCAATAAAAAATACAGAAAATCTTAAAACAAAAATATTAATATATAGTCTAATAAAATATCAGTAATTTAAGGCTAATAGATTTTCCCAAAAGGGTCCCCGAGATATTTCTTGAGCGTCCCTCTCCCCCAGATTTTTCGGTATGTGAAGTTTCCCGGCTAGTGTCACCCCCTTTATACTTCTTGAACCAAACTCGGGAAGCACAAATGGAGATTGCCCCCTCACCTTTCACTTTGCATATTTCTCGGGCCGCATCTGTAGATTTTAATCCTTATTTTCCAGTAATGACGTAAAATTGGACGAATTTCAATACCTAACTCACTCATTGTACAAAGTTTTTAAGGATGGAAACCAAGACGCTGATACTTGTAATAGTTATGGACTAACGAGTGGACTTTATACTTTCCCTTCGTACAACTTTCAGAGGTAACCGTACACAAGGTCACCGTACACATTTTGCATGGCGTAAAACGCATAAATTTATGAAACTCCCTAGTACTTGGGGTTGGATTAGCTCAGTCGGTAGCGCTCCCGACTCGTAACCGCAGTTTTCTGGTTCCAGCGGAGCCATCGTGAAGACCCTGGTTCCAAGTCACAGCTGTGCAAGCATTAATATTATCTCCGAACCCCCCCCCCCCCCTTTCCATTGGTGAAGATACCGATGGGCTTGGAAAGGTTGTCATCCAGCGGATGAGACATTAAGAGGTGGATACATGTCTATGACAGCCATATCTTATGCACGTTAAAGAACACATTCGACGGCTTTTATCGGAGGATCCCATCTGACCCCTAACAGCCATCCAGTGGGTCTCCTTCTTCTCTCAAAGTTTTTGGGGTACTTGTGATCTTGCCATTTAGCCCATTGTGTGCAAAAAGTGTTGCTCAGATGTAAAACAGCCGAAACAACTACTCTGAACTGCCTTTAATCAAAAGAAAAAACCCTCGAAATAGCTGAGTACATTTGTGCTGTAGCTCATAAAGATTAAATTCAATTACAATCACTGCCAGAAGAAGTCTGAGTACCAGTGATCTACATACAAGTATATCCAAACGTTATCACGAATCTTCCAACCATCTCAAGAAGAAAGAGCGAATTCGTCCAACAGTCGAGCTCACCTGTGTTCCATTTCGTTCAAAGACGTTTCTGTCTTCTACCCCCTTTTTCTTTCTGCTCATGGTCTCATCCTGCTGGGTTCGTTAGAGAGGACGGTGTCTGACCTGGAACAAAGCCATATGTAGGGATTCTGAGAAGGACGCCAAATGTAACACACATTCTCACCTGTACTTTTCAACTGGCATTTTGTAGCGATTGCATAATCTTATGAAGATAGATGAAACGCAGACTTTACGGACTCGCAGTTGGCACCTAAAAGCAAATTCGGGAATAATGACAGTGCTGTAAAATTGGCTTACGCTATACTAGAAAATTGTGTTATAAATCTGTTCGTCTCATGCTCGTATTTATAGTATGTCTCAGAATGAAATTTGTTGAACTGACATGGCTTCATTCCTATGTACGAAATATGGTCCATGTTGAAAACTAAAAATCTGAAATTTGCATCAGATAACGATCAGGGCATATGAGAAGTGGTAAAGTAGGTGTAAAAGATACTGGTGATACGCGTATGCGAGATGAGACTCACAGACAGAGAAGTAGGCAGGTACGGTATTGCTACAAGATCCATAAAATAAAAGAAATCTCAATAGCACAAGAATCTTTTAATGCAAATAAATATAATTTCTTTTACTTAGATAAATGCAAATCTTTTAAAAATAACCAGAAATATCACAGAAGAGTTAGCAGTAGTGTGTTACAAAAGTGTAACTAAAAAGTGTAACTAAATTAGGGGTTTTAGATATAAAACAGTGCTTTTGTTTTTATTTTTTTTTCGTTGAGGGAATCTAAGGACATTTTGTGTATAGTTTTTGTAGCAAAGTTAAATTAGGCAAATTATGGCGAACAACTGGACCAATTGTGATTCTAAAATAGTATCTAATTGCAAATGGCCTTCGATTCGATTAAATCAAAATCGAAACAAAATAAAATAATTGGATACCATTTCGTGTCGGATGAATCAGACACGGCTGAGATAATAGTCTCTGACGCTGAGATAATAGTCTCAGACGATAAGATAATAGAATACTCAGAGACTGAGAAAATAGTCTCTGACGATGAGATAATAGAATACTCAGAGGCTGAGAAAATAGTCTCTGACGCTGAGATTATAGTCTCAGACGTTGAGATAACAGTGTCTCAGACGTTGAGTTAACAGTGTCTCAGATGATGAGATAAAAGAATATTCAGAGATTAAGATAATAGAATTTCAGACAGATGGATAGAGTACTCAGAGATCTACTCAAACAATAGAGTGCATAAAAATACATACTAAATAAAAAAATTTTCCTCATTACACTCGTTCCGGGCCCATCAAATAGTTATCGATTCTGCCAACGAAACCATTGAAATATATTTTGGGGACCACGAAGTGAATTTGCAAAGATTTTTGAAAAAATCTTAATAGTAAGTGACCAGATGGCTCTTGTAGGTCTTGAGGTAATAGTAATCTTCTCTACAAAGCGAATTTTGCAGTGCTGCATCTCTACAAGAATGGGAGTGTAAAAAGATGAGCCCATCTAGCTTTTTTTCTTTAATACATTTTTTGTTGATCTAATTTGTTATTTTTGTTCATAGGTCTCAAAAATTTGATTTCGATGCTTATACTACGCATCAGGGACGTATCCAAGTACGGGCCTATCGGTCCAAGGCTCTTCAGAAACCTTTAGTGCAAATAGATAAATTTTTATGCCGTAAGATGGATAGGCAATCCGAAATATCACAGAACAGTAACAGGACGAGTTACAAAAGTGTTGCTAGAGTAGGGGTTTTACGCATTTATATGGGTTTTTCACCACCGTAGAATTTAAGATGGCATTTCGTTTAAGGGACATTTAGTGTATTTCTTGTAGCAAAGGGAAATAAAATAAAGTGCTGTGCCAAAATTAGCTAACAACTCAGACCAGTTGTGATTCCAAAGCACTACATAATTTCAATTGTCTTTTGATAAAATCAGTTCAAAATTAAACCATTTTGTCTCCGAGTGATTAGCGCGCTTGACTACTGATCTCAGGGACCTGGGTTCGAGCCCCGGGTAAGGCATGCATGTATGTGTCGTTTTCCTGCTGAGGTCCCGTCGTCCTCACATACCTTCTACTATGGCGTATAAACTGACAGTAGGAAACAAGCAATCAGAGTTCTAAGCTTCCTTCGATTGGCGCCACACATGCACTCATCCATTTATCGGAAACAAAGTGTTGGATGATTCATCAGACCATCTCACATGCCTCCACTGATCAAGTCTCTACTGCTTTTTGCTATTTTTTTTGCCACTTATGCTTTTTGCACCACTGGGTAGAACGACGATGTGCGTTGACAGGTGTGATTTTAAAGTGCAAATTGACCGTGATATCCAGCTCTATGAAGTTCTCAACGTACTATTTTTTACGAAACTGGCCCCTTGCATCCTACGTTGAAATCCGTGCACAATTGATCAGGTGTTACTAACTGTTTCGCTTTGCACTAACTCTAGAACGTCCCGATGTATGCGCTTTTGCCCACTATTACCTTTTGCAGATGATGCCCTTTAAATTATCATTCGGACACGACCTTGGAAACTGTTCCTCGTGAAACATTAGTGAGTTTTGCTATCTTAGTGATCGAAGCTTCTGCCAAACTCGCTGCAACAATCATGTCCTTTCGAAATCGCTAAAGTCTTCTCTAATAACTAATAAATTACATGCAGTTAAGTTGGGTTTGCTTTTATAGGCATTCAGCTAAACGTGCTGTGATGTTATTTGCATGTTTCATGCTTTCGTCAGTGGCACGCAGATGCTGCTGTTTAACATAATCCGAAGTCTTTCCGCAAACTTTGGTGTTTCCTTTCTGTCCATTACCTGTATGCATCTATTTTAAGAATTAAAAATGACATAATTAACCTTCCTGGTGTTACGCATTTATCCTTCTCTCTGCTTTGTAAGTACCACAGTAAGGCTTAAGCAATAGTCGTGTGGGATACTACCACGCCAGTATCGCTAGAGGACACATAGCTGAGGTCGGGAGAACACTTTCCAACTACCTTGAGGGAATCGCATTTAACTCATAGCTAACGTTATGAAACAAAAAATCTCAGTTAAAGACAGTTTTGTTATTTAATAATAAGTAATCAGATCTTCTAACTGTGGCAGATAAACCGACAGGCTCCTGTCAGACCTCTGTGGCAAGCAACTGCTTAAGGGGGAATTTATTTATTTTTTATTAATAGTAGTTTATTACTAATAATATCACAGATTCAGTTTCATATCGATATAGAAGAACGATTATTTACACGCATTTTAAGTATATAAATGCATTCTACTCGTTTTGCAGGCTATTTTATAGGTCAGTGGTTCTCAACCTTTTATGTTATTTTGGAACGTAATATGGGGGTTGCTACAAGGTACCCTTTACGAAAAAACCTGGAAGCAATTGGATAATTTTCTGGGAAGTTACAAAGTCCCAAAATCAGTTTAAATCTCCCAAACACACTAGCATAAATCTAACTTCCTGACTTGACTCCTGCCAAATGCTAATTTTAAATTTTTCCGCATTCCACAAACGGTACACTCATTCACAGGGTGATGGACATTGCTTATTAGATGAAGATAAGATATTTTCCTATAAAAAGGACGGAGATAAATGAGCAGCTACGTTAAACTTATCTTGGTCTCTCATACGACATGCAGGAGGACATGACCGCTGGTGTAGTCAGATACATCTAACAGATCAAACCATGTACGAGGGGAGTTCAAACAAGTTCTTGACATGTATCTGCAGAACAAAATCCATTACACTTACCTCAACACAACTTTTACTGTACTCCCCTTCAGCATCTATGCAAAGTTGCAGACCTCTACGCCAATTCGGGAACGCTTGCTGGTACTCCTGTTGGGGAATATTCAGCAACTCTGAATGAACGCATTTTGCAAGTCTTGCACACTAGAAAATGGCTTCCAGGCAAGTTTCATTTTATTTTTTGGATTTTGGTTGGGTTCGGATGTTTTACCTCTGAGCGGCACTTTTTTTGCACACCATGGGCTAAATGGCCAGGTCACATGGACCCCGAAGACTCAGAGAAGGTTGGGGGAGGGGACCCACTGGAACAGCTGTTGGGAGACAGATGGTAGCCTCCCGTCAAGGCCATCCAGCGTGTTCTTTAACGTGCACAGGGTATGGCTCTCCCGCACAGGGGGCCACGGTTTAACGTCCCATCCGACGGACGGCGGCCTTTCCAAGCCCATCGGTGTCCTCTACTGACCGTGGGCAGGGTGGAGAATTTTGCGGAGATAAATCTCAACGCTGATCCAGCTGGGACTCGAACCTGGGAACTACAGATTACGAGCCTGGCGCACTACCGACTGAGCCACCGACTGCCCCTTATTTTTTTAAATAACCAAAATTCGCATGGTGCAAGATCGGGTGAATATGCAGGATGGGATACCTGATTCTTTTCTGCTCCAGATTGCAATAACTGCCAAATTTTGTGCGCATTGGCATTGTAATGAAGAAGAAGAACCTTGACACTCCTGTTGTTGAACGCTGCTCCTCCCTTAACCATTTAGCACAAAACAATGTTGGTGTAGTATTAGCCATTTTCAGTCATTTTTTCAGATAAGGTGTCCACAGCTACACTCCTTGGTAATTGAAAAAAATTGTGAACATCTCTTCCTTGAGTGAAAGTCTTGTCGGAGGATTTGGGGAAAGCAGTTCATTTTCCGCAACCCAAACATAGTTGTTGATCTTTCTGGGAGTTGTATAATAATAAAACCACATCTCATCACCTGTGACAATGTCTGTTAACCATTTGGGGCCGCTAGGTTCAAACATTGACAGCATCTCCTGGCATGAATTGACTCTAGCAGTTTTTTGCTGTTCTGTCTGTTTATGGGTTACCCATTTGGCACAGATCTTTCTGAACTTTAAATGTTCATGAATTATTGTTTCCACACTGCCAATCGATACCCAGACATCTAAACACATTACCTGAACAGTGATATGCGGGTTTTCCTAAACAAGATCACGAATAGCAGCGATGGTTTTCTTGTTCACGGCCTCCTTCGGTCTTCCTGCACGAGAGGGATCTTGGAAACTCTGCCGTCCTTCTCTGAATTTGCGCATCCATCCCGTAACAGTGCCATATGTACAGGCATGATCCCAATATACTTATGATAAATCGACTTGTATTGTTTTTGCATTGTCCGGAAGCTGCATCCTTGTGAAAATGTAAAATCTTTCTCAGTCTTTACTGGGCTCCATAGCAAAAACGTGCAGATTTCGCAAACCGAATTTTGCGTGCTACCAGCGAAGAGAGAAATGATGATACGGCCTTTAATTTTAACACGTAATGACAAGAATCAAATGGTAGTTCAGTGGATGACGCTGATGAAATGTCATCCGAGTTTCTAGAACCTAGCCAGTAAATTATTATGCCTAGGTAATTGTGTTTCTTTTCTGAGATTAAAGTTTAGCTTAGTTTCACTATTCTAGTGTCTCGGATAGTTTTTTTGCCTTGTGTATACTTTTCTACAGACTTTACCTTTCAAAAATTAATTCTCTTTCACATTTCGATATTGGGAAAATATTACCCAATATCGAAATTTCGATATTTAAAAAAATAACCAAAATAACACGTAATGACAAGTTTAGAAAAGCTTTCAAACAAGTCGTAGCTCGTTAACTTCGGAGGAACAAGTGCAAATCTACAAACACGTGTCAAGAACTTTTTGAACGCTTTTCGTAAGACGCGTTTTTTTTTTTGTTCTTTCCTTTCCGATGAAGAACACTACTAGTTTCTACGAATTTCTTATGTCATTTATGATGCTGCTAGCGAATGGTGAATCCTTGCTCTGTGTGAAAATTTCTCTCTTCTTGCAATATTCGATTTGGTTTTAAAAAAACCAGCCTAAGCTGGTAGCTTTCTCCTGTGGACTTACCATTTTAAATCTGACCCATTTACACGGCACCAGCGCATCTAATAAATATTAGAGCAAAAACTCATTAAAGAAATCAACTTCTTGTATTGGATTATCAAATTCAGTATACCGTATGTCTCTAAAATATTTTTTAAGTCAGTTTTAAAATTTTCTAGATATCAGATCACGAGGACATCAAGGGCTCAGAGTTTGGTTGGGAACCCACTGAACAGGTGTTAGGAGACAGAAGAAACCCTCCAGTCAAAGCCATCCAGCGTGCTCTTTAACGTGAACAGGATATGGCTCTCTTAAATAAAGAGACATGGCTTTACGTTCCATCCGACAAACGCGGAATTTCAAGCTCATAGATGTACTCTTTCTAGAGGAAGATTCACGGACGACTGTCCGTGAATCTCAATGTTGGCGCAGTTGGAACTCGAAAATGGGAAGTATAAAATTCGAGCTTAGCGTGCTACCTACTGAGCCTCAACCCCGATATTACCAGGTTTAACTCTTTTAAAATCCCAATTATCTATCCATCTCTTTTTTTTTTTTATCGTGGAAGGCATTACCATGTCTATCCTCCCCTAAGGGTATGCGAGTATGATTTTGCATTTTATAGAAGTAGGATATCAATTGTATACCCCAGAGATTTACAGTTCTATTATTAAGAAAGTGCTTGTATCTTTGATCTCATACCTTCTAGGAATAAGATATCAATCCTATGTTACAAAAAATTTCGCATGAAAATATCTACAAATGATTTAATATCGTACCATTTCACAAAACTCTGGAGAAAATATACTTACTAAATGTACAAAAAGTTTATTTTCAGAGAGGCACATATAAATTATCCTTGGGCCGCTTACTTGCAAGGAGGTCTGATAGAAAGAAACCTGTTAGTACGAGATGCTTTAGAAATTGTCGCATGTGTAGGCGAGACTTCAGAAGAAAGATACACTAACCTTGGAAAAAAATTCTCTGGGATTCCATCTTGGTTCCTTTAGTACTCAATAAAAGCCGAGCGTAAGTACCCTAACCGCTCGGCGACCAAGTATATTAAGCATCATTAATCGCAGCCCTTGGAACAAAGATTCTTCTCAGAAGTTCCTCTGCTGATCGGAACTTCAGCCACCACCATTAACCATTCAACCCCTTTAAAAAACAGCTAGGCTTTCCTCTCTGCATATTGCTCCAATATGAAAGGTTGGTGAAACCCCCCCCCCCAAAAAAAAAAAAAAAAAAAAGTAGAATTAAAGTACGTGCGATGGCTTTTGTGCAGTATCTATTCGACATAAGCTCAACTGGGGAAATCAAAGCATTAAATAAAATCCCAAGTGGTAATTTTTCCAACCAAAGAAATCTAAGGGTGAAGAAATTCTAGAAAGAAGACTCCAAATACAAGTTAAAAAAACAATCAAGCTAGTTTAGATGGTCAGTCCTTTCAGATCAGTTGTAAGCAAAGTAAAAAACAAAGCACAAAGTTTACACAGATGACATGATCAATAAATCAAATAGGTTTGGCAGATTCAAACCTTAGATCTATTTCGTTTCCCTTTAGAAGAAATAATATTTCGTACAGAAAAAAAGTAGTTTGGACATCATAAGAACCACACCTTACCGATTCTAAGCTTTATCACACAGGAATTGGTCAGAGTTTTGCTTCCAGTCCTTCTAAAGTAGTTTCTTTCCCTTCTAATTGGGAGCGGGGGTGGCTCAGTCTGGTAGCGCGCCAGGCTCGTAATCTGTAGTTCCCAAGTTCGAGTCCCAGCTGGGTCAGCGTTGAGATTTATCTCCGCAAAATTCCCCGCCCTGCCCGCGGTCAGTAGGGGACACCGATGGGCTTGAAAAGGCCGCCGTCCGTCGGATGGGACGTTAAGCCGTGGCCCCGTGTGCGGGAGAGCCATACCCTGTGCACGTTAAAGAACACGCTGGATGGCCTTGACGGGAGGCTACCATCTGTCTCCCAACAGCTGTTCCAGTGGGTCCCCTCCCCCAACCTTCTCTGAGCCTTCGGGGTCCATGTGACCTGGCCATTTAGCCCATGGTGTGCAAAAAAGTGCCGCTCAGAGGTAAAACAACCCAACCTTCCCTTCTAATTGAATCATGTTCCCAGGCTTTCACTGTAATAAAATCTAGGGGGAGAATTATTAAAATGAAAGACTGGCAACAGAGGATGAAATATTTGAGCAAAATGAACAGAAATGTCAAAGTTAAAAACTGAACAAAAACATGTGGTTTAAAATTATTGAATAAACAAAAAAAACATGTGATTTTTCTGTTAGGGAATCCTCTTACTACTTCAAAATAAACCAAAATGTTTCAGTGAACTTGTCAGTAGGAAATGCAGAACGTAAGGAAAAAAAACTATAAAAGTTGGCCTACTTCCATTTTTAACTGCACCGTTGGAGGCAATGAGAACAGGAGAGCTTAATTTTGTCTGTAGCCAATGACTGTTAAGGAGACGAATGCGGTCACTTGGGAATCGTCCCCGATTTCCGACAAAGCTCAGGTAGAGGGCGCGTAACTTTCATAAACTCATTCATTCCAGTCTCATTCCTTATTCGTTGCCAGCTGAAAAGTCATTCAACAGTTTTCTGCTATTAAATAGTTACGAACATCTTTGACATTAAGTGGCACAAATCAATGTCTATAATAATTTTTTACCTTTTGCAGACCAGGTAAAAAAAATAAGTATAGTAAACTTCCGGTTATCCGGTACCCAGACATCCGGAATTCTAATGCAACAGGCACAAATTTCAAATTGAACATGGTACGGCGTTTTTTCATAAGAAAAGACATAAGAAATTGATTCACGAAAACTACTAAAACTAATTTTACGTCTTTTTCACTCTCGACATCAGCTGCTGTTCAAGAATCAAATGGTAGTTCAGTGGAGACGCTGATGAAGTGTCATCCGAGTTTCTAGAACCTAGCCAGTAAATTATTATGCATAGGTAATTGTGTTTCTTTTCTGAGATTAAAGTTTAGCTTAGTTTCACTATTCTAGTGTCTCGGATAGTTTTTTTTTGCCTTGTGTATACTTTTCTACAGACTTTACCTTTCAAAAATTCTCTTTCACATTTCGATATTGGGAAAATATGGTACTACCGATAATAAAAGTATCCGTCGGCCATAATTACAACTGTCTCCATGGCGGTTTTCAGTGAAGCAATTCCCGAACGTTTTGTTAAGTACAAGATTTAGACATTCATTAAGTGTGAAACTACATATAAAAACATTTATATTTATATTTACATTTGTATTAAATAATAATAAATACCTCCTCAGGGCGCTTGACTACTGATCTAAGGGACCTGGCACGAGCCCCGGGTAAGGCATGGATGTATGTGTCGTTTTTCTGCTGAGGTCCTGCCATCCTCTCAGACCTTCTACTATGGCATATAAACTGATAGGCTCCTGTCAGACCTCTTTGGCAAGACAGCTGCTTGACGGGGTATTTATTTATTTTATTTAAGCAGCTGCTTGCCACAGAGGTCTGACAGGAGCCTGTCAGTTTAATACGCCATAGTAGAAGGATCTGTGAAGATGGCGGGTCCTCAGCAGATTTTTTACCAACTGCACGCGGTGAGGTTAGGCAACGGAGTTTGCAACCTCCTTTAAGCAGCATATTGTGCAGAGAGAGACTCCGTTGGTTTGGCCATGTTGCCCGTATGAATAATTATAGATTGGCGAATAGGGTATGAACAGTGTGCCTAAAGGCCTCAGAAAGAAGGGGAGACCTAGGATGCGGTGGGCAGACAATGTCAAACAGGATCTTGTTAGAATTGGTGTGCAGTGGCCAGATTAGTAGATGTAGCTCAGGATAGACTTGCTTGGAGAACTAAATTGCACGGTCTGGTTGGACCTCCGTATCCCATGGCTGCTTGAGGATGATGATGATGATGCACGCGGTGTTTCCAGGTGGTCACCCTCCTGGGTACTGACTGCGCCCAAAGCTGTTTAACTTCGGTGATCGGACAAGAACCGGTGTTTTCAACTTGAGGGCATTATAATTCATTTTTATTATCATTGTTTTTAACTGCATTTTTGTTTCAGCTAAGGCCTGAATACGATATTGTACCTACTGCATTTGGTTTCTATAAAAAATATGTCTCATGCAACCGGCAAATCCATCTAACCGGCAACCCCCATTCCCGTAAATGCCTGATAACCAGGAACATATTTTATTACGAATGAAATAACCTCACTTAGCGACGCATAAATAGTGAACATAGCACGGGATATTTGAATATTTTGAAGATTTATTCATGATATTTTGCAGGAAGAAAAAATTTCGCATAATGGCAGGCTTGTGCGATATTTTGTTAAGAATTGTTCCTAAGAGGGATGGTTCGGGCTCAATTCTTTGCACCGCGCTCACCCAAGATCAGAAGTTATTGAGCCCGAGTCCGCCAGAGTCCCAAATATTTCGACAATTGTTGAGCCCGAGCCCGTTTAGGGTAAAGCATTCTCTGACACATCATAAAACATATTGTAGCTAATCGTTAGAGAAATGCATGTCGCTAATAATTTATTTTATACTTATTAATTGTAATCGTTTTGTGACAAAATTAAAATGTTCGTGCAATTTGGAACGAAAAATATTTGAAATACTAATAGCTGAAACTAAAAGTTTGATTATAAACGCAATAAGTCATTCATTTATTAAAAAATCTATAATAGACACGGAAAAAATAACCAAAAGCAGCATGATGTGTATTTTTAAGTACTAAAGACTGATTAAAAGGTTGAAATTATAATTTAAAAAATTTTACTTATTTTTTTTTCAAAATTACAAAAAAAGTTAAAAATTTAAATTACTCTGAGACGGACGAACCCGAAAGCATTTTTAATTCCTAACATTTGCGATCCAGTGTCCAGAGCTGGTTTTGTAATTGTTAATTTTTTTTTTCTTTTACAGCGATGTTAGGGGAAGAAAGTTCACACTCAACTATTTATGCACGTCCATTGCAATATATTCATAATTTTTTTTATAAAAATGTAGTGATTTTAAAGGAATTTAAATTATGCAATGTGGATCTCTTTTATTCGACATTGTTTATACTGCAGGATTTCTGGAGAAAATATTTTTTGTGAATAGATATGTGATTTGTGAATATATAGTGATACTATAATATGACGTCGCCCTACGAATCATAATTCATTCCTTCAGTAATAGTGACTAAGAAAACATACGAGGTTAAGTCAGAATATCAGTTTCTCTATTTAATTTCTATAGAGGGAAAAATATACAGAAAATATTCGCATATACGTGTATTCAGGGCCGGATCTAGAAGGAGGGGGGCAAGGGGCCCCATGCCTACCCCCTTCAGAATGCGATTGAGGGTAAAAGAGGCAAAAACAATTATTAAACATATTTATATTTTGTGCACTTTTCTCAAGATTTAAAAAAACAAACCGTAAAACGGAAGGGAAATGTTATAGTGCATTGAAAATTATGTCTCTTGGCTCCCCCCACCCCCGCCTTTAGATTTTTTAGGCTCGATTGTGTTTCTTGCCCACCCACCCCTCTCCTTGATTTTTTTTCTAAATCTGGGCCTGCATATATTTTTTCTCTACATAATCATCAGACTTATTGGGATAATTGTCTTAATATCAATCAGTTTGTTACATCCCTGCCGATAGGGGGCGGGGATGACTTAGTCGGTAGCGCGCCAGGTTCGTAATCTGTAGTTCCCAGGTTCGAATCCCAGCTGGATCAGCGTTGAGATTTATCTCCGTAAAACTCCGCGCCCTGCCCACGGTCAGTAGGGGACATCGCTGGACTTTGAAAGGCCGCCTTCCGTCGGATGGGACGTTAAGCCATGGCCCCCGTGTGCGGGAGAGCCATACCCTGTGCAAGTTAAAGAACACACTGGATGGCCATGACGGGAGGCTACCATCTGTCTCCTAACAGCTGTTCCAGTGGGTCCCCTCCCCCAACCTTTTCTGAGTCCTCGGGGTCCATGTGACATGGCCATTTAGCCCCATTGTGTGCAAAAAAGTGCCGCTCAGAGGTAAAACAACCCAACCTGATTCAAGTGATCTGCCATCTTATATTTAGACCTTTGTAAAGTAGAGTATAGAGACTATTTCTTTTGCAGCATAGGTTCTAGATAGGAAAACCATATGGTAAAGTCGAAAAAATATATATTTTTTTTCATTTTCTTGCTGAAAATGCAAAAACTTGAGAGGAAACTTTTATTTTAAAATACTAATGTATGTAAATTTGTTTATTATCAAAGATAATTTATTTTCTTAAAAGTAGTGTCTTTCATCAGCTCATAATTCATATAGTCCTCTTCGTAAGATTCATAATCAATACCGGGGAGGGGGTGGCTCAGTCGGTAGCACGCCAGGCTCATAATCTGTAGTTCCCAGGTTCGAGTCCCAGCTGGGTCAGCGTTGAGATTTATCTCCGCAAAATTCCCCGCCCTGCCCACGGTCAGTAGGGGACACCGATGGGCTTGGAAAGGCCGCCGTCCGTCGGATGGGATGTTAAGCCGTGGCCCCGTGGTCGGGAGAGCCATACCCTGTGCACGTTAAAGAACACGCTGGATGGGTTTGACGGGAGGCTACCATCTGTCTCCCAACAGCTGTTCTGGTGGATCCCCCCCCCCAACCTTCTTTGAGTCTTCGGGGTCCATGTGACCTGGCCATTTAGGCCCTGGTGTGCAAAAAAAGTGCCGCTCAGAGATAAAACAACCCAACCCTGCCGATAGGAAGGTGCATCTTGTTCCTGAAGACACTTTGTGAGTTTTCCGTTTTGCGCGGCGTCATCCCATCAACTTTCAGGGAGTTCGTTCCTCCTTTTCGTAAGGGTTGTTATCGCACCAGACTTGCTCAAAGTCCACTTTCTCACCGAGGGAAGGGTGAGGGTTAGCCGAAATAAATCTCAACTTTGGCATAGCGGGACTCGAACCTGGGAACTGCATAATATGAGCCTAACAGGCCGAGTGGTTAGAGCGTTTGTCTACTAATCTAAGGGACCTGGGTTCGAGCCCCGGGTAAGACATGGATGTATGTGTCGTTTTTCTGCTGAGGTCCCGACATCCTCTCAGACCTATCTACTATGGCATATAAACTGACAGGCTCCTGTCAGACCTCTGTGGCAAACAGCTGCTTGAGGAGATATTTATTTATTATTTATTTTATTTATGCTACCGACTGAGCTGCCCCCCACCCTCTAATATTTCCGCTGGCCCATTGTTATATTATACATAAACAACAACTATAATGCTAAAGCAAAATTTCATTTCTGGAAGAGGTCCTCTGGAGGCTTTGTGTTTCTGGTATCTATTGCTGAAAGTTACACCCCTGATCGAATGAGGCCCATTTGAGTTGTTTTACGTATGAGAGGCATTTTTGTGTACGCAATGAGGTAACTAGTCAGGTCACAAGGACACCAAGGCCTCAGAAAGGAGGGCTAAATGAGCAATGGAAAGTTGCCTTTCCAAGCGCTTCAGTGTCCTCTTTCTCAATTAGAACAGAGAGGACATTGGCGAAGAAAATTTCAACGCAGGGACAATGGGGGATTGTGAGCTCGATGCACTACCTACTGAGCTTCTAAAATTACCAAGGGAACTCAAGTGATATTCATTAGGTTGTCCCGTGTCCTCCTTTGGATAAATCTGAACAGAATGATACATCACCCACAATACCACCCGCACCACCTTTTATATGTAATAATGAATCTTTAAGATCTGCATTCTCCAATTTCCAATAATTTAAATATCCATCGTCGGAGGGCTCTAAATATGGGAAATGACAAAATTTTCAACGAATATTGCAAATGTTCTATTCATGTTAGTTATTTAACATGTGGTTGTATCGTTGTGGTTCGAGTCTCACCCCCCCCCCCATTTAAATGTCTTTGTTTAGTGAACAGTATGCTAAAATTATCAGCGATTGCTTGTCACCTAAACGTTTATAGTGTGCCATTTTGCATAGTGCAGGCAGGGACCAGATATAGGAAATTTTTTCGAGAGATATGTGATATTGAATTGAGTTGTATCGGACTTGAATGACTTTTCTGTGATTTTTTTTCAGCTATTCTCAAAACGCATTATTTTTTTTTTGGGGGGGGGGGACTCAGAAAGTCATTCCTGTCCAGTTCAGTTCAGCATTTGACCCCTTCCCCCCAATAATTATTACCTATGTGTATTTTTTTCTCCCTGTTGGAGTAGTATTTTGAAATACTCTTCGTCAAAAGTATGTATGATATAGAAGTTTACTATATTTTTCGACTCCGACTTATAAATTTATATTAAATTATTATAAATGACTTACCCTTCCTAAATTATCACTTGGACAGATCTTTTTTTGGTTATAATAATTAATTTACAATATTATTATATATTATATGACGTATATTTCTTGTAAAATGTATTGTTAAAAATCACCGAGACGACTGCTGATATCGAACCAGGGACCTTAGTATTGTAAGGAAAAACGATATTACACTGACATAAGCCCCACTGTTAGGTTACGTTGCTAAAATGCATCATTAGTATTTACTGCCGGATCTTGAGGGAGGGGGAGCAAGGGGGATTGGATTGGATTGTTTTACCTCTGAGCGGCACTTTTTTGCACACCATGGGCTAAATGGCCAGGCCACAAGGACCCCGAAGACTCAGAGAAGGTTGGGGGCGGGGACCCACTGGAACAGCTGTTGGGAGGCAGATGGTAGCCTCCCGTCAAGGCCATCCAGCGTGTTCTTTAACGTGCACAGGGTATGGCTCTCCCGCACACGGGGCCACGGCTTAACGTCCCATCCGATGGACGGTGGCCTTTTCAAGCCCATCGGTGTCCCCTAGTGACCGGGGCATGGCGGGGAAATTTTGCGGAGATAAATCTCAACGCTGACCCAGCTGGGACTCGAACCTGGGAACTACAGATTACGAGCCTGGCGCGCTACCGACTGAGCCACCCCCGCCAGGGGATCAAGGGGGCTATTGGGGCCATGTCCCCCCCCCCCCCTTCAGAATGCTAGTAAGGATAATAGAGGCAAAAATTACACTTATTTATATTTCATGTGTTGTTGAAGAATTTTTTAAAACCTGTGAAATGCAGGAAGAAATGCTATACGGCATTGGAAATCCACTCTCTTTACAATTTTCCAACTCGTTTGAATTCCTTGCCCCCCTCGGTTTTTTTCTACATCCGGGCCTGTTAGTATCCATTGTAAATAAAATGTTCAATACATTGCTTTATTTTCATGTTTAAATATGTTTCCTAAACTGTTCGTACAGTCGCTCAAAAAAGTATCCGAACACTATGGTTGAGTACAGAATTCAGAAAAAATATCTGGCAACGATTTAATTAGAAATTAGTGATCTGGCAACCTTCGTGTCACGTGACGTCTAATTCTCGATTTTCAGCAATATTCTTTTAATTTTCACAGAGTTATTTCGTTGGAAACAGCCAACGTTGCTGTTATTAACTCATTCTGAACATTTTCAAAATTAATTAAAAAACATAATTACAGTAATTTCGCATTTATTTTATTAAGCAGTTTGTTGTAACAATGATGAGTTAACTAAAAAGCTTATTTACAATTTAAGGAGCTTCGAATGCTACTTTTCATTTACATGACTTGCGAGTGTTCAGAAACATTTTTAAATACATCATAGCGAGCATCGGAATGGAAAATTTCATTGGCGATCAGCGATTTTCAACCAAGACTTTCTGCTTTCGTAGCCAAGTCACTCAACCACATTACGTGATATAAAGTAAATTTTACGAAAAAAAAAACGATTCGAATTAAATAATATCGAAGCAAAGAAATGAGACATACAAACGAATCAAGATGGCTTATTGTATCGCGACATCCGATTATTATAAAGAGAGATAAGTTTAATAATTTTTAACTCTTAATGTGTACCTTAAATTCAAGCTTAAGAGTTAATATATTCCGGGTAAGTCGACTTTTAAATTTTTACACGATTTTTTTAAGTGTTCGCAAAAGTTTATTTTTACGTCTTGCTATATGGTAGATCAATTCTTTTTTGTACACAATGGGATCAAAGGCCAAGCCCAAAGAACCCAAGAGCTCAGAGAAGAGTGGAGTAAGTGAAACCACTGGACAGCTATCCAGTGGGAAATGCCGATTCAAACGTTGGCAACCCTGCCTGTTCTTTGTTGGTGACGTGTATGTACAGCCGCTCAAAAATTACCATAGTGTTCGGATACTTTTTTGAGCGACTGTACCTAAATGTCTTGCCTTGGCAAAATAAAAAATTGGCAATCCCACTGGTACAGTTAAATAATAAAGATTTATTGTTAAAGAACAAGATCTTGGACTATTCGCTGCAATTAGTTGAATTGGCCAATCAAGTGTAACGGATCGGTTTGAACAACGGGAATCAGCCAATCATGTATCACGAGCCACTATAAAATGGAGATCTACCTGCTTGCAGTTCATTGCATTTTAGCGCATTTGTTTTCAACACAATATTTATTAGTTATTTTCTTTGCTTTGACGTCTGTCAGTTTGTAGACATTGAACATTTGATTTTTATTTTAAGACAGAAATGATTTTTTGGGTGGGTGGGGCTGAGAGTTATAGCTAATAGCAAGATATTAGGTTTAGTTTTCGAATCTCCGAATAGTTCGAAAATCCATTGCCAGATGGTTCAAAGCTGGAAACTGAAAATAAAAGAATATTGTAAACAATACACTCGGCGAGGAATTAAAAATTTTGCTGGTAAGAGTTTGGTGGGCAAGGAGTTTAAGAAACTCTTTCGTTTAAAAAAATAAATGGAAAATCTTTCTGGGTTGAATATGTATTAATAAAATATTATTTCTCGCAGTTTTCGAATCTTCCATTAGTTTGAATTTCGACCATCAGAAAGCGCTAAATTTGAGAAATAGCAAATTCTTTTGTCTATGACTATTCACTAGAAGTAATTGGACATTCTAGATAATTTTCCCATAAAATTACCGTTCTGGAGATATTTTTACAGTCTTACACATTCAAAAAGCACTCGACACACAGTATCAAAAATTTCAAATCTGGTCCAAAACTTAATTAGCCACACAGCCTTGCTGCGTAGCGCGAACTGCTGAAGCAGAGACTGTTCGTTTCCCGCCGCTTCCCCGGGCACGTGGTGATTTCGAGCACTTGCTGACATTTCGTCTGCTCTGAAGCTTGTATGTTATGTCCATTAAACCGTAACCGTTTCTCAAACGCAATTTTTTTTTGCATTTCTCGGTTGCTACTGATGATTACCTTGCTCTTTCTTTTTGCATCTCGAAATAAGATAATTTTTCCTTCTCCAGAGTAAGAGCAAAATTAAAACCAAGAAACGTTGAAACGAATGAAAGAGGCTTTTCTTTCTAAATCAGGAAAATTTTATGCTGACTTTAGAGGAATTCATGCAGATATAAATTCAGGGAGTAATTTTTTTTGCGAGGTCCATGTTTCGTCTTTACTGAATGTTCTATAGAGTAAACCCTCAACATTCGCAAGGTTACATTCTGCAAACTCTCACGAATATGAAATTCGCGGATATTGAGGCCATAATTCAATTGAAAATGGGGAATTAGAGTGATAGCTCGAAGAAACGTAATAGAGAGTAAATAAGTATATCTATGAGAACATAGACAAAAAAAAATCAATAAATAATGATATTATAATACGTATATTATACTACTAAACTCAATCCGCATTCTCCAAGGAGGACGTTTGAAACAAACTGTTGCTGTCCAAAGCAGATGATTTATAATGTAAAAAACTCTATGGTGGTCATTTGCTTTGCTATTCTATGTAATTCATTTCGAATTTCAATGTAAGCACGGGATTCTGTAAGTGTTCCCTTCTTAAATTTCAGGCTTTTCCCCCATTATAGGTCTCCGCAAAATTCCCCGCCCTGCCCACGGTCAGTAGGGGACACCGAGGGGCTTGGAAAGGCCACCGTCCGTCGGATTGGACGTTAAGCCGTGGCCCCGTGTGCGGGAGAGTCACACCCTGTGCACGTTTAAGAACACGCTGGATGGCCTTGACGGGAGGCTACCATCTGTCTCCCAACAGCTGTTCCAGTGGGTCCCCTCCCCCAACCTTCTCTGAGCTTCCGGGTCCATGTGACCTGGCCATTTAGCCCATGGTGTGCAAAAAAGTGCCGCTCAGAGGTAAAACAACCCAACCGCCATTATAGGATCGTATTCCATCACTTTGTCTATCAGCTCCCATTTCAGCTTTATTATTTCATTCGATTTTTGAGGTTGAGAGTAGCCATTGCAGCAACTTCTTCTACCTTCTCCCCATTAACGAGCTCGGCAAAGTCATCTTCAGTCAATTTCTTGGTATCACTTGATCTGTGACTCAATCTTGTATAGTACGCTATGAATGGTATAGGTCATTTATCGTACTTTTAATAGTGGCTTCCATAAATTGATTAATTAGATCTGCTGCATGTGATAGGAATATAGGTGTACATAAAAACTGTGCGTAAGAATAACAGTTGAAAATGGAGTCATACTTTTAATTCCTGAAATTATATACGAATACTGACACGTGGTAAAAAGATGAAGGTCAACTGAGATAGCCGAAGTGGATCAATGTGGAGTGTGATCAACTCTTACTGCTATGAAGGCATTTCAGCGATGTCACATTAATGTTGTTAAGCCTGTCCAGTAGCACTATGGAAGCAGTTGTCCATTGCTTCTCCACAGCACGTCGTAGCTCTGTGAGGATTGCAGAGGAGGTATTCAGGGGAGCAACTCGTTTTCCGAGAGCATCTCTTACATGTTCTATCGGATTTAGATGGGATGATTGGGTTGGGTTGGGTTGTTTTACTTCTGAGCGGCACTTTTTTGCACACAATGGGCTAAATGGCCAGGTCACAAGGACAGGGAGAAGAGATCCACTGGAACAGCTGTTGGGAGACAGATGATAGCTTCTCGTCAAGGCCATCCACTGTGTTCTTTAACTTGCACATGGTATGGCTCTCCCGCACACGGAGCCACAACTTAACGCCCCATCCGATGGACAGCAGTCTTTCCAAGCTCATCGGTGTCCTCTATTAACCGTGATCAGGGAGGGCTGTTCTGCGGATATAAATCTTAACGCTGACCCAGCTGGGACTCGAGCCTGGGAACTGCAGATACGAGAGTACGGATCGACAAGGCGACTATAGTGCAGATGGATTTATCTTCCTGTAGAAGGAAGATATCATCTATTTCGACAGCATGTGGTTGCATGAAGGTGTCCAAAATTACAGATTAGCTATGTAGCCTGTTGGAAGCCATACTAAAACCACTGTAGGTGTCTCGTTCTTGGATATTTGTCACATGATAGCATGTTCCTTTTTTCCTCCATATCAACTGATGCTGTGAATAGCTGTGAAGGCCAATTCTCGATCAGACCTTGAAGAGCATGTACAGCGATTGCTCCTGTGTTCAGTCAATATGATATCTCCATCAGTTCAGATGTCCTCCCTGAGGCGTCGGTTCACCGAAGCACACAATTCTGGCCACCTAGTGTACTCACTTTAAATTGATCTCAGCTAGTCATTGAATTTGAACTTTACGATAATCAATTTATATCAAATATTTTATGCATAAATAAAATTTATACTATTTGTAGCACAACCCCCCCCCCCCCCCCCCTCTGCATCGCAGAGATGGGCTCGAGATCAAAATTTTGATAAATACTAAGCCGCCGAGCCCGGTTACGGGAAACTTTTCTCTGATAAATCGAAAAACTTAAATATATAAATGAATGCTAATGAACCTCCATCTATCGGTACGTGCCTGGTTAGTAGTACATTTTCTTAACTATCAACGCAATGGCCAAGATCTAATTTAGATTTCAGAATAAAAAAATTGCACGCCCATTAAAAAAAGGCTCGTCGTCAGCGGCGAGGCCTGCATGGGAGCAATGAGAATGTGAGAGTGACTTATCAGCGTTCTCATGAGTCATTGGTAGATTGAGCTATCAATTACTTGTCAATAAGCCAAAGATATGATAGATCAACGATCATTGGTTGATTCCTCAACGAATGACAAGTGACTGCTAGCTCAGTCAACAAGTGATCTCTAAGAAACGTCGATTAGTCAACTGCGCAGTCTCCTTGTCTGAAATTCTTTCCTATCAGCTTTACTAATGAGCTAGGTTGTTGGCTGTACCTAAATCTGCCTTATATCCCTTGATTTAAATGTGCAAAAATTGGATTATGACACAAAATCAGAAAGGCATTATTTTACTTTAGATCCTTTAAGTGTAATTGCAATTTAGGTCTCATGATTATTTTAAACTGTGTTTCCGTTAACAGTGAGAACTAGAATATATGAAGGTGGGATAACAAACGCAGTGTAATTAGCTACTCATTGACTCTCACAGCATGGACAGATTGTTGGATTAGCCCCATTTTATTTTTTGTAGAGTCGCTCAAAAAAGTATCCGAACACCATGGTTGATTACAGAATTCAGAAAAAATATCTGGCAACGATTTTTAAATTAGAAATTAGTGATCTGGCAACCTTCGTGTCACGTGACACGAAGGTTGCCAGATCACTAATTTCTAAAAAAATCGTTGCCAGATATTTTTTCTGAATTCTGTAATCAACCATGGTGTTCGGATACTTCTTTGAGCGACTGTACGTGGTCATATTATTTTGATACTAGATCGTGTGGGCCCACTCAGAAATATTGAGCGTGTGCAGTTACCGTTCACAGCAAACTGGAGCGTGTGCAGTAACTGCACACGCTCCAGTTTGCTATGAACGGTAACTGGAGCGTGTACAGTTGCTGTACACGCTCCAGATATTTTTTCCTGAATTCTGTAATCACGTGACACGAAGGTTGCCAGGTCACTAATTTCTAAAATAATCGTTGCCAGATATTTTTTTCTGAATTCTGTAATCAACCATAGTGTTCGGATACTTTTTTGAGCGACTGTACCACTACTTTGAGGCATTTTAAAATTTCGAGTGTCATGTCTGGTCCACAAAGGTGACTAATACTATCCTCGGCAGCTTTTAGGCCTTACTCGCTTGCTCATTAAACAATTGGCATGGGCGTTGGCAGAAATTATTCTAGGGAAGTAGGCCTTCAAATCACATGTAGACTATAATGACTAAATATAAAATTTCAGGATTTTACGAAAGAGGAACTTCCGCTTCCTTCCAATGAAACTGGTAACTGCTAAATGACAATAGTGAAAATCATAAGCACTGGAAGTGACAATGGTAAAAATCATAAGCACTTTTTATGAAAGAATTTCTTTCCTTAATAGGGCAGAGAGAACAGTATTATGCGGGGATACTTTTGATCAGTCAAGGTGGGTAGGTATAGGTTAACTCTTAATACTTTTCGGCCCCTAAAGAAACAAATTTTGGTACATTCCCACCAGGATCTGACGGGAGTGTGCAGTAGCTCAAAAAAGTATCCGAACGCTATTGTTGATTACATAATTTGAATCGCTAATTTCTAAAAAAATCGTTTCCAGATTTTTTTTTCCTGAATTCTGTAATCAACCATAGCGTTCGGATACTTTTTTAGCGACTGTAATAGGGCCTCTACAAATGTCAGTAACAAGAACGGAGGAGAAAGACTATTACACATACACTGAGTGATCAATGGATTATGACCACCCATCCCCTGTTATGATAATGGGACCTAACTTTAGAGTTGTGTAACTTTTAAAATATGTGTTTTATACGAAATGTGACTAAGGTAAAAATAAAGATGACAATCAGATCTATCTAAATCTCAATTTCAATACTGTTCTTTCAACATATACGCAGATATGGAGGTTTAAAAATTTAAGAGTAGCAACGTGTGTAAGAAATTTGTCAAAACTAGAAGAACGCATGTCGCCTCTGGCGCATATGAAAATCTCGTTTCCAAAAAAAAAAATGAAGTTTTTCGTTTACCTACCTTTTCACTCCTTAAATGTTTTAATTTGATTTAATAGATGATATGGAAAATGAAAATGGTAGTATTTTATTATTGATTATAAAGCATAAAAAGTCTTTTATTTTCTATTTTAAGAAGTTGCTTTTTTCACACCTGTGAGGAAAATTATTTCTGTCAGTTAAATATCTTTTAACACTCTATACCACCGAAATTTCAACAATAAGCAGATCATTTACAACATTCGTTAAAAGCTTTGCCCTTTCGTATTTAGTGATTTCTAATGATGGATGCAGCAGATGTAGCTCAGGACAGATATGCTTGGAGAATTAAACTGCGCGGTCTGGTTGGACCTCCGTAGCCCATGGCTGCTTGAGGATGATGATGATGATGATGAATGATATAAATTAAAATTATTTAAGCATTTGAATAAGGAGAATTATAATATTTCATTAGGGTACAATCAAACAAAAAATAATAATTTTCCAATTATCTCTTAAAACAAATCAATTGCATTTCCAAGCCCACCCTGGGCGTAAGGGGATCGATTCATTGCTGCCAATGGAAATATCACAACCTTCACATTCCACCATCAAAATTTCAATTTTTAGCATAAATACATTATTTGCAACATTCGTTAAAATGCTGGAATTTTCAATTTTTATCAATGTTGAAGGACGCAGTCATCAATACCTGTCAAACCCAAGAATTTTTAATTTATTTCTAAAAATATGCAATTATCTCCTAAAACATAAAAGTTGCGTTTTTCCGCCCCCTTAGGTATAAGAGGTCAACTCATTGTTGCCAATGAAAACTTTATGAACTTCACATTCGCCACCAAAATTGCGAATTTCTAGCATAACTACATCGTTTTTAATATTCATTTTAAATTTTGGAATTTTCAACTTTTGCACTGTTAGAGGGCGCATTTTTAGCTTTTGGAGGTTCGGAAATTTAATATCGTAATATTTCATCAGTTCCTATCCAACCAAAAATAATTTCTAATTTATCTCTAAAAACAAACAATTAATGTTTAAAACAAAAAGATTCATTTTTCCCACCCTCCTGGATTCAAGGGGTCAACTCATTGTTGCCAATGGAAACGTCGTGATTTTCACATTCCACCACCAAAATTTCAAATTCCTAGCTTAACTATATCATTCGCAACGTTCGTTTGAAATTTTGGAATTTCATTTTTTTTCCACCACTTGGGAGCGCAGTTATCGTTTTGGAGAGATCGGAAAGTACAAAAAGAATTTTTAATTTATATTGAAGGAATATTGAAGGAATTATTTACACATACTTTTTAAATATATAGTTATTTATGATATGTTTTGAAATAATGTAGTTCCCAGGTTCAAGTCCCACCTGTGCCAGCGTTGAGGTTTATCTCCGCTAAACTCCCCCCCCCCCCCCAAACTCTGTCAGTAGGGAACACCGATGGGCTTGGAAAGGCCTCCGCCCGTCGGATGGGACTTTAAGTGTAAGAGAACCCTACGCTGTGCATGTTAAAGAACACACTAAATGGCCTTGACGGGGGCTACCATCTGTTTCATAACAACTGTTCAGTGGGTCTTCTTCCCCTAACCTTGTCTGAGCCCTCGGGCTCAGACTCGGTCTTGTGACTTGTTCATTTAGCCATATGAAAAACATATTACGCTGAATATTAAAAAAAAGCAAACTTAATTATAACATTATAACGTGTGCAGCTTGCCAAATCTATCAACTGCAGATACGATTAGCAATATTTTGTGTCATAACGCAGAGGTTCTCAAACCTTTTGACAATGCGACCCCCCTAAAATTATAATAAAATTATGCGACCCCCTAGAATCACAGAAAAAACTATGCGATCCCCTAGAATCACAGATAAATTATGCGACCCCCTAGGGTCATTGGAGAAACCATACGATCTCCTAGAATCATAGATAAATTATGCGACCCCCTAGGGTCATTGGAGAAACCATACGATCCCCTAGAATCATAGATAAAACCATGCGACCCCTAGAATCATAGATAAAACCATGCGACCCCTAGAATCATAGATAAAACCATGCGCCCCTAGAATCATAGATAAAACCATGCGACTCCTAGAATCATAGATAAAACCATGCGACCCCTAAAATCATAAATAAAACATGCGACCCCTAGAATCATAAATAAAACTATGCGACCCCCTAGAATCATAGATAAAACTCTGCGACACCTTCCCTCTTCCCTGCAATATGACCTACGTAGTTAAATCTAAATATTTTGTTATATTTTGATATGATAAAATCGAGCAAAATTATATTTTTTCATTTAACACACATTTGTCACAAAATACCTTTCTACAGTATTGCAAAAAATGTCACTAAAAATATTATCAAATATATCAGTACCATAGCTTTGCGACGCCTTCCAAACTACTCGTTGCCAACAGTCTTAGAACCACTGTCGTAACAAATTGTGATTGTTATGAAATAAAAATAGATTGCAAGTTCATTACGTATGAAGTACCTAAAAAGGTATGAAGATAACACCGCTCTAATGATCAAGGGGTGTTATCTTTGAATAAAAATGACCATCAAATCTATCTGAATCTACATCTTACATCATCGAGTCACGATATACATTGGCCCCATCAGTGGCCAACCTATATCGTGACTCCTCTTTAAGTAACGATATAGGTTGGCCTACTGGTTTAAGTTGGGTTGGGTTGTTTTACC
Source organism: Ryuthela nishihirai (assembly GCA_038380435.1). Lineage (NCBI taxonomy): Eukaryota > Metazoa > Arthropoda > Arachnida > Araneae > Heptathelidae > Ryuthela > Ryuthela nishihirai. The sequence goes on along the minus strand of JAWZYU010000001.1, from coordinate 88,042,953 downwards.
TCTGAGCGGCACTTTTTTTGCACACCATGGGCTAAATGGCCAGGTCACATGGACCCCGAAGGCTCAGAGAAGGTTGGGGGAGGGGGCCCACTGGAACAGCTGTTGGGAGACAGATGGTAGTCTCCCGTCAAGGCCATCCAGCGTGTTCTTTAACGTGCACAGGGTATGGCTCTCCCGCACACGGGGCCACGGCTTAACGTCCCATCCGACGGACGGCGGCCTTTCCAAGCCCATCGGTGTCCCCTACTGACCGTGGGCAGGGTGGGGAATTTTGCGGAGATAAATCTCAACGCTGACCCAGCTGGGACTCGAACCTGGGAACTACAGATTACGAGCCTGGCGCGCTACCGACTGAGCCCCCCCCCCCGCCCCCCCTACTGGTTTAACCAGCCTTGAAAAGAAGATTTTGCTTAAGGTAAACCTGCGATTTTAAATTAAAACAATAATCGTGAAAATTAACTCAACTGCCATAATGATGCTTAAAATTTAAAATTGCAGTATTAAAAGCACATTGAGCAGCTGGTACTCGGGTAGGTCTCGAAAAAAAAAGCAAGTTATTCTTTCTACAAACATACCATTTCCAATAAATATTATCTCACTTTGTAAAATGTATGTGAGAATTTATGAGAGGCAAACGACAAGGAGACTTCCTTCTCCAAAGAAGAAAAGATAAATCCTCTTGACTCCCAACAACACTCTTCAACACTTACTTTGACAAATTTATGTGAGGTCATGTGGGAAATAAATCGGACGAAACTTGCTACCTAAAGAGAAACACTTCTAAACTCTTAGCTGTCAATTACACTTTCGAATTTCTCACTATGTTAAATACATATGAGGACGTATGGGAGCTAAACGAAGTGCAAATCTTCTTCCCAAAAGGGTTGGGTTGTTTTACCTCTGAGCGGCACTTATTTGCACACCATGGGCTAAATGGACAGGTCACATGGACCCCGAAGGCTCAGAGAAGGTTGGGAGAGGGGACCCACTGGAACAGCTGTTGGGAGACAGATGGTAGCCTCCCATCAAGGCCATCCAGCGTGTTCTTTAACGTGCACAGGGTATGGCTCTCCCGAACACGGAGCCACGGCTTAACGTCCCATCCGACGGACGGCGGCCTTTCCAAGCCCATCGGTGTCCCCTACTGACCGTGGGCAGGGCGGGCAATTTTTGCGGAGATAAATCTGAACGCTGACCCAGCTGGGACTCGAACCTGGGAACTACAGATTACGAGCCTGGCGCGCTACCGACTGAACCACACCCGCACCTTCCCAAAAGGGGAAGACTTGAAATCTCTTGACTCACAATAACACTTTTCCGTTGCTCCCTCTGTTAAATATGAGTTTGTGTGGGGGATAAATTGTGAGAAAGATTTAAAATCAGATGACACACCATAACACTCTGTAATCGCTTCCTCTGACAATTTGTGGCGACGTGTGGGAGACAAACTAAGAATTAACTTTCCTCTCCATAAAGAAGACTTAAATCGTATAGTTGTCTTCAATAGCATTTTCCAATCGCTCTTTTGACAAACGTATAAGGAAGTGTGGGAGGTAAACGATGAGGAATGAGGTAGGAATTGTTCAGTCAATGAGATAGGTAGCGCGTCAGGCACATAATCTTCAGTTCCCAAGTTCGAGTCCCAACAATACCACAGTAGAGATTTATCTCCACTAATATCCCCCCCCCCTCGGACCTCGGTGCAAAAGAAAGATACTTATGGAAAGATTGCCATCCGTTGGATAAGAAGTTAAATCTTGCCCCGTGTTCAAAGAGCCACGCCTCTGTGCACGTTTAAGAACACGCTGGATGACCTTGACGGAAAGCTTACATCTGCTTCCTTATCCCTTGGGTTTCTTCTACCTTCTCTGAGCTTTTAGGGTCCTTGTGACCTATCCATTTAACCCATTGTGAGCACAAAAGTGTCGCTGAGAGGTAAAACAACCCAACAGCGAAGAAACTTCCCTGCAGAAAAAAGGAAGGCTTAAATCATTCGTCATAACATCGCTCCTTCTGAAAAATATACGAGAACGTGTAGAAGATAAGCCATGAAGAAGCTTCCCCTTCCAAAGAAGAAGATTTAAAATATCTTGACTCGCAATAACACTTTTCAGTCTCTCACTCTGACAAACATATGTGAGGAGGTGTGGGAGATAAACGACGAGTAAACCTCCCACCTCCGAAGAGGAAGACCGATATCTCTCGACTGTCAATAACACTTTCCAATCGTTCACTCTGATATCAGACACTTGAACGCGTCGAGAAACCGAATGCTTATTTTTAGTCGCCGCGACCCTTCCCGATGGATGGAGCGATGCTGAGAGAGGTCTCCATACAGAAATAGAGAAGCGAAAGCGAGAAGAAAGGAGAGGGAAGCAGATTCCAAGAGTGGCTGTCGTACCTCTAACCCAAAAATGGAACGAAGACGATACGTCACTCCTCCCGTTCTCTCCCTTTCGTATGAACGGCAGTCTTCTATTTGTCTCCGGCGCCATTTGCACTGTTTCAGAATAGGGCGCAGCCTGTTAGCCCGGATCAGCCAATCAGAGACCGTCTTCCGATTCACATCCGCCAGACACAACGGTTTGAGATATCCGATTGCATCGGTTTAAAAGACTCGGTAGCCATTTGTCGAGCACAGAATAGCTCTCGAACGTAAGTGTTTCGTTAGTCTCTCCTCTCTTTCACTGTTCCGTGTTATTGTTTAGCTGCCGAAGCATTGTAGCCAAAGGCCTCATCCAAAGCCTCGAAGCAGTGTCTTGCTGTGTGGATAGTAAACGGATGGTTTTGCCGTCGCTGTGCCATCAGCTGCGACTCCTCCCTGACCATTGGATATACTGTTGTCCGTTTAACGTGTTTGTGAATTCCTAGTCTTTCACAGTCGGATCTTCCATAACAAGTTACATCCTTTCCTTATTCACCGTACAATCCATCACTCACCCCCTCAATCCTTTCTCCCATTCAACTTCCACTTTTCCATAGATACCCTCACCTGTCCACGTGTTTCCTTAAATATCGCATCTTAAAGGCAGCGGTCCGTAAGTTCGAAAGTGTCAATTTAGTTAGTTTATGAATGAATCTAGTCAGAACTATCGAAACTTTTCTTATTCATATGATTTTTAAGTATGACTGATTAGTTAAGTTGTGAAGTACTATATAATAGTCATGATTTTAACTTACAAGTTTTCAAGTTTTATCGAAACAAGGAAGTAAATTGCTTTAACTAATGACTTTTATTACATTGAAAATCACTCTTCTGGTTTATAGTGATCAAACTGCATTTTAATTTTTTTTTGACGGGCAGTTGTTTAGGAAAGGGAAGAAAGTGAAAAATTATTTTCCCACATGAAATTTGATGCTTTTAACTTCCTCTTCATTAAAACTATGCATTGGAAACGGGAAATTATTGAGAGTTGTAGATAAGGATTTGAAATATGAAATCAAGTTACTCTTACTTGCCATAAGGCACCAATATGAAGAAAAAAAATCTGCTAGCGCTCTTGAGTAAATTTTGACAGTGGTAGAAATCATTCTCGTTTTTTGGTTTATACTCGAAATTTAGTTTATTTTACATTGGCACAATACATCCACCTGTATTCACAGTCAGCTATATAGATAATGACTATTTTATTGTTTGAGAACTGTTATAATCTGGGTTAAATACTTCAAACGAACATTTGCTCACCTGTTTGCAGAAATATTGAATCTGAATGAAAGATTCTATTGAGCAGAGAAGTAAAAGCTGTTTTAACTTGATTTACAACAATGCACTCAAAATGCAATGAATAAGATGCTGTTTAAATGCTAATTCTTTTTGTTCGAATTTAAACAAACATTTGAGTTTTAAGCGAAAGAACATCGTTTTGTCCCATAGTTGATTTTCGATAATCCTTTGTGACATGCTAAGCAAAACAGGTTGTTAACTGAGACTACCCCACAAATGCATTTCTACTAACGTTATAAGTTACTCGGGGAAAGGATAAGGAAGAATTTAAAAACTATTTTACTAGAAAATGATAGTTTTAATCAAATTTTAGAAGTCATTGCTGCCTAAACTGTAGTTAAATCTAGATGTGTATTCCGATGTCCATTTTAAAGAGCTATACCAAATTATTTGAAAGTTTTAATATATTTGCTCTCTCCACTTTCTTGGAAAGGTTTCCAAGTGCTTTAAAGAAGTGTTTTACAGTGTTTTGTGCTCTGGATAGTTTTTGTTTCTAAATCGTTTTTGAGCTATTTGTAGTTATTTCTTTAAGGAACATCATAACGCGACGTACGTTTTCAGCTCTTTCGTGTAGGGGTGTTTCCCTGCAGCTCATATACGTTCCTTAGTTATATTACTGACTGGAATTCGTAACAGCTGCTTAATGGAAAACACTGAAACAGATAAATTTGCTATGAAAGATTATGTAAATTTAAAAACATTTTGTTACAAATACATCAAACCAGTCAAAGTAAGGGTTAAAAGCTGCATATTAAATATGCAAAAAAGAAAAGCTACATTTAGGTTTTTATTTGTATAAGAAAAATATGTGGAGGAACATCTTTGGTAGCGTAGTGATCAATAAACATGAAGAAAAAGCATTCAACAATTATCACTGATCACTGTACCTCAAGTATGTTAATGACTCATTTTGCACGATTCAGGAAAAGTAATTATTACCTAGTTTTAACGTTATAATTGCAATACCTTTGGTTGCAGGGACTTCTAAATTCCCCGGAATGTGTAAAAAGCATAACTCATGAAAGAGTTATTATTTTACATATGTGTCTCACATATAAAACTATGCAGTGAAACATCGAAAAATAACGTACTCTAGCAGATAATCAGTTGCTGTAAGAGCTGACAGAATCAAGAGCTCCAGCTCTTGAATCAGAGCCGACAGAATCAAGAGCTTGAGCTCTTGATTCTGTCGGCTCTGATTCTAAGGTTCGCTGTCTCTTGATCTAAAGTTCTCAGGATCCTCGATTTGAAGCGTCTATATTTTCTACACTTTCGTATACTATATTACTGATATCAATACTACGTTTATATGCATATTTGGTGTGTGTCTTTATTCCTCGCTAATAGGCGAGGAATATAAAGACACACTAAATATACATTAAAGGGGTGTGAGTACTCATCTGAGTGACTGTTAAGATTACATTGCTTAAACATTGAGTTGCATATCATTTGCTTGCATATGTCTTTATCTGTCGTGTGGGGAGAACAAGAGTCGTTTCTTGTGCGGAAAGGTTACGCTCTCTGCACATTAATGAATACGTTGGATGACCTTGACCGGAGCCCCCTACAAGCCCTTATCATTTGTCGAGTAAATAGGACCATAATGTTCAGAGCATTATGGTCCTATTGTCCTATTTACTCGACAAATTCTGCGCGCTTGGCAGAAAAGGAAAACAAATTTCTAAAATCACCAAATTTCAGCATATTGATATTTTTATTTAGGAAACTTTGTAGCTCGAAAATTATTTTAATTTGGAAATGATTTTACGATCTTGGTTATTCATAATGCAATGATATCGGAATGCATCATCATTCGAAAATGCTTGGAATAAAAGTGTTCACGCTCCTGATAACGTGCTTCAACAAAAGGCCTTGTGAGAATTAATTTCTTTTGACTTGACTATGACAATCATTGAATATTAATGAATTTAATTACAGAAATTGAAAAGATGATCAGTTTATATCTATTCAGTAAGCTACCTAAAACTATGTTTCTCATGAAAATAGAATAAAAAAGAAACAACAGGTTCTCTATTTAGGATAGTCAAAATAGTTTCTATGCTGATAGAGTTCATTTTTTAAGAAAACTAGAAATTTTTCTAGCTTATACGTCCCATTTAAGTACAAATTAACTTAAAAGGACATTAACATTGTTTAACAATTCACTAATCATGTCCCTTTTGTGGCTTTGTTATCAGAATCATTCGAAAAGTCACTCATCGAAACTAAATGCAGGATAGGTCAACATTTATACACAATTGCATGAACGTTTCGAAAATACACTAAATGAGCAACTTTGAATGCTAGAATACATTAATCATGTGCATGGCCGGACCCAGAGGGGGAAAGGGGACCAGGTTAAAAATATCATTTTGAACTATCACGTATACCAAATGGGGATCTTATTTTATCCATTTCGCTTATCAAGAAATGATTACTTGGAACTCTTGAAGAGGTTTTTGGTTCTCGATACGGTGTGAACCTTAATAGTTGCATCTTGTATTCCTTCCATTCCTACTTTTACTCTAGTTTATTTTAAATAATGAATGAAATCTTCTGATAGGTTTATAACATTTAAGCATAGGATAAGGAAAGAAAAGTTCGAAGATTGATTCAAAGAAATAAAAAAATATTTTGAACAGATTTGCTGTTTTGTAAGAACAATAATAAAAAAGATTTCTGGCTCTGTAGATTCAAATAATTTCGTAAAGAACAATTTGCTTAAATGAAAATTAATTTAGTTAAAAAGTACATAAAATTAAAAATTTTAATGGCTACAAGATACATTTTTACTAAACTTGTATTCAATTGACTTTTATTCTTTATGCATATAAATGAAAGATTTCTTAGCACTGTTACTGTAAAGTCTTTATTTTTCAAGAGAAATAATGTAACTGATTAAAGCTCTTTTTACCATATTGCTTAAAAACAGCAGGGTTAACTTAAAAATTGCATATTAATTATTTCACAGCAAAAGATGCTAAGAAGATAAATGTTTAGGTGTACAGTCGCTCAAAAAAGTATCCGAACACTATGGTTGATTTCAGAATTCAGAAAAAATATCTGTCAACGATTTTTTTAGAAATTAGTGATCTGGCAACCTTCGTGTCACGTGACACGAAGGTGTCCAGATAACTAATTTCTAAAAAAATCGTTGCCAGATATTTTTTCTGAATTCTGAAATCAACCATAGTGTTCGGATACTTTTTTGAGCGACTGTACAAAATGATATATTTAAAAAAAACATAAATATCAAGAAATGAAATGCAATAATAAATACACCTTTAAAAGAATCATGCGTTTATCAGAATTAATAAATTTGTAATGTTGTAGAATTAAATGAGATAGCTTAGAAAACTTAGATTTCTTCGATAAATCTTTTAGCTTGAGATCAAATTAACTGATTAATTTATTCCGTGAATCTTCTGAGTTGTTCCGTCCAATTTAGCTTCTTCTTTGGCCACACTCAAAGTCCCGAAAATTATTTTGAAATAAAATGTATGAAAATAAAATGAATGAAAATCACTTGAAATTAGAAAAAAGTAAAAAATAAAATCATTATGAAATTTTTGTTTTTCTTCTATCCGCACACTATATTAAAACAAATTATTTTGAGAATTATTTTTATCATTTGACGCTACGTTTCTTTTTCAAAATATTTTACAAACCAACTAGATATTAAAAGTTTGGGAAATAATTATTGACTATTTATCTAAGGGAGATAATATTGAAAAGATGCTCATGCTTAAGAAATATGTAAAATAAAGTTATATTAATTAGGTACTTTTATTCTACATAATTCCAAGGATTCACTTTTCGGATTTAATGTTAGCTCTTTGAAAAGTAGCATAATTTCAAAATTCAGATAATCTTTGCAAAATATGTACGAAACCTGCACATTAATAATGTCAGAATGTTCATAATCGCTTAGAAAATAAATACTGATTCTAATTCTAAGATAAATGGTGCTGTTAGAATATGAAACCTGAATAATATTAAAGAAGACACTGATTTATTATAAGCTATAAAATATGTCCCCTCAAAAGAGTTTAATAAAGAAAACACTTACCCACATTTTATTGAGACTTTACCTTATGAACAAAGAATCATCATAATGAGCAAAATATACTGCGAATTTTCGAATTGAAAAATACTGAAGACAAAAAGCAAGTTCTGTTAAATTCTTGTAAGGCTTCATAACGTTCTAGTTATTATCAATTGAAAAGATTTTATTTAATTGAAACAAAAAAATTATCTTCTGGTTCTTGTCATAGATTATAATAGTTATAGATTGGTAATAGAACAGATTACAAACGTTTTTAAGAGGATTATTAATTGTTAAAGATACTATAGGCATATAGAAAACAGCAACTTTAAAATCACTGTTTGAATAACGTTTTTTTTTCGTTCTACATACTGGTGTTTTCTGACACTTTGCGCTATTTATTTTTGCTGAGCAGAAAAATAAGTAAGCATTGTTAAATAAAAAAACGGGAGCCACTGGAAATCATTGCACATGAAACTAGGTCTAATTCATTGTCTAATGTAAATATTCACAATTGCATTCATTTTATTCTTGAAAGGACTACTGAACGAATTCTCTTCTATAATATTCTGAGGTTCTTAACTGCTATAAAGAAAATCCAAAACTTTACCAAGAATATTTTTAACAGTCTGAAAGCTTTAGAATGGAAATATGAAAGGTAGATTTTCAGTCGAACTGAATGAACAGTCGTCAGTAAAAAAGCTAAAACAATTTTTACCAGTGCCTTGTTCCCAAATAAATAATTAATTGAAGTTATTTCGGGCACACATAATTTATCTTTCGTATGTAGTTGAGACACAATTTCTGCTTTCTCTTAATATCTTATTAAAAAGTGTAGAAGTTTTGATTATGATTTTGAGAGAGGTGTGGCTGAAAACAAAGCTGCCTAAGTTAATAACACTCATTCTCACGCCATTAAGAATATTTCAAAATACCAGGAATTGTTTATAGGTATGATTTTGATTTTCATTCAGGAAATATTTTTAGACATGATTATATTTCGTTTCTAACGACGAAGACCATTTTAGGCCATGAAATCAATTCTGATATCCCTTTCCAAATTCTATGCCGCAAATATTTGTGCTCTAAGTGTCGGTGTAAAATTCATTCCCCATTACTAGTATTTCTGGTTTTGAACCTTAATGATGGCATTAATTAGTTTAAAAGATATGATGCATAAATTGGCTATGATACTTTCTTCATACTACGTGGAAAGTTAATATTTATCTACGTTAATGTTCCTTCTTTAAAAAGTCTTCTGGATTTTAAGACTTAAAAACAAGGTTGAAACCCAGGAATTAAATTTTAAAGTATAACAGGCTTTTATAAATTCAATTGCGTTAAGTATTATTGTAACCTGTCATAATTTTCGAATATGTTATGTGCTTTTTTTTCGCGACATAGCCATAGAACCTGACTTCTGTTTCAACGGACCTAAAGTAAACTTGTATAAATTAGAAGCAGCTTCTAAAATTTTCTGACCTCTATGAAGCGTTAAAATAACATAGTTTTGTTATAAAACAACAGCAACGAATAACATAGGTGACATTAAACACTTTTAATAAAGAGTTAAAACCAATTCTTAAGAGTACTAAAGTTTTGATCTTCGCTCCATTAACACCGAAATAACTAAGAATCTGCAAAGCAGCTAATGTCTTCACTCTGACTCTAATTCACATATTGAAGTCATTAGTAGATTTATGAATTCGTAGTTTAATCAATTTTAATGAAGCGAGGATCACAATTTAGGATTCACATTGTATAAGATAATTCTATAGGTTTAGAATTCTAACAAGAGTAATGTTTCTTTTCAGGAAAGCTCAAGGGCTGTTCTGGTCAGACCTTGTGTGTCAGTAGAAGCCGGCGAAAACCATCTTTTTGAACCGAGGAAGCCATAACCAACCAGCAAGATGGCAGAAGATCCGGATCCAACTCCATACCTTTTCATTTCTATGGAACAGAAACGAAAGGATCAAACAAAACCATACGATGGCAAAAAGATGGTCTGGGTAGTAGATGAGAAAGAAGGATACATTATGGGCCTTATTAAAAGCACCCAAGGAGACATCTGCACAGTAGAAATAGAAGGACAAGAAGTAAGTAACATATTAATATTTCTCTACCATAACAAATTGGAATGTGATATCTTGATTTTTCAGTCTACAATATGAATTCGTGCTGAACACTAACATTCGTGATTCAATCTATAGCTGTACTGAAGGCTACAAAGCTGAAAAATAAAATGTCCTCAGTTTTAGTTGAGAGAGCAGTTGTAGAATTTCCTGCACAACTATGTGTTCGGGACCTGTGCCACTTTTAAAGGCGCAGATCGTTCTTATTTGTCTTGTAGACTGTTGCCTTGGTAAGTAAACTTCATTTGGTGCTGGCCTCTACGTTGCCGAGTTTTCACGTCTAACAAGATGACTCATTTTTTTTTACCGTGATTGATTTAGTCTTGTTTTTATCGTATAATAACACTTCCAACACTCAAATACCTCACAGCAAATCTGACCATGGGATTATATTCTCTTCCCCCGTTTCCACCTTGTCTGCTACATTCAACAGCTTTTTCTGCTACACAGACAGAAACTGCAATCTATTTCTATATATCGTAATCATCTTTTCGTTCTATTATTGTTTACAGTGGGGCAGAAAGGTGACCCCAGGCCCTGATGAGAAATATTTTTACCCTGACCCTTTCCACCTCCTTAAAAATATTTTTTTCGAAAATAATTAAAAGGCTGTTTTTTTAATGAAATAGAAATAACTTCATTTTATCGTTTTACTAATCTAATTGTGCAGTGTACACATAGAAATCGTATATCATTATAACCTATGAATATGTTATATCGAGCATGGGCCTATCGAGCATCGGACCCTGGTTCAGCTGAACCATTTGAACCATAGTAACTGCTCCACTGACCTTACATGGATGCTTTACTTTACATTTACATTACTTTACATGGGATGCCGTTCTTTCAGAATATCGAGATTTGCATAACAATATGTGAATGTATATTTAAAACAGTCAGGCTTATACTTTGAAGAGTCTTCTCTAGAAATACTTTGTAGGCTATTGAACATCTGATAACATATATGATTATTGCAGATATTTCATGTTTAGTTTCACATACATTACTTTATGTTATTATGCAAGTAAAGTCGAGTATATTTATTTCTACATCTAAAAGATATTTAAAACCCTGACTTGAGCTGCACAAAGAGAAATTGTTGAATACACTATATTAAAATAACAAATTCAAAATAATACACGTAGAGGAATGTTTGCCAAATACCATAAATGTTGCTCCCAGTAGTTGATCACTTATAAATTGGCTAGAATACCTACAGCTTTCAAATACGGCACTATCGGAAGATCCTTGTTATTACCATTCATGATTCTTCAATTTTCTTGTTAGCAACTACAACCACTTAACGTACTTCCCTCATCCTGATTTCGGTGAGAAATCGGACACCAATGGACTAGGAAAAGCTACTGTCCGTTGGAAGGGACATTAACTGCACCAAGCCACAGTCTGGGCAAGTTCAAGAACACATTGGATCGTCCTGACGAAAGATTTTCATGTCTCTTAACAGGTGTAAAGTGGGTGTCTCTTCCTCTACTTAACTCTGAACCCTTGAGGTCCTTGTGGCCTGGCGGTTTAGCCCATTGGGCGCATAAAATACCTCTCAGAGGTAAAATAATATAACTTAGCTTAACATACTGATATATGACATTTGAATGTTCTGAAGTTTGAGATAGCTGAAAGAAATAATCGAAGTCTTTTCTTTTCCGTATGGCTGATGTACAGAAAGAGTCGAAACGCAGCATAATACGAATACACGTGTGAAGATTAACGAACTAAATACAAACAAAATTTAAGCGCTTTAAAAATTGGGCCAAATTACTCTGCAGAATAACAATAAACTTATGAAAATTAGTATCGCCATAGTTCTTAAAATTGATTATAATGAAACACTGATTAATTCATTTAGATTTGGAAAGAGAAAACTGATGGAATCAGAAATATAAGCAATGCGTTGTTTTCCTTCTATTTCTGATAATAAAACAATATTAAATATATATTTAATGAAAGTATAAGCCAACTGAAAAGAATTCAACTTATATTCATAACTAATTACGGGGCGGGGATAGCTCAGTCGGTAGCGCGCCAGGCTTGTAATCTATAGTTCCCAGGTTCGAGTCCCAGCTGGGTCAGCGTTGAGATTTATCTCCGCAAACTTCCCCGCCCTGCCCACGGTCAGTAGGGGACACCGATGGGCTTGGAAAGGCCGCCGTCCGTCGGATGGGACGTTAAGCCGTGGCCCCGTGTGCGGGAGAGCAATACCCTGTGCACGTTAAAGAACACGCTGGATGGCCTTGACGGGAGGCTACCATCTGTTTCCCAACAGCTGTTCCAGTGGGTCCCCTCCCTCAACCTTCTCTGAGCCTTCGGGGTCCTTGTGACCTGGCCATTTAGCCCAAGGTGTGCAAAAAAGTGCCGCTCAGAGGTAAAACAACCCAACCCATAACTAATAGATATCTAAACGGCATTCCGGTTCATTACAAACGTTGCTTTTAGGAATTACTTCCCCCGATTGATAAGGCAGATGACGCCACTACCCTCGACAGAAAAAAAATTATCTGCTTAACCCAAATGTTAAAGCATCCCATACTACTTATTAAACGCTTATTGATTCTATAAATAGTACATAATCTAGCAAACAGATGTAAGGACAATCACTGCAAAACCTTTTACGTTGAGTCGAAATATTTCTTGGCCTCAGATATAATATCATGTAATATTTGGGAGTATAAACTTTGTTGAACACAAACTAGAGAAAGCTTATAATATGAAGTTTCTTAAATTAAAGGAAAGAAAAGGAAACGAAATTAAACCAAATTCTGACAGAAATAGAACAAATAATCAGAGAATGCGTATTGCGGTGTTGATTTCGACATACAAGCAAGTCACTGAATTAGCTTTCCTTTTTTGTCCGTAATTAACGAGGAGGGTGTTCAGTTTCCAAATAGCCACTCCTCTCCCTCGATTACTATATAACATTATGAACGATACCTAATATGGAAGTGAAGCAAATTGCTTACCTAGAACAGGAGAATGGTTAGCGCAGTGTCTCGCTAACTTTTTTTACTCTGCGGCACACTGAATCTAATTTTTTTCCGCGGCACATTGAATCAAATTTTTTCCGCGGCACACTGAATCTAAATTTTTTTCCCGCGGCACACCAAAGAATTTTTGATGGTTACGTAAAAAGAGGAAAATTGAAGTTTCGTTAAATGCATTTTATTTAAAATAAATATAATAATAAATATAATTAATCATAACTCGGTGTTTGTTTTAAATATTTGTCATTCTATGGCTTGAAATAATCAAAAATTAATACCAAAAATTGGAAAAAGCTTGATATATACTTACAAGATTCCAATTGATAAAATCTGAAAGATTTTTATTAAAGCACGTCGATAACACTTCGATATTAAAGCACGTCGATAACACAAGTCAAGTCAAAATGAAATCTTTGGAATATCTAGTGTCAATTCGAAAATCTCTCGCGGCACACAGTTTGCGAGACACTGGGTTAGCGAGTAATCCTGGGGAGGAAGGCTTCAAAATCAGCAGTCCTTCCCTCAAAACAAAGTAAACATTAAGGCTAAGGTTCATGCAAAGGCACTGGGCCATTTCTCTCCTTCTCAGAAGGAGGTAACCATCAATATTTGAATCTCGCAAAGTTCCTATCTAGAAGACACATAATATTGTATTTTGATACTATACTTAATTAATGGCAATGTCAGGAGTCCTCCCCTCAAACTGCGATTTTCAGTTTAATATAAAAAAAGACATTGGCTGGGCAAGAGTAATAATCTCATTCTTTTTTGTGGAGGAGAGTGGATATCCATAGAGGGGAAGGTATATATTTTTATTTAAGAAGGCAGCAGCAGAAAATCAGACTCAATCCGGCCAATCTCATCCATTAGGCTCAAATATGTCAACTCCCTCACCCACTCGTCAAACAGAACTTTCTCATTACACCAATGGGGTATGTATAAAAATATTGCCCTTTAAGATTAAGAAAAGAATATTTTCATTTCTAATTTCTTTATTCAAATAAGCATTCACTTTCAATATCAACTACACGGAAACGCCCAAACCTTTTGGCAGAACCCTGAACTATTAAGAATCCTACAAACCTATTAATAAAGTTTGAGGACAAAGGTAAATAAGAATTATCGTCTTCATTATATTTAATTACGCTTTCTTCTCATATTAAAATTCAAATGAACCCGGCTGTACCGTATTTGCAAGTTGATAACTGTATACCTTAAAGTATTATGTATAATCTAAACTTATAGCAAAATTGCCACTTGAATCTTAAACTGAATTTGAATGATGTTGAAGTCTTTTGAAGCTACTTAAAAATGTTTGTTCCACTGAAAATAGTCCTTGCTAAAATAGTCAGTTTAAGAGTTAACTTAAGAGTCTTCAATCTACTTTCCACTTGGATAAAAATAAAAACTCTCAACTTCCCCTAATACCTCTAACATAAAAACAATATGAAAGCTGATTTTTCATAGTTTCCAAACTCTATCATTCAGTTTTGCTTGTTTTTTACTTATCTAATGAGTCTTAATTCAATGTAACACAACTAAATTATTTAATTCATATTCAAATATTAACATAATATAAACAACTTAAGAGAATAAACTCATCCTAGCTATTTTACTGCTTAAACCATATATAAGTACTGATAGCAAAATTTGCGATTGTAATTGGGAAGAAATTGAAAAGAATTAAATGGCATTTTGCGGGATTTGAATCAGAAAGCCAGTTAGAGATAAAAGTTAAGGAGGGACGTATTAGTTTACAAAATAAACACGAAAATATTACTTATACATTAAAGAGTTTATTTATATTTAAAGAGTTTTATACATTAAGCAATTTTTGTATAAAAAATAAATAAATAAAAATACCCCCTCAAGCAGCTGCTTGACTTTACTAAAATTTTTGTCATCAACTCCACATGTTTTTACAATATTAGCGATCCATTTCATAACGCAAGTATTAAAAATAAGCCAAGTAGCACAAGTTTTCTTTTTATTTTCTGACTTAAACTATTAAAAGGTTTATAATAGAGCGAAGTTGAGATTAATACGCATTTCTTTGCAATAATGTAACTTTTGTGTCGTTATTGATTTTTAGTGTTAATATTTGATGTTATGAATTTCATGTCATTGTTCAATAAGTTTATTAATGATATAAATGATTATTCTACCGGTGACTTAATGATTCAATTTCCATTTCAGAATCGTCAAGTTAAGAAAGACCTGCTGCAGCAAGTGAACCCTCCAAAATACGAGAAAGCTGAGGATATGTCTAACTTGACCTACTTGAATGATGCTAGTGTACTGCACAACTTGAGACAGCGTTATTACGCCCAGCTTATCTACGTAAGTAATTTCATTGCATTTTACTTCAGATGAGTTTCCCATTAACAATAAATAAATAGACCTTTAGTATCAGGAAACATCAAGTTGCTCAAATGTGAACTAGATTCATTTTTCACATAACTGGTTTGGTGGAACCAGAGGAATTTCTCTCACAGAATAACCACCAGGAATTTATGCAAAAACGGAATGGAAAAAAGTCTTTATGCAAAACCGAAAGAGAAAAAAATTTTGACCAGAAGCGAAACCGACAAAATATAGTTCGGCACTATTTTAATCACTTTCATAGTATTTGGGAAAAAAGCGCACATGATTATATATTCAGATAAATGTGTTCACTGCTATTTAAGGGGCGGGGGTGGCTCAGTCGGTAGCGCGCCGGGCTCGTAATCTGTAGTTCCCAGGTTCGAGTCCCAGCTGGGTCAGCGTTGAGATTTATCTCCGCAAAAATTCCCCCCCCCCTGTCGGATGGGACGTTAAGCCGTGACCCCGTGTGCGGGAGAGACATACCCTGTGCACGTTAAAGAACACGCTGGATGGCTTTGACGGGAGGCTACCATCTGTCTCCCAACAGCTGTTCCAGTGGGTCCCCTCCCCCAACCTTCTCTGAGCCTTCGGGGTCCATGTGACTTGGCCATTTAGTCCATGGTGTGCAAAAAAGTGCCGCTCAGAGGTAAAACAACCCAACCCAACTGCTATTTAAAAAGAAAGTTCCTTTTGTCTAGTGTATTAACATTCTGATTCCCTTTTGTGCATAAATACACAAAAAATTGCCGTGGATTTTTCTGTCTAATGAAGGCAAAGAGCTAATAAAATGTAATGCTCTAGTTTAGCATGCAAAGCTAATGATGTAATAAGAGAGAGGACTCTAATAATTGTAATCTTAGCATTGTAATGCTTTGTGCTTGTGGACATTCGAATAGAGCAAATGCGGTTAAGGAATGGGAGAGAAGGAAGACAGCTCTCAAAAGAACTGCCGCAGCATCATCTGCGCAGTCTCAAAGTGTCCTCTCCAGGCATGTCCCAGCCCATGACACCCATCCATCATACATATAGCAGTTTTAGGAAAGTGGTTAATATAATCTAGGAAACGTACAAGGAAAATTTTGCATCATTTTGATTCGGTAGTATTTGCCTATGTTGTGAATAAATTTGCGGATCTAAATCACTTCAGTCGACACCTGATTTATGCTCAAGAATAGATTTTTACACCTAATTATTTATATATATGTATACAAGTAGTGAAGAGTAATTATGCCTTTTTCTTTGAATGCTACTCTTTAGTTTAATGGTAACAGTTTTTTTTTTTTACAGACATGGACCATAACCTATATTTAGCCTTTCGCTTAGAGCAAAACGCATGCTTTACCTTCTGATAAAAGACCAAAGGTTGCGTTAGACGAAAAGTTTGCTTTCAGTTACCCAAATTCGTAAAATGAATCTTTAACCCTTTGCATCGATATTAAAATATTCCATTCTCAGATGAACGTATGGAAAGACATAAAAGTGCCGCATGGCTCCAGGCAGATAAGTACAAGCTCTGTTTTACGATGTTCGGATCTCCCAGCAAATAAGTACAAGCATCGTTTTACTATGCTAGGATCTCCCAGAAAATAAGCATAAAGGTTAATTTGATCATGGACGGAGACTCATGAACTAAAATATGTGGTATTTTACTTTCAAATTGAGGCTTGTCGATCTAAATTCATGTATTACAGTTTGGGTTGGGTTGTTTCACCTCTGAGCGGCACTTTTTTGCACACCATGGGCTAAATGGCCAGGTCACATGGACCCGAAGGCTCAGAGAAGGTTGGGGGAGGGGACCCACTGGAACAGCTGTTGGGAGACAGATGGTAGCTTCCCGTCAAGGCCATTCAAGCGTGTTCTTTAACGTGCACAGGGTTTGGCTCTCCCGCACACGGGGCCACGGCTTAACGTCCCATTCGACGGACGGCAGTCTTTCCAAGCCCATCGCTGTCCCTTACTGACCGTGGGCAGGGCGGGGAGTTTTGCGGAGATAATATTACAGTTTGCTCATAATTTATACTACCAGATGACAGCATCTCAAATCCTAGATTAGCTTCAATACGAAACTCATTGGGGGTGTCACTCGCAAAATGAAGCACATTGAGAGAGTGGCACTCATCCAATGAGCACAGGAATAAATTTCCATGGGCCGGAGACTCTCGCGGGATGAGTGCAAAAGGTTAAAGACTCAACTTTTTGCGTCTTAAATCTTGGAAAAATCCAAACTTATCGCGATGAAAAAACTGCCAATTGCTTAACAACATGAATAAAAGATTAAAACCAAATGCACTGCAGTTTGTTATTTACATATTAAAACGCCTTAGCAATTATTGTAGGAAGTGAAGACAGTAGTTATAATCATGTTACTAAAATAAAAACTTTTTAACCAAACTTCATGCGAATGAAATGTCTGGGGTGTGATTTGATAAAACGCCTTTCCTTCTCAAATATTCCTCTCTAATAATTTCTACATTGGTATCCTTGAAAGGAAATATTACGTATTAAACCAGTAATTGGTAAATCTTCTCATCTAATCACCTAATTTTTGTAATCAGAGACTGATTTATAAAGAAAATTGCAAAGATAAGAGTAACAGTAAGAATATCAGAAAATTATTGTCTTGAATTTTGAAGCATTTTTCCGTTTCTGAAGTGATATTGAGAGATTATCATTTCAGAAACGGAAAAATGCTTCAAAAGTCGATTTCAAAAGTCAAAAGACTAATCTCGTTTAGATTTAAAGAACTGTCGGATTTAGTAACGGTTTATGAAACTCCTAGAATCAATTCACACTCTGAAATATGCATTGAGTATGAATTAGTTTCTGTATTACTTATATCAACTAAAATGTGTTTTTTCTCTTCCAGACCTACTCCGGCTTGTTCTGCGTTGCTATCAACCCCTACAAACGTTTCCCCATCTACACCAACAGAGCCGTACAGATCTACAAGGGCAAGAGGCGAACTGAAGTCCCTCCTCATTTGTTTGCTATCTCTGACGGTGCCTACTCCTCTATGTTGGCCAGTAAGTATCGCATCTCCTATCGAAATATTGAAACTTAATAACTAGCACTGATTAATTACTATTAACCCTTAACTACTACGGTGGAGAGGGCGGGGGTATCTCAGTCGGTAGCGCGTCAGGCTCGTAATCTGTAGTTCACAGGTTCGAGTGCCAGCTGGGTCAGCGTTGAGATTTATCTCCGCAAAATTCCCCGCCCTGCCCACGGTCAGTAGGGGACACCGATGGGCTTGGAAAGGCCGCCGTCCGTCGGATGGGACGTTAAGCCGTGGCCCCGTGTGCGGGAGAGACATACCCTGTGCACGTTAAAGAACACGCTGGATGGCCTTGACGGGAGGCTACCATCTGTCTCCCAACAACTGTTCCAGCGGGTCCCCTCCCCCAACCTTCTCTGCGCCTTCGGGGTCCATGTGACCTGGCCATTTAGCCCATGGTGTGCAAAAAAGTGCCGCTCAGAGGTAAAACAACCCACCCAACTACGGTGGAGATCATTAGACCTCATTGTCAAAACAACTTCTTGCCGTTTCCGAAATTTTCATGCTAGATCAGCTATGTGATAATAACAACAAAAATTATAAACTGCAATTAATATTGGTTGCATTCTCCTAAGGATATGTTTGGGGGGGGGGGTTCGCTCAGCCGGTTGTGCACCAGATTCGTAATCTGCAGTTCCCGGGTTCGAGTCCCGCTTGTATCGGCGTTGAGATTTATCTCCTCTAAAATTCCACCCTGCTTTGGTCAATAGGTGGATATCGATGTGCTGTCCTCAGTCGGATGGGATGTAAAGTCGTGGTCCGTGTGATGGAGAACCGTACCCTGTGGACATTAAATAACACGCTGAATGGCCTTGACGGAAGGCTACCACCTGTCTCTTAACTGTTGTCCAGTGGGTCCCTTTCCTGCAACCTTCTATCAGCCCTTGGGATCCTTGTGACCTGGCTATTTTACCCATTTGGTACAAAAAAGTGCTACTAAAAGTGAAACGAAAAGCATTTCAGTTTTTTTCCCTAAACTTTCTGGTGTTTATAAAACAAAATCATTAGCAAAAACGGAAGGCGGCTTCACAGTAAAGAGCAGCGTGTGTCTGTGTGCACGTAGTCCTTACATTCTTCTCTGCTGTGAGGCCACCTCTGTTTTTGGTAATGGTTTTGTTTCAAGTCGTTAGAAAGATTGGAATTGTTAAGCATACTAAAACGCTCGAATTGCCTTTTTTGTGTGCGTGGCCGTACCTACAGAGCAGTGTCCTATTAAGAGGGCTCTTCAAACTACAAGCGGAAGACCAGAATTAGCTGTAGCTGATGTAGATGTAATTCATTGACTATTGCGGCCAACACGAGACAAGATACAGGTTGCAATGAGACAGTGTACTTACTCGCAAGCGGAATGCGGACACAGAGATCGAGTCTCGTTTCTCTCCTCTTCCGATCACAATGCCTTATTTGGGGAGCCAAAGAATGCACCATCCACGCCAACGTTCAGATTATCTTTCAGCTACCATTATTTTTAGCCCTTTGCTGAGAAGCCAAGGACGTTTTTTATTGTCCGAGGAACTGAACAGTCGCACTGCACCCAAATGTGCAAAAGGGAAGCCAGAGTCGTTCTCAGGTGTTCTTTGCCAGTTGGGTTTAGTGGCTTGTATCTTTCCGCGTTGAGCGGAAGGGAAGAAAAAAAACAACAAAATGATAAAAGGAAGAATATTAAATGTTTAAAATATTATTTATTTTATAATTATCTACACTATTTATTTGGGACAGGGCAGATATTAGCTGAGATTAGTGCACTTGAGTGCGTTTTAAGATGAAAATAATACGTGCGAAATGCTTTCTGTTATTTTGACCAGGTAAGACTAAAATAAAAATTCTCTGTTAATTTGCAGAACATGATAAAAAACATGTGCATATATATACAGTATACATAAATAAATTTTATCTGAAACAACAAATGGATTAGCGAATTTCAGCTGCAATCAATTTTTTTGATTAGAA
Organism: Ryuthela nishihirai; assembly: GCA_038380435.1. NCBI lineage: Eukaryota > Metazoa > Arthropoda > Arachnida > Araneae > Heptathelidae > Ryuthela > Ryuthela nishihirai. Next base: position 88,022,687 of record JAWZYU010000001.1, on the reverse strand, counting down.
TGTTAGTGAACTGAAAGCTGTTTTTCTGTCCGCTTATTCCTTCAAAAAATTCATTACATTAAATTTGTTTTGCTTGGATATTGACAACTTTTAGTTGAAGATCTTATTTTCAAAACATAGACACGAAACATTTGTGCCTAACAGTCCAAACAGGTCTGCAACTTACTGATTGTGTTTATCACATACTGTTTTTTGGATTGTTTTACCTCTGAGCGGCACTTTTTTGCACACCATGGGATAAATGGCCAGGCTACAAGGACCCCGAAGGCTCAGAGAAGGTTGGGGGAGGGGTCCCACTGGAACAGCTGCTCGGAGACAGATGGTAGCTTCCCGTCAAGGCCATCCAGCGTGTTCTTTAAAGTGCACAGGGTATGGCTCTCCCGCACACGGGGCCACGGCTTAACGTCCCATCCGACGGACGGCGGCCTTTCCAAGCCCATCGGTGTCCCCTACTGACCGTGGGCAGGGCGGGGAATTTTGCGGAGATAAATCTCAACGCTGACCCAGCTGGGACTCGAACCTGGGAACTACAGATTACGAGCCTGGCACGCACATACTGTTAGTCCACAACATTTTGATATAAACAATATGCACAAGTACCGTTCTTAACGGGGCACGAGCTTCCCAAGATCCGAGGCAGGTATTTGTGGGGGTCCTTGTTACTCTTTTGAATTAAAAAGCTCAAGGGGGAAGGTTTTAAAGTAGATTTATCATTTTCTTGTCACGCTATTTCTCATTATTTTTGAATATTTTCCTCCAGTCTTTTCCATTTTTTTTTCACTAATTTTTATTTATCGCTGTATCGCGGGGCCCGAAATGGGAGTCCCTTTTCGACCCGCTTAAGGGGCGGGTCTGCTGCACAAACATAATCTAGACATGGAGTACACAGCTGACTGACACGGACCCGAATCGGCTTTTATTGGTTGGTTGTTTTACCTCTGAGCGGCACTTTTTTGCACACCAAGGGCTAAATGGCCAGGTCACATGGACCCCGAAGGCTCAGAGAAGGTTGGGGGGGGGACCCACTGGAGCAGCTGTTGGGAGGCAGATGGTAGTCTCCCGTCAAGGCCATCCAGCGTGTTCTTTAACGTGCACAGGGTATGGCTCTCCCGCACACGGGGCCACGGCTTAACGTCCCATCCGACGGACGGCGGCCTTTCCAAGCCCATCGGTGTCCCCTACTGACCGTGGGCAGGGCGGGGAATTTTGCAGAGAAAAATCTCAACGCTGACCCAGCTGGGACTCGAACCTGGGAACTACAGATTACGAGCCTGGCGCGCTACCGACTGAGCCACCCCAGCCCCCGAATCGACTTTTGTGGAACTACTCAGGCAGACACTATTTTATTACACATGCCCATTTTTCGTCTAAGACGCAGTCCTTAATAACTAAAATGAACGAAAAAAAAATCAATTGAAATAACGAAAAAACTTCATTATTAACAACGAAACATAATATATTTAAAAACCTTCGTAGTCCCTTCACTTTGTGACTCTTAAGAAAGGTTATTTTTTAAATCTATTTCCTATGGTTGTGTGTATAAAATAACAGTGAAACGAAAATAACACTTAGAGAGAATCGGTTGCTAATTAATTGGGTTGCTTTACCTCTGAGCGGCACTTTTTTTGCACACCATGGGCTAAATGGCCAGGTCACATGGACCCCGAAGGCTCAGAGAAGGTTGGGGGAAGGGACCCACTGGAACAGCTGTTGGGAGACAGATGGTAGCCTCCCGTCAAGGCCATCCAGCGTGTTCTTTAACGTGCACAGGGTATGGCTCTCCCGTACAGGGGGCCACAGCTTAACGTCCCATCCGACGGACGTTCCAAGCCCATCGGTGTCCCCTACTGACCGTGGGTACGGCGGGGGAATTTTGCAGAGATATTGCACACCATGGGCTAAATGGCCAGGTCACATGGACCCCGAAGGCTCAGAGAAGGTTGGGGGAAGGGACCCACTGGAACAGCTGTTGGGAGACAGATGGTAGCCTCCCGTCAAGGCCATCCAGCGTGTTCTTTAACGTGCACAGGGTATGGCTCTCCCGTACAGGGGGCCACAGCTTAACGTCCCATCCGACGGACGTTCCAAGCCCATCGGTGTCCCCTACTGACCGTGGGTACGGCGGGGGAATTTTGCAGAGATAAATCTCAACGCTGACCCAGCTGGGACTCGAACCTGGGAACTACAGATTACAAGCCTGGCGCGCTACCGACTGAGCCACCCCCTTCTACTGTTGAAGTAAGTTTTGAAACTGAAAAGTCAAATTAAACAAATAACTCAGGAAGATTGTTTTCGTTTTTCTGTTTAGCACTGCTTTGTGGATAACGAATGAAAAAACCATTTTGTTTTTCATTTGCATTTGATCTTAAACTAGAGATCGCAAATACGCTTTTCGTGAAGTCATTTTGTGCGACCTGAAAGCAATGATTTCTATGATGATCACGTAGCAAACTGTGGCTCGACCGAGATCATCTCATGGAGAAGCAATCGCGTTCGACCGAAGATGAAAGTACTACAAATGAAATTTAGGATTATGTTTTTGTATTAAAAGTGTGTATCCTAAAGCAACAATATAAGTAATTACGTTTTGTTTATTATTGTTTAAAATTAAAGGTAACTCGCCATACATTGAGAAGAAACTGTTTTTTGAATATGACCATTTGAGTTTGAGACCTATTTCGAACATTTTTCTTCAAGGAAATGAGAAAATGTTCACTAATATACCAATATATTTTTCTTACTCAATCGTGCACGTTGAGTGAATTTGTCTAACATTCTCTGATGCAGTGAAGCATTTCAACTTTCATGACCATGAGAGACATGGCCCAACTCTCACGATGTTGGTGCTTTCGACTCACAAGTATAAAAAAAAAATAAAATAAATAAATACCCCCTCAAGCAGCTGCTTGCCACAGAGGTCTGATAGGAGCCTGTCAGTTTTTATGCCATAGTAGAAGGTCTGAGAGGATGGCAGGACCTCAGCAGAAAAATCACACACACACACATCCATGCCTTACCCGGGGCTCGAACCCAGGTCCCGTAGATTACAAGCCAAGCGTGCTAACCACTCGACCACGGGACGGCTCTCTCACAAGTATATAAGATAGAAAATAAATTAGTATGGTAAAGAAAAACTAATGATTGAAGTTTAATCCGCTGTAAAGCATCCGTGAAAGTAGAGCCACGTCGTATGAATTGATATAAGGTAATGTTGCACCGTATAAAATAATTACTGTCAAAAATTGTGCTTTTTCCTATTTACCCATCCAAAAATCTAAATATCTAATTTATCTATGTGTTACCGCTAAAGCTCGAAAGCCGTTAATGTGCACATTACCTAGCTAATCTGCAGATTAACTGATTTGCTCCGTTAACGTGCGGAATCAAGATTTTTCCGCATTTTACCTAGGTAATGTGCACATTAACGGCTTCCGTATCGTTAAAGTTCAAAAGTTTGTTTCTCTCATAGTGGTGAATCTCTTGAATATGAATCTTCGTGTCACGTGATTCACTCGTCCGCATTATAAAAAAGCCCCGGATGAGCGGAGGCCAAGTGAGAACGAATCGGTAAAGTGATTCATTCTTGATAACGAATCACTAAAATGATTCGTTCTCACTTGGCCTGCTCATTTTGGGGGCGTTTTTTATAATTCGGACGACTGATTCATGTTGACAGAGGGATGACCCTGGTTTCAACTCTACTCTCGGACACTAGATAAATAACATTACGTTAATTTAAGCGTACAGAAACGTTCCTGTTGTTCCAGCAAAGATCTTATTTTCACTTTAACGAGTGCCTAGTAGGTAATGTGCAGATTATCCAGGTAATTTGCAGATTACCTAGGTAATTTGAGAAATGAAACAATTTTCCGCACGTTAATGGATCACCCTAGTTAATCTGCACAATACCTAGATAATCTGTAGAATAACTGATTTCTGCACTTTAGCGGTAACATATGCATCTAAATCCAAAAACTAAATGTTGAGATAAAATACTGAAGTAAAAGTTATTAAGATAATTACTATATATTACTCTTAATGAAGCAATATAAATTTGTTGGATTTTGGTTTTTAAGTATTGTAATTTTATTTTTTCTCTATTACAGACCGTGAGAACCAGTCTATGCTTATCACGTAAGTGTCTCATATATTAAAATGCTAATTACTAATAGCAACGTTATATGTTAATACAGAAGAGAGATAGGTTAAGCAGAGACTTACTGTAAAGAAAGTCTGATTCAGAGAGGCCGCTAAAATTGCTATATAAACATGTAAATTGCATTCACAACCAAAATCAAATGATAGTTTTGGCATTAGAAGTACACTGCATGACAAAATTAAAGTAACACTAGCAAACTGTTGCGTAAAGTTTTTGTTGCACGTGTAATTAAAAGAAAATTAGCTCAGAAATGTATTTAAGTATAACTAATATATATATATTCGTTAATATATTGATGAAAAACGCTGCAGTAGCTTAATTCTATCAACAAGTGTAATTTGACAGAACACGAAACGGAATAAATGCAGTAGAAAAATTCACTATTTCAGTACTTTTAACATTCTGTGATCTAAAATATCGTTTATTCTTAATGAATATGTAATACTTTATATCTAATTCCCACACTGTGATACTTGTACCAATAGTACTACTCAAAGGTTCTGCCAGTGGTACGCGAATTCTTATATAGAAGTTTTGAATTACTTTTGAATAATACAAGTTTTTCCATATAAGTCAGTTATTTTTATGACTCTTTGTGGAACTTTAAACCTGTTTCTGTCATGTTAGGAATTTTGAGAAAACACATATTTTGTTCCTATTGCTATTATGAAAAAGTGTCGTTTGCATTATAAACATAGAATTTTGTTTGGAACAAAATTAAAGGCTATCCGCTGCAAAACATCTTTAATAAATCATATTTATTTTAGTCATTTCTAAATGGATTTCGTTGGCAATGACGATGCTGTAGTGGCGATAGATAAGGGAATAAGAGTTTATTTCTTGTGTTCGATAATGAAGATACCATAGGGGTGCGCTGAAGCGGCTTTGTCAGCCCCATTGTTAAATTTTTGCTAATTCACTGAGTACATCGTTAAACTCAGAAGCAGTCTCATTTAATTAAAAATTATTTAATTTTAATTAATGCTTGAACATAATAATATCATTAACTACGTTACATTAAGAATTAAAGTACTATATATATATATGTATAGTACTTTAATTCTTAATGTGTTAACGGACACTCATTTAACCTAGTACGTACTGAAACAAGAATGGGTGGAATAAAACTCAACTCCTGTAACTACGTGAATTCAGTTTTATTCACACACACCCGTCTTGCTTTCTTATAGCGAGGCCTGTTATCAAAGCAGTGACAACTAGCTATTAAAGCGATTGGCGACTCCGTTGTTAAATGATTAACAGTACACTCCTGTGATACAATATAGAATAGTGTTGCTAATTGTGAATTCTAGCAATGTTCATTGCCCCATTGTTATTATATTATCTCGTTTATTGATTATAGATGTATTAGATTCCGTATTAGATTTATACATGATAATAATTTATTAGCAGCACACTCCTATGATATAACATACAGTAGTATAACAGTGTGTTAATTGGGAATTCTAGTACAGTTCGTTGGACCGCTGTTAAAGCGATTGATGTGACCGTTATGAACTGACTGAGGTACAGCCGCTCAAAAAAGTATCCGAACACTATGGTCGATTACAGAATTCAAAAAAGATATCTGCCAACGATTTTTTTAGAAATTAGTGATCTGGCAACCTTCGTGTCACGTGACACGAAGGTTGCCAGATCACTAATTTCTAAAAAAATCGTTGCCAGATATTTTTTCTGAATTCTGTAATCGACCATAGTGTTCGGATACTTTTTTGAGCGACGGTACATTGTAGTAATAGCTGTGTGTTAATCGGGAATTCTAATAAAAGTTGTAAGCTGGTGAGAAAATGAAGGCTTTTTCACCATTGAATACTTGCTGTTATTTGTTGTTACGAATACAGATTTCACTTTCTAGTTCTCATTCCAACTTTCATCATGACAGATACATTCATCATGTATAAATCTAATACGGAATCTAACTACGTCAGAAGTCTGAATAATATTTGTTTTAAGTGCGTAAATTTCTAAGTTTTTTTCAGTCACGTATAAGTATCAGATGTTGTCACTTTGATTTGTCATAAAATAAAGCTAACAAGTTCATTTTCTGAAACCAGCGGCGAGTCTGGAGCCGGAAAGACTGAGAACACGAAGAAGGTAATTGCGTACTACGCAAACGTCGGTGCCGTCACTCCAAAGGATAAGAAGGGCGAGAAGAAGACAACAGAGAAGAAGGTAAGACACGAAGGGAATCTTTCGATTTCTGAACATTTAACAGATTAATTGAAGAAACTGAACGTTCCTGGAAGACAATTCTTTATACGCTCTCGTTTCAAGCAGATTTCTTCCAAATTGAGGATAACGGTAAAAATCATTGCAAAAATGTTTTGAAAATTTCGTTTATATTACTAAACGATTTGTTCTAACAGTTATTAGTTGTGTTTAACTTTTGAGGAAAAATCAATCTTGGAGCGAGCAAATCTTTTGTGAATTGTTTCAGTTTCTATAACAAATATTGAAGGAATGCTGTTAAAAATAGACTTGAATAGATTTGATTAAGAAATTTTTACCTTTGCAGTGTGAAGTTGTATTTTGTTAAGTAAGAACACTAGACACTATATTACAAAAAGTAACCGGACATTTCCTTGTTATGTGAACGGAAAGACACATTCAAAGCCCCGTAACTTTTAAAATATGTTTTTTACAGAAAAATGTCACCAAAGATAAGTTGAAGTTCTCACTCAAATCTTTCTAAATCTCAGTTTTCAGAAATATTCACTTAATATTTAAAGAGTGATTGAAGCAAGAACATTTAACAGCAGACGCCGCTGCAACACTCTTACTAAATATTTTTTTACCCCAATCTGGTAAAAACTGAAAAACTTGTTGCACAAACTCCAAATATTACATTTGTGTTACTGGACGATTTGTTATAACAATTGTGTTTTATCTGTGGAAGTAAATGTTCATGAATTGCAAAAGTTAATTTAAATATTACAGCTTCAAAATTCTTTTATTAAAAGTTTTATTATTATTTAGAGATATATGCATGAGATCTTCAATTTATCTACAAAAACATCTTTTCACAAAAAGCTTATTTTCAAAGTTAAGGAACTTTGAATGCGGTTTTCCATTCATATAACATGGAACTCTCCGGTTATTTTCGGTAATGTAGTGTATATCATATAATAGTGTATCGCTAACTAAAAAACAGATGCAATTTGTGTAAAATTTGTTAATACAACTCCATTACATTTTGGCCCTCCGTGATATAGTTGTTGCTTTAATTTGAAACAAAATCTTGGCTGGCAGCCTGTTCTCTTTGTACTGACCATAGCTACAGAGAATCGTTTTGAATTTAAACAATTCTCCCCGATTTTTCATCCTTTAAATTCCATCATTTGACCGCCATTGATATTCCTCCTTTTAAATTCCGCCATGTACTCTTCCTTTTTTTATTCCTCCTTTATCACTTGACCGCCATTGATATTCCTCCTTTAAAATTCCGCCATGTACTCCTCCTTTTTTATTCTTCCTTTATCATTTGACCGCCATTGAAATTCCTCCTTCCCTTAAACTGTAGGATGCCGTGATCTGCAACGGCCTAATGCAGTAACTGTAGTCAGGATAGACGTGTTTGGAGGACTAAATTGCCCAATCTTATTGGATCTCTGTAACCCATGATTGCTTGAGTATTTCAAGTATGTATATAGAAACAGTAAACTAATACAGATTACGAATACAGACAGAAAATTTAAGATGTAATGTAAATGTTCGTAAAGTAACAACTAGATAGTAGAGGTACAATTTACAATTTCTTGCTAGAAATTGAGCCCAACCTACTATGTAGGTCCCGGCATTTAATATGCCATATGCAGTATATACACATTATAATAATAAGGTTTTACCAAAAGTTAAGTTTAAAAGCAACATCAAGAATAAAGCAGTAAGAAAAATATATAGCTGAAAAATGTGGAATTGCTTGTGTTAACACGTAAACTTCCTCCCTTACTTTTAAGCCCACTAACCTTATTTTGTTTCTAAGATCTCGAGAAGTAATTTTTAAAATATCATCTTCATAGCATTTTCCTCTTTTCTAGGCTACCTTGGAGGATCAGGTCGTTCAAACGAACCCTGTACTAGAGGCCTTTGGTAACGCCAAAACTGTAAGGAATGACAACTCCTCCCGTTTCGTAAGTACTTCAAGTTTTATTACTTTTCCTATTTCCCTTAATTCCCTCTTTAGTAATAATACCTCCAATCATTGCAAGTTCATTAGCAAAACGAAAATTTTTTCATTCTGTAGTTAGGAAAACAATACCCTTTTTCTCTTGTATGCTAATTGAAAAACAAAAGATTATTAAAGGACATCAAATATGATTAATAAATCATAGTTCCACACAATCTGTGACAATATTCTCAACTTTACTGTGTGGAAATGTTTCTCTTCTCTATTGCGTGACATTATCCTTAATTCAGATTTATTATACCACGTGCTCTTAATCCAACAGTTTACAATTTTTATTTTTGTACATCGAACCTCCCTCCCCTTTTTATTCAATTTGCATTATTCTCACCTTCTGATGTAAGAAAAATTAGATAGCCTTATGTTTTTATGAAGGGGAAAGATTGCTTATATTTTTAGGAAAAAAAATTATCATTCGCTATCTTCTAATGAGAGCTCACATACCCTTGATGGTATGTGTACAGTCGCTCAAATAAATATCCGAACACTACGGTTGATTACAGAATTCAGAAAAAATATCTGGCAACGATTTTTTTTTTAGAAATTAGTGATCTGGCACCTTCGACACGAATGAACGATCGAGAAAACTAATCCGTAATAAGTACAACAATCGAGAAAACTAATCCGTAATAAGCATAACGATCGAGAAATACTAATCCCAGAAACATGAAATATTGTTAGTAATAAAATATTATAGTGAAATGGAATTATAGGGAGGTATTTACATTTAACTATATGATAATGATCTGTTATTAATTGAATTTATTACATGAGGTTAGACAAAAGAATCAACTGCTATCTTTGAACAGCATATTATGCAGAGAGATTACGTTGGTTTGGTCATGTTGACCGCAAGAGTAGCAAATAGAGTTGCGAATAGCGTGCTTAAAGGCTCATTAAAAGGGAGAGGCCTAGGGTGCAGTATGCAGACAATGCCAAACAAGATCTTATTATAATTGGCCTGCAGTGGCCTAATACAACGGCTGTAGTTCATGACAGACGTGGTTGGAAGACTAAATCTTCACATTATGTATGCACGTATATATGATATAAACAGAATTATTAACAGAGAGAAATTTCAAGGCATATGTAAACATTATAATTATAAAGAGATTATTATTCTCATAGATTCATTTTCAAAGAAGAAAAATGATTTATATCATATTCCTCATAGATTTGTTCAGTCAGAAGTGCATTTTGAGAAAAATCACAGCATCAGTTATTTGTAACCATTGTCCCAATTTTCATGATGAATCATAACTTTTAATGTACATAAAATCGTCATTTCAAAAGAAATATAATGCTATTTGCTATGTTAGTAATTGTTTTCTTGTCAAATCTTGTCTGATGCACATCTTCCTCCTCAGGGTAAGTTCATCCGTATCCACTTCGGTCCCATGGGCAAACTGGCCGGTGCTGATATTGAGACATGTAAGTAATGGTTTTTCGATAAAAATGTGATTTGTAAAGTTTTTAATACATTATAATTTTAATAAATGTATTAAGTTATACATTTAGACATGCAGGACGTCCGTGACGAATTCCACCAATAAAAAAGTAACACAATTCACTCTTTAATGTAGCGACGAACATGCAACTTGACGTAAAAGAGAGAACTTCATAAGTGTTGGTGAATTTCAATAGATTTCGACTTGAGAGTCCTTAATGGATTGGATTGGATTGATTGGATTGTTTTCCTCTGAGTGGCACTTTTTTGCACACCATGGGCTAAATGGCCAGGTCACATGAACTCCAAAGGCTCAGAGAAGGTTGGGGGAGGGGACCCACTGGAACAGCTGTTGGGAGACAGATGGTAGCCTCCCGTCAAGGCCATCCAGCGTGTTCTTTAACGTGCACAGGGTATGGTTCTCCCGCACACGGGGTCACGGCTTAACGTCCCATCCGGCGGACGGCGGCCTTTCCAAGCCCATCGGTGTCCCTTACTGACCGTGGGCAGGGCGGGGAATTTTGCGGAGATAAATCTCAACGCTGACCCAGCTGGGACTCGAACCTGGGAACTACAGATTACGAGCCTGGCGCAGTCCTTAATGGAACGACAGATATATAAACGGAGCTCCACTTCTCCTCAAGTGTTTTCAAGCATTTGTGGAGAGATTGTTGCACAAGGATCCTGTGACGCAAGTTCATCAAATTGATTATTGGAGTTTGATGGAAAGTATCTTTAATTCTTTTTCTTTCCCCAAAGAAAGAAATCATGAGGGGTTAAATACGGGAATCTAGAAATCCATTCTATGGAGTCTCCCCGTCCAATACAACATTCAGGAAACTGAGCATCCATTTTGGAAAACAATTTCCGGGCTGCTAGCGTGAAGGACAATGGTAGCACACATCTATCAACGAAACTTGGCGAGTTGCGTCATCTTTTACCGGAAGCTGAATGTTTATACTGCATTAAACAGTGAATTGTGTTACTTTCTTATCGGTAGATTTTATCCCTGACACCTCATAAAGCACTTGTTGAAAGAAAAGAATTGAATTTGACACATCATCATAAAGATATTCCCAGCTGGGAAGATTCAAGACACAGCACACAATATGAGAGCAGTCAAAGATTGCTTGCTGTGTCTATAGGCCGAGATTCTCTTTTAGTGTATTTTTCTGAAACGTTTCGCGCCATCTACTTGGATATCGATATACTTATATGACTCTCAAATCTCTGACGGTTTTGTTTTAAGTGTAATCTTAAAAAGTTCATGAAAAACCCTCTCATAGGGGCCAACCTGTAGTAAAGCAAGAACTAAGTCAGTTCCAATATGGAATACTCCATGTGAACTGTAGCACAAAAAAAAATGGGGAATATTGTTAATCGCTACTGTTAATTTTGGTTTCGTCAACTGCGCAGTCTCATTGTCTCAACTGCTATCACTACGCTTCGCAGCTATTACTTATTATATTCATTAGAACGGTGCAAAGGTCAGAGAGCTTTTGCGCAGTTCCAATGAGTTCCGTTTTTGGAACTGTTCACTGAGCCCCCCCCCTCCCCCCAATGTGGTGACCGCTACCGGGCGAGAATGATTTACAGATATCAAGAATTATGGTGTGAGAACGAGAGACATTTTTTCATATTACGCCTCAAACAACGATTATCCATCCGCATGAGAGTCTCTATGCGCAGAGATGTCTAACACCGCGATAAATTGATGCTCGATGAATTGATGCTGCGATGAATTGACGTCGCAATGAATTGACGGGACCCCATAAGTGTTTAATGATGCATATTAGTATGTACGGTTCGAAATTAAATACATTCGTTTGCAATTGAATATTTTTTTACTCTATTTGCAACAATTGGTCAAACTTTCTATCATTTACTTACGAATAATACAAAAAATTAAATGCATATAATTTTTTTTAGTGTGATATTTAATCAAATTGTAAACAAAGTATTTTTCTGATTCTTAAAGATCTGCTGGAAAAAGCTCGTGTGATTTCCCAACAGTCACTTGAGCGTTCTTACCACATCTTCTACCAGCTGATGTCTGGAGGTGTCGACGGTGTCAAGGGTATGTTTACTTGTTTCATCGCTTCCAAAACACGCAATTTAGCAGTATTATTTCATTATCGATACATACACAGTGTGGAAACATCTATTTTTTTAATGTTTCCACACTGTATTTTTGTGTGTTTTTCTATGTTTATCTTTTGCCATATGTTTATATATTAAATGTTTGTATGAAATGTTTTTTTCGTAATTTTCTTATGGATACATCGGTATATCGTTGGTAGAAAAGTTTAAATTAAAGTATTTTGTTAATGTTCTCCAGAATTTTTTGTGGTTAATTTGATATTCTTCGTAATCTACCTGTTTGAGGATAATTTCACGACACACTGATAAACTAACATAAAAATAGTGATCACGAAGTTGTAATTCTATAATTTTACTGAATAGTATGAGTTAAGTAAAACTTCAGATAACCTTTTCGCCTATAAAATTAGGCAAGGAAAATTGTAAAAAAAAACTATGACTTCCTCTTTCACAAAAATCTTTTCAAACTGTAACATTTTCTTTTTAATTTTGTGAGAGTTTTTAATTTGTTTAATTTTCAGAGAAAGATCACAGAGGCGACTGATTTTCGATAGAAACCTGTTCACCATATGGCATAGTATGCTGACGAAAGTTTCAAAAGTATTTTAAAGGACCTATTTCTTTAGCAAAAAAATTTTGAATCAGGGTAAACGAATTCTATCGAACTGTCTTGGTCCTATCGAGACATCTCATTCAGACGAAATATGCTGAAAAAATTGCAAGTAGCAAAGGCGCAGACCCATTTGTTATGAAAATGACTGTCTTGCAAAATCAAAATCAATTATGCATGCCAGCTTATTCTGCGGTTATTTACCACTTGAATGCCTTATTGTCGATCTCAAGATATTTGCCGTTCTACCAAAAACATTTAAGACGTCATGTTGCTCAAGGAATGTCAACTGTGAAGCTTTATTGTTACAAAATTTAAATCTGGACATTACAGGGAAGCATAAGCAGTAAGCGCGCGGAAAATAAATAAAGTGATGGCACAGTGCCACCTGTCAAATAGAAGAAGCGATTTCTAAGAACAATTCTAGTACCGGACTGGGACGCCGTTCAAACACCTATTCGTAAATGTCTTTACTTTTATGTAAATAATTTATGTTTTGCAATATTAGGAATATATTTAATATTTTTGGTTAATTATTAGAATTATGAATCATTTTTATTCCTATATAGCTGGAATACTGCTTATACAAGTTTGTATATATATATATAATGCCAGAAAGTAGATGTGTATTTCCTAACAATTACTTTCTCTAGCAAATTCTATATAAAAAAATTATTAAGGGGAAGAACGTACTCCCCTACACAAGGGACGGATATAACCTAGAAGCTCTAGTGGGCTTGTCCTAGTTTTTCTTGCAAAATGCAAACATATACACAAGGACATGCCCACTGGTTTAGCAATCAGTTACGCTAACCACTAGACCACATATGGGCTAAATCGAATTCATGTGAAGAATACAGTGTTTCCTAACTGATTAGAAGTACTTATTTCTATTAGAGATAAACTGACGAACAGTAACAGCCTACAGCTCATATAGATATTTCGTTGGTGAAATCAAAAAATCAGGCATGCATTAATGCAAAAATATCAGGCATGCATTAATATGCAAATTTTAACCATCAAGAATGGTAAGACAGTCTTTCCTTTTCAATCAGCGAAGAAACCTGTAGATTTAACGAAACATTTTCGACTGGATTCAACGCAGCTAAAACCTTCATGAGCCATATTCCAGCTAGAGGAGAAGTATTAGGTATAAATAATTGTGTTATTCAAAAGTATTTGGTATTTATATACACTACTCTACCAAAATAATAGGCAATTTACATGTTATGTCAATGGTATTCTAATTTCTAAGCTCTATAACTTCTAAAATATGTATTTGATGGAAAACTGTGACTGAAGATAAATTAATGAAAATAATGAAATCTATTTAAATCTTTATTTTCAAGAATATTCGTTCAGTATTTAAAGAGATAGAAGCTGGAATATTTAAAAATAAATTATCTTTTTTCAAGCAAAAAGACATTCGATATCAAAAAGTCTAATATATATAATCATTGCACAAATTATTTAAAATACATATTTATTTTATCAAATGGTTTGAACTAATGCTAATTATTTAAATTTTAACTAATTTCTAATCTAAATTCTTATAAAGCATTATTGTTGTGAAATATTCTATCTTCCATACTCTTTAAATACCAAACGAATATTGTCGAAAATACAGATTTAGATTTAAATCCAGATTGTACTAAGATTCACTTTGACATAGTATGCAAATTATCTAATAATTTCGTAGGACAGCGCATATTAAGTAGCTTACAATAACAAAGAAATTACAAATGATTTGTATTGAATTCATAACTCACGTAACATATAATACATATAAACAAAAGAAGTGTGTGTGATGAAATATCCGTCACTAATTTACATTATTCTAACAAATTCACATATTTAAAAAAACACAGGCAAAATCCGCTTACGTTTGTTGTTCGATACATGTTGCAGATTTCAAATGGAACGTCTTGATTTTCAATTCATGTTGAGAGAAATTTGAATGATAACGCTAACATTATGAGTTTATTTTTGAAAGTTTTCTAAGAAACCTATTCTATATTTTACTACCTCAAAAGCTAGATAGCTCAATATACGTTTGAATATTTGAAACGCTTATTAAATGTGTCCCCTAAGTATTTGGTTTCTATAAATTTGTAATCCACCATCAAACTAAAAGATACAAATTCACAAACGTAGTACTTTACCCAGAATGAAAAACAATACATGAAAAATGATCGAAACTTTTAAAACCTGCTCTAACTCGGATTTTAATTTCCAAGCGTAGATATATATACATTCCTTTGTTCAGGAACTGAAGTTTCAGTTGTTTTCTGCAGTGAAATAATTTCATTTTATATATTGTAACTAAGATCTTTTATGCTAATATACAAAGGTTATGATTCTTACAACTAATACTCTTCTTTTTTATAAATTTCTGCGCATTAATAGAATTCTGTCTGCTCAGCGACGATATCTATGACTACCACTTTGTGTCCCAAGGAAAAATTGAAATTCCCAATGTAGATGACGCAGAGGAACTGAGGCTAACAGATGTAAGTATAGAGAAAAATGCTCGCAGTGTAAGCTTAAAGCTCATTCCTTCCGCAAAATGCATACAAGAAACCAGCAATCGATGTGCATTTAAAAAAAAAACTTATAACTTGAAGCGCAAACACGTGCTGAATTCATCTAGTGAAAAACCAAAGTGTGAAATGTCAGGGAAAAAAATTGCAAACGGATTTTAGTTCGGTTCTCAATACATTGCAGTGTTGCATTATTGAAAAGAGAATTTACGAAGAACGAAATGTGTCTTCCATTCACGCAAATACGTATCCCATGAAAGCAAATAAGTATCATTAGAAAAGAGAAATGAATCAGACTAGCTCACCTCTTCCACAGCCATCCTCTTTTAATTCCCACATTTCTTTCTTTTCCAACAGGCCTTGGATTCTTCCCTACTGATTTTTCTTCTCTACTGCACAAATGCATTCTTTACCAAACTTTTCTTCTCAAAGTAACCTTTTTCCTTTCCTTTCCATGCTTCTTTCTATAGAGAACTGTCTTCTCTCTGATGATATCTACGAGTACCACTTCGTATCACAGGGTAAGACTGAAATTCCACATGTTGATGATGCACAGGAATTTAGAGACACCGACGTGAGTATTTTTAGGAGTTTTAGCAGAAAAGCACGACGCAGCAATTTTTTCTTTTTTTGCCAAAAGCATGAATTTTTTTGCGCTTTGAAATGCTGATGATTAGGCATTAGTCTAGCAATTTGCAGCGTAAACAGCCAAATGCTGACAAACAGCCAAACATAGCTGAGAAACTATGCTTGGCTCTTTGCTTTTAAAATGATTAAGCTGACAATTAGAATTTTTTTTATATGTGCTTATGCTGTCATTTAGAAACGCTTTTTTTTTTGCTTTTAGATGCGCTTAGTAGTTGCTTTATAGTTGTAGTTTTACATGTTTTTAAATAGTGCGAGTTAGTACCTTTTTTTCTGCTTCTGTGAACGTTAGCTGTGCTGAAAAATTGCAAACATTGTTTCCTTTTTATATACAAATGTATTGTTGCTTATCGCATTTTTGTGCTGATTATTAATTTAAAATTTCAGAATATTTTCATCGATCACATGAAGTAAAACTTTCGATCAAAAGTAATTTACGACATAAGAAATTTACAGTATGTAAGAAGATGGCTCGAGTTTCAACAAGCAAAATTGTAGAGGAAAAATTTAATAAGAATTTGTCACATTAAGATTTTTTCTCTCAATTTCATTGCATTTGGCTAGCCATCATTAAGAGCTTTAATGCTGAATTTGCTTTCCTATTTGTTAACTACTTTTGAAATGACTTCAAGGTGACATTGAAAATATTAATTATTATTCCACTTTACATTATTTCAGTATGTCTAGAAATCGTCTGAGATCAAAAATTGATCGATAAAATTAGCAATCTGTGTATTTTAATGTTATTATGCGCAGTTATAATAACATTCTACTGCCCGTAGATAGAGATAATTGTGTTTCGACTTACTTATTTCTACAGTTTTATTTAAATTTTTCTTTTCAATATACATTTCGAGCTTTTCTTTGTTTTTTGCTCTTTAAAGTCAAATATCCATTACGCTAAGAGTAAAGGCATATTGATTAATATAGATTAGGTGTGTTTGTTTATTATATTAAGTAAAGTAGCTTTATTGAAAGATAAACTCTTATACTTACTTTTATTATTAGCTGCATAGTTATATGCATTTGACTGCATATAACTAATGAGTATTTCTTTAACAAAATCAGCAAAGATATATTCTACCAGATTTTTTATAAATTCCATCCTAAATTTAACTTTAAAATTAGAATATTTACATAAACCAAAACCGATTTAAAATTTAGTGTTGTTTTCTCTCGAGTGATATCCTTTTGGACTACTGTCGTTATCTTATCTCTCTGAATTAAAAATGAGTAGTTATTAAATGCAACAATATATGAAAATGTTAATATTATTCGATATGTATTTTTTAAAATAACAAGTAGGCAAAAAAAGAAGTATTTCAAAATGTGCCGAAATAGAGTAGAATATACATTAAAATAATTTTGATATTCCCTGAATTTTGCAAACTTTTAAAGCCCCAAGATGTTTACCATAGGTTAGAAAATGAAATGCTGGTAGAGTTCGAAACGTGAACCGACATTAAAACATTTAAATTTTTCTATTACCATTAATACGTTTTATTCTTCCCTGCAACAGAATGCCTTCGATGTTCTGGGTTTCACTCAGATACAAAAGGATGAGCTGTACAAAATCACAGCTTCCTGCATGCACGCCGGAGAGATGAAGTTCAAGCAGAGACCCCGAGAAGAGCAGGCTGAAGCCGATGGTACAGAAGAAGGTGAGAGAGTTGCTCACTTGTTGGGTGTCAACGCTGCTGATATGTACAAGAATCTGCTGAAGCCCAAGATCAAGGTCGGTAACGAGATGGTGACCCAGGGCAGGAATGCCACACAGGTAAGAGAACATCACACTTATGAACATTTCTTTTTTGGGCATGTGTCAATTTAACATGCATCAAGAAATCAGTTTTAATATTACATTGAACAAGCATATTGAATTTTGGTATATTACTACCATTGTATCCTTACCATGTGCTTTGACCAACGTGCAGTCAATAACCAAGCTAAGTTTTTTTTTTTCTTGGGGGAGATTTATTCCAGTGGAGATATTCAGGAGAAGACGAGGAGAGAGAGAGCTAGAGAAGGCTCCCCTTCTTTGAGAATGCTAGTGAATGCTAGTAGTCTTTGAGAATGCCCCCCCCCGTATCTTTTACTTTTCTTGTCTCCCTCATTTTTTTTTCTAGATCTGGGACTGGAGATGGCCAAAATGGCTGCATCGACTCTTTGACAAGGGCGCTATCTTCCAAACCCCTGAACGTTTCGTCCCTCGTCCTTTGTTTCTTACACAGATACATTTTTTTGCATTCCGCCTTTTGCCCTTCTTGTGTTCACTCTCAACACGTTGACAATCCCATCGTTTAATGATCTTGTCCGTCAATTACACAAAATAAACTGTTAGATACAAGATAGTTACAACTGAACACCCATATACAGCTTTCATTATTTTCATGTTAACTATCGATCATTGGGTATCTGGATCCAAAATATAAATATTTTGTCCAAGCGCAGAAAACATTTTGATTCTGTCTTAATCTTCAACATGTCTGTTTGTTTTTGTGTGTTGTTTCACGAAAAAACTCGAAGGGCTACTCCAATCCTTTGTTTTTTTTGGCAGAAATTTTAAATGTTGTAATTCGTTCCAAATCCCAACAGTCTATGTATTACAATTCGTCTCAAATCCCATTAGTCTATATGTTACAATTCATCTCAAATCCCAGAAATCTATATGCTATAATTCTTTTCAAATCTCAGTAGTTAGTGTATCGTTACGGGCTGTGGAGCAAAAGGGACCTGGATTCAAATCCTCCATTAGACATGAATGTTTTCTTTACAGTTTAATGTTGTCTTTCTACTTAGGTTTCTCTTTCTTAACAGATCTTCTCTATGGTGTATTACACTGAGAGTTTCGTATCAAAATTTTATGACATGTGGCTTGCTTGAGGAATCATTTGTTTCATTTATTTTCAAGTTGGGAGCCACATTCCCCTACATCCGGGCTTTGCCACGGTGTTCATTTTCTTTATCTAAGTTTAACAAATTGTTTTTTCACATGTGATTTCAAGATTTTGAGGTTTGGTTTTCTTTCCTTTTTTAGGTTCATAAAACATTAATATTAGTGAATTGAACCTGTCGGATTTTAATCGAATATTCGAACAATAGTTAGTTAAAGAATGGAAAATGTTTTAAAGTATCTAAACGCTCAGCCTCTTAGCCTCATGTGTGGTTAATAGCTTTGGATCTTTCATTTGCAAAAGGTGAAGAAAGCAAAGTTCTCTTCTTGTTCGGTTATTAGTCAAGTTGCTTGTTTAAGCTTCATTGTCTATTCTGTCTTCTGGCAGGTCTATTACCATCTCTCTCTCCATCTAGTCGATATTAGAATGCCTCTCTGGGTAGTTTACACTTCTTCATTACTTCTTGATGCTCTTTAACATAAAGATATTATTATTAACACAAAACAAAATTTTTTAGTCAGTAATAATGTAGTTCGTGAAAGACTATTAAAAGTAATTGAAATACAATGAATATGTCCAGATGAAAACTCCATGAATACTGGAATCAGTTACTACTTTCTTAATATTTGGGATCCGTAAGAAAATTGCTGCTTTAATATGTGTCAAAGCTGCTCAAATGGCGTTTACAGAAGAAATATTTGGACTACTGGAAAATGCGTGCAAAATAGAAAAACTAAAACAGGGAAACTATTTGCTTTATCAAAAGTATAAGTATTATGAAAAGCAAACAAGCAAACAATGAAAAATAAGCAAGGCAAAAATACTCCAAATTCAAAAATCGAAAACAATTAATCTCTTGAAAATGTAATTGAACAGACCAAGAGATTAATTGATTTTGACAACAGAATTAAATTTTTTTAAATGAGAAAGATATCGTTAACTTATGAAACCTTTAAATGTTGTTAATATATGTATATATATATGCAGTTTAATTCTGATAAGTTTTGGCTTTTTGTGTTCTAGGTTAGCAACTCTATCGGTGCTTTGGCTAAAGCCATGTTTGACAGGCTTTTCAAGTGGCTGGTAAAGATCTTGAATATGACCCTGGATACTCAACAGAAGAGGCAGCATTTCATTGGCGTACTGGATATTGCCGGCTTTGAGATCTTCGACGTGAGTATAGTAGTTCCTTTTATATTGCAGAGTAGACGGTACAACTGTTAATGTCTAAAGCTGTTAATATCTACTTCTACCATGAAGCAATTTTTCACTCGGAATTGAAGGAACACTATATTTTAATGTTCTTCAAATTCATTACATAAGATTAAGAGACTTTTTGAATCATTTAATTATATATATGCAAAATTT
Source organism: Ryuthela nishihirai (assembly GCA_038380435.1). Classification (NCBI taxonomy): domain Eukaryota; kingdom Metazoa; phylum Arthropoda; class Arachnida; order Araneae; family Heptathelidae; genus Ryuthela; species Ryuthela nishihirai. The sequence goes on along the minus strand of JAWZYU010000001.1, from coordinate 88,002,720 downwards.
AATTTATAAAAAAGTTACTCACGCTCTCAATAATTAACTGATAAAATAGTGAAATTTTAAAATGGCAAAAATTTTATATGTAAAATTCTAAGCACAAAGTTTTTGATGCATTTGTATTTAATTTAAAGATGATGTTCAATTATTAGTTGCATTATAAATGATTATTTTGAAAGTTTATGGCTTTCCTAATGCTAATATGGAAATTTTTATCGAGAATTTTATGTTTCTTAAAAGATAATTAACGATATACATTTATAAATACAACCAAAATAATTTCGAAATAATTTATAGTATCTAATCATTATTTTGTACCAAATTTTCAAGTATTTTTAACTGAAGTATTTTCTTTTCTGCAGTCCTTTTAAAATGAAATGATTTTTCTTCATATTATATACATTTGATAGTATACTTCTTTAAATGATTAAATACTATTTCTTAAAATTACAACTGGATTGATATCTCAGTATAACACAATGTCATTAGGATTTATAAAAAAACTTATTTGTAATCATTGTATAATATTACTTTTGTATCATTTATGATACTACTGAATTCCATTAAACTTACAGATATAGAACATCAATTATAAATTTTCTCTAGAATAATAATTAAAATAGCATATAATAATATTTATAAATAACTCATAAACTTTATCTTTCTGTTGAAAATGAAAAGTTCTTCGTTATATGTACAATTAGATTTAGCGTATGAAATAAACTGTTCTTCAGTAATTGAGATAAATTGTTTTAGCTAGAATGCATTTTATTTTGTAGAAGAAACTGTTACAAGCTGCAGAAGCTTTTTGTTTTTTCTTTATCTTTGTCATTAGAAATCATTGTTTCCGTTTTTTAAAAGCTTTTCTAGTTTTATAAATAGTCCTTGCTAAATGTCTAGTGTATATTATGTTCGCAGGCGCACAGCATTACTTTCGTTTTCTGTTCTGTCACAGATCATTGTACTTTAATTTTGCTCTGATTAAAATAAACAGTGAAAGAAAGGAAAAAGTCAGCTTTTATGCTTTAATTATATTTACCAATTTTTAACATAGGACTAATTTTACTCATCAAAGCTCAGAGCTTGATAATACGTGAGTACTGATCATTTCTTTCCACCCTTTATTCACCTATGCCAAATATCTTCTGATAATCTGTTCTCTTATTTAATACTTCACTACACCTGGATTATAGCATGCAAATGAAATATCTTCGCCCTATAGCATGACAACACATTACTTCCCATATTATTGCCAAATCAGGATAATTAAATTTAAAGATATGCAAATTTTCTCATGCAACTTGCATCTCCCATATCAAACTATATCCCTCTATGAATACTTTAATTCAGTAATCATCCTGTTATTTTGCTATTACTATAGCTGCAAACTTCTTTTGCTACTTTCGCTTAGTTGATATTTTTTGTTTTATCAGATGCTCTCATTTCTTTTTCAGTTAAATCTAATAAATAAACACTTAAAATTTTAATTATAATTAAAGTATTCATTAACTGCCCAAAATGGAAAAATTTAATTTTGATAAATACTTTTATCTTTATATTTGATTACAACCATCCTAAAACAAAACCTTTCAATTTCTTTAGATGTCGGTTTAAGAATTTCTTCAAAACGTATCCAGAAATTATTTCCTGTGAAGCAGAACAAATAGTTGTCATTTCTGTCCTATAAAAAATTATAAGTTTTGCAGGAACAGCGACTTAAAAAATATGCTCATTTAGAACACTAAAGGAAGGAGCGGTATTGGTGAAATCTTGTAAATTCTTTGTTAACATTGCAAAAACAATTTTGATAATTAGTTGCAAATTACAAATCTCGGAAAACTGAAAGGATAATTGTGAAACACGCGAATGTACGTTATCATCCGTTTACATATTGGCTTGTCAAAAGCTAAACTAATCACTTCCAATTTTGTATATATGATTTTTTACTGTCGCATTGTCTCTAACTCTGCACAGTTTCATATTTTAGAGTATATTTTTGGAAAATATTGTACAAAAATGTTATTTTTGCAGGACTTTTTAAGAGAGTAAAAATAGATTTTAGTTTCAGAGAAGCTCATAAGAATTATGTCGTCCGAATTATATATATTCCATAGTGCATCGTTATACATTTGTTTTCTTCAGAAGTTTCATTTTCTCTGATCAACTCTAAGATAATATATATTGAGAAATTGCTCTCAGGCCTGTTTGTCAAGTGTCTGCCTGAAATAAAGAAATGAATAGCTTTGATTTCATTTCTGTAACACTTAATCCTGCATTTTAATTAAACCAAATGCATAACAAACAAGAAAAATATCTTAGTATTATTCGAATGGTCTAACGGTAAACAAATATTAAAGTTAGACAGTGGATACTTCTTGAAGAGTTTCACCAAACTTTTCGTATTAAGTACTCGCTTAATTCTTCTAAAGAAACATTTAACGTACTACTTTACCTTAACACTTTAATATCATAAGACATCTCTTAATTACTTATGTTTATTATAGTATTCTTTGTTCCGCTATAGCTATTTCACTCATTATTTTTAAATTCCTGTGCATATATATATATATCAGTGAAATTCGATTTTTTAAGTCCTGGGAATTTTTAACTATTTTCACATTTTAAACATTATTTTAATATGAAATAGGATTTCCATGAAAGTTTAAAAATGGCTTATTTTTTGTTAATTATTATTATAATAAGTATACAAATTATTTAAATGTTTATATTTTTTTTAAACTTTTTCTCACAGTAAGATCGTTTTTTGTTTACCAAGTCTTTTAAATTTTTTGTATTAAATCATATTTCCATGGAAGTTTAAAGTTAGCTGTTTTTGGTAAAATATTGCTTATAATAACTAAGCAAATTTTTTTAATGTCTGTGTAATTTTTGAACATTTTTAGCACAATAAGATCGGTTTTCGTCTACCAAGTTTTTTAATTTCTTTTGCTTACCTTTTAATTATCGAATGCCTCCTTCGTATAGCTTCATAAAATCTGATATATATATATATATAAACATATACATACAATGGTATCCAAAAATTCAGCTTACAAACAAAATATGTCTATATTGTGTTTGTAAATTAACGTTTGAATACCAATACAATTAAAAACTGAAATTTTCTTTTTTTTTTTCCTGAATCTATTAAACTACGATTGCCCTGCACCAGACGCCTTGATGTTTTTTTCACGCTACTGTTCTTTAATCTTTCACCTATATTTCTTATCTTCTTTTTCTCTTCCCTCTGTTATGCTACCTCTATCCCTCCACTTCCTCAGTTCAACGGCTTTGAGCAGCTCTGCATCAACTTCACGAATGAGAAGCTGCAGCAGTTCTTCAACCACCACATGTTTGTATTGGAGCAGGAAGAGTACACACGTGAAGGCATTGAGTGGGTCTTCATTGATTTCGGCCTTGATCTCGCCGCTTGCATTGAATTGATCGAGAAGGTAACGAGTGTTTGCCACTTAAAAAGCTTTGTGTTTGCGCTGATTTTGTTTGCATTATAAGCTCTGCATGGATCTTAATGCATTAAGAAACAATCTGTAAGCTTGGCTTGCTATGCCAGGGTAATCTCTGATGCTGAATTAATAAAGAATACGCGTATTCACGAAGTCTTTGAGGAGGAGTAATTCACCAGTTTTGATCCGAATCTTCAGGGATATCGAGCTCTAGAAGAAGTACGACATCACAACCCAAAACCAAAATGCGTTTAAAAGCGTTCAGGGACTCTAACAATGGCGCCTGCGCTTCTAATGCTGATTTTGTTGCAGTTAACGTAAAAATAAACTGGAACTCTGGAAAAAAATATAAGAAGAGTGAACAATTATTAAAATTAAAGAATATTCTTTGGCGATTAATTAACGGGTATGTAAACATTTATATCAGTTTTAACATTGAACAACATTGAACATTTATATCAGTTTAACGGCTACTTTATGTGCTTATTAATATATGTAAAATATTTGGAAATGAGGTAATAATGCATTTATAACGAAATTAATATTTAAAGCATTTTAATTATATCTCAAGCACTTTACATATTCATGTCTAAATAAAACTCTTTCTATAAATTTAAATTCTGAATATATAATTTTTGACTTCCTCGTAAAATGCTTTGTTGTCTTAAATAGTCGGTAAATAACTGTTACGAACACTTCAGGTTTAAATTAAAAAGTTTAGCATTCTTAGTACTACTTGAAAATGGATGAGAATTTCTTCTTATATCCCTTTTTCCAGAGTTTTAAGTTGCCCATTAGTAGATTATAGTAGATGCGTTCTAACGGTCCGTAATAGTAGATGGAAATAACAGCAATTATTTTTTTTCTCACATTTTCCCCTTGATTATCCTAACCTATGCTACACGTTTCCATTTGCTTTCCCATTTCACCACATACAGTACAACGGCTTCGAACAGCTCTGCATCAACTTCACAAATGAGAAGCTGCAGCAGTTCTTCAACCATCACATGTTTGTACTGGAGCAAGAAGAGTACAAGCGTGAAGGCATTGACTGGGTCTTCATTGATTTCGGCCTTGATCTCGCCGCTTGCATTGAGCTGATTGAAAAGGTAACGAGTGTTTGCCACTTTCAGTTATAACGTAGAACCCTCTTGATTGGCTTCAATGGATTTGCATGCTGTTTTAGAGTGATAGTATAGGAGTAGTAATGCTTATAGAATTAATCTTTAGGCCAGTAGTATGTAGTTTTTTTTCTTGCTTTGCTTTGTTCATTCTGTTAGAATTAGAGAATATATTCTGTTTTAAACTAGATTAGAAATAGTTAATTTAGATTAGAAGAAAAATTTTATTTTTTAAACTGCAAAATGAAACAAATTTTATTCTCTTACTTAGTTCTTGATAATTTTATACTTGAATTGGCCCTTTGTATTTATTTATAATAGCTGTTATATATTCATTTCTTTTTATATTTTCGTTTTTCACTTTGTAAGATGTCATTATTCATGAAGGTGGAACAGAAATTGTCTCAATTTCTCATACAGATTTTTTTGGTGTGAGGAAACCTTTTTTCACATTCTCTTTAAAGACAACACTTCTATGCAGTAAGTGACATGAATACTTCATTCGTTTCAAAAAGATTAATGAAGCAAAAAAAATAATGTTTAGCAAAAAGTAACGGATATCGTTTTTCAAAGTATATAATATTTTTTTCAAAATATGAACTGAAGCAATTAAACACAAAAATAAGTTTAGCTTAACAGCTTAATATCAAAAGTAATGCGACATATCCATCTTACATTTATCATTTTAGAACAGAGAAAATTAAAATTTGCTATATCACGAATAGATACTGATCACGTTCCAGCATCCTCCTGTTTACAATTGATTCGAAATTATCTTTAGAATCAAAGCAAATTGCTTTCCAAAGTATTAGAAATCAAGACACTGGTCTTTAACATATATATATATCTCTTAAGAACATAAGATTAAAAACAAAACACTAATTTCAGTCATCAAATGCAACGAATTTCAAGAGTTGTGAACTAATCGTAGTAACTTAACAACAGCGAATGAAAACTTTGTAAACGTAAGTATATTGATTGATAACTGTTTCCAATATTTCAATTCACCATTTGAATTTAAACTAGTTTTTGGTTTCCCCTTACTTAGCTCTTTAGATTTTTCTTTCTTTTAAAATCACAGTTGATGAATTAATTCTTTTGATGTATCAACAACAAAACCCATCAAACTACAAACTTCATTAATTTTGAAACGGGTGACAAAATCGCAGATAACACTACTACTTTTACCAAAACTCAACTAAATGCGCATTAGTGGAAATATAAACATTGTTATTTGACTGATGAGCAGTCAAATTCATGCACTGAATGTTTAAAACAGTAGTTCCTAAATATTTTAGAACGAATTCCTCGAAGAAATTCATGTTGCCTAACAGTAAAGTATTTTTATTCTATCTTTCTCAAATTCCATTTCTAAAATGTCTCAGACTTGAGACAACCATTCTCACTAAATTCCTTTCGAAAAGCAATTTGGTATTTATAGAATGGGAAAACTCTTTCATATTTTTGTATAAAATATTTCTATATCGAGCTGGAAGATTTACGAACTCTGTTTTTGGCATGCTAGAAGCGTTGAGATCTCCATACTTCCAGTAGATAGTGCAATTTCATAAACTCGTATGATATGAAAGGGGAGAACTTTAGTAACCAATTGTACATAGATAAACGGATAGTAATTAAAAGGTAATTACTGTTTTTAACATTTGCTGTTAACTTCTAGTAATCTCTCGTTTTTTCCCCTTTCTGTTCAACTTAGCCCATGGGTATCTTGTCCATCCTTGAGGAAGAGAGTATGTTCCCCAAAGCTACTGACAAGACCTTTGAGGACAAGCTAAACTCCAACCATCTCGGCAAATCTCCCAACTTTATCAAACCCAGGCCTCCCAAGCCCGGTCAATCTGCTGCCCACTTTGCTATTGTCCACTATGCTGGCACTGTAAGTACTATTACTTTTAATAGATAATTATTTTAATTGTTTAACAGTAGGGTAATATTGCCTTTATAACTAATTATATAAATGTATTATTTTTCTTTGAATGAATTCCTCGTATAATCTTTAAAAATTTAATTTTGTAATTTGAGTTTTGGAAACTACAAATTTTATGTTAATGCAAACGACGAACTTTACTTCTAAAAAACTGTGAACATTGCAAAAAAACAGACAGCTTTCTTAAAATATCGTGGGGAAAAATGTAAGATAATCATAACTGGAGATTGAAAAATTATTTTCCTCTACAACAAAAATCGAATTAATTTATGCAAATACAGTGGACCCCCGATATAACGCGCATGTCGGGCGGGAAACAACACCCGCGTTATAAGGTGAACCGTGTTATACCGAGCGGCGCGGTGGCGACACAATAAATTTACTCAGAACGATTTGAGCTATATATTGAAACATCCCATCAACTATATATATATTATGCATTTTAATAAAAAAACAATTTATTTATTAAGTGTTTTATTAAAATTCACATAACATAGTTATACATCTTAATAAGTAAATATATTTATTATTTTATTTACGTACATAAGGTACGCTTGAAAATATGTAAAAACAAACACTATCTATAACTTATCGCGAACATCGCCCGCGCTATAACCGAGTGCGCGGTATAGCGAGCAGCGCTAAAACGAAAGTCCACTGTATATGATTCTGCTAACGTTGACAGGATGAGAAGAAGCTTACCTGGAGACAACGCAAATAGCATTCAAAATGAATCTATTGATGTAATGCCTCTTCCTGGGAATATATAAAATGGACTTTACTCCTTCCTGGAAATATAGCTGACAACCAGTGGCGTAGCTTGAGTGGTAATGGGGAGACTAGAAGACTACGCAATTGAAGCTTGTTATTAAAGTTCTCATAGTTTATAGGCCTATCAACCATTCGTCAATCAACCTACAAGGACAATCGAACGCGAACTTCGTAATATCAGTCTCCACGCTTGCCGTTCCCTCTACACCACTGCTGCCAACAACCACTAGTATTGAAGTCATCACAATATAGTTACGATGACTTTTTTAGAGGAAATATAGGACACTTGATGAAAAATATATTTTCTAACAATTTTTATCATTTAGTACTATCTGTTACTCAATTTTTGTCATGATGCTATTAATTTAACGCTATGTCTAGCAAAATCATCCTTGAAAAGTGGAAAATATCCTAAAAAAGCTCTAAAATAAAACAAATGATATACATATATTAATTTTTTTTAAAAAGGAAAAAATGTTTCAACAAAATAAAAAAAGAACAAACGTATCAATCAAATAGTTTTTAATTTACCAACGGTTCACATTGTTGGAAGAATTATTGAATCGTTTAGTACAATTAAATAATTCTGAATTTTAAATATTATAGTTATGAGTTATTAATTCCTCAACTTCATAAGCAAAAATAAGGAAAAAAATATCAAAATTAGTGGCAAGAGATCAGTTTTTATTTGGTATCAAAAATATAGGACTTTAAAGGACAGGAGAAAAAAGGACAAAAAAGGGTTTTTCAATATTTTTATGCCTAAAATACAGTACAAATGGTCACTGTGCATGTGTATAGTGCAAAATATATTAAAAGGAGATGAAATGATTGCTTGTGGCTCAACTAGAGAAGTACAGTCGCTCAAAAAAGTATCCGAACACTATGGTTGATTACAGAATTTAGAAAAAATATCTGGCAACCTTCGTGTTACGTGTCACTAATTTCTAAAAAAATCGTTGCCAGATATTTTTTCTAAATTCTGTAATCAACCATAGTGTTCGGATACTTTTTTGAGCGACTGTACGTACAATACACAGGCTTTTCTCATCTTTTGTTTTCGATATAACTAACATGCAAGAATAGGATTATAAATTCTGTAGGTGAAAAGCAAAAAAAATAAGTACTCCAGTAAAACTTATTGCTTTGGGAAGAATGCAGAGTGCAAAATATGTTGCGAGAAATCGCGATATTTGCTTCATGAATGTAAAATTAGGGGATTTTAAATAACGTTTCCCTTAAAACTCAACATGAATGAAAATACAACATTTTTATCTTAAATATCGTGAAGTTTGATCTTTAAGCTAACGTCGCTAAGGACAGAAGTATCAAAAAATTACCAAACATTCCTGTATTACATGCCTATGTGATTTTCATAATGTTGTTGAAAGCTACAGAAGCGTTTTGCATTTCTTGTTAGGTTGCTTACAACATCACTGGATGGCTAGAGAAGAACAAGGACCCTGTGAATGACACTGTTGTTGACCAGTTCAAGAAGGGCTCCAACCAACTGCTGACTGAGATCTTTGAGGACCATCCCGGTCTGGGTGGTGATGAGCCAAAGGGAGGCGGAGGCAAGGGAGGTAAGTTCGCTTGGTTTTATTATTAGACGATCAGCAATGGGGAAGAAAAGTATTGTTACGGGACCTAGGAGCATTGTTCATAACTGTTTTCGATGATCTGTAATTCTTCATGTGAGTAACATTGGTTAATCGAAAGCTTGTTGTGCATAAGTTTTTACGAATTAAAATTTTGCATTTTCGTTTTAGCTGCGATAGTTAGCTCAATGGATTTTTATTTCATTCCTACAGGTGGCAGGAAGAAGGGTTCTGGTTTCCAGACTGTATCTGGCTTGTACAGGGTAAGATTATTTACTTAGTTTTTCACACTATACTAACAACACATAAAAGCCAAACTTTCGAATTTAAGCAAACTTTTAAAAGAATTCTTTAAATTTTTGAAATAGGATATTACTTGTTAGGAAACTTATTTAGATACCATCTGGGAAAAAACCTTATTTATTTATTGTTAACTACAAACCGTTTTAATGAATAATGAACAATATATTTTGCTTAAAAACATCGAAAGGATTTATAATACTGTTATTTAGAGGACTTTGAATATTGTGTTCATCAGTAAACTTTGCAATATTCGTAGTTCTAGTCTAAATATTTTGATAATACAACACGATTCTTTTAGATAGTTTTTTTATTTTTAATCTAAAGTTTTAACAAATTTTAATATGAGCAAAAATAACTTTTTTATTCTGTTATAAATCAAAATTTTTAAAACAATAACCTATGTATCATATAACATAAATTAGTGAATTGATAAATTTTCTTTAAATCTACTTATGCTTCAATTATATGTGATAAGATATATATATGTGTCTGAACTTTTGTACGTTTTATGTCATCATACTAATATATCTTAGATTAATTTTTAGGAATGCTCATTTGTGTTGTAATAAAATAATGTTTCATCAAAAGAGTAGTGTAAAAACGTTTTTTTTTGTTTGAATCATTATCTAAATTATATAAGTGTAATAATTTTAAGGATAATTTTTCGTTGCAAATTAATATGTCTGATGATAGCTAATATCACATGGGTAATAATTACAAAATGTGTCTTGTTGTAAATTACACTTGCTAAATATTTCTGTTCGATGAAATTTCTCTTGAAAGAAAAATAGCATGATATTCATTAATGTGATCATTTACTTAATCCACGTAAGCAGAAATTTTCTCTACAATTTTGCAACTATATTGTGTACGTAAATATGACATAAACATTATTTCGTTTGTTAATATTGAAGTATTTTATAAATACTTCATATAAACTAGAAGACTGGAGCTTTTCGAAATTGAAAAAACTTTAAATCATCATTCAGATTTAATTTACTGGAATTTAACAAACGTCCAAAATTTAGTAGCTAATATAAAATTCCTTTAGGTGGTTATAAATAGTCGTTATAAATGATCAGAGATATTTTGAAAATAACTATTCCCAACAGGTTGAGAGAGTTTTTCTTGAGATCACAATTCAGTACAGCTCTGACTTTTGTTTAATCGGCTAATAAATTGAAACTGAACAGGAATAATATTCTCTACAATTTTGCAACAATTAGTTTAAATAGTTAATAAACCGGAAACGGTTACGAGTGAACAGCTTGATATTTAATATTTCTTCTATCTTTAATAAACACATAAATATAAAGAAAAATTTTTACCATTGTAGAAAAAGGTGATATTATAATGAATACACACCCATTGTTAAAGAAGGGTAAGGAATTGTTTAATTTCGAAATCTCTCTCATATTTCGATGATCGTGCCGTTTCGTGTGCAATATGAACCTTAAACCTATTATTTTTAGATTTCTAAAATATTTTCCTTGCATCCGAGAGTTAAGATTACGGAAATCGTATTGGGAAAATAATACTTTGCTAGAGAAACAGTCTGCTTGTGTGTGTCCTTTATGACCAATACCCACGATTTCAAATTAGTCATATTTATAAAAATTTAGCTTTGATGAGTGTAACCATAATAATTGATATTTTTCATGAATAAAAGTAACCACACGTGAAATTTAATTTCTTTAGTGACTCTTCTACTAAACATTAGATGCTACAGAGGAAGAATAGACAATGCCAGTAAAATCCTTCAACCTTCATATTTCCTTCACTGACAACCATTGTGCACTGTGAAAATCGTATTTAGCAGCTTTTCTAACTCTATTCCCTTATTCCCTTAGGAGCAACTGAACAAGTTGATGGCTACCCTGAGATCAACTCAGCCACACTTTGTCCGATGTATCATCCCCAATGAAACCAAATCCCCAGGTAGATAAAACCACATCCTCCACCACCTCTTTTTATCTTCATCCTCGAATTCCTAGTGGTATCTGATGATGAGTATCATCTCCTTTTTCCCTTAGTTATCTTAAGAGTGATGTGAAAAGTAGCTCATCTTTTTTTTTTCTCTTACCTTTTTATTTCAGTGCCTATTTTTTAGTATTCCATCCTGAGTAGCTCATTTTGTAAGTAAGAACTTTTTTCCTTCAAAACCTATTTTGCTCTCCTTTCAAACGCCTTTCCTACTCTCCTTACTAAAGCTGCTAATGCGCATTGGAACTGCTGCCTACTTGCCAATAAGTTACAGCACTGAGAGAATGATAACAGAGAGAGAATCAAATCAGTAGAAGATTATTTCAGGTGACGTTTGAAACAGATAAGATGAGCTTTTCAAGAACAGTGAAGATGTGCTTTGAAATACACTTTTCTGAAATGGAAAAAATATTGTTCACTTTTTAAGCTTCGTCTCTTTTCAATTAAAATATTGTTTCTTAAAAATCAAGAAAAAAAATCGAAATCTGATTTTTCTCTCTCTCTGTTTCCTATTTTCTTTGCTTTCTCAGTAACTTAAATAAAACGCTGCGATTTGCGCTCTGCTGTTGCCGCTGCTGATAGTGCTAATTGAAATTTTCAGCTGTGTAGAAACGATTTATAATATTGTCTGCATGTTAGAATAGTGCTAATGGATATATATATTATTTTTGTAGCTGCTGCTTCTAGTAGTGGCTTAAAAATCGTCCGTTTCACTTTCACTTCAGCTGTTTAGCGAAAAACCTTAGCACCTCATTGAATGGACGGTGACCTTTCCAAGCCCATTGGTGATCTCTTTCTCCCTAAAGTCAGAACGGGAGTTAAGGGAGAAAATCTCAACACAGATAGAGCAGGGACTCGAACCTGGAGAAGGACTGCGAGTCTGGTATGCTACTGACTGATCACGTCCTTGCCCTTGCAAAGGTTTCAGTCAGTGCAATAACATCACAATTTAAACCAAACGTTGCTATGGTATAAGAATAAATTCATATACCACATCTTTATATTTTTAAAGCTAAAATCTAATTTTATCCTTCTTGTGAATGCTGTGCAATTGTTTTGATCAAACACGAGTTTTTAAACAGTCAAAGCTCATGCATTAAGGATGTAATTTCTAATTTGCAAGACGTGCAGAAGATCGTAGATGAAGTAGATCGGCGCTAGCCTCATTAGCAAATGCTCTTTAATTTCCTGAGTGATATAGGAACGATATTAAACAACCATTTAATTCTCCAAACAGATGTCGAACAAAATTACTACAAATTATGTATTGATGCCTAAATTCGAAATGTCTAAGAATAAACAAATTGGAGTTCTCTTTGTCAAGTAGTCAGATCTTTTCTACAGTGAGTATCTTGAATGAAAAATAACGAGTAATTTAAGTATCTTCAACCATAATAGCTTTCCCATTTTATTTCTTGATGTGAAATAATGTTTTTTTTTTTTGCCCATTCGTGATTAATTATTGGTTCTGCTAAATGAAATTGAAACGGATAAGCGACGCAAAAAGCTTAGTAGTGCTTAATAATAAGCAATTTTATACATAATTTTTTTATGTAGATTAGAATTTTAAGCTTTTTTTACTAGTTTTATAGTCTGCTTTAGTGATTTAAAATAACAAATGTAGTTGTAGCTTTGTAGTAGAAATTTAGTCTATTTACTAACATATAGTGCTTTGGTTAGAATAAGTGCTTATTACATTGTGCTTGAATGAATTGCTTCGCTTTCTGACAATAGGAGCAGCTTAACAGGCTGATGGCCAGCTTGCACAGCACTCAGCCACATTTTGTGCGCTGCATTATCCCCAACGAGTTGAAACAGCCAGGTATGTTGAAGACTTCAAGACATCACACTCAATCCATCTCCAGTTTCTCACACCCCTAAAATAACATAAGTGTTCCACATATCTATGGCCCTTCGTCCTTAATGCAAATACTCTATGAATGCCAACCTTTCCTTGTTTTATTGCAGTCCTGCAAGTTTACCATTACTTTTACCTAGCTTGATATATTTTGTTCATATGACTCCTATGAAACCCAATGTACCCAGATTCTTAAAATATTCTGCATAAAATCAAATTTCGTTTTTGGAAAATCCTCATATTTTTAACAAAGCAATTCAATCCCTCTTTCAATGCATCTGATACTTTAACTGGAAAAATATTCCATTGCAATCCTTGTAATCCTGAGTGTGTTTTAAATTCCACCTGATTGTGACAGACTGCACGTTATGTAAAACTTTTTTTTTACTTAAAAACAAATTTCGTCACTAAAATATTTTTACCGGATTACTTCCTCTTACAGGCAGATTTGTCTCTGATTACAATGTTTAGAAACAAATTCCGTCTACAATGAAATTTTTACTTAAAAACAAAATTTTTTAAAATTATTTTGAAAGATAAATTTCGCTTACGACTAAATTTATTCCTGATTAATATTTTTAAAAACATATTTCGCCTGCGAGTAATTTTTTATTAAAGACAAATTTATTCCAGATTACTAGGGTTTAAAGAAAATTTCACCTTGTTTTTTGTTCAGTGAATATCTTTGTCATTGACAAATGCGTAATATGCAAATATTCTTTTATTACATTCCTTATATTACATGGAAACAGTTTAACCTTGTATAAAAACAATAATCTCTTCAACGATAAACTTTAACATTAGAAAAAAACTTACTCGTATTAGTTTAAACCCCAAAATAATTTAATGATCTTAGGTTATAAAAAAATTCATTATCTTATTAATGATTGAGCTATTTATTCAAAATCATGGACATTTAATCACTCTAATTGCTGTCGAAAATCATTACGATTGTGTCAATTTAGAGCGAGTATGATTACGATTACATCGAATTTTTGAAACACAGCATCCATCATTCAGATGTAAATAAAAATAAACTGTTATTTCGACAACTGATAATAAAAGTTTTGAAAGGCAGTCTACATAAATTGATAACAAATCTCGGATTTGCCATTTCTAAATGGTCAGCAAGACAAACAAAGTTAACTCTTAGTTTCTTTTATTATTCTACATAATTATATTAAATAACGATTATTTATCAAGAAAAGAAATATCTGTTAATTCATACATGCACTGATGAAAAACAAAAGCAAGCTATAAATTCATTTTCTCACACTTTTAACTATGCCTTTCAGTACCAAAAAAAACTTCTTAAAACATTTCTCCTAAATTGTATATATAATAAATACGCATAATCTCAAAGATCGTTTAGATTTTCTACATTTCCCCACTTTAACGAAATATTATAATTATTTACCTACTTTCATTTCTCTTATAGATAAAAATGCAACAAAATACACAAACACGTTCCATACAAAAAACGTCTTCATCCTACTTTAATGCTTTTGTACTTTTGTGCTGCAATATCGCTTCATTTTTCCTCTGCAGCTTTTATGCTTAAGCTTCTAACGCTTTCTTTGTCGTGCTTTTACCTTCACCATAGGAGCAATTAAACAAGCTGATGACGACACTAAGAAGCACTGCGCCCCATTTTGTGCGGTGCATTATCCCCAACGAAACTAAATCTCCAGGTAAGGAATATGAGAAATTTCTTATGATGCCATTATCTTTTGGAGTAGTTTTCGTACAATAGACGTTTTAATTGGCATGCTTTATATAATAGAGTGAATATCCTTCTTTTTCGTCCACTTAGCACAGTATACGTCATCCTAATTCTCCTCTTATGAAAAAAAAATCTAATGATATGCTTGTGTTACATGCTTTAATAATGAGTTGCGTTTTACTCATTATTCAAGTTCGTAAGACTAAAACGTTATTGGATCTTTTTACTTAACAGGTGAAATAGAATCATATACCGTGTTTGTGGACATGAATTACTCTCACTCTATGTAATGATCATTCTAATTTTATTACGGAATAACTTTTCAGAATAAATAGTGTAATATAGGCAATTTAATAAGCATTTAGAAACATCCCAATTAAAAGAAATATTATAGATGCAATACCAGAAACACAAGACGAAAATTCGCATAATAAGAATGCAAAAGCCTGAAACGTTTAAAGAAGCTACGGATGATTTGTCCTTTTATCATACGAAGTATTTCTCATCCAGTGTTGATGTCACACACATAAGATTTTACAAGCTGTGGGATAAGAATTCCCCACAGCTTGTAAATCTACGTTGGCTCCCAGCCAACGTAGATCAATTGTTCATAATAATAAGCTACTACGAAAGGCTTGTATTATTTCAGAAAGTTTTGATATAAGAATCGCTCTCAAAATACATAGGCATTTTTGGAAGCTCGAATAGCAATGACTACTCTATTCTTAATGAAGAAGTTATTTGTAGATTATTTTGTAGATGTTGTACGTAAAAAATAAATCAATTTAATGCTTCCATGCCATGATTTAATTTTTGGAACTTATTATTATTTTTGATTTTTTTTTCTGTCGGGTATGTATCATCAGTGATTACAGAAAAAAAGATTAAAATCCTGACCTAATCCTCTTATACCCGGATATGGAATTCCTTTTCGATCCTATTTATTCCCCAGATTGCGAATGCAAATTCCTTTTCACGGATGTTCCTTTTTATAAATGCCTGTAAAAACTTCTAACTTTGCTTTCTCGTTGTAAGGTAAGTTTTTATTTCTTAATCTTTTAATTGCAATCCTAAATTTTATTCATTAACAAAATTCGAGATTTTATAATTTATAGATTTTAATGTATGTTTAAAATGTAAATTTATTAAAAAGTATTGTGAAAAATAATATATAGGACATGTAGTTTTTGTTATGCAATTCTTTTTACAAACTTTATTATTAGCAATACTATAATACTCTATTTTTTATCATAATAATATATAACAAGGTAAAAATACTTTATAAAACTTGGTAAAAAGGATGAACATTTCGATTACATCTTGTGCTGCTCCTGATGGTTATAATACAAGAGAAAATTACGTTACCATTCTGTACAATTTTGCCCATATGCTGTAAAGCTAAGTAGAATTTAGACAGGATACAAGATAACGGAGGTAAAGGAAAATTGGCATAAAGTTTTGACGTTATATTTACATTAATCTTTCAGCTAAATGTTATGGAATTATTTAAATTCATATCACTTCGTTTCAGAAATCTAAAATATGCTTAAATTTCAGTTTTCTAGTAGAGAAAAAATAATTTTTTCAAATTAAAATTTTCCTTATTTGTTACATCATACTTTGTTACTTCGTTCATCTTTAGTACGTAGAAATTTTTGTCTTATATATATATAATAAAGTATTAGAAATATGTTAGTGTAGAGGATTTTTATTAAATAGTATAAGAAGTATCAATAATTATCATTAAAAAAGTTTCCAATTAATATCACTTAATTTTAAAGACAGTTTAAAATTGCAAAATTTTTGAAAATAGCTTTCTCACTAATTCAATTATTTTATAGTTCTTCTTAAAACTGCAACTCTTTCAAAAATATAGTGATATAGTAAAAACACATATATATAAAAGGACAAATTAGTTTTAACTCTTTTCTAATAAGCAAATTAAGTTCTGAGAAAGCGGATTAAAGGTCTGAATGAAAAGCAGTAAATGGTAAAATTAAGGTCAAAATAAACAAATTAAAGCTGAGAAGCATTGACGCGGTTCCCGACGATAGCTTCACGGCCCCCTGAAAAGTCATGGCCCTTAGGGAGGCTTCAGGAGGCCCTCATTTCTGAGAAGTACTGACTAAGAGAACCTTCCTGATTATCTAAACTGACTCTTTGGGGAACAAACAACCGTGTCTGTGGTTTCATCACTGTCAACATTCGCTTCACTGATAAAGAACTGAAACGAGCTCATTTTTATTTCAGTACAAAAATTCATAATAGTAGGTTTGATAAATGTTCGAAGTATATAAGGTTAAATAATGTTCCAAGATCGCTGCTCTGGGACATATAGTACACCAGTCGTCCAACTAGGAAGAAAAAGGGAAAAATAAAAACGTAATCTTGGTCAGTTGAGTCCCAAAAATCCAACTTAATTAAAGCATGTTATAGACTAAGAGTCAGATAAGTGTGTCTTTGTTTAATTCTGTAGATTCATTTATACTTTCATTTGACATGAGTATTGCGTATTCTTAGGTGTCATTGATGCTGGTCTGGTTATGCACCAATTGACATGCAACGGTGTACTTGAGGGTATCCGTATCTGCCGAAAGGGATTCCCCAACAGAATGGTATACCCTGACTTCAAACAACGGTAAGAAAGTTTAATCATTTTACTCTACCAAAACTTCGATTTCAGACAGTAATGTATCATTCTTATAAAATGTAACTATACATTCTATCCTTTCCTCATATAGAAAATGTGTCAGTTTTATCTGGAAGTTCTTTTCATTTAAAAAAATTAAACAAAATGTTTTATTTATTTGAGTAACTCGATATGTACTACATACTGAACACATCATTCCAATTGACCAATTAAATATTGTGCATTCTAACAAATTTACTCCAAAATATTAAGAACACATAATCTTTTTTTACATATGAAATAGAAATGTTATAAATAAAATGTGACAAATTTATCAGCATTATTTTCATTTTCTCCTGTACTAATGGCCCATCAAGATTTCAAAAACTAGAAATTGTTAAAATTTCTAAAATTTCTGATGCGTTGTACTTCTTTGTATTACCATTCTGAAATCCTAAAATGTAATGAGGTTCGGTATAGGTTTCACAATCGCACCTTTTCGGAAAATGCTTTGAGTAAAAATTTACATCTTACAACTTTTAAAAGCGTATTATAAAAAAGTTTCTAAATAAAAAATCTCATTTTTCATCAATTATAACATTTTGATTGCACACAATCTCTGCTTTATCACCATTTAAGTGACATAAATGTAATATCTGTTTAATGATATGACATTTAATTTCAAAATGAGTGTTGTCTGACTGGTAATAGATGAATATCTTATAGAATCCCATGGGTAGGTATTTATATGCAATTTCTCACACTGGGAATTATCCTCATTTTTTAATTTAAGAAAATTACATTAATATTAATAGATAAAACATTAGGCTATTTTATTTATTAATTAGTTAGCTTAAAATATTCTCTTGCCCTCCCCCTTCCCACTTTGATCAAAACATATTTCTGCTTTAGTTCACGTTTTTCTTTACTACTGTACTGAAATTCTCACTGACGACTATATATACTGCTCAAAAAAATTAGGGGATATTTCTTCGCTTCATATTCATTTTGAAATATCCCCTAATTTTTGTGAGCAGTATATATATATATATCTAATATATTTAATAGTGATTTGCATTTATTTTTAAATAGCTGACTCTAAATTTTTTCATAAAGATTTCATTATTTGTTAAATCATTACTTAATCAATATAATTTTTATACAGATAAATGTACTTTCAATTTATTATAAAATATTGATATATTTTAAAATTTATAATTTTTAGCATTTTTTCAGCAGCTACTGTGCTATTTGCATTCGCTTACATAGAAGCTTTACTTAGCCTTTAATTACGCTGCTTTCAATTCTTAACAGACGTCTGAACGTAGAAAGAAATACTTCATAGTGCCCAGCAGTTAGGCTTTTGTGCAGCAAGTGTTCAATCTGCTGAACCAGAATTGCATATATTTTCTCATAAAGTTTAACGCAATGATCCATAAATTATATAAGTTGTATAATGTTTAAAAAAAGGCTGCTTGCAGCAATATGCAAAAGCCAAAGCTAGTGATTTTCAAACAGTTTTTGAAGATATCCCGAAACTATAAATTGCCCATTTCGTTTCCTTACTCTTACTTTATTAACCTGGATATCATCTTTGGATATCTAGTTTTAATTTCCTGTGATTTTTTACAGAAATGTTTCCTCTAAATTGCTTCTAGAGGAAGCCAACATATCTTTCTTCATATGACAATGTTTTTTGCAACACTTTGAAACACATAAAATGTTGTAAACTTCACTAATTTAGTAATTTCATATTCACACAAATACTTTTCAAAATTTCAAGTAATCCAGGTTGCTTTGTTCCGTTTATTGATAAAAAAAGAGTGCTTAACGTACATGCAGCATATGAAGTTTTAACATTATCAAAATACTGCATCATAAATTTGTGATTTGTAGTATGTTTCAAACTTAAAATCATTCTTACATTGGAAAATAATTTTTTCTGCAATTTAAAATTATCTTTTTGTTAACAATAGCAGAAGAGGCCTTTCCATTATATCATTAATAACAGTTATTTCATGCAGGGGGTTACAGTTAAGCCAAGGTACAGGAAATTTTGGATATTAATTTAAACGTTCAAGTGGCTTCATGCCTCAGAGTGAATAATCCAATAAACTGATGCATAGTTTTTATTTTATAAAAAAATATACAGTCACACCTGAACATCTCATTAACATAGAAACATACGGAAAGCAGTAGTTTTTTCGCATATGAATTCTATTCGCCCCCAATTTATTACGCAAGATTGAATCGCTTTTAAAGTATTTCAATATTTTTATAACTTACCAGAAATTTCTCTGAATGATACATTTGGGAAATTTCGTAGAGACCGAAACATTTGACAATCACTAGCTTATGGTTTTATCGCTTATACTATGTGCTTGCTGTGATAACTAACGCTTGCTTCCGATCTTACCTGCACATTCTCCAGATACACTATTCTGGCTGCCAGCGCAGTTCCTAAGGGATTCGTTGATGCAAAGAAGGTTACAGAGGCTGTTATGGGAGCGATCCAGCTTGATGCTAACGACTACCGATTGGGTAACACAAAGGCACGTAATCCATAATTTTACACTTTTTTAATAAACAAAGAGTAACATGAATGAAGTTAAACTTTTATGGCTGTCGGAAGGTGGAATTCCAACCACAATCAGGGTAAGGTTTTGAAATCATTTTCATAGTAAAGCTCCCATTTTTGTAGAGAAAGAATCGAAAAAAAAAAAATCCTTTCCTTGAATGCATTATAATCCTGCAACAATTTCCATGTCTCTCTTTTCAATTCCAGTTACTTTTGTTACTCAAAACCTTTCGATCTATTTCCCGCATGAGAATTTTTGTCACTTTTTTCTCTCTCTAATGTTTTAAATCTTTTTTTGTATTGTATTGAAGTGTTTTGATTTTTTGACTTCCAAAGCACAAAATATGAGAGATTTAAACGTCAGTAAATATTCAGAATTTTAACAAGACATAATTTTTTTATGTTTTTGGCACTTGAAAAATAAAAGCATAATCAATTACATATAATATCACTCATTCTTAAATCGTAAACGTCTTAGGGACAACAAAATATATTGATTCAAATTTAAACTAATGATGCCTGCTGCATGAGCATTTTATTTTCATTTCTAAGCTCAATTTTAGCTTTGCTTGAAGCAATAATAAGAAAAAATTTATGCTGTTCTTTCAAATATCAGAAGCATTGGAACAGAAAATATAAATAGTTCCATGTTACGTCATTGGCCGTCAGATTCAGAGCTGAGCAATTTCTTAAATAATAATTTTTGTAGAAAATGTGACTAAAGGTGAATTACAGATCTCAATCAAATCTATATAAATCTCGTTTTTCAACAATATTCGTTTAATATTTAAAGTGATATGAAAGTTAGGATATTGTGGAGTTAACACGTTTTTTACATTTAAACTTGACTAAAACAGATAAACACGTGTTTTATCAATTTAGTAATGAATATTACAATTCTGAAAGATTTATGTGAAAGGAACTACTGTTAGGTATTCCAGTTTCCGTAACTCTTTAAATATTTAGCAAATATTACTGAAAATAATTGCCATTTGGATGGATTTGATTGAGATTAGGTTGAGCTGTTATATCTCTGAGTGGCACTTTCGTGAAAAGTAGGCTAAATGGCCAGGTCACAAAGAACCCAAATGGCTCGTAGGAGGTTATGAGAATGGATCCACAGGACAACTGTTAGGAGACAGATGGAACTTAATTTCTAATAACTTAATTATTAGTAGACAGTGGAAACCTGCTGTCAAGGCCATCCAGGGTGTTCTTCAACATACACAGGATATGACTCTCCTCTACACGGAGCCACGGTTAACAGCCCATCTGAATTTGATTGCGATCTTTAGTTTATTTTTTATCACATTTCTACATAAACTGGCTTATTTAAAACGTTTCTCATGCCTGAATCTGATTACCTATTTACACGATACGAAAGTGTTACCATATTTCTGTCCAGTATCTGTACCTTCACCTACGTTCCTTAAGGAATGCCAATCTGAACAACATCTGCACGAATTTCCTTCCTTGTCTGTCCTTCCTTAGATATACGATCCTGGCTGCCAGTGCCATTCCCAGAGGTTTCGTAGATGCTAAGAATGTTACTGAAAAAATCCTGGAAACAATCCAGTTGGATCAAGCTGAGCATCGGTTTGGAAAAACTAAGGCATGTGCAAATATTTTTTATAATTTTCAAGAGAAAAAAGATTATTATTTTTCACAATATTAAGTACTTTTATTACCAAGTAAGTATTTTATGCATGTGTATATTTTAAAATGATTATTTATCATCTTTGGATATCTAGTTTTGATGTAACTGTAGGCGGAGTTGGTTCTGTTATTATGTCGTAATTTCGTTATATCAAAAGCTCGTGGGAAAAATAAAGATAACATGGTGAATTTGGAAAAATAAAATGAAATGATAATTTGGCCTTTTGTTTTTAGATATAACTTTTCGCTTTACAGAGTTTTCTTATGAATTGCCAAGAGCAAAATATTACTTAATTTGAATATTGCATAAAAATTTGATTTGTTAAAATTATAACTTCCATTCCGCAACGTATTGCAAAATGTTTTTTCAAATATATATATTTTGGATGAAAGAAGAAACTAAATATCCTTTGATAACATATGTTTTTTCTTAATTACAAATTTATGTCTACTTTCTTAATGCCTTATTATAAAGAAATCTTTTATAAAAAAATTTAATCAAATTTAGTTTTGTTACTTTAAAAAACTTTTAATTTATCATTTACTGATAAATTTTAATATTTGAAGATCCTTAGATTTTAACATTTTTTTCCAGTTTATCGTAATTAGTGAAAAGTTTAACATTCCTCTCTTTATGCCACATTCAATTCCTTGCATGAAATCTGATAGAAAATGAATCCAAAAAAAGCAATATTGGTAAAATGTAACTTTTGCCAATATTTTATTTGAAAAATTGTAAAAGTTTTCAATTACAAATATTGAAATTACTGTATTTTTAATTAAAACTAATTTTTTGTATCGAAAAAAATGAAACCTTCATAAAAATACTTGTTAAAGCGCAGCTATCTGTTGAAGGCCTGTTAATACGTGGGAAGGTAATTTCCTACTCTTAACACACCATTCAATAAACATGTTTCATTAAATTTTAAAAAATTCATAATTATTAAATTATATAAATTCATTCATGCAAAATTCTATTTGTTGTGCTGTTCTTATACCTTTCTGCGATTAAAAAATGCAGTAAAATTGTTACCAATATGTAAACAAAAGTTATGTTCTGTAAAACCTGTTGTTACTGTTTGCGTTATAAAACGATATCAGTTTCAATTTTCTAGCACCTCTCCTACCCTGTCGTTACCTGATTGCTGTATATAAGTGTGCCCTCTTCCCTGCACAGAATCCACCTCATTATCCCTCTGCTGGAAGCTCCTAACTCCTCTTAGAAGAAACCTCGGGTACGGTGAGTGATAAATTCAGGTGAACTCTCAGTAAGGAAAAGAAGACAGTGTATTAATGAACAAATGAAGAACGCCTTTCAAAGTTCTTGGCTAACTGCGAGCACTTCTCACATTGCTTTTGAACCATGGAGGCTGGCACTTGCAGCTTATTGCAAATTCTCTGGTGAAGTGCAAAAAAAAGCATAGATTTTATGTTGAAACACGAAATATTAGTGATTATACTCTTCCTTTGCGAAAATCCTTTTTCTTTCCTTATATCCTATTAACCTTTTCAATGTCTGAATAACCTTAATGTAAGGGAAGAGCTAATATCGTCACCAGAAGGCTAACGTACTTTGTTTTGAGCGCTATTGTTTCTCAGCATGCTTTCGTTTCTACTTCTAATCGAACTTTTCACAGTGCTTAATGCGGTGCAGAATTGCTGCCTATAACTTAATTAAATGCTGTGGTTCAGATGCTTATCACTGAGCAAACGAAATAAATCTGAAAGTTTCAAATGAAAAAATACTTCCAGCTTTTTGTCTTCAACAGACTACATCAATTGAAGTCTGTTATTAATTAATCTGTTTTACTAAAATTGCTGAAACAATTCATGCAAAATAAAGAAAAAAAACACAGTAAAAAACTGGTTTTTGGTGCGCGATAATTGCTCATCCCAACATAAACAATTCTTGCACGTTATATTTACGCTTCTGTTGATGCTTCTGCTCATTAAGGTAAGTGTATGGCTTTCATAGATAGAACTTGAATCCTCCGGGATTATAGGAGCAGTGTAAGCTTTCAGTAAACATTGCAGAATAAGGCTTAGCAGTAAACATTGCAGAATAAGGCTTAGCAGTAAACAGTGCAGAATAAAGCTTAGCTGTAAACAGTGCAGAATAAAGCTTAGCTGTATACAGTGCAGAATAAGGCTTAGCAGTAAACATTGCAGAATAAGGCTTAGTAGTAATCTCAGTGCCATTAATTTAGTAACTGTATCAGTTGCTTTAGACGATTTTAGCATGGTTATAATGCTTTTTAAAGGCATCAAGACTAATTTGCGTTAAAAGTTTATTTTTAGTTTTAAAATAATGGCAGAAATTTGCTATTTGTATAATTGGGTGTTCTATTGCTCATTTTTCTTTTTATTTTTGAAAGCACTTATAGTTATTTTTTAAATACTTTGGTAAACTAAGTGCTTACATAATAGTGAAATAACTAATGAAGGACTCTCTTAAGAATTAAAATAGTTTAGTGAGTGTTACACATGATATCAAATTAATATAATAAAGAAAAGATTTAGATGTATTCTCGAATTTCCCATATAACAGATAAACCGTAATCGTTATAAATCAGCGGTACCAAGATCAATGTTTTAAAGGTTTTGAAGTATAGGTGTTAAAACTGACAAATACTACAAAACGTTTTGAAGTATAGGTGTACATTAACGTGTATAATACTACATTAAAGACTAAATAAATCGATTTTGACTTCCTCAGCTTAGTGGAGCAAATGATTTTCATTGATCAGGAAAAGCTAAAAAATCATGAGTATTTGACAATAGACCAAGAATCATTGTAATTTCTTTAAACTACATTAAGTGATGTTTGTGTTCTAAACAATCATAAATCTAGGCTAAACGTTTAACTGTACTTTTCGCATATTTTTATTAAACCTTTGAGGAAATTAAGCAATGATGTCAAGTTAATCAGTGCTCTAATCTTGAGTGCTCCTACTAAGAAAGAAATTATTATAAATTTCTCAATTTCTGGTTCATGAAACAGAGAGGAAAAATTAATATTTAAAAAACGCTGCTCTAAAATTAAGAAATCAGCCTTAGAGCACAGGGATCTTTATATGTTTAGTCTTAATTAAAATTTTCAAAATTATTCTGTTTTTAAGAATGAGTAACATATTTCGTTTAAAGATGGAAACTTGTATATAAGCAAAAAAATTAATGAAACTTATTAATAAATTAACGAAATGAGGCGGAGAAAGTGCCGCTGGAATAATGGATGTCATTTTGAAAGTTCTATGTTCTTTCATTTATTTTGGCTAATGATATCCTCCTAATGTGTTACTGGGACTATGTGATTAGAGTTAAACCATACTGCATTACAGTAGGGTGGTATCGGAAAATATAGTAAGTTTCAACGCACATTTACCCTATTTTGTTTTAGGCAACAAAGTAGTAGGATATGTTAACTAATGTACTCAGTATTAAAATTGTACTTACTTAATTCGTAAGCTGTTCGCTGTGAAATCAATAGAGATCATTGCGTTCCATGATGTCCAAAAGATCGGAAAGGTGAGAAAGTAGATTCTTTATAAAGTACGCCGAAATTATGGTTAAAACTTTATGTAGGTTTAGGGGTGTCCAACAGATGGATCTAACAATTTCATTCCAAATTTACCATTTAGATTTTCTTCCGCGCCGGTGTTCTGGGTCGTCTAGAGGAGATGCGTGATGACCGTCTGGGCAAGATCGTGACTTGGCTGCAGGCCTGGATCAGATGGTATGTCAGCAAAAAGGAATTTAAGAAGCTGCAGGAACAAAGGTGAGTTGGTTACTACACATTTATTCACTTTTTTGTCCCTGCTTAGTAAGAAATTAATTGTTTTCTAAGACACTTCCAGAAGGACTGTGCTCCCAAATGCGATCTGCTTTTCCAAATATTGATTGCAAAATGATTTTTCCACTTTTTAGCTTTTTAAGAACTGTTGAAAGAAAGTTCTAGAGTATTGTATCATAAAGAATTTCGCAGCTTGGAAACTTAGTAGAAAATTCACTCCAGTTATGAACTAGGGTTGAAAGAAATAAAGAAGAATGCATTGAATAGCAAAATAGCAAAATTAGAAAGTTGATAACATATTTCTCAATTCGATCATTCTATAGCATATCATGAATAATTTCAACCCAATTGTCAAAAGATAGCCTAAATATTCTAACTTTTTCAAAAGAGGTTTAAATTAAGAAAAAAAATATTATATCCAGACCCTGACATAGAACTTAACTTTATAATAAGCAAAAGCCTTGAAACTTTTAATAAAGTTTGAATTTAATTAATAGTGTTTTATTAACATTGTTGGTCGAAGCACAATACTTACCTTACCGTTTGAATGTTTTTAGGGTCGCCCTGTTGGTTCTCCAACGCAATCTCAGGAAGTTCCTTACTCTCCGCAACTGGCTGTGGTACAAACTGTACCAAAAGGTAAGACAATAATAAGATATCTAGTAAAATAACAAACACACGCAAAAGAACTTTAACTCTGTCAGCGTTATTTGCTAAATTCTTTACCACATCAATATCCCATAGATTTTCGTCAGCAATTTAATCCTTTTGGTTCTACTGAAATAATGCTGATCAAGAAACATTGACTAAGATAAATTATAGTAAAAGCTGATTTTAAAGTGTTTTTAATAAGCCAGTTTCTACCTTTGTACACTAAGAACCCAACATTGGATTGTATCATTAAGGAAAAAATAGAAATTATGAAATATTTAATTCTTCAAACAAACCTTCTGAAAAGTTCAACAGACAGTTTACACTAAATACGAAAACGAGTTTCATACTCCTGTCAGGACATGGTAAATATTTCTAATCGAGATAATAAATTTTCCGAGGTCATTTTTTTAACGATCAATCCGATAGTTTCAGTCAAATTTCAGCTGGAATCCCCCTGAAAATTTCAGTTACTTTTCCTTTACAATTTCAGCAAAAAAATTACACAGGAGAGTAAAATGAAAACTAAAATATGCAGTAGGAAAAAAATTTACATATTACATAAAAGCTGGATGAAGCTTCGAACATAATGCTTTTGTCATATTGATTCTTATGCTGTTCAATTTTAACTCCCACGTTCTTTTGAAAAACATAACTAAATTAAAGTGCAGGTAGATCATGAATCTATACACAACAACAATAATAATTATTTTTCGTTGAATAAGTTGCTTTTTCTTTACATCAATGT
Source organism: Ryuthela nishihirai (assembly GCA_038380435.1). Lineage (NCBI taxonomy): Eukaryota > Metazoa > Arthropoda > Arachnida > Araneae > Heptathelidae > Ryuthela > Ryuthela nishihirai. The sequence goes on along the minus strand of JAWZYU010000001.1, from coordinate 87,975,908 downwards.
AAAATCTGAGCCAATTGCTTGTTAACCCTGATCTAGGTCAAGCCTCTTCTCAGCATGGCCCGCGTAGAGGACGAGATGAAAGAGCTTGAAGAGAAGTTGAAGAAAGCCCTGGAGGCTTTGGAGAAGGAAGAGAAGCTGAGGAAAGAGATTGAGGCTCAAAATATCAAGATGCTGCAGGAGAAGAACGACATGCTCATCCAACTCGAGTCTGAGAGATCAGGCTCAGGAGATCTGGAAGAGCGTCTTGCCAAATCCGTTTCTATAAAGAACGATTTGGAAGGCCAACTGTCGGTATGTATGCCTAAACATCGAGTTTCTTTAGGTGCATGCTTCTTTTAATAAATTAAGTGTTCGAGGAAACTAGATTATCAAATAATAATAAATAGATATTATTTAGATGCATGCTTTATTTAATAATTTAAGTGTTCGAGGAAACTAGTAAGGAATCTTTTCCGGTTCCATACACTTCCCTCTCGGGGAACTTGTAGGGAATAGCAAAAATTTCCTTGATAGCAAGCTTCCTGCTTTCTTTATTAGAGAACTAAGAAACATTTCCCTACACTTCTCCCTACGTATCCTGCATTCTCATTTTTCCCTTCCTCCTAGAGATCAAATACCAATTTATACCTTTGCCAATTTAGTCATCTTTATACCTTCATAAAATACTTTGTAAAAATATTTTTATCCCTGATTTAAATTATTGAGGAAAACATTCTCGAGTTTATGTCATGTTCTAAAATTTTCCCTTATTCGTTTTAATACTCGCGAGCTTAAATTCTTTTTATTTTAAATTTCTAAACTTCTAATAATTACATACTCTTATATGTTACATTTGTTTATTGAGCTCCTTAAATTATTTTTTAAAGTCTTTCGAGATATATTTCAGCCATTAATATTTTAGAATTTTTCTAGACAATACAGCGTTAGTTACATATATAATAATTACTGTAACAACGCTGGCAAAAGATTGCTTTAATTATTGAGATATGAACTACTTTTATTATTTTCAAGGTTATATTTGTCTATTAAGAGTTTTAAAATATTATTTGTGAAGCTTTCGATGTAAATTGCAGTCACTAATATTTTAGTTTTACTTCTAATTAAAATTACTCTAGTTAACTATGCAAAAATTAATGTAACCATACTTTAAAAGTTAAATTTTGATGTTTAAAGCTTAATTATTGCGATTGAAACATACACTATTTCTGTGTAATTGCTAAAATACAATTTATATTCGATCTTATCCGTCTTCGAGGGCGAAAGTTGGATGGGTGAACTTAACAATTTTCTTGCTTTTTGTCTTTCAATTTCCTTTATGTAGATTATATTATTCCATATTAGACTTGATGTTGGATTACAACTTTCAAAACATGTCTGTCGTCATTAGGCTGATGTAATATTATACTTTAACAAAGCTACATTGTGAACCATTCATTACATGTATAAGCTTCTCAAAACATAGAAGTGGAAAACTTCGCTAACATTTCACTTCCGGCAAACCTCTTCGCCAGTTGGTCTACAGTGCCGCGTTACTTAAACACTGAGTTTGATTTATAACAGAAGTCTTTGGCGATAACAGCCAAAGAGATTTTCAGGCTTCGAAAGAGCGACACCTTATATGCAACACTTGATGGTTTCTATAGCGACCTTTTCATAGTATTGCTGGGAGAAAGCAGTTCACGCTATTTATAGACCAGTTCCACAATGCAGGCATAGACCAAACACAGAGTTACTTGAGATACACGATAGCATAGCGATACGACGATATACGGATGCTTTCTTTAATAACTTTTTGATACAAAATTAATGGATAAAGCATACTTTATCTTCTTACATATATTTATATTATTTTTATTTTAGATTTAAAACTGCTTACTTCTAAAATGAGGGGTTTTTTGGGAGGGGATGAGAGATATAAGATTGGAAATAGAACTTTAGATCATTATTTTAAATACTGATTTGCAAAAATAATAACTGAAATTTTAAAATATTTGGAAGATGAAAGAGTAGAAAACTGTCAGTCATCCTAAACATCTTTCTCTCAAATTAGTAAAAATTAAACAGAGTAGTAGAAATTATATTTTTATGTTAAAAGTTCGATAGAACCATTTTTATCTACGTCTTAATTGATATTTATCATCACTCTTTAAATACTTAACAGATTGTTAAATTTTAATAGATTTCATTTGGATATTTATTTGCAATCTCATTTCTCGAAACAAAATATTTTTGACGTTACGGAGTGTTTGTGTTTACAAAGTGTTCTAAAAAAATTTCTAACCTAGCGTTTATGTTACAACCATTTAGCAATTTCGTTTCATCAAACTTATTTATAAAAGAATTAAAAATTATCAATAATTTTCAATAAATATATCTATAAAATGAATTTGCTAAAATTGTTAAAATAAAGCTCATATCTCAAAATATTAGCATTAAAATTAGTGCTTTAGGTTTAAAATTTCTGAGATTGCATTATTTTTGAGCAAAAATTTATTATTTGAAGATATGATTTTAAAACTTAAAGAAAAATTGGTCTTCTTTGAAGAAAAGAAAAGATTCCTGGAATATTTGATTTTGAAACATGTTTAAAAATGCTCACAACTTGTTCAAAAATACTGAGAGGCCTGTGAAATTAATGCTCACAGACCTGTAAAATTAATACTAACTTACAGATTGCAAATAACTGAAGGAAAATAAGAATATTTTTAAGGTTAACTTGACTTCTTCAAAAATATTTTATACATCTCAGTTATTCGTTTGCTATATTGATGAATAAATTGTAACTACAGTCAATTATACTCCAACTGACATTATTTAAGTATCGAAATAAATTAAAAAGGTTTAAGATTTGCACCATTTCAATTGATAACACCTTTCATCTGATAGCATTTTGATAAGAGCAATATATAATCTAGTGGAATGTAACAAAAATCAAAAATTGGAAATTATTATTCTGGAAATGGATTATTGTCGAGAAGATATCTCATCATTTCAGCTGTTTTCTTTCCAAATAAGGTTTATAATACCACCGACTGTTAAAATTAATTTCATTTCAGCATTCTTTACGAAACTTTACATTTCAGATTTTTGCCTAATAACAACACACCTAGATCTCAGTCAGCTTGCTTCCTTAATCTTTCCACATATCAGTAGTTGGCAGAATTTCCCTGATCGTTAACAGTCTGTCTAAATTTCCGTACTTCCGATGTCAGGGCTATACGGCGCAAAGAAGCAACATTGAAGAAGAATAACACTGGAGATTTTCCAGAAATGTGAACAAGTCTAATTTTGAGATCTCTATTTTAGAATGTACAGGCAGACTGTGGAAGAAAAACCTTCTAAAAATACAAGAAGAGTTTAAAATATTTAGGCTAATGAAGACTTGGAGTACGAGAAGGGGAAGAGATGAGGGGGAGGAAGAAGGATGGGGGGAAGGGTGGCAGTTGGTGCACCACACGATCAAAACTCATCTTTACCTCACCAGGTCTTTGGAGTAGAAATCAGACTGAGTAATGGCGATTTCAGGTTGACTAGCAGGTGCACACTTTTTCACCTGCATCAAAGGAAAATAATGCTTTCTTTCTCGACGTCTGGAACAAAACGGCACATTTTCCTCGGAGGGACATTAGCCAAATTTTTGTTGGCAGTTATTTTGGACCGCAGAAACCTTTCTGGACTCCCCCTCATCCCCCCGTTAGAATCCGTGACGAGCCACGAGAGTGATGACGATGAATAACTTCGATCATAAAAAGGGGTCATCAGTGATTCTTTATTTAGCTAGCTCTCGGCGGGACCACAACGACATGGATTCACGATTAGATAGCTCATCTTCGCAAACACTAGAAATAGAGGCATCGCATTACCCTTCAGTCTCCCCTCGCATTTTTTTTCCTAAATTTCCCTTTCGTATTTCTTTGAGATGATATGACAACGTCACGAGAAGGCTTTGCCAGCTTCCAAATCAGGTATCATTTTACACTCCGCTGTGGCGTCCCCTCCTCTTCAGTCAACGCGTGCGCGTTATGGATATTTGGAGGGGACCTCTTACATCTTCCAAGCGCGTGGGAGGGAGACTTTTTTTTTTATTTTTGACGTCTTCACAGAGTCGTGTGACTCACTACTCGCTCTGATAAACCCCTGCAATAAAGTGTTACGGCTCGTCATTTCCGACGTCGACTTCGTTCCGCCCGGCTCTCCCTGAGCTCGGTGTTTCTGCCCACAGCTTGGTTGGCCGAAATTTATTTCATCCACAGGCTCTCCTTGTATACCATCAGTGTTTGATTTCACTGCTTTGCACATTCCGATTTCTTCACATCACTTTATATTATTGTGCTTCTGCATCGGCATTTTGCTGTTCATATGTTATACACTTCCACACTTCGTGGATCGTTGATTGCTCTTTCAAAAAATCAACGGCATCTTACCAAGTGATATTTTCCACTTGACCAATTTGGTGCTTCAAGAAAAATTACTTTTTCGCTCGTTTTTTATTTTTCCAGTTTAGAGGTGTTCCCGGGTTTTGTGATTGAGGTTACTGTACAGCAGTTTACTCGTCGTGTGTGCGTAACTTTAACTGCTTCTTCATTTCTTATAAATCACAGTTATACTTTTACACTCTTGGATTAACAAGTGGATAATTTTTTATGATGGCTGAAGTTAGCGTAGTCAACGGTGAAAGATTTGTGACCGAAAATGAGAAACTAACGAGTACCGATCTCTCGTCTCGATTACAGGAACTTCAAGAGAGATTATCTCGTGAGGAGGATGCCCACAGCAATCTCAACTCCAACAGGAAGAAATTGGAAGGTGAAATGTCCAACCTCAAGAAGGAAATTGAAGACCTCCAACTTGTCATCCAAAAGGTAAGCAAAACGTTTGTTTTCCATTTCTCAACTCCTTTAGTACTTACTTTTTTCATTCGTTTTATAATGAATATCTAATACCTAAATTACATGTAATTTTTCTCAAAGTCGTAATTGTAAACATTTCGTAAAGTTAATGCTTCTTTTAAGCCAATTAATTTATATTTTAACTGACCTAAAAACATTTTCTATAGCGATAATATGTATTAATAAATGAAAATTTATGTCAGGGAAACATCTATTAAATGTTATTAATGTTTGATGCAAAATGTTGCATTACTCATCAGAAAATTTTTATTTCACATATTAAAATTTAATTAGAGGCAAGCGGGATGTCTTGTTAGACTGTACAATTAATATTAAATGTTTTCCGACATTTAGGCGCTATCGTTGGATTCAAATACTTTCGCTTCAATGAGCTTACATGTTGATTTCCTCTAAAACTCTGAGGGCAAATGCAAAATTTTTATTTAACACTTTCATAATTGTAGAAAAACTAAAATTTCTGATTTTAGTAAATAATTGCTATTGAAATTTAAAAAGAAATGAAACTCCGTGCTCTCATTAGGATTTTGAGCATTTTCTCCAAAAATTGTAGTTTGATCCTTATAATACACTTGCTAATACACTTGCGAATTCAGAACCACAATAGCTGTCTACTGAATTGGCCCATTAGTTTGCAACAAACATTTTAAATTCAATGTTTCTTACATAATTGTCCCAATTCTAAATTGAGCATCTTTCAGATCATATAAATAAAAATTAATAGGAAAAAAAAACATTTCTTTAATGAAAACTTCTTATCGTTATCAATATCGTGTTGAAAAAAATCAAATAAATATATTTCACATTTAACACTTTTATGCTAATACGCGATGCTGCTAAAAATGCCTCTGATTCAGTCATAATAAATTTTTACCTACTTTATACAGCGTATAGTATAAATGAAATTAGACTTGGAACTTCAATTAAATTCTAAATTTTAGAAAACAGCTAATGAAAGCAAATTGTATGTTTATAATCACTACAACACTAGAGTTAAAGTGATTCTACCATAGTTATTAACTTCCGATTATGAATAACCCATTGCAAATTGAAACTGTTTTTATATTCCGATGTCTATTTGAAAGTGAAATCTTTATCTTTTTTTTTCATTCAGTCTGAGCAAGACAAGGCTTCTAAGGATCACCAGATCCGTAACTTGAACGACGAGATTGCTCACCAGGACGAACTCATCAACAAACTGAACAGGGAGAAGAAACAACTGCAAGAGATGAGCCAGGTGAGTTTTTTTCCCATTCTTGCTCTCCTTTTTCCCCTATAATTTCTTTTTCAATATCAAATTTCGATATAGTGTAACTTTCAAATATATAACGACGCAAAAAATAAACACTCACCTTTCGAATGATAGTAAAAAAATCCTTTCTGTAGATATCAGAGAGAAAATAATTATTTTGAAACGATAAGAACAAACATGAAAGTTATTGTAGTTTTTACGCTTTTGAGTCATGGCAAAATAGTTAATATTTTAAAGCATGAATATAACGCAACCAATTGCTATGGCAATAGCTTTTGCGTTTAAACATTTTCTACGTTTGGTTTATGTCTTGTTTCCTGTTAAAAATTTAAAACACTTTCCTGTCAGACCTCTGTGGCAAGCAGCTGCTTGAGGGGGTATTTATTTTTTTACTATTTATTTATGTAGGGTCCCAGGTTTTGATTTTGCTATGGTGAAACAAGAGTAATATTTGATTGCATGTCTGTATTTGAAGACACAGCCTCATGGAAGAAAATGCATCTAATAAGGTGATAATTCTTCAATTGCTAAAGCACCCTAGGAAAAGCCTTCCTTTTAATATGGGCAGTGAGAACATGGTTTTAATTCATGAACATGATTTTAGGAAACAAGTACGCATTGACACACTTCCATCTAGTGAATAAGACAAAGCAAAATGCTTACCAAGAACTTTTTAAGCAACACGAGCAGCAAACAAAATGCTGCATCATTTTTCTACTTCTTTCTGCCCTGAAATATTATTTAGATCATTAGTCGTTTAGATATGAACCAAATACAGACTTTATTGCCCTTCCATAAATAGCTATGATTAATTTTAGAAATAATGAAACAAATTCAATTGTTTTTTTCTTTAATGTCCAATATCCACCAAAATAAGTAGCTCAAAAATAATTTCAATTATTACAGGAAACCTATAAGAAGCATATTACATTAACGAGCTCAATTGTTATGCTTTTTAGTATAATGAACTAACATAAGAAAGTGCTTGATGCAGATATATCATATGCTAAAATGCTGCATTCTTTTAATTTCATCTATAACATCTTTTTCTAGAAATCCGGCGAAGACCTGCAATCCACAGAAGACAAGCTGAACCACATGAACAAAGTGAAGGCCAAGTTAGAACAGACTCTTGATGAGGTAAGCCTAAAGTATTGTATGAAATCTTCAGCTTACAATACAACTTAATTTATATGTGACCTTAGAGCAACTAGTTCTGAAATGCAAAATTGTTTAAGCTATTAAATATTATTAGAGAGAACTTTTGTAATTGCACTTAATGATAATGTTCGAAGAAGCATATATAGATTAAAAATCGTCTTTAATAAAGGCGATTTTTAATCCATATAAACGTAAATAACAGTATTTATGATTTTGTGTTAGCAGAGTATGATCTTATATTGTTCGGTAAGTCATTATTACTATAACTTGGACAGAAAAAATGCGCCAGGAGATTACAAGCAACGCGTTGATAGCTACTGAATGTAATAAAAATGCGAACTGCTTAACATTTAATCGTTGATTTGAACTTTAGTTGTCGAATTTCATAGTAATATCAGCTTTGAGAAAATCAGAGTAAATTCGTCTATAAATCGTTAGTTGCTTTGGTTTCTATGTTTGATATATTTTGAGAAAAAAACAACTGTAGTTTAGTTTAATAATAAATAATTTAGTGAAATAAATAAAACATTATAACGCTAGTTTCATATTAAATCTTTGAGATTGCTTGCAGAACTTATTATAATAATTTGTTGAAGTCAATGAATCAAAGGGCTACAGGATTTGCTTTTATTATTAGATTAATTGCTCACTCTTAATTCGATATTACTATTTCTATCATAATGCAGAAAGCATAGAGAATATTTATTTATAAGCCAGTCTTCAAATGTTTTAACAGAATTAAAAATAAAGCGTAATTTACTGAATTTAATAAAATCATTTTAAATAGATGATTAGTGATGTCCAAATTTTCTAGTCAGAAATTTCTCGATCCATGATCCGTGTACTACAAGGGGTGTTCATAGGCCGCTATTTTTTAAAGGAAATTTTGAAAATTACGAAAAGTGGTCAGTGATTTATAAAAGGTTGAGGATCACGAATAAGGTCTGCATTGACCCTTTCAAGCTAAGACTACAGAATACAGTCATATATATATATATTTTAGAGTAGAGGTAACACTTTTAACTTGTATTAACCAACGTTTTGATTTTATTGAAACAAGTGAAAATCTACAACACTTTACAAGTTTTGCATTTTAATATGAAACGCGAGGTTGTTTATTTCATCTGCCACGATAAACAAGGCCTTATTGGAGTTTCTGAAGCCAATTTCTGAATGCCTCCCCCCCTATTTATCCTGCCAAATTATCAGATATGATTATTGCACTACTTTATATATATATATAATCGTCGATTAAAGCAATAAAAATATGGAAAAGTACTTTAAACAAGTAAAAAAATCAGATGGGGGCGCTGAATGCATGCTTCACCTTTTTTCCGGCCCTAAAAGAAAAAAGAAATATTTGAACATTTTTCCTAATATTTTGAGGCTGTACCTTGAAGACCAACCCTTCGTGGTCCATAGGTTGGACACCACTCTATAACATAACAGTCTTTTTCATTTTATTCTTACTAAATATGAGTATAGAGCTTAACAAATTATTAAAAAAAAAAAGTTTTCGTATTTCGTCAAACGTTACATTTTGCTCCATCTGATGCTGAATAGCTCGAGGACTCCTTGGAGCGTGAGAAGAAACTCCGTGGTGATGTGGAGAAGACCAAGAGGAAAGTTGAAGGTGACCTTAAGCTGGCCCAGGAGGCTGTTGCTGACCTCGAGAAGAACAAGAAGGAACTTGAGCAGGCTCTCCAGAGGTAAGTTTGTTTGCGAACAAAACTTTCGTCTCTAATATACTTTTTAACCCTTTTATGCTCTTATTATTATTTTCTGTTCTTCCGAAACAAGTTTGCTCCCTAGGTATTGTACGGAAGTGTTTTTATTGAGTCAGTGACGTATATTTTAAAACATAACAACTTTGAATCAAATCTGAAAAAATAGTAACCTTATACTTTGAAATTTTATTGCCCTTTTGTCTTCATGCCCAAAATTGAAATGAGTTCACCTTTATCAAACTATCCTAACTGATTTTTCGACAGGCAAGAGTCTTCGTTTTGACATTTAGAATTCTTCTTTGAAATCTGAAAAGAAGAAGTTTGATCTAAAATCTAATACTAAGTTGTAAAAAGAAAAATAAATGTTAGTGAAAGTCTTTTCTAAGTAACACTACACACTCACTGGCCATTTTGTTAAGATCATTCCAGTACAGTGCAATAAAAAATCTAATGGGAAGTTCATAACTTCTAAAATGAAATTTTTATGGAAAATTGTGACTGAAGACAAAAATTAAAGATTCCGATCAAATATACCTAAATCTCGATTTCCAACAATAGTCATAAAATATTTAAAGAGTTATGGAATTCGGGACATCTGAAAGCAGAAATGTCATTTTTAATAAACCTAAAAAATTTGCTAAGATTAAACTGCTTGCAAAAACTTCTAGGATATACACTGATTAAATTAAATAGTTTGAAATAAAATTTATTATTTAGCTTTTAATTACTTGGAGGCGAATTTTTATGACTGGCATTGTTGTTTTAGATTATTTATATTTTCGCAATTTTTTAATACTGAGGAAATAGTGTTGAAAATTGAGATTTACATAAATTTGATTGAAGTGGTTCTTTTTCTGAATCAATCTTCAGTCCCATTTTTTCACAAACAGCTTATTTGAGAAGTTATAGAACTTCTCATTTTACTCGAGACTAACATAACATGGGTATAATCCAAAAAAATCGTCAGTGAACTTAGTTCCTAATAATATTTAATCTCCAAATTTAGTCAAAAAGACGTTTATCTCACCTCAAGAAAGTTTTAACCGACTTTGCTTCAGAAACAGATGTTAAATAAAGGATTTTTCCAGAAATCAACGATTTGAATTATTACCACATAGAGTTGATGATTGTTTCAGAAGCATGAGCTCAGATACAATAAAATCAAACACTGAGAGGCATGTTCCAAGTACCTTACTGATTGTAGCGGTCCTTTTCTATCCATACTGGCAATAAAATATGAAAGTTTTGAATTAGCAAGAAAATTATGTTTTTCTACTCTTTGCAACAATGAAAGCTTTCATTTAGGAAAAAGAAACATTAAGATAATCCCACCTCTCTTTTCTTCAAAAATTTTAAAATTTCTGCTGAATAGCTTTGAAGTGTTTCGCTCCATCTGACTTGATATCTGACTCCATCTGGCTTGAAACTACACAACTCTTCTTCCATATAATGTGATGTATCGATTAAATCCAATTTGCTGTATTTTTCAAAATTTTTGCAATATGTGGCATCTTTAGAAATGACTGTAACAATCTTGAGATCACGCGCTTAACTCTGCTTCTAAAAAGTGATTACGCTGTAAGTTTATCTGCAATCGATTCATAATGATCACATCAATTTTATAACTTCCCAGAATGTGTTTCTATCAGAATGCAAAATTCAACCGATGATGTGATTTGTAATTAAATTTGATTTCCGTCAGCCTAGGGTCACGCCTCCCCACCCTTTTGGAGAATTTGAATAAACTGAACGAAACCAAAAATATAAAGATACATGCATAAGTACTGACCATGTTTTGCAAGGTTTATAAACACATGCATTATATTATTTATCTAGAATAACATTTGGGAAATAATAATACCATAAATACATTCTTATCCATACCAGTTCAATGTTCTCACTTGGCCTGATTCCTAAAATTTTCATAGATCGTCATTCACCAGACGTTTCATTATATAATTTTTAATAATCTCATTTCATTTATTACGACACTAACTGAATTTGTAAATTTAAATCTTTCATTCTCCCTTCCTTTTCTCTTAACATATATAATTCGTATTCTCTTCGACAGGAAAGAGAAAGAGATGGCTTCTCTATCTGCCAAGCTAGAGGATGAACAAAGTTTAGTTGCCAAGCTGCAGAAGCAGATTAAGGAACTGCAGGTAAGCTGTGACGTCTCTTTCCGTGTTTTAACTGTACTCAGATACAGCATGATACTTTTGGAGGCCTATATGGGTAATTATAACAAGGAGGCCTATATTTGGGAGGCCTATATGGGTATCTACAAGAATTTAAAGGGTTACATTTTTAATGGTGGGGACCGGTTAGTCTCAATTTGGTTCTCACGAAGACGCTGGCTGGCACTGAGTGCATTATTCTTAAAAGTAAATATGTGAGGAATTCTTAGAGTATTGGTTTTTTATCCTTTTAGATTGGACATCTCAAAAAATTATTAAAAATTGCTCAAATTTTATTTGAGAGATGTAGGCGCTTTAGTGTAAATATTTAATCGTTTCGACTTAACTTCAGTTATTGAACACAACACTCAATTGAGATAAGATCAAATAAAAGGGGTGTAAGGGGGCCATGCCTCCTGCCACCCTGAATGACGAGCGAAAACAAATTGTGGAAGCTAAAACTTAGGCAAAAAATATCAATGCTTAGAGAGAAAAAATTCTGATTTTGAAAAATCGGAACGCGTTCTGAACTGAGCTCAATATTAGTTTTCACTCAAATCTTCCTAAGCTTTAAAAGGAGCGAGTAACAAAAATTTAGCATCAAGATATACTTTTACAAATAAAGTAATATTTTTGTAAAAACTTCAAGTCTAAAATCTCAGCTGTGCCCAGAGCATCCTCGGCCATTAAAGAGTTACATCCCATTACCTTGAGAATACTAACTGCGATACTAGATATACAGGATGCACATAGCTATTTATCACCAAAATTTGCTCTCTAGAAAGAGTTGGAACAATTCCAGTCGCTTCGGTTGAAAGAGATTATCTGAGACGAGCTCATTAAAAGCAAGGCGTGGGTGTTTGGATTCGCCAGTTTATGCATAAATGCAGACGTGTAACGAGTTATTCACAACTGAAAGGACTTCTCGGTGTCTGTATTTATGGGCTTCTTACATTTTCTAAATTTATCTTCTTCTGAGACCGATACAGATTCCGTGAGACGCAAGAAGTAAATAAACAGGAATTAATATGTAAACAGAACATGCATATATCATGATTTAAGTTGAACCTGACATTTTAGGTTAAGGCAGCTTTGCGTAACTGATCAACAGGGAACATCGTCGAGAAAGACAAAAAAAATTTATTGCGAGTCTATAAACTTGCATAGTATGTAGCTCCCTCTGGGTGTGAATCAAGCACTCACTTGTAACTGAAAGTGAAACTTTTTTTAAAAACGTTAGGATTTTTACTTTGTTCCTTCATTTTAGATTAATCTAATTAAAGAGGATTTTTTTCATTATCTGATAATGCTTCAAAAGGATACTTCACTCTAATAATCAGTATATCTGATTAGAATTTGAATAGACTACATTCGAGTCTTTTGTTGTGGGGAGTGATTTTGATGAGATGGACAAGATTAAGAGAGAATTGTCTACTTTAATTAGCTGGGAAAACATTTTCCCCATCACATATATACTTTTTATCATATCTGTTTGACGTTTTACAGCTCTATCATATCGTTAGAGAATTTCCATATTTTGTCAGTGGAACGCATAATTAGAAACTTGATATCTTGAAGAATAAACTTTTTATGGAACTTAGATTAAGTTAAAGATCTAAATCTTGACTTTCAGCGATTTCATTCTTTATTTGAAGATTTATAACAGTTGGAATATTTAATTGCAGCGTCACTTACTTAAAAAGTTTGTTCAAAACTGACAAAAATTAAAAGAATTGTAATTTTTTATGCCATTTTAGTAAACAATTTGATACATCGATTATTACTTGTGTTTTGATTGACTTTTGGGGTTCCTTTCCAGCCCCTATATATCTTTACATATTGAACGAAATTATTTAAATTAATATTTGGAGGGAGTCTTGATTTAGACCTTTAATTAACCTTCAATCTTGTTCTCATAAAACGTTTATTCTTAAAGATTTTCAGCTTCTAATATTATTTTACACTGACATAACTTGGAAGTTCGCTAATGATTTCAGAAAACTTTGGATAAGTTTATATTACTATATTTCAGTGTATGTTGCAGCAATAATTACAGCTATTTACCTTCCACTGTAAGTGTTTAAAAAATTCATTCGTTATATCTGAAATCATTGCTGGTCGATTGGCTTCATTATCCGCATCCCGGACACACGTTTATCCAGAATTATCATTAATTTCAGAAGTATTTCAGTTTTCACAATTTCTTTCTTGTGGGGGAAAACTCTTACTCATATTCCTTGCCAAAATACATCTACTGACCATTCTAAATAAGGAAATATGAGCAATTTCTGAACTCTTTTCTGAGGAATATAACTTTTCGTAACTTTTGCCAAGATCGTTTCTATTTCAAGTGTGTCTGAAATCACAAGGTGTTAAATAACTGCTGGAAATTTTCCAAAATCTCTATGTAGCTCAAAGAATTCTGGCATTTAAGGTAATAGTTTCAACCATCTGTTTTTAAATTAACTCTTTTACTCTCTTTACATGAGGTTTGAGCAAAACCTTATAGAAGATTTAAGAAACTTTTTTAAAATTATTTGCCATTATTTGGATTGGTATAATGATTTGACATTAGTCGCTTAACATTGGCAAGCAAACACACTAGTAAATCTATTAAATTTTATTTCTCATGGATTTTATGTTACCGTCTTAATAAGCAGTTTTTTTTTTCATAATGTCAGTTTTATTAATATTTTATGCCTTTTTTGTTACAATAAAGATTTAACATCCAGTTCATTATTGAATTGCCCTCGTGCAAAACGGTGGAGAGTTAATCTAGAAGTAATTAAAACTTAAAAATTTCACTGGGCTCAAATTAATTTAAAAAAAAAAGCAATCAATATATTTATTAAGTTCTATATTTTTTTTTTCTAGAAATAAAATCTTGTCTAATATAAACTTTTTAGGTACTACGGAAAAATATAAAAGCTATTAGTTTCGACTCTTCTACAAATTGTAAACATTATAGTTTTCTGAAATTGCTTATTTCTTACATGCCTTATAAACTTTGCAATTTATAACATATTGCGAATTTCCTGTTATGATAAAATTTCGGAATGCTCTTCTAAACAGAAATGTTTTAAAGAAGATTAACCCTTTTGATATCAACCAGTAATACATTTTTAAAAGCTTGTTAAAAATAAGGCAAAATGAAACGAAGCCAAGGAAAAAATTTCTTTTCATACATTATTTTTTAGAGTGAAAGCTATCACGAGCGCCAAATTTTGCTCTTTTCCAAATAATAAGATTTCTAGATTATATTCCGATAATTTTATTATCTTAGAACATCTACAGTTACGAAATATAGGTATCGGATTCTAACGTCATTCTCCCATTATTTCTAAATGGAAAGGAAATTGCTTAAATTGTTGTTCCTTCGTTCCAAAACGCACAGAAATATTCTGCTTCCTTGTCTTGGAAGTAAAATATGTATTTTTGTTAGCCCTCGACATAAGTGAGTAAAAACAGTTTAATTAAACAACTCCATAAGCATCTTGGTTGCCATAGAGACCTGAAGGGAGCCTGTCAGTGCAATGCGTTACAAATTCTATGAGGACGGCAAGACTTCAGCACAAAGAAATTTTTTTAAATAAAACCATTCCCGGATTCGAATCAAGATCCTTTACTTCGCAGCCATGCACATTATACTCTGCCCATAAAATATTAAAGAGATGGAAAAGAATGGGGAAAAATAGTCAAAGAATATAGAAAAAGCTGGAAATAAAGTTCCCTTTAATTTATACAATTCATTCGTCTCTATTAGCATTGACTCATCACGTATGGAAGTCATGGAACGTGTTTGAAGTCAGTTAGAAATCCCTGCATCTTTCATCAGTTTCGCGGGATAGCGGATTCCTTCTCCTCTACGCACTGAGCCACTTCTGTTTCTTCCCCCACCTGGTTTGTCACTCCCAAGCTCACGGTGTGACAGCCGCCACGCAAGCCGTGCCGTAAAAGGGAGCACGATTCCCATATTCCCTCGCTCCGTGAATCTCTCCGAGCCGTCTGACTCACCCCCGCCGGTGACGACGCTCGCGGTGAAAGCGCCGTGTTCATTTATGGCGCATCGGAGCAGGGCGGGGATAGGGTTACATATCGACGTCCTTGCCTTAAACCAAGGCTCGGCCCCGTCTCCTATCAGCCACTTGGCACTGCCCAAGCGTCTTCCCCCCCTACTTTTCTCTGTGTCGGTGGAAGTTCTCGTTTTCGTTGTTACGCTCCACTTCCTTCATCTCGGTCTTCCCTGGTGACTGGACGCTCGATTCTTGTCATCGAAATTTCGACTGTATCGCCCTCCTTCGAATAATAAGCACAATGGATACCACTTCTGTTCCTGCGACCACCACTCTTCCGACATCAGCAACGCAGGCTGCAGTGTCTGTTTCGAACGGGATAGTGAATGGTGATCGCGACGAAAAAATCACTCTTTCTGCTTCAACGGAGAAGCTCTTGGATACTTCTGATATCAAAGTGAAAACTTCGCTGATTTCTTCTTCGAAGATGACTCATTCTCCTCATCTATCCACCGGTGAAGTGCTCAAGAAAAATCTCTTCTACCCCTATCAGAAAGCGCACTATGTATCTCCAAGCTTCACTCTTACTACAGATAGCAAGAGAATGGTTCGGAGGCTCCAGGAACCTATTTTTGCTGCATCTCCAAGCACCATCCATTTGGTCTATGAAGTAGGGTGGGAACTTATCCGATATAGCTATGTTTTTTGCTCAGCTCTGCTTCTATCATCTGCATCACTCTGCCTGGCCTTTTGCATCTTGCTCTTCCTATTCTTCAGCATTTGGGCTACTTCGTTCCTGTTTCGCTCTCCTGCTATAAACGTTTTTTCTGCGATTGGCTACATAGCCGAGCTTTTTTTTTTGTATCTTCATCGCAAAAAAAATGACGCTGCTCGCTTTTTAATATAGCATTTCTTGCTTTGTTAAGCTCTTCATCATGATGACGAGGTACAGTGCATCTTTAATTATAAATTCAATTACGTTATCAAAATAAGAATAAAAATATTGCGTTCTTTAATATATATATATCTTGGTGTAATATATATAATCTCTATGATTTTATAAAAAAACTTCCGATGTACTTTTTTAAATTCTCTCGTAACCCATGAAAGTTTTTATATCAAATGCACTTTTTATTTTGGATAATTTTCCTCATGTGCGAAATAAATTTTTTTGCAATAATTTTTCTTCGTATGCGAAATTAGTTTTTTTTTTCTCATGTGCGAAATTAAATGCCTTTATACTAATTTTTTTTCTTTCGTTCAAAAGTCGAATACTTTGCTTTGCTGGAAATTTATCGACAAATTACAAGTAGTAAATTATTCTTTACAGATTGCTAAATAATCAATCAGTTTGGGTGAAAGAAAATTTCAGAGCTCCAGTAGCGATAGATTTTAAATGTATACGAAAATATAAATATATTTAGCAAGAATATTTTAGCTACACTAGTTCCAACATTTTTTTCTGCTCCACTCAAGGATGGATTAAATACTGCAATTTTCAAGAATTAGTAGGATGGTTTAGGAACCTAATGTGACATTTGGAGAGCTTTAAAATTCATGTTTTAAGTCTTCTTACTGCTCACTACAGCTTCTCCTCGGCAATAACGCTGTTAACTTTTATAGATTGTTAAAATGGCATCAGGCGTGCTAATGTCCTGTTTCAGTATCTTTTCTCTAAAACTGGAATTTTTAATTATTTGTGATTGTCATCAATATAAAGTCACTTTAAAAACGCAATTAGACTCTAAAACACAGTTAGACTTTAAAATTGTAATCATCTAGTTCAAACTCTGTCCTTATCCCAAAGTATATTTTTTTCTCTATGTTTAGAGACATTGCTCGCAGTGGCACACCCGAATGGTGGCGGGTTTTAATTCTGTCCTCCCGTCGAGGGCTCAATATCATATATTTTCAAAGGCAGTCCTCGAAAAACAGAGACTCAATACGTCAAAAAGAGACTCGAGTTGCGTGCAGTTGGAAAGACTCTCTGATTCCTTTTTTTACTATATGGTGCTGATGACGTTCATCTAGATCTTGTTACATCGATAAATCCCCGTTAGAAAATGACACTCTTATCTTGCCATCATAACAAAACAAGGTATTGATTTTCTGATTAATATTATAATGATTTTTGTGACAAATCTTGAAAGTTTGCCTTTCCGCGCAGTATAACACGTTTTCGCTTCAATTAAAAAAAACTAGACACGATCGGAAAGTTTCGATGTTTTTTTCTATCCTAATACTGGCTTAAAATTATGCCACACACACACACACATAAAAAAACATTCAATATGTTTTTCAATAAGATTCTTTATTTTTTTTCCTTTTTCTTTCCAACTTTTATTGCATCATGTTTTGAAAGATGTCTATAGCAATTTTTTTCTTCTCGTTTTAGGCCAGGATCGAGGAGTTGGAAGAAGAACTGGAAGCTGAGAGGCAAGCCAGAGCAAAGGTGAGATCTGACGCAATTCATTTTACCAACTTATTTTCATGCGGAATTCAAATAGAATCTAAGAAGTGCAATTCTTGCTTTTTTCGTGGAGGTTAACGGTTTCTTGTTTTCCCTCCTGCAGGCCGAGAAGCAGCGTGCTGACCTCGCCCGTGAGATCGAAGAACTCAGCGAAAGGCTAGAAGAAGCTGGCGGTGCTACATCTGCACAGGTAATGATACTTTTCTCTAAACGACTATTATTCAAGACTAACTTTTGACAGCATAAAAAATTATTTTTTGATTATTTCTCCTTCATAAAAAATTAATTTAAACTTCTAATAAGTTCAGAGTAACTCTCTCTATATATATATATATAATTATTTAAAGCAGAAAAATAATGCTTATTGCTAAACACAATTTATATCTTTCAATACCAAATAATAGATGAGCAAATCTGTGCCCATCCAGGTATCAAACTTAAACACTGTACGTGTGTGTGTTATTTTTAGGTAAAAAATAATGTTAACAAAATATCTGCTTGCAAAATTGCAAAATTAAATTAAGTTATATTTAAAAAACTGCTTTCTTGGAAAGAGAGTTTCCAGTGA
Organism: Ryuthela nishihirai; assembly: GCA_038380435.1. Taxonomy (NCBI): domain Eukaryota; kingdom Metazoa; phylum Arthropoda; class Arachnida; order Araneae; family Heptathelidae; genus Ryuthela; species Ryuthela nishihirai. The sequence continues at coordinate 87,957,633 of JAWZYU010000001.1, read as the reverse complement.
AATGTACTGTATATCACGCAGAATTCTTACTTTAAATTGTTCAATTCCTTAGGTTGAGCTTAACAAGAGGCGTGAGGCTGAGATGGCCAAGTTGAGGAGGGACTTGGAAGAATCCAATCTGCAACACGAACAGACATTAGCCAATCTTAGGAAAAAGCATAACGACGTAGTAGCTGAGCTTAGCGAACAGATCGACCAACTAAACAAACACAAAGCCAGGTAAGTCTTATTTACATCAGGCCTTCAATAATGTGGCACAGAGAAACGAATAGGAAAATATACAGCACATAGAAACGAAAAGATGAACAAATAGACTTTCACGAATTCTGCTTCTGATTCATTAGCAAGGAATAATGCATTGTCACTCTACTGAAACTTTTTGCTTCTATTATGAGCCAGTTTATAAAAGTTAGTCTTGCTCTTTACCTCCTATAATGTCCATATTTAATACCTGAAAACAAAAAACTTCGTTTTTAGTCAGCAGCCCCTATCATGTGGCCCGTAGTAAACTTGGCTAAAAATAATTAACCAAAAATGTGCAAAAACCAAGGTAGATTCTCACGTTTTAGTAGAAAATAACTTTCTTATCCTGGAGCACAAATTTCTACATTTTTCATCTATGATGCATAATATAAAATCACTTTTTTGTTGACATCTTTCGAAGTTCAGGATTAATCTCTCCCTAGCCGAGTGGTTAGCGCGCTTGGCTACTGATCTACGGGACCTGGGTTCGAGCCCCGGGTTAGGCATGGATGTTCGTGTTGTTTTTCTGCTGAGGTCCTGCCATCCTCTCAGACCTTCTACTCTGGCATATAAACTGACAGGCTCCTGTCAGTCATCTGTGGCAAGCAGCTGCTTGAGGGGGTATTTATTTTATTTTTTTTTATTGCTTCACCTTAACGTTATCGATTCTTGAAGATTCGTAACTAAGAGATGCTGCTGAATCTAGCAACTCCATCAAGAACTTCTCATTATATGGACAATGTTAATTGAGATAATAAATCTTGCAGCCCATCTTTGGAATTTGCAAACATGTATGCTTCTAAGTTATATGCCACTCTTAGACAAACATTAAGATTTTAAAAACTTTCTAATTAAAACGTGATCATTGATTTTTCACAATTTTCGATTTTTCAAAATCCCTGTAAAATAAAAAATTTATTAAAATACGAATGGCAGAACAATGAAGTTGGGTATTCAATGATGGGCTGGTGATTATTTTTCCGCCTTGAAAAGTCAAAATTTTCCAGTTTTTGTTTTGTTTCTTGCTTATAAACCTAAACTGAGTCGGGAATTAATGAAATCCGCAAATGTAAGCATACTTATTTAATTAATCAATCAAATATGCATAAGTGCAACATATCGTGAGATGTCTCCAATGATTGATGTTGAATGATGGTGTAAATCTACTTTTAATGATATGCAGCCCAATAGTCGAGTTAGTTTTTTAAATGTGGTCCACTGATCAAACAAGTTTGGGAGCTCAATTATAAAATACTGACTAGAAAAGATACATTAGGGAGAAAGTTTTTGATTTCATTAGGAAAGTTAACATATTCATGAAAAAATCAATAAGCATTAATTCGTTCAACAATAATTATCCAAACTGGGTTCTAAAATTAAAAACTAGAAAATAATCACAAAATTTGCTTAGGAATATATGCATATATTCCAAACGTTTTAGAAATATTTATTGGAAAAATATTTTATTTTCTTACTTCACACTAAAAGAGAAATTTGCTTTAATAGGATTTAAAGTCCTAATGTTTTCCATTTGACGAGTTCAGTTTTAATATAGAATTATTTGTTTATAGCATTTTAAATTTCGCAATTTTTTTTGCATTAAAGTATGATAAACTATTTTAGCTTTGCTGTAACCGAAATAAACAACTGAACAATTACGGAGACTAAATTGCTCTGATATAATTGCTACTTTGAGCTGTCTCTTTAAAACCGTCTAGTGAGAGACTTTTAAAGACTGTCTAAATCTGGTACTTAATCACGTTATTCAACTTAATTATTTATTTAGAGATCATGAGTTTGAATCCTACATTAGACAAAGTATCCTTTATAATCATTCCAATTTCCCAGTAGTGGCAAATGCTGTTGCCAAAAACAGAAATTTATTTATTTAAAATTACACTTAGTTACAAAAACAAAACAAAAAAAAGAAATGACAATAATCCGGTTAAATTATCCTTTTACTAAATTTTTACTTCATATTGATTAAATATTATTTTCCACAAAGTGTTGAGAAACGTTACTGAAAACAATTAAACATTCTAGAGAAAGAGGCAATATCTGTATATTTAAATAATAGAATATTTAAGATAAGAAGAATCTAACGAAACTTGTTACACTTAACCATAGGTTAGAAAAAGAGAAGGCACAGCTGAAGGGTGAACTGGACGATGTCCGATCTAGCGTGGACCATGTGAACAAAGAGAAGGTAAAAATCACTGAGTGGAATCACTTTTTGGGTTGCCCTAAGAAAGGGATGTTGTTTGGTACTAACTCTTGGCCTGGCTTGGAAGTAGGAAAGACCAACTGTTACAGCGAGTTGTTGCAACTAATTTTTAATTGTTTTCTCTTATTTTTAGATAGTTTTTTTTAATAATTTTGCATGCAAATTCAAAAGAGTGCAATTTATGAACGAAAATGAGTCAATAGTTTAACATTTAGTATGTTTCTTTACTTTGTTTTTGCCTGAATTTTTTCATTAGTGATCATTACAACTAAAATAATTTGTCAATGCTATCTTTTTATTTTTCGCACAAAAATTTAGTATATATTTCGTGTTTACAGAAAAATGTAATTATTTTGGTGCAAGAAAAATTTCAGATTTTCTATAAAAGTTACTGTGCCAACCCTCAGAAAGTAGATGAAACTTCTTTTTTTTTTGCATATGAGTTTATTTATCCCTTTGAAGGAGAAACTCGTGTGCTTTTTTCACACATACACATGTGTACCACTATGCAAAAAATATACACGCTAAATTACATATTCTGAAATAAGCTCATAACGTGTTCTGCGGCAGTACATAACGGAAAATATTTAGATAAAGCAGCCTATGCTTTTTCTAAATACAAGCTACCTACGACTACTTTGACTATCCACAAATTACCCATGACTTAATCGTCGCAAATTATATTTGATTAGCCACAAAATATCTATGCAACCTTTGACTACTAATAAACTACTCACAAACTGCCTATGAATATTTTAACTAGTCAGAAACTATCTATGATTACCTGTGACCAATCACAAACTTCCTATGAATACCTTATGATTAGTACAAACTATCTAAGACAGCCAAAACTCTTGCAATTTGATTTAAGTAAATAACCTTTTTTCAGGTCCTTGAATTGTTATAATTGCAATGCCAACTAGTTCAGTGGAAATATTCAATAAAACTTATGACTTAAAAAAAATTGTACGAGACTTAACGAAACAATATCTTAAATGTAATTGTCTAACAAATTTTGGTTATCAGTCATTGACTGCTCATTTTTAGTCTCAGGCGATTGTTTCTGCTTTTCTTCACAGAAGTAGATTTGATTTTCCATTGAACATCGGCATATTTTTTATGGAAATAACTCATTCATTAGGAAACTGAATGATACATATGCAACCTTTCTAGAATTACTGTAGAACACTCTCAAACATCAAACAATCACAAACACAAAATGTTAATATCACCAGGAAAATCAGAAATCTCAGTTTCTATCGATCACTAAATATCACATTCACTGAAAACTGAAAACTCAACATTCAGGCATCTCTAACTCTTTTAAAACGTGATGAAGGTTTAATTAATATTTTTCATCAATTATATTTGCTTAGTTTAATATTTTATCGTATAACATTGACTTGTTTTTTGCGTTTTATGTTTTATACATTTTGCATGTCCTTCAGTTCAACTTATGCAGTAATAAGCTCATTAAGACTAATCCAGGTTGCATGATCCCCGATGAAAATGTCTAACTTCATCCTCCTTACCCTGTGTGTGTAATCCAGAATAGAAAAGGAGTATGCTGTACAATCAGCGGACCTGCATGACCTGCAAGTAGTATTGGACTCTACCTGCAGGAAAAAGGTACAATATTTTGTGCATATGGCTTGTTAACAATTTAGATTTGGATGTACTTGCCATTCAAATATAAAGAGCAAGAAATCTTTCAATGTTAAGATTTTAGATAAGAAAAATGTTCTTGTAATATCATGAAGTAAATAATGGTGCTTAACAGAGTATAATGTAAATATTTCAATGAATTATTTTTATTACGACAGCATCGAGGTCCGGTAGATTTTTAAAGGTAAAGAAAAAGGTGTTTCGTCGTTTTTATATTATATCATTTTAAGTAAGAAAATAAAACAAACAATATTTTAACCGTTTTTATTAAATAAAACGTCAGTTTTTCAATCTGTACCACAGCATTCGTAAAACGTAAATCTGAAATTATGTTAAACAAACTCAAAATTAATAAAGGAAAAGTTTGAAACACAAATGAGCACGAATGATATAAGTAAACAAAGCAAGAATTGATAGATGATATATATTATTTTTATTATTGGGCGATACAATTTCAATTAAGTTGTTAAATTTTACAAAGATTAGCACATATGTTTAAGACTGTTCTGACGCAGGACACTGATATTCCACGAATAAAGGAAATTCATCACTATCAATAGCAGATAATTTTCTAATTATTAAAATGCATTACTTTTGGTGCACCGAGACGAAATAAATGCAGTGCTAGGAGCGACGCAATCAAGTGAATAGAATACTAGTGTGCCGCGACATGAAAAAGTTGAGAGCTACATTAAAAATGCATTTGTTTTGTTCACAATATAATTTAAATAACAGAGACTACCAGAAAGGGTAAAAAAATTAAAATTTAACATAATTTTATTTGGAATACAATAATTTGCATAGTTAAGGGAAGTTCATTAAGATTATACCAAAAAAGTTTCAAGAAAGCTTAGAAGTAGAGTTTTTCTTCCCATTATATCCAATAGCCTCTAAATTATTTTACATTCTGAAAACAATATTTGTTTGCTGCTCCTTGGTCAGAAACTAATATAAATGCACAAAATATATTTTCCCAAAAACCTCAACACTATATAAAGTTAAATCTAAATTTCATTTTCGTCAGCATTTTTTCTCCATGAAGACAAAAAGGGAATATATTTAAGAATCGATTTTTCAGTTGTCCCAAACAGTTACAAAAGGTAAATATGCATCTAAAATGTTATGAATAAAAAGACACTTATCAAAAATCTAAATGCCATTTTCAAATACATTTTACATAAAAATAGGGGAAAAATCTGATAATCTATTTTAGCTTATCACTATGACCACGCCAATTTATTATTTAATCTCTTACTGTAATCTGTGATTTAGGCCTATTTATTATCTGCTCTCTTAAAGTGTTTCAGGCCTACTTATTATCTGCTCTCTTACAGTAGCTTGTGTGTTTCAGGCCAATGCCGAGAAGCAGGCCAAGCAGCTGGAGATGCAGCTCTCAGAGCTCCAAGGCAAAATGGATGAGGCCCACCGAACTCTTGGTGACTTTGATGCCGCCAAGAAGAGGTTAACAGTTGAGAATGGAGAATTCCAGAGGCAATTGGAAGAGGCCGAATCTCAGATCAGTCAGCTCAGCAAACTCAAGATGTCTCTACAGACACAGCTCGATGACACCAAGCGCATGGCTGATGAGGAAGGCCGGGTAAGCAGTTGAAACTCTTTTTTAAATCCATTTAGTTCTTATGCCTTTAAGTAGTACACGACAAAATGCCCCTTTTAGGAAGATCTAGACTGTTATCCAAAACAAATTTAAATTTCTTCCTTTTACTAATTAATTGCTTTGCCTATTTTTTTCCATTTCATTGTCGCTTTGCAAAATAAAATCCTTTAAAATAAATTTTAATCGTAGATTCTTTACTTTTAATAATAACAATCATGTAATATGTGTTAATAATAACTGCAATAATAATGAATTACTCATGTTGGCAAATTTTATATTCTTACCATCAAACCTTAAAATTATTCTCGATTTAATATATCTCAATTAAAAAAATTGTTTCTTTCAAAAATAATTTTTCTCTAATCATTGTCCCAATATACAGCTTTCACAAAAAGATTAACCAACTCTTAAGTTGCAAAATATGTACATTGCATATTCCATAAACTAACAATAATATATGCTAGAATAACTCTTCAGTTTATAAAAGCTGGTTAATACATATTTCAATATAAAATAAATCACGGCGAATTTCTATTAGTACAGTTGTCCTAAAACTAACTATGCTGTAATATTTACTATCACTGCGAAAAGTAACCAGATTTCTTCGAAATTGCCTGATTAATTGAGTTTCAACTAAAAGCAAGCCTGTCTTCTCTCTTACAGGAACGTGCCACTGCCATGGGTAAATTCCGTAGCGTTGAGCATGACCTGGACAGTCTGAGGGAACAGATTGAGGAAGAACAGGAAGCCAAGGCTGATCTTCAGAGGCAGCTGAGCAAGGCTAACGCTGAGGTTCAACTGTGGCGGTCCAAATATGAAAGTGAGGGTCTGGCTCGTCTCGAGGAGTTGGAAGAAACTAAGTAAGCAAGGCATACTTTGCTCATTAAATTGCTGTTATTCGGCAGTAATCGGATAGGAATAATGTCGATAACTGACGTTATTCGACATTATTCGGATTACGTAAGCTAAGACTTAATCACGTGATGGTTTTTGGTTTCATTTCTTAGAAGGATTTTGTTCACAGTAAATGGCAACCATTTGGACAAGTCCATGGTAGTCAGAGTATAAGTCAGAGATTTAGACTTACTACAATATAACGCTTTTTTCTTATTATTAGGCAATTATTTATTTTCTTGCCTACTGAATGAATAATGACACATCGCATTGAAATTCTTTGCATGTGTACATTGAAAAGTATCTTTTACGATTACTATTTTCTCTTCTACGGGAAAAATAGGAATTAAAAATTTATTGTTTACAGCAAAAAGTGTATGTTTTCTTAATAAGTTCAACGAGTAAAATTTTAAAATAATAGTAATTGTAATCCATGAGTAATTTTGCTCATAGACTACTTATCAGGTTCTCTCTCGATATACAGTTCAAGATTATATATCCTTGTAATTCATCCTATATAGTTTTTCAACAAAAACTTATCTCTATGCTTCATCTCGTTCTCAGGAGGAAGCTGGACTCCAAGCTTCAGGAAGCCATGGAAACCATCGACCAATTGAATGCCAAGTGCAGTGGCCTGGAGAAGACCAAATCCCGACTCCAGGGTGAGCTTGAGGACATGACCATCGAAGTAGAAAAGGTAAGCACACACGATGTCTTTCTTTTCCCTTATCTTTAAGAGGAAACAAGAGAAGGAAAAGAAAAAAGCTGTATTTTTCTTTTCCTTAACTCTCTGAATAGAAGACTGAAACAGAAGACAGTTATCAGTGAACTTTTCAAATCAAATGCAATATTCAGTTGAATATTTTTTTTACTTATGATCAATCTCATTTCACCCAGTTGGGTCATTCTTGATGATATAAAACCAAAAAGAAGGGGAAAAAAGTTTATAGATATGTTTTAGCGAAAGGAACTTCATTATTCTACACCAGTTACATATCCTTAGTTTTTTAATTCATGATAATCACTTGGCTAGTCGTATAGAAAAATTAAGACTTGATTAAAAGCCGTGTAAAAATGCTGTAAAAGAAAGAATTGAATTTCGTGTTTTTCAAGAGCTAAAATTACATTTTTTTTAAATCCAAAGAGTTATTTAAATAACAACCTTTAGAGTCAAAATAAAGAAAATACTGTTTCACAATTTAAAGAACGCTTTCAATAGGGAGCAGTCGAAAAGGTAGCATCATTACATGTTTCATTCGGCTAATAGGGATCTTCATATATTTTGAAATTAGAATAAATTTTAAAGGAGTTGGGTTGTTTTACCTCTGAGCGGCACTTTTTTGCACACCATGGGCTAAATGGCCAGGTCACAAGGACCCCGAAGGCTCAGAGAAGGTTGGGGGAGGGGACCCACTGGAACAGCTGTTGGGAGACAGATGATAGCTTCCCTTCAAGGCCATCCAGCGTGTTCTTTAACGTGCACAGGATATGACTCTCCAGCACACGTGGCCACGGCTTAACGTCCCATCCGATGGACGGCGGCCTTTCCAAGCCCATCGGTGTCCCCTACTGACCGTGGGCAGAGCGGGGAATTTTGCGGAGATAAATCTCAACGCTGACAAAGCTGGGACTCGAACCTGGGAACTACAGATTACGAGCCTGGCGCTCTACCGACTGAGCCACCCCCGCCCCATTTTAAAGGAGAAATTTAGTAGATCTCTCTATCTTGAAACGTATTAAAAAGTTATTGTAAGCACGAGGAAAATTAGTTTTGGTGAAAATGCTTAATCAATAAATCGTAAGAATAAAATAGCATCAACTTTCGTCTTTACAACACTTAAAAGAATAATTTTTTCCCCACTTTAGGCCAATTCTCTTGCCTCTGCCATGGAGAAGAAGCAAAAATCTTTCGACAGGGTGATCAACGAATGGAAACAGAAGGTCGACGATCTGGCTGCTGAGCTTGATGGCTCCCAGAAGGAATGCCGAAACTATTCCACTGAAGTCTTCAAACTGCGTTCACAGTACGAAGAGAGCCAGGAGCATTATGAGTCTGTGAAGAGGGAGAACAAGAACCTTCAAGGTAAAGATTATTCTTTCGTGATCGGTATCATTTAGCGTTGCTTATACTTAATTAAACTTGGTAGACTTAACCCTAACAAGTCAAGTGGTTAGCTTACCTGAATACTAAGATTAGCGGACATGTCATTGTATAAATGTTAGTATTTTGTATGTAAAACCAGGACAAATTAGTAAAGGTTCTAGATTACTTCCGTCCTTTGGTTCTAGATTACTTCCGTCCATTGGAAAGTATTGTCTTCTCTTATCAAAAAAAATTGGAAAGGAAAGAAAGTACGTTTTAATGACGTCTTTTTAATTTTAACTATCTTTCATTTACTACTGAAAGTAGTAATGTTAATTGGTACTACAGAAATTTTTATTATAGATCATTTTCAAAATTTTCCTCAGTCCTAATAAGGAGAATTAATCTATTTTTTTAAAACTTCGTGTAGAATTTTTTTTAAAATAAAGCCAGATCTTAACACTAAGTTCATTAAGCTACAAAACTAAGCTGATATTTTAAGATAATGTTTCGGAATTTGTATTAACTATCCTTCTTCGGCGGCAATTCGAAATGATTTTATGTAAAAAAATATTGTCATATTAAACTTTAAAAGTAATCTCCCATTGAAAATATTACTTGATATGGAATGTAAATAAATTTCTTTTATCGCATTTTCCAAATGTATACGCTATTATCAAAAGAAAAAGTACGAGTTAAAAATGAATTATATAAAAAATTTATCTGTACAACTTTGTGTATTTTTTTCATCGAATATCAGTAAAAGTGAGACATTTTATTATTAATCCTTTCATTTCAATATATTATTCAGTATGTATAGTGTAGGTTCTTATTTGAGAGCACGACTTATGATGAATCTCAACTTATCCCTATCACAGATGAAATCAAGGATCTCGTTGACCAGCTGGGTGAAGGCGGCAGGAGCGTACACGAACTCGAGAAGTCCAGGAAGAGGTTAGAGATGGAGAAGGAGGAACTTCAAGCTGCCTTGGAAGAAGCTGAGGCTGCACTGGAACAGGAGGAGAACAAGGTGCTCCGCGCACAGCTTGAGCTCTCCCAAGTCAGACAGGAGATCGACAGGCGGCTGCAAGAGAAAGAGGAGGAGTTTGACAACACCAGGTGAGGAGAAAATATCTAGCATTGCAGTGTAATGAGTTGTTGGGTTGTTTTACCTCTGAGCGGCACTTTTTTGCACACCATGAGCTAAATGGCCAGGTCACATGAACCCCGAAGTCTCAGAGAAGGTTGGGGGAGGGGACCCACTGGAACAGCTGTTGGGAGACAGATGGTAGTCTCCCGTCAAGGCCATCCAGCGTGTTCTTTAACGTGCACAGGGTATGGCTCTCCTGCACACGGAGCCACGACTTAACGTCCCATCCGACGGACGGCGGCCTTTCCAAGCCCATCGGTGTCCCCTACTGACCGTGAGCAGGGCGTGGAATTTTGCGGAGATAAATCTCAACGCTGATCCAGCTGGGACTCGAACCTGGGAACTACAGATTACGAGCCTGGCGCGCTACCGACTGAGCCACCCCCGCCCCAACACCAGGTGAGGAGAAAATATCTAGCATTGCAGTGTAATGAGATACTTGGCTTTTTTGTGTGCTTCCGTTGCAGTGCTTTCTGAGCTATAAGAATATTTCATTCTATTAATTTTATCAAGACGTTCATACACTGAAAATATATATCACTTGAACATAATGCATTGTTTCTAAAGCAAAATTCTATTACTTTGAAGTCTGTTCTTTAGTAAGGAACAAAATTTACCATGTGTCCTACAGGGTCTTGACTACTTCTGCATATCATTCTTGATATTTAAATGAAAATAACCATTGTTTTCAATGATAGTTTTATGTTATTAAGGCTTATTTTAACGTTCTACAATCCTTTTGTTGTTCTTTGAAGTTTTTTAATGCTAAATTCTCTTTAAAAATCTTAATTTAAAAAGAAATCGGTTTTCAATAATGTTATGTCAGATTTCTTAACTAAAATAGAATACTATGATTAATAGTTCATGTGTCAAGACTCTTTTTGTCCACTGCATGCAATGAACATCAGTTTGCAATTTCTTTAATTTGCCAATTCCCAGTGAAATCTTCAATGATTGCATGCATTTGTTCTGATATCTTGTACCCAATATCAGTTTCCTGACTCTCTATCAATGCTTTTACAGGAAGAACCACCAACGCGCCATCGATTCCATGCAGGCCAGTCTGGAAGCCGAATCCAAGGGTAAGGCTGAAGCCCTCAGGATGAAGAAGAAGCTGGAGAGCGACATCAACGAGCTGGAGATTGCTCTCGACCATGCCAACAAGGCCAATGCTGAGGCCCAGAAGAACATCAAGAAATATCAAGTTCAACTGAAAGAACTGCAACAGTCCCTCGAGGAGGAACAGAGAGCACGCGATGAAGTCCGTGAACAGTACGCCATGTCTGAGCGTCGTTGCAATGCCATGCACGGCGAATTGGAAGAGAGCAGGCAATTGCTGGAACAGGTGAGTCTTCAACTTCAACTAGTGCATCGAATAATTTAAAAAGCAATTAAAGTCGTCAAACTCTGACATTTACATCTTAATACTCGCTACCATCGAGTATTAAGATATAAATGCTAGAGTGCTGACTTAAATTGAAAGCTTCATGTAGAACAGAAACAAATCTCTGAAATATTTAAGAAGTACTGTATACATAGTATAGAGCTATACATATCACTCAAGCTAATGCTCTTTTAAAGTAAAGGCAGGTATTTTAAACAATGTTTGTTTCTTGGCAGTTTATTTATGGTATACCACCTTTTCCTTAGGCTGACCGCGCCCGTCGTGCTGCTGATAGCGAGCTGGCTGAACTCCACGAGAACGTCAACGAGCTGTCTGCACAGAACTCTTCTCTCTCCATGGCCAAGAGGAAGCTGGAAGGTGAAATGCAAGCTCTTCACTCTGATCTCGATGAGATGCTCAACGAGGCCAAGTCATCCGAGGAGAAGGCCAAGAAGGCAATGGTTGATGCTGCCCGACTTGCTGATGAGCTCCGTGCTGAACAAGAGCACGCCCAACAGCAAGAGAAGATGCGCAAGGCTATGGAAGGACAGATCAAAGAACTCCAGGTCAGGTTAGACGAGGCCGAAGCTGCTGCCCTTAAGGGAGGAAAGAAGATCATCCAGAAACTCGAACAGAAGGTAAGTCAATTTTTCAAGAGACTTTTACCTACATTTAAATTCATTCTTAAAAATGGTTTTTAGGGAAAATACACTTTTAATACACGAACGCAAGAACTCTCTTATTACTTTTAAATCAGTGATGGAAGATTTCGAGATTGAAACATATAGATATGTAGGATGAATTATCTGACCAGAACTTCTTAGAATGGTGTTTCTTTCTTCATTTCAATATTCCCATAAAGCACCACTTATTACTGAATTAAATATATATATATATATTTTTTAAACTCCGCAATGTTTTTAATTTGTCTAGTTCTTTACGATGAATAAACACTACATTGAAAGCAATGTTTTCTAAACAAGTTTATCTCCTTTCTAAGCTTTCTCTTATAAGCCTTCAGATGTTGAGCAGAGAAACGGTCTAACATTGCACAATGAAAAACAAAACTTACAGTAAAACTCTTTAGTACAGTGGACCCCCGATATAACGCGCATGTCGTGCGGGAAACAACACCCGCGTTATAAGGTGAACCGCGTTATACCGAGCGGCGCGGTGGCGACACCATAAATTTCACACTGTAAGCTTTTCTTTTACTCATCATGCATACAATAATTAAACACTATTCAAAATACATGCAGGAACTCAATACATACACAATTACTCAATACGCAGTGACAATAAAATGCGATACTCACTAACGCCGCACGGACCTGTATAAACATGTTTGAACTTATCGCGAACATCGCCCGCGCTATAACCGAGTGCGCGGTATAGCGAGCAGCGCTATAACGAAGGTCCACTGTATTTAAATCGCATTTTGTTATTTGAAAATCGAATATTGAAGTTAAGAATACTTATCTCTTTTAAAGAATACTTATCTCTTTTAAAGAATTGACCTTTAAAAAATGTTCGTGAGAAAAGTGTTTCTTTTGCAAAATCATTGTCATGAGTAGATGATTAAATTTTTCTTCAATCATTTTCGACTTTAAATAGTTTCTACACACTTTCAATAAAATCCCATTTTTCAGTACTATCTTATACGAATTTTAAGGAATTACTTGAAATACCTGATGATTAACATTTTAATTGTTTTAAATATCGTACGCAGTTTTAATATCTCAAAATTAAAACTGATAAAGAACTTATTTTCTTTCTTTCGTCATCGTTCTGGTTTTTAAGTAACTGAAAACGCTTTTGAAATTTCAGGCATCAGTTTATTATTGAATTTAAGGCTCCCGCTAATAGCAATCCAACTTAAATAACGCTGCTAAAAGATACAAACAAAGAATAATTACTAAGTAATTTTCAGTTGTTAATCCAGCAAGATAGTTAACAAATGTATTCAGATGTTCGGTGTCATTTAATTTTTAATTTAGAACAGACAGAGGCGAATAGCATTATGATCTTAATATCCTAAATACATTTTTTCTGTATTTGTGAACCTTAGATGCTCCTTGAAAGCAGTTTAAGAGATGAATAATTTTTGTTAGGTTCGCGAACTGGAAACAGAACTGGAGGGTGAACAGAGACGTCATTCCGAGGCTGCCAAGAACGTGAGGAAATCCGAGCGTCGTGTCAAGGAGCTGCAATTCCAGGCTGACGAGGACCGCAAGAACCATGAACGCATGCAAGACCTCGTGGACAAACTGCAGCAGAAGATTAAGACATACAAGAGGCAGATTGAGGAGGCCGTAAGTACACGATTTAGTTCTTTCGATAATCATTTTTATCAGCTTGGAAAACTCTAGTTTTCTTCTGCCGTTATCTGCTAACATAATAGAGTTTTTCTAACTCTCTAGGGCTGTTCCCCAATATTAAAGATTAGATAGTGAAGGCATTATGCAAAGCTTCTATTCTAAAGGTATCTTTAATTAAAATTAAAAGTTAAAGACATTTCATAAAGAACAGATTCTGAGAAATTGATTTTTTTTAGTCCTGTTGCTCTATGGTTAGTCACACCATTGATATTATATCGCACACGAAGTTATATAATTGGAGGGATAATTTTGTTTCCAATTTGGAACGCTTTAAAATTATCTTCTTAACATAATCTTGCAGCCATCCATTTCAACGAGGTGGCTATCACCTGCAATATTCGAAAGAAAATCTGTTCACTGATTAATATGGTGATTAGCAATTTTTGAAAAAATCTCGACTTTTCTCTGCAAGGCTGATAACGGTATTGCAGTTTCCAATGGAATTATCTTATTGTGTGTGTGTGCATTTAAAGAAACCGAAGAAAGAATCTGATACTTCGATGTTTCTTTATGTTGGATATTCCTGTTCGAATATTTCTATGTTTCCCTGTCATTTATGTCAATGATCCAAATTGTAATGCTTCTAGGTTTCTGTGGTATTTATGCTGGAGATCCCGGTTCCAATTCTTCTAGTTTTTTTTTGTTTTTTTTTTCTTCTTAGAGCTTCCTTTAGGTAGAAGAAAGTTTTCTTTCAAACTATTACTAGCACCTACTACTTATTTAAGAGCGAAATTTTCTCATTTAAATTATTCGAAATTCAAATATCTTCACTGTATCTATGAATGAAAGCTTAAGAATACATTATTTAATGACCATGGACTATTTGGAAATTCTTCATGAACTAAATATCATGAGTTAAGATCAAACACTAAAGTTATCATTTTTTCGATTTCCCAACAGGAAGAGATTGCCGCTCTTAACCTGGCCAAATTCCGCAAGGTCCAACAAGAGCTCGAAGATGCTGAAGAACGTGCCGATATGGCTGAAAACGCAGTTGCCAAGCTCCGGGCCAAGAACCGCAGCTCCGCCTCTGTTGGTCGTGCCATGAGCCCAGTCGTAAGTGATTCTTAATGCATCTGCACCCTCAAATGAAATACTCACTAGCCTTTATTGTCGGTTATTTGGTTTGTTTTTTCTGTATTGCACGGTACTGTACGATATTATAGGATAATACTACAACGAATTAAAAATTATTGGTAATAGCCAGAATTACAACAGAGCATTATAATTGTAATATTGGAAGTTGTTTGTAAGGATTAAGATATTAATTAGCTAAACCAAAAAGTTGTTTTGAGCTGTTGAGTAGATATTTTTTATTTGACGAGCGTTCAGCCGAGATTTTTCTACACTCCCTTGAGGGGTATTAATAGTGGTATCTTTCCTAGTATTCTCTTAAGTATTAACTAATTACAAGTAGAATTATCTAAGAGGATGTGGGAAACCGACCATGTCCCTCCCAAACTTAAGAAAATTATAGTAACTAAAATGGAGGTGAAAAATATTAGCACACATAGTTATTTTACATATTTTACAAATGTATTCCTTTACTGGAGAGTAGAAAGTATACATTGCAACTGAAGAGGATATTTTCTAAGAAAATGCCGGAATGGCATTCTGATCTTTCTCTCACTCCTTCCCTAATTTTTGCATAATTTAGTTATTCCCACCTCTTATTTCACCTCCTTAAAAATATAGAAAAAAGAAAACGCTAAGAATTTAACCCACCCCTTCCTTGATACCAGTTATTGGAGGAAATTTTAAAATATCGAATGTTTGCATCAGTAATGAAACGGAATTTTGCGACATATGAATTAGCAAAACACTCTTGCTCTTTAAATTTGTCTTCTCGATTTTTTGTATTAAACTATTACTTGGATCGTTTACTTTTAAAAGAAGTTTACCCTAATGAAATATTAATTCCCTTTGAAAAGGACCCAGAAATATCAAACGATCGAAATTGAATGGTAGTATAGCGGAAAATCACTAATTTCGAAAGAATCGAAATTCATTTTACTACCATATTTAATCTGTATTCTAATATGCTACATTTTAAAATTGAGAAATTTTTCTTCTGTTTAATGTAGCTTTCTTTTCAGTAAAAAGATATATTTATATACACTTTGTTTAGGTAATACACGAATGAATAACAGAAAAAAATAATTTTACGATAAATGACTGAAATATAAATTATTTCAATAAGTCCATGTCATAATTATTACCTTGCTTTTTGCATTTATACAGCTTGCATATAAAATCGGGCATGTGATGATATTATTATCTTGAATGTAATATAGTTTAAGAAATAAAAATTTAATCAAAATTATTTTGACGCTTTCTCTGGAGTTTAAAATATTGCATGGTTTATTATGTTGCATTGTTTTTGTAATAATAAAGATCCACACTTGACAAACGCTGATTTTGTTTTGTTTCCTTTTAAACATATTCAACATTTCTTATAATGCCTGAATTAAGATAACTTCATTTTGCGAAAAACAAACTAGCTGATAAACGGCAGTAGTTCTTGGTAATATCCAGAACTGATTTCAGATTGGCCCTTTTGGTTTTGCTTTGCATCATGAAGCAGCGAAGTAATTCGTGCATTAGCATACTTATTATTACTTAGCACTTACTTATTATTACTTAGCAAAACATTAGCTACTTATTATGCCTGGCTTTGTCAAACAAAGAGCAAAATTTTAGCTACTTATTATGCTTAGCTACGTCAGTGAAAAGGCAAAACTTCAGCTGCTTATGCCTGGCTGCGTCATCCAAAGAGCAAAACTTTAGCTACTTATGCCTGGCTGCGACATACAAAGAACGAAACTTCATTGATGTTTTATTTCGCTATAGGGTCAAGAACCTGATAATAAAAACATTAAAACCCAGCAAAAGAGTCTGAAATATTAAAACTTCTCACTTGTATTTTATTAAATCCTAACGGATAATTCCATTTCACGAAATTCTTTTATAAAGAAAATCTTCCCGTATTTCGCGATACCTTTTTAATCCCTTACCCGAACGATTCGAGTTTTTTTTTTAACATGCATGCAGTGCAGCTTGTGGTGCTTTCTTTTGGTTTGCTATTTCTGCTTGTTTGCTTTTACTGCTTTTCTTTGCTGAGCTCCCGCCTTTTTCCTTACACAGCCCTTGGGAAAACCAGGCCGTCCAAAGTCCAAAATTGAAGAGGAATAAAGGCCATCGATTGTAATTACTTTTTAGGTGAGAATCTCTTCTTTTATTTTCTAATGTTTCATCGTTGTATAATAGTTTATTAGGTAAGATCATTAGTTTCGTATATTCAGTACAGAATGGACTGAGTATCTGTCTCTTATTTAACGTAAATCCCCTGTTTTAATTCACAATTAATACATTGCTCGTAATTTCCAAAACATAATTTTTATAATAACTATGTTTCTTTATTATGAAAGAAAAAAACTAGAAAAAAAAACTTTTTTCTAGTGTTTGAACCGGACTAAAAAACAACACTCCATATAAGACTCAAATAGAACGAATAATCATATTTACTTATCAGTTATGAAAGTATAGGCTTAACCTCTGTCACGACATTTCTAACTATATATGTGGCTTTAAGCTGCATTTACATATAAAACAGCATTGTACACAATTCTGAATCCTAATGATATTATTTCTTTGCTTAATTATGATCCTAATGTTCTTAATAAGTACAGAGGCCTTAAATGATGGCTTTCTCTGAGGAAAGCTACTCGTTTTTGGTTTCTTGTGCATTATATATGCTATTTTTAGCTTGTGTTTTATGTTAGCCTCTAGGGGCCCACCCACGGGTGGTTTACGTGTTATATATTTTTACTTATGCCAACTGGGCATATTCTCAGGTGGAGATAGTAATGGGTAATGTTTTTCCTGGAACATCGCATATCCATACACGATCTACGATACACAATTGTGATGGAATATACTTTGACGTCATGCGCCCTATAAACTATTGTTTTCTCGAAGTATCAGTGGGAAACCTCTGTGTCAAGTAGCAGTCTATATATTTGTTCTTAATATATACATATAAAAAAGTCTTTATAAATGCACTCGGTAATTACTTTGATGGAGGCAGTCCCATGTTATGTCAATACAAATCGGATTTAGAGTTAAGTAACTTTTTTAATAATTTTTTTAATGGAAAAATGTGATTGAGGATAAAGATCTTAATCAAATCTATGTAACTCTTGATTTCAAAATATATTCTTTCAGTATTCAAAAAGTTGGGAAAGCCGAAATATTTAATATATAAATTAACTGATCTGAAAAGTTTTTTTCAAACAGGTTAAATTTACATAATAACCACTATATTGAGCTTTACTAAAGTGACAATCGTATTTTTTTAGAGCTTTGCGTGGCAGTTTTTGCGTTTGCGGCCAATTTTTCAATGATTTTTGTAGAACGAAATGATTTTTTTTAAATATTCCAGCTTAAATAACACTTTAAATACTGAATGAATATTTTGATAATCGAGATTTGGATAGAATTGATTGAGTCAATTAATTTGTTTTCTGTTGCTAGTTTTATAAAACACATATTTAATGAATTACTCTCTTTGAATTTGAGTCCCTATTTATCTAACATGGAAGCAGAATGTTAACATACAACAGAATGTTAGCGTACAACAACAAGTTAATATGCAACATATGCCATGGGTTGGGTTGTTTTACCTCTGAGCGGCACTTTCTTTGCACACCATGGGCTAAATGGCCAGGTCACATGGACCCCGAAGGTTCAGAGAAGGTTGGAGGAGGGGACCCACTGGAACAGCTGTTGGGAAACAGATGGTAGCCTCCCGTCAAGGCCATCCAGCGTGTTCTTTAACGTGCACAGGGTATGGCTCTCCCGCACACGGGGCCACGGCTTAACGTCCCATCCGACGGACGGCGGCCTTTCCAAGCCCATCGGTGTCCCCTACTGACCGTGGGCAGGGCGGGGAATTTTGCGGAGATAAATCTCAACGCTGACCCAGCTGGGACTCGAACCTGGGAACTACAGATTACGAGCCTGGCGTGCTACCGACTGAGCCACCCCCGCCCCTCAACATATGCCATGGAAACCCGTTGAAACAGGTTACTATCTCACTACTTAAAACGCTTTCAATCAATAACTGCTGGATTCTTAAATCATTATATCCATCAAACATGTGTTAAATTTATGACTTCAGAAGTAAAGCCATGCTTCACTCTGATTTAGACCATTTTCCTTTTCTCTTACCACCGAATACGCTCTCGTGCCGCTCTTGTGCTCCTGTCGAATTTTTAACTTTGTCGACAATTTTTCTTATCATATATAAATCAGCCTAGTAAATGACCTAGACCTAACTGGAAAGAAAGCTGTGTGTGATGTTTAGGGAACAACGTGTCATAGAAGATGAAGGTTAATATATTAATAATATATCAACACCCTTTTTCTTGTACTGATTTGGAAATTTAGAACAGAGAGTCCGTTGTATTCAGCCGTTGGGAGAGGTGTGACTTCTTCAGAAAGTTTATCATACCAGCTCGCTAACTTTTTTCCTGAAACGTTAATATTAACAGTCTGCACCCAGCGTACAGGCTGTGATGGTTAAGTTAAAAAGTTTATGAAGTTAAAAAACTTAAGAAATTCCTGAAAATTTCCTTTAACATTAAATTTAAGTTTTTGAGTCAAAATTTCAGAACTGATGAGAACGACAAAGATCTTTGACAGCTTTGAAATTGAACATTAGAAAAATGTTCACTTGTACTAACTGATCAATCTGTTCCAAGCGGCAACTTTGAAGATGCCTTTCGGTTAAGAACTTCAGAGAATTATGGCAAATTATAGACTATAGATTCATGCATAAATTACTATCGTCGGAAAAAATAATATGAAATTTACGTTATAATTCTTAAAGTATTTTGCAATTGATTTATGCTAAAGAATACAAAAGTAAAGAAAAAATAGTCAAAAATAGAAGTAGCTCCTATTTTAAAACCGATGGCTAAAACTGGAACAAAACTCTCAATTACACTGGAGTGATACATTACATTTTATGAAGAAAGATTTTTTTCGTTCTGTTTTCGGTTCAGAGAAGGTGATGGTAATGTGCACTGAATCAAGATTAAATATGAGGATATGATATATGAGTATAGGATAGATAAAGTGAAGGGAAGATGGTTTCATTGTTAACACTTACCAAACTTTCTCCAGCGAGCCTACTCTCCTCTCCCCAAGTGAACTTTTGTATCCTCCAAATTTTCATTAGCTCCACTATTCTCCCACTTATAAAACTTCACTGTTAACTAAACATTTATTTTAGATAGTAATGTGTCTTTACTTTTTATAGATCATTTAAAAAATATATATATATGCATAGTTAAAATGTTTATGTAGTTCAGATAAGCTGTACTTCAATATATTAATATGGTCTTTTTTAATGTATATAATATAGTCTTTTCTAAAGTCTTTTTTAATGTATATATTAGAGAATTTCCTTGGTCAATTGGAATCTACATTCCAAGATTTATAATGTTTAAAATCTGCATGAAAAACTGTAACTGAACGTAAATTAAAGATCACAATTAAATCTATTTAAAACTCGATTTTCAACAATATTCGTTTAATATTTAAAGAGTTACGGAAGCTGGAATATTTAATATAAATTATCTTTTTTCATAATAATCATACATAGTAGTCTAATATTGAAATAATCATTACGCAAAACTTCTAAAAGTTATGTTTTTAAAGTGTTTAAAAATACTAATTATTTAAGTTCTATTTCATTTCTGAGGTAAAGTCTTATGATGTATTATTATTGTGTAATATTCCAGTTTCCATAACGTTCTAAACACTGAACGAATATTGTTGAAAATCGAGATTTAAATTAATTTGATTATGATCTTTAAATTTTCTTCCATCACACTTTCCAATTAAAGACATATTTGAAAAGTTATAGAATTTCGAATTTAGATTCCCATTGACCTAATGTGGAGATTTTGTAATATTTTGATAGAGCAATGTATAAGATTTCAGTTTATAGTTATATAGTTACTGACAGTGGCTTTCTTTTTAGAGCAGTGTATAAGATTTCAGTTTATAGTTATATAGTTACTGACAGTGGCTTTCTTTTTAGAGAGGTGTATAAGATTTCAGTTTACAGTTATATAGTTACTGACAGTGACTTTCTTTTTAGAGCAGTGTATAAGATTTCAGTTTATAGTTATATAGTTATTGACAGTGGCTTTCTTTTTAGAGCAGTGTATAAGATTTCAGTTTATAGTTATATATTTATTGACAGTGGCTTTCTTTTTAGAGCAGTGTATAAGATTTCAGTTTATAGTTATATAGTTATTGACAGTGGCTTTCTTTTTAGAGCAGTGTATAAGATTTCAGTTTATAGTTATATAGTTATTGACAGTGGCTTTCTTTTTAGAGCAGTGTATAAGATTTCAGTTTATAGTTATATAGTTATTGACAGTGGCTTTCTTTTTAGAGCAGTGTATAAGATTTCAGTTTATAGTTATATAGTTACTGACAGTGACTTTCTTTTTAGAGCAGTGTATAAGATTTCAGTTTATAGTTATATAGTTACTGACAGTGGCTTTCTTTTTAGAGCAGTGTATAAGATTTCAGTTTATAGTTATATAGTTACTGACAGTGGCTTTCTTTTCCAGCCATCAGGTGTTCACCTCCATCCCACTAAAGTATCCCATGTCGTCGACACCCTGCAACTGCCTTTCCACGGCATCCCGTCTCCCAGCAACTTAGGACCTCGCGAACTCATAGAGAGTTCCGAGCCGTGATCTCAACGCAGCAACAGCGTTCTTCAACATCGTTCATTATAGTAACCGTAGAATCACGCGCGTATCTCTCTCTCACATAGCTTATAGCAGGGCAAAAACAAATTGAAACGACGACAAGGACTTTAATGAACTTTTAAATCATCTCACATTTAAAGCAAGTAGCTTCAAGAGTTTTGACCTTCATTGTCTCCTAAACGATGCTGCTGTCTCTGTACGCATGAAGTTATCTTTCTTTTCTCAGCATCTTATTTTTTTTTGCAAAAAAAATTTCTATCTGTATCTTTCTCATGACCACCGCCGGATGATAATGATGATGAAGAAGAAGACACACAAGGGATCGAAGAGCAGCCCAGATGATGTTCGGGGTATTCCCGTAACTTTATTTTCATGTGTATCAAAGACAAGTCAAAAATGGAAAAAAAAGAAAAAAAAATACTTGGAAAAAAATTGTATTTCACTTGATATTTTCGCAATGAAAATAAAGAACTATTCATTGTGGGAACTGATTTGTCCAGCTACATTGTCTGTTCGTGTCATTTTCTTTTTACCTGCTAGAGCAATTTCACTTCTCATCAGCAAACAGATGTTGTATGATCGCTGTTCCTCCCGACAGCTATGTCTCAAGATTGACTGTTTTCGTTTTTATGTTGGCTTTACGTATTCTAATGTGCCTTAGCTTCGTCATTCCATGGTTCGACTGAAGCGTTTTATTTCACAATCCTCACTTTCCCCACATCTTCGGGAGAGTGAGGATGCAATCAAGTGCTTCTGCTTTTGTCAAGAGCTGAGTGAAGAACAGTGGATTCAAACCAAGAATATAAATATCATGAACTGCCATGTTTGTTTGCCTCCTGATGTGTTCAAGAGTATGAAGATTTAAAAAAAATTGTTATAATTTTTGAAGTTGACGAGCATGTACTGTCGTTGTTAAACGTTGTATCAAAAGTTGCTGGGTTCCCCCAATAAAAGGGTTATGGGTTGCTATTTTTTCTTGTGTGGGAAACTTTTATTTTTTTTGCGCATAAATACATTTGACACTTTTTTTTGGTCGCGCAAATCAGTGGCGTAACTTTAAACTCCGAGCATTCAGATACATAAATTCCAGAGAGCTTAAAATCGCAGACTTTGAGAAGTCCTCGCAATCACTAATAACTAAGGTAAAATGTTTTATTATATTTTAAATCCTCTGTAGTATGTCCTTAAGAATTTCAAAGGCTGCTTGAGATCTTTACAGTTACGCCACTGCATGAAACAATTGTTTCGAGTGGATCTCTCTGTAACAAATAAGCTTATATGAGTTTCAAACGAGATCGAGTTGTGGAAAGAAGAAACGGAAATAAAAGGTGATTAAACGTCGACGAACATTTATTACAGTCTTTGGCGTAATCGGATGTATTTGCTCTCGATGAAAGAAATAAGAATTGTGCACACCAAACAATCCACTATTTCGCATCCGTGTTTCAAATTAGTCGTCCGCAGTACGCTTGTACAGTCGCTCAAAAAAGTATCCAAACACTACGGTTGATTACAGAATTCAGAAAAAAATATCTGGCAACGATTTTTTTAGCAATTAGTGCCAGATCACTAATTGCTAAAAAAACGTTGCCAGATATTTTTTTCTGAATTCTGTAATCAACCGTAGTGTTCGGATACTTTTTTGAGCGACTGTACGTGTGTAACTACAATGGTAATTTCCTCTTTCCGTTACTTTTAACCTGAACCCGTTTCTTTTCCAAAGAGAGTTAACTGGAGATTGTACCAAACTTCTTTTTCTTCTTCAACATAAATTATTATTCCAGAAATCACTCAGGGCCTTTCGCCCCTCTCGTCCGGAAAATCTTTTAAGAAAGGTCCGTGCACTATGTCGGAGAGTTCTCCCAACTCAGTCTGGAAAACCAAAATTTCAAAAGCAAAACCATGAAATTGCCAGTAATCTTAGATTGGAGGTCAAATAAACATTCCATAAACATTCCAGAGTTTTCTGAAGGAAGGAGATAGTTCAGTAGAAACTGAAAGTTCTTGATTAACATTATTAAAATTTTAAGAGCGTTCAATCTCCAAATGAGAAACATCGTGGCACTATTTGGGCACTAAATCAAATTCTGTCAATCAAATTAGTATCCTTTAAAAATTGTAAAATTAATTTAAAAGTATATTTTCTTTTTATCAAATTCTGATGTCCGAGTAGATCTTTGAGTGTAAATTCCTTAATTCCAATTTCTTCCAGTGAGTGAAACATTTGATCTCTATGAGTATCAAATTTACTGCAATTAAGTAACACATGAGAGACTGTTTCTTTTGTTCTACATGAATCACAGGAAGATGACTCAGCCCTGTTCATCTTATGCATTTGATCATTCAGTCTTGTGAAAGACTGAAAGTGTTCTGAGCCTGGTAATGGTCACTATGTCGTTTTTAGTCAGTCCGAAATCTTGAAATGGATCAATGGTTGACTAATCAAACTCCTATGATTCAGATGTGAGGAAGAATGAAATTTAAAATAATGCAGAAAATTTCGTTTTAAAATTTGCTTATTTTTGCTTTTATAATAATTGAGACCTCTTGGAATATTGAGCCAGTTTTCATGTAATAACGCTTCCTTAGCAATTTTGTCAACAATTTCATTTCCTATAACGCCGACGTGGCTGGGAATCCACTGCACGTTTAACTCAATACCATTGTAACAAGCGTTTTTCGTAGTTCTATATGAAATCAAACTCTATCTTTAGAAGAGTGGGTTATATTTACCTCTAAATGTTTTTGCACACAATGGCTAAATGGGCAGGTCACAAGCACCTCAAGGGCTCAGAGAAAGTTGGGGACCACTGGACCTCAACTAGAGATTTTAACAAACGTTCCGATGGTTTTATAAGTAATCAAATTCTTTCTTTAGAGGGATTGCGTTATATTTACCTCTAAACGGCGCTTTTTTTCTTTTGCATACAATGGGCTGAAGGGTCAAGTTACAAACACCCCAAGGGCTCGGAGAAGGTTGGGGAAGGGGATCCACCGGACAACTGTTACAAGACAGATGGAAGCATCCCGCCAAAACCATCCAACATGTTCTTTAATGTGAACAGACATCCAGGCTTTCCTGCACATGGATGCCGCCAGATGGGTCCACAGCTTAAAAGTCCCATCCAATGGACGACAGCCCTTTTTCAGTGTTCCCTTTTTCATTGAGGGCAGGTGGGGGGATTAGCAGAGTTAATCTCAACACTGGCACGGTTGGAACTCAAACCTGAGAACTGCCGATTACGAGCCTGGAGTGCTACCGATTCATCCAATCTGTTTTAAGCAGACTTCATGCTCAAAAGACTCTTCTCACTCAGGAAGACTCACCATGAAAAAGGAAGTTGGAATAGCAAAAAAACCGTTTGATTATAGAATTGTAAATACAGACGAAATGCAGGATTCGAAACAATTTTTACCACGCGAAACCTATTTTTAAGAGGTTTTTCTTTGGAAAATGAATTCAACTATTCAACTGATGGCCTCCTCCACTAAATTCTTCCCCACTAGTCTTCTATTCTCAACCTCACATCCAATGCTCATATAATACAATTCTTTCATTAAGTCACTCGAACACTATCTATTATCGTCCAAGCAGCCCACCTACCACCAAATCCAGACTAAGAGTAGCCAATCAGTATAACACTCAGGAGACCAGATTTACTCACGAGACCAGATCTTTGCAAATGCGAGATCTCAACAGAAGTATAATACACAACTAAAAGAAAACATCTATGTTTTATCTAGGATTCGAAACCAAGTAACTAACGACAACCGCTCAGTCACTAAGATACGAGAAATATTATAAAAGGTACTATGGTTGTAAAAATATTTGTTCTCAAGATGTTTTGATTAGTGGAATATTTTAAGGGTCCCTGAACAAGAAAAATCATCTTTCGCAATTCTATATATTTTCTTTACAGTACTTCAGATTACTGTCTCAATATTTCGTATCACTTACCCTTTAATGCAAATTTCATGTATTACGCACCCACTAATCCTGGGCGGGGCGTCGGATGGGACGTTAAGCCGTGGCCCGTGTGCAGGAGAGCCATACCCTGTGCACGTTAAAGAACACGCTGGATGGCCTTGACGGGAGGCTACCATCTGTCTCCCAACAGCTGTTCCAGTGGGTCCCCTCCCCCAACCTTCTCTGAGCCTTCGGGGTCCATGTGACCTGGCCATTTAGCCCATGGTGTGCAAAAAGTGCCGCTCAGAGGTAAAACAACCCAACCCAACCCTGGGCGGGGATTGGTCCTCAGTAGCGGGCCCCATCTCGTAATCTAGAGTTCCAAGGTTCGAGTCTCAACTATGTCAGTATTGAGAATTATCTCCGCTAATCCCCACCCTGCCCTAGGTGAGAAAGAGGACACCAATGGGCTTGGAAAGACCGCCGCCCCTCAGATGAGACGATAAGCGGTGGCCGTGTGTGCAGAAAAGCTATGATCTAGGCACGTTAAAGAACAAGCCGGATGGCATTGACAGGAGTCTTCCATCTGTCTCCTAATAGTTATCCAGTGAATCCTCTTTCCCAAACCTTCTCTGATCCCTTGGGGTCGTTGTGACATGATCATTTAGCACATGAGCGTAACAAAATAAGGCCGTTCACAGGTAAAGCAACCCAACCCACCTCTCAAC
Source organism: Ryuthela nishihirai (assembly GCA_038380435.1). NCBI lineage: Eukaryota > Metazoa > Arthropoda > Arachnida > Araneae > Heptathelidae > Ryuthela > Ryuthela nishihirai. The sequence continues at coordinate 87,931,569 of JAWZYU010000001.1, read as the reverse complement.
CCACAGTGCCCATATCGAAGTTGTTTATCAATCATAAATTTAATTCTATTAAGCAAAATAATTCGAAAAGCTTTTACCTAGAACAGATAGTAAAATGATGCCTCTATAATTATCTTAATAACCGCCATCACCTTTTTTTTTGAAAATAGGAATGATACCTCTAGCAAAATCTTTAGGGGCAATCTCTTCAACAGAAAATATTCAACAATACAGTTAGCAATATGAAAACAGAATTATTACCAGCTCTAAGCTTTTCAGCAGGAAATTTCATCCACCCTTGGTGTGGTTTTAATTTAGAAATACCCTAAGTAACTTCGTGAAATATGACCAACATTAAAGCCAGTAACACATTTTCATTACAAATAATAGGAGTAGAATAACCACATTGTTGAAGTCATTTGCTAAACATTCAATCCGTCAACCCATGATGAAAACCTCATCTTCAATAACCTTGCCATGCTTATCCCTCAATCTCTGCATATCATTGTTTTTTTCCTACACAAAATATGACCATGTTTACCATCTCATATAATTCTCTGTTGTTGAGACTCTCTCTTTATGCTCTAGCAGCTTTCATTCTGCTCTGTCAGTCATGCTATCTAGTTTAATATTTATATATCATATATATTATTATATCTTGTATAAATATAGATATATATGTCAGTCATCTATCTATGTCATGTAATCATATCTATCTATCATCATCTATCTATGTATAATATATATATATATATCTATATTATATACAATTTAAATCTATTCCTATCAGCATTCAAATCATCATTTATACTTTTATTACAATCTCTGTAACATTACCTGATGAAACCCGTAGGAAGTTGGTTCAATACAGTCTTCCCCCATTTCTTTCAGAAATAAATTGCATATATTTATCACTTCAGTAACTTTGTCTCCTACTATTTACATTTACCCGAAACCACTGATGATTTCAAAAATAACCCTTTTAAAATGGTCCCATTCATCCGCAACTTCAGTTTTCACCAAACCACGATTTTCAAAATGACTGAGTAACCTATCTTGGTAAGTTTGGCTATATCTGGGTCCTTCAGTGTTAAAGGTAATTCTTTTAACCTTAGCACATTATTTCTTACGCTTCAATTGCAAGACTGTTTTTTGAACAAAGTAACGGTCAGAGCCAATTTCAGCTCTCTTATAAGTCCTGGTGTTCCTAGCAGAGCTAGTCCATTTGAGATTAATGAATAGTGGTAAGTCCCGTGGCCGAATGGTTAGCACGCTTCGTTATTGATCTAAGCGAACCTGGGTTCGAGCCCTGGGTAAGACATGGATGTGTGTGTCGTTTTTCTGCTGAGGTCCTGCCAGACCTTCTACTATGGCATATAAAGTGACAGGCTCCTGTCAGACCTCTGTGACAAGCAGCTGCTTGAGTGTTTTTTAATTTATTTATCTTTTTTTAAAACTATGTTCCAAAAACATCGAATGTTTTTAAGTATATATTTGACCCTTGCTTACTCTTTGAAGCCCAAAATGCCCAAATTATGCTGTTGGAATTCATGTCTGAGGACATCCAGATAACATATTGTGTTAAGAATCCTCTCATTCCACGTATCTGTGGGAGAAAAACGATTAGTAGATTTTTAAAATAAATGAGATTAGAGCATAGGACAAATGATCGTTCTTCATCTACTAGAAGCTGAAGTCATCTTTCTGGTAGGAATTCAAAGAACTAATGGAATTCTTTAACATCCGCATTTATTATGCTCTTTCGAGCCCAAAAATTCGACGTCTGAGACACATTGTTACAGTTTAGGATCGGCGATACTAAAATTAGTTTCATGGGTTCGGTTGCATGCGATGACTTCTGACCAGGACCATCTGCTAGCTGATATAAAATATCCTGTTATCTATTCAACTGAGACTGGCATGTTTATGGCAGGAAACCATCAACGAGCCGAAAATACCGTTATAGAATCTCCAACAGAAACCCACCAGCGGAAAATATTCATAATCGAAAATCAAAATCATAGACAGTCGGGTTGGCTTTAAATGGTCAGAATCGAGACCTTGTGTAGTTGACCACTCCTCAGCAGGGGTAAAAAAAAGTCCGAATCATTAAGCAAAATTAATCTGGCAGCCTTCCCTACATTCGTCTTTCAAGGGAGAGACTATCTCTCTGAAAAGTAGTAACGGCTGCAATATGAGAAGACGGTGTCGGACTTTAAATTGCTAGGCCTAGTCATCATAGGGAAGCATTACTCTATGGATCATCATAGGTAAACATTGCAGAGCTCCCCTTTCATGCTTAGCTACCATTTACACGCCGCATTGGATATTTATAATGAAATATCAGATTTACGCTTTCTTTACTCTCCCAATAGTTTTAATTTCCACTTAGAGAGCACCTCAACTTGGAAACTAGGAAAATATCAAATTACTCTTGTAAATGATCCATTCGTGCAAGAACTTAAAAATTGGAGTCTTCATTTATTTAATTTTCTTTTTTATTCAATAATCGAGTGTCGTTTCTCTTTAAAGCAGATTGAAGCACAGGTTAGTACGTTACTTTGAATAGTTTCATTTATAATAAGTGAATGACATTACGTAGTGACCACAAATGTAACTTCAGTTTTATAGCCCCAAGGCAAATAACTGAAACAAACCCCCACCCCCATTACCATAAGAGAATTAAACAAAATATATGCATCTGCAATAGACAATGCTTCGCTTTATTAACCCACGGAGGTATGAATGACAGGAGAGGCCCTAACGCGCTTTCCCTGTCCAAGGATAATGATGCTGACGCAGCAGGGCAGTAGCCATATTGTTGCATTCAAAACAAACCGTCTGCCGCCTGCAATCAAGACTACTTTTCACGTGCTCTACTCAGTTTTACTGTGCGTTATATACGGGAAGATTATTTTTTTACGACTAAGAGTAAGCCCATTTAAGCTATTTGGAATTTATATTGCTGTTTTTAATGCAATGAATATTTCCATACAGAATTACTGTATAGAACAACATGGCTGCCGCGCAGTCGCCGAAGCATCATTTTCAAGTGCTTAGGGCTCCTCCTGTTATCTTCCTACCTCCATGAGTTAACCCTCTGGCTCAGACCTAACGGTTGTGATGGAATTGAATGAAGGTTGTGAATGTAGCGATCTTATTGCTACTTAAAATGACATTTTCGACACTGCCTTATAAGAACAAATGCTAGTTAAAAAAATACAAAACTCGTTCGTTTTAAGGAATTAATGCAAAGGGTAAAAAACAAGCTCTCTCAAGAGATAAAGGGAAAATTCTTTTCGTATTTTGTGGGCATTAATAAAACTGACAATTTGCATATACCTAATCATTCCTTAGTTTGAATTTCCATTGTTAGAGGATGTCAAGGTATAAAATTAAAAATTTCATTCTCTTTGAAGACGAGCATCCCATATTGGCCATAAGCTATACAGGTAATGAACAGAAAAATGGAAACAAAAACATAAAATCCCTAATACGGTGATGAACCGCCACGTGAGTCCAGTACAGACTGTATACGTCATGGCATAGAGCAGAGGTGCTCAACTTTTTGGAAGTCGCGGGCCAATTTGAAATTTGATATATGTCTCGCTATTATATATTTATTTTTTTAAATATATTTTGGAAATTTCGTCGTGTTTGTAGGTTACAATTAAGGGTCCAGCGGGACACAAGTGACCCACGGGCCGTGATTTGAGCACCCCTGTTATAAGGTGTACCAATGTCTGAAAGTCATCAGGAGTGTAATAAACACCATTCGTCCACCAAAATCGTGATGAATTCCTTGTTGTTCGATAGAGCTGAAAAACACTGTCTGAAACATCGTTCCAGAAGTTCCCATAGATCTTCCAGTGGATTAATATCTAGTGACTGCGATGGCCATGTCATGTGAAAAGTTCAGTCTCGTGTTCCTTAAACCATTGGAACCATATGTGCTCTGTGAACGGAAGCATTGTCATCCTGAAAGACATGACATTTCTCTCTTCATGAAAGAAATGCTGTACCATTGAATGAGGATGATCACTCAGTACCTCAAAGAGCGATTGCATTACGAAAAGATGTCTTGCATCCCGACGAAATGAGTGCAACGAAACCATGAGAAGAGAAAGTACTCCCACACCATTACAGAATCCCCAGAACCCATAACAGTGGTAAACAAGCAATCAGAGTTTCAGGCTGCTCAAGTCTCCCTTCGTATGCTCTTTGAACCACTGGACAGAATGATGATGTGCGTTGACAGGTGTGATGAGTGACTTGTGCTCCACTACTCAAGTCTCGATTCTTGTGCTCTTTGCACCATTGGACAGAACGATGATGTGCGTTGACAGGTGTGATGAGTGGTTTGTGCTCCACTGCTCAAGTCTCCCTTCTTCTGCTCTTTGCACCATTGGACAGAGCGATGATGTGAGTTGACAGGTGTGATGAGTGGCTTGTGATCCACTGCTCAAGTCTCCTTTCATGTGCTCTTTGCGCCACTGGACAGAACGATGATGTGTTTTGACAGGTGTGATGAGTGACTTGTTCTCCACTTCTCAAGTCTCCCTTCTTGTGCTCTTTGCACCACTGGACATAACGATGATGTGCGTTGACAGGTGTGATGAGTAGCTTGTGCTCCACTGCTAACGTCTCTCTTCTTGTGCTCTTTGCACCATTGGACAGAGCGATGATGTGCGTTGACAGATGTGATCAGTGGTTTGTGCTCCACTGCTCAAGTCTCCCTTCTTGTGCTCTTTGCACCACTGAACATAACGATGATGTGCGTTGACAAGTGTGTTGAGTGGCTTGTGCTCCACTGCTCAAGTCTCCCTTCTTGTGCTGTTTGCACCATTGGACAGAGCGATGATGTGCGTTGACAGGTGTGATGAGTGGTTTGTGCTCCACTGCTCAAGTCTCCCTTCTTGTGCTCTTTGCACCATTGGACAGGGCGATGATGTGCGTTAACAGATGTGATGAGTGGTTTGTGCTCCACTGTTCAAGTCTCCCTTCTTGTGCTCTTTGCACCATTGGACAGAGCGATGATGTGCGTTGACAGATGCGATGAGTTGTTTGTGCTGCACTGCTCAAGTCTCCCTTCTTGTGCTCTTTGCACCACTGGACAGAACGATGATGTGCTTTGACAGGTGTGATGAGTGGCTTGTACTCCACTGCTCAAGTCTACCTTCTTGTGCTCTTTGCACCACTGGACATAACGATGATGTGCTTTGACAGGTGTGTTGAGTGGCTTGTGCTCCACTGCTCAAGTCTCCCTTTTTGTGCTCTTTGCACCATTGGACAGAGCGATGATGTGCGTTGACAGATGTGATGAGTGGTTTGTGCTCCACTGCTCAAGTCTCCCTTCTTGTGTTCTTTGCACCCCTGAACATAACGATGATGTGCGTTGACAAGTGTGTTGAGTGGCTTGTGCTCCACTGCTCAAGTCTCCCTTCTTGTGCCGTTTGCACCATTGGACAGAGCGATGATGTGCATTGACAGATGTGATGAGTGGTTTGTGCTCCACTGCTGAAGTCTCCCTTCTTGTGCTCTTTGCACCACTGGACATAACGATGATGTGCTTTGATAGGTGTGATGAATAGCTTGTGCTCCACTGCTCAAGTCTGCTTTGTTGTGCTCTTTGCACCACTGGACATAACGATGATGTGCTTTGACAGGTGTGATGAGTGGCTTGTGCTCCACTTCTCAAGTCTCCCTTCTTGTGCTCTTTGCACCACTGGACATAACGATGATGTGCTTTGATAGGTGTGATGAGTGGCTTGTGCTCCACTGCTCAAGTCTGCTTTCTTGTGCTCTTTGCACCACTGGACATAACGATGATGTGCTTTGACAGATGTGATGAGTGGCTTGTGCTCCACTTCTCAAGTCTCCCTTCTTGTGCTCTTTGCACCACTGGACATAACGATGATGTGCTTTGATAGGTGTGATGAGTGGCTTGTGCTCCACTGTTCAAGTCTCCCTTCTTGTGGTCTTTGCACCATTGGACAGAGCGATGATGTGCGTTGACAGATGCGATGAGTTGTTTGTGCTGCACTGCTCAAGTCTCCCTTCTTGTGCTCTTTACACCACTGGACAGAACGATGATGTGCTTTGACAGGTGTGATGAGTGGCTTGTACTCCACTGCTCAAGTCTACCTTCTTGTGCTCTTTGCACCACTGGACATAACGATGATGTGCTTTGACAGGTGTGTTGAGTGGCTTGTGCTCCACTGCTCAAGTCTCCCTTTTTGTGCTCTTTGCACCACTGGACATAACGATGATGTGCTTTGACAGGTGTGATGAGTGACTTGTGCTCCACTGCTCAAGTCTCCTTTCATGTGCTCTTTGCGCCACTGGACAGAACGATGATGTGTTTTGACAGGTGTGATGAGTGACTTGTTCTCCACTTCTCAAGTCTCCCTTCTTGTGCTCTTTGCACCACTGGACATAACGATGATGTGCGTTGACAGGTGTGATGAGTAGCTTGTGCTCCACTGCTAACGTCTCTCTTCTTGTGCTCTTTGCACCATTGGACAGAGCGATGATGTGCGTTGACAGATGTGATCAGTGGTTTGTGCTCCACTGCTCAAGTCTCCCTTCTTGTGCTCTTTGCACCACTGAACATAACGATGATGTGCGTTGACAAGTGTGTTGAGTGGCTTGTGCTCCACTGCTCAAGTCTCCCTTCTTGTGCTGTTTGCACCATTGGACAGAGCGATGATGTGCGTTGACAGATATGATGAGTGGTTTGTGCTCCACTGCTCAAGTCTCCCTTCTTGTGCTCTTTGCACCATTGGACAGAGCGATGATGTGCGTTAACAGATGTGATGAGTGGTTTGTGCTCCACTGTTCAAGTCTCCCTTCTTGAGCTCTTTGCACCATTGGACAGAGCGATGATGTGCGTTGACAGATGCGATGAGTTGTTTGTGCTGCACTGCTCAAGTCTCCCTTCTTGTGCTCTTTGCACCACTGAACATAACGATGATGTGCGTTGACAAGTGTGTTGAGTGGCTTGTGCTCCACTGCTCAAGTCTACCTTCTTGTGCTGTTTGCACCATTGGACAGAGCGATGATGTGCGTTGACAGATGTGATGAGTGGTTTGTGCTCCACTGCTCAAGTCTCCCTTCTTGCGCTCTTTGCACCACTGGACATAACGATGATGTGCTTTGACAGGTGTGATGAGTGGCTTGTGCTCCACTGCTCAAGTCTCCCTTCTTGTGCTCTTTGCACCATTGGACAGAGCGATGATGTGCGTTAACAGATGTGATGAGTGGTTTGTGCTCCACTGTTCAAGTCTCCCTTCTTGTGCTCTTTGCACCATTGGACAGAGCGATGATGTGCGTTGACAGATGCGATGAGTTGTTTGTGCTGCACTGCTCAAGTCTCCCTTCTTGTGCTCTTTGCACCACTGGACAGAACGATGATGTGCTTTGACAGGTGTGATGAGTGGCTTGTACTCCACTGCTCAAGTCTACCTTCTTGTGCTCTTTGCACCATTGGACAGAGCGATGATGTGCGTTGACAGATGCGATGAGGGTTTGTGCTCCACTGCTGAAGTCTCCCTTCTTGTGCTCTTTGCACCATTGGACAGAGCGATGATGTGCGTTGACAGATGTGATGAGTGGTTTGTGCTCCACTGCTCAAGTCTCCTTTCTTGTGCTCTTTGCACCACTGGACATAACGATGATGTGCTTTGACAGGTGTGATGAGTGGCTTGTGCTCCACTGCTCAAGTCTCCCTTCTTGTGCTCTTTGCACCATTGGACAGAGCGATGATGTGCGTTGACAGATGTGATGAGTGGTTTGTGCTCCACTACTCAAGTCTCCCTTCTTGTGCTCTTTGCACCACTGGACATAACAATGATGTGCTTTTACAGGTGTGTTGAGTGGCTTGTGCTCCACTGCTCAAGTCTCCCTTCTTGTGCTCTTTGCACCATTGGACAGAGCGATGATGTGCGTTGACAGGTGTGATGAATGGCTTGTGCTCCACTGCTCAAGTCTCCTTTCTTGTGCTCTTTGCACCACTGGACATAACGATGATGTGCTTTGACAGGTGTGATGAGTGGCTTGTGCTCCACATCTCAAGTCTCCCTTCTTGTGCTCTTTGCACCACTGGACATAACGATGATGTGCTTTGATAGGTGTGATGAGTGGCTTGTGCTCCACTGCTCAAGTCTCCCTTCTTGTGCTCTTTGCACCATTGGACAGAGCGATGATGTGCGTTGACAGGTGTGATGAATGGCTTGTGCTCTACTGCTCAAGTCTCCCTTCTTCTGCTCTTTGCACCACTGGACATAACGATGATGTGCTTTGACAGGTGTGATGAGTGACTTGTGCTCCACTGCTCAAGTCTCCTTTCATGTGCTCTTTGCGCCACTGGACAGAACGATGATGTGTTTTGACAGGTGTGATGAGTGACTTGTTCTCCACTTCTCAAGTCTCCCTTCTTGTGCTCTTTGCACAACTGGACATAACGATGATGTGCGTTGACAGGTGTGATGAGTGGCTTGTGCTCCACTGCTAACGTCTCTCTTCTTGTGCTCTTTGCACCATTGGACAGAGCGATGATGTGCGTTGACAGATGTGATGAGTGGTTTGTGCTCCACTGCTCAAGTCTCCCTTCTTGTGCTCTTTGCACCACTGAACATAACGATGATGTGCGTTGACAAGTGTGTTGAGTGGCTTGTGCTCCACTGCTCAAGTCTCCCTTCTTGTGCTCTTTGCAGCATTGGACAGAGCGATTATGTGCGTTAACAGATGTGATGAGTTGTTTGTGCTGCACTGCTCAAGTCTCCCTTCTTGTGCTCTTTGCACCACTGGACAGAACGATGATGTGCTTTGACAGGTGTGATGAGTGGCTTGTACTCCACTGCTCAAGTCTACCTTCTTGTGCTCTTTGCACCACTGGACATAACAATGATGTGCTTTGACAGGTGTGTTGAGTGGCTTGTGCTCCACTGCTCAAGTCTCCCTTCTTGTGCTCTTTGCACCACTGGACATAACGATGATGTGCTTTGACAGGTGTGATGAGTGGCTTGTGCTCCACTTCTCAAGTCTCCCTTCTTGTGCTCTTTGCACCACTGGACATAACGATGATGTGTTTTGACAGGTGTGATGAGTGACTTGTGAAGTGCAAACTCGACCGTAATATCCAGCTCTATGGAGTTTTTGACATACTGTTTTTAACGAAAGTGGTCTCTCGGGCCTTTTGCCTTTTTGAAGATTTGTTTTTCCTTTCGATTCCCATGCACCCACGACATTAGAAACTGTTCCCCGTTAAACATTAGTGAATTCAGATTAAGATTTTGTAGCCCAGGGGCCTACAAAATCTTAATCCGGCCCTGATATGAGGGCAGTTTAAATAACTTCTTTCATATTCAGAAAAAAATTATACATTTGTTTATAATATAAAAACCTTTTCTACTGTGAATTTAACAAATGCTGATTTTTTTTAATTATTATTAGGAATAATTTCTTATTATTATTATTATAAGAAATTATCCCTAATAAATGAGATAATTATTAGAAATTATTATTTTAGAAATTATCCCTAATAGATGATTAGATAGCTGAGAGGTAATTTCTTATGCCTTTGCTAGTGTAGTATCTCCTGCTGACTGGTGTAAGATGCCCTTCATTGGAGACTAATCTCACCATGTTCTAACAACTCCTTGAACCTTTCATCTCCCTTTCACCCCCCACAACACTACCGCTTTGAGAATGCTTGTAAGGGTAATCGAGACAAACAACATTAAACTTGTGTACATTTCACTAATTTCAACAAATCATTTAAAGATTTTTAAACTAGGGCTGTTATACTGCAAAGGAAATTTAGTCTCTTGGTCTCTTTTTACACTTTCTTCCTGCTCAGTATCTCACTTTACCCCTATACTTTTCAATAAATCCTGTTCAAAATGTAAATTTATTATTCTAATTGAAGGGAGCCTCAAAAAAGTAAACACGAAATACATATGGTAAAAATATTATACTAGCATTGGTATACAATGATGACTGTGTACAGGTGAGATGAACAGTGTTTGAACACTAGATTTATTTAAATACTTAAAAAAAGTTCGTGACACAGAAAACTTCAAACTTAATTTTCTGAGGCCCCTCATAATTGTGAGGCCATAAGCTGTAGCTTAGTTAGCTTATGCGCAAGTCCCGCCCTGTCTCGGAGGACCCATCGTATTCGAAGTTTCACAGCATTTCTGAGATCTACAACTCAAAATACTCCCAGACACAAATTTTTAGCTCTTTAGCATTTGTAAAAATATATTTGACCTTTGACGGGCCCGCCGGATCCAAAATTTCGTAAAGATTCCATGATATTCAGCCCAAAACATCGCTAGACACCAATTCTCACATTTCTAGCACTCGTGGATCAAGGTTTGGCCTCAAAGTAACCTCCATTTGATCTTAAAGTACACATTGGATGTCAAATTTCGAATTTTTCTCGAGATCTACGACCCGGATTACAGTTATGTGCATATTTTGAGAGTTCTACCATTCCTGCATCCTAATTAGAATTAGCGTGATCTTCTGTCAGTCCCTCACAATCGTGTATCTGCATATAATAGATGTGTATATGTATGTATTTCTTTTTTTGCCTTTTTCTTCTGTCAGCTAGCGAAGTCATTGCCCAAATCGTGACGGAATAGAAACATTCTCGAAGTAGGCATGCTCTTGAATGTTTATTTTCGGGAAGACGAGACTTGCTGAATCTTCAAAAAACAGAAAACAGCTATCGCCATCGCCATTTAATTCAACTAGACAATGACGCATCAGAAATGAACTATGTTATCCAAGACCGCATCAAATACGAAGGAGAAAGCTACAGAGGATTCATTTTAGCCTGTCAGAGTTTTTATCATAGTCATTTCAGTTGACGGCATCCATATCCACTAAATCAACTTTTCACTAGGGAGGGGGTAGCTAAGTTGGTAGCGCGCTAGGCTCGTAATCTGCAGTTCCCAGGTTACAGTCCCACCTGGGCCAGCATTGAGATTTATCTCCGCACTCCCCCCCCCTCCATCGCCCTGCTCTCGGCCAATAGGGGACACCGATGGACTTTTAAAGGCCACCGTTCGTCGGATGGACGTGAAGCCGTGGCTGTGTGCGGGGAGAGCCATACCCTGTGCACCTTAAAGAACACGCTGGATGGCCTTGACGAGATGCTACCAACTGTCTAACAGATATCCAGTGGGTCCCCTTCCCCCTAATCTCTGCTGAGCCCTCGGGATACTTGTGACCTGGCTATTTAGCCAGGTCACAAGGCGCTCTGAGCGGCGCTTAAAAAGCGCCGCTCAGAGCGCCTTGTGATTTGTATTCTGATTGCCTTGTGATTTGTACGCCTTGTGATTTGTATTTCTGAGCGACGCTTAAAAAGCGCCGCTCAGAAATAAAACAATCCAACCCACGTTTTCACTAAAGGTCATTTTTCATAATAGAGGTCCAGAATATTGCATAATAGAGGTCCAGATAGATATTAATCAAATGGACAAAAAATTAGAAAGACATGAAAATTAAAAAAAAATATTATTATTATTACTGTGAGATTTAATAGCGTTTTTAAATGATGTTAATTTCCCCACTGGTAAAAATCAATGCCGATCATAACTCAGCAACCACTTTATTACGAAGAGTTCCATGTTACGCTAATAATAACTCAGATAAAATTCAGTACCTTTTTAAAAAACTTTTCATGTAAAACTGTGTCTGAATATATTTAAAGATCTCCATTAAATCTAGATTCCCAACAATACCCTTTCTGTGTTTAAAAAGTTATGAAAGTTGGAAAACTTTAGCAAGAATGGCTGGTTTTGCAAAAAAGAAAAATCATTCAAAATTGACAATAATTAACATAATTATTACTCGAACTGCTAACGATACTCTTACACGTACTAATAAAGTTTAGTAGAATTGTTATTGTGCGTTTTAACTACTTTTATTAACCTTTTGAGAGCAATTATTTAAATTGGTATTATTGCTGTTAAATATTCCAATTTCCATAACTATCTAAATATTGGACGAATATTGTTGAAAATCGAAACTGAAACTGATTTGATTGAAGTCTTTGAATTATGTTCAATCACATTTTTTCATAAAATGCATATTTAAGAGGTTACAGAGTTCTGTATCTGAATTACTATTGACATAGAATGGAACTGTATCTAGCAAAGGGGTCGTTGCGTGTATATGGTAACTTTAGAAAAGACTGGGAAAGGCGACTGAGAGGTTAATCATCGAGATTTCTCACAGATCGTTGGTCGATTGAGCATCAAGTTCGTGACCGAAATGGCTCAGCGGCTTGCACGTCAGGCTCTTACCTATATTCCTAGGTTCGAGTCCCCATTGCGATTTCATTGAGGTTTTTTTTTCCTAACTTTTCTTCCAGCTCTATCCTCGGTGAGAATGTGGAACACCGATGAGCTTAGAAAGACTAGACAATGACGCATCAGAAATGAACTGGGGCGGGGGTGGCTCAGTCGGTAGCGCGCCAGGCTCGTAATCTGTAGTTCCCAGGTTCGAGTCCCAGCTGGATCAGCGTTGAGATTTATCTCCGCAAAATTCCCCGCCCTGCCCACGGTCAGTAGGGGACACCGATGGGCATGGAAAGGCCGCCGTCCGTCGGATGGGACGTTAAGCCATGGCCCCGTGTGCGGGAGAGCCATACCCTGTGCACGTTAAAGAACACGCTGGATGGCCTTGACGGGAGGCTACCACTTGTCTCCCAACAGCTGTTCCAGTGGGTCCCCTCCCCCAACCTTCTCTGAACCTTCGGGGTCCTTGTGACCTGGCCATTTAGCCCATGGTGTGCAAAAAAGTGCCTCTAAGAGGTAAAACAACCTAACCCAGAAATGAACTACATCGGATGGGACGTTAAGAACTAAATATAAGCCAAAAATAATATCTCTTCCATCCCCAACTGCAGAAGATACTTCAATGATAACATCCTTTGTGAAACTTTTATTAAATGACAATTAATTCTTGCTTTTTTTTTTTCAATATATTAAAATTCGATTGGAGCAAGCATGTTTTTGCGTGAACCAACCAAAATTGTGGTCCCCTTTGAAGCAGAAGCTTATCTCTATGTCAATGAACACACTGGATACCCTTGACGGAAGGCTTTCGTTCCTCTTCTAACAGATGTTCGGTAGATCTCCTTCCCCAATCTCCTCTCTATAAGAGAGAAAGAAGAAACATACCTCTGATGAGTTCAGTTATAATACGAGAAAGCTGTATACCGAATTTTGTGATCGTTGTTTTCATAATTCAGGAGGAATTCCTGATCAAAGAGACTGACAAACTTTTCAAAATATATTATTGCACACTGGTTTACATAAATTAAGGAACAACCCTATGTTATATTAATGGCAAGCTAACTTCCAAGCTCTATAACTTCTAAAATAAATCTTTTTGTTTTGAAGAATATGATGGCCGATAAAAATCTGAATAAATTACATCAATGTATCGATTTTTAACAATATTCGTTCAGTATTCAATGAGTTATGGAAGTTGGAACATTTAACAATAACAATGCCAGCCACAAAAATTGACTTCAGAAGTTAATTAAAAACTTAGTAATAATTATTGTATCAAAGTTTTTAATAAACTAATTGTGTGTTTTGGAAGTTTGTATTCATCAGTTTTGTATAAGCTTCTTAAGACTGGCATTGCTTTTGTTAAATATTCAAACTTCCATAACTCATTAAATACTAAACGAATATTATTAAAAATCAAGATGTTGATATATTCAATTGAGATCTTTATCTGCAATCACTTTTTTCAAAACAAAAAAAAACTTATTTTAGAATAGTTATAGAGCTTTGACGTTAGCTTCCCTTTGACTTAACATAGAGATTTTCCTTACTTCATGGAAACCAGTGTAGATAGGCTTTTCGGGTTTTACACGATTTCATCCCCAACACAGATTGAAATATTTGGGTTAAACCCGAAAAAATCCGGGGGAAAATGTGCATTTAGTATTTTTTTTTATTATTAAAAAAACTAGTGTATCTGATTTACCAACACAGCATAGATATAGACAAAGATAAGAGAAACAATTATTATTATAAAATATTTTACGATACGTGATAGTCATGGGCCCCAGCAGGGGGATACAAGAGAGGTAATTGCCTCCCCACTCTCTTGAAACAATTGTTCGAAAATTAATTTATGCTGAATAATATCAAGTATACCAAATATTAATGGTTTTTTTTTTCCTTTTAAGAATGTATACATGATTTCTTATTTGTAACTGCGCCTAGTAATGAACATCTCGACATAAATATTCCTATTATGAAACAAAGATTCTCCCCTTTTCCAGTAAAAAGTTTTGCTGGCGCCCATGGGATTGTGCACATGTACAGTCGCTCAAAAAAGTATCCGAACACTACGGTTGATTACAGAATTCAGAAAAAATATCTGGCAACGATTTTTTTTAGAAATTAGTGATCTGGCAACCTTCGTGTACGTACACGAAGGTTGCCAGATCCTAATTTAAAAAAATCGTTGCTACAGAATTCAGAAAAAATATCTGGAGCGTGTGCAGCAACTGTACACGCTCCAGTTACCGTTCACAGCAAACTGGAGCGTGTGCAGTTACTGCACACGCTCCAGTTTGCTGTGAACGGTAACTGCACACGCTCAATATTTCTGAGTGGGCCCACACGATCCAGGTTTTTGTGAGCTCACACGATCCAATGTGCTGTGAACATTAACCGCAACCGCTCCAGTTTGCTGTGAACGGTAACTGCACACACTCCATATTCATTGCATTATATATTCATACGCATTATATATATTAAAAAAAAATCCAAATACTTTGGTTGATAACAGAATTCACAAAAAATATTTTGCAACGATTTTTTTTTTAGAAATTAGTGATCTGGCAACTTTCTTTGTCACGTGACACGAAAGTTGCCAGATTACTATTTCTAAAAAAAATCGTTGCCAGATATTTTTTCTGAATTCTGTAATCAACCGTAGTGTTCGGATACTTTTTTGAGCGACTGTACTACTGAATGGAAGACTTCGAAACTGATAAATACAGCTAAGAAACCTTCATGCATCTGTTACGGAATTCTGAAGAAAGGCATTTTTTAAAGAAGTATTTATTAAATCTGTGCATTATCAAAATGCATATGATTATGTAAAACTATTCGGACATTACGTCAATGTGGATAATCGTCTTTTGAATTTCCTGCCTATTTATTAGAACTTTCATCTATAAACCAAGATTTGGTTATTCTTAAATTTTCGACTGATGATAGAGTACGATATCCTAAGACCGATGTCATTAACATTTCTTAGTATGCCAACAAATGATCTTTTAGAAAAATTAATTCATCTGCAACCGCCGGACAGAAATAATCTCGCTGAAAAAACATCAGTAATTTATGTTATTTTTAAAAAATACCCCCTCAAGTAGCTGCTTGCCACAGAGGTCTGACAGGAACCTGTCAGTTTATATGCCAAGGTAGAAGGTTTGAGAGGATGGCAAGACCTCAGCAGAAAAATGGCACATACATCCACGCCTTACCCGGGACTCGAACCCAGTTCCCTTAGATCAGAGCTAAGCGCGCTAACCACTCGGCAACGGGACAGCCTTAAGCTATTGCATGTCAATAATAAAATTATTACCTGAAAATTTGGATTTTTATTTTTACCTGATTTCAACACTAAATTGAAAACAAATTTTCCCGATAATTATATCCAAATGGAGATTTAAAATAAAAAAAAGCTAAATCATAATTATAGACCGCACTGAAATAATGCAATGATTAGTAATTCTACCGAAAAGTCAGCACTTAGTTTACGTAGACTAAAGTCAGGTTTTTCTTAATCATTTTAAGAAAATATATCAAGCCTGGCTTCCGTGAGAAAGGGAACACTCATGGTCTTGAAAATGCTACTATCCGTCGGATGAGACGTTAAGCCGTGGCACCGTATGCAGGAGATGTATCGTGTGCACACTAAAGAACACGTGGAACAGCTGTCCAGTGGATCCCCTTCCCCAACCTACTGAAACTGTTCCTTGTCCAGTGTATCCCTTTTCCCAACCTACTGAAACTGTTCCTTATTCTGTGGATCCCCTTCTCCAACCTACTGAAACTGTTCCTTGTTCTGTGGATCCCCTTCTCCAACCTACTGAAACTGTTCCTTGTCCAGTGGATCCCTTTTCCCAACCTACTGAAACTGTTCCTTTTCCAGTGGATCCCCTTCCCCAACCTACTGAAACCGTTCCTTGTCCAGTGGATCCCCTTCTCCAACCTACTGAAACTGTTCCTTGTCTAGTGGATCCCCTTCCCCAACCTACTGAAACTGTTCCTTGTCCAGTGGATCCCCTTCTCCAACCTATTGAAACTGTTCCTTGTCTAGTGGATCCCCTTCCCCAACCTACTGAAACTGTTCCTTGTACAATGGATCCCCTTCCCCAACCTACTGAAACTGTTCCTTGTACAATGGATCCCCTTCCCCAACCTACTGAAACTGTTACTTGTCCTATTCCTTCCAAAAATAAGTTGTTTACAACGAATGTGTTGAGGCGATATAGCTCCCAAACTTTCACACCGTAAAACACACAATTTAAAAATATTTAAAACCAATGCTGTAAAATTGTCTTTGCATCAGTCGAGGTCAACCCTAAATATTAAGCGAGGGAAACGCTGGATTGGGTGCTGACACTCGAGAGGCATAAAATAATTAAATTATTTTCCTGATTGTCAATCTGCTTAATATTTATTAGTCAAGGAACTTAATGCAAGCCTCGATTTCGAAGCTTTTAATAATCCAAAAATGCGATTCCTATTATTTTATTAGTACCAATCTAATTATTTTTTTCATTAATCTCTTAAAACAAAAAATTGCTGACAGACGACAAGGAGAAAACAATAAAGAAATTTTTTTAAAAGGAGTAAAAAAACGATTTGGGTTGTTTTACCTTTTAGCAACACATCTTTGCTCACAATGAGCTAAATGGCCAAGTCACAAAGACCCCAAGGGCTCAGAGAAGGTTGGAGGAAATAACCCATTAGACAGATGTGAGGAGACAGACGGGAGTCTCCAGTTGGATTGGATTGTTTTAACTCTGAGCGGAACTTTTTTGCACACCATGGGCTAAATGGCCAGGTCACATGGACCCCGAATGCTCAGAGAAGGTTGGGGGAGGGGACCCACTGGAACAGCTGTTGGGAGACAGATGGTATCCTCCCGTCAAGGCCATCCAGCGTGTTCTTTAACGTGCACAGGGTATGGCTCTCCCGCACACGGGGCCACGGCTTAGCGTCCCATCCGACGGACGGCGGTCTTTATCAAGCCCATCGGTGTTCCCTACTGACCGTGGGCAGGGCGGGGAAATTTTGTGGAGATAAATCTCAATGCTGACCCAGCTGGGACTCGAACCTGGGAACTACAGATTACGAGCCTGGCGCGCTATCGACTGAGCCACCCCCGTCCCTAGGAGTCTCCAGTCAACGCCATCCAGAATGTTCTTTAAAATGAACAGTATATGGTACCTCACTTTTAATCTTTGCCAATCACTGTACTTCATTCCGGTGAAATATCGCCGAGAGTCAATAAAAGCTCTTTCGATGTAAAAGTGCAGGTCCAGAAATTATTTTAAAAATTGAAGCCTCAATACACTGTGACATTATCAGTCAGCGTTCTTGAACTGCTATCTGAAATTTTTCTTGAATAGAGCATCCTTTGCAACACTCCGATTCACTGGAAGGGGGTTGGCTTAATCGGTAGCGTGCCAGGTTCGTAATCTCTAGTTTCCAGGTTCGAGCCGACTTGTGCCAGTGCTGAGAATTATCTCAGCTAGCCCTCGCCTGGCTTCCGTGAGAAAGGGGTCACTGATGGTCTTGGAAATTCCGCCGTCCGTCGGATGTTAAATAAAACGTTAAGCCGTGGCACCGTATGCAGGATTTGGGTTGGGTTGTTTTACCTCTGAGCGGCACTTTTTTGCACACCATGGGCTAAATGGCCAGGTCACATGGACCCCGAAGGCTCAGAGAAGGTTGGGGGAGGGGACCCACTGGAACAGCTGTTGGGAGACAGATGGTAGCCTCCCGTCAAGGCCATCCAGCGTGTTCTTTAACGTGCACAGGGTATGGCTCTCCCGCACACGGGACCACGGCTTAACGTCCCATCCGACGGACGGCGGCCTTTCCAAGCCCATCGGTGTCCCCTACTGACCGTGGGCAGGGCGGGGAATTTTGCGGAGATAAATCTCAACGCTGACCCAGCTGGGACTCGAACCTGGGAACTACAGATTACGAGCCTGGCGCGCTACCGACTGAGCCACCCCCGCCCCCCGTATGCAGGAGATGATATCGTGTGCACACTAAAGAACACGGGGAACAGTTGTCCAGTGGATCCCCTTCCCCAACCTACTCTGAGCCCTTGGGATCTTAGTGACCTGGCCATTTAGCCCATTAAGTGATAAAAAAAAGTCCCGCTCAGAGGTAACTCAATCTATACTTGTCATCCGCGATTGGATTTTCTAATTTAAATATCGTCATTATCCTAAGATCTATGCAGTGCAAGTAATAAAAGAAGAATATATTAATGCAAAAGCAGCATAGGCAATTATGCGAAATTTTCAAATCACTGGCATAAGCAGAAGGTTTCCAGAAGGGTTCGGTTGTTTTACCTCTGAGCGGCACTTTTTTGCACACCGTGGGCTAAATGGCCAGGTCACAAGAACCCCGAAGGCTCAGAGAAGGTTGGAGGAGGGGATCTACTGGAAGAGCTGTTAGGAAACAGATGGTAGCTTCCCGTCAAGGCCATCCAGCGTGTTATTTAACGTGCACAGAGTATGACTCTCCCACACACGGGGCCACGGCTTAACGTCCCATCCGACGGAAAGAGGCTTTTCAAAGCCCATCGGTGTCCCCTACTGACCGTGGGCAGTGCGTGGAGTTTTACGGAGATAAATCTCAACTCTGACCCAGGTGGGACTCGAACCTGGGAACTGCAGATTACGAGCCTGGCGCGCTACCGACTGAACCAACCCCGCCCCATTCCAGAAGAGAAGAGGTCAAATGCCATTTCTGAGATTTTCAGGAGAATAAAGAGGTTAAGAAACAGGATTTCATATGTTATTGCAAAATTCCAGAGGGACTGGTTACCCTCCCCCCTCCCCCGGGGGCGGGGGTGGCTCAGGCGGTAGCGCGCCAGGCTCGTAATCTGTAGTTCCCAGGTTCGAGTCCCAGCTGGGTCAGCGTTGAGATTTATCTCCGCAAAATTTCTCCGCCCTGCCCACGGTCAGTAGGGGCCCCCATGGGCTTGAAAAGGCCGCCGTCCGTCGGATGGGACGTTAAGCCGTGGCCTCGTGTGTGGGAGAGCCATACCCTGTGCACGTTAAAGAACACGCTGGATGGCCTTGACGGGAGGCTACCATCTGTCTCCCAACAGCTGTTCCAGTGGGTCCCCTCCCCCAACCTTCTCTGAGCCTTCGGGGTTCTTGTGGCCTGGTCATTTAGCCCATGGTGTGCAAAAAAGTGCCCTCAGAGGTAAAACAATCCAATCCAATCCCCTCCCCCGACACAACTACCAATGCCGGTGACCTTAAAAATGTTAGGCATTACTGATTTAAATTTTAAAAAACTGAATACCTTCTGACGAATAAAGCATTACGAAACAACAACAAATCATGTTTATTCAAAAAGATAAAATCAAGCATAATAAGCTCATACAGATAAAACATGAGTAGTTTCGCCGTCAAGTTTCTTCAGTAAACTGTCAAAAGATATGACGAGAACCAAGGGAAAGAAAAATGTTAATAGTCATCATTAAAAAGTCATGAATACAGTTCATTTTAGCTTACACAGTTCCATTTTCATGATGCTTCGTCTAATACGAACCGAAGGACGTCGGTAAACAAAGACATTTTCGGTTTCCGGTTGCGACTGGCTGGAGGTGCACACTTGATATGACAGATAACGATCATAAATTTGTACTTAGTCACGTTTTCAGAGTGCGTTGTCAACGAAGCGAACGTGCCACAGTTGTAAAGAGCATCCTCAGTTATAGACGTTGTTGTCGAGTGTGTCACCACGAATCTTTCAACAGCTTAATAAAGTTCAATGATGATATTGAGAGGACATTGCTATCATCAGCTTGTCACGATTGTTATCATCAATTCGTTCATTTCCTTACCTTTCATTTTGTTCGATTTTAAACGAATTTCTTCGAGAAAATGGGGGCGGAGGTGGCTCAGTCGGTAGCGCGACAGGCTCGTAATCTGTAGTTCCCGGGTTTGAGTCCCAGTTGGGTCAGCGTTGAGATTTATCTCCGCAAAACTCTCCGCCCTGCCCAAGAACAATAAGGGATACCAATTGGCTTGGAAAGACTGCCGCCCGTCGGATGGAAGGTTAAGTCGTGGCCCCGTGTGCGGGAGAGCCATACCCTGTGCACGTTAAAGAACACGCTGGATGGCCTTGACTGGAGATACCATCTGTCTCCCAACAGCTGTTCCAGTGGGTCCCCTCTCCCAACCTTCTCTGAGCCTTCGGGGTCCTTGTGACCTGGTCATTTAGCCAATTGTGTTCAAAAAAGTGCCGCTCAGAGGTAAAGCAACCCAACCAACCCCGAGAAAATGTTTTTGGAGTGTGAAAAAGGTGCCTGAGTCTGACCTAAAATTGAACTGCAAGACTCCGAGTCACATCTTTAATAATTTCAGCAGTTAATATTTAATAACAGGTTTAATAATAACATACTCTCTTCTGCGATAAAAACTTTATTTTCCTTTTTTTCTGTAGCACTTCGCTGGCTTACAACTTTTTAACCCCTATTAGTTTGTATAAGTATCCTGTTAACATGGGTGTAGATCAGTGATTCCCAACCTTTTCTGGACCATCGCCCCCTTTAGAAAAGAACAAAAATTTCAACGCCCCCCTAGTCCATAATAGTTAATTTTATATGAAATATTAAAATATTGTTGCATATTATCTGTACCTCATTTATCTGTCTATTTATCTATTAAAAATCATAAAGAAGAAATTAATAAAACGACAACCAAATGTACAATAAAATTGTTTATTAAAATTTTAAAAATAAACACAGAATCAATAAGAAATAAAAAATAATGAGATAAACACAAAATTAATAATAAATAAAAAAAATTAATGAGATGGTTGAGGCTGGTGGAGTGTTAACAATTTGTTAATGTCGGGTTCAAATTTCGTTAACATCAATCGCAAGTCGCCACGTTCAGTGATGTGTAGTCTGTTCCTCTTCTTTGACAGTAAATTAGCTATTGCACTGAATCCACGCTCAACCATATAAGACGAAGGAGATGCGATTAAAAACTTCTGTACTATTGCCCACAATCCAGGGTAGAGAACTGGTATTGATTTTTGAAGCCAGAACTCTTGGTATCCATGTTTGAATTTTACTTTGAGTACTTCGTTAGTCGTGAGTTCTAAGAGTTCCTCTTCCAAATTTGATGATACTTCAGTATCTGTGTTTGCGAAAGGATCTAAAACCCATCTCGGTATATTCATGTTTAAAATATCTTGGAAACGCTCCGTAAAATCAACATGAAGAACTTCCAAGTGTTGGCAGTAAGTAAGTAAATCTTCCGGTTTTGCAGAGACTGCTGATAATGTGGGAAAGTGGTTGTATTCACCTCTACCTAGATTTCGCTTGAATAGAAGAAGTTTTCCCACAAAAGCAGCCATGACGTTTTTTGTTTTAATTAAATTCAACTCATCACCTTGCAATTGTAAATTAACTTGATTAAACATTTTAAACAGGTCTGTCAAATAAGCGATGTCATTTTTTGACGTAATCAGGTTTTCGCGCAATTTTTCGTCCCTGTCTTCAAGAAAGTCCAGTACTGAGTCAAATAGATTGAAAAAACGATTCAGACAAACACCTTTAGAGAACCAACGTACTTCTGTGTGCAGCAGCAAGCGATTGTAATCTTCATCATTTTCATTACAAAGCTTACCAAATAATCGGTCATTCAATGAATTGCTTCTAATTTTATTGATTGCTTTAATAACGTAATGGAGCGACGTATGCAGACGTTCATTCAAATTTTTTGCAACCAAATGCTGACGATGAATAATACAATGTACAGCTAGTACATTTGGTACTGCTTGTTTCAAATGCGCTATGAAACCCTTATGACGCCATGTCATTGCTGGAGCACCATCAGTAGCAGCAGACAAAATATTGCAAATAGGAATTTCTTTCTCTTGAAAAAACTTTTGCATGGTATTAATATAGATTCTCCCTTTGTATCAGATTCCAAATTTTTAGCAAATAATAACTCTTCATGAATTTTTTTCTTCTTTTATAAATCGTACGTATGATAAGAGTAGAGCTTCGTTATTTGGTAGAGTTGATTCATCGAGTTGAATGGAAAATTTGCAAGTCTTTAAGTAATCACATAACGATATTTCAACGTCTTTTGCCATTTCATCTATTCTTCTTTGCACTGAATTATTACTGAGAGGAATTTTTTGATGATATCTGACGGTGTCTTATGATGAAGAACAGTTTTTAATATCTCTTTGACTGCCGGCAAAATTAATTCCTCGTCAATTGTGTGTGGTTTTCCTGCTTTTGCGATTAACAATGAAACGTTATATGAGGCTCGTAGTCCATCATCATCTTGTTTAGAAGACGACGCAAAAAGGTTTGACATAGTTGGCTGTTTTAAATATTGCTTTTCCAGTTCTTGAAAATAGGATAAATCTTTGTTCTTCTTATCAGCATGCATTTTATTTAAATGCTCTTGTAGCCTAGAAGGTTTCATAGCTTCAATTGAAAAAACTTTTCGGCAAATTAAACACATAAGTGAGTACGTAAATCCATATTTCAAATGCTCAATACTGTACTGCCGGCATTTCTTTTTAGATGTAGATTCAGACATTTTCAAATACAAATTAACTTCTCAACAGATTTATAGATAGTTATAAAAATAATGTTTATAATGACTTCTAACACTTATCACTCGCGACTATTTATCACGGCGAAGCACATAAAAATAATAAAACATTCCTAGAGCTATCGCTTTTATAGATTTGATTTTGTGCACGAATTAACTTGTATGTTTGCGATGCCGGCGCATTTGCTCCGTAAACAAGTCATTTCAAGCTCCCATATTCTTGTCGAAACACGTTAAATTGAATGAACCGCGTTTTGCCTATCAACTTGCAAGGACTTGTCACCGTCAATCTATTCTAAACTAAAACAAATTAGGTATAGGTACACCTAATGCTAATTTAAAAATGCTATTAACGCGATAACAATAAGATAATTTACATAGCTAGATAAAATATTTATTCATGAAAACAAGTGTTTTCAAAGTATTTCATTATATTAAAAAATAAGTATAAAAAATATTAAATATAATAAATTTATTATTATTATATTATTATTGCATCAAGGTTGATTTGCCTATCAGGACGGACACACATGTCCAACATAATAAGCCTGATATAGTAGTGCATGTAAGGTACTGAATGCGATTACAATTATTGAAGTAGGAATAACATCTCAGGATAACCTGCAGACAGTAGAGGTTGAAAAGAAGAGGAAGTATGATCTGCTGGCTAATGAGTTGAGCCTAATTCCCAAGTGTAATGTTAATACTATACCTTATGTTCTGACGTGGGATGGTATTGTAACTACGTACCATAAAGCATACTCAAAGCGACTTGGAGTGGGAAAACATATTGAAGCTTATATCCAATCTGTGATCTTGAAGAGAACTTTTGAGAGCATCTCAGTCGACTTCAGACGTACCAGTACGCTAGTAGGCGGTAGCAGGGAACTTATTGTCCAAGCTGCAGTTGAAAAGCTGTACATGACGGATGAGGTAGTGGATGACCAGAATCACCAGGAAGACTACCACAGAATACAAGAGATAAAAAGGTTGTCACAGAAAATTCCATTAAATTTATTTATTTATTTGACCACCCCTCTTGACTGCCTCAACGCCCCCCATTTGCCTCTGGATCCGCTACCGCCCCCATGGAAGGTTCCAGCGCCCACTGGGGGGCGGTATAGCCCCCGTTGGGAATCTATGGTGTAGATAGAGGAAAAACTGTCCTGAGCGGGATCCGAACGTAGAGTATCCTGATGAAATATCAGGTGAAATACCAGCCGTTGATGTTAATTACCCATCACCAGAGAATCAATCGTTAGCAGCTATCTTTTGGCTACAAGTGAAAGCTCTCTTACCGGCGCTCTTCTTAAGTATGTGCATAAGATCAGCTGCACTCCATCGGGCGTTATCACTAGCATTTCTTGAGAAAATCTCGATTTATATACACTGTTTAGCCCTTTTGCAAATGTTATATGTGATGCAAATGTTAGTATGTGATACTGGTACATGCACTATGTTTTGTATTACTACATGCACTCTGGTATTATTTCTAGTACATAACACTTTGGTATGTATTACAGTACGTTGGGATCCCACCTGGCTCGGGACAATATTTTCCTCTATACCTATGTCAACAAGTAACTTGTACGGCATAAAAGAGGTTAAAATCTTAGTAAACCAGTGTAGTTCTGTGGATAAAAAGTAACTAGTAATACGTAATATAATACACAATACATCAATGCATGTGTAATCCTGTGTGTGGGAAAGCCATACCCTGTCCACGTTAAAGAACACACTGAATGACCTTGATAGGTGGTTACCAACTTGCTCAAGGGTGCAACCATTCATAACAACTGAAGCGCAACCTGCATGACTAATTTTCATCACTTTAGTTTTCTCTCTGTTTCCCACAAAATCTACTCTATTTCCAGTTTCACCAACAGATCTAATGAAAGAGTTCATCTCATCTGCATCATTTGCAAAAGGGCTAAATCATCAGCATATCCTACATTAGAAATGTTCAAATCTCTACACCATTTAAAGCCAAAATATTCCCCTTGCTGGTAATTCCGCATGACATGATAATTAACTAAAGAGAAAAGGAGACAAAATACACCCTTCTCGAACATCAGAAGCCGAACTTGTTACATATTCCACGTGATCTAACAATCGACCGCAAATTATGTCATTCAACAGAGTTAAAAGCCTTTTTGAAATCTATAAAACTAGTAACCACAGGTTTGTGGAACTCTAAACATTTCTCAAGAATATGCCTAAGCGAAAAAAAATATGGTTTATAATACATCCCCTACTACTTTTGAATCTACACTGTTCATCACGCAATTGTCCGTCATCCAAATTCTTCATTATATTAAGCAGAATGATGGAAAGAACTTTACTTGGAACAGAACATAAACTAATTCCCTGTAATTATCATAAGAACTACAATCACCTTTCTACAAGATAGGAATAATAATAACTCTGGTAAAATACTTAGGAACAACACCTTTACCATAAAAATATAAATATTTCAGTTATATGACAACACAAATGTTACCAGCTCTAACCATTCCAGTGGTAATTACTTGCTTAAATAAATCAAATAGTTCATGACACCTAGTGATTAGATTGATAAGAGCAGGTACAATCTGCAAGTGTCGTTCAAATGAAAAGTGGACAAGTCACAAATGCAGAGTAAATCATTTATCGATCTGTTCAAAATCGCCATTGGCTATTGAAATATGGAAAAAAAATATTAAAAAATATATGGAAAAAAAAATATGAAAAAATATGAAAAAAAAATTATGAAAAAAAATATGAAAAAAAAAATACATAAATATATATAAAAAATGTATAAAAAATGTGTAAATAAATATAGCTTATCAAAA
Organism: Ryuthela nishihirai; assembly: GCA_038380435.1. Taxonomy (NCBI): domain Eukaryota; kingdom Metazoa; phylum Arthropoda; class Arachnida; order Araneae; family Heptathelidae; genus Ryuthela; species Ryuthela nishihirai. The sequence continues at coordinate 87,905,865 of JAWZYU010000001.1, read as the reverse complement.
AAAAAAGAATGAAAAAATAGAGAGGAAAATAGAAAACTAAAATAACTAAGTGAAACATACTTCTCCTGGGAAAGCCTGTATAAGGACCTCCCAATTTTTGTGACGTTACTACTACTACTATCCCGGCATGGTGACATTTTTGCCATGGTGACTTTTGCTGTTTCATGAGGAAGTCTATGACATGCACTGCACTTTCTCAAAAATTATATGACATATTGAAGATATCTAATATATCTGAAACTGATAACACTTTACAACAAATTGAAACTTATTCTTATAGCATTAGTCAAATAGGATGGTTTTAATTTGTGGTGTTGATTTCAAATATGGATATGAAAAATCTGTAACACGTACAGTCGCTCAAAAAAGTATCCGAACACTATGGTTGATTACAGAATTCAGAAAAAATATCTGGCAACGATTTTTTTTAGAAATCAGTGATCTGAAATCAGTGATCACTGAAATCAGTGATCTGACACGAAGGTTGCACTGATCACTGAAATCACTGAAATCAGTGATCTGACACGAAGGTTGCCAGATCACTGATTTCTAAAAAAAATCGTTGCCAGATATTTTTTCTGAATTCTGTAATCAACCATAGTGTTCGGATACTTTTTTGACCGACTGTACAGTTGTTTTTTAAATTATGGATTGATGCATTTCAAATTTCAATGAATACGCATATTTGGAAATGAAAATAAATGTGACTATTTTTTTAAATTGCAACTTAAAACTCATTAATTAATTACATGATTACAATGAAAAAAAAATTAGAAACGTTATAGTTATAGACCACTGAATATAAAGTAACAAATGAAATAATATTGAAACGCAAAATAAGAAAACATGGGTAAGGATCTTTTATACTTAAAAGAGGTTCATTTTTGTCTTTTATGTGCTGAGGTATCTTCCTTCTGCAAGCACCAGGAGTAGTCACCCATAATTGCTGGGTCTCGCCTGCCTTGGTATCTCTCCTCCGTGGTTCGGATATCGTGGTGAAATCTTTCCCCTTGCTCATCACTGACAGGTCTTAAGTTCTTGGAAAAGAAATCGAGATGCGAGTGCAAGAAACGGATCTTCAAAAACGTTCGGCAGCGAAGATTTTCATAGTTTTCGAGAAGATCTTGAATGAGCTGATGGTAGTTTTCCTCTTTGTGATTCCCCAGAAAACCCTGGACCACAGAAGTGAGGGATTTCCATGCAGCGCGCTCCTTCATATTCAATTTTTCTTCGAAGACAGTATCATTCAGTAGCGTCCTGATCTGGACCAACAAAGATCCCTTCTTTGAGTTTGGCATCACTTAGCTTTAGAAATTTTTTCTTCAAGTGCAAAAACCCTTTACCAGTTTATCCATAGCATTTACAAAGTTTAGCATAAGCCAGAGTTTGATGTGCAGTGGTGGGAGCAGAACATCAGAGGGGTCAACTAGAGGCTTATATCTCACATTACTCTTTTCAAGAATAAAAAGATCTCTTTTGGGCCAGTCTTTTGTTTTGTAGTGTTCCTTTCTGGTCCTACTGTCGCACAAACACAGAAAACTGCAAAATTTTGTGAAGCCTCTTTGAAGCCCGAGCAAGAGAGATATGACTTTTAGATCACCACATATTGTCCACTTAAACTGGTCATATTTTATAGCAGTGAGTATTTTTTCCATGTTTTCATAAGTTTCCTTCATTAACCACAGCGTGTGTCACTGGAATGGAAGGTTTTTGGTTTCCTTTATGCAAAAAAATAGCTTTTAAACTAAATTTTGACAAATCTATAAATAGACGCTATTCTTTAGCGTCGTAAGTTGTTCCAATTTCTTCCATCAGCCCTGAAATATCTGTGCAGAAACACAAACCATCTTGCATCTCGTAATAAGTAGATAAAGCCAAATTTCTGTTTCTGAACAGAGAAACTCTGGTACCTTGACCAGAAGATTCCACTCTTAAAGTCTTGAACCTAAAACCTCAGCTTGTTGTTCGGAAAGTCCTAGGTCTCGAACAAGATCATTTAGTTCATTTTGCTGAATCAGAGTTGGGTTGTTTTACCTCTGAGCGGCACTTTTTTGTACACCATGTTCTAAATGGGCAGGTCACATGGACCCCGAAGGCTCAGAGAAGGTTGGGGAAGGGTACCCACTGGAACAACTGTTTGTAGACAGATCGTTGCCTGCTGTCAATGCCATTCAGCGTGTTCTTTAACATGCACAGGGTATGGCTCTCCTGCACACGGGGCCACGGCTTAATGTCCCATCCGACGGAAAGAGGCTTTTCCAAGCCCATTGGTGTCCCCTACTGACCGTGGGTAGTGCGTGGAGTTTTACAGAGATAAATCTCAACTCTGACCCAGGTGGGACTCGAACCTGGGAACTGCAGATTACGAGCCTGGCGCGCTACCGACTGAGCCACCCTCGCCCTATGCTGAATCAGATGAGGCTCATCTAACTTTTAGGAGTGTATGTAGAATCAAGATCTGTATGTGCCTCAAAGTCTTCCTCTGATGAATGTGAATCCATCTCCTCCCAATTGGTTGGAGGTATTAATATAGGAAGATTTACTCCGTGAGGAACTGGCCTTATGGCTGAAGGCACATTTGGATATTGTATTTTGCTTTTGTTCTCTTTTGAAAAGCCAGACATTTTATTTTAACAAAAGTAGCAATCACGCAAATGACTAGTTGGCTCACGCCAAACCATTGGAACTGCAAAGGGCATGGATTTTATCTTACCTTTCAACCATTCACTCAGGCCAACAAAGTACGAAATGCAGCGCACATGTGGAGCCCATGTTTTGTCTTGATCTCCAACATGACATCCAAAATACAGGTTATAGGCTTTCTTCATAATCTTTGTCAAAGAACGACCCTGGGATTTTAAAATATAATTTCCACACACATAACAAAACTTATCTGGCACATTAACACAATCGCGATGCTACCTTTGTGCCATTTAAACGAAAAAATTCATTCTTCAACGCACAGTAAGCGTGCCTCCTACAGTGAAAACAACAAGAATGGCGGTCTGAGGTTAGGTTACTGTTACATGTTTTCTCCCACTTGGCAATCAGTGCTCCCAGCAACAAAAAGTAAAATATCTAGTATCCTCCCAGATGCCTAGAGGTGTGGTATAGGGATCTTAATAGGAGTCAAAATGACCAACAATATAAAAACGTGGGTTGGGTTGTTTTACCTCTGAGCGGCACTTTTTTTGCACACCATGGGCTAAATGGCCAGGTCACATGGACCCCGAAGGCTCAGAGAAAGTTGGGAGAGGGGACCCACTGGAACAGCTGTTGGGAGACAGATGATAGCCTCCCGTCAAGGCCATCCAGCGTGTTCTTTAACGTACACAGGGTATGCATCTCCCACACACGGGGCACGGCTTAATGTTTCATCCGACGGACGGCGGCCATTCCACGCCCATCGGTGTCCCCTACTGACCGTGGGCACGGAGGGGAATTTTGCGGAGATAAATCTCAACGCTGACCCAGTAGGGACTCGAACCTGGGAACTACAGATTACGAGCCTGGCGCGCTACCTACTGAGCCACCCCCGCCCCATATAAAAACTGACATGCTAGCTATTTTTTAAGGTCAGATCTGAAATCAGCATCTGAAAAATAGTTAAAGGCAGCTACAATTGTTCATGTTATAAAATTCGTGTAAACCAGTGTAATTTATGACTGTTTATAACATACTCTGGACAACTTTTAGTTTCCCCTCTCACCCGAGTAAGCTGTGGAGTGATCCAAGTAGGGTGACCGCGCATTCGTCGCTTTGTCAGACAAATCTTTCAAACCCTTCTCAAACCATAACATGGAAAGACATTTTTGTTTCATTTATTATATTTTATTTATATAATTTTTTATGTTTTATTTTTATTTATTTATTATTCAGTATTATTTTCGTAAGTATTTTACAAATGTACTTTAAAATCTTAGGCATGATTTTTCCTTGAATACTAATCATTATCATTACAAAAATACATAATTTTGTGAGTGTACAATTTCAATTTGTTCAGAATTTAAACAGGAAACTTTGTAAAGCCTGTTTTGTCTGTTTGATCAAGAACTAAATGGTAAGAGCCAGAACCACCAAAGAAGATATATTACTTCCTTTTATTAGTTTGGTCTTGATAGAAAACCGAATGTGACGGAATGGGAATTAGGAATGGGAATTAGTAATGGGAATTAGTAAAACACAAGGAGATAAACACAGAATCATCAAATCAAACCTAGTCCTTTCATTTGACATAAAAAAAAGTGAAAAGTGAAAGAGATTGAATAAAGATGAGCTACAAAAATAGGATGAGTGTGAAATGAGACTGATTCTTAAGAGATCTTATAGATAAGAGATCAAACAGTGAAATTTGAAGTGCTGCTATGTTTTGGCACAGCTAAGTCATAGCTTAGCCGTTTTACTGCTGAGTTTTTGTTTCCTACTCTTAGTTTAGTAAAACTATTAAAAAATCTAAACAATAAGTTCTCCAGTAGACCTTGTCTGTTCTATCTGCAAGAAGAGTCGTTTTCTAGAAAACAGAAGAATAAAATTCAAGATGCAACTTGTTTGAACCACATCGAGAACTTGTTAAACACTTATCTAAACTGTCTGTATCTTATATTATTGTTCTGCAGATAGACCTATCAGTAAGATCATCTGTCTCTTGATACTCTACCATTATTCATCCACTACTTGAGGGTTATTCTCAAAAATAAACTGCAATATATTCATCACTGCCTTATCGCTTATCTGTTACTGAGCAGAGTTAATACGTTTCATAAAAGTATTCCCTTTTTAAACGAGGCGGTATATCCTTTTAAGAATTATCTTCATAAGTTTGATGCCGCGCATCTGCAAACATAAGCGATGACTCTACTTTACCGAGAATTTTAGCTCTTCATATACAGAAAAAAGTGAAGGTAACTTACTGGCTACAGTGGACCTGTCTAAGTTTGTGACTGGAAGGAAGGAACATTAACGTTCCCCCTATAATTCAAAAAAAATTAGAGGCATGTTACACATTTAACATCCTACCTAGTCTGGTGGTTAGCACCTCTGGTCTTAGCACTCAGGTAGATTATTAAGACCGGTGGGGCATGTCCTAGTGTAAGCGTTTGTATGTTGCATGAGAAACCAGGACAAACCTAATTTAGCTTCTCGGTTATCTCCGTCCTTTGTAAATTAAAAAAGACAGAAACTACGAAATTCAAAATCTAGCTTTTGCTCTGTTCCGATGCTACTGCTTTGAAAGAATGAGGGAAAATTTCGGGTGTAAATCGATATCAGTTTCCTTATCGATATCGCACAGAGTCATATCTCTATGGAATTGTTTTATTAGTTAAGCAATATTTGAATGAAAGCTGTGTTACACGAAAGCACCGAAAAGCTGCATTTTTAAGAAAAACGTTTTAAATAAAATAACTTACTAGAATATTTTGAAATTTAGATGATAATTTATTTAAACAAAACCAGATCTTAATCACGATCTGACATAATTATGCTACTGCAGTCTGGATTTTGGATTGCTTTACCTCTGAGCGGCAATTTTTTGCACACAGTGGGCTAAATGTCCAGGTCACAAGGACCCCGAAGGTTCAGAGAGGATTGGGGGAGGGGACCCATTGCAACAGCTGTTGGAAGACAGATGGTAGCCTCCCGTCAAGGCCATCCAGTGTGTTTTTTAACGTGCGCAGGGGATGACTCTTCTGCACACGGAGCCAACGACTTAACGTCCCATCTGACCGACGGCGGTCTTTCAAGCCCATCGGTGTCTCTTACTGACCGTGGGCAGGGCGGGGACGTTTGGGGAGTTTTACGGAGATAAATCTCAACGTTGTCCCAGCTGGGACTCGAACCTGGGAACTGCAGATTACAAGCTTGGCTACTGTAGTCTGCGTCCTTATTTACAACAGTATTACGTTGGACTGCTTTAGACAACCGGTTAACTGAAATTAATGAAGAAAAAAGAATTAATAAAAAAATAATGTTTTCGGTGAAGGACAAGTTTAAATAGAGTCGACCTTATGTCTAAATTAGCATTTAAAGTTCGCAGTCAAACAACATTCCAGGATTCATAGATTAAATTGCAAAAGATTGACTATCAATAGAGCTAAGAATCCAAAAATCTACATCGACCATGAGCTATTAAAAATAATAAATAAATACCCCCTCAAGCAGTTGCTTGCCACAGAGGTCTGACAGGAGCCTGTCAGTTTATATGCCATAGTAGAAGGTCTGAGAGGATGGCAGGACCTCAGCAGAAAACAACACACCCATCCATGCCTTACGCGGGGCTCGAACCCAGGTCCCTTACATTGGGTTGTGTTGTTTTACCTCTGAGCGGCACTTTTTTGCACACCATGGGCTAAATGGCCAGGTCACATGGACCCCGAAGGCTCATAGAAGGTTAGGAGAGGGGACCCACTGGAACAGCTGTTGGGAGACAGATGGTAGCCTCCCGTCAAGGCCATCCAGCGTGTTCTTTAACGTGCACAGGGTATGGCTCTCCCACACACGGGGCCACGGCTTAACGTCCCATTCGACGGACGGCGGCCTTTCCAAGCCCATCGGTGTCCCCTACTGACCGCGGGCAGGGCGGGGAATTTTGCGGAGATAAATATCAACGCTGACCCAGCTGGGACTCGAACCTGGGAACTACAGATTACGAGCCTGGCGCGATACCGACTGAGCCACCCCGCCCCATTCCCTTAGATCAGTAGCCAATCTTTTACAGTTTGTAAAATACGAAAAACATTGACAATTAACTACATAATGTGACAGTTTTGTGAAATCATGTTCAACGTTGTTCATCGTGTTGGCTTTCCGCAAAATAGCTACGGCACAGTCCGGGTTCTAATCCCGAATAGAGGCAAAGTAGTTCCTTCACAACCTGAAGATAAGTTGCTCCTTTGCTGGTCTGAAATCTAATGATAATAATAAGGCATTAAAGAAAGGTCAAGCTTCGAATACCCAGATCTACCTAAAAGTAAAAGTCCTGCCATTCGTATGCAATTGATTTCATACAATACAGAATGCAATACAAATCTTCATGCAGCCATGGACTGTAGAGGTCCTACCAGATTGTGCAATTTTTCTCTCCAGACTTGTCTGTCCTGAGCAAAAGCTGCTGCATTTGGCCACTATAGGCCAATTCTATCAAGGTTCTGTTTGACATTGTCTGCCCATCGCATCCTAAGTTTTCCCCTTTTCCAGAAGCCTTTGGGCACACTGTTCATAATCCTATTTGCCAGAGATTTCATAGATCCCATAAAGTAAGTAACATGCTTAGGTTTGCGCTTTGAGAAAGTCACACTCAACAACCAGTGAATTTTAATATATAAATGTATGGGGCAGAATTGTCCTGCATTGCACGCGCCTCGATATAATGACTCAGAGTAGTAGGCATATTCGTAATGAGTGCGTGGATATTCGTTCACGTCCGCGGTGACGTCACTGTTGGTGGAAGTTTTCGGCTCCTTATAATTACGCACTTATTGCACCAACCAGTCCCGAATTTTGATGTGGTGATCCCACATAGTTCTAGCAACTTAGGGTTTGGAGATCACATTCTCAACTGCAGTGTGTCGGGTTTGAACCCGCCGCAAGTATCGAAAATCTCTGGCGGAGCTACCTTTGCTTACCTTATGAATGGAGTAGTATGTTATCGATGCGCCAAGTTATCAATGGAGATACGCTTAGCAGCCAAATTTCGGGAGAGGGCCTAATTTTCTGGGGACGAAAACCTTACAGTGAACTTACGGTGGGTGAGATAAAGGAGTAGACGAAGTTTCGGGTCCTAGCTCTGACTGTCTAGGAGATGTCCAACAAAAAAGACACATAGACAGTCAGAAAAGCAAACAGAAAGACAAACTCGCTAGTTCGTATATATATATATATATACCGAAGAGCCAAAACATTATGACCAGCGCGTCTTTATGCAAATAGAAGCAACTGTGGGAAAACGACGGCGCGTGTGAAGGTCACGAAACGGTATAAATAACACCTGATACTGAGCTCTGTTAATCAGTGTTATTCTTGTTCTGCAGATGGGAGAGGCAGCGGACTTAATGAGTTTGACAAAAGCCAAATTGTAATGGCCAGACGATGGGTTAGAGCATTTCCGAGACGGCAAGGCTTGTGGGGTGCTCATTGCCAGTCATGGTTAGTACAGTCGCTCAAAAAAGTATCCGAACACTATGGTTGATTACAGAATTCAGAAAAAATATCTGGCAACAATTTTTTTTAGAAATCAGTGATCTGGCAACCTTCGTGTCACGTGACACGAAGGTTGCCAGATCATTGATTTCTAAAAATAATTGTTGCCAGATATTTTTTCTGAATTCTGTAATCAACCATAGTGTTTGGATACTTTTTTGAGCGACTGTACTTCAAAAAGTGGTCTGAGGAGGGAAAGACCACAAACCGGCAGCAAAGTGTGGGCCGACTACAGCTCATCGATGCTAGAGGTGAGTGAAGGCTATCTCGTATGTTACGAGCCAACAGAAGGGATACTGTGGCACAACACGCCCTTAATTTGAATGCTGATAACAGGAGTAATATGTCACAACACACAGTACATCAAACCCTGATGAAAATGGAGCTGAGTAGCCACAGGCTCTCCGAGTGCCCATGCTAACCTCGGTTCACCGTCGAAAGCGCCTACATTGGGTACACGAGCATCAAAACTAGACCTTGAATGATTGGAAGAAGGTCGTCTGGTCCGATGAATCTCGTTTCCTGTTGCACCATGTGGACAGCTGGACGTGTGCTTCGTTTACCTGGGGAAGTGTTGGCACCAGGATGCACCGTGGGACAAAAACAAGCCGGTGGAGGAAGTGTAATGCTTTGGGCAATGTTCTGCTGCATAACCCTGGGTCCAGTCATTCATGTGCAGGAAACTATGACATCTACCACCTACTTAAACATCATTGCAGACCAGCAGGTGTCTTTCATGTCAACGGTATATCCCTCTAGCAGTGCCTTCTTTCAGCAGGATAATGCACCATGACACACTGCCCGTATTGTTCGAGAAGGGTTCACAGAACATCAGGAAGACTTCCAGGTTTTGCCCTGGCCTCCAAATTCTCCAGACATTAATCCAATCGAGCATCTGTGGTTTGATTTGAAACAACATATCCGATCTGCGGCAGCTCAAACACGTAACTTAAAGGATCTGCTGGTAACGTTGGTACTATATACCATAAGACACCTTTTGAAATCTTGTAGCGTCCATGCCTCGCCGGGTAAGAGGTGTTTTGGCAGCATATGTAGAACCAACATCATATTAGTCAGGTGTTCATAACGTTTTGGCTTTTCAGTGTAGATTGCGAACAGAATTGCCAGGCATCGCTCGGGCCTCGATAGAACGACTCAGAGTAGCAGGCGTATTCGTAACGTGTGTGCGGACACTCGTTCACGTCTGGAGTGACGTCACTGGTGGCGGTAGTTTCCGGCTCTCCGATATCACGTACCGCACCGATCAGTCCCGAATTTTGTGTGGTGGCGAATTTGGTGTGGCCGAACTAAGTGGTGGTCCCACTTAGTTCTAGAAACCTACAGTTTGGAGTTTAGGTTCCATCTGCAGTGGGTCGCGTTTGAACTCATCTCAAGCATCAGAAATTCCTCTGTGGGGTGGGGGGCCTACGTTACGAATGGAGAGTTGAAAGTTATGAATGGAGTAGTACGTTTCGTTGCGCCAAGTTATCAATGAACAAACGCTTAATGGCCAACTTTTAAGGATGGGCCTAATTTTTTGACAGTGCACTAAGTTGGTGAGATGAGCTATAGACGAAATTTGGTGGTCCTACTGTTTAGTCTTGTTTATCAACTGTTTAGGAGATATCGAACAAACAGACACACGGACAGGCAGACAAATAAACTCTCTATTTTATATAGATAATTTTAATGTATAAAATTAAAAGATATTAATCTATATATAAAATAGAGAGTTTGTCTGTCTGTGTGTCTGTTAATTGGGCATCTCCTCTGAGTCTCTAAGAGCTAAAAACACGAAATTTCGTCTACAGCTTCATCTCACCCTTCGTCACTTCAATCTTCATCATTTCAACATTGTAAGGTTTTTTCACTTTCATCTCTTCAACATTGTAAGATTTCCGATCCCAGAAAATTAGTCTCTCTCCCGATATTTGGCCGTGAAGCGTCTCTCCATTGATAACTTGGCGCGTCGATAACGTATTATTCTATTCATAAGGTAGCCCCCCCAGAGATTTTGTATACTTGCGGCAGATTCAAATCTGATCCACCGCAGCTTGGAAACGTGATCTTCAAACCATAGGTTGCCGGAATTAAGTGGGACCACCACCCAAATTCGAAACCGATCGGTCTACTACCTGGGTTGTTGGTTTGGGTTGTTTTACCTCTGAGCGGCACTTTTTTGCACACCATGGGCTAAATGGCCAGGTCACATGGACCCCGAAGGCTCAGAGAAGGTTGGTGAGGGGACCCACTGGAACAGCTGTTGGGAGACAGATGGTAGCCTCCCGTCAAGGCCATCCAGCGTGTTCTTTAACGTGCACAGGGTATGGTTCTCCCGCACACGGGGCCACGGCTTAACGTCCCATCCGACGGACGGCGGCCTTTCCAAGCCCATCGGTGTCCCCTACTGACCGTGGGCAGGGCGGGGAATTTTGCGGAGATAAATCTCAACGCTGACCCAGCTGGGACTCGAACCTGGGAAGTACAGATTACGAGCCTACCGACTGAGCCACCCCCGCCCCCTACTACCTGGGAAATTAACGGGGAGCTGAAAACTTCCGCCATTGGTGGCGTCATCCCGAATGTGAACGAGTGTAAGCACACCCATTACGAATACGTCTGTTATTCTGAGCCATTATATCGAGGCCCAAGTGACGTCGGATAATTCTGCTAGTAATTGATAAAGCAGGTGTCTTAAAAAAAAACTCATCCCCATAAAATTCAATTAATGGGGAGGGAGGAATTGACTCAGACAGCAAGGCTCGTAATAAGATGTTCCCTGATTCTAGTATCCTGTGTGCCCTTGGATTGAGATTTTGTTCGCTAAACCTCCTTTCTACCCATGGCGAGAAATGGGACACCTTTGGATTGGATAGGTTGCCGTCCATTGTATGGTGCCTTAAGCTGAAGTTCGTGTATAGGACAGGAACACGCTGTTCACGTAAACTACGTTTTGGATTGTCTTGATGAGAGGTTTCCATTTATCTCTTGTGCGGGGTCGAGAAGGTCTCCTTTAGCTATTTATCTGCGAGTGCTTGGTGCCTTCTGACCTGGGTATTTATCCCACTGTGTGCAGAAAGTGATGCCAAGAGACAAAACAACCGAAATCCGAAAGCAAAAAAAGTCAAGCAACAAAATTACATGGAAGTATCCTGTTTTTTTTTTGGACGAGCACTTCTTACATTGAAAAAGCATTTTAAAAACTAATTTAAATAATATCAATGGTAGAAAATAACACCTCCACCATTCAGGCTGTTTTCTAAGATTCAGAGAAGATTTCAAAGAAACAAAAAAGTCAACGTTAAAAAGGGGAAACATCGAGCAAAGACAAATTCCGAAAAGGTAACTTTGCAACGACCTCGAGAGTGACAAAGCGAATTTTTCCATCCTCACCAGATGGCAGCATCTGAGTCTAAATAGTACTTCGCTATATAATAATGTTGGCGCTCTCGGCCTGTCTTTTGCGGCCTGACATTAATGGCCTATATCGTTCACGCTCTTTAAACTCGCTGCTCTAATAGAACCTTCCAAGATGAATGAGAAAGATGTTGTGACAATGAGAGTGCTGGACGACAAGGAAGAAAATGGCTTAGAAGACAGCATCATTAATGGGCTTCATAAAGGTGGGATTCTTTTCTTATTATTTGCAAATGTTTGATTTCAGTTCCTTATCCTTTTCACAAAAGACCTTTAGCGAAATTTGATTATTATGAATAGTGGCGTATCAAAAATATTCTAATGGGGGAGGGGGGCTACCAGAACTCTTTAAATAATGGGGGCGGGGGTAGCTCAGTCAGTAGCGCGCCAGGCTCGTAATCTGTAGTTCCCAGGTTCGAGTCCCAGCTGGGTCAGCGTTGAGATTTATCTCCGCAAAATTTCCCCGCTCTGCCCACGGTCAGTAGGGAACATCGATGGGCTTGAAAATGCCGTCGTCCGTCGGATGGGACGTTAAGCCGTGGCCCCGTGTGCGGGAGAGCCATACCCTGTGCATGTTAAAGAACACGCTGGATGGCCTTGACGGGAGGCTACCATCTGTCTCCCAACAGCTGTTCCAGTGGGTCCCCTCCCCCAACCTTCTCTGAGCCTTCGGGGTCCTTGTGGCCTGGCCATTTAGCCCATGGTGTGCAAAAAAGTGCCGCTCAGAGGTAAAACAATCCAATCCAATCTTTAAATAATGAACGAATATTCTTGAAAATAAAGATATATTTGGTTATGATTTTTAATTCATCTTCAGTCACATTTTTTCGTGCACCTGATGCATTTGTGTACAATAAAGAGAGATTGACATGATTCTGATTTTTGGGGACTGTTTTAAAAAATAGGTGATAGTTAAACCTTCTTGGGGGTTATAACACCATCCCCCTACTTAGCTATAGCATTGACTAGGCTATACAACCATAATTTCTGTTTGCCCAGCGCCCCCCAACATGTAAATAGAACCAGATGGAGGAAATAATTGGATTTGCAATATAGATTTACAATAATATATGCGAATGATGAAATGAAAAAGAAACACGCTAGTTTGAATGAAAATAGTTTTCTTGGTTCTTGGAGCCACCTGGTGGACATCTGGTTGGGTTAGGTTATTTTACAACTGAGTGGCTTGTGACTGAAGATAACGATCATAATCAAATCTATTTAAATCTCGATTTTTCAACATTTCATTCAGTATTTAAAGAGTTATGGAAGCTGGAATATTTAACAATAATTTATCACGTATTATAGGAATCATTGATAATTGTCTAATATTGAAATGATCATTACGTAAACGTCTAAAGAGTATATTAGTTTTAAAATTGTTTGAAACAATACTTATTATTTAAGTTTGGATTAATTTCTGAGGTAAATTCTTACGATTCATTCATTACTGTTGTAAAATATTCCAGCTTCCATAACTCTTTAAATACTGAACGAATATTCTTGAAAAACGAGATTTAAACAGATTCTTTTATGATCTTTAATTTATGTTTCAGTCACATTTTTCCCTGAAATGCATAGTTAAGAAGTTATAGAACTCCGAAGTTCGATTCCTATTGAGATATTATGAAAATTCTCTAAATTTTTCTGTGGAGCAGTGTATGTAGTTCGGGCAATAACATTCAAAATCATAAGTCTGCAACCATTTACTGCAGAAATATGAAACAATACCTCGAAATGTAAGTAAATATAAATACTTCACCAGAAATGGTAAACACCTTTGGTGAATATGGAATGCTCGTTTTTAAAGTAAAGAAATTTTGCTTGTTTTTCGAATTTTGCTCCTCTGACTTTGTGAATTCTGCTAAGGAAGGGTTGTTTTACCTCTGAGCGGTATTTTTTTGCACACAATGGGCTAAATGGCCAGGTCTTCAAGGGCTCAGAGAAGGTGGTGTAGGGGGCCGACTGGAACAGCTGTTGGGAGACAGATGGTAGTCTCTCGTCAAGGCCATCTAGCGTGTTCTTTAACGTACATAGGGGTATGGCTCTCTCCAGCACACAATGCCACGGCTTAACTTCCCATCCGACGGACGGCTGTCTTTTCAAGCCCATCGGTGTCCCTTACTGACTGAGAGCAGGAAGTTTTGAGGAGATAAATCTCAATGCTGACTCTCGAACCTGGGAAATGCAGATTACTAGCCTGGCACGCTACCGACTGAGACACCCCCACCCCAAACTCAGGGTTCCCAAAATGTGAGCAGTAATATTTTATTAGTATCTCTCTCTAACCCAACAAATATTTTTTTATTTATCTCAAAAATCAAAAAAAACTTGAATTTTTCTCATCAATCAGCGAACTGGGAAGTGGGGGGGGGGGAGGGATTTCAATATTTGTTTAAAATTTCACCATTTTCCAAATTCCATACTTCCTAAAGAGGAAATTTCACACTATCGTAAGACTCAGGAAAAACAAAGCGAAATAGCCTATTAGTATCCAATCCAATAATACATCAAAAGCGAATCAGTCGATAGAGGGCACCAAGTTTGTCATCTGCAGTCCCCAGGTTTGAGTTCCAACCGTGGAATAGTTGCGATTTGTCTCCGATAAATCCCCACCCTGCCCTCAGTCAGAAAGTGGCCAAAGGGGAGACCGATATTTGCCCATAATTAAAGAACACGCTGGATGGCCTTGACAGGATGGAGGCTTCCATCTGTCTGCTGGCAGCTGTCCATTGGGTCCCCTTCCCCCAACCTTCTCTGAGCCCTAGGGGTCCTTGTAACCTGGTTATTTAGCCTGCTGTGTGCAAAAAAAGTGCCGCTCAGCTGTGAAACAACCTGAAATACAAAAAAAGCACCAATTGTCTCTTTGAATAAAAAGTTGAATGTCTACAGAAAGACAGATCTCAAAGCAAAAGCTACAGCTCGTTTTTTCAAGCGAGTAAAAAATAAGTAAACAATTTTTTCAGTTGATCTTTCTTAAGGTCAATTTTTTTTGCGTTTACCTCTGATTATAGGATTTTTTTTCTTTATATCGACTATTATATAGATGACCACTTATTTAAAGTACGTATAAAATGAGATATTCTCTGTATATTGAAAGAGGTATTTATTCAGGGATTCCCACTGCCGCTATTTCACAGCTACATCTACCTTAGCGCTACCTATATCCCTAGATTCAGGAATGGTTTAGCCGCATCGAATGTAAGCTGCACCTGTTCAGGTTCGCGACTATTTCAACGACCACAATTTTACCTGCAATCGTGGCTGAGATTACTTTTCATTCTCTTTTGAACATGATGCTAAAGAAAAACTTTACCAAAGGTGCGTATTTCCCCAATTCTTGACTTATTAATTATTCTTGATTTATCAATTTAATTTACGTTTTAAAAGAGCACAAAGCATGAATAGAGTGCAGCAGGCCCGAGTCTAACAAAAAATAAGGGATCAGGTGACTGAGTCCAGCGGGAATGGATAGGAACGCTGTTCCTGTTATCTAATATATACGACGATTGTGAGTGACTGAGTGATGGCTGACAATGGATCACGCTAAATTTTAACTCTGATGCAGAAATAGTAGGGCGCTCAAAATTTACACTTAGGGGTCGTAGTTCTCTGAAAAAATTCGAATTTGACCTCCGACTTATCCTTTAAGGTCAAATAGAAGTCACGTAGAAGTCAAACCTTGATCTACGAGTGCTAGAAACACGAAAATTGTTGTCTTGGGGTGTTTCGAAATGCAATGTCGGAAATGTTGCGAAATTTTGGATCCTGAAGGTCCTTCCAGGTCAAAGGTCACATTTTAATCTATCGGTGTTAAAGAGCTAAACATTGGTTCCTGGGGGTATTTTCGATCGTAGATCTCAGAAGTACTGTGAAATTTAGGATGTGATGGGTCCTTTGATGTTAAAAGTCAAACGTAGATCTACTGATGCTAGAAGGCTAAAAATTCGTGTATGAGAGTGTTTCGAGTCTTTGGTTCAGAAATTGTGTCAGATTTTGGATGTCATGGGTGCTCCGTAGTCAAAGATCAAATTTCGATATACCGGCGCTGGAGAATTTTCAGATCCGGTCTGTCACATTCGAGGTCAAATAGGAGTCGGGTGACGGGCTAAAAGTCGAGAAGTTTCGAAGACACAGATTGATTTTATAGTAACATATATTTTTTTTCCTCCGTTTCAGTGGTCTTTAAAAGTTGTTTTTGTAAAAAATGTGTAATGCGAAAAAACTGTAAAATCCAGCACTTTACAATTTGGAATTATTAAAAACCTGCACTTTACAATTTGAAATTATTAAAATCATGCACTTTACAATTTGGAATTATTAAAATCCAGCACTTTATAATTTGGAATTATTAAAATCTGCACTTTACAATTTGGAATTATTAAAATCCTGCACTTTACAATTTGGAATTATTAAAATCCTGCACTTTATAATTTGGAATTATTAAAATCCTGCACTTTATAATTTGGAATTATTAAAATCCTGCACCTTACAATTTGGAATTATTAAAATCCTGCACTTTACAATTTGGAATTATTGAAATCCTGCACTTTACAATTTGGAATTTTTAAAATCCTGCACTTTACAATTTGGAATTATTAAAATCCTGCACTTTACAATTTGGAATGATTTAAAATACGGCACATTACACAATAAATAAAATCATTTTCTAGTTAGGAAATATTAAGAAAGAAATCTAACACTCCATCTACGATCGCATTTCTCTTTAAGAATTTTCCATTTTCGCCACTATCAAACATTGGCGCTATCAAATGTAAGCAATTATCGTCGACCATCTCCGACATAAAAAAAAAACTGTTATTTTACATTTGTAACGATTAGAATTATCATTTAGTCATTATTTAATGTTTAAAGATGTAAACAAGTTCAGTTGTAGGTGCATAATATTCACCGAAAGTGCCTTCTCAACACTGCTCAACAACTAGCTATATCCAGTGTCGCTGCTTATGTCAAACTACCAATCCACTTTTATTTACAACACACAGTGCATTTGATATTTCATGTTACTAAATCATCGTTACCAGGCCCGGATCTGGAAAAAATAAAGCGGAGGAGGGCAAGATTTGAGCAAGAAAAAAAAAATAAAGAAGGGGGGCAATAGGAGACGGAAGCAATCTAACATTTTACCCTTCATTTTATACAGGTTTTCAGGGGGGGGGGGGGGCTCAGTCGCTAGCGCGCCAGGCTCGTAATCTGCAGTTCCCAGGTTCGAGTCCCAGCTGGGTCAGCATTGAGACTTATCTCTGTAAAACTCCCTGCCCTACCCACGGCCAGTAAGGGACACCGATGGGCTTGGAAAGGCCGCCGTCCGTCGTTTGAAACATTAAACCGTGCCCCGTGTGTGGGAGATCCATACCCTGTGCAAGTTAAAGAACACTCTGGATGGCCTTGACGGAAGGCTACCATCTGTCTCCTAACAGCTGTTCCAGTAGATCCCCTCCCTCAACCTTCTCTGAGCCTTCGGGATCCTTGTGACCTGGCCATTTAGCCCATGGTTTGCAAAGAAGTGTCGCTCAGAGGTAAAACAACCCAACCTAGAGATTTTTAAAATTTTTCATGAATAGCGCATGTTTAACAATTTTTGGCATCCATTATCCATACCAGCATTCTCAAGGGAAATTTGTCCCCCCCCCCCTAGATCCGGCCCTGATCGGTACTAGGAATACAAGAAGAACAAGCTACTGATAACAACATAAAATCATGACAATCAGTGGCATGTTTTCCGTGAATTGAAAAGATGCCCTATTCGAATTTTTAAATGCGTTTAGCTATTTGTTTTTAGTTACAATAAATAACATTTCAGATTAATACCACACTAAATAAGCTTTAAGATGTGCAGAGAAACGTTTTCCCATAACCGGATTTTCCCATAACGAACCTTGATTCTTTATCTCAACTTTACAGAGGAAGTTGTCATTAAAAAGTAATAATGTTTTATGTTTATTCTTAATAATTACTTTTTAGTGACAATTTCTCGTCTTTGCAGGAAAAACTATCGCAAGGAAAGCTATCTTTCCTCTCTTTTAGGGGCGGGGGTGGCTCAGTCGGTAGCGCGCCAGGCTCGTAATCTGTAGTTCCCAGGTTCGAGTCCCAGCTGGGTCAGCGTTGAGATTTATCTCCGCAAAATTCCCCGTCCTGCCCACGGTCAGTAGGGGACGCCGATGGGCTTGGAAAGGCCGGCGTCCGTCGGATGGGACGTTAAGCCGTGGTCCCGTGTGCGGGAGAGCCATACCCTGCGCACGTTAAAGAACACGCTGGATGGCCCTGACGGTAGGCTACCATTGTCTCCCAACAGCTGTTCCAGTGGGTCCCCTCCCCCAACCTTCTCTGAGCCTTCGGGATCCATGTGACCTGGCCATTTAGCCCATGGTGTGCAAAAAAAGTGCCGCTCAGAGGTAAACCAACCAACCAAGCCGATTTTCCTATTGATTTTCATTTGTCATTGTCCGTTTGCTTTTTGTAAGTGTGTCAAAGCAATCGTTTGTCTCCTTCTGCTGCTAACGTGTCGAGCATACAGCTAAGCATCCAACATTTCATTCTCGGCAGTTCTCGGGTTCGAGTCCTAATTGTGACTGCGTTAAGAATTTTCTCTAACTCCAGTACTGCTCTCGGTGAGGTATCTGTCACAGTCGTAGAGAGGTTTAAAGGGGGATCCATCATAAAAAATACCCCCTCAAGCAGCCGCTTGCCACAGAGGTCTGACAGAAGCCTGTCAGTTTATAAGACATAGTTGAATGTCTGAGAGGATGGCAGGACCTCAGCAGAAAACAACATAAACGCCCATGCCTTATCCGGGGCTCGAACCCAGGTCCCTTCGATCAGTGGCCAAGCGCACTAACATCTCGACCATGCGAGGTGAGTTGGGTTGTTTTACCTCTGAGCGGCA
Organism: Ryuthela nishihirai; assembly: GCA_038380435.1. NCBI lineage: Eukaryota > Metazoa > Arthropoda > Arachnida > Araneae > Heptathelidae > Ryuthela > Ryuthela nishihirai. Next base: position 87,887,345 of record JAWZYU010000001.1, on the reverse strand, counting down.
CTTTTTTGCACACCATGGGCTAAATGGCCAGGTCACATGGACCCCAAAGGCTCAGAAAAGGTTGGGGGAGGGGACCCACTGGAACAGCTGTTGGGGGACAGATGGTAGCCTCCAGTCAAGGCCATCCAGCGTGTTCTTTAACGTGCACAGGTTATGGCTCTCCCACACACGGGGCCACGGCTTAACGTCCCATCCGACGGACGGCGGCCTTTCCAGGCCCATTGGTGTCCCCTACTGACCGTGGGCAGTGCGGGGAATTTTGCGGAGCTAAATCTCAACGCTGACCCAGCTGGGACTCGAACCTGGGAACTACAGATTACGAGCCTGGCGCGCTACCGACTGAGCCACCCCGCCCCCATTTTTAGAGGAGTCATATCAGGGATACCATGGGCTTACTTCTTTCTTAGTGCTAGCTACTTGTGCATGTTTTTACTTGCATGAAGGCTGAAAGGGAGATATTTTTGTGAATTAGGAAAGACACTGATAATTTATTTTTTCGTTTTCATAAGGAATTTTGTTCATGACAAATCAGACAGTGCCATTCATTAAACACTGAATAAGTGGTTATGGTTTAATTTGTATTTTAAGCATTAAGTGTAAAGACAGAATAGATTTGTTATTCACTTGAAAAAAATTATTGCTGACGTGAATCAAACCAGCAACGCTCTAGGTACATGCCAGAGCGCTATGGGGCGGGGGTGACTCAGTCGGTAGCGCGCCAGACTCGTAATCTGTAGTTCCCAGGTTCGAGTCCCAACTGGGTCAGCGTTCAGATTTATCTCCGCAAAATTCCCCGCCTTGCCCACGGTCAGTAGGGGGCACCGATGGGCTTGGAAAGACCGCCGTCCGTCGGATGGGACGTTAAGCCGTGGCCCCGTGTGTGGGAGAGCTATACCCTGTGCACGTTAAAGAACACGCTGGATGGCCTTGACGGGAGGCTACCATCTGTCTCCCAACAGCTGTTCCAGTGGGTCCCCTCCCCCAACCTTCTCTGAGCCTTCGGGGTCCTTGTGACCTGGCCATTTAGCCATGGTGTGCAAAAAAAGTGCCGCTCAGAGGCAAAACAACCCAACCCAACCCAGAGCGCTCTACCGTTAAGCCACGCATCAGACGCGTAGTTTAATGGTAGAGCGCTCTGGCATGTACCTAGAGGGTTATGGGTTCGATTCCCGCTGCCTTAGCAATAATATTTTTCAGATGAATAATTGTTGAATTCTATATCTAAGGGACCTGGGTTCGAGCCCCGGATAAGGCATGGACGTTTGTTTTGTTTTTCTGCTGAGGTCCTGCCATCCTCACAGACCTTCTTCTACTGTGGCATATAAACTGACAGGCTTCTGTCAGACCTCTGTGGCAAGCAGCCTGCTTGAAGGCCTATTTATTTATTTTTACTTTATAAACTTCAGTCTATAAGAGTGTGAGTGGATTGTTTGCGAATTTTCACGGCTTTATGTATTACGACAAAAATGTAGAAAAATGTACGATGTTTTGTCGTAAAATATATTACGACAAAAATGCATGATACCTCCTGAATCAAGTCTTCGCTTGCGAGCAACACCGGTGCTTGTTTTGCTGATGGCATCGTTTGCACTGGGTGGCAGCCGATAACAAGATAAAGTGAAAAACGTTAAGTGACGTTCGACAACTGGAAGGTTGGCATTCCGCTCAATGACGTAGCTAAATGTACCGATGTTCAGGAGGAAATGTGGTAATGCTATTTCTAATTGACATCTGGACGGAAACCTGTTTCCGAATAGCTTCACAACTAGGAAACGATTACAAAATTCTGAAACACTTGGCAGAGTGGAAATAGTCTTCCTGAACATTTGTTTAGAACTGGGTTAGTTTCACTCTTTGTATTTCAACTGAAATATATCGTTTCTTTTTCTGTTTTACAGTTTGGAAACTACTCCTTTCAGTTTGTTTTCGTAATCTTTAGAATACTGTCAAAATCAGCTAATACCCACGTACAAACTTTTTTTTTTTTGTAGTAGACCAGTGTTTAGCAACAAGGATTCAGAAAAAAGTCTGGATTCTTGAGCTAAGAAGAATATTCCACAATTGCAAAAGAAAGAAATATCCATCTCTTACTTTTCAGTTTTCCAGCCACATACTTATGTGAAACAGTTTTTTTTTTTTCATTTCTGCAGAGTATAAAAACAAAGAAATCTTACGTTGTCAGTGGAAGAAGAATTGCGCGGCTATTTATTCAAAATTCAATCAAAAAAATTCATGACTTATACAAGGAAAAAAAAGGCTAAAGTTTCAGACTAAACAATTAATAACTGAGACAGCATCCTAACAGTTTTATAGGGCAATGATTAATTATAATAGATATGAAAATGATTTTTTTTTATATTGTGGGATTCGGTTAGAACTTAACAATATCGTTGAGAGGTTCATTAGGACTTCACAATATCATTCAAGGATTCCGCCACTGATATATGGTTGAGAAATGCCTGCAGCAGACCATATAAACTCCCTTCAAGCAGCTGCTTGCCACAACTTATGATCTCTATCAGGGTGTAACTAATGGGAACCAGAGGTGACCCAAGTCTCTATAAACAAGCCGATTTTCGCATTTAATATTCATTACATTATCGCTTTTTTAATCATCGCTATATTTCTTGTAGCCGTCCCATGGCCGAGTGGTTAGCGCGCCTGGCTACTGATCTAAGGGACGTGGGTTCGAGCCCCGGGTAAGGCATGGATGTTCGTGTTGTTTTTCTGCTCAGGTCCTGCCATCCTCTCAGACCTTCTACTCTGGCATATAAACTGACGGGCTCCTGTCAGACCTCTGTGGCAAACAGCTGCTTGAGGGGGTATTTATTTTTTTTATTTTTTTATATTTCTTGCTTTCCCTTGAGCTTTTTGTTAAACAGTATCGGAGTTTAGATCCTTCACCCAACTCATAACTAACTAAAAGTGGAATATGAACTGTGACTAAAATCTATGAAAAATGAATCTATACTTGAAACTGAATTATTAACTGATCATAATTTTCAATACGCAACCCAATAAGAGTCCTATTCATGATTTTTTGGAAATTAATGTGAAGCATATCCATGAAGTCTTTCATCACTTCGTTTGGAAGAAAAAATTGCTGTGCAACGATAATTTCACGATAATCATAAAAAAAAAACTCAGTTGCTAATATCCTAAAAGAGCAGTCTATACGAGTTTCGACATGTACAATGACTTTCAGTTTTATCGACACCTTACTGCTTCACTGCTGGCCCATGCGTCTGAGTTTTGCGTGCTGTAAGCCAATCGTTGTGAAAATAAAGTGGAGTCGCTTCTTGTTTTTCACTTGAAAAACGTGTTTTATGTTGAAAATACGTTTCGCAGTGCAAGTGAATATATTGAAAGAGAAGGACAGGAGTTTGCAGAAATTTTTCCTCAGTGATGTTCCACCACTAGGCCTGTAGGGAGTAATTGTGAAACTTCATGAGATTGATTCAGACACAGACGCTCCTTGGACTGGTAGGACTCCAATGGAAGCCATTAGCAACACTTACTGTAGAGGTAAAAATTCTTTACTTTCGATCTCGAAACTTTGTAGGCATATTTAGGCGCACAGTGTCTCTTGGGAGACCCTGTAGTTTGATTTCCTTCAATGTATAAAAAAGGGTGCATCAGTTACAAATTTAAATCTGAAAAGGCTAGCTTTTAATTCTTTATGTAGAAGTTGTACTAATTCTTCTTGTTCCTAGCTATTCAATTGAAAGGCCGCCGTCCTTCGGATAGAACGTTAAGCCATGACCCGTGTGCAGGAGAGCCAACACTGCGAACATTAAAGAACACGCTGGATGGCCTTGATAGAAGGCTTCCATATGTATCCTAACAGATCTCCAGTGGGTCCCCTTCAGTCAACCTTCTGTTAGTTTTGGGGTTCTTGTGACCTGACTATTTAGCCAATTGGATACCAAAAAATTCTACTCAAAAGTGAAACAATCCAACTCAATGACCTGTGAGAATAAATTGAAAAATCATCGTCGGTCCTGCTGGACGTCCCTGACCGACAGGATTGACGGTCAGGATTTAAGTTGACCTTGGTCATATGCTCTATAAAGAGACTCGAGCCTGAGCTTCTTTTTCTGAGTATTATTATTTAACAGTAGTAACGTAAAAGACATCGTACTTAGATATGCGAATTTCTGTGTCAACGTAAATACGCATATATGAAAAGATAGTTAAACAAAAGTATTTCTCTTTTGATGAGAAATAATTATTTTTCTAAGAGTCAATATGATTTCAGAAAGGGTGAAGTACAAAAGATACAATTCTGTATTTGACTTCTCGGATTTATTATAACTTAAAGGGAACAGAATTTAAAAAGTTGGTTTTTGGAGAGCTACTAAAAATGGTTTGAAAGTTATCTACAAGGTAGAATACAAAGAGTTAAAATATACATTTGAATAAGTGATAAAAGGAAATTAAATTATGTAGTACCTCAAGGTTCGGTTTTAGGTTCAGTTTTGTTTTCAATTTACTCTAACGATCTTTGCAATTTACATTTGAATGGAAAAATGACCACGTTTGCTGATGGTACAACAATTGTTTCTATCGGGGGGGGGGGGGGCATAAATCTGTAATAGACAGTGTGAAATTATAGTCTGGGAACAGTTAAAAATTGGTTTGTTAAAAATAAATTATTATTGCTATACATACGTGTTAGACTAAAGGGTAACGAAGAAGACATTTTTACAGGGAAATTAATTTATCATGAATCAGATTATAATCTTACTATGTGTAACTGTGAGACCCTTCAGGGAGTGAATCTTATAAATATTTATGAATCGCGTTGGATAAGAAAATGTCGTTGAAAGATCATATACCAAGGGTTTGTGAAAAACAATTAATGCCATTATCTTAAAAATACGTTATATCAAAAATTTTGTTGATTTATTTTTGCTTAAAATAATTTATGATTCATGGTTTAAGTCGTATTTGTCGTATGGGCTTTTATCTTAGAGAAATACGTTTTTTAAACATATGAAAATTATTGAAAGTCCAAAATAATGATTTGAGGTGCATTTTGAGTCTTAAAGAGAGTTACAGATATCTTGGTCTTTTTTAGAATTACCGCAAATTATATACTTTAAATTCTTTGACATATTTAAATAAAAAATGGGATATTGGCATAATTAGAAGTTTTCTTCTCCATACAAGATTACCAGGAAAAAATTCTATTAACTGAAGTATCGGTAATGAAAAATATTTTTACAAAACATTATGTTTTCTTCGTTTACAGGCTCTATAACATGATGCCAAATTATCTGAAACTTATACAATACATAATATTAAAAATATTCTTTTGTCCTAAGAAATTCGATGATTAACGATTTCAATGTGCAAAACTAATAAAATGATTTCATGTTTATCTTAGATAACTACAGTGGACCCCCGATATAACGCACATGTCGGGCGGAAAACAACAACCGCGTTATACCGAGCCTGAAATGTGGCGACACAATAAATTTCACACTGTAAGCTTTTCTTTTACTCATCATGCATACAATAATTAAATACTATTCAAAATACATGCAGGAACTCAATACATACACAATTACTCAATACTCAGTAACAATAAAATGCGATACTCACTAACGCCGCACGGACCTGTATAAACATGTTTGAACTTATCGCGAACATCGCACGCGCTAAACCGAGGGCGCGGTATAACGAAAGTCCACTGTATTAATGTTTAAAACTGAGGAAGAATCTATTTATAAAAATTTTAATTATTAAAATATTAGTTGGTTGGTTGTTTTACCTCTGAGCGGCACTTTTTTGCACACCATGGGCTAAATGGCCAGGTCACATTGACCCCGAAGGCTCAGAAAAGGTTGGGGGAGGGGACCCACTGGAACAGCTGTTGGGAGACAGATGGTAGCCTCCCGTCAAGGCCATCCAGCGTGTTCTTTAACGTGCACAGGGTATGGCTCTCCTGCACACGGGGCCACGGCTTAAGGTCCCATCCGACGGACGGCGGCCTTTCCAGGCCCATTGGTGTCCCCTACTGACCGTGGGCAGTGCGGGGAATTTTGCGGAGCTAAATCTCAACGCTGACCCAGCTGGGACTCGAACCTGGGAACTACAGATTACGAGCCTGGCGCGCTACCGACTGAGCCACCCCCGCCCCTAAAATATTAGTATTCTTATCCCACAGATGAGTATAACTCGGATGGAATAAATGATTTTGTTAAATAGATAGAACTATTACAATACGATTCGTATTCATATTAAGTTTGTTTCGAAATTACTTCACGAGTTTTTATATTCTTGATGAAAACAGTATTTTGGTGTGTTATACTACAAGTTATGTTAGAGCTTTGTGCTGTATAGGTATGTTTTGTTTTTGAATAAAGTTTTACTCTAACTTTTCTCTCAACTTTTAATACTCAGGATTAGTATTACCAGCTGTCTTTGGTCATCCATTTGTAATTCACATTTTGAATCAGTTCCTCATTTATGTGATATCAGTTACGCTTTCTCCACAATGATATTCTGGAAGTTTCTGGGTAAATATATGCATGTATGTAATACAGTCTACTTCAGGGCCATTATTAAAATAACTTCGACCCTGGTTAGAGTAAGCTTAAGCATTGGTTAATAGAGTAATATCCTGAGATATAAAAATGCTTAGAGACCGTAATATAAAATAAGCGCATACTCAATCTTTGGTTAGCACTGTCTCTACTCCACATCAGAAAAAGGCGAACTTATAGCTTTGTAAGGAATATTTACTATATGAGTAGAAACCATGAGCATCGAAAGATAATAAGTCGATCATTCACTTTCACATAACCGAACTCTTCTATTAATCTTAATGATTTGATCTGCTAACTTTAAGGAAGTTCGTCTACTGAATCTCTTCCTATGTGCAGCATAGTAGAAATAATAAATCCGAGTGTGCTTTATTTTCGCGAGGTCCCTCTAAGCACGTGACTCACCTCTAAATATATTAATGAAATTATGATTCCGTTTTCACCACGCTCAAAGTCATAGATATTAAATACAATTTTCAGCTTTGTACATTAATTTTCTTAAGTAATTTTTAACCTTCTACCATTGATGGTTCTATACAGTATATACGCGCAAAGAGGTATTTAAAACTTTGGAATTTGTTGATTTCATTTTTCATATGCATTGATTAAAAATAACATAAGCTATTCATAAATCTATTCATAACATAGCTTCAAAATGGTCTATCTTCTCATCGAAACAAATCCAGCTGGCATTTTCGCTTAAAGTGTAGTTAAGGTGGTCATTCATGGTAGATCAATCAATAACCCATATTTGACGAACGTGACTCGCAATTCGAAGTATTTGAAATGTGTCTGAGTTTCGCAAACATGTTTGTCTCATATTTTAGGCAATACATCAAATCTATTGTCTTGAAGCCCGGCGCAGACTGTGTAGATGTTGTAGTCGGAAAGCATTAGTCTGCACTCAGACACGTACCCACGATTTAGTTTTGAGAAGGGAGGGGTCCGAGAATTGTGTTTCGGGGAGACTTTCTGGAAATAAGACTTGAGTAGGGTTCCCCAATTACTAAAATATTCCACCGAACAGGAAAGTTTAAAATTATGATATTAGACATATAAATTATAATGCAAGAATTGCTGAACGTATAAATTCTATTTTACCTCTTCCTTAAAAAAAAAAACACATAGTAAAAAAACTTATATTTATTTAGCACCAAAAATATTTAATACTTTGCAGGGAAATCTTAAAGATGAAACAAACTTTCACTCTCTTAAAAGGAAATTTAAAACCTGAATCTTTAAATTTAATGATATTGGAAAACTTCTTTTAACAATGTTAATAGTTATTATTATGGTAAGTGCACGTCTTGTCTTTTTGAATTTCTGTCTTTCATTATAACTTGTTTGGAAATAGAATATATTATATTACTAAATTAATGCAAATGATATCGTTGTCCCCTACTGACCGTGGACAGGGAATTTTGCGGAGATAAATCTCAACGCTCACCCAGCTGGGTCTCGAACCTGGGACTGCAGATTACGAGCCTGACACGCTACCAACTGAGCCACCCTTGCCCCGTACAGGGTATTACTCCTCTACCCAAGAAGCCATGGTATATTGTCCAATCCGAAGGATGGCGGCATTTCCAAGTCCATCTGTGTCCCCTCTCTGAAAGAGGGAAGCGGAGATAAATCTCGGCGCTAGCACAGGTAGGACTCGAACCTGGGAACTGCAGATTACGAGCTTTGCGCGCCACCGACTGAGCCAACCCCCACCCTTCTTTGTTAAGGAAGATGACGCTAATGAGAAATTCATTTTTTTCCCTCAAACGTGTTCGACCGTGCAGAGATACGAAGCTTCTAGCATTATGGTCGTGCGTATTTGACTGTGCCGCCTTTAACTGCTGTTTATGGGACTGGGAACACCATGCAGTAACGCGCCAGGCTCATAATCTGCAGTTCCCAGGTTCGAGTCCCACCTTGGCCAGCGTTGAGATTTATCTCCGCAAAACTCCCCACCTTGCCTTCAGTCAATGGGAGAACCGATGGGCTGGGAAAGGCCGCCGCATGATGCCGGATGGGACATTAAGCCGTAGCTCCATATGCAGATCCTCCATACCCTGTGCACACGTTGGATGGCCTTGACTGGAGGGTCCCATCTGTTTCCTAACAGCTATACAACGAAATAATGCGTTACAATCCCGGTGCACCGCAATACTATGACTGCATATCACCTTGTGGGAGTTGTCACTGAAACCACTATCGACTAGCCAGGTTCCTGACTGTCTAAGCTGCCTTACATTGAATCTGCCTTGCTGCGGGAGTAGACCTGGTGAAGAGAGAAACACTGCTTGGGATTTTTAGCCTGTCTGTAGAAATAATCATTGAGGTGCAGTGAGAGTGGGATCTTTTGGGATTTTTGAATCATGACCTAGGAATATGCCCAGCAGTCACTGGATTTTGTCCAAAATACTATGTCAAAAAATGAGATGGTATTTTTTAATTTAGAGCCAGAAAATATAATATCCTAACTTTTTGCATGGGGAAGCTAACATGATGGAGAGTCTTCAGGCTCTCCCATCGATAAGTCACACTTAATAGGGCTGCAGTCCCGTTCTGCATGACCTTCAATCTCGTCCTCTCCGCCGGGACACCAACCGGCGGCCTCCCCCAGCTATACCTCGAGCCGGACTTCGCTGCAGCCGAGCAGATGACCCACACGACCGGGGACTCCAATCCCGGTCTGCAGGCCCCACAAGGCCAATCCATCCCAACTCCATGATACCCCAGACTTCGCTGGGGCGATAAAGGAGCCCACTCGACTGAGGATCCATTCCAGTCGGCAGGCTATCAGTAAAGCCTCTCCATCGGGGCACCAAGACGACCTATGACTTCGCAGGGGACGACCAATAAGTACACTCGACTTGGGACTTCGGTCCCAGTCGGCAGCCCCTCCATCGAGGCTGACAGGCACACCAGAAACACCGACGAGCCGGCACCCAGTTTCACAGAGACACCTTCAAATCCTCCACCATGTATAATAGTTAACCTGATCTTGGTAGCTTAAAGAGTTACTGGGGACTCTTAGTTTGGCTTTTCCATCGATAAGTCCGTTAGCCGGGGTCCCCCCCCCCAAACATTTTCTGAGCCCTCAGGGTCCTTGTGACGTGACCATTTAGCCCATTGTGTACAAAAAAAGTGCCGCTCAGAGGTAAAATAATCCAACTGCTCTTTATAAAATAAAGTTAAAACTTAGCTGAATACTAATTTCTACGTCATTATACCTGCAACATTTCATGCTTTTGTTTTCCTCCGATAGAGATCTTTTGCTTTCACTTGTCCCACCCGGTGGCCCTGAGAATAAGTGATTCTTTTTTTTAAATATATCATGACGTGCAACACCCCTGATGAAACAGTAAAACACGTACATCATTTGCTTGTGTTAAATATGACTCATGGTCAGGTGTGCTTTCATTTTCAGCAATATGCATTTTTTTCTTCTCCTCCTTCATTAAGGATATTATAAACGATGACGAAGCTCGAAATAGGACTTTTAACCACACAAATGGATAAGAAGTTATCGGCGATAGATGATCACTAACGTGTTTTTTGATGTTGTTACAAAAGCATTTTTGCCAGTAATTAGACATCTTCATCCGGGGTGACAGCTGCAATTTCCAACATGACAACATTCTCAACAAAGCTGCTGAAGACTTAATCACGTGTTTTGTAAACAGATTCATCACGAAGAATGTTCTTCATCTAAATTTTTTCCCCTTTCTCTTTCGATGAAGAAACATCATTGAGGGTTGGGTTGTTTTACCTCTGAGCGGCACTTTTTTGCACACCATGGGCTAAATGGCCAGGTCACATGGACCCCGAAGGCTCAGAGAAGGTTGGGGGAGGGGACCCACTGGAACAGCTGTTGGGAGACAGATGGTAGCCTCCCGTCAAGGTCATCCAGCGTGTTCTTTAACGTGCACAGGTTATGGCTCTCCCACACACGGGGCCACGGCTTAACGTCCCATCCGACGGACGGCGGCCTTTCCAAGCCCATCGGTGTCACCTACTGACCGTGGGCAGGGCGGGGAATTTTGCGGAGATAAATCTCAACGCTGACCCAGCTGGGGCATCATTGAGGAGAGATGGGGACATTCCTTTAAGAGGTCTAGAGGGTTGATCTTGACATTAATATGTCAAAGTCATTACTATCAATGCTATCAAGTCATACTTTCGTATTTGTTCAAAACAGTCATTACTATCAAGAACTGAAAGGCTGTTGTTTATCCGAAATTGTAATTAACTAACGTCGGCTAAGGAAATATTTCTCCAGGGCTAGCGTGTTTTAAAATGCTATTCAGGGACGTAGAACAGAAAGAAAATTGAGTAATTTTGGTCTCCTTTTTACCGTATACAGAAGTAAAACAAGGACGACCAGTACACCTGGTTTTCATATATTAAGGAACAAATGAAAAAAAACCCGGGATATCCTAAAACTCCGACGATAGTATGTAGACTCTCATCTATAGTATGTAGAATACGACGCATGAGTATGGTATGAAAATGAATAGCGTTAGTAGTGATATAGGCAAATGTGTCGAGCGTTAAAAGCAGACGTTTCTTAACTGTTCTCCAGTTCCCCTGCGAAGTGCTAGGTGGAGTTTCCGAGATAGCAGATTTATTGAATATGTCACCAGACATATTCATAAAATATAATTCATAATATATAGATATATTCATAATATATAATTCATATTATCGGAAGAAGTGCAATGGTGAGCTTTAGGTCGGTTCAGCACAGGCCAAAATCCAGTAAAGTGAGGAATTAAGTGATGCATAGACTTTGAAAGAGATTCCAAGAAGGACAGAGTGCATCCATACGATTCAATAGTGGATGAGGATGGGCAATAACCCAAAGAGAGGATATGAAAATAAGGGGTGTCGAGAGTGACACCCTTGACACCCTTTATTTTCACACCCTTTCCCTGCACATAACACTTGGTGAGAACTCCTACTGTATTACGTAGCACTTTTTTATGCTAATCAGCATTGAAAATACTGTTTAACGTGGTAATTAATTATAAGTGATATAACAAATTATGTGTTTTCGTAAACGAAACAATGGAAAAAAATTACTAATTACAGAAATATATATATAGCAATTTAACATTAATATATAATGCCACCTCCAAATCGTGAATGTATCAAAATTACTACCACCCTTCCCACCTTTGAGGTGTTATAATCATAATTTATGGATGACTCTGAACTCAAATTTTGCAGAAAAATTGATGGCATCAAATATGGGCATTCACCTAATAGAACTATAAAATCCTAAACAAAGCCTCAATTAGCAACTGGTATTCAGCCGTCCCGTGGCCGAGTGGTTAGCGCGCTTGGCTACTGATCTACGGGACCTGGGTTCGAGCCCCGGGTTAAGGCATGGATGTTCGTGTTGTTTTCTGCTGAGGTCCTGCCATCCTCTCAGATCTACTGTGGCATATAAACTAGCAGGCTCCTGTCAAACCTCTGTGGCAAGCAGCTGCTTGAGGGGGTATTTATTTTTTTTATTTATTTATTCAGCTTTAACATATCCATGAGACAGTATATTCACACATCGAAGATAGATGTTACAAATGGTTCCATGACAGAACTCCGAATACACAAACGCTGCCGACAAAACGCAGAATGCAAACACACCGTCTGAGCAATACGCCATCAACAAAACGCCGCAAACAAAAATGCTGTTAGCAAAAAGGCCGTACAACAAAATGCCGCCACGCAAAACGCCGTGAATGAAAATCCGGCCTGTTCAAAATGCCGTGAATAAAAACGCCGCCAATAATTTGCTTCGAATAGCTTGCTACCGATCTTTTGTGCATGTATTAAAATATTTTAAGAGATAAAAAATCTTTTGGGGGTCGGATGGGTATTATGAAATATTACGATTTGCCCTTCCGAATCTCCCAAATGTTTAAATTACGCCGTCTGACGGTGGAAAATTTTGAAAATTACAAAATTTTGAACGAATATTGTAAACGATGTATTTACTAGAATTTTCGAATTTTGATGGAATGTGAAGGTCATGATGTTTGCATTAATAACAATGAGTTGGGCTGTTATCCAAAGGTGGGAGGAAAAATGAAACTTTTTTTTTGTTTTAAAAGATAATTTGAAAATTCATTTTTAGTTGTACTAATTAAATATTATTGCCATTTTTGAAATCCCTTGGTAGTTGAATTTATATCGTTAGAGGTCACAAAATAGAGAAAAATAGAAGTTTTGAACGAATATTGCAAGTGATCTGTTTAGGATATATATTTGAAATTTCAGTGTCAAAAGACATTTCATTGACTGTAACAGTCTGTTCCCTTTTCTCAGAGGGGTATGAGAAAAGCAACGTTATAATTTTAAAGAATCATAGGCAAATACTTTTTATGTAATATAAGTTCTAATAAAATACTGTAGTACTATTTTCGTATTCCCAATCATCCTTTAGTGCGAATTTAAGATTTTAAAGAGTGAAAAAGTAGGTAAACGGAAAAATCTGAAAATTTTAAAAATGTGAATCATAATATTTTAGTACCCATGCACTGCAAAAAGAATTTTTCAATTATCCACCAACCAAAATTCCACAAAACCAAAAATTCATATTTCTAACATAAATACATTATGTAATATTCGTTTAATATTTCGCAATTTTCATCTTTTTCCACCATTAAAGGGCGCAATTTAAACTTTTGGGGAATGCCGGAAAAAAAAAACGAAAATCGTAATATTTCATCAATATCTATCAGATGTAAAACTTTTTTTAATATATATCTCTAAAAACAAAACTCCTGAATGTATACAGACTAACAGACAGATAACAAATTGAAAATTTTTATTCAATTTAATGCAATAGTAAATTCTAATAATAGTAGAATTCATGAATGCTTTTCTTGCAACACGTATTATTGTCGGCGCATTTTGCAGTGTCGGCGTTTTAGGCAGAACGTTCAGACAGCATTTTTGTTCTCGGCATACTGTTGCAAAAGCATTTTTGTTCTCCGCATAATGTTGCGACGCCATTTTCGTTCTCCGCATAATGTTGCGACGCCATTTCCGTTCTCCACATACTGTTGCGACGCCATTTTTGTTCTCCGCGCTTAATGTTCCGATGGTATTTTTGTTCTGTTGTGACGTTGCAACGACGTTTCGGCTCTCGGCGTATTGTTGCGACGGCTTTTTTGTTGCCGTTTTTGCTGCCAGCGAATTGCACAGTCGGCGTTTTTGTTGTTGACGAATTTCACATTTAGCATTTTTATATCCTCGTTTTTCCGGCAGCATTTCATCGTGATACCGTTACAAACAAAACAAAGTTTAACTTGTGTCAAGAGAGGTAATGAAAGAAAATTAAATCTGAATGCATTGAATGCTAGAAGAATTCAGATATTTTGCCATTTTGAAATCAATATATTTGTATATTGTGTATTTGTATATTGTGTATTTGTATATTTGTATTTGCATGTTTGTATATAGTGTAAATATATTTGTGTCGTTTTTTCCAAAGAATTCAAAAACCATAGTTTAAAAAAGTCAATTTTCGACTTGTGTCATTTTTCTTGCATACCATCTAGGATGCCAAGGTCATTCACCCAATCACTTGCAGTAAAAAATGTTCAAAATGCCCATCTTGCATTTGAATAACTTCTTGCATTGAATAACTGGCCACAGTTTATCAAGGTACACTGCCTGCACACGTTGTAACGAATTGGTGTCTATGATAATAATCAGCTAATATCAAAGCCTCCAGATACTCCATTCTGCTAACTGTTGTGCAGTACACCAATTCCTTTAAAAGTCACCAACGAAAGAAATCCAAAAAAATAATCTTGCTAGTTGTGTGGTTGGAGTATGACACATTCTCAAATCCAATGCAAAAGAAAAAACATGTTAAATATTATCATACCTATACATCATAATGTGCATGCAATGCATCGGGTATGATGACTGAAGAGTGGCTCAGTCAGTAGCATATCAGGCTCATAATCTACGGTTCGAATCATTGCCTGCATTGAGATTTATTTCCAATATCCCCCACTCTACTCTCAGTGAGAAAACAGACACCGATGGGCTTGGAAAATACACTATGTTGGATGACATATTAAGCTGTGGTAAAGTGTAATTTAACTGGTATTGCATCGCAATATTTTGAAATATTTTTTAAGATATTCCTCTTTATTACAAAAAAAAGTGAGCACTTATCTTTTGTATTTGCGACTGAGCGTTCCGAAGAGGAATAAACAATGCCGTGTTAATGCAATTACTACACATGAACTTCAGTAACTGACTAAAGCCAAGTTCATCCATTTCTAATCTATGCTGATGCAAGTCAGGGTGTTCTCACAAGTTTGGTATTCCCTATTCCTCTAAAAAAGAAACATTATACTTTTAAACTTATGAAAATTTTTTAAACCATTTAACGTCCATGATTGCTCAAAATGGCCGAAATTTGAAATGGACGCATGCAATAGTGCTATTATTTGGTCTTTGATTCCCTCTACCCTTTTCTATATCATGGGCGTTAAAGTGCTTCTAGGAAAAGGTGTGAAAAGCAATGATCGATGAAAATAAATGTAGAAATTTGGGTATAATAGCAGAAAATATACTCAAGGACTAATATATATTGGTCCTGTTTTTTATACTTTTTCGTCACCAAGGCTTATGCTAATGATATCTTAATGGTATTGGTTCTAAATAATATTGTTGCGGATTACAAAAATGGATAGCCACTGATCGTATTAAAAACTATATTTTAAAACCAAATTCAATTCAAGGTAAATTATTACAAAGAAAATATGGATGAAGTATCTTATAAACAAATCAACTATTATCCATACACAAGTCATCAACCTTCCTGCGCAGAGTACACAACATTAGCTCTGTCTATTCCACTAAATATTACCTTTTTACTTGATTACCATGTCGCTTGAGCATCTTCATACACAAACAAAATCGTCCTGTGCTAGTTCGCTAACTCACTCTAGCAGAACCATACGACCGTCCGCGTACACATGACATAAAAGATACCACTTTTATACTTCCCGCGTTCACATCCCATAAGATAATTCTTTATACTTAACGCGCACTGTCTCAGAACAGCTAACCGTCCATTTTCGAACTCTCGACCGTTACACACACGACCGTTACACGCTTCACTATTCTTCTTCAAATTCTCCCAAAGTTCTTATTCTTTGGCTGATACTTTTTGCTTTCGTTTGCCAGATTCCTTCTGTCGTAACAATATTTTTCATTATGACTAGAAACGATAAGCTATTAGCTTTGCGGGTCAAATGTATAAAATCTCTCTGCATCTGCGTTTTGTGAGATGACGATGATGAATAAATATATTACTATTATCTAAATGTGAAACTGGAAATTTAAAAAAGCTATGTAAAAGTAACAAATTGCTGTACAAAAAGTTTCTCCATAGTAGATTTGCTATCCAAAATTTTTTGAACATATTTCACTCTAGTGTTGTCCCATGTGTAGGAGAGCCATACCTTTCTGCACATTAAAGAGCATATTAGATGGCCTTGATAGTAGGTTTCCATCTATCTCCTACCAATTGTCCAGTGGGTTCCCTTCCCTTACCCAACTCTAAGCTCTTGGGCCCTTGTGACCAGTTTATCTCTGCAAAATTCCCCGTCCTACCCACGGTCAGTATGGAACACCGATGGACTTGGAAATGCCGTCGTCCGTTGGATGGGACGTTAAGCCGTGGCCCCATGTACGGGAGAGACATACCTTGTGCACGTTAAAGAACCTGGATGGCCTTAACGGGAGGCTACCATCTGTCTCCCAACAGCTGTTCCAGTGGGTTCCCTCTCACAATCTTCTCTGAGCCTTTGGGGTCATTGTGACCAGGCCATTTAGCCCATGGTGTGCAAAAAAAGTGCCACTCAGAGGTAAAACAACCCAACCCAACTCATTTGATGTGACATTAATATTGTTTGACATATAAGTGTAATATTGATATTTCAGTGTGACATTTATAATATTTAACAAAGAAATTAATTACATTGACATAAAACATCATAGTTAAAAAATTTCTAATTCAAAAGCGAATTTCACTGCTCAGAGGCACTATGGCGGTTTGTTTGTCAAGTGTTTGCGCTCCATCTAATGAGATTTCATATCATATGAGGCAGGCATAAAGGTATCTTTTTCAAGCAATTGCACAGGCCTATAGTCTATCATTGTTGGCCAAGCTAGAGGCAAATATAGTTAGTCTAACATCCTTCTTTAAAAACTGGACCACTTTGTAAAAAGGACCTTGGCCCCTTTATCATCTGGTCCATGAGGAAAATTTTTCTGTGTGCGTCAAAAAGTAGGGACCAGTACAGTGAAGTGCTAGCGACCCAACATTTTGGCGATAGGCATTTGGCCGCAGGCCGCCTGATAATGAAGGAGGTGGTTGAAGTTTGGTGCCAAAAAAGTTCTGCATCGTTGTTTTGTGGAAAGAGGGGGGTGGGAGAGATGTGGAGTAAAATTCTTCTGGGAGTGAAAATTGTAGCGTGTGTGATCACTGTGTGGCCCATGTTGGCCGGGAGTTGGTAAGAAGGGTGCAAGTAAATATTCAAAATCGCCCCTAATCTCTTACAATTAAAGATGGCCCAAAATGGTCTGGAGATCTGAAAATTTCTGTTTTAGAATATGCTGATGTTTAGCTCTTTTGGCAAATGATGTTCTTGAGATGAACTCTCATTTGAACTGTTGTTGAGACTGATAGTATAGGCTGGCCTTTCTTCTTATACATCCCTCTACTAACCTGGTCCAATTTGTAAAGGGGGCCTCAGCCCTCTTATCATCTGGACCAAAAAGAAAATGTCGTCTGTGAATGCTGAAATATTTGGGCTAAATTTAATTTTAGAGGCTTTAGAGGCTAAAAGCCGATGATCGTCCAAGGTCGACAAGTGCTCCATAGTTGGTAGATGGTCGTATGAATTCGTAGAAGGAGAGTGGGAAAGGGAGGATTTGAGTATAAATTAATAAAAATCAATTTGGAGAAGAGAATAATTAATTTGGAGAGGGTGGGAATTAGTTTTGTGAGGGGGGGTGGATTAATAAATCCATTTGGAGAAGAATCAAAACGGAGTGACGATGGATTCTGATCGCCGAGGGCTGAGCCAATGAGAATGAAGGAATTTTGGGATTGGCTGAGAGCGAGAGTAGGAATTGCGTTAATTTTAGGCTTCTTCTTCTTATACATTTCACTTCTAATCTGTACCTATTTGTAAAGTGGGCCTCGGCCCTCTTATCATCAGGTCCATAAGCTTAATTGGTTGTGGGTGCAGATGTCCAACAGAAAAGTGGTCCGGCACAGTGAAAGGCCAGCAACCGTACATTTTGGCAAAGGGCAATTGGCCGCTGGCCTTCTTCTTCTTCTTCTTCTTCTTCTTCTTATACATCCTTCTTTTTAAGCTGGACCTATTTGTAAAGGGGGCCTCGGCTCCCTTATCATCAGGTCCATACGCATAAAGGGCAGTGGGTGTGGATGAAAACAGCAAAGACTGGCCAGCACAGTGAAGGCTGGCAATCGTACATATTGGCAATTGGGCTTTAGGCCGCAGGCCACCCAGTGGTGGAGAGGCAGATGTTGAAGGGTGAAGGAGAATAAATACCAGTTGCATGTCATGTGAAGGGGGGGGGGGGAGGGGGGAGAGCGATAGAGGAAGAAGGAGTGTATATATTTTTTTTTAATAATTTTCCGAGTGGCGAATGTTATGTTATTTTATGAAGTTGTGGCCATGGTTGGTTGCCAGTATGGTAGATTTGAGTCAATCAAAGGGGGATGAAATATTTGGTGGGGGAGCTGAGACGGTGGGATAGGGAAAACTCCTGTGTCAGGAAGATGGAGAAGGAAATATTTATGGATGCTTATCTAACACCAGAGGTTAGCATTGGGTTGCCCTGCCATGCAGTGAAATGTTGCGCAGGGGTGGATCTGGGAAAAGTCATAGATCAGTGACAGCACACTACGAATATATATGGGAAGGAGTATGATAATCTTTTTTTTTGGAGGAGAAGGGAGGAAAATGATGTAGCAACGTTATATGAGTTGGAAATCAAATTTATGTGTTCAGTGTGTGGTGGTCAGTGTTTAAATTTTATAGAGCCAGTAGAAGGTCAGCCATGAGCTTGGGATGTGGGTCAGGAGTGCAGTTTAAGGTTCCCATCAAAGGCCGCCCAGTGGTTGAATGGTATAGGCTGGCCTTCTTCTTCTTCTTATACATCCTTCATTCTAAGCTGGACCTATTTGTAAAGGGGGCCTCGGCCCCCTTATCATCAGGTCCATAAGCATAAAGGGCAGTGGGTGCGGATGAAAACAGCAAAGACTGGCCAGCACAGTGAAGGCTGGCAATCGTACATATTGGCAATTGGGCTTTAGGCCGCCCAGTGGTGGAGAGGCAGATGTTGAAGGAGAATAAATACCAGTTGCATGTCATGTGAAGGGGGGGGGGAAGGGGGGGAGAGATAGAGGAAGAAGGAGTGTATATATATATTTTTTTATAATTTTCCGAGTGGCGAATGTTATGTTATTTTATGAAGTTGTGGCCATGGTTGGTTGCCAGTATGGTAGATTTGAGTCAATCAAAGGGGGATGGAATATTTGGTGGGGGAGCAGAGACGGTGGGATAGGTAAAACTCCTGTGTCAGGAAGATGGAGAAGGAAATATTTATGGATGCTTATCTAACACCAGAGGTTAGCATTGGGTATAGGCTGGCCATCTCGTTGATTCAGTGCCATTGGTTGACTGAGTCACGTGGTTTATGACGAAAGCCTATAAATTAGTGTATGTGCCAAGTTAAAACTTCTCAGTTATAATTTTATACATTTCTACCATTTTTTTTTTTTGTCTATATAAGCTTCCATATTTTATTGAATACTTCACTGCGCTGCATTTGAGTGTAAAAATTTCACTCAAAGAAAAAAATTAATGAATATTTTTTTCCGAGAAACTCCATCAGAAGATGACAATTGGCCGCAAAAATGAAACGAGTTAATTGAAGACCAATAAATAATTTCTTTTAAGGTTCGTTTGAAAAACGAGCTAATGTTTTCACTTTGTCGTCTGCTTATGCCGATACTTGTTCGTCTGTCTGTCCATCTCTGTTAAATGTTGTTTGTCCATCTATAGACATTCAATTTTTTTACCTTTAGAGCTATATGAAAAATTCTTTTTGGGTTGGATAGGTGTCGAATAAATATTGCGATTCGCAATTTTGAAAATTTTCAATAGCTTTAATAGCGAACTCTAGTGATGGGAAAAGATGGAAAATGCTAAAATTTCAAATGAATATTACAAACAAACTAATAACACTGGAAATCTGAAATTTTGGTAGATGAGTGTTATGGTCAGAAGGTTTACAATGGCAACAAGGTTTGCCGTCTTAGCCAAAAGGGGATGCGAAAATGAAACATTTTTTAAGAGATAAACAAAACAATATATATTATATATTTGTTTTACAGGTACTAACAAAATATTAATGATTTAAACAGTATTTTATAATCTCAGCATTACCTGTAGAAGTTTAAACGTCTATAAAACAATAAATGTTCTTTGTGAAAAAAGCCGGCGTTAATTCAACAGGCTAGAATATTCCAGTGTGTTTCTGGAGAGATGCGAGTTCGAATCCCGTATATCGGCGAAATTGTTTTTCACAAAAATAGTAATAGTTACATGTTTCGAATACCCATCAGTGGAATTTCCAGGATTAGAGAGTGCTAAAGGCGGTAAATAACAACTCGAAAGGCGACCTCTAATAAAAAAAAGCTGGAAAATACCAAATCTTTAAATAAATATTGCAAACGATCTTTTTTTTTGCTAGAAACTTAAATTTTTGATCATAGATTGTAATGATCAAGTGGTTTACACTAATAGTAATGATTTCTCCTATTGGTAAAATGCAACTTTCTGCTTTAAGAGATAACTGAAAAACATTTTTTTTGTGTGTTTTACAGGTACTAATAAAATATTAATAGTTTATTTTCTCAATTACACAGTAGTTAGAATTTCCACTTTCAGAGGGTATTGAAAATGTAAAATAACTAGAAGAACGCATATCACCTCTGGCACATATGGGAATCTCATTTTCAAAGAGAATGAAGCTCTTCCTTTGCCTGCTTTTTAACTTCTTAAAAGTTTATATTATGGATTCATGTTTTTTTTCTGCTGAGGTAACCCATATCATGAACCTTCTACTACGCCATACAAACTTACAGGTCCTGTCAGACCTCTGTACAAGCAGCTGGTTGAGGGGTTATTTATTTATTTTTTAATGTATGATGGGGGAAATGCACATAGTAGTATTTTATTAGTAATTATAAAACATAAAAAGTATTTGTCTTTAAGTTCTTAAATTTGAAAAGTTGCTTTTCTCTCATTCCTCTGAAAATATTGGGTCATTGTTGTCAGTGTAATTTCTATCATAACAGAACACTACACGCCGAAATTTCTATCATAAACAGATCACTTGAAACATTCGTTAAAAGTTTTGTAGTCTCGATATTTAGTGATCTCTAATGATATAAATTAAAACTACCTATGAAAATGCGAATTACATTTCATTAGTAACCAACTGAAAAAGAGATTTCCAATTATCTCTTAAAACCGTTCTGTTTCTTACCTACATTGGGCTTAGGGCCAACTCATTGTTGTCAATGGAATTTTCAAGACTGTCACATTACACGACCAAAATTTCAAATTTCTACCATAACTACATCTTTTGCAATATTCGTTTTAAATTTTGGAATTTTTCGATTTTTTTTTTCCACCGTAAGAGGGCGCAATTGCAGCTTTTTGGAAATTTGCAAAATGCAAATTGCAGTATTTCTTCAATACCTCTCCTACCCAAAAAGAATTTTTTATTTATCTCTAAAAACATACACTTTTCTGTTAAAACAAAAAAAAGTTGCATTCACCTCCCCCCCACCCCTCTCGGGTCTATAGGGTCAAGTGATTGTTCCCAATGGTAACTTCGTAACCTTCACATTTGGACTGATTTTTCGTTTGATATTTCGGAATTTTCAACTTTTTCCACCGTTAGAGAGTGCAGTTATAATTATGGGAGATTCGAAAAATGCAGATCGTAATATAAAACAAACTTCTATAACACAAAAGAATTTTTTATTTATCTGTATAAACAAAAAAGTCGATGTCTACAGACTGACAACAGACAACAAAGCGAAATTATAACTTTTTATATAAAAAAAAGCCCTAAAATTTACTGTTCCTTTTTTAGCCGTTTTCTGAAGTGCTTCCAATCATGAACACTGAAATCTGTTTCAAATATTACCCTACCGTTTTCCCGAATCCATAAGTACCTAGCAATACCATTCAGATATGCACGCTAAACAATCCGAACGACGACAAAACATGGCGTCCAATTTTGAGATGGCCAACCTCTACCTATATAGGACCTCTAGGTAAAACCAATAGTCTACTGCCGAAGTGTGTGAAATCAACCGTTAGGCCAATTTGATCTTACTCTGGTATGAAACAGTAACTGTATAATCCCAACATCCGGAAACAGTTCCGGAAGTATTGAGTAAGGAGGATGAAGTTTTGATATGTTGTTTTTTCCGCTAGGGATGAAATATCCAAATAATATAATCAGAGCTTTAACTATTCAGGAACATATTGTTCAGTTATTTAGTTTCCGTTTTCCTTGAGTAGAATAATTTATTAGTATCTCATCTAAATGTTATTATTTATAGTTACTAAATTTATTAATAGTAACAACTCTCCTTGTTGCCGTAACTTATTTTAAAGATACAGCAACCGAAGCGACTCTTTTAACTTATGTAAAAGACAATCTACCTATGAAATGAGTGAAATTTCCCTATTTCGATAAGGTGTAATAAAGTTGTTATTTTTTCTGGTTAAGTATGCAATTTCGTGAACGGTATATTATTTATAAAGTAATCCAGTTTCTCATGAGAGGGCTTAGGAATGCTCACGTAGACTCTCATTATTTGACTACATTTTTCACAAATTTTTTTTTTTCCTTGTTATTAATGCAGCTTAGATTTGCTACTCCACCTGATAATAAACAATACCCAATCCTTTGAATTTTTTTCTGTTAAGTTTGAGTTTCAGACAAATTTTTGTAATTCTGTTGCTTTTAGATGTTGAGATTATAGTGTGTAACAACTGGAAAGGTCTTTCAGAGTTGTCTTCTTCCTGAGTGATATTTTAAATGCTATGGTTGATACTTATATACAATATGATTATTGGGGTCACTCTTAAAAATCATAGTTTGATATCAGAAATGTGGGTGGAAAATTAGCAATTACACTTATGAGCAATGTTTCTAAAGGCTTGATTTAGGAGGGGTAGAGTAAGAAAAAAAGAGTATATATTTTCAAACAGGATCTTAGTGGGATCAGCCTTTAGTGTGAGCTGGTTGCCATGAGAGGCACTAAACATATTTGGAGAACAAAATGATGCAGTCATTGGATTTCTGTAGTCTTTAGTTGCTTGACAATTTTAGTATGTATGCAAATAAAAAAAAACAGCTTTTTTATCAGTGAAGTGCTAGAAGACACTACAGTTCCCAGAAAACTTTGCTTCAAGTTTAAATTTTTTCTCAACAGAAATCAGCTTTTTAATATTGTTTTAATAACTTAAAAAATAAAATTTTACATAATACACAACTTAGTTCTTCAAGATAAAGTTATACAGTTTTTTTGGTTTTCATGATGAACATACTTCAGAAAACCTGTTACTTTAAGAGTCAAACCTGCTGGCTCTGCACATTTTAAAGAGGCAAGCATTAACAGCTGTTTAGTTAGAATTCTTTAACATATCGTGTCTCAATCATTGGGATGTTGACCTATGTTGATTTAGGCGAAAGCATAATCTATAGTGGATATTGTTTTTTAAAATATTTATAGAAACAGTATATGTGTCACAATATTTGTTTAAAATTCTTGGATATATTATGTATAATGAATCACATAAATACTTTCTAGAGCTGTAATAAAGAAAAGCCCCAAACAGCATATTAGCTATCACTTTTTTGTGAATAAATTTTTGAAAAATGCTTTAGATTAATATGTAGAAAGATGTAATGAGCATGAACTAGTATCTTTTTTAAAAGAAATAACTACATAAATGCAGAATAAACTTTGGTATATATTTAAAACATGGTACTGATGTTATTTAGGGGTTGAAGGTGGGGGTGGAATAATAGTAAATTGGTGTGTTTTTGATAGCTAAACTTAGATGACAAAGGGTTTTTTTTTTTAATTTAGTAAACTGTATTTTTTTTTACTTTATTACTGTTTCAATTTTTCTATTAGAAAATTGTTTTTGTTTATTTTTGTGACATAAAACATTCCAGTTATTTGAGTGTTTTGCTCTAAGTTTATATTTTATTATAAATAAGAGATGAATTGTTTGTTCAATATTTAGATTTTTTTACGCTTTGTGCATATTTTTAAGCTGGAAATTCAGAAACGAAATGCTTTATTTTCTGCACATATGAAAGAAAACCCGGGACCAGTTCTGAAATTATCTACCTGCTACCCAAAATGCTATATAATGATCTGGAACTCAAATTATCAGGCGTACTATGCTGTTTGTTTAGAATCTAAGCTTCACTACTATGACAAGCATTTGAAAAAATTAAAGAAACAATTATCCACACAGACAGAAAAAAAAAACAGCACAACTACTCGGAATGTTTTGAGAAATTCTTTTGAATGCACTATACGTTAAAGAGAGAACAAAAGAATTACTGTTTGTAATTCACTGTCTCTTTTGTTTAATTGCCTATTTTATCAGCATGAAATATGGAAAGGTAGATTAATAATAGACAGCTGATTTTGCTAGTGCTTGTTCAAAATATAAGACAACTGTTTTGTTTTCAACATGTTTTTGAACTTCCTCAGATTTAGATATTCATTATAATACAAAAAGTAACTTGACAGTTCTGTGTTGTTCCAAGTGCACACAGACGTTGAACATCAATCAAGATTCTCCTTGGGTGTGGATAAATGTCTTTTCTCCATTTGTACTATGCACTTGCCTGGTTGAAACTACAGATCCCAGGTGTATGATTCTGTCTGAGATTTGGTGGTAAGGATGCTGAACCCTCTCACCTCTCATTTGGCCTCCTGTGTGTGCATAGGAGCCTTCTGCACTTCACCAGCCCAGAGTCTATGTTGAGACTAAAACCATCTTTATCAGTTGGCCATCAGTAATTGTCCTTACAGTATGCATCTAAATTGTGATCTCTGACTGCATTTTTTGTCTTAAGTGTGAAATGCTTTATACTAATTACCCGCCTGCCATTCATCCTTTTGATTTGCATGCCTGAGGCTACCTTCAAGATATTAATGTTAGTCACCCAATGGAAAGCTATGCCTCCTCCACCATGGTGTACCGTTTCCCCTTCTTGTGTTTGTTTCTTTGTAGTATGAGGTAGGCTTTTTTACCTGACAGTGTGTACTGGCAACTCTTTGCCAGCCACCATGCTGGGCACCCAGACTTTTTGCCTGTCTTCACAGATGGCTCCAAGTCTGGCACATTGGTGGTGTCATCCATGGTCTGTTATGATGTCATTATTGCAGACCACATCCCACTGCAGTGTTTCACCTTCACTGCAGAATGGCTAAGCATCATCATTGTCAGTGTGTGATTTATACCAACTCACATAGCTTGCTACAGGCTTTGATCTAGGTGAGACCTCAGCCTCATCTTTTCTTTTCGATATCTTCCAACAGCTCCATCAAACAAGCAGCTATTCCATTCTGTTGGAGGCCCAGTCACAATGGTATCAGGGACAATGACTTGGCAGATGCTGCTCCCCCCCCCCCTATTTGGCCCTCTACTGATGGTTCTGTACTTGGATTTCTGGCATTTTCTATTTACCTCGATTGCAGTGGCAAAGAACTTAGTCAGAACCGATTAATTACAAGCTCTTTGAGATAAAACTTGTTGTCAAACTGTGGCAGTCATCTCTTTGCAGTAATCATAAGTAGGAAGTTATACTTGCATAGCTTTTTTTCTTTTTCAGGCAAATCATGAACTTACTTGCAAGTTTTGTGATTTTATCTACTAAACATATTTTAATTGAATGCATTGCTTTTAATCTTGAATGTTGCATATTTTAGCTCTCATCATTTACTGTCCAAACCCTTTACTCTCAGATACGTATTATCTGATCATTTTTTTTTTACCACATGTTTTTGCTTTTTTTTAAAGTTTCCTGGATATTTTAATTGCATTTCATTTTTTTCTTACATTTTTGTTTTACAATTATTACTTTTTTTCTTTACATGGGTTCTTTACACCCAATGTTGGCTTATTTGTTCTCAGTTTGTTTTCCTTTATCACAGGCTTTTAACTTTGGTTGTGGATTAATCATCTTTTACCTTCTCCTTTACCTTGTTTGGCTTATTATATCCTTAGTTACTGATGCAACATTAAACCCCAAAAAACCAAACAGCTTCTATATTATGTGAATGGAAAGCCACATTCAAAGTAAATAATTAACTTTGCAAATAAGTTTCTTTGTGAAAAATATTACTGGAAGTAAATTCAAGATCTCACTCAAATCTCTTTAAATATCTAATTTTTATCAATATTCATTTAATCTTTAAAAGAATTATAGATACTAAAACATTTAACTGTAACATTTGTTACTCATGATATTTACTTCATAAGAAGAAATACAACTGTTATAACAAATCATTCACTGATATAAATGTAATATTTGAAGTTTGTGTAATGATTTTTTTTCTATTTTCATCAGTTTGGGAGAAAAGATATTTAGGAAGAGTGTGACAGCGATATCTGCTGTTAGACATAACAGCTTCAATAACCCTTTAAATATTAAGCAAATATTGTTGAAAATGAGGATTTGTGTGAGACTACAATTTTTCTATGGTGATATTTTTCAATAAAAAGCTTATTTTCAAAATTAGTGAGCTTTGAATATTGCTTTCCATTCACATAACATGGAAGTGAGTTATTTTTTTGTAATATTGTGTATGTATATATACATACGTTTTTAACTGCTATCTCTTTGTACCATCATTGAAGTATCAACCTGTATGACATGTCACCATTTTATAAGTGACACTAATCTGTGGCATATATTGAGGATATTTCCCTTTCTCTTCAGCTGGTAGCATTTATTCATGAAATAGGTAGTATCCTATAAATAAATAATGAAATTATATTCACCTATTTAGAGGGCTTTATTAATAGTGATTGAATTTCTTTAGAATAAAATTTCACAGTTATTTTATTGGGAAATAAGTAATTGACTCCACCTTTACTTGAAGCTTGCTGGAATAGTTAAGACAATATTAAGAAATATATTTTATTGTAGCTTTTTGTTGTTTTTTTTGGCAAATTTTACATAAATTTCCAATATGTAAAATTTGCTATTTTATAAAATTCTAAAATTTGCTATAAGCAGTTTCAAAATGTAAGTTATGAAACTAAAAATTAATCTGGATCACATTTTGTGCATTTATAAATATTGCACATTTTTATATAATAGATACTTGAAATGCAAACAGAAATTTCACTATACTAGATCTTTAAAATTTTTGTTGTTAAATCTAGTTTCTTCTCAATCTATCTTTTATCTTTATCATTCAGTTATATATTTGCATCTTTTATCATCATGGGTTATGGAAAAGTAGATAAAATAGATGGCTGATTTTGCTAGTGCTTACTGATAACTGTTGTTAGTACTGATAAGAGCAGTGTGTGCAAGATGTGCTACAATGCTTGATCAGAAAAGAGTTAGATTTAACCATGAAAGCTTTATAATCATATTTGTAATTGATGTTTAATAGTTTATTATAAAATGTATCTATGATAAAAATGATGTTTGAAGTGGTCTTATATAATAGCATTGTATAAGAAAACTTCTGTTTCCAGATGCAGAGATTATGGACTAGTAGTAAGTTTTAATTCTATCTAGTACTTTTTCATTCAGAAACAAATTTAGTAAAGTTTTATTTTCATTTCATTTTAAATGGGAACAATAAAGTTATAATTATTTTAACTAAATATTTTAAGTTTCAGCAATCTGATACAATACTCTTAATTAATAAATAATAAATAAACTTGACATACTTGGTATTAACCTATAAATTACCATGACTCAAGACAATTTTTCCTCTAAAATTGAAATAGACTCTTAATTAAAATTAATCCTGCACTATATTTTAAAAGGAGTTTTTTTATAAATGTTTGCCACATTATGTAAACATTTAAAAATTTAGTTGTGTGTATATGTAAAGGAATAAAACTTTTAAATTGGCTTTTATTATATGAAAAAAAAAAATACCTCCTCAAGCAGCAGCTTGGCACAGAGGTCTGACAGGAGCCTGTCTGTTTATATGCCATAGTGGAAGGTCTGAGAGGGTGGCAGGACCTCAGCAGAAAGATGACACATACATCCATGCCTTACCCAGGACGAATAAATTGCTAAAAAAGAACTTTTGGTTGCTTTTCAATTGTCATGTTTAGTTATATGAGCAATTTATTATATTACTACTACTAATCACTATCAGTCAACTCACTGACATAAAAGCACATTCCTAAGAAAAATGCAAGATATATGCATGAACACAGATGAATATGTAGTGCTAGTTTCATCATTTTAATATTTGAATTATGGTGGTTCTCAGCTGTTTGGCGCTCTTAAGATTGATAATGAAGTATCAGTACTTGTATGTTGAGAGAAGTTAAAGTGATAAAATAAACTACACATGAATGATGGTTTAGCCCTTTTTGAAAAGATGTTCTTTGAATTTGGAATCAGCCTTCCAATTTCATCATGTTGTGTGACAGATATAGTTGATGTGGCTTGAAGTAACATGGAAAAAGAAGGCAAATTTGATAAAAGAAAAAAAAGTGAAACAAAAAAAAGTTAGATTATTCTTAGGCTCTGTAATTAACTCTTTTGCAGTAGCATCAGGTGATGAAAAACTTCTCTGGTGGGTAGCATATTTTAATATGTACATAATTCAGTAAGAGACCATGAGGCAATCATACTATTTATTTGTTGTAATATTATTAATTTTTATATATTAAACTGATTTTTTTCTTATGATTCAAACTCATAATTGAATGAGTTTTGTTATTTGTTAAAATCTTTATCATTTAATAATTAACCTGAGTTAATAATAATTGGAATGCTAATATTAAATATAAAACATAATTAGAAAGAGGAAGAAACTATTGGTGAAAGAAATCATAATGTATTTTTTTAATTGATAAATTTTTTAAGAATTTTTTGAATGAGATTAGATTTTCCTCATTTTTATATAGGGTATCTGAAAAATAATGATGGAGGTTTTGAGAGCCAATACATAGAAAAATCTTTCATGTAACGTTATTATTCTTCTCTCCTGCAGATAAGCAAATGCTTTGCGGGTCATTTGTTTAAAATTTTGTATAACTAACATGAATATGAATAAAGATTATTATTATTATTATTAGACATTCAAGAAAGTAATATTTTGATTGAAAGTATGTCTCAAATTGCTTTGAACATAATTTCCTTTTGTGCACCATTTGTGACCTTGCATATGCTCAATCAGTGTATCTCTTGCATATACCTTTCCTGATGGAAGGGCAGGGAAAGCCCAATTCTATGGCTGCCAAGGAGCCCTGATTTGACACCCTTAATTTTATCTTTTGTGACTTTGTAAATAATTGTTTACATGGACAAAATTTGAGATGAATCATTTGAAAGCCAGAATAAGAGAAGCGACTGAACAAGTAGCAAGAGATATGCTATAGTGTGTATGGAAGAAATGGAATAGTGATTGGACATAACAGGGTCATGAATAGTGTACATTATGTTCAAAATTATTTTAGGTATAATTTCAATTAGAATATTACTTTCTTAAATGTGTATATTATTTTTGTACATATTGCATCTTTTATAATATATATATAAGCTGGCTACTAGTGTTTATCGCTGATTAAAAGTTAATTTAGATTATTGTTATTTTACTCATGTAGGAAATTTATTTTCTTCTACAATGATTATTACATCATTTTTATAGCATTTTTACATGTTTCTCGAATCCACCAAGATATCTCCAACAAGATATCTATAAAAATAAATATTTTGCTATATATTAGAATTTTTGTAATAATTCATGTCTAATTTTTGATGTTTAATGTTAAACCTGTACAGGATGTGGCAGTAGGCATGAAGTCATATTGGTTCTATATCTTTGAAAATGTGGACATTAAACCACATATCAGCTGCTTTGGAGATTCCACAAAACATAAGATAGAGAAGAAATGGCTGATACGACTCTGTTAATAAATGGTATTAATCTTCATTGCAAAGTTAATGTGTGATTTATTTTCATAGCACAAAGCTCTAATATATTAAACTTTAATCCTTTGCCTAATGTATCAAAGATTGTAGATTTTGGTATATTCTCTCCTGCATAAAAAATCATGGCAAATTTTCAAAATGAATTCTTGTGGGATTCATGACCAAATGAATGTAACTATTAATGCTTCAATGGGAGTGTTATATTTGTGTGTGTGGGTGGAGGGTGATTAAAAATTTTAAAGCTATATATTGGCAATAGAAGAGAAAAATGTGGAAGACAAAAGGTTAAAATTAAGCTTTAGTATCAGTTCAAAAGTAGTTGTTAATTATTGTAAAGAAATTCAATAATAACTTGTTGCAAATGTATATAATTTAAAACAAATAAAGATTTAACAGTAAAAAAAAATGTATTTTGACATTAGTGGTATTGATCCTTTCAGAATTAAAATATTTCTGCTCTATATTCACATGTTAAATTACCATAAAGATCTGTTTCTTGGTAATCAGAATAGTTTGTGTATAAGCAATCTAATATAAATAAAAGGCTTGTCAGGGAACATGGACACTCCATAACTAGTGTGCAATGCATGTCTCTTCCATCACACGAAGATCTAATTCTTGGCACTTCTCCAG
Source organism: Ryuthela nishihirai (assembly GCA_038380435.1). Classification (NCBI taxonomy): domain Eukaryota; kingdom Metazoa; phylum Arthropoda; class Arachnida; order Araneae; family Heptathelidae; genus Ryuthela; species Ryuthela nishihirai. The sequence continues at coordinate 87,856,848 of JAWZYU010000001.1, read as the reverse complement.
TGCATGGGTGTTGGCAAAAGCATAATTACTGCACAAATTATCAAAAGAGAATTATCTCTTTTTAAAATAAAACTATTCATCTTTTTTGTCAAATATTTTATTTTCAGAGAATCCAGAATTAAATGATGATTAATTTGGCATATAACATGCCATAATTCATTCTATTAGTTATTTGGGGGAAAAAACGTTCAAAGTTAATTTATTTTTGGCTGATCAGGATGAAGAAATAGCAGGACCTCTAGATGCAAACCATTTTTTAGACAGGACCCTGGAAGGGTTGAATAGATTTTGGACTGTTCAACCCTTCCAGTTTTTGTACACAAGCTTCCTCTGTGCCACCCCATGTTGCAATAAAAATTCAGGTCCCCTACTTTTAATGGAATGCGATCTAAAACCTTGAATTATTTTGGTGTCTTGTATAAGAATGGAAAAATTAAAAATTTGCATTGATACTTTTGATAGATTGACCCAGACATTCCTGGAAAACTAAGATGTCTGTTCAAGCCTTCAAATGGAATTCTGAAAAGTCTCCAGATCATTTTCTTTAAATCTGGTCATTCTAGGTTAAGGGACCTGTTTATTTTCAGTTAGAAATTTTTGTGTTAAACCTTCAAGTTCTTATCTGTAATAGAACTTGATTTTGAAATCTGCAAACAGTATTTTCCCATTTTCATTTAGTTAACCATTTTGAATTCTATGTTTTTGCTTATTGAATTCATTGCCATCTTGTATCATGTTAAAGATTGATTGAACAACTTCAATTTATGTGCCATTTTCTCTACCTTCAAATGAGAAAGGGAAGACCAATGGGTTTGGAAAGCTTACTGTCCATGTGTGATAGGATATTAAGTCATGTGTATGTTAAAGAACACCTGGATGGTTTGATGGGAGCTTCCATCTGTCTCAACAATGTCTATTTCCTTTCTCAATTTTCTCTGAGCCTTTGCTCTCCTTGTGACCTGACCATTAGTGCAATAGCTGCATAAAAGTGGTACTCAGGGTAAAACAACACAAACCACTCTTAAATTAAACCTTTTCAAGCCTCAGTTTATAAATTAGATCTTTGCAACATCAAATCTTTTTTCATGATATATTGGTAATAAAATCTATATTTTTGCTAGTAGAGCTTCAGCAAATCTTCAGAGAACACGAGAACTATTTGAAGCATTTTATAGGTGAAATGATTAACTACCTTACAAATTAGAAATTTTCATATTCATTTATAGTAATGCACAGAAATCTGCACAGGTAATTTCACTATGAAGAAAAATTATTAACCAGAGGAGAGATAGGTGTCCTCTTCTGAGCATAATCCATTTTTTCAGTCACAGAAGATTCTCATGGTAATCGTGCTGAAGAAAAATGTGCCACATTAGTCCACAATAATTCTGCTGAAGAAAAATAAGACACATTAGTCCACAGTAATTATGCTGAAGAATGGCTCTGATGGATAGTCCTGATATTGTTTTTGTCATTCAGCTTTTATTTTCACATTATTTTGCAGCAATTGGAAGAAAATTTGCTTAGTAATAATAGGACCAAGGAGATGGATTCACTTGTGGACAGCATGCTAAGAATAGAAGTACAATTGTGTGAAAGAGAAAATGAAGCAAATGATACAACATGGAATTCACCAGGTTTTTTTCAGTGATTTTTTTTTCATTCACTTATTTTTCTTTGCATGATATATTTATCAATTATAGCATGAATATGCTATAGTGCTTCTTGAACACTTTTCTCATATTTATTGTATTTTAACACCATTCAAAATTTATCTACTGAAAACAATGAAAACCACCATTTAGCATAGAGACTATTGTAAGTGGAAATACAGCAGTTAATCCTAATACTGGAATTGTGTATCACAAGGTTGTAAATAAGGAGCATGATGTGACACCATTAGCAGTATGCTGGGCTCATGATATGAGGTTCTCAGGTTTATGCACCAACTTTGCCAATATTGAGATTTTCTGAAATTGCCAACATCATTCTGTCTGAAAAAGCTGACACCAATGGGCTTAATAGAATTAAGAATCTGGTTGACTGAACTGGAATTAAGAAATGTGTAATGAACAGTGTGTATTAAGAAGTGGTAGGGGATTTATAGAGCAGATTTTTTTACTTAAGCAGATTCTTGAGAAATGTTCAGAGTTTCATAAACCTATGGTTACTAACTTTGTAGATTTTAAAAAGGCTGTTGACTCTGTTGACCATTATAACTTATGGTTGATCATGAGATCATATGGCATACCAGACAAGTTAGTAGCATAATGAAATCTATAATAATACTGAGTCATGTGTGAGAGTTGGTAAGGCTTCTAACAATTGATTTAGCATTGCTTCTGGTGTTTGACAAGGGTGCAGTTTGTGTCGTCTCCTTGTTAGTTTGGTTATTATGTAATGCAAAATTCACTGCAAGGAAGAGATTTTGGTGTTAAATGGGCTGGAGATGCGAAAATTTCTGATTTAGGTTATTCTGATGATTTAGGTCTTTTGGCAAATGATGTAGAGAATGAGATGAACTCTTTCATTGGGATTGTTGATGAGACTGATAATAGAGTTGGTTTGGTGATAAACAGAGAGAAAACTAAAGTGATGAAAATTGGTCAGGCAGGCTGTGATTCAGTTAATCTGAATGGTTGCAGTCTTGAGCAGGTGTCGCAATTTAATTATCTTGGGAGCTATGTAACGGATACTAGTGATATGCGGCTTGAGATTAACAGACGAATAGGGATTGCTGCCAGGACTTTTAAGAATCTATGGAGAGTGTGGAGAAATAGGCGTATTCACCTAAAGACTAAAATTAGACTGTATAATAGTTTGGTTCTTTCTAGGGTTAGTTATGGTAGTAAAACTTGGACCATTTGTAAACAAGATAACAGGAAACTAGGTGCTTTTGATTCTAAATGCTTAGTCAGTATCTTGGTCATTAGGTGGTTCAACTTTGTAAGTAATGATGAAGTTAGGCAAAGGAGTGACAACCTCCTTTGAGCAGTATATTGTGCAGAGAGAGATGCCATTGGTTTGGCCGTGTTGCCTGTATGCATAACTAAAGAAATGGAACAATGTGCCTAATATATGAACAATAATATATGAATAATATGAACAATGTGCCTAAATACCTCAGAAAGGGGGGGAATCCTAGGATGTGGTGCACAGACAATGTCAAACAGGACCTTGTTAGAATGGGTGTACAGTGGCGAGATGCAGCAGATGTAGCTCAGGACAGATGTGTTTGGAGAACTAAATTGCATAATCTGGTTGGACCTCCATAGCCCATGGCTGCTTGAGGATGATGATGAAAGTAGTAATTTAGTAAACTGATAGAAAGACCCAAGAATCTTGATGATCCAGTTGGTAATGAGTAAGGCAGAATTCTTTTGAAAATTGACTTTTGAACTCTGGAAGGTAAAATTTCTTCTGCATATAACCCCATACTGTGTAGAAAGTATTTGCTGCTATTTCTAGAAATCAGTTATTTTTATCTACCTGGGTTATAATGGTGAGCTACAAGGTTTCTAAATTACACTAAATAGGTTCCCATATAATCATGGGATGCTTCTTTGATTGTACCCTTTCATAGCTACCCTTGTTAATAAAAACCTTAATTGGTAGTCAGTAGCCAGAGCAACTGATATGTTATCAGGAGGTCATCAGCTTATTCCCACCAGACTCAAAATATTTTACCACCAACTTATAAAATTATATGAGCTTAAGGATTTCTCCTCTCATTTTTTAAATATTTTCAGAGCTGAGTATACACAGAATTGTTGACTTGCCACTTTTTAATGAAAGATGGTTTAATATAGTCAAAACTTCTATAATATGATTACATCACAGTTACAATAGTATACACATGTAATTTAAATGTATATCACAGTTACATATTACCCATGTATTATGAGGCATTTTATTGTATAGGTACTTGCTTGGTGAATGATTCATATTTGACTGATGTATGATTAAAATTTTTTTTAAGTTTCGTACCCTTTATGTGCCATATTTTCTTATATATTGGATAATTATAACTACACTACCCAAAATTTAATCATTTATATGTAGATGTGTTATGGATAAATGATGCAATTTAAATGATGGTTGGGGTAGTTAATCCATTCCTTAGGTTTTAATTCTGGCCATTTTATGTATCAGCATATTCAGTGAACATTTGCTTAGTTCAGCTGCTTTTTCATGATGAATATACTCATCATACACAGTGAAATAGTTAATTGAACATATTTCTCAATATTATTTTCAACTAAAATGGAAGCAGTCACTCTTATTTTAATGTCAATATCAATTTTAGAGGAAAAATTGTGTTGAGCTGGGTGGGAAGAATAATTTTGACTGCAGGTAGGAAAGTACATATCATCAAATAAAGGAGATCTAAATTGGTGGCCAGAGCATGACATGTTATCAGGAAGTCATCCCTATTCAACAATTTTTTGCCTAAAAATGATATTAAATTAAGGGTGATTACTTGTATTCAGTTAATTGAACCATTAGTAACTTTTCAATTATATTAAGATAGTAGAAAGTTACCAAATGTAATTAATATAGCCTTAGAAACAAAATGCAACTTATTTGAATAACATTTGCTCTGAAGCTGTCTAGAAATGAATTGTTAGTTTTGTTTGTTATTAATATGTCAGAAAATTTAGAAGTTAAACTAAGAGTGTATATTGTAAATGTGGTGTATTTATGTAACAGTAGTGATATAATCTAATGCTCCTACTCTTGTGGTTATGGGAATAAAATCCATGCATTTCTATGATATGTGTATAATTTAGTCTTTATTGTTATTCATCTTGTCTATTACCTAATTGCTGTATTGTTATGAGTCAGTGAATGGTGAATTTTATAAATGGGAAGTCTTTAGTAAAATTATATATTTTAGGTGATATAGCAAACCCTGAAGAGGTTGAACCCTTGCATGAACCAAGATCATCTGCTGTCAATCAACTGGGTTTATGGTGTTCACAAAAGATATTCACCTTGAAATTTTTGAAGAGGAGATTACCTATTATTGTATGGCTACCACAGTACAGCCTGGATGATTTGAAGGGTGATGTGGTTGCAGGTGTAACTGTTGCTCTTACTGTAATACCACAAGGTTTAGCACTTGCTCAATTGGCTAAACTTCCACCTCAAGTAAGATCCAGTGTTTATATATTCAATTAATACAAAATTTTAATTTTGAAACTTAGTTATGTTTTTGTTGCTTGTATTATTACAAATTTGTTTGTTTAGTCATAAATTTTTATGTGCATATATAATCCTCATGAAGCCATAGTCTGCATAGATCAAACCAGACTTTACAGGTAAGTCTTCAAATGCATCTGTACTGAGAAACAGCTATTGCATTAGGCCACCACAGTCTAAGAAATTTGAGTAAACTTGGGATTATAAGTACAATAAATATTGATTACATAATTGTATTATTTGGCAAAATTGATTCCTTAAAATCAGAGCAATTGCTATAATTGCAATACTATGTGAATAGCCTTAACTGATCTAATGGTCTAACTGAGGTAGTGGTCAGCAATGACTCCAATCTTCATAAGATATGCTCTTTTATGAGAAGACCTATATAAATTAGGAGTTATTTCTAGTATCCTTATCCACCACATATGTTTAAAAAAAACTTTCTGTACTAACTTAACCTGCAACTAACTTAAATACCAATCAGTTTTGTTTGGAATGCGTAAAAATTGTAGGAATGACACCATTAAAAATAAGAAACAGAGTTTCTAGGTTACTTTCTTCCTTTATATAGATAACATTAATTATGTTATTACTATTATTATAATTGATTATTATATCATTGCTACATCACAGTAGTGATTTATCACTATTTCTTATCCTGAGCTCATGGTAATAATTTAAAGATAATGTGATAGCTTATAGACAGTTTCTTCTGTTTTATAATTCCAAGACAAGTAGATTAAATTTAGTACATCAATATTGCAAAAATGACTAAAAGGCTTCAACATTTTTAACACTTATCTGTATGATTTTGTTAATGAAAGTGGATTAACTCCAAAAGATTATTCATCAAATAGTTCTTCATAATTGTTTAGTTGAACACATTGGTACCTAGCTATAATAGAATTGTGTTTAGTTCTATGTTAAATATAGTTTCATCATCATCATCATCGTCGTCGTCGTCGCCGTCGTCGTCATTATCAAGCAGCCATGGGCTATGGAGGTCCAACCAGACCGTTCAATTTAGTTCTCCAAGCAAGTCTGTCCTGAGCTACATCTACTGCATCTGGCCACTGCACACCAATTCTAACAAGATCCTGTTTGACATTGTCTGCCCACTGCATCCTAGGTCTCCCCTTCCTTCTGAGGCCTCTAGGCACACTGTTCATAACCCTATTCGCAAATCTATAATTATCCATACGGGCAACATGGCCAAACCAGCAGAGTCTCTCTCTGCACAATATGCTACTTAAAGGAGGTTGCAGACTCCTTTGCCTAACCTCAGCTTTAGTTTTACAAGTTTAGTAGTACAAAGTTACTTAGTTACAAAGTTACTTAGTTTAGTAGTACAAAGTTGAACCACCTAATACCCAAGATACTACATAAGCATCTAGAATCAAAAGCATCTAGTTTCCTGTTATCTTGTTTACAAAGTGTCCAAGTTTCACTACCATAACTAACCCTAGAAAGAACCAAACTATTATACAGTCGAATTTTAGTCTTTAGGTGTATACGCCTATTTCTCCACAATCTCCATAGATTCTTAAAAGTCCTGGCAGCAATCCCTATTCATCTGTTAATCTCATGCCGCACATCACCAGTATCTGTTACATAGCTCCCAAGATAATTAAACTGTGACACCTGCTCAAGATTGCGACCATTCAGATGAACTGAATCACAACCTGTCTGACCAATTTTCATCACTTTAGTTTTCTCTCTGTTTATAACCAAACCTACTATATTACCAGTCTCATCAACAGCTCAAATGAAAGAGTTCATCTCATCAACATCATTTGCCAAAAGGACTAAATCATCAGCATAATCTAAATCAGAAATTTTCGTATCTCCAGCCCATTTAAGGCCAAAATCTTTCCCTTGAAGTGAATTTCGCATAACATAATCAATAACCAAACTAAAGAGAATATGAGACAAAATGCACCCTTGTCGAACACCAAAAGTAATGCTAAACCAATTGCTACAAGACTTACCAACTCTCACACATGACTCAGTGTTATTATAGAGAGCTTTCATTATGTTAACTAACTTGTCTGGTATACCATATGATCTCACAATCAACCACAAATTATGACGATCAACAGAGTTGAAAGCCTTTTTGAAATCAACAAAGCTAGCAACCAAAGGTTTCTGAAACTCTAAACATTTCTCAAGAATCTGCCTAAGTGAAAATATCTGATCCACACATCCCCTACCACTTCTGAATCCACATTGCTCATCACGCAATTGCCTGTCAACCAGATTCTTAATTCTATTAAGCACAATCATGGAAAGAACTTTACCTGGAACAGAGAGTAGGCTGATACCCCTATAGTTATCACAAGAACTGCGATCACCTTTTTTGAAAATAGGGATAATAATAGCTCTGGTAAAATCTTTAGGAACCATGCCTTTATCATAAAAGTTATTCAAAATTTCAGTCATCCAAGTGGTAACCGAAACATTCCCAGCTCTGAGCATTACTGTAGTAATTTCATCTACCCCTTGGGATTTATGAAGTTTAAGTTTAGAAATAGCCAAAATAACTTCAAGTTAGAATAGCTAACTAATTTTTTACTGCTGAGATCTCACCTTTCTCAGAGATCTGATCTATGGCATATTATAATAACAGGCTCCTATCAAATGTCTGTGATAAGCAGCTGCTTGAGGATTAAAAAGAAAATCTAATCACTAAATTCAAAATTGTCAAATAGTTTTAGAAATGCTTTTTCTATGTGTTACAGTTGTGGTTGCTGTCTCATTTACTCATTTTTGACATAAAGAAGGAAATATCTTTGCAGTCATGGAATTGCAAGTAGAAGAATGGTGGTTTGTTTTAAGGCTAAAATGTTTACTTAAAGTTTTTGTTCAATGAACAAAATATGTAATTGAAATTTTTATTAATCACTTTTGATTTTCATGTCCATATATTTTGGTTAATTATTGTGATTATTTCAGAGGTTACAGATGCATTGAAACTGCATTTGTAACTTATGAAGATAGTTGCAGTATGTTTACCATGTTGGGTGACTCTGGTTTGGGCAAATAATTAAACTCATGGGGATAAAAATAGTTTTAAATTTCATAGTTTCAAAAGTACACCCAAGTATTCTTTTTTTTGCCCATCTTCCTGTTGCTTTTTGCTCATCCTTTGTCAGTTTGTGAGTATGTCAAAGCAATTGTTTCGCAATATCTTTAGAATGCAAAGGACAATGATTTGTGTGTCAGATGAAAACTAGTGATGCAGGAAGTGCCATAGGCTACAAAAATTGACTATTTTAATAGTAATTTAATTTAATAATTCTTAATATGTAATTAATATTTTAAGAATTTACTACTTTCTTCCCCCATGAAAAAGGGAAGTATGAAGGCAATTATTCTGTTTTATCTCTGAAAAACCAATGCCAAAAGTAACAAGCTATATGTCAAATGAAAGCTTGTGACATGTAAAACATAAAAATATTGATCCCTTCTAAAAAAGGAGAATTTGAATTTTTTGAATTTGTTGCTATATCTCTGGAATGTGAGTGCATAAATATAACCCCCCCCCCCTGATTTCTTTCTTGAAAAAGGAATGTGAAATTAATTTCTCTACTATATCATCCAAATACAAGGGCTTACAGTTATATGTTAGCTGTCAAATGAAAGCTCATATGATGACCATCATAGACTACTTTGAATTGTGGCATCCACAATTCCTCCATCTACCAGAAGGGACAAAAATTTAGGGGAGGGTTGATCTTAACAAGTTATATTTCAAATTAAATCTAGTGGCATCTCCATTGTCATGGGCTATCTCAAACACAACTCATAAAAGGGGGAAGAAAAATGTGGTCAATGTTTGAGTCATATATCAAATGAAAGTTTCTGAAGGTAGGTGTTCTTAGTGACAAAGAAAATCATCATCATCATCATCATCAAGCAGCCATGGGCTACGGAGGTCCAACCAGACTGTGCAATTTAGTTCTCCAAGCAAGTCTATCCTGAGCTACATCTACTGCATCTGGCCACTGCACACCAATTCTAACAAGGTACTGTTTGGCATTGTCTGCCCACCGCATCCTAGGTCTCCCCTTCTTTCTGAGGCCCTTAGGCACACTGTTCATAACCCTATTCACCAATCTATAATTATTCATACGGGCAACATGGCCAAACCAACGGAGTCTCTCTGCACAATATGCTGCTTAAAGGAGGTTGCAAACTCCTTTGCCTAACCTCATCATTAGTTACAAAGTTGAACCACCTAATGCCCAAGATACTGCGTAAACATCTGGAATCAAAAGCATCTAGTTTCCTGTTATCTTGTTTATATGAGTAAAAAAAAAAATACTTTTCTCCATATATGCCCCCTGAAAAGTTGAAAATAAAACTAAAACATATTGATGGTACAATCAGTCACTGAATTTGTATTCACTTCAAGGGAAAATAGGGTGCCAATTTGCCTACTCAACAAGATTGCCAGCAGCCCTATCTTCCTTTGATGTGAATACAAATCCAGTGACTGACTGCACCATTAATAAGTTTAGGTTTCTACTTTTCAAGGCATATATAGGAAATTGGAAGATATGTATTTTTTTTATTAATTAATTAATGTTTTTGTCAATTGTTTGTTGCATTTTGTTGACTAAATATCAATATTGTATTCTATAATTATAATGAGAGACTGAAGAAAACAAGGACTAATTTATATGAAGAATCTATAAATACAGATGAATACACTGACAGTGAATATATATTCTTTGTGCCTTTAAAATGAAGGTGTTGAAGACTTATTATCATCTTGTTTGGATATGGTATGTAGAGAGAGAGAGATTTAAAATGTGATAATATAATGAAACTCTATACATTATTCTCAGTCATTTCTGTTTCTATTCAGCAAGTAATTTTGTAATTATTAGTTACTCAGACAAGTAATAACCAATGTTATAGTTGCTGGAAATCCTGTTTAGTTCAGTTACACAATATTGGTTCATTTGTCACAAGGCAAGAAGCATGTTATAAATATAACATTCTATAATAAAAAACAGTAGTTTATATTAAGAACTGATTGTCTTCCATGGTGATGAGTGGCAAAAAAAATGATTGGGTCTGAGATCACCACAATATTCTTACGATCTTGGAACTTGCCTTAACAAGTTGCAAAGCTCATACTGATTTTAACTCAACTATAGGAGAGCAACTAGCATTAGTTTCTCCACCATGTGATTTATTTTCATTGAAAGAACAAACAACATATATGACTAAGTAGTAAAGAATCACAGGATATGTCCTGTAGACATGGAACTCGTGCAATTATTTTTTTCAGCTTATTATTTCAAGATATATGACATTTGCTACAAAGATGGAAATGTATTCTTTTGAATTATTTTTACTTTTTTTTCTTTTGAACTCATAATGCACATGAAATTGTCCTTAACTGTGTGCCAAATTCAATTTTGTTTATCTAATTTATGTGTAATCAGATTTTACATACAGTTGTTAAAACAAATGTTACATACATTTTTCCTGCAGGTAACTTCACATTACATAAGCCAGTACTGAAAGAGGCTTGACTGTAATACCTAATCTTATTTCCGTTTTTTAGTTTTTAATGATTTTATTTTGCTTACAGTTTGGCTTATACACAGCATTCATGGGATGCTTCATGTACACTATATTTGGAAGTTGTAAAGATCTCACCATTGGCCCAACAGCTATCATGTCACTAATGACAGCTGAACAAGTAGCTAATGGGTACATTACCTATTGTGTTCTACTTACATTTCTTTCGGGTTGCATCCAGCTTGCAATGGGTATTCTTAATTTAGGTAAGTTTAAAAAATAATAGATGTATTTTAAAATAAACTAGCAATAACAAATGGTTATTAATTGTATCATCTTGCAATAGTAATGTTAACAAAATATATAAGTTCAACTGTTGCAAGAAAAACTCATTAAGTGTTAACCTTCCAGGATCCATGTCAATTATACATATTGACAGAATCCCAAATGAGAGGCAGAAGACTGCTATATCAGTAAATATTTAGCGGAAATTTTTTTTCGTTGTTTTCGTTTCACTGACATATGGAATATGAACCCGCATCTCTCCAGAAACATGCCAGAATTTTTTCCACTAAATATTTATTGATTTAGCAATGCCAAAAGAGCGACAGGTAACACTGTGATTATCATCTATATCAGTTTTTAGGACAATACATAAAACTTCGATTTTAAAAAATTTGAAATTGCTGTTTAAAAATTTTCTTATGTAAGTCTTATAAAAATGCATAATGCAGACTTGAAAAATAATATTTTTTCCATGTGATGAATATTTTTTTAAGATGGGATATAAATAATTTGTTAAAGCCATTTGAATGCCATTTTTTAAACTCGATACATTGCAAAACCTATTTTCTTGTTTCTGTTTTTCTACAATGAAGCAACCTCCTGATTTAAGCCCACAAATTTGATTTGAACTATTATAAACTCATTTTTTCTAAAAGTTTCAAAATTTTCTCAGAAATTAACCAAAAACAGCTATTTTTAAAATCAGAGGATTTTGGAAGCAATTGTGAAGTCTGTTCCTCAATTTTTTATCCTTTATTCTGCCTTAAAACTGTTTCAGTATGCTTAGAATTATTTTTATCATCCAGCATTCAATGGTATTCTCCTGCTACTGAAACCAAAACCATAAGTAAACATAGCTTGTTTGTGCAAAACCATTTGTAAATTAGGTCACAGCCCAGCAAGATGCAGATGGCAGCAATTAGTAACTAGTGTCTACACTCATGCATGATGTGCTGCATGTAGCATCATCAACATTGGATAACTTTTGAATTCAGTTAGTATTTTATTTGTACTTTTATAATTAAATCTTTATTATTATTTCTATATATATTATTATTTTATTTCCATAGATATATTTGTATCAATCTTTTGGAGTTTATGTTATATCACGAGTTATGATGATGGCTGGCTTACAACTTGTTTTTACTTCTATCAGTTTATTTTTTTATTTCCATATAATTTTATATGTCATTATCGATCTTTCAGAGTTCCGATACATTGCTGGTTATGAAAATTGCTGGCTTACAATGTTTTGCTATGGGTATTATTTTTAATATTGCATTAAGTTATATGCTATTTTTTATTGCTTTATTTTTCAGCCATCTTTTATTATTTCCTGATAATGAATGTGATCTTAGATATGGAGACAAAAAGCCTTGGGACAGAAATCAGTCCTCCAATGGATGGGAGGGCAATTTCGTCAAAGGTGTTTACCCCCATAACTAAGCATAGCTTGTTTGTGCAGAACTGCTGATGCAAAACATTTCTTACAGTAGCAATTAATGTTTTAAAGATTTCTTTGTATGTAATGTTTTCAAGATGGTTTATGATGCTACTGTAATCAATCCCCCTCAGAAAAATTTTATTTTTAAACAATTATTAGAGTTTACATTGAAGTTTTAAAATAGTTTGTACCCCTTCCCCCTTTTAATATCTTGGGTGTGCCACTCTGAAGATACTGATTTTTTTTTAGCCTTGGTGCTTCAACTTTTTGGCACTTTGCCAAGATCCCCAAAATGCGACACCCAAATAAAAAAATGTATAATTTTCAGTAAAAATAGAGCCAAGAAATTGTTTGTCCATTTCCTAAATGGGACAGAAATCCTCATGATTGTGAGCATTTCAGATCATCTTGTATAAAACTGGGCAATGTTTTAAAATATACCATCATAAAAAAGAAATAAAGATATAAAAGTCATGTTTCATGTAAATATTATATTATTCAGGAAGAAATTGCTTTTTAATTAATTATAATGTAACTATTCTTTTTTCATCAGGTTTTTCTAAAATTAAACCACAATTACATAATCAGATCTAAAAACACAATTAAAAAGACCTTGCTCAGAAAAATAATTAAAATAAATTAAAGTTGTTTGTCATTGAACAATAAAATTTTGAAGTTTATCCTTCAAACTATTTGTGTATTAAAATGTTTCTTGGAGCAAACTCAGAAACTTTTCAGACAAGGGCAGCTCTCCATCTTCAATGAAGTGATACTATGTGACGACATTAGGGTGGTTAAGAACTTTTTTCCACATGTCACAAAGGATGATTCAAGTGTCTTGGTTGCAGGTGGGGTTGGACAAGGTCATTATTCCAATAGCCTTGTGGACGATGGTTCTGTAGTAAGTGGATGCACATGCTAGCAGTGTGGCGTGCTCCCTGTCTATGGTAGCTTTGTGTTGAATTGGCAGCAGCATTCATTAGTTTGTTTTAGCTGGTGTCTGTTTGATGCTCTGTGAACTTCTCCTGTAGAGAATGTATGGTTTTTCTGATAAACTAAACAATTTGATTATCCAGCAAATATAGGGGAAATCTGTATACTCATGATTTTTGAAGGAGGCTAAATTTGTCTCTGTCCCTTTTTATAATTATCTTCAGATTTAGAGCTAGGCTGAAAACAATTAATTTTTTGGCTTTGAGTAATTTGTGGACTGATTTGCACAGGACAGGAATGTAGCATATGGATCCCCCAAACATTAATTAATACTGTGCATTCACTTTGGATTGATTTTTGATCCCCCAAAGGTGTGAAAGGTTGCTTGGAGAGTCAGTGATTGGGAGGAGAACTGAATCTGGTCTGTTGTTGTTTCTATACTTACTGATTAGCTTTCTATTGTTTTCAGGTGGTAGCCATGGGACACAGCAATGGATTGAATATTTTGACAACCATAGACTGGAAGCATGCCACACTACTAGCATGTGCATCCACTTACTACAGAACTACCATTCACGAGGCTATTGAAATAATTACTTTGTCCATCCCCAAGCAGCCCGAAACGTCACCATATAGTGTCACTTCACTGAAGATGGAGAATTGAGGGTGGAAAGCTTGCTTTGAAAAGCTTCTCAGTTTTCTCCTAAAAACTTTTTAATATTCAAATAGTTTGAAGGATAAACTTCAAACTTTTGTTGCTCAATGACAGAGAACTTAATTATTTTAATCTGATCTGTTTTTTCACTGTGAAAAAGTCTTATTAAAATTAATACTTTTGTTTATTTTTATAAAATTCAGAATTAAATTCTGTTTAATTTGGTATATAACGACCTATTTCTTTTGATTGGTTATTTGTTAAAAAAAATTGTGAAATTGCTTGTTTGTTTGGCTTAGCACAGTTGGTGAAAAGCCTGAACTTTTCCCAAAGTATAGTACTAAGAAAAAAAGTGGCAAAAAGAGTAATTTTCTTGTTTCAAGTAAAAATTTATTTTTCTGTTATTCAGAAATAAATAGCTCTTCTCTTCATGTACATTATAATAATTTCTGTCTATTAATTTTTTCTTAAATAAATTTTCATTTGTATTACCAGATGCATTTTTTTTTTTACTACATGACTCTAAATATCCATATTTAAATGAAACTAGTCATCTGTTTTGTTAAGTATTTTATTTTCAGAAAATCCAGAATTAAATGCTAATTAATTATGGCATATAACATGCCATAATTCCTTTTATTAGTTCTTGGGCAAAAAAATTCTGAAGTTAATTTTTTTGGCTGAGTATAGTGAAAAAATATCTTGACCTCTGGTTGTAAATCAGTTTTGCAGGCTGGACCCTGTAAGAGTTAAAGGCCCACAGCAAAATAAGAGTATTAAATGATTTTGGAGAAAATAAAAACTAAACCCACAAATGAATACTGCTGATTCTATGAAAATGTACAAGCAACATATAAATTTAACACAATGGACTAAATAAGAAGTTTTTACAATGTTTTGAATATGCTAATTTCTCCAGTTGAAACTACATTTGCTTTCCATTCTCCAAAGAAACTGAAAAAAATGCAAACAAATTCTTAATACCAAAACTTCTAAGTAGTGATTTGTATTTCACGATAGTTTAAATTGAGATTGATAGATATTTAGCGAAGAAATCATGAAAATTCTACTAAATAAACCAATTTATTTTTTAAATATGATTAGTATAATCTTTGTCCGTTATTCTCCAACAACTACATTTCTGACTCCTATAATCTGTACAAAACAACTGGATGTTCTAAGATTATTATATAAGAATATTAGAGTGACCTCTTTATAATGCTGCTATATGTGCTTTCTCTCCTTCACCCTGGGGCGGGAGTGGCTCAGTCGGTAGCGCGCCAGGCTCGTAATCTGTAGTTCCCAGGTTCGAGTCCCAGCTGGGTCAGCGTTGAGATTTATCTCCGCAAAATTCCCCGCCCTGCCCACGGTCAGTAGGGGACACCGATGGGCTTGGAAAGGCCGCCGTCCGTCGGATGGGACGTTAAGCCGTGGCCCCGTGTGCGGGAGAGACATACCCTGTGCACGTTAAAGAACACGCTGGATGGCCTTGACGGGAGACTACCATCTGTCTCCCAACAGCTGTTCCAGTGGGTCCCCTCCCCCAACCTTCTCTGAGCCTTCGGGGTCCATGTGACCTGGCCATTTAGCCCTTGGTGTGCAAAAAAGTGCCGCTCAGAGGTAAAGCAACCCAACCCAAATCTCCTTCACCCATTTGCTTCACATAGACTTTGAACATTCTTGATGTGTAGAATGCCTGGAAACTATGTGATGTATTTATAGGAATGACATTGTTCATTCAATGACTAAAAGGTGTTTCAATTTTAGCATATTTAATTTGCACTGGGAATATGATATATTTTTAATTTAGGATTAATATTGCAACAAAAGCATGTTTTTTATAATTATGGAACAAAATTTTCCTATGCAGTATTTTTCTGTGTGCATGCTTTATTTATTATTAATATCTTTGGCATTTAAATTCTTTTCTAAGAAAAATATGTAATAGAAACTGAGCAAGGAAAAAAAAACAAAAAGCTTCTAAAATATTTATAAAGTATGATACTAAAGAGAGTAGTTTAATGAATGTAACCTCTTTTGGGAAAAGAATTTTTGTTAAAGCCAGTATTTAGGAATATTCATATATATATATTACAGGGTGACCAGAATAAGACAGAACACAATCTAACTTATATGATTTATTAAAAAAATAAATAGTTTTTAGCTTAACAGATTGTCAAATTACCGCATGTTACAAGAGGTATTGAAAATGTTGTCCATTGACAACTAAACATGCATGATTAAAAACATCTGAAAAAATTATTGCTGATGCAACAGGAATCGAACCTGCAACTCTCTAGATACATGCCAGAGCGCTCTAACCATTCAACCAAGAATCAGGCAACAAAGAAGTCAGAATAAGACCTATAAATCTTTCACTGAGATGTGACGGAGCTTGCACCATCTATACTTCAGGAGAGGCAACTTTTCCAATTGTTGCTAATAATTTAGATGTTAATGAGGAGGCCAATCACTCAAGTGTTTTATTATTAAAAATCCATCTGTAGTAAATTCATAGATTACCTGCCGAAATAGACTTCAACAATTGCTAAAAACATCTGAAAAAAAAAAAAAAATTCATTAACTTCTAAATCATTAGCAACAATTGGAAAAGTTGTCTCTCCAGAAGTATAGATGGTGCAAGCTCCATCACATCTCAGTAGAAGATTTATAGGTCTTATTCTGGAAGTTTTTTTTGTTGCTTGATGCATGATGGTTTAATGGTTAGAGCACTCTGCCATGTATCTAGAGAGCTGCAGGTTCGATTCCCTCTGTGCCAGCAATAATTTTTTTCAGATGTTTTTAACAATTGTTGAAATCTATTTCTACAGGTAATATGTGAATTTGCTATAGATACAAACATGCATGAACTTTTTTTTTGCATGGTAAGCTGATACTTTTTTCAAACTGTAGAAGAAATTCTTTGAATAGCATTACTGATGTTAATTTTCAATGGCTGAGGATGATTATTGTAGATAATTTCCTTCAAGAATCCCCATAAACAAAATTCACAAGGAATCAAATCAGGTAATCTGGGTAGCCACAGTCCTTTGGAGATCAATCTGTCATTAAAACATTCATGTAAATAGCCCAATATCTCAGCCATGTGAGCAGTTGCTCCATCTTATTGAAAATTACCTAGTGTCAGCTCCTCATCATTCAGATGCTGAATAAATTCTTCAATGATCAGGTTGATGTAGCACTGTAAAAAGATGGTTTGTTTCAAAAACATTGATCCAATAATGCAACTTCTCAAAATTGCAATCAAATACCAATTTTTTATTAATGTAGAATTTAATGAATTGTATGAGGTTTCTTGACTGATCGATATCAATTGTTCTGTGAATTCATGTATAATGAAGGAAACCTTTCTTCATCAATAAAAGAAAAGCTAGATTTCTAAATTCAGCTGTCATAGCCTTTTAAACAATGACAAAAAAGTAGTACACTTTTTGAAGTTAGAAGAAAATAACTGATGAATATGTTAATCTATTAAGTTTCAAAGATAAGAAATGGAGAGCTTTTCTGCACAACTTTCTGCTGACATTCAATCACATAGCCAAGTGACAAGCAGATGTTTTTGGATTGTCTACTTGATTCACAAATTAGCTCCTACTTTTTATTTGTTACAGCTCTTCTGGCATAATTGCATTGTGGATGCTTTATAACTTATAATAACTTATAACCAAGGCTTAACATCCAATCCTAATTTAAAATAATCTTTCTTAATCTTTCACTGAGGAAAAATGTGATATTTATAAATGGAAAAAAATTTCCAGGTTTTTCAAATTTTTACCCCTTTTTTAAAAATATTATGAAAGCTGTGAAAAATAAAAAAAATTCTCCATAAATATTGCTTATTTAAAAAAATTCTAATTGAACACTAATAAAAACATTACTGCCTAATTGATGCATTATAAATTGGACATTGTAAAAAATAATTTAGCTATCAAACAGCTGTTGCTACAGAAGCCTAACAGGAGTCTATCAGTATAATATGCCATAGAGGAGATATGTGATGAAGTGAAGACCTCGGTAGAAAATACTGCAAAGGAACCATCTATTCCTTATATAGAGCTCAAACTTTAGTCCCTTTGATCAGTAGCCAAGCAGCTAACCACTCAGCCACCACAGTAAATATGAAAAACCATGACCGAAGTTTTCAACTGGATTTCTCTAAACTGGAAGTATTACTTCAAATGAAGGTTGAAAAGTCAAATTGTGTTCAGTAAGCCAGTTCAAATGCATTAGCTGCTTAATCTTCATTTCAAGTATTTTGGATATTGCATTGATGGATATTGCATAGGAGGCAATATAGCTCTGATAATGAAGTAATGATTGACATTAGTGACCACCTCAGGAATATTTTGGTTTTTAGAATGTAATAACAACTAAAGATTATAATAATTAAATTTGATACAATTATAGCTGTGCTTGTAATTTATTTTATCTATGAAGTATTAATGTTGTGTTGCATACATTTTCAGTTAAAGAACATTTAACTTTAATATTGTAGTGTCCAATTTTAGAAGGTTTTAATTAGACAGTGTTTAGTGAGTTATTTTTAGAATTGTAATTCTACACTAATTTTAAGCATTTTTATATGTAAAAGAAATTTTTAATCACCTCAAACTCTTTTTCCAGGATTTCTCATTACATTCATTTCTTCTCCAGTAATAAGTGGCTTCACATCAGCAGCTGCAATTACCATTGCCACCACACAGTTGGGAGTAAATATATTTAGTATTTTTTAATTTTTGTTTAAAGTAAAAATCTATTGTTGCAACTAAATAATGGCTAGGATCAGTAGATTAGGTTTACATTATATTACCAAGTGTTCAGATACTTTCATATTATGAGAATGGAAAGTCACATACAAAACTCTCTAAATTTGAAATAAGCCTTTTGTGGGAAAATATCACTGGAAATAAGCTTGAAAATTCACTCAGATATCTTAAATCCCAATTTTTAACAATATTGGCTTAATATTGGAAGAGCTGTTGAAGCTAGGACATTTAACAACAGACAATGATGTTAACTCTTGTGCTGAATACTTTTTTTTAGAATTAAGAAAAACTGAAGCATTACACAAACTTTTAAAATTACATTTATTTTAGTAAATGATTTGTTATAACAATTATATGTTTTAATTATAGTTTGTGGTAAATTCTTATGAGTAGCAATACCTGCTGTTAAACTGTCTAGCTTCAATAACTTTTTAAATATTACATGCAAGTTGTTGAAAATATAGATTTTGAAAGTAATTGACATTGTATTTCAATTACATTGTCAAGTTTGACATCGTCTGTTGAAAGATTTGAATGGATCTTCAAAGTTGGGGAACTTTGATGACACTATCTCTGTAATATGCTGCTGGGTCTTCTTTATATTGTTATGAATTAAATGGATGAAACTGAGTGTGAGTTCAAGTAAATAGTATATAACAATTATAATTCTGAAGCAATGTAATTTATTACAAATGTATGGATGAAATCATTTATACAGGGTGATTCAAAACTCTTGGGCCGAACTTTAAGGGGTGATAGAACACACCTAAACAAGTACTTTTCATCATACAATGCATGGTCGGAACTCAAGCGGTGAAGTGCTAGAGGGCGCTTTCCAGTGAACACTTATAAGTCTGGTTTTCGCACTCATTGTCATTTCTACTGTGGATTACAGAACGGATGGATTGTTTCACAAATCAGGAGAAGACAGACATGCATTTCACATACGGAGCTGTGGACAGGAATGTGAGGGAAGCCCAAATCTGATCATAAAACCTTTCAGTGATTGCACCGGTATCTGTGCAAAAGGGCTCCTTTGTCAATGGCTTGCAGGATACAGGGCGTGCAAGGAGTGTAAGGACACCACATGTTACAGAGGAAATTCACAGAGAAAAAATGTAGAGTTGGAGATCGTCCTGAATGTAGCACACGAGCAATTTCCCATGCCATAAGTGTGCCCCAATCGATAGTGTGGCGAGTTGTACGAGACGAACGATTACACCCCTACCATGCACAGAGGGTACATGCCTTGACACCTGCAGATTATTGGCCTCATGTGGATTTTGCACAGTGGTTCCTGCAGCAGACTGTAGTGCAACCGGGCTTTGATGCACATGTCTTATTCACTGACAAATACACCTTTACACATGAGGGAGTTTTTAATACCCACTATTCACATGTGTGGGCCGCCAGTAATCCGCACACCATACATCCATATTCGTACCAGCAGTGTTTCTCCATAAATGTTTGGGCTGGAATCCTCCATGACCATTTGATTGGCCCATACCTTCTGCCAGCCCAACTGAAAGGGAGAACGTACCTTGTATTTTTACAAGAAGTCTTGCCAGAATTACTGAACCCTGTTCCAGCACACATTCAAACACGTATGTGGTTCCAACATGATGGAGCACCACCCCATTTCAGCGTGAATGTGCGGAACGCCTTGGATGCAACGTTTCCAGGATGATGGATTGGTCGGGGTGGTCGCATCGCTTGGCCACCACAATTGCCTGATCTCTCATGTCTGGACTTTTTCCTATGGTGCCATATGAAAAGCCTCATCTACAATAGCCCCATCGATTCCAATGAGGACCTAGTTGCCAGGATTTCTATTGCCGCTGTATGAGAAATGCCTGGTGTTTTCGCCCATGTATGCCGATCACTACGTCGAAGGTGTGAAGCCTGCATTAATGTTGGCGGTCACTCTTTTGAGCAGTTTCTGTAATTTGTTCAATAAAATTCTGTACTTTCTGTTCTGTAATTTCTGCAATTGTTTCAAACCTCTTCTGTCATTCTTGTATTTCTTCATTTCGTGACACAGTAACTGCTAACCCCTAGTGCTTCACTGCCTGAGTTCTGACCATGCATTGTATGACGAAAAGTGCTTAGGTGTGTTCTATCACCCCTTAAAGTTTGGCTCAAGAGTTTTGAATCACCTTGTATAAACTAAATTCAACCAGTGTTTGTCATACATGTGAACAAATCTGCAATCTATTGAGAATAACCTTCACAAATCTTACAAACAACTAAATGTAATTATATACCAAGTGATGAACTTTTCTTACAGAAAAGTTAAGACCAGCTCTGTCTACTTGACTAACATATTACCTCTTCATTTTGATTGCTATGTCTCTTGTATTGCTTCCAGCATAAACACCTACACAGACAATCACAGTACCACTTCAACATAAACAATCCTTTGTCTTTTCTTACTAGTTTTACTAACAAAATTCTACACTAATCAACTCTTTTAACATCCCATGCACTCACCACATAAAACATCTCTTTGGAATTTCTTATCATGTAAAAACTAAGACTAACTATGTTTCCTTTTGCACTCCAATTGCGCTTTTATAACACAACTTTTATTCCTTATTCTTTCAGTTAGTTTCTTCAATGTTGTTGATTATGTAATTCTCACACTGAAGCATATGCGAGCGTTCATGACATGTTTATCATAAATTCATTGTAGCAAGTTCATCTGTCATAACAATATATACTTAGGTGGATCATTTAATTCATGGTCTGTCACTGCAACAATTAGCAGATTTTCATACAAATTAATACATGATATGTGGCAACACAGTATCTCTTCAAGGGCATGGAGCAGTGTATGCAAGTTGAAACATATTGTGATACACTCTCAAATAACAGCAGAATGGTATGTTGTCACTCACTGTTGATTTCTTGCTTTTGAAAGGTGTTTGTTTGTGTGTGTGTGTTTTTGCAGACTATGGCTGATTTGGAAACAGCAGCAGTATGTAATATTAACTCATAATAAAGAGCCACTTTAGCGTCGATTTAAATTTTAGACGAAAAATTGTCTTGAGCCGGGTGGGATACGAACCCACGACCTCCTGATAACATGTCAGGTGCTCTGGACCACTGAGCTACCGGCCGTCGATCAAGATCTCCTCTAAACAAGCGCTATGAACATTCCTTTATGTTTCATATAGGCGCTATTCTGGCAATATTATTTAGCCACAAGCGGCATTTATATTAGCCAATAGATGGAAGCATGTATGACAAGTATGCAGATAATAAATATATTTATATATTTATACATGGTATTTTAAACAAGTAAATTGGAAAAGTCTTATTACAAAAAAAAGTTTAGTTATTATCTCTTTTAGAAATAATAAGAAAAACAATTGCAGGATAATGTAAATTATATATATTTTGGATTCAAAAGAGGTACTTTATATGTTGTGAAAATATTTTTGAAATGGTTTCATTGGAAAAGGCTAGCTTGAAGTATTAAAATTTAAGTTATAATACAGTGACTAGTTTTTATTTACCATTAATATCAAATATGTTTTAGGGAATATTTGGGCTGAAGTATAGTTCTGATGGATTCATTGAAGATGTAACTAATTTTGTTTCTCATATACAACATTTGGAAAAGTAAGTTTTATTTTTAATAATTTTCAAAATGTTTAGTTAAAATATAAATGTAACTGTACATATAATTCAATAGTAAAGAATCACAGGATGTGTCTCGTAGATATGGAACTCATGAATTAAAAATCTGGAACGTTTATATGTCACATCAACTGAAGAAAAAAAACATTAGTTGATGATGGTGTAGTGGTTAGCATAACTGACATGTTTACAGGAGATGTGGGTTTGAATCCCACATATGGCAAAACCAATTTTTTTCAGCTTATTATTTCATATGTACATATATACACTTTTATAGTTTTTATTGAATTTATAAGTAATGGCCACCAAGAGATCTATGCTTTTACTCATATACAATGTTAAAGAATTTTTTATTAAATTTCGAAAATGTTTAATTTTCTTTATATATTATCATGTTAAGTATTTTTCAGATTTATTTTAGCTATATAAGAACATTATGTAAAACAATATAGAGGTAAAGATTGCAGAATAAATTTTACAATCTTCATTTGTAGTTTCACATAAAACTGTATAAGTATATTTTTTTGTGTGTATAGCATTGTTCACTAACATTTAATTCATGCAAAATACTAACTGGTAAAATCTAAATATTACTATTAACAGCATTTCTTCAAACAGAAACATCAAGATTACCGGTTACAGTGATAAAATGTTTAAACATTTTTTAAGCATAATATCTGTATTTAGCTTAAAAATATGTAGATTTCAAAAAGGAAAAAGTGCATATTGCAAAAGGAAAAAAAAAGTAAACATTTTTTAGTTGAGAAATAATCAGCAAGTAAAAAAATTGAAACTTAACGTGATTTTTTTCTGCATTAATATAAAATACATATTTTTTTCCAAATTACAAAGATAATTTATATACCAATGTTTTCCATTATTAGAGCCTTATGTGAATGCAGATATCTGCATTTAAAAGTGCTTTGCTAGTAAAAGATTGATGTTAATGTGGATAGCTGATAAAACTGTGGGTAAAAAATTGATATTAGCATGGATAGTGGTTAAAATCTGTAGGAATATGGACAAACATTAATGCATTATTGATGACTGATGTAGTAAAAAACAAACTGCTTTATTTAATAAAAAACTGAAGTGAAACTTGAATTATGATTTTCTTTAAAAAAAATGCGCTGGATAAAGCCACAATTAAAAAACTTATATGAAAGGAGCAATCTTTTTGCTGACAAAACAAATATAAGCTAAAAAAATTACTTGAGTGTTGCATACGAAACTGGAATTTAATCTATGAAAATTTCAATCATGTAGATCACAGTGTATACATAGTGAAATGTAGAGTGGAGGTACTGAGTAATAAAAAGGAGTCTTCCCACACTCACAGGCTAGTTGCATTTAAAAGTGCAAAATTTACTCAAAAGAATTTGTAAAATTAAATTCTAGTAAATTTTTATCTAATATTTGATAAGGCGTATTTTTCTGAAACACAGGCTTTTTTTTTTTATCACAGTGCATTTTTTAGTTAACCCTTCCAGTGTCCATGTCATCTGTATACATTTGTAGAATCCGAAATGAGGAGCCAAGGATGTATGTATCCATTTTTAGTACAACAAAAAAAAATCGATTTAAAAAAAAAAATTGGCGTTGTAATTTATATATATATTTATATCTTATGCATATATATATATAATTCAGGCTTGAAAAATAATATTTCGTTTTTTAATTTCATGCATATTTTATTAAACTAAAATATAATTAATTTTATAAAGCCATCTGATTGCCATTTCTTAGAAGCACTAAATGGTATTGCCAATTTGCTTGTTAATGTTCCTATTTGCTGAAGCAACCTTCTGATTTAAGCTCACAAGTTTGATTTGAACTATTATCAACAAATTTTTCCTTAAATTTTCGAAAATCTCCTAAAAAATTAACAAACAGACTGCTATTTTTAAAAATGGTAGATTTTGGAAGTAATTACAAAGTATGTACCACCATTTTTTTTCCGTTTCATACTCTTTTCTGTCATAAACCTATTTCAGTATTTCCAAGTTATTTTTATTATTTTTCCTAGCATTCTAGGCATCTTTCCCACTCTTAAAACTTAAACTGGAAGTAAACACATCCTTCTTTGAAATTCTGGTTGCAGCTGCATTTAATTAGTTATGCTTCACTGAGGCAAACAACAGGCAGATGGCTGACATATGCTATCTCCATTCTGTGTGCTATATAGTGTTTTGGTCCTGCATATTGGATACCCTTTGTAAAGTTAGTATTTACTTTTTATATTTAAACCTTAGTTTCATTTCAGTAAATTTATTTTCCATAGTTATGCTACATTGTATGGCCGGTCTACAACTTATTGCTGTGGATATTTTAACATCGCAATTAGGCTTATGTTAATTTTTATTTTATTATTTATTATTATTTTCCAATAAAACTTTGATCTGGTATCATTTCTGAAAGTAAATGAGGTCTTGGATATGGAAGCAAATTCATTTCTGTAGATTTATTTCCGTTAGTTAGCAATCTTTTGATTGGCTGATTTATCGATCTTTCTGAGTATGTCAGATCGGAGGCTGGCTTAAAAGTTGTTGCGGATATTTTATTTAACATCCCATTAGGTTATATGTATTTTTTTATTATTATTATTTCTTGTTTTTTTAGTACAAAACTTTGAGCTTGTAACAGTTTACAGAAAATGAATATCTTGGATATGGAAGCAAAATAGACTTCCTTGCTATGGAAATCAGCAATCATGTGGGAGGGCAATTTTGGGAAGGGCTGGTGCTTTGGTGCACAAACCTTTCTTCACTTACCTACACCTTTCTGCAGCTGTCTGTGCATCACTTAAGCATTGCAAAACATAATAGTATAGCACATACTGCTGCTCAGTTTTCAGATTAGCCATAACCTGCAAAAATCTCACAAACACACAAACAAATACCTTATCAAAGTGAGAACAACAGACTGATTGCATACTGTTCTGCTGTTACTTGCAACTGCCTCACAGTGTGCTTCAACATGCACACACTGCTTTGTGATTTTAAAGAATTGCTGTTTTACCACAAATCATACAATAACTCATATGAAAGGCGGCTAAATGCTGGCGATGGCAACTCACCAGACAACCTTCTACTAGTAAGAGGCAACATCAGGATTCTAGCCTCCTCAATACAACCCTCTACTCTAAGGATGGATCATTTAATTTGTTCACTGCCATCACCAACAATTAGCAGCTTTTCATACCAGTTAATATTTGATATGGGGTAATACAGCAATCTTTCAAGAACGTGGAGCAGTGTGTGCAAGTTCAAACATGCTTCCTACACAGGTAGATTAAATGATCCACCTGTGTAGTAAGAGGCCATAGGTGCATAATAGCTCCTCAGACTCAAAATAAAAGTTTTTCTTTATAGTGTACAATATTGTTTATTTTAGTGTTTTATTGTTATTACATTAAAATAAACAGTATTGCCCTATTGAATTTTGCACACACTGCTCCATTAAATTACAGGTCTTATATAGATACATTCATCTGTTTAATGGCATTCCTAATGCACCACATTGGTTATTATATGATATGGTCCTCTATGTCCATCGTCATCTAAACATTTGGATTTAATGGACTTTTGGCATTAACAGACACCCCTTCCCCCTATTTGTTCAGTAAATCAAGGGATCACCAATTAACAAAAGTGATACAGAAGGAAGAAATTGTAGGTTGTTTGATATATATATTGACATTATACATAGATAATGCATGTAAAATGATACTACATTGTGTTTGGCATACCACATTTAATCAAGCTTTCTGCAAATAATTATTTAAATTTATTTTCACACAAATAATCGAAGCTGTGTTGGACAAATCTGCATTGGAGTAGGATTTTCTCTAATAAGAATGCATATTCAGTTTGGTTTTATACTTGTTTCAGCATGCATTATTGAGAGGAAAACAAGTGAGTTATTCTGAGATGTTATTTCATATTGCATCCTTTTTTTTAATTTGTTTATTATTCTTTGACCTTAGTACAAGTAATTTTTATCATTACAGGTGACTCACAAAGCTTAAAGCTTATCTGCAAGATATGGAATAATTGCATTTATAATTTGTCACAACAGTATGATTAGCATTTGATTGTCATTGATGTTACATTAATATTGTTTGACATATGAGTGTAGTATTGACATTTATAATATTTAACGAAGAAATTAATGACATTGACAGAGAACATCGATAGTAAAATAAAATTTATAATTCAAAAGCGAATTTTGTGGTATATGTACTATACATATATATATATTATTTCATGTTTATAGTGTTTCTTGTTTAACATTAATCTGTTTTATGCTATAGAAAACCTTCCTATCTAGTGGATCCTCTTCCCCAACCTTCTCTGAGCCCTTAGGATAATTGTGACCTGCACATGTAGCCCATTTTATGCAGTAAAGTGCTTTTCAGAGGTGATATTTCCCAAAACTCGCTGCTCTCACTCAGTAGGGAATAGTAATGTGCTTGGAAAGGCTGCCATCTGTCAGTTGGGGACATTATGCCATGACCCTGTGTGTGAAAGAGTCATACCCTGTGCACATTAAAGAATGTTCTGGGAGGCTATCATTGTCTCCTAGCAGCTGTCCAGTGGGCCCCTTTCTTTCCCCATCCTCTGAGCTATTGAGGGTATTTGTGTACTAGGCCATTTAGCCTGTTGAGTGCAAAAAAAAAGCACTGCTCAGAGGTTAAACAATGCAACCCAAGTGACATTTCCTCCCATTAGGCTGTGCAAAACTGTTTCCAGATTTATCTGCGCTCTCAGCTGATACCATAATAACCTTATGTGATGAAAAATTTCTTCAATGACCATTTCATGATAAGCTGCCACAAAAAAAAATAATTTTGAGCAATCTCTGGGCACAAGTTTGACACCATTGGTCTAAAGCAAACTAGTCATTACTGGAATGAACATTTTTAGGATAATTCACCAACGACATAACATCTACCAAATGTACTCATGTACAAAATGGGAAATCTTTAAAAAAAAAATAGATTCTCTGCAAGTTAGGTCTGGAAATCAACAACTTTATTTCAAAATAACCTAAAATTCTCTGTCATTGAGCAATAATATAATATGCAATATATATATATAATATAATAAATAATTTTATTGCTCAATGACAGAGAATTTTAAATTATTTTTGATTAATTTTTGAGCAAGAAGGTCCTTTTAATTGTGTATCATCTTTATTGTTTACTTTCATGATGTTGTAGATCATTTATGATAATTCTTCAAGTGTGGATAAATACTCATCATCAGCTGCATGTAGGCATAAACATGAGTTAAATATTTTTCCGAAAGACAAACCAATGGCATAAACAGTATTTTATTTACTTGTAGACAGTAGTCAGGAGAATCAGTTTGGTCAGAAATGTTCATTAAATCATTTAAAATATGTTTCATTAATGATGCCATGGATGGTTTCAAATACATCATTTTTGAAACAACAAATCTGATGCTGATATCAGGGCTGATGATTCACAAATGACACTGATATCTACAAAGATATCTTGCTCTTATGGAAGAATTTGATTAACTATTTTGGAATCAGATAATGGATTCAGATTTTGAAGGCTTGTGTGACTAACTTTTCCTTGTTTAATATTTGAATACTTATTTACAAGTTTAATGAATCTTTAAATAACTTACAATTATTTTGAAAATTAATAGGTGTTAATAGGACTCACGCATGGCTATCATTGTGTAAAGTTATTTGTGTCAACTTATCTGTAGGTCATGTGGTTTTTACTCATTTTAAGGGTTGGCTTGTTTTCAAATGGCTTTTACATTACAATTTCAAAAGGCTTTAACACAAGCATATAATGGTATTATTGGCATATAACAGTAGAGAAGGTAGGATTTCTGTTAATCTTAATATAGATTATTAAAACAAAGGGAAAAGGCATGGTTAAAGTGATATATATTCCCACTAGAATGTAGTATCCAAAAGTACAGAAAAGTTTGTTAAAATGCATGAAAATGTTTCATGACATGTTGAACATTTTGCTTTCTAATTATTGTAAATATCACTTGTTGCCCTAGCAACCATTGGCTGTTCTGTTCTTACATCATTTCACTTAAGTCTACCATTGTATATCCTGATTGCATATATTTTACCAATTTTACAGATTTTTTAATTATACAATATATTAATTGAAACACTGCTATTAATAAACCTAAACAGCTAACATAAGGTTTAATTTTCAGTAAGTTGAACTATGGCACCACATCTCTTGATGAAAATATGTCAAATGCTCTGATAATCAAGCTTATAATGTCATCCACTGTGAACTAACTGCAGCAAAAATCAAGCAAGAATCATTTGACAAAATCAGCAGTTTCCATTTTATTATACCAATTTGAGTGGTATATTGGCATTGTAATGAAAACTGGCCATCAGTTTATAAGACTTTCTATAATATAATTTTTCCATATCTTATTACCTTAGAAATGATTATGCACAGAAAATATAATAAATATATTAGAAGAGAACTGTTTAGTCTAGCTAAGTCTGTATATAAATGTCATCACAGCAACTGTTCTATCCACTGTGACAGTGGTTTGGCGAGATGTTCATGGTGCATATAAATGCCTTCACAGCAGCAGTAAATTTGCATGATAACAGTCTGCTTCTTGACTGCCTGGAGATCTACCGACCTTCCGGGGTCTAGGTCAGCCCTTGTGGCTCGACCCTTACTCCCCCATAGTAAGGAAGCACTACTGTTTTATGAGAACAGAATAGTGCTATATAGGATATAGTATGTCACTATATGAAATATTTTGAACACTTTTATTATTACTGCTTGCTCAGTCAGTAGCATGCCAGGATTGTAATCTGTAGTTCCCAGGTTTGAATCCCAGCTGGGTCAGCATTGAGATTTATCTCCACAGAATTCTTTGCCAATAGGGCTTGGAAAGGCTGCCAGCCATCAGATGGGACATTAAGTCATGGCTCCATTTGCGAGAGAGCCATAACCTGTGCACATTAAAGAACACACTGGATGGCCTTGATAGGAGGCTACCATCTGTCTCCCAACAGCTGTTCTAGTGGGTCCCTCCCCTAACCTTCTCTGAGCCTTTGGGGTCCATGTGACTTGGCCATTTAGCCCATGGTGTGCAAAAAAGTGCTGCTGAGAGGTAAAACAACCTAACTGCTGTGACTCTTTGGGATGTTTAATATTGTTAGTCATCGAATGATGTCATTAATGCTAAAGATTTTTAGAACAATCTCCATAGAAGCACATTATCAAAACTGTCATGTATCCCCTGCATAACAGTTTTGCCAATAATGCAGTTTTAGTAAGCCCAAATGTTATTAGAGACTATTCACATTAAGTTAGGCTACAAGCTCACCAATAAAGGAGACAGTTCCAATAGCATTTTGTTAAGATTTACGCTGAAATGACAACTTATCATACATACCACACCTATCCATAAACCTGTCCTATTCTGCCACAATAATGCAGTCAGCCAAAACCCTTTGTGGCTATAAATAGGTCAGATACCTACCTGCTGTATAGCATACCTGCAACTGTTATGATGGGTAAACATGGCGGCCTGAATGAGTTCAATTATGGGCAGATAACACTGGGCAAACACAAAAAGGCTATGAAATGAAAATAACCAATCTTTACTAATTTTGAGGTGCTGAACACGAAAATGACAATAAAATTTCTCGATTGGCTCTTGTTTAGGAGAAAGAGAGATGATCATGTATAAACAACTCAGTTCCGCATTGAGTACATAGGTAACCATTTCGCAATAATGTATTTTAAACTCCAGATTGCAACACATTGCGTTGAATTGTATCAGCCCACCACACACACAACCCCTGGAGGTATTGCATCATTTTCTGATGCAATGTAGTTGAGTCATGCCATCGCTGCTTTACAATTGCGGACAAAAGATGATGCAATCGTTAGTTGTAAGCAATGTCTAATAGGGTGAGCAAGTCTTTTGAGTGACTCCCATTTACCCCTGAGTCATAAGTACAACACAAGTGATCCTTGCAATTTTAATCCAGCAGTAGTGATGCCTCGTAATTGTGTTAATAGTGCAGATACATTTGTGGGGAGGTGATGTTTGCAAGCCTGAAAAGGGCCATCACACCAATGGTGAAAGCGGCGTATTAGTTTTATTTTGGATGCGAGATTGGGGACCAAAACAAGGCCTGGGCCCCAACATATGCTGCAGTTTGTGTGCAAGAAATCTTCCAAAGTGAAAGGTGAAAAGTTGTGTTGCCATTTGCTGTTCCTGTGGTTTGAAGAGTGCCAGAAATCATGCAAATGACTGGTACTTCTGCATTGTTCCACCTGTTTCTGGTGACATCACAAAGGAAAAGAAGTGGACAATAGCATACCCAAATATACAATCTGCTCTCCAACAAGTCCCACATGGCAAAGGCCTTCCTGTTCCTGAACCTCCAAAAGAATTTTCCATCTATTCAGAAGATGAGGAGGGAGGCGAACTAACGTTGGGTTCTCCACAGCCTTCGGTGTCTAATGATGATCCATATGTCTGCCATGGTGCATCATATGCGCCACACATTCTCACTGAAGAAGAAATGAACTATCTTGTTTGTCATCTGGAACTGTCCAAGGCCAAAGCAGAGTACTTGAATCAAGACTTAAACAATGAAATCTTCTCAAGGAAAATGCCCGAGTGACTTCATTTCGAACTTGTCTTGAACAGTTTGTGCCTTACTTCAGAAAGGAAGATGACTTTGTGTTCTGCCCTGATGTAGATGGCCTGATGAATGCCCTCGGAATCAAACTTGACCCTGAAGAATGGCTACTATTCATAGACACCTCAAAATTGCGACTCAAGGCGGTGTTGCTGCATAATGGAAATTGACTTCCATCCATTCCAGTCGGACACGCTGTCTACATGAAATAAACCTACGACAACCTGAAACAGCTGTTGAACTGTCCTCAATACAGCAAGTATGACTGGCATCTCTGTTGTGACTTGAAGGTAGTGGCTCTGTTAATGGGTCTGCAGCTGGGATATATGAAGTACTGCTGTTTCTTATGTGAATGAGACAGCCGATCAAAGACTTTGCACTCCTTAAAGAGAAACTGGCCTCAGAGGTAATCTCTGAAGGTCAGAGAGAAGAATGTGGAACATCCAGCACTGGCAGAAAGCTCAAAATCCTGCTACCATCCTTACACATCAAACTTGGTGTGATGAAAAACTTCGTAAGAGCCATGGAGCAGACTGCATCAGCTTTCAAGTACTTGAACAACAAATTCCCTTGACTCAGCTAAATGAAAATTAAAGAGAGGATTTTTGTGGGTCCTTAGATCTGCAAGCTGTTCAGAGACCTGATGTTCAACAACCTGCTTCAGGGTGACTAGAAAAAGGCTTGGGACGCATTTTGTCTGGTATCAACTAAATTCCTCAGGAATGTCAGAGCAGACAACTACAGGAAACTGGTTAAGGACATGTTGTATCTGTATCACAAACTTGACTGCAGTATGTCCTTAAAGATCCACTTTCTCCATTCTCACTTAGATTTCTTTCCCGACAACTGCGGCATGGATAGTGATGAGCACGGTGAATGTTTTCACCAGGACATTGCAATGATAGAGAAACGATACCAGGGAAACTGGTCCACTTCAATGTTGGATGACTACTGTTGAATGCTCACCAGAGATGATCCTGAGCAGCTGTACAATTGATGGGCAAAGTGATGTCGGAAGTAGAATTGGAGTTTTACTAATACGTGTCATATGTACGCATTACCCTATTATATATAATATATAAAAAACTAATGGGGATTTCTCGGAAATCATAGCCAATTTTGCATTTTCATTGTGATATTCGTGCTCAGCACATTGAAATCTTTAAGAAATGACTACTTTTATCTCAGAAGCATGATTTTTATGAAAATTTGTTGGCCAGTGTAATTGGTTTAGAGGAAGATGGGATGTTCCATATCTGTGACTGCAGAATATCTGGGATTTCTGCATGCAACTGTCACACATATGTACCAGGACTACATCAAAATTTACAGCCACTGGAAAAAATAAGGCCATTGATGTTTAAGGTGAGCACTGCCTCTTCCATATCAACATCAGAATGGAGGGCCACAATGAAGATGATAAATGTTGGCATTCAGCAACGGGGCACCTGCGAAGGTTTGTGCAAAGACCATTCAGTGTATGATGGCATGACTGGACTATGGCAGCTGTTACCCACATTGATTTCACATTAAATTAGGGGAAATGAGAAAAGTAATATGTTAGCAGTGATACTTATTGATTTTTGAACTAGTTCAATGACATGTGTACACATTTGCATATTAAGCATAATTAAATATTAAATGTTGCTTTAAATTGGTTTTTGCCATATTCTTTACTGCGATGTCAATTCTTTTCAACATTTTCTTATAGTTTTTGGAATATGACTATGGGTCTGCTCAGCGTAATATTTCTGTTGACATTAAGTGTAAGTATATTTTAAATTATAGTATATAGTATTACTTTTTGTTAATGAAATTTCTCAGTTAATCATACAGTTAATGAATTCTCTCAATTTAATTAATATACTCTGATCTTATGCTGCATTCTGAGTTACTTATGTAATTTCAAAGTTATTTATGTAGGGAAATGCATATTGAGTCAAATGTTGTTAGGATGTTGAAGATTTACTCTTTATAAGTGGCATACTCTAGGGTGGGGGGTGCTGTAGTGGACTCTGGGGGAGCAAACATTCTGTTATCTATAATTAAATATTTCTATTGATTCCTCTTCACCTGTGAATGTAAGTGAATCCACCTATCTGTGGAATGTTACACCCATGTTTGTTGTGTGTCAGGCGTGATGTGTGTCTTTGATGTTAGGAGTAAATGTCCACTGCACTATGTAGAAAACAACACATATTTTTCTGTTTTCATTCATACACACCTATATATACACTATGGAAATGCACTTGATTCTGTGGGCCTTAGCAACTACTCTACTCTCAGTGGCTTAATTCATCCACTTGAAGACTTTCTACCATCAGTTAGCATAAATAGAATACTGCTTTGTTTTGACATGCATTTACTTAATGAGGGGGAAATATGCACCTTTCTAGTACCAAAATCACTTGATTGATCTCAGAACTTAGTGAGAGGATATTCTAATCCTTGCCTATATACTCTGGTTCTCCATAAAACTAAACCCTGTTCCTTTAGGGTTTTTGAGAAAGAGCTACATCACTTTTGATATGCTGAATGATTATGAACTCCTTACTTTCTCAGTTGCTCGTTTTCTGATTAATTTATTTTTGCCACCCTTCTTTGTTTCTTTTAGTGATTTACACCTTAACCCTTCCAACTTTAGATTTATAAGATTAGGAAAATTTACTGGAACTAAATCCAGGTAAAAATTATTGATGATGAAAGTTTCACCTTTGTTGCTTTCAGGAAATAGTTTTGTATTTTTCTAAACATCAATCATTTAATTTTAAAGAAGTTCTGAAATTTTATTTAACTGAAAAGATAATTATGTTTAGTGGATTAGAAGAAATGAATAAAATTTTTAAAAAAGTTCCTTCTGTGAGAAGTGTAAATGCTTTGATATTAAATTCCATGCTTGAATGAAAAAAATTAGATATTTAGAAGATACTTAACATTTACTGTTATTACTTAACATATCGTACTGAAGAATTATGAGTTGCTAATGCAAAGGCATCTCAAAAGTGGTAGTATGGTTCTATAGGTTGCAATCTCCATACCTGCCTAACACATATGTATTTCAAGATGCTTTGAATAGATTTACTCTATCTCGCTTCATAAATCCATTTTGATATTCTTTTTATTCCCTTTGCCAAAGCAAAGCTCTCCAAGAACCTGAAAGTCACTGTGTATATATATATGTAAAGGAAATTAAGTGAGGTGTATTGATCTGCAGCCCATTGGTAATAATTTTGTTAGAACACTAATACACTATTGTTAAGTGTTAAGTTTATTTTGTATATCACTATTTTTGTAATTTTTTTATTGCAATGTGCACTGTATATGAAGTATTTCACTTCAGTATTTCAGGGAAATAAGATTTGGTTCTTGGATGCCTCAATCAATAGGCAAGATTTTAGAAGCATTGTGGTGGACTATTGCTACAGGTAAATTTTCTTTACAATTAATTTCAGTGCATAAAAATTATCTCTTACTAATGACTTCTGAAAGTTGTCTTCAGAGTCCCATTCATTATTAAGTATGATGCCGAAGAAATCACAAATTAGACTTGATAAGTTCAATTCAAGTTCAGTTCAACCCTACTTCAATTAAAACTGCATGTAGATATCAATAACTGCATCAAGTTCCATATTCATTGATAATAAAATGCATGATGAGAATTTCTTTGTGGCAGTCATGCTTGCATAAATATCTTGGTCTGAATTTATGACAATTTTATTTCATAGTATCATTTAGTAGATTATATTTTTATCTTACTTACTTTGTACTTACCAAAAATTTTATGTATTGCCATTCATCTGGAGAGGAGATGTATGTAAAAAGAGTAATCATATTCATTTCATCAAAATAATTAAACTGTTTTTGGAATTAAGTGATTAATGAAATTTTTTTGTCTGGGAAATATGTGTTGTTTTATCTGCCAGCAAATAAAGTATGTTGCTATGTATAAATGCTTTTGCATAAGATAGCTTTGTTACAAAAAGAAATGAACTTTTTTTGTATAAGGATTATGTTATTCATCAGCCTCAAAAGCCTTGATATTTGCAAAGCTGTATTACTTCATATCCACAGCAATCCATTGGTTTATTTTCAAGCCACTATCTTCGCTGTTAGTTAAATATTTTGCTAAACAGTGGATATAGAAAAATTGTCTTGAACTAGGTGAGATCCAAACACACAACCTGTTGAAAGCATGTCAGGTGCTCTGTTATCAGGAAGTGGTGGATTTGGATCCCACCTGGCTCAAGACAATTTTTCCTCTATACCCATAATTTATGGAGGGCATTCAAAAAGTTCTTGATTCATGTCTGTAGATTGCATTCATTCCTCCAAAATTAATGAGTTTGATTTGTTTAAAAGCTTGTTTATACTTGTTACTACTTGTTAAAAACAAAGGCCATATCATCATTTCTCTCTTTGCTGGCTGTGCATAAAGTTCAGTCTGAAAAATCAGTCTTTTGTTGCTATGGAGCTTGTTAAAGATGGAGAAAGATTTTACATTTTCATGAGAATGCATCTTGGAGACTATAAGAAAAAAAAATTAATGCCGATTTATCACAAGTATATTGGGATCATGCCTGTTCACTTGGCACCATTACAGGATGGATGCACAAATTCAGAGGACTGAAGGAGGCTGCAAATGACAGAACCATTGCTGCTGTTTGTAAACTCATTAAAGAAAACCCACATTTCACACTCAGGTAATAAGTTTAGATATCAGTGTATCAATTGGCAGTGTGGAAACAATTATTTATCATCGTTTAAAGTTCCAAAAGAGCTGTGCTAACTGGGTACCCCATGAATTGACAGAACAACGAAAAAGGGCTAATGTTGACTCTTGTAAGGAGATGCTGGCAGTATTTGAACTTAGTGGCTCGCAAACGGTTAACAGACATTTTCACAGGTGATAAGACATTTTATTACTATACTCCCAGAAAGATCGACAACTATGTTTTGGTTGCAGAAGATGAACCACTTCCGAAATCCTCAGACAAGACTTTCATTCATAGAAGAGAATTTTCAGAATTTTTTTTAATTCCCAAGGAGTGCTAGTTGAGGACATCCTACCTGAAAAAAAAGTCTATAAATGACCCAATACTACCAACATTGTTTTGCCCAAAATGGTTAAGGAGATGAAGGAGCAGTTCTAACAACAGGCATGTCAAGGGTTCTCTTTCATGATAACGTTCACAAAACCCACCATGAAATGGCCTATCTTGAACAGGGGGGAAAAAAATCAAACAGCTACCCCATCCTACATATTCATCCAATCTTGCACCATGCGAATTTTGGTTGTTTTCAAAAATTAAAAGGGAATTTGCTGGGAAGCCTTTTTCTAGGATGCAAGACCTTGCAAAATGCATTCATTCAGAGTTGTGGAATATTCCCCAACAGCAGTACCACCAAGCATTCCAGAATTGGCATAGACATCTGCTACTTTGCATAGATGCTGGAGAAGAGTACTTTGAAGGACAGTAAAAGTTTTGTTGAGGTATATGCAGTGGTTTTGTTTTGCAGATGCATAAACAAAACTTACACAGCTAGTAATTACAGAGCTAGTAATCATTTGTTTTCAAACTGAACATGTTTCATAAATATTCTTAAAAAAAAGTGAACATACCCACTTTTAAAACCTTACTGTTTATGTCAAAATTTCCCATCAAATGTTAAACTTGCAGAACATAATTACACAAAGACTTTATTAATAATGGAAAGACTGATGCTCTGGAATTCATAAAATTATTTGGTCATCTTTCTTCAAAATAGAAATAATTATGCTTCTCCCAAAATCCTTAAGAACAACACATTTATATAAAAAAATATTGACACTTCATTCAGCTATGTGACAACAAAATCATCCTCAACTCTCAGCATTTCAGCAGTAATTTCATCTACATTTGATGACTTCTCTAACTTTAAAATTTGAGATCACTAGAGCAATTGGTTTTTTCTATTGCAGATTGCAATACAGGGTTAACATTAAGCCAGATTTTGTTGTGTTGTAAACAATAAAAAAAACTTTTATCATAATTGAGAACAGCATTAAAATAAATGATCTATCTCTCTAGCCATGGCAGAATTCTCACTTCAGTTTTCCATCTTTATCTTTCAGTACTTAGGGTTTGACAAGCTGAATGTAAAAATCATTCACCTAGTGTATTTTATATAGCACAAAATATCTACTGAAAATATATTTTTAATATTTTCAATGACATAAATATGTTAGTTTTATTAGAACTAATAACATTTATGTCATACTAACATAGTTGCTTAAATAGATGTATGTAATAAAAAGAAGATATGAAAGGCTGAAAATAATTCGCAACTGAAATTGGGCTCTATCCTGCAGAGAAGCCTTAAGTTTTGTGGGTCATCAGAAACAGTTAATGATGATTTGTAAGATGTATACACAAAGACTAATAAAATTTATATTTTAAAAAATATTTTTGTCTTGTGTTTAGAAGTTTTCTACTTTTTTTTTTCTATAAAAATATGAAACTAAGAATTTTTTTATCTGTTTTCAACTGTTCTTTTGAATTTCTGTTGATCTTTCTCTGCACTGCTCTCTGTTAAAGACTAGTCAGAAGTTGATCTAGTTCTTTGGATTTGTCTTTGAGCATATGTATATAGCATTTTATTTAAATATAATTTTTTCTAGCTAGGAATGCTCTTCTTGTTCTATTGTGTGCTGGAATAGCTGCAGTATTACTCTCCTATGATATTCATGAGTTGATGCTCTCTGATGAGGTGAAACCTGGACTTCCATCATTTCAGCTACCTGCTTTCTCTTATAACTCTTATGATAATGCAACAAATACAACTATTCACAAGGATTTTATCCATATTGTTAAGGTAGGGTATAAAATCTTCATAGTATAATACTAGATTTTGTTTTTCTGCATTATATTTAATGTAGATCAATTAGGACCTTTTCAGGGTTAAAATTTAAATTTTAAAGAGCTATATATATATATAAATTTTATTTATGCTTTTTCATGGATAATCTGGTAGTATTGCAATTTATACAGGTTTCTTTTTTTAGCTAGCCCAAACTAATTTTTTGTACAGGTTTAAAAAATAAAAAGGAATATATGCATGCATGCATGTGTGCTTGCTTACATGAGGAGCAGTCAGAAAGTAAGTTTACAAGGTGTATAATCTTGCAACCAAAAGAGCTACACTTTTTGTGGTTATGTTTGAAGGATTTGGTAATTATTGTTGGTAACACTGCATGCCAGTTCACTTGCCATCCAAAGCTTATTGCTGACAGCAGTGAACTCATGGTAAATGCAATTTAATATAGTGATTACCATCTTTTTCAAACACTCAAGGAATATCATAGTGGCTACAGGTAAGCGATGACATGAAAATAGCAGTGAAATGATGGCTGGACATTAAGGATGCATCTTTAACTGACAAGGAACAGAAAAACTTGTTCCATGATATCTGTCTCAATCCATGTAAAGACTATGTGGAAAAATAATGAGATAACTCGCATTGTACACATTAGTGATTGTAATAAGAAACATTAAATTATTTGCCTCATAACTTGCTTTTTGACTGACTATCACACATATGCAAATTTGTATATCCTGACTGGCCACTTGGTTGGAACCAGATTCATGTTGCAGAGGTTTAAATGTTTATTATCAATAATGCCAGTTGCAATAATTTATCTGAAAAGGTAATTCCAACAGATTAATACAAAAGCAATACCATTATATTTTACTTAAATGTGTAAGTGTATTTTTAGCATTTTGTATAAAGATCATTTTAATTTTTGCCAATTTTGAATGATTTCTGAAGAACAAGTTAATTTGTTAAATGTTTCAGTGTCCATAACTTTAAATACTGAATGAATATATTGGGAATATAGATTTAGATTGGATTTAGATTTTTAACTTTGGTCATATATTTTTTATAAAAGTTTTAAGAATATATGACTCTATTGACATAACAGAAGCCTTGTCCTAATAAAATGATTAGTGAATGATAAAAACAAATGAATCGTAATGTTCATATTTGATGACATGATTAATATAGGGAAATTATGATTATATGGAGAAGGTTCACTCATTTTTATTTAAAAAAAGGGAAGGTACTCCCCTACACAAAGGATGGAGATAACCTAGAAGCTCTGTTAGGCTTGTTCTAATTTCTCCTGCAATATACAAACACATACAGGACACTCCTGGTGGCCTAGTAGTCAGGTTTGCTAACCACTATACTAGGTAGTGCTAATTATGCTAATTATGCCAGGTTTGACTCAATCAGATTGTGATAAAAAATTTTGTAAATTAAATTCATCATGAAGTTGCATCTGTCCAAGCATGTCTGCCATCATCTTAATATAATAGTTGGTAGTCAGAAACATGAACAAACTGTGTGTTGTTTCAGTATTCCAAGCATTCATGGTTTGCTTAAACCACAATGGGCACTGATCTCTCTGCTACTAAAGGGTGGATGTGCAAGAGTAAATTCTACAAGAGGTGTCACTGATCTGGAATTCCTGGTTGACCTGTTCATAAAGCTGCCTGTGATGAGTCCTGTTTCTCTATATATCTGTTGAGTTGGCATGTGGTCACCAGAAGAACGTTTAGCAAACAATTTTGCTGTAGTTATCGCATTTTACCAACATTTATCGTGCAGTATAATAATTTGTCCAACTACATATTTTAGTATGGTATAATCTTTGTTTTCTGTCCATTGGGTTTGATTGGTGGATATCATGGCACCTTCTTAACAAGATCTGTTTGGTGATTATCTAGTACTATGGGACTCTTTACCTCCATGTTCATCTTATTGTTTAATTTCAGATAGTGGTTATTGCAGTGCATGCATTATGGTTGTGTATTTTGACAATGATGTGCCTACACTATAGAGAGCTTCTAGTGTTATTACTTGTTGGTGCAAAAGTTCCATTAACCCTTAGAGTGTATTGCTTCTGAAACTGGTCTCACTCTGGTGACCAAGTTAATTTTGAAGTGTTTTCAGAAAATAAAATGCACAACTTTAGAATCTCATCTTGAAGTAAATAATAAAGGGAAATATTCGTTATATACCAAAAGAAAGAGCATTTAATTGTGATTAATAAAATAGCAAAAAATTCGAAGAAAATAAAATGCTGGTTAAAGTTTATAAACATTTCTTAAAATATTGCAAAATTTTGCTGTATTTTTTCCGTTTTTACTTCAGTAAAAATAATGCAAAAAATACTATTATTTTTCAAAATTATATCATTATTATTATTTTAATATAAATAAGTTCATAATATTACCATTAATGCTTAATGTCTTTCATTTATTTAATATTTTTAAAATTTTTAGTCATTTGTGCAAATAGCATATTAGGCAAGGGCTTTAGATTTTTGGTGATGGCAAACTCTAAGTCTAAAGAAAATAGGGTTATAAAAATTCACTTATGTTTAAAAAAAGATAATTTAAATAAATACTGAGAAATATATCTTAAAAAAGATGAACTGTGAAAAAAAATTTAATAAAAATATTTCAAAAGTATTTAAAGTTTCTCTTGAAGCACTGAAATTGAGAATGAATCGTTTTAGTACGAAGTTGCATATCTTCTATGGAAAAGTTTATTTTTAAAATTTCGACAAAAATTTCGGTTAAAAATCGCATTATCCTAATGTTAATTAGTAATTAAAATATTATTAAAATTATTGCTAAAATAATTTCTACCATTTAAAAATTGCACTTTTAGGCTAATTGCATAATCCTATGATTCTTCCAATATCAGTCATTAGAGATCACTAGCAGCTTCATTTTCGATCATTTCAAATTATTCTTTATAGTTGGAGTATTCACTTGAAAAGAAATTACAAATAATTCCAGAAGCACCAGAATAATTTTGAAATCGAAAGTCTACTAAAATATTTACTGAAAATGTTTAGCAAAGTTATGGGTTGACACAATTTGCAGTAGTAATAAAATCAATAACTTACATTAAATGTTTAGAAAACTTTATAACTCTGCTACAGCTATAAATAGGTCAACATACCATAAAGCAAAAACCAATCGATAATCTAGTATGGTAAAGCTGAATAAAGTAAAAACATAAACTAAATTGTCATTACTTGATGCTATTTATAGTAATTCAGTATGTGTGTACAATCATTGTAGGCTCAAATAACTTTATTTTTTTAACTTTTTCATAATTTTTTTCAAGCAGAATCAACAGGAAAAAATATGTATTATAGACTGAAATGTTATTTTCAAGATCTCAATAGAAACTATTATAAAAAAAGCTGATTAAAAAAAATTTACAATCTTGCACTACAAAATGGTAGACTGGCTCGGCACCCCTAGATTCAGAAACGTGAAAATGATATACTTATAGTACGTTAAGTCTTTCATTAAGTTCTTATAGTACATTAAGGGTTAAGGGACACTTCTCCCTTCAATATTTAAATCATCATTCAATGTGTCGGGCTCATTTTAATGTTATTTGACAATTCATTACACCCAACAACTTTCATATTGACTGCACAAATATATCTGGATGCAATTTCATAAGTGCTAACCATAGCTTCACAGGTGATTTTACTGTTATATTCTGTAGAGTTTCTGACCATGATGAAATCGTGTCCTCAAACACATATTCTGAACATGCATACTTTTTGAGATATTCATGGTACAAGGGAATTAACAAGCCATCTTGTCCCAGCTGTGTCAGCTTTGAGATTAATCTCCGCAAAACTCCCTTTCCTGCCCACGGTCAGTAAGGGACACTGATGGACTTGGAAAGGCCGCCATCCATCAGATGGAACACTAAGCCATGGTCCCATGTGTGGGAGAGCCATACCCTGTGCACATTAAAGAACACGCTGGATGGCCTTGATGGGAGGCTACCATCTGTCTCCCAAAAGCTGTTCCAGTGGGTTCCCTCCCCCAACCTTCTCTGAGCCTTCAGGGTCCTTGTGACCTGGCCATTTAGCCCATGGTGTGCAAAAAAGTGCCGCTCAGAGGTAAAACAACCAACCAAACAACAACCCATCTTTCAAATATGCTATGCTGTTTTCTCAGTTTTCATCGGGTGTATTTTTTACTAATATTTTTGTTAATCATTGAAAACCTTTCAACCTAAATAGAATTGTTGTGGTTACTTTTTCTGCTGTGCACAATTCATTACACCCAACAACTTTCATATTGACTGCACAAATATATCTGGATGCAATTTCATAAGTGCTAACCATAGCTTCACAGGTGATTTTACTGTTATATTCTGTAGAGTTTCTGACCATGATGAAATCGTGTCCTCAAACACATATTCTGTATACATATGCTGTTTTCTCAGTTTTCATCGGGTGTATTTTTTACTAATATTTTTGTTAATCATTGAAAACCTTTCAACCTAAATAGAATTGTTGTGGTTACTTTTTCTGCTGTTGATTCTTAAAAATTGTGGTTTAAGAATAATAATGAAATAAAAATTTCAATTAGGTGACCCAGTTATGAATAAATAGGACGACACAACTGTATGTATTCTAATAATCTATGTAAGCCATATGATCGAATCTATTGAAGACAAACATGCACTAGAATTTAGTTTCGGGGGAGGGGAAGGGAAGGGGGGGTCTGTGAATTTTGCATCAAAGAGGGTTGGAGAATTTAGTTTCGAGGGGGATCTGTAAATTTAGTTTTGGGGTTGAGAATTTAGTTTTTTTTGTTTTTTTTTTTGGGGGGGGGGGGTGAGTCTGAGAATAAGACTTGAGTAGAATGTAATTACTAAAATATTCCATCTGACTGGAACCATGACAGAATTCCATTGACATGATATTCTATGATATATGGAATAAAAATTTATAGTTATTTTCTTTGTATCTGCTTTTAGTGTTGGACATAAAATATGAGGCTAAAATAAAAATTATACAAAGACACCTTTTTTGGATTTCAAATCAGGTAGAAAAGTTTGAAGTTTTGCATAAGACAACTGGATTTTCATGTGGGGGGGGGATCTCCACTCTCCTGGATACATCCCTGACTGAAGAAATTACACCAAATTTTTAGGTGTTCAGAATGAAATGGAGCATTATTAATACAAAATTTTAAGTATAAATATGCAATTGTAATTCTTAGTACTATAATGATTTTTGTGCACAGATTAATATTTTTAAACCAAATTGCTAAAACAACTCAAGGAAATTTTTAAAAAATGTGAAATTTCCTTCAGAAATGTTAACATTATAATGCATAGTCAACAAAAATAATAAAAAAAGATGAAATTCATTCAAAAATATTGATATAATGCATTCAGTGTCATTCTACTGTTTATTCATCATTATAAGCAAAATTTCTTCTGATAATTTTGATCCAAGTTATTTCTTTTGTCAGAGAGAATCCATTTTAGCATAAAAAAATTCTTCCTGTAGATAACTGAGTTCTACTAGAATAATTCTTTGTAATACTTTGTCTTGATTTTTCCAGTAGTGAAATATATTATCCTTTGTAAAATTTCTGTTTGCTCTCTCAAATTCATTTTATGAAATTGAAATTTTATTTCCTTTTGCCTACAATTTTTTGGTTTCATCAAAATAGATTTCCAGCAAATTATTTTGTTGAGTTGTTTGATGATACTGAACTATTTTTATTGATGCATTCCTGTAGAAGAGCTCATGCAAAATATTGCAATGAGTTTCCTCTGAAATAGACTTCAAATAGAATAAAAAATAATCAAATGAATAAATATAGGTAAAGAAATTGAAAATGTGACCTATTTAACTTTGCTCAGTCTCTTCTTAAAGGAGCTGCAGAGAAGTAAAGATATGCATCATCACTGTTCGATTGAAACATGAGAATTACTTCCTTTATTTTTCTCAACATGTGACAAGGTGGGCATATCATTAACAGATTTGTAAACATGCACAATGGAAATATTTTAAGGGGGGAGGAGAAAGTTGAAGGTTTGATGGGAAGAACAAAACTGAAAATTTCGACTATTGCCAATAAATCGATGGTCCATTTCTCCAGTTCTCTATTCTATACCCAAATTATCCCACCTATATAGTTCCTTTTCTTAATGTCTAAGCCAAAAGATCAAAGATCGCACATGACAAACACAGTACCGGGCTAAGATAGCCCACACCTGTATGATCTGATACATTTAGGAAAGCGGCAAGAATGGAAACTGCAAAGCTGTGGCAGAGACTGCCATTGACTCTACTGAGTTATGACCTGGGATAGAACCCCAGGCGAGAAATGCCAGAAGAAATCGGGAGGGAAGGGGGAGTAGAACTGGGGCCAAAGAAGGGGATGGGAAGTAAGAGAGCATTGGGAGAGAGAAGTGAAAGTATAAGAAATTGAAGGATGCCCAATTATTGCCTTTTTTTAGGGAGGGTGGACAGTAGGTTAGGGGAGTAGTGGAATGGGAGGGCAAAAGTAACATGGATTAGGCCCAAGAGGGAAAGTTGTCCACAGTGAAACATGGAGAAAGTTCATTGGTGAAGGATGACCAAGAAATTTGGGAAAATGGATCCATTGCTTAGGTTAAAAAAAAAGTTGGATCCTCTAGGACATATAAGCAACAAAAAGCTTGGAACAGATGTGAGTCCAAGTTATCTGCCAATCTGAGGTAACCAGGACCTGGAAAATAAGAGAAAAGATGGTGGACTGCAAAACTAACAAA
The DNA here is from genome assembly GCA_038380435.1 of Ryuthela nishihirai. Taxonomy (NCBI): domain Eukaryota; kingdom Metazoa; phylum Arthropoda; class Arachnida; order Araneae; family Heptathelidae; genus Ryuthela; species Ryuthela nishihirai. The sequence goes on along the minus strand of JAWZYU010000001.1, from coordinate 87,812,033 downwards.
GAATAGATTTAAATCTTTTATATTTCTGTGCTTTGACAGCCATATAGTTTAGAGCCTGTCACACCAGTTAGTTCGGAGTTTAAAAGAAGTTGCATGCCATACACTTGATGGAATCCAAGATAGTGGGGACTTGGAGGTCCTGCTGGATGACTGAGTTCCTGACAAACCATGGGGCTGCTACCCGATCACAGGGAATTGTAATATACCTGGCTTTTTTGCCCAATTGTAATTGATTGTTTACCTTCTGCATGAATGGAGACTCTCCCTTTCTTTTCCACTGCAATTCTTACCTGGCTGTCACAAAGCACTTTCTCTGAGTGCCAACTGTGATGAAGGTGGCTAAGACAGGTGCTTCCCAAATTCCTTTGAATGTGCTAATGAAGGACTTCGTTCATTGATCATAAATGTAAATTGTACATCTATCTGTTTCACACATGTTTCTAAGTATATCTTATGAAGGAAATATCTGAAATATATCAAAACACAGAAACTGTGAAAATAACGAAATAACAAAATTATTTTTTCCATTATTTGTTACATTTTATCATTATAAATATTTTGAAATTTTGTTAACATTATTCAAAAATTATTTCATTACATTACAATAACATTTCCAACACTGATTTTAAATCTTTTTGGAAGTTTAATTTTAATAATAAAGTCTTAATATAAAACTTGCATATTAACACATCAAAGTATTTTAAAAGGTTGGTCATACAGTCAATGATGATAGGCAGTTTATAATACACCACCTCATGCATGATGTGGTACATTATAAGAAGATCAATTTGCTTTCTCACTTATGGATTAAAGGTGGGCTTATTCTTAGCTGAAAGGCTGTGCACAAGCTTACTCTTGTAGTTTTTATCTTTGAAAACTGTGATTCTAAAAATCAAATATATTATTTTAATAATTGGTTAGATGGAATTCTTTTTATCCAATTTTAATAATTGAAAGTTATACTGTATAAAATAGATTGGGTTTTATGTTCATGTTTTGAATTTAAGATTTCATTAAGTGCTATCTGTTACTTCTAAGTGTAGGGAATTCCCAAAGTATCAAACACAAATTCATATTAAAGTTTAAGTACTAAAATAAACCCAAAACTAAATTTATATTAAAGTACTAAAATAAACCCAAAGTAAAATTTAAATTATTTTTGGATAATCTGCATTACCATAAATAATTGAGATTGCACTGTATTATTATAGGAAGATGATTCCAATGGGCTCTCAGTTTTGAACATATAACTGTTTTTTTTTAATCCCACTTGGAATAATATGTGTAATTACTTCTCAAGAACTGATGTAAAGATTATACCTTGAGTATTAGTCTCAACAGCCAATGTGATTTTATAAGTTGAAAAATTATGAAAAGAAATAAAGAAAATGAAAGATTAAATTTTTTTAATTAAAACTGAATGATAGTGCATGCAGAAAATAAATATTTACAGCACTTCTTTGCTAATTCATTACTATTTTAATTTACATCAGGATTAGTTATTGCATTTTCAGAATAGTTACAAGTTACTCGGATACCACTTCTGTGTGCAACATGAATTAAAATGGTTCTTATGATATTTATACCACTTTCTACATTCAATAGGTGCTTAAAAATTAGACCATCTGTATTCTGTGTTCAAATACAACTGCAGTGCCCTTTTCAAGAAAATTTTCTTTGTCCAGTGGGCATCTAAGAAAACTTAAACTATTTTTTTTTATGTATGATGCATACTTTGCATATCCAGCTAAGAGATTGTAATATGCAATAACCAAAATTGATTTTTTTTTGTGTATTTTAGGACATGGGCACAGCTCTCATTGTAATTCCACTACTAAGCATTTTGGAAGCAATTGCTATTGGAAAAGCGTTTGGTAAGTTATAGTAAAAAATGGCAAGTAATTAGCAGTGAAATATTACCATAAAAAATTTCTTTGATTAGCAACTTATATTGAAGGTTGAAAATCAAAAGAATCTTTTCATGTAAATGTTTACTGATGTACAGGGTAGATATAAATAAGAGTGTATCATTTGCAATCCTGTAATTGTAGAATGGATCATTATTTGTAACTGACAGTTCTAATGAAAGATATCCAGATCATGCAATATAAAAAGTAATAAAATTAATTGAGAAAAAAAAGTGTTGTCAGGGTAAAATTGGCTTACATAGACATCAAATGTAACCAAATGATGTGAATAATAATAATTATTATTGATACAAAAATAATACATTTCATAAGTGTACTATATCTGCCTAAGAAAACTTCTTTGCTAGTATAAAAATTATAAGTAAATAACAAAGACTATAAATGACAGCATGGCTTAATTGAAAAGTGAAATGTAATCATCCAGTTCATTCCACCAACAAAAAACTTTCTTTTTGAACATAGTTATTTAACATTCTCATTTCAGAACTATTATATAATCTTTGCCCAATATACATTATGCATTGTTTAAATTTTATTTTATAAATTCTGAGTGCAATTAATTTATAATAATTATCTCTAATCCAATAACATGAAGTACTATAATTAAATTCGTTAATATGCTGAAACACAAAATTTGAAACTAAAAGTATACAATTTGGCTACTGGAAGGATATGCAAATCCATAAATAGAGGTGAAGTACGAGTTAACCTATTTTTCTTTTCAGCATGACTCTTAATATAAACTTTTATAATATATTCAATCTATACAATACTGTTTTGCTTGCTCCTCCTCACACAGGAAGAGCATATTGTAGATCTGATTGTACACAAGAGAAATAAAATAATAGCATAGTTTTTAAATCCAAATTGTCTCTTAAAATGTAAAATCTATTTATAGCTCATTTTAATTTGTTGGCCACATATTCCACATGCATACTCCAATTTAAATTCCTGTCAATATATACGCCAAGATATTTATGCTCTCCTACTTTTTCAATTGTGTGACAACTGCAATTTAGTTTAGTAATACACGTCAAAGAATGATATCTAATTACATAATAATCAGTATATTTGGTAGAAAGTGAGAAATTTATATATTTTGTCTTATCCAAATTCAAAGCTAATTTATTTTGTGATAGCCATTTATGCAGAGTTAACATATCACTAATTAGTGTTAAATTATCACACAGTTAATACAGATTAGTTAACTCTAGTGATTATCATCGAGTTAACATATCACTAGAGTTAACTAATCTGTATTAACATTTGATCATTGACATCTGCCATATAGAGTAACACAGTATCATCAGCAAATGCATTTAAATCGTCAAAAAATTGTAAATCAAATATATCATCAATGAAACAATTGAACGATAATGGGCCTAAAACTGAGCCCTGAGGCACACTATAATTAAATAATAACATATCATTTAAGGTATTTAGTTTTACCATTTGTTTCCTATTTGTCAAATAAGACTTTATTCATGTACACAATTTCCTCTTATACCAATATTATATAATTTTTGCAACAGGATATTGTGATCAACCAAGTCAAACGCTTTTCTGAGATCTAAAAATATAGCTACAGCTTTTTTGGAGTTGTTAAGAGCATTATGAATAAAGTTAGTAAAATATACAAGTGAATCCAGAGTACCTTTATTCGCCTGAAAACCAAACTGCTTCTTGTTGATAATGTTGTTGTTCAGAAAATAAATAAACTTGTTTTTAAATAACTTTTCAAATACTTTTGAAAAAACAGACAGAATGGAGATTGGTCTGAAATTACTTATGTTATATTTATTACCTGTTTTTAATATTGGAGTCACCAAAGAAACTTTTAAATATCTGGAAAGTCACCAGATGCAAAAGATAAATGCATAAATAATGTAAAACATTCACAACATATGAATTTATAGCTTTTAATGAGTATGTATTTGTGGAATTATAACCAACAGATTTAATATCTTTCAGTGAGAATAGTAAAGTGTTTAGCTCCTGTTCAGTAGTGGGACTAAGACCATACTATTTTTACGCTTCTAGAAATCTTGCCAGTTTCTATGTTCTCCCCTGCTATTAACCTATTTTGTTACACATGTGGTAAAATAATTATTAAATATATCAGCGAACAATTTTGGATTATTTTCATATAATACTTCATGTCCATCACTTTCAATTTTATCGATCTTAGTGTGTGTCAAATTTTTATTAGTTAATTCTTTGATAATTCTCCATTTCTTTTTCATATCATTACCAGCTGTGTTGATTGTTGTGTAATGCCTTTGCTTAGCTTTTTTAATTAGTTCTGTTACATTGTTCCTGGATATTTTATATTCTTCCACATTGCATTGCTTCATTTTAAATGTGCTTTTTTTTTTTCCTTTCTTGAATCAGTTGCAACAGATCATTGGCCATCCATGGTTTTATCCTATTTCTCCTGTTGGTCACTTTTAATTTAATCTTTGAAATATCCTCACATTCCTTAAGTTTATTCATAAAAATTTCAAAAGCCTTATGTAACCATATCCTCAAAATTAATGATTTCCCTATATATTTGTGTCTCAGACAATGAAAGTGAAACTAGCTTATCAGAATACAAATCTCCAGCAGTCATATAATGATCATTGATACCATCTCTCAAAGACCCCACAGGTAAAATTTTCTCCAAAGACAAATACATAGGGAAAATCTTACGCCCGTTTAATGCCCAACGGGCGTAAAAAAAATTTTAAATAATATTTTTAAATAAACTACAAAAAAAGCACTATCTAAAGCAATCACCAAAACCAATCTGCCCACCGATTTTCCCTGTGCTAAAATTGTAATATCCCTACCTATCAAATTCCAACTAGCCGTCACAGAAAAATCCTCATTAACATAAAACTGGCCGAACTCTGCAACACAGACATTATCCCCCTCCCCCCAGCATGGTGTCTGATCCTTAGGGGATATAACATACACCTCAGAAATACCACAAGTCTCTACCCTGCACTTTCGCTGTTTTCCACGCAGGAGCAGCACTGAGGAATGTCTAAAGCCCTCGCTTCAGGCATTTTCAGCTCATTTTCTCCTGAATGGCACAGTGAACACCTATAATTGTTGGTATAGCACCTTCACATTGTTCATGAAATGATGCTGCAGTTGTTTTATGTTATGGGTTCACTAGTTCATTGGGCATTCTTCAAGGAAAAGTGTTGCCATAACTCACTGCACTTGATAAATTTAACTATTACCACCTCATTTAACTTGTTAGCCCTGTATTTTAGAAATCTCGGTGGTGTTCCACAACTATTTTCATGCAGAATGGAGCATCCCCCACATTGCTTGCATAATGACATGTTTGGTAATGACTGAATCATATATTGTATTTCTTTATAATTTTCTTGTAATTTGGGGCAATATAGCCTTAATTCAGCCCTACTCAATCTGATTCTCAAGCAGGTCACATTTTTTTAAATGCGACTTTTTTCTCTGAAGAGAAAAACTCTCCTTTTTTTGAAAAAAACATACATTGGCCAGTGGTGAATTGTAAAAAAAAAATGAACGATTATGTTTATATTGTGATTAAGAATTATATTCTCAACATTATTTATTAATAATTATTCTTCATACTAAAGTTTCTTTTTTTTTTCCAAAAAATAATTACATTTCTTGCTTTGTTTTCATTTTGTTTTTCACTTTTCTCCACAGTCCACAAAATATTTTTCACAGGCCACCATTTGAGTTTGGTTATTTTACCTATGAGCATCACTTTTTTGCACAGAATGTGCTTAAGTGGCCAGGTCACAAGGACTCTAGGGGTCAGAGAAGGTTTGGGGGAGGACCCACTGCACAGCTATTGGGAGACAGATGGTAGTCTCCTGTCAAGGCTATCCAGTGTATTCTTTAACACGCACAGGGCATAGCTCTCCTGCATATGGTGCCACAGCTTAACATTCCATCTGACGGACAGTGGCCTTTCCAAGCACATCAGTGTCCCTTACTGACTGAGGGCAGGGAGGGGAGTTTCATGGAGATAAATCTCAATTTTAGCCCAGATGGGACTTGAACCTGGAAACTGTAGATTAATGAGCCTGGTGCAGTACCAACTGAGCCCTCCTACCCCCCATTTGAGTAGCTTTGCTTTATTTTCTAGGACCCCATTAAACTTGAAATAACCAATCTTTCATTTGGTCACCCTGTTCACCAGATCTTAATCCCTGTGACTTTTATTTGTGTTAAGGACAAGACTGTATCTCAAAGATATATATTTTATAAAATATCTCAAGGGCAAAGTCAATCAGGACAATCTTCAAACTCTGTTGATCTAGATGTTATACCAATATGATGTACCTGACTACTGATCCAGCAGGCATGTCCATGTAAGTGTTGATGTTCTGTATAAAAAACCAGAACAAGCCTGATATAACTTCTAGATTATCTCTGTCCTTTATGTTGGGAAGCTCCCACTTGCTTTGTTTAAAACTAAAATTTAAAACTAGAAGAGCGCATATCACCTCTAGCTCATACAGGAATCTCGTTTTCAAGGAGAATGATGTTTTTCATTTACCTGCTTTTTTACTCCTTAAACTTTTTAATTTGAGCTAATGGATGATGGAAAAAATGCACATAGTAGTATTTTATTGCTAATTATACAACATAAAATATATTTGTCTTTTATTTCTTAAATTTAAAACATTGTTTTCTCATACCCTCTGAGAAAAGTGGGTAGATTATTGCTGTCAGTGGACTATCTCTTGGCACTCTACCATCGAAACTTCAAGTTTCTACAATATTGCAACATTCATTAAAGGTTTTGCCATTTTCATATTTAGTGATCTCTAATGATATAAATTAAAACTAATATTTGAAAAATGCAAATTGTAATATTTCATTAGTACCAATCCAAATAAAAAACAGTTTTCCAATTATCTCTTAAATAATTGCATTTCCCACTTACCCTGGATGTAAGGGGTCAACTCATTGCTGCCAATGAAAACTTCATGACTTTCATACTCCACCATCAAAATTTCATATTTCTAGCATAAATGCATCAATTTGGTATATTTATTAAAATATTTAGAATTTTCGATTCCCCCCCCCCCCCAATGTTAGAGGGTGCAGTTATAGCTTTTTAGATATTTAGAAAGTGTAAATTGTAATAGTTCATCAAAGTCTATCAAATCCAAAAAGAATTTTTAATTTATATTTAGAAGCAAACAATTATCTCTTAAAACATAAAAGTTGCATTTCCCCCCACCCCTTGGGATAAAGGGCCAACTCATTGTTGCCAATGAAAACATCAGGACCTTCACGTTCTTCCACCGCTAAAATTTCAGAATTCTAGCATAACTATATCATTTGCAATATTTGTTTGAAATTTTGGAATTTCTGTTTTTTTCCAATGTTAGAAGGTGCAATAACAGTTTTTGGGAGATTCAGAAAGTGAAAAGAATTTTTAATTTATCTCTGTGTACAAAAAAGTGTGATGTCTTTGTAAAGATGTAGCCAGGCAGGCAATAAAAAGAAACTGTTATTTCATTTGCTTTTAAAATGAGATAATTAGTGCTGAAGACTAATTTATATTAATTCTGAAAAATCCATTGTATAAGCCAGAACCATAAAAGAAACATTTCTGGAGTTTCCAAAACCTCTTCAATAAACATTAAAAATAAAATAATTCAAACTCAGTTTTAAATTAGAATGATTGTACTAGTTTTCTGTCAAAAACTTCTTCCACATTCCATTTTTTAAATAAGATGAAGATGCGTGTAACTAATGTATTAAATTGAAAAATGTTGCATTGCACTTCTTTATTTTCACAGGCTTTCTAACTATTATTGAAATAATTGTCTGGAAAAAACAGTGACCAAGATCAAGTTGGAGGAATTTGTTGAACTAATAAATGTGTTTTGGCTGTATTACATATTATGCTGTTTGCAATTTTTGTTCTTATTGTAATAGAGGCTAAACTACCATTGATGTAGCTGGGGCAATACACCAAGGTCCCATGTGGTTGGGGTCCATCTGGGCTGGAGACCTCCATTTCATACTATACGATAAGGCCCACTAGAATTTATATACCAGAATGCTAGATACCAGGACCCATGCAATGTAGTTTTGCCACTGATTGTAATGCATCTGCCATTCAAGTGACTGTTTATTAATATTTTTTAAAAAATCATGTAGATTTTTGCAACATTTGTGTTCATTTTATTATATATGGTTTAGTAATTTCTGAATGTAACTGAAATTGTTAAAAATGCTTATTGTTATTTATTAATGGCAGTATTATTATGGACTGTTATTGATGTTTTTTATTGCATCTGCTGCAGATGAGCACACTGAAGTGTAGCAGCAATTTGCATTCAATGTTTAATCATGCTTTGTGTTTTTGTCATCAGCCAAAGGGAAGAAACTTGATGCTACACAAGAAATGATGGCTCTTGGTAAGTTAGCATATCAGTTTTTTTTTTGGGTTTGTTTGTTTGTGTGCATGTATTAGCCCTTTCACTACCCACAGATAAAGGAGAAGACAGATAGGTAACTCTTTCAAATTGTACTGCAGTGCCACCTAACGTGAGGCCCGAATTACTCATTTTCTCTCAGCTTTCACCTTGTTAAGGCCGCCATTAATCTGTCTCATTCATAACTTTCAACAGAAGAACGAAAGATATGTTGATATATTGTAAAATATCAGGAAAGGGAAAAAAAAAGTTCTAAATTAGTTACTTTATGAATATGTAAAAATGAATATGCAAATCACACTCTTTATGTACTAGGAAAAAGATGGAAAAGGTACTCAGTGGTAAGTGCCTCAAGTGTTGAAATAGCAAAAACATCTTACCAAACTAGTTTGTCTATTTTTGTACAATCGCTCATACAATCTGAGTCTCACTATAACACAAAAACAAACTGAATTATGAAAACACAATAATAAATTTGGCATTTAATTTACAGTAAAACACAAATACTGTACTTTAAAAAAAATCAGCAGGCAATCCTTGTCATCACGCAATATCGCTAGACTGGTGACACAGAAGTCCTCAGTTCGAAACCAGCTGTGGGGAGCGTTTTTTTTTTTTTCATGATAGGCTCTTTGGAGCATCCAGGCCTTGTTCATAGAAGCGCTGTGATCGCTTTTTATAACCATGGGGTATATGGGAGTTACCTATCTGTGTTCACTACCACCATACTGGCCCAAAACAGCTGAAATTTTAAATGGATTCATTTAATTAATGCCATACCTTCCTTTTCTCTACCTCCTACCTGCAGTTTAGACACCTACCTGCACCTTCAACAACCCCATGAAAAATATTGTACTAATAAAAAATTTGAGAAGTCCAATCTTTAAAGAACAGAATAGTAGTAACCAGGATTATCATTGTCAACAATGATATTTCATGGCTTGTTTCCAAATACTATTGATTTCTCCATGTTAATACTGAAGGAACTTTAAAAAAATTATAACTCTTATGTAGCATTTCTTAAATCTCATACAGCAGCAATTCATTGTTAGTACTTTTGAGCATGGTTCAAATAAAAATTCGTTGTTAGTACTAAACGTTAGATTTCTATTTATCCTTCAGCTTTTCAAATTTACTGTAAATCTTTCAATAGTAGTCCAGGCTGCAATTTACAACTTCTTGCTTGTATCTGGCTACAAATTAAAATAAAACTATCTGAAACCTTCACAATTATAGCACAGAGTTTTTTTTTTCAATTAATTTATAATGATGTGAGTATATAAAAAAAGGGCACAAAACAGTTGTAGTTTTTTTTTATATAAAATTTTTAGAAATATTTCCATGCCAAATCAAACACTTTCCTAAAGTAACTATATTATTCAGTTTTCACAAAAAGGGAATCCACACTTTCAAACAAATGTCTGGCATCCCTGTCTGAGACCTGGTCATTATTTACAAATTCTGCACTATTACTTGGCTACAATTCAAGCATATAATTCTTGTAATAACATGGCTATGTAGGCTATGGCATTAATATGTCATACACAGTATATTATTAGTTGACTTAGTTATTACAATTTATATAAGGTTTCTCAATCAAAAACTTAAGTTGATAATGTATCTTAATGCTACATTATTTATATCTGATATATTAAGAGAACCTAAATTTTCATGCCATGTAGTATTTTTATGCATTTCCATACCTGCATTGTTTGCATATAGACATATGCACAAAGACAGTTTGTACACAGAGACATGCATTAAAAGTGCTTCACATAAATAATCTGAAAGATATTTCATTTTCCCTCTACAGACCTAAGGGGAAAATTAAAAAGCAACATTAGAAAAAGCTTTATTTTGCTTTTATTTCTTCTGTCTAATATTTTAAAATTCTTTCTTTTTAACTGCAAATCTCTACAAGTTGTTATACAAAGTTACTTTTTTTTAGTATAATTACCTACTTTATTTCACATCTTCTCTCTAGCTCTTATAGTTTGTAGTTGAAACTGACTAGTTAAAAATGGAAAACTCCTGCTTTTCTTGTTTCTTCATGATCAGTTTCTACTCACCCTGGATGCTTTGGAGATGCAAATATCTATAGGGATGTATTAGTCTAGTGCAAAAATGTTCAGTTAAAATGATTAGTAAAGAAATATGTATTAACTTAATTAAAAATTACTTGTGTGATAAACAGAAATAATTAAATTTGACTTTTCTGTGCATATATTATGTATGACCATAGAAAGTAGCAGCTGTTAAATTCATTGTTTTGCTTCTATTTTTAAATTTTTAAATGCAAAATTGAAAACACTTTGAAAACTGGGAATCCATTCAACATAATTTGTTATTTATGTTTTACCATATATTCTGATTATTTTTCAGCAGCATGCAAGAAAAGTAAATAATGATGGATATATCTGCATCATTATGAGGATAAATATTTCATTATGAGGATTATATTATAAAGATTAACAAGTTTTCTTGTAATCCTATATGAAGAATCTATAGACTTTAAAATATTATTTTTCTTGTGATGTGCTTAGTTTCTTATTTTTTACTACTGCTAACTGAAAGATATTTCTACTATCTTTTCACGTGTAAATTATTGTGTATTATGATTAACCCATTGCCTTAACCATAGAAAGTAGCAGTTGTCAAATTTTCAACAGCTGAGCTAGTTCTTAAAGCATAACTGTCCATTTTTTTTTGCCATTGTGTGAGGTATATTTTCCTCCAGAGAAAAGTTTCTGCCATTAACAAAAGATAGCACCATTGACTAGAGTGAAGTTAGAAGTCCAAACATTCATCTAACCATAGTCTGAAATAAATATATTGATAATATTTTATGTTAGTTCTATTGAATTGTATTTTTTTTTTACCAAATGTCTACTATTTTAGAATACTTATAATGCTGCAATTTAAATAGCCAGCAGCCCACCAGCTGTGGCAGTCACTCATTTCAAGTAGTTTAGATGTTTCCTGTTTGATAGTAGCACAAGCTTAGTACTGTTGTGAAAAATAACTTTGAGCCTTCTGGTAGTGTTTAGTAGTTGTTTGAAATTTGAACAGTACAAAAAATATGAGAAAATAATAAGTTGATTCCCTCATTTTCTTGTCTAATGAAAGGGTAAAGCTTCATGTACAAATAGTGAGCATGTTTAACAGTTCTGAAATTTTATAGGTTAACTTAAGGTTTTATGAAATGAAACAATGTTACATTGACTGTTCAGCAATAAAAAAAAGTTAGCCAATGGGTGAATTTTATTTTGAGATCAATAAATTCTTTATTAAAAACATACATGGTTACTTTCTAATATTAAATCTATTGCGTATTTTAAAGGCAAATTTCTTTTTTTTTTTAAAAGCAGATTTTAAAAGCAAATTGTTTCATCCTTGTAAATATGGTTATTTCTTATGTAAAAAGTGCTGTTACACAAAAGCATTATGAATTTTGATAGGTATCTGCAATATCGTGGGATCTTTTGTTCATTCATATCCAGCAACTGGCAGCTTTTCCAGGTGTGTAAATAAGAATATATTTTTGTTCTTCTGAATAACTGTTACAGTTTAAACTTTTGTTCCTTGGGTAGTTATCATTCCCACCAAATCATGCTTGTTCAAAGTTGCCCACCCACACAAATTGTACATATTTTGTATTTAAAATATCTAATTTGTTAGTGCATTGATATGTTTAACAGTTTTATACATAAATGACAATACAGCATTACCAGTTGACTTTTTAACGGCTATAAATCAATAAATATTTTGTGGAAAATTTTTCTCCAAAATACGGGACTCGAACCATCATCTCTCCAGGAACATGCCAGATTATTCTACCATTGAATTAACTCATTGAAGAATATTCTATCATTGAATACTCAAGCAATTATATTTTGTTTTGTAAATATTTTATTGTTTTTCTTTTTACATGGTTAGAGGAATTCTAGATGTGACAAATTTGAGGACTGAACAAATCTCATATTGCAAATATATATAACTCTGTCTTTTTCCCACGAATTTAAGACTTTAAACTATTCACTGAGATTTCAGTGCCTACTGTTGGCACCATCTATGACCTCAGGTGGCAACTGTTTCTTTTCATATTGCACTGAGTAAGATGGGAATAAATGATAAATTCTTTTCACACTATTTAGTGTTATAAATGATAAGTAAATCTGTGATTGTCATTAATGTTTAAACAATGTCTACATAAATGGAATGCCTGCCGATTTCCGTGATTCTCCATGTTAGCAAGCGCGCACATGAGGGCAGCACCGTTCCGCGGTAAACTAACCTACACTAATGGTAAGTATATAGCAATCTGGTCGAAGTCATATGGTAAATCTGAGGACAAGTCGAGAGAAAGAAAGAATCAGACAGATGGCTAATCAAGTACAATAAACTAGAATCTTTCTCAGAGATACAAACGGGAATAATGAATCCTTAAATACTAGACGAATACTGTTGAAAATCGAGATTTAAAAAGATTAAATTATAATCTTGAATTTATAGTAAGATTCCCATTCACATAACACAGAAATTTTCTAATATTTTGTAACTCAGTTCCATATATTGTAAAGGTTTCTGTGTTTCCAAAATATTATTTATTCAAAAGTGATCTCAGAATTTTTTTCCAATTAACTCATGTCATCATTACGTTGCCGACATATTGATGCAGCCACATGTCTTACAGATCCAGTTTGGAGTAGATTCAATAGAAACTGAGTTTCGCTTCTGCAAAATATCACACGATATTGCATCATCGTTCAGACTTCTACTTAAAAACAGCAGAAAGTAGACAGAATTGTAAATAATTACTTATGAACAAATCCGTATCAGAATCCAATTTTGAAGCAAGCGGTAAACAGCGTAATAACCTATAATGCTACGAAGCAAGTAGCAAGCAAAACAGCGGATCGCCAGCACCAAATAGTACGGCTAAGCAGATGAAAATGTAACTAGCGCTGCTGCCACTTCAAGTCTTGAAATCGGCAGGTATTCTCATTACATAGGCACCGGTTTAAATCATTAATAATGCTAAATAGCATGAAGAGACTTTATTATTTATTTCCATTTTACTTAGTACAATACAAAAAGAAATAGTTTCATCAATTTTGATGATGTATGAGAGATCAAATATGACACCAAAAATCTCGGTGAAGAGTTTAGTCTTAAATTAGTGGAAAAATGGCATTTATTCGATACTCTGGCATGTTTCTGGAGAGAGATGGGTTCAAGTCTCATATGTCAGCGAAATTTTTTCTACAAAATATTTATTGATGTTTAACAATATAATTTTTTTTGCCATTTATGTTTTGCTTCTATGTTTAAATTTTTAAATGCAAAATTGAAAAACATTTTGAAAATTGGGAATCCATTTAACGTAATTTGTTATTTGTGTTTTACCATACATTTTGATTATTTTTCAGCAGCATGCAAGAAAAGTAAATGATGGATAGATCTGCATCATTATGAGGATAAATATTATCATTAGTAGAACTCTGTAGATTACAGATTTAAATTAGCAAATAATGACAGACTATCTAGAAACCTAAAAGATTGTGTGACTTATGTCATGAGAACTGTTATGCTTTCCATTAGGCATGGACCATGATAATTTTGTTTTGTATCAGTTTTGTGTTGTTTGCATATATGGACTATGACTGCAATTACTTAGCACTTCAGGGAAAATCTTTTAAATATATAGTTCCAGAAACTTTAATAGGACAACTAGTCATTTTAAGTTAATAATTATAAATAAAAAAATACCCCCTCAAACAGCTGCTTGCCACAGAGGTCTGACAGGAGCCTGTCAGTTTATATGCCATAGTAGAAGGTCTGAGAGGATGGCAGGCCCTCAGCAGAAAAACGACACAAACAGCCATGCCTTACCCGGGGCTTGAACCCAGGTCCCTTAGATCAGTAGCCAAGTGCGCTAACTACTCAGCCATGGGATAGCACTGTTATTAATTACAGCATCTTAAACATTTTCCCTCTTTTTTATTTGTTGATCATCCTTAATTTCTACTCTATCATTGCTGTATTAACTTTTATTGTGCTCATATAATGTTTAATCTTGCTTAATTTCTTGTAGCATTGCTATGGTCTCTTACTATTCACCATGAGACTTTTTGCTCACCTTCCATGTATTTACATTACATATTCCAACATTTGATAATTTTATTCAGATGAGTCTTTAAAGATGTAAGCACTTTAAAAATGTTAAGCCCATATTTATACTTATGAGCCTGAGTTTCTCAATTGTTGTTTTTATCTGCTAACAAATGCAACAATTAAAAGTTTCTGATTATTCTCTGCCTACTGTGTTTCAATTTAGTAAAGCCGTGTTCTTTCTCCTTTGGATTGTACATTTTATTATTGGTATTGTTTCTCATTATTAAATATTTTCAACTTTGTCAGATTCTTAACACAATTTAAGCTATTTGCTTGATTTTCCATATCAGTGTAAAATCTAAAAGTGTATATACTCAAGCAATTATATTTTGTTTTATAAATATTTTTTTGTTTTTGAAATTGTTTTCTTTTGAGAGGGTTAGAGGAATTCTAGATGTGACAAATTTGATACTGATCAAACCTCATATTACAGATATATATATGGCTCTTTCATTGTGGCTGATATTAAATTTTTTTCATTCGAAAGAGGCATTACAAAATTGGAAAAGGTGTTTATGATTAATAAGATGTTTCAACATCATCCTCAGCAATCAAGTGGCTTTACTTTATTCTAGTGACTTTACAGTTAAACTCCATCAATTATGTGTTTTACAAAAATGCTTTTCATACTTTAGCCAAGTTTGAAATCCAGACAAATCATTAAAAACTATATATATATAAATCTGCTAATATTTTTAAAGTCCCACTTGTTTACAATTAATAAATATTTTTCTTTTGCAGAACAGCTATTAACCATAGCAGTGGAGTAAGGACTACTGCAGGTGGTATTGTGACTGGTAAAGTGATCTTATAATTATTTTAAATTTTAAATGTATATAGAAGAAATATACATCTATATTTAAAAAATTCTTGACTTAATATGCTTTATGTAGGTATATACATAAATCTTTTGTAGTAGAAGATCTTGAAAATTATTAGTCGTAGGATGTTTTTTAAACCAATCGTTAAAAGATTTTGCATAGATTGGGACATAGTTTTCAGATTTACAAGGCAAAGTTTCACTTTTAAACCCAGAAATGTTCTTTTATCAAGAAATTGAGCCTGCAAAAGTGTTTTTAGGGCCAATGCCATCAACAGTGCAAGTTAATATAACATTTGACTGCTGTCTTTTCAAACATTTGGATACTCTGTAATTTTTCAAATGCTTTGCCACTTGATCCCAAGTTTCATATAATGAGTTTCCCATGTCATCCCATATTACATTAAAAATTCAAATCCTTACCAGTACTAGAATCTGATTTAAAACTTTGGACCATCTGTTTTCCCCCATTTTTTCTGTGTAGATGTTGGTATAAATAAAACATTTTAAAGTTAAAAATTGTGAAAATGAAGTGGATAACTAAGTTCATTAGCAAGAAGTATCAAAACTTAAATGGCAGTTACATGCCTGGTAATGCTGCTAAACTCATAGTTAAAACAATTTGCTAACCAATCTGTATTGAAAGTTATTCATGCCTTTTTATTTGAATGTTAGTGAATGGATAACATATGTAAAATTTGTCTTTTAGTACTCTAGGGTTTTATGAATGATGCAATAGGAATTCTTATTTAAAGTCTTTGGTAACATTGCATATAACAACACTGAAGTTGAGTGATCTTTTGATATCTTCAGTCCTGAAGCTCACTTTTCATCAAAAAAAAAATAAAGGTTCGTGGTGTCGTGCATTTCCAAAACAGTTCTCTTTCATCCTTATTGAATATCTGTTGAGGTTTGAAGCCTTCAGCCCATACTGTTTCTTTTAACTGTTGTGGTAAAAGCAACTGCAGTCTCATAATCAGATCTCAGTACCTTCTTCATTTCTCATTAATATTATGAAGGAAGTTGTCATTGTCTATAAACTATCCTTTACTAGCTTGAAAATTCTTCACAAGATAAGCTTGTTCTTTACGTAATATAATTCAGTGCTTTTGTCTGAATAAAAAAGAATTTAATGTGACAGAGTTCTAATTATTGATCCATTCTGATAGCATTTTTTACCCTTTTGCCATTAAAGGATACCTTACACTGCTAGTTATCCTCATGAATAAGAATGGGAATGCTGAAAGGCTTGAAAAGACACCATCCATCAGATAGGATGTTAAGCTATGTCCTTATATGCAGGAGTGCCATACCCTATACCTGTTAAAGAATACACTGGATGTCCTTATAGAAAGCTTCCATCTACATAGTAGGTCCAAAAGTTTCCTGCCGAAACATGTTAGAACAAGAATTGACAGGTCTAACTCTGTCAACCCCCCACCCTATGTTTTGTTGCACTGCAGTTAAAATTTTGCAGCTCTAGCATCAGTAGCACTCCAGCTAGCATTGCAGAAAGAAGTGCTGTTGCCCAATATTTTAAAATGTTTAAACTTGAGTATCGCGTGGTCATTAAATTTTTGACAAAAGAAGACAAAGCCCAGCAGAAATTAAACGATGTTTAGATGCTGTGTACGGCGAGTCTTCTCCATCATATTCAACAGTTAAAGAATGGGCTAAGAGTATTAAAGAGGTAATAGAATCATACAATAATTTTTACTTTTCTATATAATCACCCTTTATTTTAATGCATTTTTTAGAACGGCTAATTAACTTTTCTATACCACTGAAAAAATTGAATTGATTCAAAATTGAAATCGGATAAGCAGTTTCGCTTAGGGAGAGATTTGATTGAAGATGAACCTCTTCAAGGCAGACCTGCAGAAACACTCACTCGCAAACAATTGCGCTGGTGCAAGAAGAGGTGCTAAAGGATAGGCGACTGAAAACTAAAGAATTATTAGCAAGGTGTGGACTTTCAAAAACCACAGTGCTTTGAATTTTACACGACCATCTTGGTATGAACAAAGTGAGGGCAAGATGAGTGCAAGAAAACTTTTGAGTGTTGTCCAAAAACAACAATGCGTGAAATACTGTACTGAATTTTTAGCACTCTGTGAGGGACAAGAAAAAGAAGTGATTGATTCAATTGTCACGGGAGATGAAACTATGGTACTGTACCATGATCCCCTTTGTAAACAGGAATCTATGGAGTGGCAGCATTCTGGATACCCATGATCAAAAAAGCAAAAGTGACACAATCCCAAAAAAAGATCATGGCCACCATTTTTTGGGATTCTGCTAGTCAACTTTAAGGAACGAAATACTACAGTTACTGGTGAATATTATAAGTCATTTATGTACAAATTGAAGGATACCATCAAAGAGAAATGCCAAGGAAAGCTGTCCCAGGGAGTGAGGTTATTGCACGACAGTGCGCCAATGCATACTTCAGTTGCTGCGAAGGCTGCTATTCAGCAATGTGGTTTCCAGGAATTAAATCACTCACCTTACAGCCCCAACCTAGCCCCTAACAACTATTTTTTGTTTTCAAAATTGAAATCAGATCTGCATGGGAAAAAATTTACAAATGATGAAGTAATTTCTGCAGTTTTAGACCATTTTAAGGACAAAAATTCAGATTTTTTTTTAGTGGTATGGAAAAGTTAATTAGCTGTTCTAAAAATGTATTGAGATAAAGGGTGATTATATTGAAAAATAAAAATTATTGTTTGATTCTATTACTTCTTTAATATCCTTGGACCAGAAACTTTTGGACCTTACTACATATCTCCTAATGAATATCTGGTGTATCTCCCTTTCTTTGAGCCCTTTTGAACCTTGTGACCTAGCCATATAGCCCATTGTTTATGAAAAGTGTCAATTCAGTGCTAAAGCAGCTTAAATCTCCATGGATAAATCACTTGAGTTTTGTACTCTTTTAAAACAATTCTGAATTTCATCATATTGATCTTACACTAGATTCAATCGCATTATACATCTGACCAAAATCTGATGCAGTTTCACCATTCACCAACCTTTGAAATATTTTCATATTTCTTACTGCTAATGCCTTTTTGATGCCATAATGCTGCTTTTGGTACTGTATGCTAAAATAAAGTGAAATCATTATTCTAGGAAACATAATTTAATAGCCTTATATTACACAATCATCTGGAGCAGGCCTATTGAAAAAATTTTATGAGTTTTTATATATATATATGTCTTTTTTATTTCATAGACCTATTCAGTCATTGAAAATGCCTTACTGAAATTAAATATTATTATATTAAATAACAAATATACTAAATGTATGAATACTAAATGTTTGCTTGATATGTAGCATATCTGAATTTTTCAAAGTCTAATGTCAGACCCCGCCTTCTTGTGGTGAAGACTGTTAATATCTTTCAAAAGAGATACTCTCTTGTGGAAATGAATGGAAGGGGAGGGCTGCCAGATTAGTGTGGCCTACTGATCTGGACAACTGTGGCTACTTTTCTTTTTTTTTTCTACCATGCTGAGGAGTGGTCAACCACAGAGGGTCCTGGTGCTGACCATATAAACCCACTGGACTGGACTGAATTATGGCTCTGAGCTTGATTATGGATCATGAATTTGCTGCACTGGTGGACTTCTGTGGAAGGAAAATCTTCTGCTGTGTTTTCTGTTTGTTTGTGGGTTGACAGCCCCAAGTGAATAGATTCACAGGATATGTTTATCAGCTGGTGGATAATCCTAAGCAGAGGTCATCGCCAGCACCTGAACTCTGCTTCTACTGGCATCGTCAAATTCTACATTGGGGGAAGTCTTCCAGTGCAGATGGCTTCAGCCTTTAGTGGTGGGGGAATGGGTCTTTGCCCCATGTCTGCGATTAGTGGGCTGTTTGATATTATCGCCATTCCCTCTCTCAATAAATATAGTTTCTTTAAACTCTACACAGAGCTTTTTATCTTGATGTCCTCACATAAGAATTCCATTGTTATAATTTAGATATTCTTGGCTTGCAAGAGACCAGATGGATAGATAAAGATCATATTCTAAAAAATAATCTTAAATTTCTCTTTTCTGGGAGAAACGATAATAAACATCACCAAGGAAATGGGTCTGCTTCTCAGCAGACACACTAGTGATGCTCTTCTAGGATATGAGTGCATTAATGAAAGGTTTCTTACAGCAAAATTTCAGACAAGCGTTAAAGACTTGAATGTTATCTGCTGTTATGCCCCCACTGAGGATGCCGATGAGGATGAGAAGGATAGGTTTTACGGACACCTTCAGGATATTTTGAATTCTGTCAAGAAAGGAGATATTTCTCTTGTTTTAGGTGACTTCAAATGCCAAAGTTGGTACTGACGCTTGACCTTTGGGGAGGAGTAATAGGCCCTTTTGGTATTGGTAGCTGCAATGGCAATGGGCAAAGTCTCCTACAGGTAAGTAAACTCAATGGTTTCAGAATAACTAACACTTATTACAAACACCGCGACATACATAAGTACACATGGGTTTCACCTGATGGGCTGCATAAGAATATGATTGATTACATATTAATTAATAGCAAATGGGCTAGTTCTGTTAGGAATACCAGGGCAAATAGGGGAGCTGAAATTGGATCTGACCATTACCTTGTGAAAAGTGTGTTGCAACTTAATTTTTTTTATATGGTAATGTAACAAGGGAAACTCACCTCCATAAGTTACAAACTTATCTTGTCCCTCAATTGGATGAAATCCCTTTGTTAGAACTATGTAAAATGTGGTTTCAGCAAGACTGTGCCCCACCACATTTTGCTATTTATGTGAGGAAGTTTTTAAATGAAACATTTCCAAACTGGTGGATCGGAAGGCGAGGTCCAGTTGAATGGCCTCCTGCATCTCCAGACCTAACATCACTACACTTTTTCCTTTGGGGACATCTGAAGTCAGTAGTTTATTGGAATTGGCCAAGAACCATCGCTGCATGTAACAACATTGTCTCTGATACTTTGAGAAATGTTTAACGTTCTTGTATTCAGCATATCCACAAGTGTCACAAAGTGCGAGGCTGTCAATTTGAGCACTTGCTGTAATATAAAATAAATAAAATAAATCCCCCTCAAGCAGCTACTTGCCACAGAAGTCTGACAGGATCCTGTAAGTTTATAATGCCATAGTAGAAGGTCTGTGTGGATGACAGGACTTCATCAGAAAAACGACACATACATCCATACCTTACCCGGGGCTCAAACCCAGGTCCCTTAGATATACCTTTTAAATAAAGTTTTGCCTATGAATCCAGACTTTTGGAACACCTGTATATATTTTTAATTGCCTAACATTCCAATTGGACACATTGACTGTTGTATATAGTACAAGCCAAGTCATTTGCCTTGATTACTTTTATGTTACCTGTTTCTTTTGTAATTATATAATCTATGGTAAATTTACACTGTAAGTAATGCTACTTCAAGATCAGTAGTTCACTACAATAAATATTGCTGCCTTTGCAATAAACTCTATTATCCATGAATGGTTTGTCCAGTTGTGGATTCAACTTGCTGCAATATTTGAGCAAAAAAAAACTCTTAGAAACTTTTAAAAGACTTTTGTTTATGTTTTTTTTTTTTCCTTTTTCTAAATAGTTTACAATCAAATCCTCTATTGTATATAGGAATTTTTTATGTTGAATAGTGAATTTTTCAGGTGTGAAATTGGTAATATGCACACTGCTTGCCATTGAAATTACCCCACTTACAAAGAGTGCTCTCTTTGAACTCAAAACAAGTAGAGTGATAGATAGCAATGCAAACAAGAAATTATTAAATTTGTTTGTCAAATCAGCAGCATATACTTATGAAAAAAGAAATTCTGGAATTCAAAAAGAAGTATGGCCTCCATGAATAGCAATACAAATGTCCAAGCATCATGGTACTGAGTTGGAAAGGTGGCAAAAGTCATCCTGGTGAACACTTAGTGATGCTTCATGCATCTGTGCTGGGAGCTGGACAACAATGGTAAGGGGCTGAGAAGTGGTAGTTAGTAAATGTTCCATCATATCCCAAATGTATTTGATTGGCAACAGATATGGGTAATATGCAAGCCAAGGAAGTATATGCACATCTCTTAAGCACTGTCAAAATATGAGAACCATATTTGGGTGAACTGTATTGTTCTGCTGAAAAACAGCATTTAGGATGGAGCATAGAAAGAGCAGAGGCACTGTTCCCAGAATGGTTTCAACATAATGTCTTGCTATCAATGTGCTATCAATAACAATCAGATGTTAAGAGTATTGTAACTATGATGTATTGTAACTTGGTTCCCCATAGCATTCTGGTTGTTAGTCCAGTATGAACCTTCCTGATACAGTCTCCCTCTGTCCTCTGCATGTCTCCAGACATTCATGCAGCCATTAGTGGATTCTAAACAGAAATGCAATTCATCATTAAAGATTACATGACACCTGTCTTGTCCTCAAACAGCTTTCTCCTTACACCATTGCAGATGACAATGGGATGGCATTAGAGGTGGATGATCCAATAGATGATGTAAATGTAGCCTTGATTCTTGCAGTTATCTTCTAATTCTGTTTATGACAGATCTGTCTCCTGTTTGCCAATCAGTGGATCCATCAATCTTCCCATTGTTGCCTACAGCATTCAATTATTCAGGCATCTGATTCACACTAATGGCAATTTGATGTGTTGTGACCATCCAGCTTCTGACAACCCAATAATGATTCCTATTAAATTTCATCAGCTGTACATAAAATGCATGTTAAAGGCATTGCACACTCTTTGCAGGCCATTTGCTCACTATTTTGCTTGCTCATTAATGTTTACCCCAAATTTTATAGCCCCTTCAGATTCCTATATCAGCATAGCACTGACACATTTTTCATTTTTCTACTGCACCAGTTGGCTTGACATGCAAGTCATTTTTGTCCATATATGTCACAACTCTGCATGTAAATTGTCAGGTAAATGCATCTATTCTTTCTAGGTGGTGCAGTTTCAGTGATGGGCACTGTAGACACCAGTTTTTGCAACCTATTACTGGATTTTTATTATCTGTATGTTTGTAAGCATTTTGTTAATTTAAAAGAAAGAATTCACTTATATAATTCTCAGTGGCATAGCCAGGTGACTATGCCCACTATTAAGAAATAATTATTGATCAATTTTATTGCCAAAAATATTAACAAAATTCTTCAACCTCTCTCTTCTTCACTGAAAATACTTATGATATTTCAGGTAGTCTTGTACTATTGGCCCTGGGTGTCATGTCACCATATTTCAGTTATGTACCTAAGGCTGCTTTAGCAGCATTAATTTTTGTAGCAGTCATCAACATGGTGCATTACAAGGATGTTGCAATCATGTGGAAAACTAATAGTAAGTACTTTTTCTTTTTTATTAAATGCAAAGATATAATATACTGTGTATTGCAATACAATTGCTGAAATGTGTTGCATTTAATAATGCAAATGATCGATGTCAAGTTTTATGTGTGTTGATCCTTTCCCCCTGTAATAGAGTGCATATTAATGGTGGTATTCGATAGTCTGCTCTCCATCAGATAGAACACTAAGACATGATTGATTCTATGTGCAGGAGAATCAGCTCCAATATATACAAATTGTTCACTGCCCAAAACAATTAAAGGAAACATATATCAATGGAAACGTACATTTGAAGTTCTGTTGCTTTGAAAGTAAAATTTTTATTGAAAAATGTCCCCTGAAGATAAAAGATTTCAATGAAATCTTTGTTAAGATTTTCAACAATATCAATTCAGTATTTAAAGAGTTGTGGAGATTAAATCATTAACAGCAGCATCATGCTGCATAAAATTGTATTGGCCAAAATTGATCATTATGCAAAGTTAAAAACAAAAGCACTGAATTTAGTAAGTGACTAGATATGACAGTTGCTATTTAAGTTCTAATTAACCTTTGTGATAAATTCCTCTGATTGACCTTGCTTGATGTTACAGTTTCCATGACTCTTTAATTTTTAAATGAATATTGTTAACAATCAAGAAGTAGATTTTATTGGCATTCTTTTCTTATTTCCAGGGCCATTTTTCCACAAAAAAACTTGCTTTCAGAGTTATAGAACTTTGAATGTGGCATTTCACTGACATAACATATGAATTGCAATATCCCTTAATTGTTTTGAGCAGGGCATTAAGAAGCATAACACTGCCAACACATGGTTATAATAGTTTCTATGTGACACTAAGAACTATTCAGTGGTATCTTCTTCAGTTCTGTTCCAAGCTTTTGGATCTTTATAATCTGACTATATACACCATAAAAATGACTATACTCCATTGAAATTGTCCCATCTAAAATGAATGCTTTCATGTGAACCAAATTAATTGTGGTGGTAGCTATACACATAAAGAAGCATGGCTACAGTGGTGGACAGTTCTACCAATATTTAATAACAAAATGATAGATACATCAGTAGGCAGTATGATTACCATGAGCCACAATACATGAGGCAAGATGTCATGGGAGTGAGTCAAACAGGTGGCAAATGTGATCCTGTGTGATATGTAGCCATGCTTTGTGCACCCCTGCTGTTACTTTGGTGAGAATCGTAGGCAGCTGAACACTGGATGTAATGTACCACACCAATGTATTTCATATGTGTCCAATGGGTGACATTCAGGTAATGTGCAGGCCAAGGAAGGAGTACTACATCACAGATGCACTGTAGGGAGACCCGAGTGGTATGTGGACATGCATTATCCTTTTGGAAAATGGTGTTAAGCCTGGTACTTAGGTATGATAGCAGCACAGGTTGTAGCACAATTTCAATATACTGCATCACCATCAAACTGCCATAATAACAACCAGAGGTGACCAGCTGTTACTATGGCTCCCCACACCATGATGCCAGCTGTCCCATATGGTGCATCCAGATACACATTGCATTATGTCTGTCACCAGGCTGTCTCCACGCATGCACACAGCCATCAATGGCACCTTAAACAAAATCAGGATTCATCACTGAAGACTGCATGATGCCAGTCTGGTCCCCAAGAACTTCTCTCCCTTCACCACTGCAGACATACATGATAATGGGATCGAGTCAGAGGAAGGCAAGCCAAAGGATGATATTATGCATACAGGCCCTAGATTCAGCCCAAAAACATCAGATTTATGGATACAGGGCCCATCATTTGACTGTGCTGGCAAACACGGGGACAGGCAGGGATGGCATTATGGTCCATCTGCTCTGACATTCTCTTACAGGCACATGAACCTGGCCATTGATGTTGCAGAACCTTCTTATATCCATTGTGGCCAACAGTATCACAAGTTGAAGCATCATGATCCATACTTGTCACAATTTGCTGATTAAATGGATCCAGCTTCTGCCATTACAATAATCTGACCCCTTTCAAAGTCCAAGAGGTGCACATAATGTCATCTTTGGCATTGTAAGGACATGGCTCCTTCACAGAGGTCTGCCCCACACACTTTTGTTTGCTAGCAATCGTTCACACCACTTTTTATAGTGTCCAACAATAAATATGTCATGGGGACAACTGCCATGTTTTTGTGCCTATCAGCATCCTATGCATATCAGTGGCATTGTCATCACGCATGCAAATTTCAGCTTTTTCTGGTTATTCTTTCTTGGTGGATCAATTTCAGTAGAGGGCAATGTAGCTAATTGTCTAAAATCAAAGTGCTGCACTTGGTTAAAATGATATGTATGCAATTTATTTTTTTTCTGCCAAGTTTAAACATTGTGTGTTTACTGTTATATATGGCACTCCATATATTGAAGACATACAATGAGAAACAAAATGTACTTCTATGTTTCCAAAGTTCTCTCATTAGAACTTTCAACAATTTTCCCACATCTTTAAGTCTTTCAGTTCCCACTGATTACACACATTGACATAATTCAAAATACGAGCTCAGGAATATCTATATCTGTTTTTAGTATAACACATAAAATTTCGATTTTTAAAAAATAGAAATTGCTGTTTGAAATTTTTTTACATATATCTTATAAAAACACATGTTCAAGCTTGAAAAATAATACTTTTTCATTTGAGGAATATTTTATTAAGCTGTGATATAAATAATCTATTAAAGTGATTTGATCACCATTTTTTAGATGTGGTATATGGCAGAGCCAGTTTGCACATTTCTGTTTTTCTACATTCATGCAACCTCCTGATTTAAACTCAAAAGTTTGATCTGAACTATTGCAAACTCATTTTTCCTTAAAGTTTCGAAATGCGTTCAAAAATTAGCCAAAAATTACTATTTTTAAAATCTGAAGATTTTGGGAACAATAACTAGGCTATTTTTTCTCATTTTAGGCTCTTTTCTCTGCCTTAAAACTTATTTCAATATGCCTAGAATTATTTTTATTGTTCATCCCCACTTTCAGTGGTGCTCTCCCACCTCTGAAACCAAAACCAACACTTGCTCATGTAATTCAGCTGTGTAAACTAGGTCATGGCCCAGTAAGACTCGGATGGCACTAATTAGTAGCCAGGGGTATCCTATATCTGTTTATACATATATAGATACCTTATTTTACTGTATATCCCTTATTTAATTTCCATAGGTTTATATTTTATTATATGTCTTTAAGAGTTATGATACATTGCTAGCTATGATGATGGCCGGCTTACAACTTGTTGTAGCAGACATTTTTTTAACATTACATTGGGTTATATGCTAGGGTTATTTTTTTATTATTATTTCTTCATTTTCCAGTTAAAAGACTGACCTTTTATCTCCTGAAAATGAATGAGGTTTTGGATATAGGAAAAAAAAAAATTTCCTTCGCATGGAAATCGATCCTCCTACAGTTGGGTGGGCAATTTTGGTAAAAGTGTTAACTCCCTCCTCCCCTGCCACTTCATCTTGGCTGTGCTTTTAATCTTGGTGCACCAAATTTTCAGCACTTTATGAAGATCCCCAAAATACAGCATTCAAAGAGAAAATGTACAATGTGTAATTAAAAAAAGTAGCCAAGAAAGTGTTCCTTTACTTCATAAACAGGACAAAAAAAATCCCATGAATGTGAACAGTCCAAGTCACCTTGTATAACACTGGCCCATGTTTTAAAATATACCATACTGAAAAGAATTACAAAAAGAAATCAAAATTACATTTCATGTAAATATTATATTATTTAGGAAGAAATTTTCTTTCAATTAATATGTAATTTATCCATTTTTATCCATTGGATTTTCAAAAGTTATGTTTGCAATCAAAAGTTATGTTGAAATATGTTTGCATAGTTTGCAAAGTCAAATCTAGTTTTTCACTATATCACTGCAAAAAAGTCTTATTACAATTAATATGTTTGTAAATTATTTTAAATTTCTTATTTTCATAAAATTCAGAATTAAATTTTGTTTAATTTGGTATATAACATTACCTATTTCTGTTGATTGGTTATTTATTTAAAAAAAATTCTAAAGTTGATTTGTTTATTTGACTCAGCACAGTTGTTTGCAAAAAGTTGTTGACTTTTCTCAAAGTATAATAACAGTGAAAAAATAACAGAAGGTAAGTTTCTTGTTTCAAGTAAAAATATATCTGAATAATATAAAAATATTTCTGTTATTCAGAAATAGCAATTCTATTCATATGCATTATAATGTTTTTGTTTATCAGGTCATGTAAAAAACTCCAGAATTTTTGAATGTTCATAAATAAACACACCCGATGTTTACAGAGCTTTATTCACTAAAATAATCACCAGCACATGCAACTAACTTACCTCAACGTTGCTTGTTGTCAAAAACACCCTTATGACAGCATTGAGTGTACTTATAGGTGAAAATCTTGCAGCTCTCTCTCCCATGTGTTCCAGTTACAGAACCATCTCTACTGCAGATAATTGTCCAGAGCATGGATAGGTGGTAGTCCTTTGGTGAAATATCAGGGGAATATGGCAGAACCTCCCATCTGAGTTCAGCAATTATATTACGGGTCACAACAGATGTGTGCAGCCTTATGTTATCCTTTAATGGTAGTGACCCATAATGATTCACCAGAGCAGACTAACTCCTTGAGTTTAACTTCTGTATGCCATACCATCCTTAAGTGTATGATAGCAGTAATTGATTCCTCTGGCTGCAATGGCTCATAATGCACAATACTGGTTGCTATCCAAAACACAGTCAACAACACCATGGCGGGATTCAATTTGGGCCTTGATGCTTCCCTCTTGATACATGAGAGGAGGGAATTGCAGATGTTCAACCATTGCACTTTGTTCTGTTCAGTGCATGAGAAATCCGTTTGTTCAACTTTCTGACGTATCCTGACTGGTGTAAGTGGTTCCATACAGCCTTGGCACAGGTATGAAGGCTTGGCAGCTATCTCCTAACACAGGGCTTTTTAAACTTTTTCCACTCGTGACCCCTTTTCGATCTAAAAGTTTTTACATGACCCAGATATATGGGTATATAAAATAGGCATACAAATCAAACATTTACTGATAATAAATTGTAAAGAAATTTATTTTAGAAGAATTCTTTGGTATATATATATATAATTTTACAATTTATTAAAGACGAAAGCAAATTGGCATACTAATGAGATGGATATGCTTGCTTATTTTTACATGAAGAATTAAATCTTGGCTGAATATTTGACATTGCAGGACGTAGAGCGTCTTCAATGTTTATCAGAGTTAATTGATATTTTGATTTTATAATCGTCAATGCTGAGAATGCCGCTTCGCATAAATACATAGTACAAAATGGGAGAAGTATGTTTAGGGCCATTTCAGAAATTGTTGGAAATTCTGTCCTAATCCCAAGCCAAAATCCATTTAACGATTTTTTAGGAAACTCAAGTTTTAAACCTGTGTCACTTGATAACTCGGCAAATTCTTCTTGAACTTTTAATGGCAGATAACTGATGGTTTTGATTTCAATTGAGTATGGTTTATGAACCCAACTTAGTTTTTTAGAATCAAAATTTGAATGGAAGTATTTCTGAAACTGTGTCTCCAGGTACTTCAGATAATCAATTATAACTCTTACAGTTAAATCTTTGGGAACGTTATTTTCAATTATAAAATCATCTGTAGCTGTAAGCATTTCTAAAGAACCATTTTTCACCCTATTCTTCCATATGTTAACTTTTTTAGTAAAACTTTCAATTTTATCTTTTAACATAAATATGTTACAATTTTTTCCTTGAAGAGACATGTTTAAATCATTGAGATTTTCGAAAATAACCGACAAATAACATAGTTTTGAAAGCCATAAGTCATTATGAAAAAAAATAACAAAATCGGATTTCTGCTCAGTCAAAAATATAACAACTTCATCTTTCAATTTCAATAATCTGTTTTAACTTCACCCTCTTGAGAGCCACCTTACCTCTGCATGTAGTAATAAGCTTTTTTTAATCGGAGTCCATATCTTTGCAAAGGTTTGAAAACAAACGACTGTTAAGGGCACGACTTTTAATGAAGTTAATGATTTTGATACTATCGCGAAGCACATCTAACTCTGGTGACATTTTTTTGGCTACAAGTGCCTCTCGATGGATCATGCAGTGAGTAAAAGTGATATGTTCATTGCCACCAGCTTTAACTTTTGCTACAAATCCAACATTCTCGCCCATCATTGCTCCAGCACCATCTGTACAGACTCCAACACAATTTTTCCACTGTAAACCTTCATTTGTGAAAAATTCATTGACTTTAAGATATATATCTTCCCCTCTTGTGTGCCCTTCCAAAGGGCGACAAAACAATAATTCCTTATGTATGCTTCCTTCATAAACATATCTTACATAAAGTAACAACTGTGCCATGGTAGAAATATTAGTTATTTCATCTAACTGAATTTGCAAACTTTGGACTGCCCTTAAGCCTGGTAATAAGCTGTTGGAATTGGTCTTTACTAATTTCAGAAATTCTTTTGGAAACAGTACCATTCGATAAAGGAATTTTACGAATTTCATCCTCATACTTTTTTCTATGAACTATTTCTGTCATTTTAATAGCAGTAGGTAACATGAGATCTTCTATCGTGCAGGGCTTTTTAGTTTTTGCAATTAAATAAGAAGTTTCATAAGATACTTTTAATTAAGATATGTTAAATACTTTTCGTTGACAGTAACGATTTCTCAAAACATTGTTTTTCTTTATTTGAAGATTTTACAAGTCGTTCAAAATATTCCTTTGGTTTATTGCAGTATGCTGCATGCTTGGTATTAAGATGTCATTTTAGTTTGGCAGGTTTCATGCTCTCTGCAGCCAAAACTTCATTACAAATTAAGCAAAGAGGTTTTTCCACACCATCATGATTATTAGAAGTAAATCCATATTGCAAAAATGATTCGACATATTTTCTTCTTGTTAATTTAGGTGTTCTACAACCTGGTAGTGAAGACTCTGCCACATTGTCATCAGTATTTTTACCTCTTCTGTCTATATTTAGCCACTTATCCATAATCCAATACAATCCAAAGATATACTATTTTGATACATGCTGAGGAATGACATGCTGATGAAAATATTAAAAGTCTTTATTTTCCATAGTTAAACTATTATGTTTTTATAAGAGCAGAAAACTTTATATGTACAGACAAAGCAATGCTAATCATAAAATACAATTGGCTCGAATCCAAGCCGAGGTGTTTCTGGCAGTGACGTTGCATGGCGTGATGGCATGTGCAGTTCAAAATGCTCGTGTTGTGTGTTAAGAACAAGGCTGCAGTGAAGTCGCGCTGACAGAAACACCTTGGATTGATTACGCGTTTCATTTTGAATTAATTTTTTATCGTTGCGCGTTCATAAACCTTTTACTGTTGCCAAATTTTTTGCAACCCCCACATTCAGTTACACGACTCCATATGGGGTCACGACCCATAGTTTAAGAAACTATGTCCTAACACATTTAACAGGGGTCTGCTACGATCAATGCCTGTGGGACCTTATTGTCTAGAACAGTGAGTTATCTGGATCTTGAGGCATCCTCCAGGGTCTCACCTTTTGAACCTGTCACAAAACCTTCGTAATACCTAGGTGTAGCAGTTTGTCTGTGCTGTACAAACTGCTACATACCCTATCCATAGGGGGCAAGGGTAGCCCAGTCAATAGTACACCAGGCTCATAATCT
The DNA here is from genome assembly GCA_038380435.1 of Ryuthela nishihirai. NCBI lineage: Eukaryota > Metazoa > Arthropoda > Arachnida > Araneae > Heptathelidae > Ryuthela > Ryuthela nishihirai. Next base: position 87,781,561 of record JAWZYU010000001.1, on the reverse strand, counting down.
GCAGTTCCCAGGTGTGAGTCCCACCTGGATTAGCATTGAGATTTATCGCCACAAAACTCTCGGTAGTAGGGAACACTGATAGGCTTGGAAAGACTGCTGTCCATCGGCCCCATATACTATGGCCCCATGTGTGTAACAGCCATACCTTATGCACATTAAAGAACACACTGGTTAGACTTGACAGCTACCATCTGTTTCCTAACAGCTATCCACTGATCCCCTTCCCTCAGTCTTCTCTGAGCCCTCGGGGTCCTTGTTATCTGGCCATTTAGCATATTATGTGCAAAATATGCCACTTGGGAATAAAACAACCCAACTACCATCTCCATATGCTTTGGGCTGCCTGAGCCATGGTATTTCCAAGTTTAAATTTGTACAGTAGTACACCATGAATTTTGGTGTGCAAATTCACCATGATTGCATCAACACTTTAATACCATTTGAAGAGCAACTCACACTGCCTGATAATGAATGACACCTCGTCTCTTTTATGATCTGTCACCTAGTGGACTGGTTTCACAGGACATAGGACTGCATTCTGATTGGACTGTGCAAAGTGCTGAATCATTTTACATGACCTAATATTAGTTGTTGTTTTTTTAGAAAAAATTTTATTTGCGTTCTCAGATGTTTCTTTTTTTACCATATTACTTTTAAAAAAAGCCCTTAAAATAAAACTAGTCATCTCTTATTGTTAAATATTTTCTTTTTTGAAAATCCAGAATTAAATGCTGATTAATTTGGCATTAACATGTCATATTAAAAATATCTCATTAGTTATTTGGCAAAAAAGTTCTAAAGTTAATTTTTTTTTAGCTGAGCATAGTGAAAAAATGCTGGGCCTCTGGATGTAACCCAGTTTTTCAGGCTCGACACTGGAAGGGTTATGTCATCATCAAGCAGCCATGGACTATGGAGGTCCAACCAGACCATGCAATTTAGTTCTCCAAGCAAGTCTGTCCTGAGCTACATCTACTGCATCTGGCCACTGCACACCAATTCTAACAAGGTCCTGTTTGACATTGTCTGCCCACCGCATCCTAGGTCTCCCCCTCTTTCTGAGGCCTTTAGGCACAGTGTTCATAACCCTATTCGCCAATCTATAATTATTCATATGGGCAACATGGCCAAACCAACAGAGTCTCTCTCTGCACAATACGCTGCTTAAAGGAGGTTGCAAACTCCTTTGCCTAACCTCATCATTAGTTGCAAAGTTGAACCACCTAATGCCCAAGATACTGTGTAAGCATCTGGAATCAAAAGCATCTAGTTTCCTGTTATCTTGTTTACAAAGTGTCCAAGTTTCACTACCATAACTAACCCTAGAAAGAACCAAATTATTATACAGCCTAATTTTAGTCTTTAGGTGTATACGCCTATTTCTCCACACTCTCCATAGATTCTTAAAAGTCCTGGCAGCAATCCCTATTCATCTGTTAATCTCATGCTGCACATCACCAGCATCTGCTACATAGCTCCCAAGATAATTAAACTGTGATACCTGCTCAAAATTGCAACCATTAAGATTAACTGAATCACAGCCTGCCTGACCAATTTTCATCACTTTAGTTTTCTCTCTGTTTATAACCAAACCTACTCTAGTACCAGTTTCATCAACAGCTCGAATGAAAGAGTTCATCTCATCAACATCATTTGCCAAAAGGGCTAAATCATCAGCATAATCTAAATCAGAAATTTTCGTATCTTCAGTCCATTTAAGGCCAAAATCTTTCCCTTGAAGTGAATTTTGCATAACATAATCAATAACCAAGCTAAAGAGAAAAGGAGACAAAATGCACTCTTGTCGAACACCAGAAGTAATGCTAAACCAATTGTTACAAGCCTTACCATCTCTCACACAGGACTCAGTGTTATTATAGAGAGCTTTCATTATGTTAACTAACTTGTCAGGTATATCATATGATCTCACAATCAACCACAAATTATGACAATCAACAGAGTCGAAAGCCTTTTTGAAATCAACAAAGCTAGCAACCAAAGGTTTCTGAAACTCTAAACATTTCTCAAGAATCTGCCTAAGTGAAAATATCTGATCCACACATCCTCTACCACTTCTGAATCCACATTGCTCATCGCGCAATTGACTGTCAACCAGATTCTTAATTCTATTAAGCACAATCATGGAAAGAACTTTACCTGGAACAGAGAGTAGGCTGATACCCCTATAGTTATCACAAGAACTGCGATCACCTTTTTTGAAAATAGGGATAACAATAGCTCTGGTAAAATCCTTAGGAACCATGCCTTTATCATAAAAGATATTCAGAATTTCAGTCATCCAAGTGGTAACCGAAACATTCCCAGCTCTAAGCATTTCTGTAGTAATTTCATCTACCCCTTGGGATTTATGAAGTTTAAGTTTAGAAACAGCCAAAGTAACTTCAGATTGTGTTATAGGGCCAACATTAAAGCCACCAATGCATCTATCATCATTGCAAACAATGGGAATAGAAGTAACTGCATTGTTTAGAATATCACTGAAATGCTCAGCCCACCTAGCCATGACAGAATCCCCACCTTCTATAACCTTACCTTGTTTATCCTTCAATCCCTGTATACCTGTTTGTTTTCTACCACACAAAACATTAACTATCTGGTACAGCTCTCTGCTGTTGTGCTGTCTAACTGCTTCCTCGGCTTTGTCAGCCAAACCATCAAGCCAAAGATTCTTATCAGCAGCTAACTGATCTTTTACATGTTTATTAAGTTCTCTGTAATGCTTTCTATTAGGACTAGTAGGGTATTGATTAAGGACATTCCTGCAGTTCTTTCTTTCCAAAATAAGCTCAAGTGCCTTATCACTCAGATAATTCTGTCTCTTCTGCTCCTTTTTTCGTAATAGAGTACTGTTAGTGTCCAAAAAAGCCTGTTTAAAATGATCCCATTCTTCCTCAACTTCAGTAGTAAGCATACCATGACTGTCATAATGACTAAGTAACCTATCATGGTAAGCTTTGACTATAACTGGATCTTTCAGAGCTTCAGTATTAAAAGTAAATTTTTTAACCCTAGCACAACACTTTTTAAGTTTAAGTTGCAAGACACTTTTAACTAGGTAATGGTCAGATCCAATTCCAGCTCCCCTATATGACCTGGTATTCCTAACAGAACTAGCCCATTTGCTGTTAATTAATATATAATCAATCATATTCTTATGCAGCCCATGTTAGTTATTCTGAATCCATTGAGTTTACTTACCTGTAGGAGACGTTGCCCATTGCCATTGCAGCTACCAATACCAAAAGGGCCTATTACTCCTCCCCAAAGGGGGGCGGGGGTGGCTGTCGGTAGCGCGCCAGACTCGTAATCTGTAGTTCCCAGGTTCGAGTCCCAGCTGGGTCAGCGTTGAGATTTATCTCCGCAAAATTCCCCGCCCTGCCCACGGTCAGTAGGGGACACCGATGGGCTTGGAAAGGCCGCCATCCTTCGGATGGGACGTTAAGCCGTGTGCGGGAGAGCCATACCCTGTGCACGTTAAAGAACATGCTGGATGGCCTTGACGGGAGGCTACCATCTGTCTCCCAACAGCTGTTCCAGTGGGTCCCCTCCCCCAACCTTCTCTGAGCCTTCGGGGTCCTTGTGACCTGGCCATTTAGCCCATGGTGTGCAAAAAAGTGCCGCTCAGAGGTAAAACAGCCCAACCTCCCCAAAGGTCAGAGTCAGTACCAACTTTGGCATTGAAGTCACCAAGAACATGGGTAATATCTCCTTTCTTGACAGAATTCAAAATATCCTGAAGTTGTCCATAAAACCTATCCTTCTCATCCTCAACGGCATCTCAGTGGGGGCATAATAGCAGATAACATTAAGTCATAATAATTTTCTGACATACTTGTTCTCTTCTAATTTATCTTGTGATGTTCATGGAACTATACCTTTATACTCTGTAATATGTAAGCTACTATCTCTTAATTGGTAATTACTGTGCATGATGAAAATAAACTCCTGGTTCGTTTGTGGTTCATTGTTTCTCACCAGACCATTAACTTTTTTATGTTATTAATTGGTGGAACTTATTTCATAATAATTCTACATTGTTTCTTCTGATTTTACTGAATATGGACAGATTATGTGTTACACATAATGGCTGTGGAGAATTTTCCATAAGTGGTATTCTGCATATTTGTATGAGAAGCTAAATATAGAAGTTTTTGCTTGTGCAAAATTCTTGTACACTTATTGGGATATCCTGTCTAATGTTCTTTATTAAAAACTTGAATTATTTCATGGTAATAGCATATTAATAAATCACTATAAAACTGTATTATATAAATAATAGTTTTAGTTTAATGTTATGTGGTATATCTCATAGAGAAACATTTTGAAAGTTGAGCTGTCTTGCTGCAATGTGGCATCTATATGCATTATTTCTATTTCAAAATTATTTTTCTAGGTGAAATTTTATTTGCATTGTTAAAATAATTGTGTTTAAATTTTGGAGGTTAGTTAAATCATCTTCAAGCATTATTAAAATGAAGCTTGGAGAAGAGGATTTTTCTTTATACTTCAGTTATTTGCTTACCTTTTATAGAGATAATGAAGGCATAATTAATGGAGTCTAGTCTCATATATAAATAAGAAGACAGTAACTTACTTCATGTGGATTATGTAAGAAAGACTTCAAGCATTACTGAACAGGATAAAAGAACTGAATGAAATATCAAACATTAAAGACAACAATTTTAGAAAGAACTGCAATATTCCAAGTAATCCTTTAATGAAACATAGTATGATAATTTGCTCCAGATCTCACTTTCAGTTTGAAATTCTGAGAAGTTTAGATTCAAAGTCAGACATACTGGAACATATATATTTCCTTCTTCCAGCATCCTAACTAAATACCTTGGACATATCTGAAACCAACACCTGGGCAACAAAGTGGGAAAAACAGGCCACTTACACCTATTACATTATATAATGAGCCCTCATACATATTGCTAATAGCAGCAAAAGTTATGCAACTTTATGCTACAAGGGCATGATCTTGCTCTAACCCAGTGGTTTCCAACCTTTATGAGCCCATACCACCTTTTATCAAGAATTGTTTCCTAATGTCTTCTTCATGGAATTTAAAAAAAATTTCCCTATATAAAATTAGTTGAAAATTAGATAACAATAGCATCACCATTGAGATTTTGTTCCTCTAATCTAATAACTCATGAGTGAGCAGACACTCCAAAAGTCTGATAAAGACAATAAGGACTGGTGAAAATATAATGCATACCAGTAATCTGACAACAATGCTGACTTAATGTACACCATCTGAAATTTGGGGGGAGGGGGATTGGCTCAGTCAATGGGGGTATGTGTAATGGGGGTATGTGAGGCTTGTAATCTGCAGTTTCCAGTTTCAAGTCCCACGTGGGCCAACATTGAGATTTATCTCCATTAAACCCCCACCCTGCTCTCAGTCAGAAAGGGAACACCTTTGGGCTTCAAAAGTCTGCTCTCTGTTAGATGGAATGTAAAGCCATGTCCTTAAAAGTCCTGTAAAGCCATGACTTTAGTTAACAGGTATGGCTTTTCTGAACACAGGACGTGTTCAGGAAAGCCATACCTGTTAAAAAAACATGCTGAATGGTCTTGATGGGAGGTTGCCATCTCTTAACAGCCTGTCTAGTGGATGCACTTCCCCCAACCTACTTTAAGCCCTTGTAACCTGATCATTTAGTCCAGTATATCCAAAAAAGTGCCACTCAGAGAGTGCCAACCCAATGATCTCAAATTTGGAGAAAAGGTGTAACATAATATTATTTAAGATTTGAATGAAATCTGAACAGTTTGGTGATGGTGTGTTTCATTTAGCAAAGTTTTATAATCTGTTTAATTGCAAATCATTTTTCTTATGGTAATAGTAAATATTGTGGGTCTTTAAGACAAGTGAACTAACTTTCTACATTGCCTGATAAAGTATTTCATTTTTTTATTTTATCGTGATATATTTTTCCACATAACTTAATAATGTGTTGTTGTTTTTTCCTTGGTGAATAGGGTTTGATCTTCTTCCCTTCTTTGCAACATTCATATTTTCCTTTATTTTGGGATTAGAGGTAGGTTATAGCAGATGTATAAATTAGTAATATTTTGATGAAACTTTTCTCAGACTTAAATGATAAACAAAATGTAGAATATCTACACTAATTAACCCTTTACTGTGCAAATATTTTCTGGTATCTTGATTGTAAAATAACTAATTTGTTAAAATGACATTGTTTATGAAACATTTATTATCAAATAATAGTATAAACAGAAAAATATACAAATTGAAACTACTTTTGTTTAGCTACGTTAAGACTACAGAAACTATTTTTATTTCAAATTGTGATATATATAATCTGATTACTAAAAAAAATCTAGCACTGGAATTCAGTCTCATAGCTGAATATGTATTTTTAATATAAGGGAAAACCAAAACCATTTTCAGTTTTGTATCAAATAATCAAACACTACAAACTAAAAATACTAATTAACAATATTTGAAAAAAATAATACAATTTTAATAAAATTTACAAAATATTTAAAGTAGCCTTTAAGATGACCTTTTATAATAAATAGTAATCATAACTTGTAGAAGTATCTATCAAAGAGCAGTGCCATCCTATTGTACAAATGTCATTTTGATACATATTAAACAATTATAGATTAATTACTGTAGAGGTTTAAATCCAGTATTTTAAACAAGCTAGTAGTTAAGTTTGAAAATTCCTGTTTTCAGTATCAAACTTTCTATTGTAAATTTATAAGGCATAATCATATTGCATGCTATCTGCCACCATGACCTGAATACTCTAATCCTCATTTACCATTTCCATAAAATAAGGGTTAACATCGCAGTCCACTGAACAGACTTCTGGAATGCCAATAATTAGAATGATATTTTTAAATATTCAGTAATTTAATATAATATTGGCTCAACTGAAAAATGGACAACCTCTGTATAAGTTCTATAATAAGTTGCCACACTCCTTTATTATATATAGGATGGCATTTTCTTGTGAATATTACACAATGAAATATTGATGAAGACTTTAGTAATCAGGTCAGAAATGCAAAGAAGTCGTTACAAATTTTTCCTTGCAGCAATGTTAGTATTCATAAACTGCCACTGTTTTCTATTGGAAAGTTGGCCATACCAAAAGCATATAATAATATTGTCAAAAATAGAATATAATTTTTTTTTAATTTTAAATAATTTTCTATTCTTTACATATTGGATTATAATTATACTTGTGTTTTATATTTGTAGTATGGCATTATAATTGGAGTAGGAATCTCCTTATTGATATTATTATTTCAAGAAGCAAGACCAAAGATATTTGTAGAAGAAAGAAAGGTAGATAATACTTTAAATTTGCTAGTGCTAGCAGTTTGCCGATGTACGGAATAAACATTTATAATCTACTAGCAAATGGAAACAAATTCCTTAATGTTTAGTTATGTGCTCTTATAAATAGTGCCTTTTCAGTTATTCTAACAGTAAATAAAGCTTGAAATAATTATCAAATATTTTAAAATACTATGAGGTACATCATTACAAACACTGATACTCATCTTAACAATAAAGGTTAGCATCAGATTCATACTCTGTAAAATTGGGAATCATTGCCAACAATTTACATTGTAGGAAATATATATAAATACTCAAGCAGCACACTTGCCACTGAAGTTTGCCAGATCTCAGTGTAATATGGCTTAGAGATCTGTCAGAAAGGCAAGACTTCAACAGAAGGACAGCATAAATGAGAAAGAAACATACCATGATTTTTATACATAAAGATAATGTGATGAGTGTTTTGAAATAGTATGTCACCTTTAGAAATATAAGATGAATAGATAGTGCAGGTGCAATCCAAAAGTTTGCAGACTGTACTGATAAGAAAATGTTGACTTACCTTAGGTTTTAATCACTGTTATCCCATTCAAAGTAGTCCCTGGGTAGCTAATACAGTGAGCCCAGTGCTTTCCCACTACTGTAAATACCTCTGAAACTCCTGTTTTGAGGTGCTCAGTACTTCCTTCGATTCTGCAGGAATCACTTCTACACAATCAAATCATTATCCTTTAAAGTGGAATTTCATCTTGGGGAACAGGAGAAGTCACAGGGGGACAAGGTCTGGTAAGTAGGGAGGGGTGGGAAACCACTTCTGTTATTTTTAGCCAAAAATTGCTGAAGAGACAGCAGTATGGGCCAGCATATTGTCATGATGCACCAACCCTCAGTCCTGTTTTTTCAGTTTGTCTCAGTCCTGTCTCAGTTTGTCAAACTGTCACCATTTTTCTGGATGTTTCACCCTCACACTCCCTCAAATGCTTTAGGACCTTAATATAGCAGTGTTGATTCACTATCTGGTTTGTAGGAACAAATTTCTTGTGCACAATTCTTTCCACATCAAAAAAACAAATCAGCATGCTCTTCACCTGCCTTGCTGTCTTTGGTTATAGTGAAGGAGGACTCTTCCACTGAGATGACTGCTGCTTTGTTTCTGAGTTATATCCATAAACCCAGCTTTCATCGCAAGTTATGACTTTAGGAAGGAAGTTTCAGTCCTTTTTGACTTGATCCTGAAACTCCCTGCACATAATGAGCCAATGTTGTCTTTGGTCCTGAGAGCAGTTGAGTCACAAATTTGGCACCAATCCACCTCACGTTGAGTTCCTCCATTGGCATGATCTGCGTGTTAGTCCAACAATTCCACAAATGTAATTAATTGTTCATCAATGATCTTTGTGGATGGCCTGATGCACTTTTTCTGCATTCTCATCTATTCAGCTTGTTGAGGGCCAACCAGAATATCAGAATCTTCCACCTAGGATTGCCCATGTTTAAAACATGAGAACCACTCAAAAGTCGGAGTTCAGCCCATGGTATCATCACTGAATGCTTGTTTAAGCATTTCATGAGTCTCTGAAGCAGTTTCACCAAGTTAGAAGCAAAATTTAATGTAAACATGCTGTTCTCTCAAGTCTTTCATTTTTCTGTTTAAAAAAAATCATAAATTGGCACAGATGCACTAAAAGGCTTGGTTCCAACTGTCAATGTGAAACTTGCTAGACTGCTTGACAAAGGAGTAGCTTGCAATATCTTGCAGCAAAAGTTGGAACTACTTCTAGATGAGTCTACACATTGTAAGCTCAGGAGCTTTTGGATTTCACCATGTATAAATAAGAACTGCATAGTTGCATTTTCGAATCACATATAAAACAACTGTTAACCCTTTTGACCCTCATTTTTCATTGTATTGATTGCATTGGACAATGAAACTAATAAACTCAAATAATATACTTATCAAAAAAATTCAATCACATTTTACCTGCTACAATCAGTTTTGAAGCTTCTTCAACTTAACAGTGGACTCTATTTTTTGTAAGGGAAATGTTGATTCTAGCTAGAAATAAATATTGAAATGTCTAGACCAGTGTAATATAGAAGTGAAAAGGGCTAAATCTGTAACTAGAACTCATATGACATAATTAATATCAACTAGAATAATCCTAAATTTATTTAATAATAAAATATTTTGAATACTTTAAAGTTTCAAATTATGTTATCATTTTTTTTCCCCATTGTGAAAAGTATGTTCTTAAACTTTAGTAACTTTTATAATATACTAAAGTTTTCACAAAATCTTTTTTAAAAATATTGCTTTGATATTGGAGTCAGGAAATATTGGCGCTTCTGACTAAAACTGCTCTAAATGTTTTATTTACAAATCCTGAGTTTTCAACCATAAAAATACAGAATAAATAATTTTAAAAATAATTTATTTTCTGGAAAATGGAATGCATGTGTAAATATTTGGTTTTCTCAATGAAACAAAGTTCGGTAACAGTCATTACTACTATCTGAAGGAGCACTCACACTTCAGTTATTACAAGTATCATTAATGCAAACTAAAACATGTTTCTGTAAAAGTTACTTTAGTTGCTTAAGCATACTTATTCTTATTTTACATTTCTGTTTTATTGGAAACAGGCAAAATTCATAGCTTTTCCAATACACTTATAAAGGTTGAAAATATGTAAAACAAAATGAACCAAAATTTTGTTTAAAAAAGAGTAAATACCCCCTCAAGCAGCTGCTTGCCACAGAGGTCTGACAGGAGCCTGTCAGTTTATATGCCATAGTAGAAGGTCTGAGAGGATGGCAGGACCTCAGCAGAAAAATGACACATACATCCATGCCTTACCCGGGGCTCGAACCCAGGTCCCTTAGATCAGTTACAATAAAACTTTATAAAAAAAAAATTTTTTGCAAATGTTTTGATAAATACTGTATTGGAGAGTGTGTATTAGCAAGTCTGTACTGGTTTCGTGAATGCTTCCAAGATTAGATTTAAATACATCTGTCATGCAATCATGGTTTGCAGCAATATATGAAGTAGTAATCTAAAGCAGTAGAAATGAAAATATACTTTTACTGTAGTCACCTTTTTTTTCATTACCAGTGTGTTTTTTATAAGGAATATATCATTTTCTACATTTGTGGGTATTTTAATACATTGCATACTGTGTTTAATTCATATATGAATAATAATAATAATAATAAAGGAAGAGGTGCTTTCCTACACAAAGGAAGGAGATAACCTAGAAGCTGTATTAGGCTTGTCCTGGTTCCCCATGCAACATATACAAGGACATACCCTCTGGTCTTAGTAGTCAGGTATGCTAATCACTAGACCAGGTAGAGCTAAATCATAATAACAATTAAAAATATGTTTGCTTTGTATTAGATATTAAAAATATTCTGTAACAATAAATGTTTAACATTGAAAGCTTATTATTTATGTGGAAATTATCATTGAAAGCTTATTATTTATGTGGAAATTATAAATGGGAGTTTAATATTAAGAGATATATTGAGTGTTACAGAATTTGCCTTACACATTTTATTCTTAAAATCATTTATACTAGATTCATCTTTAATTCATATAATCAGCATTGAGCTTATAGTGAATGCAAAACATTTATATTTTTTAGACCTTCCTAGGTGCCAGTTATCAATATATCAAGCCAGATAGAACTGTTTTTTTCCCATCATCTGAGTATCTGCAAACAACAATAATCAAATCTGTACCAGGTATTATTAATTGTTTAATTATTATACCCATAGAGATTTGTCAGAATTGCATGATTTCAGATCATCAGTTAAGAATATTATTAAAGTAATGCTAATATAATCTCAAATTAAAAGTGTATTAAAAAGCTAAATACTTTTAGCATTTTAATACACTTTTAATTTGAGATTATATTAGCATTACTTTAATAATATTCTTAACTGATGATCTGAAATACTGTTTATTTAAATCTTTATTATATAGTCACATATGCATTTTAAAAAATGAAAATTGTATTCTATTAGGAGAATACAATTTTCACTTTTTAAAAAATCACTTTTTTAAAAAGCTTAATAAATCTAAGACTTTTAAAGAAAGCTACTCTTCAACAGGGGGAAATTTTGTAATAGTTCATTCCTTTGAATCAAATGTTGCTTAACCCTTAAAGTGTCAGGTTCCTGAAATTAGACTTCCTGTGGTGGCCAAGGTAGTTTTGAAGTATTTTCAGCTGAAAAATGAAAATTATAGAACTTTATCCTGAAGCAAGTAGAAATAGCTCATCTTACATAGTACCAAAAGAAATCTATAAAACAGGAAAATTCACAGCTCATGATTGATTTCATCAAATATTTTAACCATTATCAAGCTGTTCTTAATCAACAGGGTAAAGATGGGTTAGAGGAAAAATTGTCTTGGCCAGGTGGGATCAGAACCCATGTCCTCCTGATGACATGTGATCAGGAGGATTACATCAGGATTGCATCATCGTCTCCTGATGACATGTCATCAGGAGGATGGGGGTTCTCTCCCACCCAACCCAAGACAATTTTTCCTCCACACCCATCATTACCTTTTTGAATAAGAATAGCTTGATAGTGGTTAAAATACCTGATGAAACCAAAAGAAATCATTTGCTTCTAAGAAATGAAATAAAAATTCAAAGAAAATAAAAGGTAAATGATTATTTCTAAAAGAAAAAGTTTAATTATTAGTAATGGTACATATAAATTAAAAGTGCCACTAGCTAAAAACTAACTATCCAGAGTAGCTCACATAATTTTACCAACGTATATAGCTTGACAAATCTGTGTACTATGAAACATGTCATGTGAGTACCAGCCTGCCAGTACAGCTGTTTTTTAGCTTTTATTTTGCATCACTTAATCAAAAAAGGTTGTATGCATCGGTTACATAAAACAATCCATTGCAGAAAGCTGATTAACATATTGAGATGTGTTACCAAGTTAGTCATGAACTAACATCAGCTCTCATGACTGAAATTCATCGTTACCTATTTTTACAACATCAACATCTATAATAGATCTGCATTACCAGAATACTGCAACTAATTTGATTCACCTACCTACTACCTTCATGAATTTGATATTTCAAGTCCATCCTGCAGTGCTTCACTTGAATCAAACCTACCTCACAAATTGCAATAATGTAACTCCATCTTGCATTCTCCAGTGCTTTACTTGAACTTAACCTTAACATATCTTCAAAATGGATGATTACCATCTATCTTTTTTCAAAAAAATACATTATTCCAGCTTATCCCTATCTCAGTACCTGACAGCTTTGACTGACCTTGTATAATGGACAGATTGTTGACTAGCACAACTAATAGAATTTGATAGCACATATTGCTTAGGTAGTAAATAGATTATCTTTGATATTTTTAGTGCAGTAACAGTAATTTTTATAAAACTATGTATTTTGGGTAAAGTAATGTGAGCCACTTTGGCTTAGTGATATTTTAAACTTATATACAGTATTACAGATAATTAAATATTTTCCTTTGATACCATTATGCTGTGATTTTCATATCAACAAAATATAGATTTTTCTTTTCTAATGAGGTCAAACATTTTCCAGAATCTTTTTGTTTTAACTTAAGTAAAAAATATTTTGCTATTTTTACTGAATACATTTTCTTAGATAAATATTTCATGACAGTCCTGTTGTTTATTTAAATATATAGTCACATATGCATTTTAGGTATAATATGTATGTTATATATAGGGTGTCTGAAAAAGAATGGATCCATTTCAAACATGTTTCATGAGGAAGTGAAGAAAATTAGGAGAATACAGTTTTTACCATATTAACAAGCAACTCAAAAAGTTTATAGTACTTCAACCTGAGCATTGTTTGTCACTCTTACAATGTCCATATGGTATTCAAATGCCTATAAAGCTTTGGCACACATTTGAGGTGTGATACCTTTTACAGCATAGACTTTATTTCCTCATGGAACATGTTTGAAATGCATTCATTCTTTCTCAGACACCCTGTATATTAGATTTTTGTAATTTGAAAAAATAAGCATAAAACATGTGGCTATAGGTTTTTTTCTTTAAAATGTAATAATTTGGGAAAACTTATGTAAATTCAAACAGAGTTAAAGCACTGAGGCAAAATATAAATATTCCACAATATTTGTGATGTATGAGGATCAGTCAAAAAATAATCTTGCAAATAATCTCTCCTGCACATGTAACCATGACTTAATGTCCCATTCAACAATAGAAGTTCCATGCTCATCAGTGTTCTCTCTTTCACTAAAGGCAGAATATGGGTTAGTGGAAAAAATTCTCAATGCTGACACAGTTGAGGTTCTCAAGAACTATTATATGCATCATATATATATAGTTCAGTGTTATTGACTTGTAAATAATTTTGCTAAAAAAAAGGAAGGAAATAATAGGGCTTATCTACCACTTTTTTTTTTACTTTGCCTTTATTTTTTCAGTGTAACAGTTAACCATTCAAATTTAACACTCTCTCTATCTCATTCTAGCTTTCACTTCACTTGCATCAGTTAACTCCGGCATTAACATTTTTATTATTTCTTTTCACAGAACTTGTAGTTAGATTTCACTGCAAATTTCTGACTCACAATGATTGTTTTCAAAGGTCAAAATTGAAAATACGCAGCACAAAAGTTCTAGATGGATCAAGATAATGATACAAACTGTCATAAATTTCATAGTGACCTAGACAACTCTGAACATTATAGTGGAATGGTATTGAGAGACCTGCCTGTAATAAGAATTTATCCCAAAAGTTGATTTGAACAGAAATAAGGATTAGTTGGAGTACTAGCATTGATATTAGCTTGATTATACACAGTAATATTTTTTTTTCTTATAAATAAGCTATATTTATGTTTAGTTTATGTCAATAATATATGTGTAAATGTTGTTTTATAAATTTGGAGATCTTCATTGATAATTTGTTTGTTTTTAAGTAATCTCAAATGGAAGGGTATATTGCATAATGCTGGATGGTGAACATATCATGGGAGCTGATTATACTATGGCTATGGTATGTCTACTTAAGCTAATATTCAAGATAAGAATGAAAAGTTAATTAGTTTGAATAGGAAATACACCTAAATTTATTTACATATTTATGGATTGATTACATATTAACCTAAATATCCATTTAAATGCTAACTTTAGTTTTATTTGCTGAAACATAGTAACATTTATGGAATACTTTTCTAAAAGTATTCTTATTATATTTGTATGCTTATATATATAAATACGTTAAATATATAAATTATATGCTTCATTCTGGTGATATTGAAACATTTCTCAACCATGTTGCCTTGACCACCTACTCATTAAAAGGAAACAAATAAGGCAAACTGTCTTTCCAACCATATGTACCCTAGTTCTTCTTTCACAACTGCTTATTCCAGATATATGAAGGGCTATAAAAAGTTCCTGACATGCATCTGCAGAATAAAAAGCAATTCATTTACCTCAACAAAACTTTTACTGTCCTTCAAAATATTCCTCTTCAGCAACTATGCAAAGTTGCAGACATCTATGCCAGTTTGGAATGTTTCATGATACTCATGTTGGGTAATACTCAGCAACTCTGAATGACTGCATTTTGCAAGATCTTGCACCTTTAAAAAAGGCTTCTCAGCACATTACTTTTTAATTTTTGGAAACAACCAAAAATCACATGGTGCAAGATCAAGTGAATATGCAGGATGTGTCCTAAACCCTCAGTGTTGAGGGGCAGCTGTTAAAAACACTTGCCAAAATTGTCTGACATCTAAAAAGCACTTTTCATCCTCAGTTTCAGTCTTACAAATAATAATCATCAAGTTATGTGCTTTCTTTATTATATTTTTTAAAGCTCAGTGTGTCTGACATTTTTATATACCAAATAATATTAGTCAGAAATTTCTAACATTAAAAGTAAATTAATTCATCACCAAACACTTTTGGATGCATAAGTGAGGATGTTGTGATAAAATGTGACTGTTGAGAAGATGCTAGGAACCTCATAATGTTCTCTGTATCTATCAGATGACTGAATCATAAAGGTACAATTCATAATTTATCTGTACTTCAGTTTAAGAAATTTTTCCAAAGTATTATATAATGTTTCTAATTATGTGAAATAAACTGAGAAACTACTTCTTAACTAAGCTTCAAGTTACACAAACAGTATTTGTAAGCTTTATATTCAAATATATGCCACTGAACTATCTTAATAAAGAAACTGAAAAAAGCATACAGTTAAAGAAATAAATGTCAGTGCAGTTCACACCGGCTTCTCTTTTTCTTCACTCCCACTACCTCATCTCAAATAGTTTGTTATATATTTTTGAGACAACTGTTTCTTAAGGAAACATTACGACTTTTAATGATAGCTTATATTTTTTGAAACATCAATAGACCACTATCATTTTCTAAAAAAAAAAACTCAGAAAGTGAAAAAGTGTCTTAAATTATATCCAGTTCATTCAGTATGTTTAAAATTTGATTCAATTGTCTTGGCTTCCATACTAGCCCATTGTCGGGTACCAGTCAGTCTGCTAGCTGGACCAAATCTCTATAGCACTGAAGCACTAATTGGTCTCATAAATGTTCTGATGATATCAGGGGCAAATATAAGGGGGCATGTCATCGCCCTCCCCTTTGAGAATGCTGGTAACCAGAATAAAGACAATGAAAAAATAATTAAACCTATATATATTACCTGTATTTTTCAAGAAATTTGTTAAAGGCTGCCAAAATGGAGGGGAAATATTTTATATCAAAATGGCATTCCAGTTCATTTCAGTTGATCTTGACAACTCCTGTCCCCTCTAATTTTTCTAGATCCAGGACTGAATGGAACTCATGTACAGTAACATGTTTTATCACTGATTCACAGGAGAGATACTTAACCTAGAACTGTGGCATGGGAAATATGCAATGCATTTCCTGCTTACCTCTTGGTCAGGTGATGGCTCAGTGATTAGTGTGCCAGATTCATAATGCCACAAATTTTATATAGCACCTAATGAATCTCAAAACCCCAAACTATCCAATGAGTATCAACTATGCAGGGCTTATGACACTTATTTATGAAGGGGAGAGACAGGGAGTAAAAAAATGAGTGAATGGTGCCTGATCCAAAACAATCTGTAAGCTGGATCAAGTCTCTATAGCACCGAAACACTTTTGATTTCATAATTGGTCTGATGGTACACAGTTCTAATTAAGCATATAACAATCATCAAAATAAAGCCAACCTTCAACTGTTTTTCCTTTTACATTTAAAAACTGCATTTAAAAACATTTGGAGCTTTAAAGAAGACAGCAGACAATCAAGGTAAGTAAATACCATTTTAACTTGGTTGACAAATAGTATCCATAAATGATAAAAATAAGATATAAAATAAAAATATCAATGGAATAAAAATACTAATGGTGACTAGTGGGTTAAATGTTTACATTGATATTGGTATGTACTATACATACCAATATCTTTTTCATAAAACTTTTTCATTTCCATTAAGTGTTTCAAAGTAACACTTAATGGAAATGAAAAAGTTTTATATATATAAATATTTTAAGTATATTTTGGTATGTAATATCAGTATACTTCATTTCATCTTTGAACTGTTTTCTTCATCCCTTCAGAATTATATGCCAACATACTTCTTTGAAATTACTTTATATAATTAACTGAACTTCTAAAATATTTCAGTAAATGATAGCTAGGCATAAACTGGAAGGAGAGCTGTGTACCTGTATTTTTCCAATCCCCAGTGATGATGCACAGAACTGGACAGGTCTAGCACCTAATGTCCGACCACGCCTTCTTGTGATGCAGGCCATTAGTACCTTTCGAAATATTATATATTCTCTTTTGGAAGGGAATGGAAGAGGAGGGCTGCCAGCTCAGTGTGGCCTACTGATCTGGTCATCTATGGCCACTTTTTATTTTTTTCTACCCTGCTGACGAGGGTTCTGGTGCTGACCATTTATACCCACTAGACTGGACTGGTTTATGGATTTGAGCTTAATTATGGATCCTGGACTTGCTGCACTGGTGGGCCTCTGTTGAGGGAGAATCTGCCACTGTGTTTTCTGTTTGCTTGTAGGTTGCCAGTCTTAAGTGAACAGAAGCACAGGATACCTTTTATCAGCTGGTGGATAATCCTGATCAGAGGCCATCACAGGTACCTGAACCCTCACTTAACTAGTTGGGCATCATCAATCCTAAACTGGAGTAATGTGTCTCAGGCAGGTCATGTGGCTCTTGAAAAGGTCCACTTGAAAAGGTGGTGCCTGAAGTTCCTACCAGCATCGGCAACTTCAGCCTTTAGCAGAAGAGGGACAGGTCTTTGCCCCCTGCCTGCGATCAGGGGACTGTTTGATATTGTTGGCCCTACCTATCTCAATAAACCTAGTTTCTTTAAAAATCCTACTAATCATTTTCTCTCTACAGATACATGGAACATGAAGATGTTATATAGAGATTATTCTCTTGATGTTCTCACACAGGAATTCCAGCATTATAACCAAGATATTCTAGGCTTGCAAGAGACCAGATGGATGGGTAAAGGTGAGATATTTAAAAATAACTTTAAATTTCCATTTTCAGAGAGGGAGGATTGAAAGAATCTCCAAGATGCAGGTTTGCTTCTCAGCAGACACGCCAGTGAGGCTCTACTAGGATATGACTGCATTAATGAAAGATTTCTTACAGCAAAATTTAAAACAAAAATTAAAAACTTGAATGTCATCTGTTATGTCCCCACAGAGGACTGATGAGAACGAGAAGGACATGTTTTACAGCTTGCTTCAGGATATTTTGAATTCTCTGAAGAAAGGAAATATTTCTCTTCTGCTAGGTGACTTCAATGCTAAAATTGGTACTAATTCTGACTTTTGGGCAGGAGTTTTAGGTCCCTTTGGCATTGATAGTTCCAATGGCTATGGGGAAGTCTCCTACAGGTTAGTAAATTTAATGGTTTGCAAATAACTAACACATACTACAAACACCAGACATTTATAAATATACATGGGTTTATATTTTTTTTTATTCACCTGATGGGTTGCACAGGAATATAATTGATTGCATTTTAATTAACAGCAAATGGGCTAGTTCAGTTAAGAATACCATATCTTACAGGGGAGCAAAAATTGTGTCTGAACATTACCTGGTTAAAGGTGTTTTGTAGCTGAAGCTTAAGAAATGTTGTGCTAAGGTTAAAAAAATTAGCTATAACACTGAATGCCTGAAAGATCCAGATGTAGCCAAAGCATAACATGATAGGCTTACTTAGTCATTATGACAATCGTGGTTTGGTTTACTGCTGAAGTTGAGAAAGAATGGGATCAGTTTAAACAGGCTTTTCTTGAAACCAACAAGTACTCCTTTAGGTAAAAAGGAACAGAGAAAACAAAATTATTTGAGTGATAAGGCTATGGAACTTATTTCTGAAAGAAGGAAGTGCAGGATTAATATGAATCAACACCCATCTAGTCTTAACAGAAGGCATTATTACAACAAGCTTAATAAACGTGTAAAGGATCAGTTAACAGCTGATAAGAATCTTTGGCTTGATAGCTTGGCTAGCAAAGCTGAGGAAGCAGTTAGACAGCACAGCAGCAGGGAGTTGTACCAGATATTAATGTTTTATGCAGGAAGAAACAGACAGGTACACAGGGATTAAAGGATAAACACAGCAAGGTGGTTGAAGGTGAGGATTCTGTGATGACTAGGTGGGCTGAGCATTTCAGAGAAGTTTCTAAATAATGTGATTATTTCTACTCTCATTGTTTATAATAAGGATAGATGCATTACTGGCTTTAATGATGACCATTAATCACATTCCAAAGTCACTTTGGCTATATCTAAATTAAAACTATGTAAATCCCCAGGGGTGGATGAAATCACCACTGAAATGCTTAGAGCTGGGAACATTTGTGTTGTCATATGGCTGACTGAAATTTTGAATATTTTTTTATGATAAAGGTGTTGTTCCTAAGGATTTTACTAGAGCTATTATTGTCCCAATTTTTAAAAAAAGGTGATTGCAGTTCTTATGGTAATTATAGGGGAATTAGTTTACTTTCTGTTCCAGGTAAAGTTCTTTGCATGATTATACTTAATAGAATTAAGAATTTGGTTGATGGACAACTGTGTGATGAACAGTGTGGATTCAGAAGTGGTAGGGAATGTATTGATCAAATATTTTCACTTAGGCAGATTCTTGAGAAATATTTAGAGTTTCAGAAACCTGTGGTTGCTAGCTTTATAGATTTCAAAAAGGCTTTTGATTCTGTTGATCGACATAATTTGTGGTTGATTGTTAAATCTTATGGTATACCAGACAAGTTAGTTAACATAATGAAAGCTCTCTATAATAACGCTGAGATGTGTGTGAGAATTGGTACATCTTTCAGCAATTGATTTAGCATTGCTTCTGGTTTTCCATAAGGATGTAATTTGTCTCTTTTTCTGTTTTGTTTGGTTATTGATTATGTAAAGCAAAATTCTTTGCTAGGGAAAGATTTTGGCCTTAAATGGTCTAGAGATTTCAAAAATTCTGATTTAGATTGTACAGATGATTTGGCCCTGTTGGCTAATGATGTTGATGAGATGAATTCTCTCATTAGGGTTGTTCATGAGAATGGCAATAGAGTAGGTTTGGTGATAAACAAAGGAAAAACTGAAGTGATGAAAATTGGTCAGGCAGATAGTGCTTCAGTTGCTTTGAATGGCTGCACTCTTGAGCAAGTGTCTCAGTTTAATTATCTTGGGAGCTATGTAACAGATATTGGTGATTGCGGCATAAGATAAATAGAAGAATAGGGATTGCCACTGGGACTTTTAAGAATCTATGTGGGAAAATAGGCATGTACACCTAAAGACTAAAATTAGGCTGTATAATAGTTTGGTTCTTTCTAAGGTTAGTTATGGTAGCAAAACATGGACCCTTTGTAAGCAGGATAACAAGAAGCTTGATGCCTTTAATTCTAGATGCTTATGCACTATCTTGGGCAGTTTGACTTTTTAAGTAATGATGAGGTTAGAAGAAGGAGTCATCAACCTCCTATGAGCAGCAAATTGTGCAAAGAGAGACTGTTGGTTTTGCCATGTTACCTGTATGCATAGCTGCAGATTATCAAACAGGATTATGAACACTGTGTGCCTAAGGGTTTCAGAAAAAGGGGGAGACCTAGGAAGTGATAGCAGACAATGTCAAACAGGACCTTGCTAGAATTGGTGTAGAGTGGCCAAATGCAGCAGCAATAGCTCAGAACAGACATGTCTGGAGAGGAAAATTACAGTCTGGTTGGACCTCCATAGTCCATGGCTGTATGAGTATTTTGTATGTATGTGTGTGTGCACAGAAATATAATTGCATGTGTGCACGTGCAAATTTGTTGCTGTCTATTAGCATGCATGCATTCTTATAGCATTTTATAAATAGAGGAAAAAATGTGTACCTAAGTATAAGAAAATAAATATGGAAACATAAAATATGTTTTTTTCTGTTTATAGAGTATGAAGAATATGATTGATAACTTCAAAAATGAAAATGTAACTGTTGTATTTATAAATTTACGGGTAAGTTGTTTAAACATCTGTCTGCTTGTAATTGTAATTCAATTGGAATTAAGTATTTTCAGTCAACAGAAATAGGTTTATGTAATATTATTATTATACATAACCTTAGAATCAATATTAATCTCATATATATTTCTTTTCAATGAAAAATAACAGTGGTTGGCAATCTTTTTCATGGTGCATGCCAAAGTTTTGCTTTTCTGATATTTTTTAGATGACATGCCATTCCCAGTTTTCGTTTTATATTGTAAATTCATATTTTGTATACTGCAGCTGCCAGTCAAAATAACTACAGGTAGCACATTTGTTATAGATTTCTGACCCTGACTTACAACATAGCATTTTGATGGCTTTCAGCTTAAATTTTATGAAATCCCTCTAGGCTTTATCTGTCATATATTTTTCATGTCTATCAAGAGTTAATTATGTTATGAACTGTAGCATGGTGAACATGCATTGGGCTGACATCTTGGGCAGGTGATGGCTCAGTGATCAATGTACCAAATTCATGACATGATATTCCCAATTTTGATTCCCCACTTTTCTTGCTTTGGGGGTGAGGATTATCTCATTTGGTAGCATGACAAGCTCAATAATTTGTGGTTTGCAGGTAGAGTCCTTCATGTGGAACATTTAGAATGATCTCTGTTAACCCCCCCCCCCCCTCCCACACACACCTTGCCCTTGGTCAGAAAGGAGACACCTAAGGACTTGGAAATTCGAAAGGCTGTTCTCCATCAAATCTGATGTTAAGCCTTGGCCCTTTGTGCAAGAGAGCCTTACCTTGTGCATGTTAAAGAATGCACTGGATGGTCTTGACAGGAGGCTACTGTCTGTCTCCTAACAGTTATCCAGTTGGTTCCCCCACCCATCCAACCTTCTCTGAGCTCTTGGAGTCCTTGTGACCTAGCCATTTAGCCCATTGTGTGCAAAAAAAGTGCTGCTCAGAGATAAAAACAAAAAAAACCCAACTTACCTGCTTTGAGATTTTCTTTGCTAGCCTCACTCTGCTATTGTTGAGAAAGGGGAATACCAATGGACCTGAAAAGGCCACTGCTATCATATAAGATGTTAAACCAATGCTGGGCTTGGGTTGTTTTACCTCAGCAACACTTTTTGCATACAATGAGCTAAATGGCCAGGCCACAAGGACCCTGAGGGCTTAAAGAATGCTGGAGGAGGGACCCACTGGAACAGCTTTTGGGAGACAGAAGGTAGCCTCCCATCAAGGCCATCCAGTGTGTTCTTTAGTATGCACAGGGTATGTCTCTTCCTCACACAGGGCCACAGCTTAACATCCCATCTAATGGGCAGCCACATTTCCAAGCCCATCAGTATGTTAAACCAAGGCTTCATGTGTAAGAGAGCCTTACCTTTTATATGTTAAAAACAAATAGATGACCCAGAAGGGAGACTTCCATCTGTCTCAAACAGCCAACCCAGTTATGAGCTTTTGGGGTCGTGGTAATCTGGTTATTTAACCCATTGTGTGCATAAATATGTTGTGCAGAGGTAAAACAACAATACAAAGCCACTTATATCAGCATTCATGGAATTTTACAAAAGTTTACTCTACATATGACATATATTTGATGTACTGCTAGTTTCTTTCTGGATGGTCTGAATATTCCCAGTTGCTGTAAAGTGGTACCTTTGTTTTCTATTACCATTGAGTACAATATGTATTCCTTGATATTGAAAGCTGACATTTTGCACACATCTTTGTGATAACTGAATACAAATATTTAATGTCAAAATAACTATTACATACCTTTCACCAAGTGGAAGCAACAACACACTATACTATATACATATGTTGCTCAATGGTTACAATAAGTATAATAACCTCAATAAGACTGCAGAGTAGTCCTGACTTGCATCTATCTCAGTTTTATATTACTTACATATTTTCCCATCTTATTTACTTTTACATATTCTGTTATTTTTGAATTTTGCAATTAATCCTTAGTCTAAGCCAACCATTACACTAAAATATTTTATTTTCTGTTATTAAATTTTTATTCTGTTTCTCATATAAGAAACTAAAATTATATGTCATTACTATTAGTGAAGGGTCAATTTTAAATTTATATATGCAGTTCATTTTTATATATATTTCTTGTGTGTGTTTCACTAATATTTATCATTATCATCTTTACATTACTTGATATATAAATATTCTACTTATGTAGATGTCTGTACAAAAGGTGATCAAAGGAACTCAACCAAAGGAGTTTGTGAGTTTTATATCTAAAGATGAAGCAGAAAGTTTTATTGAAGGTGAGAGTGTTATGTTACATCAATTATTCAATATTCCTTTGTACATAAAACTGTATACTCTAAACATCTACCCATAATACACCCAATTCTGTTTTTACATGATTTTGATTTAACACGGTTTAGGAAAATACTTTGATTCTCTTTTTACACAGTTTATTTTGATCTAACTTGGTTCAAATGGTGCCTTTTTTAAAAATCTCCATTTGAATTTAATTCTGAAAAAATATTCCTATTCAAGAAAAAATTCCTAGAATTTACATTTATAACAAAGATGCCGCTTTTATGGTCGTATTTTTGAAGTAGTTTTAACTTTGAAGATGTACTATAGATACACATTTTGTGCACTAAAATCCCCAAAATAAAAACTACACTAACATAACTACACAACAAGTTTTCTCTATTTTATTTTCTATTTTATGGAAAAATTGTACAAAACCTACTTCATCCAGAATAAAGCGTCAACATTGAGTTCCAGGAATTCCCCTCAATTTTATCTTCAATACATACGTTAGTCTTGGTCTCTCATTTCGTGTTTAAAGTTAGAAGTGTTTAGATGTTTAATAGAAAAAAATCGAAAAAATTTTGTTTTTTGAAGTTTTGTGTGCATAATATAAATTTTATGATATTTATTTTATATAAGCCTTACCAAAATGTTGGATAATTCAAGTATACAAAAGCATAAAAGGAAAGCTATCTCTTTGGATACTAAGATCCAAATTTTAGATCATCTGGAGAAGGTTCAACATCCATAGGTATATATTTTGGTTTGAACGAAGCTACCATAAGAACCATCAAGAAAAATGAAGATGCTATTAGAAAATCTGTGCTTTCTGGAACAAAACTGAGTGCTAAGTCGTCATCGTATACGAGAGATATTGTAAAAGTGAGATTTGGAAAAGGCACTAGTAATGTGGATAGAAGATAACTCACATAAAAGAATACCTCTAGATAGAAATACCATCAAACAGATGGCATTATGAATATATAAGCAGATACAAGAAATGGAACCAACCACATCAGCTCAGTTAAACAAAAATTATGAATTTTCTGCAAGTACAGGTTGGCTTGCAGGATTTCTTCAAAGACATGTTTCATAATGTAAAGATAAAAGGTGAAGTTGCATCTGCAAATGGGGGTGGGGATGGGTCAGTCAGTAGTGCGCCAGGCTTGTAATGTGCAGTTCCCAGGTTCGAGTCCCAGCTGGGTCAGCGTTGAGACTTATCTCCGCAAAACTCCTGCCCTGCCCGCAGTCAGTAGGTGACACCGCTGGGCTTGGAAAGACCGCCGTCCATCAGATGGGATGTTAAGCAGTGGCCGCGTGTGCGGGAGAGCCATAGCCTGTGCACATTAAAGAACATGCTGGATGGCCTTGACGGGAGACTACCATCTGTCTCCCAACAGCTGTTCCAGTGGGTCCCCTCCCCCAACCTTCTCTGGGGTTTCAAGATACTTGTGACATGGCCAATTAGCCCATGGTGTGCAAAAAAGTGCCGCTCAGAGGTAAAACAACCCAACCAATCTGCAAGTGAGCCAGCTGCTAAAGAATTTTGTCCAAAATTGGCCCAAATCGTTGAATATAGTGAATACACTCCTGATCAAGTTTGAAATGCAGATGAAACTGGTCTTTTTCGTAAAAAAATGCTGAGTAGAACTTACGTAGCAAAATCACAAAAAACTGTTGGTGGCTTTAAAGCAGCTAAGGATCGTGTAATCTTTCTATTTTGCAGCAACACTTCAGGAGATCATATGTTAAAACCTCTGCTCATCATTTGACCCCTAAGACCACAGGCAATGAAAGGTGTAGATTTGAATAAATTGCCAGTGTATTGGATGGCAAAAAAGCCTGGTCTATAAAAGAAATTTTTAATGAATGGTTTTATAAATGTTTTGTTCCAGAAGTTAAATTCTATTTGAAGGAAAAAAATCTCGAATTTAAAGTTTTATTCATTATAGACTATGTGCATGACCATCCTGTTTTGGAACACCAAATGTGCAATTTTGTTAATGCAATGCAAATTTTGTTATTTAATTGATAATGGTTTCAATTACTGAGACAATTTTAAAGGATTACAGGAGATGAAGCAAAATGGAGTGTAAAAAGAATGCAAGAAAATCTCAAAAGTACTGAATTTTTTAATAAATCAGGCATAAGAAAGGTTACCAGGCAAACAAGAAAGGTTCTTATGTGTTTCAATAGCTGATGCCCTATCATGGGACTATTCCTAAAAGCCAGATTTTAGGTATAAATCAATAATAGAATGAAATTTAATATGTGGCATATGTGATTCATTTTATTAATCTTTCTATGTTCTATAAAATAGTAATTAGGGTTATCATAATTACTATATTTATTTTAAAAATTAGCATATTGTAGCATTGTTTTTCTTTTGTAGCTGTATTTAGCATTTAAGTATCCCAAACCAGTAGTAACAAAAGCAACACATATGGAAAAGATCTGAAAATAAGTGGTGATAAATGTGATGTTCTCTCATTTTTCAAATAATAAAGTTATTACTTACTGCAACATAGATACAAGAGTAATTTATTTCCATAACAAAATGCATTTCCGGTGTATACTGTTAACTTTGGCATCAGTATTCTGCTCTATTGATCACTCTCCTTAGCTTGCCACTCTACAGTTTATTCTTAGGTATTATATACTGTGTATTAATTGACGTTTAATTTTGCCAAAAATATATTTTTCTTAATAGAAACATGATTTCACATATTTTTAGAATTTAGTAATATAATTTTTATTCACTGCAAGATAATAATTTGTTTATGGTGTGTAACAGTCACCGAGTTACTTCTCTTTTTTAGCCTGATATATTCCAAAACTAAGCAGTAAATTTCAATTCTTTCTGTTAATTGCAGTAGACAATGTAGTGTCTTAACCTGTGCTAGAATCCTGGGAGCTTTTGATTTAACAAGTTTTTGTACCTGACATTCATTTTAAATGTTAGCTTCGAAAGTAATTTTTATTTCTGAACACTGAGTTGATAAGACATTACAACCTTGTTTCAGAATTTAAATCTCTGCTAAGAAACATTTTCTCTAAAAAGAAAACACTAAAGTACTGGGAATATTATATTAAAAAGCTTATGTTTTAATATATTTCTATGATAAATAATTTAATAGTATATGAAGACTACTGCATAAACATCATTATGAATTAAACAGATGGAAACTGAGTGTGGGTTCAAAAAATAGTATTTAATAATTATAATTCTAAAATAATGTAATTTATTACCAAAGTATGAATGAAAACATTTATATAAACTCAACTAACATAAATCTATATCAGTATGAAAATAAATCTTCAAAAGAACTTAACACCTTGTTACTATTCTTACTATCTACACACAAAGCATAATATAAGGCTTTCACATCAGTCGATAAGTGGCACAATCATATTTGTGAACAAACCTGCAATCTATCAAGAATAACCTTACCAATTCCTAAACAACTAAATATAACTATGCATCAAATAATGAACTCTTCCTACAGAAAAGTTGAGATCAGCTCTGTTTATTCGACTAACATATGACCTCCTCAGTCACATTTTTAAATATCCTAAGCATCCTTCTTTTTCTTGCAGTCCACTAACAGGATCAACACTAATAAACTTATTTAATCTCCTGCAAACACACCAAATAAAAACGTTTCTTATTTTTAATATACCACACAGACTAAAACAAACTACGCTTTTATTCACACTCCAATTCCTCTTAATTACAACAACTTATTCCTTTTTTTCAGTTAAGTTCGTTCAAAGTAGTTGGTGACATAATTCTCACACTGTAGTTCATGTGAGCATCAAGACGATACATCACAAGTTCATTATAGCACGTTCATCTGTTGTAACAATATTATAAGCTCTTAATATAATTTTTTAACCACTGGAAAGTTTATAATCTACTGATTCATCATTAAAAAATTAAAGTTTTAGATGTTTCAAGTACTTTTGAGTAATATATATATTTCTTAATTTGTGAGTCTAAATTTAAAGATAAGACTGGTTTTTGTCTACCTCATAGTTTGATCATGCTAACATTTGTTTTTAGTTAGCATTTGTATCAAACTGATATTTTGCAATTCAAGAAGCATTAATATATTCATTTTATCTTTGTTTCTCTTGCAGTTGTATCTAAAATTCATATGCCCCAAGCCAGTAGTGATGAGAGGAACACATGTGAAAATAATCTGAAAGGGAGTGGTGATAAATATGAACATGATAATCTCAAGACAGTTAGCTGCCACCCAAAATCATCTAAATGCTAGCATAAGAATATCAAGACACTTTGAACTCTGTATATAAATTTGCTCATTCCATTTAGGAAGTAAATAATTGACATGCACTCTACTGCAGTGCAGAACAAAAAGCATGAGCAGTGTACATAACTTTTATATAGATAGAATGTCATTTTTGATGTGATATGCTTTTAAGTAATAAAGAATTTTTAACACAATGGTAGAACACTTATTCAAAACTGAACAAAATTTCATCAATCAATCCCTACTAATCATAACTTAATTGTAAATGTTTTCACAGAATATATATGGGTTGTTTAATATCTTACATATTTTAATTTCAAAAAGAATATATCAAAAATAAAAAATTAAGTATAAAAAATTAGCTCCATAGTTGTATTAAACATTTTTCAAAATGTTTGTACCCATGTTATTCAGGTTTATACTATGATTGTATAAATATCAATTTTGTAAGTATATGTGTGCCTTCAAGTAAATACTTCTAGAATGGCCAAAGATATAATTTCAATGCTGTGTCTTGTATAGTCAGTGGACTGTTTGAAGTTTTTTTAATCTGTAAAGCAAACCCAATACAGTTGCACAATTCAATGAGAGTAAAAATTGGGAAGTTAGCATGTGTGAAAAAAAATACGTAATGAATCTCATAGTCTTACGCTCTGGTAATATATTAGTTACAGTGTCATAGTTTTTAAGTGTGAAATACTGTAGCATAGCTGAACCAATTAGATAAACATTCCATTATCAAGTGATTCTGAGCTTGAGTCTGCAAGACATCTTTCGTATTTTTTACACTTTACTAATATTTTAGTCATAATGCTGAAATGAAAAAAAAAATTAAAATTTGCAATACTCTTAAGAGATGGGGTGCAAATTCTGTATAAGATACAATAACTTTTCAACCAAGGTTTGACTATTCAAAAGTCATTGCGATTTGTCTGTAAATGATCATGAAAGACAAGTAGTCCGAAAAAAATTTATAAATTTAAAAATCTTCAGCAACCAAAACTGTAGCCTCCATTGTTAAATTGTATTCTCTAAACACATCTAATATAACAACTAATTTATTAGGCTAATTATGTTTTGACATTGGTAACTCGTAAATCTATTTTGTTAATCTATCATCTATTGCAGGTAATAGGGTAAAACTAATGCAATTTTTCCTTGCACAAGATTCTACTTTAATACACTCAATTCCACAAAATCTGTGATTTATTATAATAGTATTTCTGAAAGTTAAGTGAATCTCAAGTTTAATTTCATGAACAATGAAAAGAAATTTTTACTTTCCTCAATTGTGTTTGGAACTTAATGAGTTAAAGGTGTAGGTCCATTTTTT
Source organism: Ryuthela nishihirai (assembly GCA_038380435.1). Lineage (NCBI taxonomy): Eukaryota > Metazoa > Arthropoda > Arachnida > Araneae > Heptathelidae > Ryuthela > Ryuthela nishihirai. Next base: position 87,752,719 of record JAWZYU010000001.1, on the reverse strand, counting down.
TTTGCTTTATTACCATTCAAAAGCTTCGAAATTAATGAAAAATTTATATTTTGTTATATTTTACAGAATTCGATCACTATAAAAATCCATAGATACATATATTTTCAACAAATATATATTTTTGCATTTTTCCCAATTTTAAAGCTAAAATATAATGTAGGCATGTACCCAGGATATAGTTTCGGGGAGGGGGTGGGTTCTGAGAATAATACTTGAGTAGGGTTCCCAATTACTATAATATTCCACCGGACAGGAAAGATTAAAATGATATTTTGTACTGAATAAGAATTTATAGTTTATTTTTTATCTATTTTTAGTGTTGGACATAAAATATGGGGTTGAAATAAAATTATTCAAAGACAACTATTTTGGATTTCAAAGCAGGTAGACAGATTTAAAATTTCATATAAGATGACCGGATTTTTGGGAGAAGGTCCCCGGTATGTCTCTGCTTAGCAAGAAGCAAACCAGACTGAAGGCAAAGGATAATTTGTAGAATACATGACTCAATATACAGAACGGAGGTTATATCTTTGACTTTGCATTAACGTTTTCTTCATTCTGCCCTGAGCCTGCAAAAGTTGCTTTTTATGGGCAGACTGTTACCCTGATCAGCACTTATGTGCAAACAATGGGCTAAATTGCCAGGTCACAAAGGTGCAGTTGGGAGAAAGGGATCCACGACGTTTAATACAGAAGCCTCAGTGCGTTCCAGCATGTTTTTTTGGTGCATGGGTATGGCTCTCGTAAATATGGAAACATGGTTTAATGTCTCATTTAATAAGCAGTGACTTTTAAAGCCCGTTGGTGTCTGAGGGCAGAGGTAATGGGGAAATTGCAGTTATTGGGGTCTTTTACCTGGAGCATCAGATTATGAACCTATTATGCTACCAACTGAGCCAACTCTTGCTCCCTAATGGGTAGGATATTAAGTGTGGTTTGTATATATAAAAGTCGTATCCTATATAAAAAGGAATACAATGGAAGCCATCAACTGTAAGTTCCCATTACTGAACCTTGCTAATCTGCCCATTTGCATTAAAAAATAGTAGTCAACTTAGTGCTATATATTGCTTATTTTATACGAAACGTTTTTGAAGTCGAATGACTTTCAATATCATCATCATCATTCTCAAGCAACCAAGGGCTACGGAGGTCCAACCAGACGGTGCAATTTGATTCTCCAAGCTTATCGGTTCTGAGGTACAACTGCTGCATTTGGTCACTGCAAGCCAATTCTAACAACGTCCTGTTTGAAATTGTCTGCCCACCGCATCCTAGGTCTCCCCCTCTTTCTGAGGCCTTTAGGCACACTTTTCATAACCCTATTCGCTAATCTATAATTATCCATACGGACAACATGGCCAAACTAATGGAGTATCTCTCTGCATAATATGCTGCTTAAAGGAGGTTGCTGACTCCTTTGCCTAACCTCATCATTACTTACAAAGTTGAACCACCTAATAGCCAAGATACTGCGTAAGCATCTAGTTTCCTGTTATCTTGTTTGCAAAGCGTCCAATTCCACTACCTTAACAAACACCAGAAAGAACAAACTATTATGCAGTCTAATTTTAGTCTTTAGGTGTATACGCCTATTTCACCACATTCTCCATAGATTCTTGGATTCAGCATTTTATGCATATTGTTGTCTTAAACCAATACATATTCAGCAACTATTCCCTATTTATATGTATAATAATAGTTGCTGAATAGGGATATTCCATAATCCCTATTCAGCAACTGTTCGTCTGTTAAACTCGTGCCGCACATCACCAGTGTCTTACGTAGCTCGGAAGATAATCAAACTGTGACTCCTATTCAAGACTGCAACCATTCAGATTAATTGAATCACAGCCTGCCTGACCAATTTTCGTAACTTTAGTTTTTTCTCCGTTTATAACCAAACCTACTCTACTACCAGTTTCATCAACAGCTCGAATGAAAGAGTTCATCTCATCAACATCATTTGCCAAAAGGGTTAAATCATCAGCATAATCTAAATCAGAAATTTCGTATCTCCAGTCCATATAAGGCCAAAATCTTTCCCTTGAAGTGAATTTCGCATAACATAATCAATAACCAAACTAAAGAGAAAGGGAGACGAAATGCACCCTTGTCGAACACTAGAAGTAGTGCTAAACGAATTGCTACAAACCTCACCAACTCACACACGACTCAGTGTTATTATGAGAGCTTTCATTATGTTAACTAACTTGTCTAGTATACCGTATGATCTCACAATCAACAACAAATTATGACGATCAACAGAGTGGAAAGCCTTTTTAAAATCAACAAAGCTTGTAACTACAAGTTTCTGAAACTCTAAACGTTTCTCAAGAATCTGCCTGAGTGAAAATATCTGATCCACACATCCTCTACCACTTCTAAATCCACATTGCTCATCACGTAATTGCATGTCAACCTGATTCTTAATTTTATTAAGCACAATCATGCAAAAAAACTTTAGCTGGAACAGAAAGTAGGCTGATACCCCTAAAGTTATCACAAGAACTGTGATCACCTTTTTTGAAAATAGGGATGATAATAATAGCTCTGGAAAAATCCTAAGGAACCATGCTTTTATCAGAAAAGATATTCAAAATTTCAGTCATCCAGGTGGTAACCGAAACATTCCCAACTCTAAGTATTTCCGTAGTAATTTCATATACCCCTGGGGATTTATGCAGTTTAAGTTTAGAAATAGCCAAATTAACTTCAGATTGTGTTATAGGGCCAACATTAAAGCCAGTAATATATCTATCATCATTACAAACAACGGGAGTTGAACTAACCACATTGTTTAGAACATCACTAAAAAAGATCAGCCCACCTAGACGACGGATTCCTCACCTTCTATAACGTTACCTTGCTTATTCTTCAATCCCTATAAACCTGTCAGAAGGGGAAGATTCTCTTTTCTGGGAGGTCCGTTTTCTACCACACAAAATATTAACTATCTGGTACAGCTCTCTGATGTTATGATGCCTAACTGCTTCCTCGGTTTTGTCAGCCAAGCCAAAGATTCTTATCAGCAGCTAACTGATCCTTTACAGATTTATTAAGCTCTCTGTAATACTATCCATTAGGAATAGTAGGGCATTGATTATGGACATTCCTGCAGTTCTTTCTAAAATGAGCTCAAGTGCCTTATCACTTAAATAATTCTGTCTCCTCTGCTCCTTTTTTCTTAAAAGAGTACTCTTAGTTTCCAAAAAGCCTGTTTAAAATGATCCCATTCTTCCTCAACTTCAGTAGTAACTTCAGTAGTAAGTCATAATGACTAAGTAACCTATCATGGTAAGCTTTGGCTATAACTGGGTCTTTCAGAGCTTCAGAATTAAAGGTATTTTTTTTTACTTTAGCACAACACTTTTTAAGTTGAAGTTGCATGACAGTTTTAACAATGTAATGGTCAGATCCAATTTCATCTCCCCTATATGACCTGGTATTTCTAACAGAACTAGCTCATTTGCTGTTAATTAATAATAATCAATCATATTCTTATGCAGCCCATCGGGTGAAACCCATGTGTACTTATGTATGTCGCGGTGTTTGTAATAAGTGTTAGTTATTCTGAATCCATTGAGTTTACTTACCTGTAGGAGACGTTGCCCATTGCCATTGCAGCTACCAAAACCGAATGGGCCTATTCTGCCCAAAGGTCAGAGTCAGTACCAACTTTGGCATTGAAGTCACCAAAAACCAGGGTAATATCTCCTTTCTTGACAGAATTCAAAATATCCTGAAGTTGTCCGTAAACCCTATCCTTCTCATCGGCATCCTCAGTGGGGGCATAACAGCAGATAACATTCAAGTCTTTAACGCTTGTCTGAAATTTTGCTGTAAGAAACCTTTCATTAATGCACTCATATCCTAGAAGAGCATCACTAGCGTATCTGCTGAGAAGCCGACCCACGCCTTGGTGATGCTTATTGTCGTCCCTCCCTGAAAAGAGAAATTTTAGATTATTTTTAAAAAATCTGACCTTTATCTGTCCATCTGGTCTCTTGCAAGCCGAGAATATCTAAACTATTATAATGGAATTCTTGTGTGTGGACATGAAGAGAAAAAGCTCTGTGCAGAGTCCTCACATTCCAACTACCTATGGAGAGAAAATGGTTAGTGGGATGTTTAAAGAAACTATGTTTATTGAGAGAGGGAATGCCGACAATATCAAACAGCCCCCTAATCGCAGACATGGGGCAAAGACCTGTTCCCCCACCACTAAAGGCTGAAGCCATCTACACTGGAAGACTTCCTCCAATGTAGAATTTGACGATGCCAATAGAAGCAAAGAGTTCAGGTGCCTGCGATGACCTCTGCTCAGAATTATCCTCCAGCTGATAAAACATCCTGTGAATCTACTCACTTGGGGCTGTCAACCCACAAACAAACAGAAAACATAGCCGAAGATTATCCGTCTACAGAAGCCCACCAGTGCAGCAAATTCGGGCACTTCACATACTGAATGAATATTGGTGAAATTCAAGTGTTTACATTTAGTGTCATTCCCATAAAAAAATTCAAGGTACTGAGAGTTTTATTTGGCTTCCAATTGGCATAATGTAGGATTTTTTTATATATAGGCAGTATACATCTTTCATGTATTTCTAGGATCTGCTCATATAACACATATTTTGTGAATCCATATACATTTATTAATAACTATTAACCTGTGACAAGCTGCTGCTTAACGGATTATTTATTTTAACCAAGCAAAAGCACTTGGGCAAAAACCTGATACAAGTCATTTTTCAAGAACCACTTTTGCTAGAGCCTCTGACAGAGAGAGTAATTCTTACAGCAGTCTTTTGAAATATTTTTTTTTTGGATTAGAACTGCGATTCTTTATGTTTTATGTATTGGTTTAAGACAGCAATATGCATTAACGTTACTGATAATACTCATGACCAACAATAATGTGCAAAAATGATCTTTGGTAATAATGGTTAAACTGTTTCCTATCGGTTGTAACACTTCATTATTGTAAAAATTATTGCCATGGTGTCACTGAATCATTTTTCTTAGTCTTCAATGTGCCGCTTACCGAATAAAAGATGTTATAAAATTTTCGTCCATAAATTAAACCCTCGAATCTAAAATCTTTAGTTTTATGGAATATTGAATATATATATTTAATATTGTATTTTAATTGCTATTTGGAATTGAAAACTAAATTTCTCCTTAAGCACCACAGAGTTAGGAATTTTAAAAGACGAGAAACTGAAATAAATAACCGATTCTTAGTGTGTAATTTTGGGGCAATTTTGAAAAGCAATTGGTGGTGGCGTGTGCTACATCCTGGATATTAAACGTTAAAAATGTAACTATCTACAAGATTCAAGGTATTGTAAGATCATGGTGAAATTATCCTCCAATGAGTAGAAGGCCCTCATTGGGCTCTTTCTCCTATCTTTTGAACTGCATGAAATAACATTTTAGGAATCTTGAAAATAATAAAGAGGCATTGTTCCACCCCCAATTGTCATCCATATTTCCATATAATGAAAGGTTATTAAATGAATTGTGTGAAAATACTGCGAAGTAAATCTAAGCTTAGTTTTCAATTAATTTTATTTTCAAAGCATCCTACCCTCATTTAAAGGGTTTACTAAATTTATTAATTAGTGCTGTAGGGGAATTATAACTTCACACGCCCAGATCTGGAAAAATTGAAATTGGGGGGAAGGTTCCAATACAGTAAAACATTCCCCTCTCCGTTTTACTAGTCTTTAAAAAATTTCTTCACAAATGCATGAAATATAAACACGTTTAATAACTTTTTGCTTCTATTACTCTTACTAGTGTTCTGAAAGGGGGCGTGGCTTACTTATTCCCCTCTTCCCCTTGCATAATTTAACCGTAGGCTACGAATTAAAAATCGATTACTCCATGTTGAATCATTTTGACACGTTTTCGATCATTTCCACAGGTTGACGACGTTCAGTCAGCAATTGTTTAATTTGGCATATGCTCACTTGAGTGAGGAGCACAGAATAATTATACTCGTATGCTACATCTCCAATGTTAGTACATGCTTCAACTGCACAAAACGAGCGAACGGATCATTTTGTCCTTTCAGTGTGGAGAAAATATACATATCTCTTATTTAGATATGTATTATCTCCACAAAATTTCCTGCCCTACCCATGGTCAGTAGGTAGTATCATTATATAAATAGGAGCAGCTAAATAGCTGCTCCTATTTAGCAGTCGATAATATAGTGGCATGGGTTAGGTTGGGTAGTTTTACCTCTGAGTGACACTTTTTTGCACACCGTGGGCTAAATGGCCAGGTCACAAGGACCCCAAAGGCTCAGAGAAGGTGGGGGAGGGGACCCACTGGAACAGCTGTTGGGAGACAGATGGTAGCCTCCCGTCAAGGCCATCCAATGTGTTCTTTAATGTGCACAGGGTATGGCTCTCCCGCACACGGGGCCACGGCTTAACGTCTCACCCAAGCGGCCTTTCCAAGCCTATCGGTGTCCCCTACTGACCATGGGTAGGGCAGGGAATTTTGTGGAGATAAATCTCAACGCTGACCCACCTGGGAACTGCAGATTACAAGCCTGGCGCGCTACCGACTGAGCCACCCCTGCCCCTATAGTGGCATGTCTCTCAGCTTCTAAGTTGGAGGTTCCCTGGTTTGATACTCAATGCAGTTAAACAATATTGTTTTTTCGTCAGTTTTCTACTTGTTTTTCTTCCCCTTTAATGTATAAATATTTGAAAATATATGTGGCATAACTTACCAAGTTATTTTTAGAAGAACCTAAAGACAGAAAACATTTATTCTCTGAAAAGAAACTGCAAAACCTCTGCCATACATTGCTTTACAATACGTCTGTGGAGTCGAAACAGCTCATAGTGCACATGCGTATTAGCGACTATGTTAGTTCCTGCTAGGTGTCCATAGTAGCGCTGAAAGCACAAGTGTCTGCCACCATGGAGCCTATGGGACGTAGTTACATTTCTCTGTGTATTTTACGTAGTTACATTTCTTTGTGAGTAAAAGGGAACTACATATGCAACTTTCACACAAAGAATGAGCGGCAAGTCTCCCCCAAAGGTTTTTCGTTCAATCGTGACGTTATCCTTAACCACGAAAGTCTTTAGGTTCTTCTAAATATTTGTATTATATAAATGTAATTGTATCAATTCTCAATTCGATAGGAAGTAACATAACAGATCACAGAACCAGGTATTTTGGCAGAAAATTTAGATTGGATTGGATTGTTTTACCTCTAAGCGGCACTTTTGTGCACACAATGGGCTAAATGGCCAGATCACATGGACCCCGAAGGCTCAGAGAAGGTTGGGAGAGGGGACCCACTGGAACAGCTGTTGGGAGACAGATGGTAGCCTCCCGTCAAGGCCATCCAATGTGTTCTTTAATGTGCACAGGGTATGGCTCTCCCGCACACGGGGCCACGGCTTAACGTCTCACCCGAGCGGCCTTTCCAAGCCCATCGGTGTCCCCTACTGACCGTGGGTAGGGCAGGGAATTTTGTGGAGATAAATCTCAACGCTGACCCACCTGGGAACTGCAGATTACAAGCCTGGCGCGCTACCGACTGAGCCACCCCTGCCCCTATAGTGGCATGTCTCTCAGCTTCTAAGTTGGAGGTTCCCTGGTTTGATACTCAATGCAGTTAAACAATATTGTTTTTTCGTCAGTTTTCTACTTGTTTTTCTTCCCCTTTAATGTATAAATATTTGAAAATATATGTGGCATAACTTACCAAGTTATTTTTAGAAGAACCTAAAGACAGAAAACATTTATTCTCTGAAAAGAAACTGCAAAACCTCTGCCATACATTGCTTTACAATACGTCTGTGGAGTCGAAACAGCTCATAGTGCACATGCGTATTAGCGACTATGTTAGTTCCTGCTAGGTGTCCATAGTAGCGCTGAAAGCACAAGTGTCTGCCACCATGGAGCCTATGGGACGTAGTTACATTTCTCTGTGTATTTTACGTAGTTACATTTCTCTGTGAGTAAAAGGGAACTACATATGCAACTTTCACACAAAGAATGAGCGGCAAGTCTCCCCCAAAGGTTTTTCGTTCAATCGTGACGTTATCCTTAACCACGAAAGTCTTTAGGTTCTTCTAAATATTTGTATTATATAAATGTAATTGTATCAATTCTCAATTCGATAGGAAGTAACATAACAGATCACAGAACCAGGTATTTTGGCAGAAAATTTAGATTGGATTGGATTGTTTTACCTCTAAGCGGCACTTTTGTGCACACAATGGGCTAAATGGCCAGACCATTGTGTGACCATTTGATCACATGGACCCCGAAGGCTCAGAGAAGGTTGGGAGAGGGGACCCACTGGAACAGCTGTTGGGAGACAGATGGTAGTCTCCCGTCAAGGCCATCCAGCGTGTTCTTTAACGTGCACAGGGTATGGCTCTCCCGCACATGGGGCTACGGCTTAACGTCCCATCCGACGGACGACGGCCTTTTCAAGCCCATCGGTGTCCCCTACTGACCGTGGGCAGGGCGGGGAAATTTTGCGGAGATAAATCTCGACGCTGACCCAGCTGGGACTCGAACCTGGGAACTACAGATTACGAGCCTGGCGCGCTACCGTCTGAGCCACCCCCGCCCCAGAAAACTTAGAGTAACATGAGAATATACAGTGAACAATATAATCTCGATAGTGGTTAGAAATCACTAGTTTGGATTTAACATATTTCTACTCCGTTCTTCATTCGTAGCTTCTCATTTAGCAAATTCAAATCCAGAAAGCCACCATCTGCTGCTAGATCTCTCACATGCTCCAAGATATTGTTATATTAAGGCTTCCTATTGCAGGTAGGAAACTGATTTATTTCAACCAACATGGGGTCACAAAGAGGAATCCTCATATGAATTTGGGACCATTCGATCAGGTGTCTCGGGAATTGCAGGGGACCAAAAAAGGCATAAATGGAAACACTTTCGATAATTTGCGTAGAGACGAAGCCACGGCTATGAGAACGCGTTCACTTCAACGTGACCAGAGCATTACTGGGAGATTCTTCTAGTTGCTAACTTACCGGTGAAAAAGAAAATATGCTTCATTGTGCACTGTACGGAGCGGGGGTGGCTCAGTCAGTAGCGCGCCAGGCTCGTAATCTGTAGTTCCCAGGTTCGAGTCCCAGCTGGGTCAGCGTTGAGATTTATCTCCGCAAAATTCCCCGCCATGCCCACGGTCAGTAGGGGACACCGATGGGCTTGGAAAGGCCACCGTCCGTCTGATGGGACGTTAGGTCGTGGACCCGTGTGTGGGAGAGCCATACCTTGTGCACATTAAAGAACACACTGGATGGCCTTGACAGAAGGCTACCATCTGTCTCCCAACAGCTGTTCCAGTGGGTTCCCTCCCCCAACCTTCTCTGAGCCTTCGGGGTCCATGTGACCTGGCCATTTAGTCCATGGTGTGCAAAAAGTGCCGCTCAGAGGTAAAACAACCCAACCCAACCCTTGTGCACTGTACAATATTCTGGGAATTAAAAGCAGCATTATTAATTACTCATTTCCATAAACTACGTTTATATACTGTATAACAATCAGCATTAGAAAATGGACTAATTTTAGCATACACTGCAGCAGAATTACATTTGAGTTGTTCTTACAGAAACTCGTGTAGTTTTGGCCACTTTTCATTGGTTGATTTCTTTCTTTGATCTTCAGATATATTCTCCATTCTTTATCTGGAATGGAGTGTAGATAATGCACGACCAGCATTTTCTTGCTGGCAACTTGGGTCTCAAACTTTTTTAAGCGTGAGCCCAATTTGCCACCAAACTGGCGGTTGTTTAGTTAATAGTAGCTTTGGTATTCAGATTAGATTTTGCAAAATTTATTTTAATATCGTTGAAAAGTGTCATTTTGCATCAAATGTCATCAAGATATTACAGCTAGGACGAAATCTTGTGCTTCTCTAAATTTGTTCAATAGAGCTGTGGCAAGAAGCAAAACATATTTCTAGATGTAAATACTCATTACATTTTATTGTATAAAGATCCACTTTTTCTTACTGATAGCCGGTTTTTTAATTATGCATGAATATATAAAACATACTAAAAAGAAGAAAAAATAAATAAAAATAGGATGTTGCAATCGCTTTAGCGCTGTGGTTTAGCGTATCTAAGTCACTTCATCCTTCACTTTCTTTGAAGGTATCAGACCTCTGTGGCAAGCAGCTGCTTGAGGGGGGTATTTATTTTTTAATTATTTATATTGCGAATCTATTGTTTTGACAAATTCCATCATTAGTCAAAATACAAATAGAAAGCAATATGAAATTCTTAAAAATTAAGATAAAAATAACAGTTTTATTCCAAAATTATCCATTATAAGCTAAATTTCATTTAAACTATAATTTAATAATATTTAAACCAGTTCAATAAATAGGAATCACTTACCAGTATGACTATGATTGAAACGTTTAAACTGAATCTATAAATTATTGCGTTTTACCATTATTGGCATTTTTACTAATTTTCACCATTTGGTATTATTACTGCAGAAAGCAATATGAAATGCCAATCCTTTAATTTTTAGCAAATTTAAATGTCAATCCCTTAATTCTTTCAGTGTTCCTTGCTTTCTTTCCTATATTATAAAAGCATTTTTCACTTCTGCTTATGATTATTTTAGTCGTTAAATACAACTAAAATAAGAATGGGCAATTAAAACAAGAGGCATTATCATAATAATAATAAATAATAAATACCCCCTCAAGCAGCTGCTTGCCACAGAGGTCTGACAGGAGCCTGTCAGTTTATATGCCACAGTAGGAGATCTGAGAGGATGGCAGGACCTCAGCAGAAAAACGACACTCACATCCATGCCTTACCCGGGGCTCGAACCCAGGTCCCTTAGATCAGTAGCCAAGCGCGATTGAATTTGTAAATCATTAAATTGCTGGAAATCAAGGGTGACCAATATTAGGTTTTCCGTTTTCTGAGAGTCTGATAAAGAAACGTCTTAATCAGGTAAGTGTTGCTTCAAAAAAGTGTTGTTCCTCTTTTGTTGACGCTTTTGTGACGCTCTTTCTCAAATTGTTGACGCAAAAATTTGTCAACTCTTAATAACCATTGTTGCTTATTACAGTTTTTGATGAGAGTAACGTATTTTAAAAATATGTTTTTTTTGGGTGGAGGGAGGTTGACTTTTTAAAAAGATTTAAACATAGGTAATCAATATATAAATATTAAAAAAAGGACACTAATGAGTAAATAAAAACTATTGGTGCATTTTGCATCAATGCTTAATAGTTTCTAAATGTCTCAAAAACATAAAAGTTCAAAATATTTTTTGAAATTTATACATTTGGGAGAGGATATTTTATACATTCAACTTCCCAAATCTCCCTCCTAAATACGGTACTGTTTGACGACAGCACTATTATTGTTATAGGACATTACCAACAAATTTCAGCTTCTATATGCTACATTTTGGAACACCTTTTAGAATTGTTTTGCAGTTATAGGCACTATATTTAGGATGGCACAAAATAAGTGAAGGGGTTATAGAAGCTAAAGGCTAGTTTACATTGGCATGGATTGCTGGCACTAGTTTAATGGTAGGTCTATGCACCACCTCGCTCCAGTTAACTGACCTGGCAAAGCAGTTTACACTGAATTGTTCTACTGCATGTTTTCTCAAAAAACAAGATGGCACCAAGTGCTGCTGCAGTTAGCTTAAAGTAAAAGTAATATGAAAAGAACTTCAATATATGAGAAGCACTTATAAATATTTCTATACCTATTCAAACACTTTTCATATATTGCTTAATAAATAATAAATAAATACCCCCTCAAACAGCTGCTTGCCACAGAGGTCTGACAGGAGCTTGTGAGTTTTTATACCATAGTAGATTTGTGAGGATGCAGGACCACAGCAGTAAAACAACATACACATCCATGCCTTACCTGGGGCTCGAACCCAGGTCCCTTAGATCAGTAGCCAAGCGCACTAATCATTCGGCCATGGGATGGCTTTTACATTGATTGCTAAATAAAATATATACATATAAAACGACCAGGTTTTTCTATAAAAAAGCTTATAAAATCATATGGTGGCTTCTGATTTTCTAAACTGTATAGGAATAATTTCCTGATTTTTTGGCAAAAGTGTACCAAGAGGAATTTCCCTCCAACTTCCCCCCCCCCCCCCACATATACAACCACCACTTCTGCAAGTTATAGAAACTAGAAAAAAATTATATTAACCATTAAAAAATGAAACTTTGGGGCATTATTTTGGTTTTTACCAGTTTTTTTTCCTATAAAAATATTTAGAGAATTTTTATGTTATGTCAATGGGAATCTAACTTCGAAGCTGTATAATAAGCACTGCAGGAAAACATAACTCTGAAGATAAATTAAAGATCACATTTAAATCCACTTAAATCCGGATTTTAAACAATATTCATTCAGCATTTAAAGAATTTTAGAACCTATAATATTAACAATAAATTATCCTGTTTTTTAAATCATTCATAAATATCTAGTGTTGATTTTTTAAAAGATTTTTTTGAAAATTTTTTGAAACGAAATATATGAGCTACATTTGCAAACATATTGGAAGAGATAAATATCTATTCTCAGGTTAGAAAAATATATACATATTAACTTCAGATAGGGCTTTAAAATTCTACTTTCGTATAATACCATTTACAATTAAATATAATTAATAAAAAATGTGTAACTCTTTTCAGATAATATGTTTATTGAATATTTTTGCCATTGAGAAATGAGGGTGTTTTCATGTCTATAAAAATAAAATACTTCCAAGAATAAAATTGTTCTCCATATTTATGATAATTTGCTTTATAATTGATATTTGATTCAATTCAGTATAGGAAATGAAATCATTTAAATAACACCCACATCGAATTAGAAATAAATCAGATCCGCTGGCTCAAGCTATGATGCGATGCACGGTTCCCGCTTTTGACGTCATTAGTCACGTGACATTAGGCTTTCTCTTCAGACGGCTTTGGTTAGACCAAAACTCAGTCGTGTCAGAATATTAAATATTATTTAGATATTGACGATATATTTTATAAAATAATGGAAGCTAAAACTATATATATTATAAGAACGGACCACGGAGAGGCCGATATTAGCTTCGCCCTATAGGCCGCAACTCATAGTACTACTAGTGGCTGCAGTGCAGGAGGTAAACAAACTACAGCATATTTGCTTGAGCCCTACCAGCCCTACTCAAGCGCCTCACACTAATTATTGGCATTTGCGAGGTACGGGAAGTGATCGCAGGTATTGTGTTAGAGCCGAACTCAGTCATGTAGAATATTAAATATTAATGAGATATCGCTTAATTATTAATAAGCATTGATAAAAGTCAATGGGTATTATAAACTGATCAATTAATAATATAAATCAGTTCCAGAAAAAATAGGAAATAGCAACTATGTACCTACCTCTTCCGAAAGAAAAAAAAAATATATATAAAAATATTCTGCTTTTCAAACCCTTTCAAGCTACTAAAATATGAAAAAAAAATACTGGAAGATATAAAACCAATCTTCACATACCAGTTTCCACATGAATGCGCGTTGCGGACAGCAGTTTAAGTAGCGCCAAAACAGTTGGGGCATTCCAAACTCTTTCCCGTGCATACATAGATCAAGTCATGCGTGTTCATCGTGTTTACATTGACATGTGGCTGTGCCAGTGACTCGCCAGTCGCGCCAGCAATCCATGCCAGTGTAATAAATAAATAAATACCCCCTCAAGCAGCTGCTTGCCACAGAGGTCTGACAGGAGCCTGTCAGTTTATATGCCACAGTAGGAGATCTGAGAGGATGGCAGGACCTCAGCAGAAAAACGACACACACATCCATGCCTAATTCCGGGGCTCGAACCCAGGTCCCTTAGATCAGTAGCCAAGCGTGCTAACCAACTGGCCGTAAACGCCAGGATGACAATATCGTAATCGGTCTCTCATTGACTTGTTGCAGTAAATCTGGCAACACTTCGTAAGAAAAATCGATCAGCTGTTAGAAAGCGATTCACGGTGCTTATTGTATTAACTTGAAAATATAAGTAAAGGAGGATGCAAAGTAAAGATTATCAAGAAACTTGACGGTTTGTTTCAGAAATACTAAGTTCATGCTACAAAGTCTAGTGATAGAAGACGAGTTCATTAAAGTAGAAAAGCATCGGGACATTTTGGATTATATCGTTTTGAGATGTTTATGTACCTGATGGAGAAAAGAGTTGGAAATAAACTTAATTAAAGATAAAAATGGCGGTATATTGTAATATAAAGAAGGAACTTCAGGTCAACTGTAATACATGCTTAACAGGAACAGTACAACATGGATGAAAATATGAGTAGGGGTTATATTCAGTTGGGGCGTGGATCTAGAGCTGACAGATTAGCACAGCACCATGGAAGCGGAGGACATTCAAGACCACCAGCAGATCCATGTCACTGTATATATCTTGCGCTATTACTTGCCGGTGTTGGCTTTCTTCTTCCATACAATAGTTTTATTATTGCTGTTGATTATTTTCAGTCCCGATACCCAGCAACTACCATTGTGTTTGACATGAGTCTTATTTATATATTAGTTGCATTTGTTGCTGTTATAATTAACAATCTTTTGGTAGAAACTTTGTCACTTCATGTGCGTATTACTTTTGGTTATATTCTAGCATTCTTCACCCTTTTATTTGTTGCTATTTTTGAAATATGGTTTGAAGCATTTGAATTGGACACAGGGTACTACATCAATCTGATGGCTGTAGCTGTTGTGGCTTTTGGATGCACAGGTTAGTTCTGATTTATACTTGTTCACTCCCAATAACATATTTGTTGAGTTTTTCAGGAATTTTTTTTTCACGGAATATATTCTCCATTTTTTATATGTAATAAGTAAAATGGTAATTGTACTTTTGAAACTTAGTTATATGAATTGCAAGCAATAGTATAACATATCAAAATTTGCATAACATTTCACTGACAAATATATTCATGGTCTAGTGACCAGTATATAATGATAAATATATGTGTCCCTAGACCCATGAATGGGTCTAGAGACTTGGTGAAATTTCATCTGTAGAATAAGAAATTTGCATTGGTTTGCATTTTCTCTATAACAATAGAAATATATATTGTTACTATTAAAGTATGTGTTTATTATATGAATTACAGTACTGCTTGTAGTAATGGTTTGAAATTGGAGTGGGTCTCAAAAATAGTCTGATCATCATAATTATCTTTCATGAAAACTTATGTATCTGTATAAATATTGTAGGTTTCTATCTATCTGTACAAGATATTGCAGGTACAGATATACCCAGGGTTCAAAAGTATAAATAAAAAAACCTTAAGGAAATAGTTTAGTCAATATAGTAAATCTCCCCTTCCAGGAAACTTTTAGAAATTATCATTTCATCAATTTACATTAAGAAATTTAAAAACCTTTCAAATATCTCAGCAATACTATTGTCATAATGCATATTTACCTTTCATAGTCCTCTTATAACAGCCTGTCAGCATAATACCAAAAATGATGGCTTTTAAATCATAATGATATTTTCCATAAATAATATATATTTAACCTTAATGATAAAGAAAATGGATGGTGATAAAATTAAATTTTTAAATTGTTTTATTTTTTAAGTATGCAAGAATTTAAGTTCTTGACAATATCATATCTCTTTAGCAGAAGCAGAAAATATTTTGGAATATGCCAGTATTAGTGGAATGCAATATAATATGCAAAACAAGAATGTAAAAATGAAGTATTGATCAATGATAAGAGTTCATACAATTGTGTTTATTGAAAACATTAAGCTTTTCCAGTGAACTTAAATGTATATTTCATATGTTTTGAAGTATCTGGATCCAAACCTATATAAAATAAAAATAAATACAGCTACAAATACAGTGACATAAATATATGTCTTTATTTTATCTTGTTGGTAAACAAATCGGAGTCAGTTTGTTTACTTCATGGTTCCACTATTCAGGGAAGAAGTTATGATTTTAAATAGCACACCAAAGTATTATGATTAAGTTTTTTAAAAACTTTTTAAATTCTGAAAATTTAGCAATTCCTTTTCTCCTTTTAATTGGAATTATTCAATTATTTTTATCAATAATTATATATATATAACAGTTACAAAACTTATTTTTTAGAGCAAATTGCCACAAAGACTAGATCAGTGATGGTAAATCTTTTCGAGCTTGTGTGTCAATGTTATCAACATACTTTAAAATGCTACTTATGCCAGGTAAGATTACATATCCATTTATCATATGATATAAATTAATTGACAGAAAATACTGAGGATTTAAATATAATAAGGATACAAAACACTATGTTTTAGTTAAGCCATTATAGAAGGAAAATTTAAAAATAAAACATTTATAGGTCATAACCAAGATAATGCACAAACTTGCTATGCCGAGAGCATCACTGATGCTACATCACCATTATCAGAATGAAGTGGTGGAAAGAGTGAAATAGTTCTCTCAGATATAGCAATAAACCCCAACCATGATTTAATTTTTAAAGTATAGAGAAGTGCTTTAAGGAAATCAATGAATAGTTGATAGATGATAGAATTGGTACATATATTTTTATGATGTGGTATATTGTGTAATGTGTAATCAGTTATTTGACGAGATCTTTGTAACATATGGGTGCACTGTTTATGTTAATAATTAATAAGTAACTAATTATAGCAACATTGCTTGCTGCTGCCAATGTTCATTCATAATATATGTACTGAATTTCTAGGGCCATTGTTTCCAAGTCTCTACACTAGCCATAGACATGTATTTATTTTCACCCCCAAGTGGTGTGCCAACAAAAATCTCGTGCGTCATCTTTGGCATCCGTGCCATAGGTCTGCCATCACTGTACTACATAAACTAACATTGGTTCTGAAATGGTGACATGCTTATTATATATGTACATGCTATCCTTTTCCAAATAATTTCTCAACCTTGGGAGTAGGTATGCTTTTTTTGTGGCATTATGTTTGTCATTTAATCAGCTATGACAAAGCTAATAATCTTAAAATAATTTGTTTTAAACAATCTTTTATTAAATTTTTTATAATTATATAATTTATTTTTTGAAAGAATATATATATAATATATTTGGGAAAGATATAGGGAAAATACATCACTTATTTCATATCTTTCTCGAATTTTATATGCATTTCAAATACTTAATAGGGCTTTTGAATTCATAATATATCGAAACATGGCATGATTGTTTATCTGCAAAATATACCAGGATGCAATGGAAAATAGTAAATCAAAATGTGGTAAAAAATGATTGTCAGTAGGCACAGTGTGGCTCTTTGGACTCCTAGGATTTTTTTTTACACTGCCACAATGTTGTTCAATGACACTCATTTTAAGTGCATGTAGTGGGTTGGATTGTTTTACTTCTGAGTGGCACTTTTTTTGCACAAAATGGGCTATAAGATTAAGTGTGGACAAGGACCCCAAAAGCTCGGAGAAGGTTGGGGAAGGGGATCCACTGGATAGATGTTAGGGGACAAATGAAGCCTCCTGTGACATGAATGGGTATGGTTCTCCTGCAAGTTAGGCAACATAGTTTAACATCCCATCCAATGAATGGCAGCTTATCCAAGCCCATCAGTGTTTCCTTTCTTAACAAGGACAGGATGAGATTTAATCGAGATAAATGTCAAAGCTTGCATAATTGTGACTTGAATATGGGAACTGCAGATTATGAGTCTGGCATGCTACTGACTCAGCCACCCCTTTGTAGTATGGACATTCAAGCTAGACAAATATAGACACATACGATATCAAAGATTTTATTTGTGGTAATCCAAAAATGCATATAATAAAATAAAAATAAATACCTCCTCAAGCAGCTGCTTGCTACAGAAGTCTGACAGGAGCCTGTCAGTTTATATGCCATAGAAGATGGTCTGTGAGGATGGCAGGACCTCAGCAGAAAAACAACACGAACATCCATGCCTTACCCGGGACTTGAATCCAGGTCCCTTAGATCAACACTAACCACTCGACCACAGGAGGGCAAAAGGGTAGGCAAAAAAAAATACACAATTACTTAAAGGAAATTTTTTTTATATCATTGTTAAGAATAACATGGCATATTCCTGTTTATTAGTTATGAGAGGCATTCAAAAGTTCTGGCATGCACCTGTAGAATGAAAACCATTGTACTTACCTCAATAAAACGTTTACTGTTCTTCAAAGTACTCCCACCCATCATCTGTGCAAAATTACAGACCTCTACGCCAATTCTGGAACATTTGGTGGTACTCGTGTTGGGGAATACTACTCAACTCTGAACGAATGCATTTTGCAAGATCTTGCACCCTTGAAAAAAGGTTTCCCAGCAAGTTCCTTTTTAATTTTAGGAAACAACTAAAAATTGCATGGTATGAGATTAGGTGAATATGCAGGATGGGTAGTTTGATTTTCCCCCCTACTCCAGGTAGGCTGCAATTTGCCAGGTTTTGTGAGCACTGGCATTGTCATGAAGAAGGAGAGTCCTTGACATGCCTGTTGTTGGATGCTGCTCCTTCTCTCTTTAACCATTTTGGGCAAAATAATGTTGGTTTAGTATTGACCATTTAAAGTCATTTTTTTTACAGGTAAGATGTCCATGGTTGTCACTCCTTGGGAATTGAAAACAATTGTGAACGTCCACTTCCTTGAATGAAAGTCTTATAGGAGGATTTGGGGACACTCTTCATCTTCTGCAATCCAAACATAGTTGTCGATCTTTCTGGGAGTTGTATAGTAATAAAACCACATCTCTTCACCTGTGACAATGCGTGTTAACCATTTGGGGCCACTAGATTCAAACATTTCCAGCATCTCCTTGCACGAGTCAACTCTAGTCTTTACTGTTCTGTCTGTGGGGTATTCATTTCACACAGATCTTTTGGAACTTTCAATGTTGATGAATAATTGTTTCCACAGTGCCAATCAATACACTGACATCTAAACTTATTATCTGAATGGAGATGTGTGGGTTTTCCTTAATGAGTTTCTTGAACTGTAGCAATGGTTCTCTCTTTCACATCAATCCTCTGAAGATCTGCTGTTCTTCTCTGAATTTGTGGGGGTGAGGGTGGCTCAATCGGTAGCACACCAGGCTCGTAAGCTGCAGTTCCCAGGTTTGAGTCCCAGCAGGGTCAGTGTTGAGATTTATCTCCGCAAAATTCCCTGCCCTGCCCACTGTCAGTAGGGGACACTGATTGGCTTGGAAAGGATGCCATCTGTTGGATGGGACATTAAGCCGTGGCCCCATGTGCGGGAGAGCCATACCCTGTTCACATTAAAGAACATGCTGGATAGCCTTGATGGAAGGCTACCAACTGTCTCCCAACAGCTGTTCCAGTGGGTCCCCTCCCCCAACCTTCTCTGAGCCTTCAGGGTCCTTGTGACTTGGCCATTTAGCCCATGGTGTGCCAAAAAGTGCCGCTCAGAGGTAAAACAACCCAATCTCGGAATTTGTGCATTCATCTTGTAATAGTGCCATGTGAAAGGCATAATCTCCCTGTACTTGTTATGAATTTGCATGAATTTTGTTTCATCCTTGTGTAAATGTAAAATTTTTTCCCCATCTGTAGTTAGCTCTATAGCAACAATGCTCAAATTTTGTAGACTGAACTTTACATTCTACTGTGAAGAGAGAAATGATCATATGTCCTTTGTTTCTAACATGCAATGATAAGTTTAGACAAGCTTTTAAACAAATCATAGCTCATTAACTTTGGAGGAATGAGTGGAAATCTAGAGAAATGTGTCTGTAACTCTTTGAATGCTCTTTTTATTTGAGAATAAAATTTCAATGAGAGTTTTTTTTAAAGTTTCATAATAAAAAAGGACTATTCTCATGAATACTTTTTTTTGGTAAAATAATTTACAATTGTTCAAAATCAAACATTCTTCCTGTTTTCATATAACATGACTTATTCAGGGCCATTTTAAGCCTTACATGTGACCCTGGGAAAAATTCAAATATGGGCCCTCATTTTCCCTCTCATCACAATATATGGTAATGAAGATGGGCCCCAAAATTCACTGGTTCCCCTACTTTGCCTGTTCTAAAAGATGGCCCTGAACTTACTCTGTTACATAAATACATACCTACGGATGGATAGACAAAGTCAAACCACATAATGCCCAAGATATTGTGTAAGCACCTAAAATCAAAGGCATCAAGTTTGCTGTTATCTTTTGCTATCAAAGGGTCCAAGTTTCACTACCATAACTAACACTAGGAAGAATATCTTGTGTTAGTAACTATTATACAGCCTAATTTTAGTGTGTAGCTGTACATATCTATTTTTATACATTCTCCATAGATTCTTAAAAGTCCCAGCAGCGATTCCTATTCTTTTTATCTCATGCCACACACTACCAGTATCTGTTAAACAGTTTCCAAGATAATTGAGACCCTTGCTCAAGAGTGCAACTGTTCAAAGCAACTAAAGCACAATCTTCCTGATCAATTTTTATCAGTAAATCAGTTATATTACTAGTTTCATCAACAGCCCTAATGAAAGAATTAATCTCATCAACATGATTATCCAAAAGGGCCAAATGATCTGCATAATCTAAATCAGAAATATTGCATTCTCTAGACCATTTAAAGCCAAAATGTTTACCTTGAAGTGAATTCCTCATAATTGATAACCAAATGCTTAATTCTGATAGCTTAAGTAATTTCAGATCACGATATAGAGCCAGCGTTAAAGCCAGATGCATCTACCCTTATTACAAACAATGGGGGTAGAGCTAACTACATTGTTTAGAACATCTCTGAAATGCTCAGCCCATCTAGCCTTGACGGAGTTCACACCTTCAATAACCTTATCATGTTTATACCTCAATACCTGTATACCAGCCCTTTCCTCCCACACAAAATGTTAACTATCTGGTATAACTCCCAGCTGTTGCACTGCCTAGCTGCTTCCTCTGTTTTGTCAGCCAAGCTATCAAACCAAAGATTCTTATCAACTGTTAACTGATCCTTTACATGCTTATTAAACTCTTTGTAATGCTATCTGTTAGGAATAGTAAGTTTGATTCATATTATTTCTGCAATTCTGTCTTTCCGAAATAAGCTCTATAGTCTTATCACTCAAATGTCTTTATCTCCTCTGCCCCTTTTTACCCAGAAGAGTATTGTTAGTTTCAAGAAAAACTTCTTTAAACTGATCTCATTCTTTCTCAGCTTCAGTAGTAAGCAAACTACAATGACTAAGTAGCTTATCATGGTATGCTTTGACTACATCTGGATCTTTCAGAGCTTTGGTGTTAAAGGCAATTCTCTTAACCTTAGCACAACATTTCTTAAGCCTCAGTTATAAGGGGCGGGGGTGGCTCAGTCGGTAGCGCGCCAGGCTCGTAATCTATAGTTACCAGGTTCGAGTCCCAGCTGGGTCAGCGTTGAGATTTATCTCTGCAAAATTCCCCGCCCCGCCCACGGTCAGTAGGGGACACCGATGGGCTTGGAAAGGCCGCCGTCCGTCGGATGGGACGTTAAGCCGTGGCCCCGTGTGTGGGAGAGCCATACCCTGTGCACGTTAAAGAACACGCTGGATGGCCTTGACGGGAGACTACCATCTGTCTCCCAACAGCTGTTCCAGTGGGTCCCCTCCTCCAACCTTCTCTGAGCCTTCGGGGTCCATGTGACCTGGCCATTTAGCCCATGGTGTGCAAAAAAGTGCCGCTCAGAGGTAAAACAACCCAACAACCCAAGCCTCAGTTATAAGACACTTTTGACCAGATAATGGCCAAACCAATATTAGCTACCCTATATGATCTGGTATTCATAACAAAATTAGCCCATTTGCTGTTAATTAATATATAATCAATCATATTCCCATGCAACTGATAAATATCTGCTTTCTTCACAGAATTGAAAATATTTTGAAGTTGTTTGTAAAGGAAAATCTTGAAGGTGTCTTTCTTTCTCATTCTTGTCAGCCCTCTGGGGGAGAGGAGACATTCAAGTTTTTAATCTTAGTTTTAAACTTATTTGTAAGAAATCTTTCATTACTGCCATAATACAAGAAGTTTTAATAATAATTCCACATAATTTATGTTTAAACATAGAAATGTTTCCACTAATTGAGCAGTTATTTTCTGTAAAGTTAACTTTTTAAATTCAATTCATAATTAAAAAAAACTAGTTTTTTTTTACCCTTTTCTTATCACTTATGATGCCACTTCCCAATGACTGACTCTTCAGGATAAGGTTCTAAAGTTCTGTTGTTTTTTTTGCTGAAACCAATTGGAAATTAGTGTAGTCCACAGAGACATTTTTTTCAAGTGTAGTATGCAAAGACTTAATATATGAGTCCATTGACATCTGCAAGCACTTTCTTCTTATAGCTGCTCTCAATTCTAGCATGATAACAGAAAATTTAGCATTTCTTTCTGGAGAGTGTTTTCTGGAGTATCAAGTTCATAAAGATAATATAAAATAATACCTACTGTGAAAATAATGTGTGGAGTTTTTACAAACCAGTTCTCTTGCCTCTTAATAAAATAATACATCATGCATTGGCTCATAACTTTAATGCATGTATGTTATATAGGTTCATCAAAAAAGTAATTAAGCCTTCCTCTTTCTCATTTAACAAGTTTCTTGTCTTCACCTAGTAGTTGAATGATTGTCAGACCTATCTTGCAATTCCACTTTTTATCCTTGAGACCCCATATTTTTCATGATAGACCTGATTAAATTCTGTACCAGCACATTTTTTATAAAGTAATGTTAAATGAGGACATTACAAACTGAATTATTTTAATAGGAAAGTAGCATTTTAGCAAAAATGTCATTGAACAAAGTGTCATTAAATGAGGTATATCTGTATATATATATATATACAATGAAGAGCCAAAACATTATGACTTTTTAATTGGTCGTCCATGTGCTACCAAAACAGCTCTACCTAGTGAGGCATGGATGCTACAAGATTTCTAAAGGTATCTTGTGGTATCTAGTACCAACATGTTACCAGCAGATCCTTTAACTCTTGTAAGTTACGTGGTTGAGCCACCGCAGATTGGATATGCTGTTCCAACACAAACCACAGATGCTCGATTGGATTAATGTCTGGGGAATTTGGGGGCTAGGGCAATACCTGTAAGTCTTCCTCATATTCCATGAACCATCCTCAATCTGTGCATGGCACATTATTCTGCTGAAAGAAGGCACTACTAGAGGGGAATACTGTTACTATGAAAGGATGTACCTGATCTGTAATGATGTTTAGTAGATGGTAGATGTCATAGTTTCCTATACGTGAATGACTGGACCAAGATTTCCCAGCAGAACATTGCCCAAAGCATTATACATCCTCCACCAGCTTGTTTTTGACCCATGGTACATCCTGATGCCAACACTTCCCTTGGTAAACGATGCACAAGTACCTGATTGTCCACATGGTGCAACAGGATGAGATTCATCGGACCAACAACCTTCTTCCAATTATTCAAGGTCAGTTTTGATGCTCATGTGTTGATTGTAGGCACTTTTGATGGTGAACTGAGGTTAGCATGGGCACTTGAAGCGGCCTGTGGCTACACAGCCCCACTTTCAGCAGGGTTCAATGTACTGTGTCGTGACACATTACTCCCGTTACCAGCATTCAAATTATGGGCAAGTTGCACCACAGATACCTTTTGCTTGCTCATACCATACAGGGTAGCCTTCACTCACCTCTAGTGTCGATGAGCCATGGTCGGCCCACACCTTGCTGGCAGTTTGTGGTTTTTCCCTCCTTGGACCACTTTTTGAAGGTGTACTAACCGTGGCTGACAGTGAGCACCCCACAAGCCTTGCCATCTCGCAAATGCTCTGACCCAGTCGTCTAGCCATTGTCAAACTCATTTAAGTCTGCTACCTTTCCCATCTGAAGAACAAGAATAACACTGATTAACAGACCTCAGTATCAGATGTTATTTATGCCATTTCATGACCTTCACATGCACCATTGTTTACCTGCAGTTGCTTCGATTTGCATAAAGATGCGCTGGTCATAATGTTTTGGCTCTTCAGTGTAAATTGTTACTATTAATATATTTTTTCACCCTTCATCTCTTATGAAGTTTCCTTTTCCTTTGTTGTTATCTGTTTATTTGTATTTTTCACAAACCTTTCATTTTAAACTAAATCTTTTACATCTCTGTTTGACTGGAAGAATACTTAATAGATTTGTGAACTTAACCTTATTTTATATTATTTTTTAAACAGTAGCTGTATTGTGTTTAAAACTATGTTAAACTGAATTATTGCAATAACACTGTTTTTTTTTAGTTCAACAATCTAGTTTTTATGGCTACACAAGTATGTTGCCATCTCGTTATACACAAGCAGTTATGACAGGAGAGAGTAAGTATCTTTTTCTCTTATTCCTAATATATATATAAAATTCAATAAAATGACAATTAAATTATTTTTAAACATAGGTTATGCAGAAGATTTTTCCATCAGTAGCGCAGATTTATTTTGGCAAAAAACACAAAATACCTTGCTCAGAAAATAACTAAGTTCTTTGTCATTGAGCAATAAAATTTTTTGATAGTACATGGTTATTGGCTGTATTTACAATTAGCAACTATTCTTGAGATGGGCTGTTATTGCTCATTATTGCAATAGCTAATTTCCTCCGTAAGTCCAATTTTCTTATGACACATGGCTTTACTCCTGTACTCTGTACAAAAATACCCTTTTCTTATCAAAGGTTGTCTAGTATAAAAGAGTGATTTACCAGTCCCTTGAGCATCCTGCCTGGCAAAGATGACAGCTATAAGATTGTGTTATAAGTCCCTTCTTTCCACTCATGTAGCTTATCTGTTGTTAACTGGACATAGATTTTCATGTCACCACAGCTATAGTTACCAGTTCTGACATTGACTCTTAGATATCACTACTTTGCTGACTTTGCAGATGCACATAGATGTCAAATGGCATTTACTACTTGTGAACATATTTACAATGTAAGAAAATAGTAAGAAAATATACTCACAACTAGTAAATGCCGTTTGACATCTGTGTGCATCTATAAAGTCAGCAAAGTAGTGACATCTAAAAGGCATTTACTACTTGTGAGCATATTTTCTTATTAAGCTCAGGAACTGTCAGAGCTGATACATTAAAAATCAATCCAAAATGAATGCACAGTATTCCCTGTCAAGAACATTAATTAATAGATTCTGAAAAAAATTCATCGCCGCCACGGCAGGAATCGAACCCGCATCTCTCCAGATTCATGCCAGAGCGCACTACCATTGCACCACGCGTCAGACAACGAATATTTTCAGAATATGACCTTATAAATCTTTCTTCCTGAGACGTGACTGAGACAGCGCCATCTATACTCAAGGAGATGCAACTTTTTCAGTCGTTGCATTTGATTATCAGATGTTAATGAGAAAGTCACTAACGCTAAGACGTTAATATATAATTAAAAATCAATCCAAAGTGAATGCACAGTATTCTCTGTTAAGAACATTAATTAATAGATTCTGAAAAAAATTCATTGCCGCCACGGCGGGAATTGAACCTGCATCTCTCCAGATTCATGCCAGAGCACGCTACCATTGCACCATGTGTCGGACAACGAATATTTTCAGAATATGACCTTATAAATCTTTCTTCCTGAGACTTGACTGAGACAGCACCATCTATACTCAAGAAGATGCAACTTTTTCAGTCATTGCATTTGATTATCAGATGTTAATGAGAAGGTTGCTAACTCTAAGACGTTAATATATAATGAAAAATCAATCCAAAGTGAATGCACAGTATTCCCTGTTAAGAACATTAATTAATAGATTCTGAAAAAAATTCATCGCCGCCACGGCGGGAATCGAACCCGCATCTCTCCAGATTCATGCCAGAGTGTGCTACCATTGCACCACGCATCAGACAATGAATATTTTCAGAATATGACCTTGTAAATCTTTCTTCCTGAGACGTGACTGAGACAGCGCCATCTATACTCAAGGAGATGCAACTTTTTCAGTCGTTACATTTGATTATCAGATGTTAATGAGAAGGTCGCTAACGCTAAGACATTAATATATAATTAAAAATCAATCCAAAGTGAATGCACAGTATTCCCTGTTAAGAACATTAATTAATAGATTCTGAAAAAAATTCATCGCCGCCACGGCGGGAATTGAACCTGCATCTCTCCAGATTCATGCCAGAGCACGCTACCATTGCACCATGTGTCGGACAACGAATATTTTCAGAATATGACCTTATAAATCTTTCTTCCTGAGACTTGACTGAGACAGCGCCATCTATACTCAAGGAGATGCAACTTTTTCAGTCATTGCATTTGACTATCAGATGTTAATGAGAAGGTTGCTAATGCTAAGACGTTAATATATAATGAAAAATCAATCCAAAGTGAATGCACAGTATTCCCTGTTAAGAACATTAATTAATAGATTCTGAAAAAAATTCATCGCCACCACGGCGGGAATCGAACCCACATCTCAATACTGTGCATGTCTTAGCATTAGCGACCTTCTCATTAACATCTGATAATCAAATGCAACGACTGAAAAAGTTGCATCTCCTTGAGTGTAGATGGCGCTGTCTCAGTCACATCTCAGGAAGAAAGATTTATAAGGTCATATTCTGAAAATATTTGTTGTTCGACGCGTGGTGCAATGGTAGCGCGCTCTGGCATGAATCTGGAAAGATGCGGGTTCGATTCCCGCCTTGGCGGTGATGAATTTTTTTCAGAATCTATTAAAAGCTGATACATTATCTGAGCACCATTCTCAAGAATTGAAATTTTAACACAATTAACCCACTGAACATTAAAATATTTTATTATTAACCATGTGTCATAAGAAAATTGTACTTTGAAGCAATTAGCTATTTGCAATAATGAGTGATAACAGCCCATCTCAAGAATAGTTGTTAATTGTAAATACAGCCAATAATCGAGTACTATTAAATTTTATAAGTAATGTAAATAGAGCTCTGATCTTAATTTATTTTTTTTTTATAAAATTTTAAAGTTTATCCTTTTTAAATTTGTTTAATTCATAATCTTTTAAAATAATGATTAAATTTTTTCTTACTTTTTTCTTATCACATGTGATGCCACTACCAATGGCTGATCATTTAAATTGAGATAATCAAGTTTTAATAATTTGAAGAGTCATTTTCTTGTGGTTGGTTCTACTAATTTATTACATTGGTGAAATCAATCAGACAAAAACCATGTCAGTTTCAAAACATTGAATTAGTTTTTATGCCACTTATGATTTTGGAAATATCATAATTTTTGGTTACATTAATAGTTACATATATACCTTACATATATAGTAGTAGTAAGTTTCATGATACTCACACTAAGAGCAGACATATGCATTTCTATAAAATTGGCCAAATCCTCTGAGAATCACCAAAACCACATAATTATGATGAGTGCATAGTCAGCAGTTTTGGAGGTATGTGTTTGTTGGGGAGGAGGGATCTGAAAAATTCTGTTAATATGAACTGGTGAACTAATTAAAAATGTTTCCCAAGGGCTTTAAACTGCCCCTTCTCTTTGTCTGCATAACTGATTACAGCATACAGTTTCCTACAAAATATCACAGGAAAGGCAGAATTACAGTTGAATTATAAAAGAAGCCTGTAAACATTTCTGCTATTATAATAAATATTATGCAACACAAGTATCAATTATAAAAGCATTACACTGAATAGATGCAAAGTTTAAATCATTTTACAAACACATTGTAAGAAAAAGCCACCAAATATTTAAGGAATCATTGAAAAACATTTATACTACCCAAGTACTCAATTATGAAGCCATTAGAGTGAACAATTTTCAAATTTTTGAGCAATTTACTTTATTAATTCTTGTAGTGTCAGATTTCTAAAACTGAACTAACTTTTCTGGCCAAATTAATTTTGAAGTGTTTTATAGAAAATAAAATGACTTTTGAATCTCTTCTTGAAGTAATTAACAAACAGATTTGGCATTTAACTGTGATTAATAAAATGGCAAATTTAACATTGTATAGATCAAATGAATTTTGATTAAATAAACAAAGGGACTATTCTCTTATATTTTAAGCAATATTTTTCACTGAGATCTTTGTGTATCATTAGAAAAATAATCTTTCAAAAATAGTAATATTACATATGTTTCAGATTAAATGAGAACTGTGTGTCAGCTTTTTATGCAGTAAATCCAACAATGTATTTGTCAGAACATTAATCTGAATTTTCTAGTTGGTTGTTTGCTTTTAGGGCTGTATTACCAATCTTTGTGGGCCCTTGTTTTGGAGACCTTTGCACTAAGACCTTCATTATCTACCGAGTGAAAAATTCATAATGACCAAGGAGCATAATGTTTAACATCACAGGCAGGTATTGGGGGTGGGGGGAGAGAAGAAAATAATGAACATTTTATTTTGAGCAGTAATTCACAAAAATATTTTCATCAGCAGGAATTGTAAGGCTCTTTATAATTTCATTGAATTTTTTTCTTGATTCTGCTCCCTCAAATAAAAGTCATATATGATGAAACAAAATGCACAAAAGTTGCAGATTTTCCCCCTTAAACATCTGAAATTTTTATGCCAGAGATTAATATTTTTTTCATTCATAATAATATTTACTTTTAAGTTAATATCATTATAAACATTAAAAATTCTGGTAAAGGGGAATTTGATGAAAATATATGTCTTGTTAAGGAAGACTCATGTATTAAATAGATCTGAAGGACTAACAAGAAAGTGTCATTAGTTTGTATCCCATCCAGTTGAATAATTTTTTTTTATTTAACTTGAATTTCATTAAAGTTATAAGTTTATGCTAGATGAGAAAACTGCAATTATGCCATATCAGATTTTAGAGATTTAGAGGGTGCCATATCAGTTATTTTCGAGAAGTGCTGGCACTCTTTTCACCCATGTAATATATTTAGCATTTTCTATATTTCACTTTTTTTCAATTCTCACAATTTGATTGCAGCTTATGAGCCTCACCTGATGTCATATTATTTTATGTAAATTGAAAATCAATGCAAGGTTTTTCAAATCATGAATTTCAATAATTTAATATAAGTAATTTAATGTAAATAAATTTATGTTCAAATAGACATTTTTACACCAGTTTTTGAACCAGGTGGGATCTGAACTCATGAGCTGGTTACACATATGTTAGGTAACCATTTGGATATTTTAATTAAACTTTTTGGTTGATCTTGGGTAAAGGGGAATTTGATGAAAATATGCCTTGTTGAGGAAGACCCATGTGTTAAATAGAAATATCTGAAGGACTAACAAGAAAGTGGGATAGGTTTTTGTGTCCCAATCAATTGAATAAATTGTTTTTATAATGTTTTCCTATGAAATTCAAAGATGTCTGTTTGAACATTAGAAAAAATAAATTTATAGTCAGAATCAACATACTCATACATTGATTGCCATGATTTAATAAAAAATAGTATTTTTATATTGAAGATGTAAAATTTAATGACACTTGTGGATTGTTGGAATCATTGAATAGAACCATTATGTTAATTGGTGAACCTGGTAGGAAAGTTGACCGAATATTTCTTGGAAATGCTCATGGCCAAAGGCAAAGTAACATGATTCACATGAAAATAAAAACAATGTCCAGTGGGTTTCAGAAGTCTTGAAGTTCAATTTAGCTCAGCTGAAATGTGCATTTTTGGTAATTTTGATATTAATAAAAAACTAATAAGCTATAACCTGTTTTTTTAAACATATTTAATTTTTGTCCCTGAAATGTAACAATTGAATCATTAATGAGTTTTTTTTTTATTTCAAAATCAATTTAGTTTGATTTTTGTATTTTTAGTAAAACAGTAATAAAATTTGTTTTAAAACATGAATGTATGAAAATTCTTTATGAAATGCAAAAAATTTAAATTGTTAAGCTTAGTGATTGTTGTTTCTTTCTATAGTTGGGTTGTTTTGTCTTTCAACAGCACTTTTTTGCATGCATTGAGTTAAATGGCCAAATCACAAAGACACTCAAGGACTGAGATGTTGGGGAAGGGGATCTATTGGACTACTGTTAGGAGACATATGTTTGCTTCCCATCAAGACCATCCATATGTTCTTTAATGTGCACAGAGTATAGCTTAAAACCCCATCTGCAGATGGTGGTATTTCCAAACCAATTAATGCCCCCTTTCTGACTGAGAGCAGGTGGTGTGTGTGTGTGTTGGGGGGAGGGTGTAGCAGAGATAAATCTCAACTCATTGTTAGCACAGTTGGGACTCAAACCTGGGAACTACAGATTATGAGCTTTGTGTGTTATCAACTGAGCCAACTCCCACTCTCTGTACTATAGTGCAAATATATACTCAGATAATGAATTATCTTCATTAAAATGGTTTTTTTGGTCACATCTTGATTTTCATAGTTTTTTTTTTTTAAATATTATCACAAATAAATAATTGAAAATTTTTCTTTTAGGTGCTGCAGGCTTACTTATTTCAATCAACCGTATTTTGACCAAAGGACTCTTAGAAGATGAAAAATTTAATACCATTCTATTTTTTTGTATATCAATTGGAATTGTGGTATTTTGCTTTATTATTCACTTTGTATTGCAACAAACAGAATTTGTTCACTTTTACATTACACTGTGCACTAACCCAAGTGAAAATGATGATCTTCAGAAGCGCATAATTTTAGAACCTACTGAAGATGTTGGCCTGGTGTGTGTTCTATTTTGTTTCCTTTGTATATTTCATATTGATAATATATGCTGAAGAGCCAAAACATTATGACCAGCACATCTTTATGCAAATCGAAGCAATTGCAGGTAAACAGTGGTGCGTGTAAAGGTCATGAAATGGTATAAATAACACCTGATACTGAGCTCTGTTAATCAGTGTTATTCTTGTTCTTCAGATGGGAAAGGTAGCGGACTGAAATGAGTTTGACAATGGCCAAATTGTAATGGCCAGATGACTGGGTCAGAGCATTTCCGAGATGGCAAGGCTTGTGGGGTGCTCACTGTCAACCACAGTTAGTACACTTTCAAAAAGTGGTCTGAGGAGGGAAAAGCCATGAACTGCCGGCAAGGTGTGGGCCGACCACGGCTCATTGACATTAGAGGTGAGTGAAGGTTATCCTGTATGGTATGAGCAAACAAAAGGGATACTGTGGTGCAACTTGCTCGTAATTTGAATGCTGGTGACGGAAGTAATGTGTCACAACACACAGTACATCGAACCCTGCTGAAAATGGGGTTGCAGGCCGCCCTGACAATGGGCACATGAGCATCAAAACTAGACCTTGAATGGTTGGAAGAAGGTTATCTGTTCCGATGAATATCATTTCCTGTTGCACTATGTGGACGGCTGGGTTGTGTGTTGTTTACCTTGGGAAGTGTTGGCACCAGGATGCACCGTGTGACGAAAATAAGGTGGTAGAGGATGTGCAATGCTTTGGGTAATGTTCTGCTGGAAAATCCTGGGTCCAGTCATTCATGTGTAGGAAACTGTGACATCTACCATCTACCTAAACATCATAGACCAGGTACATCTTTTCATGGCATTGGTATTCCCCTCTATTAGGAGGCCAGTAGGATAATGTGCCATGTCACACTGCCTGGATTGTTCGAGAATGGTTTGCGGAACATGAGGAAAGCTTACAGGTATTGCCCTGGCCTCCAAATTCCCCAGACATCAATTGAGCATCTGTGGTTTGTGTTGGAACTGCATATCCAATCTGCGGTGGCTCAACCATGTAACTTACAAGAGTTAAAGGATCTGCTGGTAATGTGTTGGTGCCAGATACCACAAGACACCTTTAGAAAACTTGAAGTGTCCATGCCTCGCTGGGTAAGAGCTGTTTTGGCAGCACGTGAAGGACCAACATCATATTAGGCAGGTGGTCATAATGTTTTGGCTCTTTGGTGTATGAAAGTTTAATGTTCCAAATTTTTTATTTATTCGTACTTAGTAAAAATTGCATAAGTAGTCAGACACTTCTAGTTATTAAATATTTTACTTACACTAAAAAAAGTTGTTATTAAATGCAAACTCAGCTGGAAATTAAAAAATTGTTAAAAATTTGTATTTAAATAAAAAATAACTTTTAGGTGAATATTAGATAGTTTCATACATTTGCTAGCATCATGTTTAAAAAAAATAGAGCAGATTTAGTTATGCAGTTCTATAGCATATATTTTAAGATTATGCATCTTTTTTTTAAAAGGGAAGTGGGCTTTCCCATAAACAAAGGGTGTAGATAACCTAGAAGTTTTTTCTAGCTTATCTGGTTTCTCATACAGCATGCAAACACTTACACAAAGACATGACCATTGGCTTAAGTAGTCAGGTATGCTAACCACTATACCAGATAGGGTTTGAAAACTAAACTTGGTTAGCAATGTTAATTAATTCTAACCTTAAAAGTATTGGGCAAGAATTAACATGATATAAGCAATAATTATTTTAATATTATATGCTTTCTGTAGCATTTTAGTTAGCATTAGCATTCTAGTTGTGTTTTCGTCAAAATTTTTACAAGATTTTAGAGTTCTTTCACTTTTAACCATGGTAAAAATTTATTTATAAATTTCTCTTTTAAAACTTAATTTTAAGCATCTTCTAAAGAGTAATACTATATTTTGACCCATGTGGTTATTAGTTTTATTTAATACAACTTTTAGCTGATATCTGATAAATGGAAAATGGATAAAAATTATTTTATGTGACGAAGACACATGTATTGGGTTGCAGTATTTTCAATGAAAGACTTGACAAGAAAATGTTAATATAAGTAATATTTAAAAGAGAAATAGTGACCTAATTTTACTTCAAAACAGAGATAACATTATTTTTCAATAAATAAAGAATACTTGTTTTACATTTTACTAAAGAAATTATTTTCATGTATTTATTATTTGAGCAAACTAGTCAGCTTTTACTAAAATAGCAGTTCTCTTACTTAAACTCTTGCATTGTACTTTTTTTTATTATTATTACTTAGGTAAGATTGCATAACTTATTATTTTTTAATTTTTTTACTGGGCTCCATCTCTAAGTGACTTTTGGGCTGAAAATGTCAGGTCATAATGCAAGATGAACTGAGAAGTCATTGGTGAGTTATTAGAAGAAGGTCGAAGTCATTAAATGTGATCTTTAAGCTTTAAGAACAGGATATATAACATATGTAGTTAAATTTTTATCCAATAGATGCTTTAGTGATAATTTTGTAGTCGTACATGTGGCCAAATGGTTAGCGTGCTTGGCTACTGATCTAAGGGACCTGGGATTGAGCCCTGGGTAAGGCATGGATATTTGTGTCGTTTTTCTGCTGAGTTCCCACCTTCCTCACAGATCCTCTACTCTGGCATATAAACTGACAGGCTCCTGTCAGATCTCTGTGGCAAGCAGCTGCTTGAGGAGGTATTTATTTTATTTTATTTTTATTTTTTTTTATAATTAAAATAAAGTAAACAATAAAAAAATTAAATTTTCAATTATGCAAATCACATATTTTACTTTAGTAAATGAGTTAAAATAACAGCATTTCAGCAGCATATGGCTACTGTGATTTTGAAAAATATCAGATTCATTTATTGTAATAATCTTCAACAGCATTTCTAGTATGGGTCTAATATTACAATTTTGGTTTATGCCCTACTGATTGGGTCAGTGACAGAGAATAAATAAAATACATAAATTAGAAAAATTATCTTCCAATATATCTTAAAATGTTGAAAAAAAAAAGTAAATTGTAATGTTAATGATGAAATATCTTACTGAATTCATATTAACTTCAAATGAATATAGGGCACTGCATTTTAGTTTAATTTGCAAGAGAAACCAGTCCTTTGAGGTTAATATGAATTAGGTAAGAATGTTCATCCTTGCCTTGTTTATATTTTTTAGGGTATATAGAGGAAGATGGATATTTCTGAAATATTTTTAAATTTTGAAATTTTTTTTGCTATTTAGTGACAAAGAGATTTTGCTTTATAGTGTATGATACTCCTCACAGTATAAGCTTTCATTTGACACATTACCTTCAACCTATGTGTTCAAAAGATCTAGGGGAATAATTGTTTACATATTTCCCCCTTTTTTTAAGGTGAAAAAAAAAGATTGAGGTAAATTTTTTATACATCCCCACATTACAAGCTTTTATTTTGTATAAAACTCTTTGCATTTAATCTCCCCTTAGATTTCCCTCTCTCTTTTGGGGAAAGAAAAAAAAAAACATCTTGAGGCACTCCCCCACATCACAAGCTTTCATTTCACATATAACTTGTTACACCTGGCTCTAGCATTTTGAAGATATAGGGAATAATCATTTACATATTCTTACTCCTTCCTTATATTTTTTCTTTTTTTTGGGGGGGGGGGAGGGGTAAGAGGAATTTTCCTATAATCTATGACACTTTCCATGTCAAAGTTTTATTTTGACATAGCTCATTATGCTCAGTCCTCACATTCAGAAGACATAGGAAAATAATATTTACTAACCTTTTTCTAAGGGCCAAGAAAAGGTGGGAGTAATGACACTCACCATATCAGAAGCTTTCATTTGACATGCAACCCATTATGCTCAGCCCTCACATTTGGAAGCTGTAAGGCTATAATTGTTTACATATTAACTTCTTATGGGAATAGAGAGGGGAGCAAATTTTGTTTCCCATGACACTCCCCTCATCATAAGCTTTCATTTGGTACATAACTTGTTGGGATCAGTCACCAGATTGGGAAGATATGGTGGAACAGCTATATTGACAAATACCAACAAACTGAGTCACAAATGTCAACTGAAAAGTAGTAGCAAGTCACCATAATCAAGTACTTGTTGGAAAAATAATGCATATTAAATTATCAGGTTCACATTCCCCAGGTGTTATCCTACCTTTATAAATTAAAGATAGGATAAATATACATAAATATACATATATAGGATGTATATATGTATATAAATATACATATATACATCCTATATATGTATATTTATCCTACCTTTAATTTATGGGGTGGGTGTGGCTCAGTCGGTAGCATGCCAGGCTTGTAATCTGCAGTTCCCAGGTTTGAGTCCCAGCAGGGTCAACATTGAGATTTATCTCCGCGAAACTTCCCACTCTGCCCATGGTCAGTAGGGGACACGGATGGGCTTGGAAAGGCCACCATTCATCGGATGGGACATGTGCGGGAGAGCCATACCCTGTGCACATTGAAGAACACACTGGATGGCCTTGATGGGAGGCTACCATTTTTCTCCCAACAGCTGTTCCAGTGGGTCCCCTCCCCCAACCTCCTCTGAGCCTTCAGGTTCCTTGTGACCTGACCATTTAGCCCATGGTGTGTAAAAAAAGTGCAGCTCAGAGGTAAAACAACCCAACTGTTTAATTTATGTATATTTATTCTATATATGTATATTTATGTATACACATCATATGTATCCTATATATGTATATTTATGTTTTAAGGTGCTGTTGGTGATTGAAAAAGTGTGATTGGTTTCATTTGAAACCTGATTAATTTAACCAAAGAATGTCTTCTTTGTAATATGTCTAATGATGCTCTGATGAAAGAAGTGAATTACATCAATGAAATTCATAACAGTCGTTTCTAATTAATATATCAAAACTTATAAATTTGGTAACTCATTAGTTAGAGCAGTTGTTGATATAACAAGTAGTTTTATGGTTAGATTCTCAATGACAATGCAAATTTTTCGATGTGTAATATATTTTAGAGAGTTACTCTGTGTTTATTTGAATTGTTGGGTTGTTTTACCTCTGAGTGGCACTATTTTTTGCACACAATGAGTTAAATGGCCAGTGTATAAGGACCCCAAGGGCTCAGAGAAGTTTTGGGGTAGGGGAACCCACTGGGCAGCTGTTGGGAGACAGATGGTAGCCTTTTGTCAAGGCCATCCAGCATGTTCTTTAATATATACAGTATGGCTCTCCTGCACATGGAGGGGGCAGGGGTGGCTCAGTCGGTAGCGCACCAGGCTCATAATCTGTAGTTCCCAGGTTTGAGTCCCAGCTGAGTCAGCGTTGAGATTTATCTCTGCAAAATTTCCCGCCCAGCCCACGGTCAGTAGGGGACACTAATGGACTTGGAAAGGACGCTGTCCATCGGATGGGACGTTAAGCCGTGGCCCTATGTGTGGGAGAGCCATACCCTGTGCACGTTAAAGAAAATGTTGGATGGCCTTGATGGGAGGCTACCATCTATCTCCCAACAGCTGTTCCAGTGGGTCCCCTCCCTCAACCTTCTCTGAGTCTTCGGGGTCCATGTGACCTGGCCATTTAGCCCATGGTGTGCAAAAAAGTGCTGCTCAGATTTAAAACAACCGAACCCAATCCTGCACATGGGGCCATGGGCTTAATGTTCCATCTGATGAGTGGTGGCCTTTCCAAGTGTGTTTTTTCTATCAAGAACTCTTAAGCAGAATGCTAGGATCACCAAATTCAATATTCAGCTTCCTCTTATCATAACTTAAATCGTAAAGATTTGGCCCCCAAAATTCAATTTTAACATTTTATATCTGAATTTATTTATTTAAACTTAATTTTTTAACAATTTATATCTGAAATGAAACTTTCTAAAATGGGAAGTATCAATGGACACCTTGTCCTTTTTGCCCCTTCAAAAGAGGGGGAGAGAAATTTCATAGGGTTTTGATCATAATGAGTTGTATGTCAAATGAAAGCTTCTGACTTTTGAGAGTGTCATCTACCATATATTTTGAAGAATTTAATTGATTTAAGGGCCCTGTGCTATGTAAGTCTTCTAATATTTTATTAAATTTTTACTTGCAAGTAAAAATATCAATCATATTATCTAGTTCTTTTCCAAATAATGCATTACACATAATAATAAAGGATGACATGGGAGGTGATTACTTGTTTCTATTTCCTTCAAAATTTCCCTGTGTGAAGGTTGGATTGATCCAAAGCCTAATAGTTGGTGGGGTAATTAGGTTTTCATAATGATGAGGTTGGTGCTTATGGTGTGCTTGCAGTATCCCAAGATAGCATATGCAAGTACTTTTGTATGTGATTTTCCATTAACTTTTTATGCAGTCTTTTTTAAATAGTTTTTAACATTCTTTGACCAATTTTTAATGTATGCAATTTGCAGTATTAAATTTAAAATTATATTAGGGAAATATTTTTAAATTTGTTTAAAATTCTATATAGGAAGTCTCAAAAAGAGATGTTGGATAATATCATTGGAATATTTTATTTCTTCTATCCACATAAATGGTTGCAATATTAACAACAGACAAGCAGATAAAATTACTTCAATATGTTAAACTTTAAAATGATCATTTTTCAGTGACTTTATGAAAAGCATATAGAGAGGCCTTCAGTGGATCACCAATTTGAAATTCTTAAGGTGACTCCTCTGGATATTGTCATTAAGTTCAGTGCAGTTGATTT
Organism: Ryuthela nishihirai; assembly: GCA_038380435.1. Taxonomy (NCBI): domain Eukaryota; kingdom Metazoa; phylum Arthropoda; class Arachnida; order Araneae; family Heptathelidae; genus Ryuthela; species Ryuthela nishihirai. The sequence continues at coordinate 87,715,251 of JAWZYU010000001.1, read as the reverse complement.
GAAATTCCATGCATTATCACTAATTTAAGCTATTTGTCTAATTTTATCACCATTATTTAAAGAAAAAAGATAATGTAAAGTGAATATATTATAGTGCATGACTTTTCACCTGCTCTGTATAATTAGCAAAAACATTTCAGAACACTTAATTGTACTTTTGTATATTACTATATATAAATATAATTATTATGTTAAAGGTAGTTTATTTTGAATTTGCACATTTAAGTGATTCTTTGATATTTATGTCAATGAATAATGTTATAAAGTTATAAATTGAACTTCTTAGGTTGATATGTTGGATCCAGCAGAAACTAAAGGTGGAAAGTATGGAGTTTTATCTTTACGTTCGCCACCATCCTCACCTCGAGCAGATTCAGCTTTTCAGTCTACAGAAATGCTTGATCAAACATTTCAGGATCTTAGTGATGACAATGAGCAGTGGAAGACATCTTGTGAGTCAGTAAACATGTCTCTTCCTCCTCCTCCTGGAAAGACATACAGAGTCCAAGAAGTTGTGGTGCGCATGAGAGGAACAGCATATACAAAACACATTCAGTGGTGGAGTGGAATAAAACGTGAATATTAAATTTTATATATTATGTTAACTGATTATTTTATTCTTTCAGTAATTACAGAGTTTAATACCTACATTTTGACTGATTTAAACAGTTGACCATCTGCATTACAGCACTGTCAAAATCGTGCAATGTATTTCAAAGTAGTGTTTTTTTCTAATTTTTGGGGCTTCATGGCTAAACTTTTAATATATTTTTCACTGTTTGTGCAAAATTGAAACAAAATCAAATTGAAATTATGGAAGTTAAAAGGTTTTAAAACTTTAAGATGAAATATGCTGATGTGCCAAAATGTGCAAAATGATGCCTTCTGTTCACTGTAGATCTTTTTAAATTATCTTATTTTATAAACTCTTTTATCTGTGTTTTAATTTTTAAATTCTGCTTTAGCAAAGATCACTTAAGCAACTTTTGGCAACAAGGACACAAAAAAGAGTTGAACTGTTACTACAAATGTTACTACTGCTTTGTTATGCAAATTCAACAATAATTAGTTATTGATATATAGTGATTTTTTTTAATTTTAAAGAGCATTTTTTAGAAAATGTAAATATTTTTATAACTTTTTTAGCAAATGTTATGCTTTTGTACATTTTAAAAAATCTGTATACTATTCTCCATTATTATGTTTAATAACAAAGTAATATTCATTAATTTCTATAACTAAGTAATTATTCATTAATTTCTATTATATAAAGAATTTCTGTAATATTAATATTCTTATTTTTAAATTCTTTAAAATAAGAAATAGTACTTATAGTACTACTTCTTATTTTAAAGATTGAATTTTGTAGTAACAAGGCAAATGTGAAAAAATCCACCTCCAGGACCCAAACTTTGGATCCTCCTCTCTTATGTGCCAGTTTTTCTATCATGGGATTTTTTCACTCTTGTCACTACAAAAGGACCATCACTGTTGTGAGAATGGCTCCTATTAAATCTTATTTATTTACAGTTTTAAAGCTTCAGTAAATATAAATGTAAATATTTCTGCTCTCTTAAGTATTAGAAAGTTTCATTATGCTTTTTAAAATATTTCAGGTGGAGTAGTGAATCGATGGCAGGTTGCTCGTTTGGTTTGGCCATATATGTTAAGCATAGCTTTGGCATATTTTGTAACTCTATGCTTGTTTCCTGGTATTGAAAGTGAGATTGTGAGTTGTAATCTTCGTTCTTGGATGCCTGTCATTTTAATGGCGATTTTCAACTTTTTTGACTTCATTGGAAAGGTGAGAGAAAGGTTTCTTCTATAAATTAATTTTACTTGAAAAGCTTGAAATTTAAGACTTATTATAATAAAATATTTCAGTAAGAAATTCAATAGCAGTAATGCATAGGTAATGTTCTTATAGCAATAGAAGAGTTAGCTAAAAACAAATTGTGTGGGGAACTGAACCCACAAATAATAATCTTTGGAGAACTTATCAGGTGCTGTAAGTATCTGATGTAGCTTAGTTCAATCCTCAGAATAATGATACTATAAAGTTAATTCAGTGATCTGGAGGTGCTTGTGGTACTATCTGATTAAGAATAGGTCACAATGATTGTGCAGAAGGTTTTAATTTTTATAATAAGAAATGGATCTAGCATTATATGTGAAAAAAATTAAACAAAAGCAACACACAGGTAATGTCTGGTTGCATGTAGCAATTAAAGAGCTTTTTAAGAGCTGAAAACAAACTCTTCAACTGTTATATTTGATGTTTACATGTTACTTGTTTGTGATGCAATATGTAGATATCGTATACAGTTCAAAAGATATTGAGTAAGAATTTTATTTTAACTTTTGCCTATGAAGAGCATGTATCCATCACATAGTACAACATATATCTGATCATTGTCATACCCTGTTCTATATTTTAAATATTTACAATTGTATTTAGTTGTAGTCCAGTTTTATACACTATTAACTAACTTTTCAAATATATGAATGACTGCAACTGATTTAAAACAAAACCACAACTCTCCCTCCTCAAACTAGCAACAATTTCAGATATTTTCAGCTGTAGTTAAATTTGTATAATGGGTTTAACATTTTTCAGTTGGCTATGTTGGAATTTGATATCACTGTTCAGAAATTTTGTCAAAATTAGCTTCCCCATAAAATGCATTTGTTACAAGATGCTTAATTTTTTTACAGGTACTGGCTTCGATTCCTCATGAATGGACTAGGAAGCAGCTTGTATTACTTTCAGTATCGAGAATTTTATTGGTTCCTCTTTTAGCTATGTGTGCTGCTCCAAGAGGCCAACCTCTTATTCCTGGAGAAGGCTGGGCCATGGTATTTTCTCTCCTTCTTGGTATTTCTAATGGAGTATTTGGTTCTGTTCCCATGATTGTAGCCCCATCCATGGTACCGGATGAGCAAAAAGAATTGACAGGTTTGTATTCTTATTCATATTACTGTTTAAAATTTACAATATGTAACTAATTTTCCAAAAGTGTTTTTTAATGATTAATTATACTAATATAATAAGAAAGTAAAATATAGTAAAGCCTTATTTTTTTAAAATCTGACTAAGAAAATATACTCTAGATCTCAAGTTAAGTTGGCCGTAGTTTTGGGCTTTGGGAAGCCAGAAAATGTACTTACCTGTGTAGAAGTTGATTTTGGAAAATTTGCTTTGAGGATATTGCCAGCACTGCCAAATTTTTCATATTTTGGCATAATAAAATGGGTTTTTATTATGCCTTTTTTGATAGTTGACAATGGGATATTTATATTAATGTTATTTAATTTCGTGATGAAAGCTGTTGCAAAGATTTAAAATTTTTTTTCAAACCCACAAGGATTGAGGACTGCATTAAGAGATATGGGTGAATAGAACAAATATGCCCTAAGACCTAGTATTGTTACTTTTCACACTTTTCATATTAATTTACCCTAATTATCAATAACTCATAATTATCCTTAGTTATCAATCAACAAGGGAATCTAGAATAGATAACTTTAAAGGTAATTACTAATGATGAGTGAGCCTGAAGAAGCCATGTAAAGGATAGATGGTGAAATGCATTGCTCCCTTTTAACATAGTGGAGCCTGCACAATTTTAGTTCAAATGTTTTAACAGTTGATATACAATGTGCATGATGTTTTTTAAAACTATTTTAAAAATTTTAAACTAAGTTTTGAGTGATGTGTAATGTAGTTTTATACTATATCAGTGCAAGCACAAAAAGTATTGCCCTTCAAGTCCAAATTGAAAGAGAATAATACCTCTTAAAAAGTAGTAAGGAACTGCCCATGAAGCCAAAATAATGGCAATGCAGCATCCATCTTGGGATTACTACAAGACTTTAACTACATCACCAATTTTGTGTGTGCAATAGAATGGCCTTCTTGCAAACTACAGAACATCATGGCGTGCTTCAAAAAAAGACTGGTATGCCATGGAAAGTGTGAACACCTTCAACAAAAGAACATTAATTAGCTGGATAGACTGCCATGCTGAAGTTGAACTCCATTGCCATTGTACCAGCCAACAGATCACTGGTAATTACTTTTAAAGTTATCTACTCTAGATTCCCTTGGTGATTGATAACTAAGGATAATTATAAGAGTTATTGATAATTAGGGTAAATTAATGTGAAAGGTGTGAAAAGTAACGATATTAGGCCTTAGGGCATATTTGTTCTATTCACCCTTATCTCTTAATGCACTCCTCAATCCTTGTGTGTTCGAAAAAATTCTTAAAATCTTTGTAACTGCTTTCATCGTGAAATTAAATAATACCTATTTAGCTGTGTCAAAATTATTTATTTATATTAATGTATTTTATAAAATAAAAAAATACTGTTTATCATCTTAATATTAAACAATTAAGAAACTGTTTGATTAGTAATGTTAAAAGTTTTAAGTTATTAACATAAATATCTGTGTAGACATATAATCTCTATATAGAAATCTGACATGACCTGTCAGGACCCCATATTTTTTTTGAAAATCCAAAATTTCTCGACTTATACCCAAGTTATGGTAATTTTAAAATTCATTGGTTTATTAAGACAACATTGATTTTCTGAATAATATTAAATAATGTAAATAAATATGTAATGGGAAACAATATTTAAAAATGTGGTTAGCCTTTCTTTTGATGATTGTCTACTACCTTTTAAAAGTGCTAAATGTTATTAAAGTGTTTTGTTTGTGGAATGCTTTATTGACAATTTTGTGCAAATTTTTTTTTAATTACACAATCTAGTGAATTTTATAATTAAAGTGGCTTTGTTTTTTAGGTAATATTATGACATTGTCATATAGCTTGGGACTTACTACAGGATCTGGAATTGCTTATGTAATAGACTACATTCTGGGACCTCCTTTGCTACATCCTTGCCTCACTCCATTGACATTGTCAACACTCTTGCCAACTGTAATTAATATGACTTCAACACCTTTCAATTTGACTACAGGGACGGAAATGACGTGGAATTTCACTCTACCTTCAGATGATCAAAGTTTCAATGCAAGTCTTGTGTAAAAACCTTTTTATTTTAGTATAGATTTATTATTTTCCAAACACACAGAAATCATGAATGTCTTGGAGGTAGTGTAATTTAGAATTTTTGCTACCTCCAAGAGTTTTACATAAAGTATAAAATAACTTTTGTTGAAATGCTTATAAATTTGATCAAAATTCATGTTCATTGAATAGAAATTTTTGAATGAATTTATATTCAAATTTTAATCATAATCGTTTGAAAGCATTTTTTGCCATGAGGCATTTAGTTCAATAGTAGCAAGACTGCAATAATAGAGCAATTATTTAATTTTTGATGTTTATTGCATTTTTTTAAAAGTATAATAAAAAAGCTGGTATTTAAATGGAATGGTTATTTTTCAATTGGGAAATGTAATTGTTTTGTACGTTTGCAAACAGAAATATAAAGAATAAGACATGCAGATTTAATCTTAATAAATATGAAGGAAACTAAATAGATTACTCTTATATATATTACTGTTATATAAAGGTGTGTGAGGATTTCAGTTTCTTAGGTTGTGAGCCTCCTTAAATTTTAAAGGAATTAGAAATTATCAGTAAGTGCCAATCATATTTTTTTAAAATGATGTACTTATTTTATTTATTCTTGGGTTCTATATAAAATTGTTGATTTTATTTCTTTTATATCATGCATTCATATGCAATATTTTTTTATATTTTAGTTTTATTTTATAGATTATAGTTTTTTGGTTGTTATAATACTTCATACATTCCACAAAGCATTTATTCTATGGAATTATTTACATTCTGCAAACTGTTTTTCTTCTAAATGGGAAGAAAATTCTATGTTACAAAACAATTAAACAAAACATACACAGATAAGTACTTTAGCTATTCATATTAAATTTGTAAATACTGTGTATCTTTACCTTTTTTGATCATTTTAAACCATAAGTATTATGGTAAACATTCATTTACAATTATTTAAATTTTGTTAAAGTAGCTAATAACAAAATTTTTTAATCTTATTAAATAAAGTTTTTTTACTTAGATTTTAAGATGTGAAGAAATTAATATTCAAATGGTTTCAGCAGGGAAAAAAAAAAGCTAACTTTATAGCATTGTTTGAAATATCTAATGACCAGAAGTGTGTCATGTTATATACCAAAAGATAAAGCTTTAATTCTGAATAGTGATAAAACATTTAACCGAACCTGGAAATATATTAATTGCAATCAGTTTTTTTTCTTCAGAATAATCAGTAAATGTTTTTAAAATATGAATCTTATTCTGAGATAATGAACAGAAATATGTCTTGTCAGATATATGAAGAAAGAGCATTTAATTCTGATTAAAAATATCACAACATATTTTCCTAAAACAGAACTATCATACTTTTGTGTAGTCCTCCAAGTGAAATCTTCAAATATACATGTAAAAAATAACTTTGGAGCTTTACCCTGAAATAGCTAATGAACAGAAATATTAATATTATTCTTAAAAATGCTAATTAATATTCTTAAGAATACTAAAATTATTTAACAAAACTTGAAGTATATTAATTTTAATAGTCTTTGTTGTTTAGAATAATGCTGTAAAGTTCTTTTTTTTAATTTGTATCTTATTTTTAAATAAAGAGCAGAATTATGTCATGTTATATCTTGAATTAAAGAGCATTTCAGAAATGAATTTAAGAGCATCTAAATTAAAATATTTAAAATCATTTACCTAAAATAGGCAGTCATGCCTTTGAATAATCTTTTTGGTGTGATAATCATCTACTCAAATTATTTGAATGCACAAGGTCACTTGGCAAGCTGCATTCATAGGCACTAACATGATTTTGGAATTCAAATTATATATTTTCTGTTTGGCTGTTGCAGTTGTAGGATCCTGTAAATTACCTGCAGTTAAAAAAAAATATCATTGCAGTGGCACAGCCAAATTATTTTTGAGGGGAAGGTATTAAAATGTTTCTAACAATTTAAATTTTGAACTAATAATTTTTCTTAAATGCCATTTTTCTAGGGGGAGGTCAACACCCTTAGTGTTGGAGCAGAGGAGAGGTAAACCATCCCTTTGGTGAAATTATGTTTCCACCTGGTGGTTACCAGGTGGAAACATAACCATGTGTCCATGGTAATGGTAGGGGTGCCTGATTTCTATGCTAAGGAAAACCTCTATGTTTTCATTAATGAGACCACTTTCAATTTCAGGAAGTGATAAAAGATAAGTTTTTCTTTTTTATTGGTAAATAATAATAAAAAAATTAATTCAAGGTTTAAAAATTTTTTTTCAACAGCAAGTTGCAAGGCTTTGCCATCTGAAATATTTGGCTATTTATATATACAAATATGCAAATATTTGGCCATTACTCAAAAAATTGAAATTAATTTTTAAAACTATACACAAGTGCATTAAAAATAAAGTAGTATTAACTGAGCAGACACTTGTATATACTAACATCAAATAAAGTTTGAAACACTATCCTTAGCTAAATCCACTTAGCATTGAGACTCTCGTTCACAACTATTTCTGCCACAGATGTTCATCATTAGCATCAGCCTCTGTTTCTGTTCCCTACAGGTAGTCTGTGGTTAAGCACCTTGACATACCCAGAATCAGTTGTAGTTTCATGACTAATTAAATTAAAATGAATATCATTTCATGAACCAGTAAACATATCTAATGAATAAAAATAATTACAGAATAGGAAAAAAGTTCAACATTAGAAAAGATAATAAAATGTGAAAGCAAAATCAAACTACTGATTTACTGAATGATGTACATTTCCTTGAATTGTAATAGAAACCTTTTCTCTGATCGATTAAAAATAATTACTAATGCTTTTGAAAAATATTAATGTAACAATTCAGAATGCATTTGAAATTGCTGGTTATATTGTGGATTTTTTTTTGTCTTTTGTAGAAAATAGGCAGTATCAGCTCAGTGCATCAGGTCACCAAAATGGCATTCCCCATCTTCCTTATAGAATTATTTAATTTAATAGTTAAATAAACCAACTGTTTCAAAAATTCAGTTTTGTATCTTTCAAGTTCAGTAAAAAATATATAAAATGCATATGTATAATTGCTGATTTCTTTCAGAATTTTTTTACATAGCACTGTGCAACAAAATTTGTCTTTATTGGTAATGGTAGTGATTTCAGCCTCATCAAATTTTTGAATTCTGGTGCTTTAACGATTAAGAAACTAAATAATTTTGGTTATGTCTGCCTAAGTGCCAGGGTACTTTAACTAAATAAATTTTTGCTATTTAATGTATGTGAATAAAAGTAAAAAATTATCACAGTAGTTTTATATTTTGCTTTATGTAGTTAGCAGAAAATTATTTGTTTTCCACTTAATTTAAATTTGAGAGATATAGGTTAGACATGAGTGGAGTAGAATTATTTTCTGGCAATAGAAATTTCTTAGGTGACCAAACTGCGTAATTTGTAATTGTCTTTACAAACATGATTCTTTAACCCATTGCCTGGCAACTTTGAAGGATTTCTAGGTCAGATATCATCAAAGACTAATGGTTGTAATTTATGTAAATCAGTGTATGAAATGTTTTTCCAAATATCCTAAAATATACATTTGAGGATTTCTTATGCATTCTAAATTTCTCCTGCTTAAGTATGCTTATGTTGATAAAGAAAACTTTCTTATAGAACCTGTAAAACAAGTGGCTAAAGATTTAATAAATACAAGTTTGGTATATGAACTTTCTGTTCTTTAGTTTGAAGCATGATCAGAAAGCTTATTGCATCTGAAACTGTTTGCTATATGAACCTCTAGATCAAGTTGCTTTTCCAGAAAGTAAATTTGTAACTCATGGGAAATGTGTGAACATTAAAATAAAAATGTTTTTTTTTCCCACAAAAATTGAAAACAAATGAATGGATGAAAATGGTCTAAATGTAATTGTGTGCATTTTTGTTTACTCCTGTGAATCTTAAAAGACCAAAAATTTAAAAGATGAGAATATTTGGCTCTCTTCACAACGTAACTGAGTATCTCTGCTATAGATAATATTTCACTTTATTTTTAACTCCATGTTTTTTTTGTATTCTTCAATACCTGGTTTTAAAGTTATTGTATGTTGGGTTCAGACCACTTCTGCTATTCATTCTTCCTCTGCCTGTTCAATTAATGTGCTCTGAATAGAAATCTTATTATTGTACATTTGACCCATTACTAAACTGGTTACTGTGTAAACATAGCACAAAACTAATAAAATAATAAGATATTAACCTTTTGATGGTACTCAGTTTCTCAGAGATCTCTCTGTTGTAGTGGTGCATTTCCCTCCAAATTCTTGCAGAATGGTATGAAGAGACAAGCCACCATTCCCAGTTTCCATTGACCCTCCCATTCATTAGTTAATCATCTTAAGTGTTCCCACCTCTTATTGTTTCTGGGTATTTGATCCTAGCCACTGAGTATGCATGGAAATGTGCCAGGACAGGTGGTGTCCCAGCTGTTGTGAAAGATTAAGCAAAATATAAATAGAAAATGCATCATAGAAATCCTAACTTATGCCCTGTTGGAAATTCATACCAGTTACAATAATTTGTGTATTCGTTATCCAGTATTCACTTCACTGTTGTTATTAAAGTATATCAACTAAATATATTGAACGTTCAGTTCTTTATAGTTTTTTAAAATATGTATTAAACGTTTTTTGTACCAAAGGTAATCAAAACATTTCATATAGCAAATTTCTTCAAAGCTTCTGATTTGTAATTATCATCACGGAAAAGTATCTTTAAAAACAAACCAAATTATTTCTATTTTTTTCCAATATAAAAAGGTAAGAGAAATTTTCAAAAGAAACAGCAGAATTATGCAATTGAAAAAAGAAAAAAGGAGCAGTTGGGTTCTTAGTATACTCAACAAAAAACTTTATCAGAAATTGAACAAAAGGAGCAAACACAACCAGAAATTATTGAATTAACTATTCTTGTGCAGTATAATAACTTTATCCTAAGCTGCTAGGTAATTTCAAATGAATGAAATATTCTACCTTCTGTAACTCTTTAATACTCTTCTCCTACTGAGCTCCGAGCCTTTGGGGTCCTTGTGATGTGGCCATTTAACCTGTGCCTTGAGTATAAGACAGGTGAAAGACTTATGCTTTAAACAACCCATATAAGTTAGTTCACTGCCAGAAGCTTTTTTTCCTTTATTAAAATAACTATTAAGACTTGTGTACACAAAAGTACTGCTCAGAAGTAAAACAACTTAATCTTTATGCCAGTTGTGTTACCTGCACATCTCTCACCCTCTTATATTTTCTTCTGAGACTGTTTTCTTCCCACCAGCTTAATTGCCGCTATCAGTTTCAGCTAGCCTACTAGTCTGTGTGATCTAACTTACTACTATATCAGCTGGATGTATTCTTATGTTGCTTATATCACTTTTAATCTGACAACATACTAATTAGTACCTGTTTAAAATTTTGTCTTTTAATATTCTTTTATTTCCAATGATTTATCATAAAGATTGCTTTGCAACTACTTTTAATTTTACCTTTATTGTTGCAAGTTTAAAGTACCATTATAACTTTCTAATTTTAATGAAAAATTAATGCTTCTGATGAACTTAATTGCCTCACCAAAAAACAACAACAACAAAAAACTCATGATTTTACCATATACAGGTCTGTTTTTTTTTAAATCATCTTCAACTTATAAAAAAGACTAATATAGTACATTAAAATAATTATCTAATGCTGACCATTAAAAGTGCAACATCAGGAAAGACGAGATATCAAAGCCATATATAGTGAATACATAGTTTATATTACAAGGATCAAATGATTACAAATACAACTTGGTTAGACTTGTGGAATACAAAGAAATCAGTATCTTGTGTAGCCACCATGAGCGGCAATAACCACTGATACACAGTCTGGCATTGAGAGGATGAGACGTCAGATGTGTGTTTAGGGAATGTCAGTCCATGCAGTTTCAATACATACTCAAAGTTCATCTGTTGTAGCAGCTGCTGGCATCTGGTGTGCTAGTTGTCATGAGATCATGGACCAGACATGTTCAATTGGGGACAGATCCGGTGAATGTGCAGGCAGGCAGGCCAAGGCAGAAGTGTCATATTGTGGCTATCCAGGAATTGTTAGATGATCCATGCCACGTGGTCGGGCATTGTCCTGTTGGTAATGACACAAGAGAGCCCCTGAAGATAAGGTACGACCACAGACTCCAACACCTCAGTGATGTAACACTGGCTGTTCAAAGTGCTGATAATGCGTACGAGGCATGTGCATGAGTGGAGTTCATTGGCACCCCATACCATAACATCAGGGGCCAGACCTGTATGGTGCTGCATCATGCATGTCTCACTGAGCCTATTGCCACGGTACCACCAGATACACATTCGTCCATCATGGTGCTGCATACTGAAGTGAGATTCGTCTGAAAAGATACGATGCCATTCGCACATCCATGCATGACATTCTTGGCACCATTGCAGTTGCATATGCCTGTGTTGTAGAGTCAATGGTAGCTGAAGCAATGGCTGCCTAGCAAAGATGCCCCAATGCTGCAGACGACATTGAACCATACTTACAGACATTGGTTGATGTGTAACACACCCTAACTGTTGAGCTAAGGTGTTTGATGTGGCTGTACGATCATTCATAGCCATACACACGAGATGTCTGTCCTCTCGTTTGCTTGTGTGACAGGGCTGTTGAGATCCCTCACGCTGTTGAGTTTGTTCCTCCTCTACCCACTGATGCATATTCTCATCACTGTGGCAGCATCCCATCCAACACGAGCACTGATGTCTCGGTATGATAATCTGCCTTCCCGTAATCTCACAATTCTCCCTCGATTAAAGTTGGAAACCTGGTCGTATGGATGCTGTGTTCTTCGACAGGGCATACTTGATCCTTTAGTGTGCAAGAACTGCGAGCAAACACAATTCCAGTGCTGTACACCAGCTCTTTATAATCTCCTCTTATACCACTTCCAGGGGGTGTTATGTCACACATGATGTGCTTATGTGCTGTGCTTTGAATCATTTACATGCTCTCCCATGCGCTACCCATCTTGCATATTTCGAACAATCTGATGAGTTCTTCCTGGTGTTGCACTTTTAATGGCCAACAGTGTAAGGTTGAGCTTTTTAATTTGAAAACATGTTTCAGGAATTTTTGCACAGAATTATTTTTTGAACATACGTTAAAAGATTTTGCAACCAAAACTTTTCTCTTTTTCAAGTTTCAAAGGAAATTTTAGATAATTGCTATGAATAATAAGCCATATGCTAATTACATTTCATAATGTATCCTGTAAGTCATATTAAAATTTTTGTTGTTTAGATTGCTGTATAGAGGAAACAGAGTAGCTCGAAAACTGATTATCTTTTTTTATTTACTATTAGCAGATTTACCCCACATTGGTTGGGTCTAAAAGTTTCTAAAATATAGAGTAGATAGCACTCCCTATGTCGCAAGCTTTCATTTGATATAAAAAATTATTATGATTAATCCCCTCTTGTTTAATTTTCCTCCCTCTGTTTTAGGAAAGGAAAGAAATGGACATATTTTGAGGTACCATATGATCCTCCCCACATCAGAAGTTTCTAAACTGAAAAACGGAATTGCCTTTCTTAGATAATTGAGCTTTTCAAATCATTTTGCACCCACTCACATAGGTCCCTTGGACACAGTTTGCCAGGCATATGTAACTTCAGAGAAAAAGAAAATTAAATGTGGTCTGAATTGCCTAAAAAATGTATAGATACTGTGAAAAAAATTATTATTATTATTATTGAAAAACATTATTTGTTACTTAACATATTAAAACTTATATTAAGTAACTTATGAGATATACATTTATTAACTTTTATTTATTTTCAAATTAGTTAATGATTTTAATTTCCGATACGAATTCATAGTTTTTAAAGCTTTTTTTTTTCAACAAAGAATCTCATTTCCAGATTGTGCTTAATTAGAATGATTTCAATTTCCACAGAAATACTTGTGCTTTTACCAAACAAACTGAACTTATCATGATATGTTAGACTTTATCATGTGTAATCAGAAAGAAATTAGTTTGATGCATTCCTTTTTTCAAATTTATTGTGGCAACAGTTATTTTGAATAACTTTCATTTGTTAATGTTAAGTCTATGGGGATTTTGAGAAATTCAAACCTGCCCACCCCAATTTTTAGTTGCACCAGTGGGTTCAGACATAGACTATATTCTTCCTCTGGGTGAAGGGAATGTTCATGCAAAGTTTGGTGTCTCTAGCTCTTCTTGGGGCTGAGTGCATAAGCAGACAGACAGATACACCAACACACAAACAAACACCTAAAATTTCTTCTTTATATATTAGATTATCAAAAATAAAAAAATTCCAGATCTTGTTTAGATAGCATATTAATAAATGTATAGAACAATAAATAAATGAAAATAGTAAAATATTTGTCAATTTAGGATGTACAGATATTAATATTGCAGTAGAAAAAGTGACATTTCATCAGTTTCAGGGACATTGAAAATTTTAAATTTTTAATAAAAAATTTAAATTGATTCCCTATATAGAGAATATAGGCAAAGTTTTGAAATATGTAGCAAAAGAATTTATACAGCATCTAAGTTTTAGATCTAGATACTAATAATTGAAGTAAAATTGATATCATAACACTCCCATATATTCACATATATTCTCTTTTTTGTCATAAAAGAGAAGTCTTTTATGTTTATCACTGCTATTTATTTTAATACCTCTGTTGCTTTTGTAACTAAAAGAGTATAAGATGCAACACTTAAATTTACAATTGTTCTAGTTTCTTTTATCTTGATTAAAGGATGCTGCCTTACTAGTAACATAAAATAAGGGAATGTCAACAGATATCACCAATTCATTGTAATATGTTAGTCAAGTGATTTTCGTGTAAATAATATATAAATAATATGAAGAGTTACTTGATCTGATTAGAAATGTAAAAAGTAAAATTTGTATAGATATGACAAATCTAAAGGAAGAGTGTACTTGTATAAATTAAAGAACTGATAAATATAATTTCAGGTTTATTAGTAAGAACAAATAGATGTAGATCTGCCCATTGTGGGTCTTCCCTGTGAATAAAAAAAATATTCTCATGTATTTGAATGAGTGATAGAATGTTTGGGAAGCATTTTTTACCCCATATTAATTACATAGGATGTTCACAGTTGTGGCAGAAAACACTGTTTTTGGAATTGACTTGAAAATTCACTTAGTTTAACTTCTGAAACAATGTATTACCAATTGTCAGATTCACTTATTGATGTGACAGAAGACTGAAATTAAAATAGAGATGAATTTTGAATTGGATCAGTGTAAATCAGTTTTTTTTTTGTAATTGAAATATTGCTTTGGCTGTTGTCAGTTGAAATAATGTGTTTGTAATATCTTTGTGATATATGTAGTATATTGAAGAGTGAAATCTGGTGTATTAAGACTATATTCAGTAATGTGAATGCTCTCAATTTTCTTAGTAGTTTAAACGATTTCTGTGTTTGTGAAATAGTGCAAAATAATATAAAAGTGTTTGCTTAGAGTAAGTTTTATTAAATTTAATGAACCATTATATTTATATATGTGAAACTCCCAATATTTAGCTTGCTTTTTCCTGCTTCATATATTTATATCTTTATTGTACATTCAGTAACATAGGTAGTGAAGTCTTAAGTCACGTAGGAAATAATGAGAAGGTTTTACTATGTTTATGATCATCCACTTGATAGTGCAAAGAAACTGTCTAAAAGTTTCAGAATAATTTTCGAACTGTAGATTGTTATGACTATTTATTTTTTGTCATATGTATATTGATTTCAGGTTTGCACAACTGCTGCATCTCGATTCAACTATATAATTTGATTTCAGTTACATGCATTATTAATTACTTTTTATATTGTTTAACCTATTGACTTAAGAGGAAAAAAATAAGATTATTACCTGCAAGCATAACTTGATTAATTGTTTTGGTAATTTCAGTGAAATATGAAATTTTTTTCATGATTGCATTGTTATATACATATATATTTTGTGATTGTTTTTATAATCTGATATATTTTATGATATAATTTAAAGCAAAGAAGTAAAGTCCACATATATATAAATATGATGCATATACAGCATATAAGAACAGCATTAAAATACTTAAAGTTCTCTGTCATTGAGCAATACAGTTTTGAAGTTTATCCTTCAAACTATTTGCATATTAAAAAATTTTTAGGAACAAACTCAGAAGCTTTTCAGAGCAAGCACAGTGCTCTATTTGGAGTAAAGTTACTATATTGCAGTAAAGTGACACTACATGTGACACGTTATATATATATGGAGACTTTAGGGCTGTTAAGAACTTTTCACATGTCGTAAAGGGCGATTCCAGTGTTTCGGTTGCAGGTGGGGACAGGTGAGGTCATTATTTCAATAGCCTCATGGACAATGGTTCTGTAGTAAGTGGATGCACATTAGCATGTCAGGGCTGGACTTTGACTTTCTGAGGCCCTAAGCTAAGGCATATTAAAGAGGACCCAAAAATTCGAAAAATATACATAGTTATTATGATCGAGGGGAACATTGAAAAATAAACATTAAATTGATGTGGTGAAAACATTTTTCTACATTGGTAAGCAAAGATAGTGTTTACACAATAGATTTAATGTAAAAGAAATTCTTGTAATGCAGCAAAACTTGAAATACATTTCTTTATGGCCCCTCATATCATGAGGCCCTAACTTACTGCACTAGCATCACAGACAATGGTTCTGTAGTAAGTGGATACACCTGTTAGCACATGCATCCATTTACTACAGAACTATTGTCCGTGAGGCTATAGACACTGGAATCACCCTTCATGACATGTAGAAAGAAGTTCTTAACAGCCCTAATTTCACCACATTGTGTCACTTTGCTGAAGACAGTGCTGCCCTTGCTCCAAAAAGCTTCTGAGTTTGTTCTAAATATTTTTATATGCAAATAGTTCGAAGGATAAAATAAAAAATCTTATTGCTCAGCAACAGAAACTTTAAGTTATTTTAATTATTTTCTGAGCAAGGTCTTTTTATTTGTGTTTATAAAACTAACAATTTCCTATTGGGACTTGAGAATTTCACTGCATTTCAGAATACTAAATTAAGATAAAACTGAATAATATTTGTAATTGTATATGTTTATACAATAAAATCTCATCTGCTCAAAAACTGATAAAATTCTTCATATTTTAAATTAAAAACCTAGCAGCAAGTATAGAAAATTATGGGAAATTGGATAACTTGTAATTAAAAATATTTTTAACCAAGTAAAAAGTAGCATTACTCAGTGAAAGGTAAGTTAAATTAATTTTTTTAAAATATATTTTCTGACGATGAAGTTGATGCAATTCACCATCTAAGTCTACTGGTAATGGTTTTTAATGGTAATTTATTTTGATATATTATGATGTGTTAGCTGTGTGAACCTATCAGCCCATTACAGAATGGAAATTGGCAACTTTTTTCGAAGTATGTTGGGAAGCATTGTAGCTGCACACTATTATTGTTTTTAGTCTTATGATTATTGGAGGATTTTAAAGTACATTTTTTGGCTTATGCCCATTATTTCTTGTGTTTCTGAAAGGGTATGGATCATTAATCTTGGACAAATTACATTTTGACTTTCCAGCAAAAGAGATGGAATTTTTGTCTTATATCACACTATGTTCATATTTGACAATGGGGTCAAAAAAAAAACAAAATTATTATATATATTATTATAAAACAAATAAATTATTTTCAAGATGAAATTAACAAGAATTGGAATAGATTAAATGTATAAGTTTAATTCTTCGTTGTATGCATCATATGCTCCTTGTATGTAGTGGTGGAGTGATGCACATGTTAGATTGCATACAGTGCAAAAAATTGCACTTGAAAAATACATAACCAGAAATGTTTTTTTTATCAACTTTGAGGAAATGGGATTTTACTGTGCATAAAAAAATTTAGCATTTCATAGCTTAATACTGTTGATTATTTTATATATCAGTGGTTCTCATCATGTGAACAGCAGCTCCCCTATTAGCTGTGAATGGTTACTAAGGGACTTGACAGAATTTCAAAGACAAAATCCCATTTTATAAAAATTACTCCTGATTATATGAGGTTATGTATGAAAAGCAAGGACAGATGTCTTATTAGAATCTCAAAAAGTTGACTTTGCATTGGTCACAGATTGTATTTTAAGAAAAATCAACAAATGTTAAAAAATGTCTGAAAAAAATTATCGCTGATGCAGTGGGAATCGAACTCACAACTCTCTAGATGCAAGCCAGATATCTAGAGAGCTGCAGGTTCAATTCCCGCTGCATGAGTGATAATTTTTTTTCAGATGTTTTTAATAATTGTTGAAGTTATTTATACAGGTAATTTGTGTATTTATTATGGATCAACAAATATTTTGCATTGTAAAGCCTCATATATTCAAATACTTTTAAGGTAACTTCCTTTAATAGTGGAAAAGTTGGGAACCACTGTAATACATTATAACCCTGACACGTCCACAACAGAAACGTCCAATTAGTTATGAATGATTTTGTTATACAAATGAAATTTATTTTTCTGAAACAATATCTAAAGCTGGTATATATCCAAATATGAATTTTTATATATAAGATGGCATGCTGTCATTAGAGACTTCCAAACTTTTTAATATAGTTAAGAAATGATATATACACTAATGCTTCCATCCAAGGCAAAATGTTTACTGACAGAACTACAAGATGTGTTTTATGCTAGTAGGAAAACAGGGCTGTCTTACAAATTTCGTGAATAAGCATTTATGTAGCTCATTAGATTAAATAAAAGGAATGATATTTAAGGGCATTGTGTAAAACATTGAATATAATTTTAGATTGATATTAGAGAAATACACATACTGACTATCGTAATATTGAAATGATCTAAATTCATTCATTACGTGTTAAAATGTATATTACTATTTTAATATTCTGGGGGAAATTAAGCTATTTAATACAGATATGTACATGATGTAATGAGAGTAGTAGATGGCTCCAATTATTTTGAAATAATACTTTGGCAAAACCCCAATTTTTTTTTACATTTCATTATTTTAGACAATATTTTTTTTTTATGATTCAATAATATACAAGCATTCATATCTCTTTTATTTTTAATGCAAGTTTTAAAAAATCCATATTATATTTTAAGGAAAAAGCACTAAGCAGATTTTAATAGGATCAATACTTTGCGTGAAAGTTTGTCATGAGAGGTGATCTTAATTTTAGAATGTCTTGTATGTATGGTTAAGGAAACTCCCAAATATTTCCTTTTTACAAATGTGATGAAATCAGTATATTACTGTCATCCTATCAGTCTATGGAGTTGTCAGAAAGTAAATTTTACAAGGCATGTGTCTTTAAGTGATTTATTGAATCTACAACATGGATAATATATGATTAAACTACTCGGTGGCTAGTGTGAATGTTTTATTGATCAAAGTGACAATATTAATCTGAGATAAAATGCATGAACACTTCCTTTCTTGTGTTGTCTTTCTATTGAGGATTTGCTGTTCTCACAGATATTCTCTATGGTATGTTATCTTGACCGTTTTCTGAACAAGTGAAAATTATTTTTGTGAGAATATCTAAAGCTAGTAAATGTCCACATGTGAATTTTTATATATAAAGATGGCATGTTCTCATCAGATTTCTAAAATTTTAATACAGTTAAGAAATGATACTAATAAATTAACTCCTCAGGCAGTTGCTTGAGGGATTGATTTTTACATATATATTATATTAATTATTTTATGAATGAGCCCACAGAAAGAGAGAGACTTATGCTGTGAAAAGAATTCTTACATCCCTCTGTAGAAAGAAAGTCGTGCCCCACACTTGTAACCATTGTTTTACTGCTTTCACTTCTTTATCAGCTTGAAATATTTGGCTTCCCAGCTCATATTTCAGCACTGAAAAACAGGATAATCGCTCAATCCCATATCATGACTGTAAGTAGGGTATTTCAACATCTCTGACTTAAATTGCAGCAAAATATGGCCAGGTTGTAATAAAGAGTGTTGTTGTGCATTTTGCAACACTGCCAACTCATGATATCTCTATACACTTCCACCAGTTGGTGATAAATTGCTATATTGACTGGTACACATTTCTCACAGTCAAAAGACAGAATTCTTCTTTGGACGTATTTTCCATAGGTGTTACAATATCTCAGCCTCACACAACTTAAGAGTTGACTACCTTATGAGAAAAATTCAGTTGATTTAGTAACAAAATATTTCCAATTTTAACATTTTTTCATTAGAATTTATTTATGCACAATTAAGTGAAATAAAATGCATATATTGTTTTCTTCTTCAATTGAATTTTTTTATTACATTTACTTCAGCATTTAATTTACATTTTTAAAAGTTAGTTTATGGGTAGGATGAATAGACAAGCCTGTTTTCTAGGAACAGTCCCTAGACAAAATTCTGTCCTGATAAATAAATGTCTACAGAATTAATTTTTACATATTTTCTAAATATTAAATTAACTCTAATGCATGAGCACATGTTCTACTAATATAATAGTGGTAGCACTTATATAAAAAAAAGTTGGTAATGCAGGTGGCTGAAAAAATTAAGTTAGAATTTTACAATGAAAGTCATAAATTGTGAGCTGTCAACCTATGGTGGCCAGATGGGACATTTGACCAATCCTTCAAATTGTATTTTCAGAACTCCCAGAATCTTTCTTTAAATCTGGGTCCAAATTAGTTCATTCAAGAAAATGCAAAAAACCTGTAAAATTTTATAGAATAATTTTGTCATTAAATGGATCACTCAGATTCATATTATTAGTAGTGGCAGTTAAAAAAAATTAATATATATATTAAAACATGAATTGAAAATGGTTTTAGCACTAATGAATTCTGTTAAACTAATTGCTTAATTCTTTGTTTTGAACAGAATTGCTTAAAACAGAAGAATAATTCTTTCCTTTTTATCAGAATCAATATCATAAATTTCAAATTTAATTTTTGGAGAATATCTGAAGGAAAATATAATCATGCAATTAAGCATTTAAAAGGTAATAATTGGATAAGAGCATTTATTGAAAAACTGTTTTGTTGATTATGTTTCATCAAATTGACAGCTAGAAAAATCCTTTGAATCATAGCACTAAAATTTGGTGGTTTAATTGATCTAAGGCTTTGCCCCAATATATTTTAAGAAACAGGACTCACCCTGCCTCTTTTTTAAACTAACGTAACTGAATTGGAATTCTAACTTTGCTAAAATTCTAACATCATTTCAAAACTTTCGATAACAGTGTATCATTACGTCCATTAAAATAAATTGACCTCTGCATTGTGCAATCAACTCCAAATATAAAATAATGCACTGTCATGTTAACGAAGATGCAAAGTTGTGACATGTCGACTTTGATGACACTTCTGAAACAGAAAAAAAAAAATGAATTTCTCTAAAAATTAAGAAGTTATATGTAAATAATGAAAACAGTATTATATTGAAAAAATTACCGTTTTTATAATTAAAACGTTGCATTTATAAAAATTTGAGCACTCTAGTACTATTTTAATTTAGACTAAACCAAGGCTTACTGACTCAAGGTGGAGAAGGAGAACGAAGAAAAGATTATATGGAAAGATGCAGAAGGCAAAAATATAAGACATGTTTATAATATTCATTTAAAGTTTTCAATTATCAAATTTTTTTACCCTCTAAAGGTGAAAATTTAAATTATAGGAAAGACTTTAAAATCTGAATTATAATATATTAGTGTCTGTTCAACCCAAGAAAAACTTTTCATTTATCTCTTAAAACGAAGTTGATTGGTACAGACTGCTGGACAGGCATACAGACAACAAAGTGAAAGCAGTATTTATTTTTTTATAAGCAAGTTGATTATGATATTGCCAATTTTTCTTTATTCTTATTTCATATAAATAGATAACTATTTGTTATACTTATGTAATATAAATTGATTTAGATCAATTCATGGATTAAAAACTTTTATGTCTAAAAATATTAAAAATTATGAAATGAGTAATTTTTTAAAGATAATAGAGATACAGTAAGAAACCAGTAAGATCTATCATTATCAAACATAAAACTTTGGTGTAGTTACTCTTTTCTTGCAGGAATTAAAAATTCTAATTTAACTTTATCTTTTTTCTGTTGAAGATATAAGAATTTTTTGGTGCGTTTCTGTATGTATTAATGAAAGAAGAATGATTTCCATTAATAGGAAAAAAAATTCGTCTTAAATATCTATTCTCTAATTTAGTTTTATGCAAAAATAATAACTTTGGTAAATAATGTTTCTTCCGTACACCTTACTCTCGTATTTTTTTCGTCTAATGACACACAAATATTCATAGATCTTTCAAAATTTCCTTAGAACTGAGAATTACAATGCAAAATTCTCATTATAGTGCAGTATCATTCAGAATTATGCGATTTAAAAGTTGCATGTCTTTTAAACTTGCTTTTTGATTGCCTCATACCAGTGAAGTTTTTAATATTTTTGAAGTGAAGGCACTTGATTAGGCAACAGGAATAGATTGAACCTGACATAGGCAGTGAGATAATTGTAGGAAAAAGATACATTATCTAGCAAGTTGGCTTGCTATAGCTGAGATGTCACACTTACAGGTGTTAGCAGGTTTAGTACCCACAAAACTAAAACAGTAAAATAAATGTTGCTATTCAGATTTTCATTGATTTTATTTTTGTAGCTTCTGAGAATTCAGAGTATATTTACCAATTCTTTATTTACTTGAAATATAAATGCAGAAAGTTTATTTCAAAATAACTTTTTGTTAGCAAATATAGTATTAGGGAATGTTCCAGGAGGATGCCTTAAATGTATTAGCTTTGAGGTAAAATTGCAATCGAATCCTAGATGAATATGAATTAATATTAAAATAGGTAGATTCAAAGATAACTTTTCCTCATAATACCACTGGAACAGTTGTATTTTTACACGTTGTCAACTTTATTTACACGTTGTCAAGTATATAATGGTAATGAATGACTTTCAAAGAAATTAAAGACAGCCCTATATATATATTGGTATAGGAACATTGTCCCTATATGAATTAGTTCAAAATAATTTCTAAAGAGTGCAGAAACCAAAAGTTTCTAACATAAACTGAGCACTGTAATTGAAAAGTTTTGAAACATTATTAAACAAATTGTAAGATAATCAATAAAAATTAATACTACGAATTATAATGCAGTGTTACAATGGTAGTAGGAGAACACTGCAATCTCAAAGCTTTCTGACTAAATTATGCAACCTTACAAAGTGGCCAAAATGACAGCTGTCAAATTTCTGAAGATATTCACACTTTTAGTAATAAGATTTTGCAACAGTGTTAAACTGTTTCTACTTCATAGTAGTAGAACTTTGCTATGAAACATGATAATACAGAGGAGCCCAATGTTTAGTCCATTTTCAGTGGTCTCTATAGGCCAACTTTTGAGCATAGCCCATAATTTCAAAGCCAATAGTCTAGATAAGTGGTTCTCAACCTTTTATGCTTCACGTATCCCCTGGAAATGTGTATGTAACTGGCGTACCCCTTGTATAGATAGATAAAACTATAGTTATAGTATAACAATGGGAATAAAATGAAACATATATATATATACGCATTAAATTTTGTATTCATAAATTACATATATCGATAAACACGAAAAATGACATAAACAATTTAACGAATTCTTATAAAATTATTAATCAGTAGCAGTGTTGCCAACTTAGCGACTTTGTTATTAGATCTAGCGACTTTTGAGCTCTCAAGGCGTACCCCACGTTGAGAACCCCTAGTCTAGATAGTAGCATTTTAAAGTTAGAGTGTAGAGATGTTTATTGTTACTAGTGATGTGAATGATCTAGTCAAGTAATAAGTTATTTCAATTCTAGCGTTATCCGGTGATGCAATATTTCTGTGCGTGAAACTATGTATTTTGCTAATTATTGTTTTTTATTTATCACTGTTCATAAAATATTTTTTACTTTATTATATAAAATGCAAATGTTTAGAATAATTACGATCTCGATGTTAGATACTGGGTAAAATTTTTATTCCCGTCTAATATATATATAAAATACAGTATTAAATTATGTGAAGTGGCATGTTAAAAATGTAGGTAGTGTATAGCTATTTACAGAAGCTAATAACACCTCTACAAATGAGCTGTAGTATGTATTTATATATGCGAGTATTCATTACTATGCATAATGTTAGAGATAATTTAATACAGCATAAAATTATCAAATGATTTATAAAATTATGATACTACTTTTATCGTGTACTGTAATATATTTGTTGGAAATAATTCGTACTTTGTGCTGTGATAAGAAATAATGTTTGAAAGTAATTTTTTTAAGATTTTCGGAACTGAAAACTGCATACAAATCGCGGTTATTTCGAAAGTTACAAAATTGAATAAAGTCGTGATAATATTGGGTATAAGCAAAAACATCTTAATTCAGCTTGAAATTCCCATTAAAACATAGTTTTATGCATTAGAATGGATTTTTCATAGCTCACAGAGCTCTAAGCAAAACCAGCTCGTTTGTTAAGGTGTTGCCAATATATACTTTTAGCAGAAAAATTTGCATTAAAGAAGAGATACAGATCATGGTCCGCTTATTGCCCTTGTTTCCGTTTTAGTGGCACTCCAGTGCAGCGTTCGACAAAGTTTATTAAAAATATTGATGCATATTTTTTTATTTGGTCCTTAACAGCTTACAGAAAAACATTAATGGCTCTTGAGAAGAAAAGTCATTACCACTTTAATTAAAGTATTATAAACGATAAAATTATTAAAATATTAAGAAAATGTTTCTATTTTAAAGACTATTAATTTTGGTGTTTGTTTTTTCTCTCTACTGGTCTGCTTGTTCGTTTTTAATTCTGAAAATATCTCTACAATGCACAGATGCATTTCAGCAATTCAAGTAATAAATTTTTGTAGAACATGGTATACATTTGAACTACTTAGTCTGATAACCTCGGGACAGTGCCTGACTGTCGGTGGAATTTTTTGGATCATGGGACTATAAAATATACGTTAACTTTATGAAATTTGAAAGATTAAGTAAAATACTTATTACACCTGCACGTAAAGTATAGCAATGCAGATTATTATGTTTAATACATACTGGCAATTAAAAATATTTTGTTTAATGTGAAGTGTATCTAAAACGTTTTTATGGGCAATATGTATACATTAATAATGAAACAATCGAATAAGTGAGTGGTAAAGTGCGGTAAATCGTTGTTTGCCTGGAGCAGCACAAACCCTAAAAGCTCTCTTGCATATACTAATATACTTTTATTTTCTGGAGAAATAAAATATTACAGGAAAGTTCATAAAAAATGTTACAGCACGAGTGTTTTAATTCATTAAAGCAGTGGGGGAGCCAACGAATATGTGAGGGGAGGGGTTAATTCCATCCATAATCCTTTGAAATTGTTTTTCTGAAATCATTCATAAATTTATATCGATAAAATCGTTAAGAAATTTTTTAAGCTCTCCGCCCTCATACACACATTTTAAAGGAACAATGGCTATGCTAGTGCATTATAGTAAATGTTCTGGCAAAATTCTTCCATTGTAAAGCTATATAATTTGTAAAGCATGTATTAATTTAGAATAGCAGAGGATATTTCCTTATCAATTCTTGAGATTCATAGATATGATTTAAAAAAAAATGTTAATAAAAATATACATGCAAGTCTGGTGGAATGTGCGAGTGAACACTAATGCAAAATATTAAATGACAAGATATATCTTTACTGAAACTTAACATACAACCGAATCTTGATCATTACAAAATAGAATTGCTACAGAATTTCTTTTTTCGAGCAACAAAATGTTCTTTCGTTCATTGAAATTTGACCATCGGGCCATCAGCGGACCACGATCATGCAGTAGCGGGCAGAGGAACCACATTGTGAGCAACTGTCATAAACAGAACTTATAACGGCGCAATAGTTTTTTTTTTATGATTCCTCTTAGCTTTTCCGCCTTGAGACCGCCACTGCAATCATGCCTTACCTATAGCTTGCCTTAATCAGCAATGAGTTAAATGCAAGATAATTATTTTATATATTTGTTTTTTATTTCAGTTGAAATGTTTTTCTTTGAAAGTATTTTATACTCGTTTTATCGAATTTTTTTTACTTTCATGTTGTTTCGGTCATATTTCCTCATCTTATATTTATTATTGTTCGTGCAGCTGCCGCATTTCTCCCTTTGCTTTTGGGTTTTTGATTATTTATGTTAGTAACGTTTTATTATTAGAGATTACTGTTTTTATTTCTGCCACTTAATTATCTTAACACTTCAACGACATATAACGAATGATCATCAGGTTTGCGGCCAATATCAGAAATTTGCCCTCATAAAATATGGAAAGTTGCCGGCCGCAATTAAAATTTCCCCCATCGTCAAAGTGTTGAACTTCGTATTCGGCTAAAGTGGTAAACAGTTCTCCGAACATAAAAAAATCAAAGGATTTATAACAAAAATATGATTAATAATGTATATATATTGTGTATAATAGGCTAAAAGCCTTGTGAAATATGCATTATTTGGAATTCTGCATTTGTTACTCATCTGCGAGAACAAAATGTATTATAAGTTACATAGTTGCTTTTACATGTAATGACTAAATTATTCCGAATAATATCCACTGTAAATAGCTTTTGTATGCGAAATTATGTATAATACCCACGTAATGTTAGAACTACATGAAATGCATTAAAATATTATTGTTCGCAGAATTTGATGTACGAGTTTATTTTTTCGTGACTGCAAGTAATCATTCAGCACTCTGTTTTTTTATTTCTAGTAGCAAATTTCTTATTGAAATTCAATGGTTCCCTTCAATTCTTAATAACCCCACCGAATAAAGTGGAAAAATAAAAGCGTTTTAAACTCGGATTTCGGTTTTGTTATATTCCTCGCCCTGCCCACGGTCAGTAGGGGACACCGATGGGCTTAAAAAGACCACCGTCCGTCGGATGGACGTTAAGCCGTGGTTGCGTATGCGGTAGAGTCATAACCTGTGTGCGCTAACACGCTGGATAGTCTTGGCGGGAGGCTACCATCTGTCTCCCAACAGCTGTTCCGCTGGGTCCCCTCCCTCAACCTTCTCTGAGCCCTTGGGATTCTTGTGACCTGGCCATTGTGTGCAAAGAAGTGCCGCTCAGAGGTAAAACAACCCAACTCTGTTCTGTTACACACTCAACGGTCACTTTCTTAGGAATACGTTCCATGGCAATAGTAACTCAAATGCAGAACTCTGTGCTTTCTTAAGCTTTTTATGAAAAAGTGTGACTGAAGATTATTTAAATATCTTTCTGAAATCTATTTAAATATCGATTTCCAACAATATGTGTTCAGTATTTAAAGAATTGCAGAAGCTGAAACATTTAGCAAGTTAACTCGTTCTGCAAAATATCATTCAAAATTGGGGAAAATTAACAATTAGTACATGAACTGTCAGAAATGATGCCCTTACACTTGTTAGTAAATTTTAGTATAACAATCATTGGTTTAATTTTAGTATAACAATCATTGGTTTCATTTTAACTTTTTTTTTTTTAACTTTTCCGGATAATTATTTAAAACTGACGTTGCTGTTAAATATTAAAATTTTCGTAACTCAAAAAAAAAATTGTTGCTGTTAAATATTAAAATTTTCGTATCTCAAAAAAAAAACAAGCAGCTGCTTGCCACAGAGGTATGAGAGGAGCCTATCAGTTTATAACAATGTAGCAGATCTGTGAGGATGGCTGGACCTCAACATAAAACATCCATTCCTTACCGGCTCGAACCCAGTCCCTTTGGTTAGTAGCTAAGCATGCTAATCACTCGGCTTACCGAACGAATGTTGTTGCAAATCGCGATTAAAGTAGATTTGATTGAGATCTTTTCCTCAGTCACAGTTTTTCATAAAAAGCGAAGTTACTGATTTTTATATCTGAATTATTATTGACATAACGTGGAACTGTACCTAATAAAGTGACATCTAATAAAGTGGCCACTCAGTGTAGGTACAGACGAGAATCTTGACAGCAATATAGGTTGGCAAAGGGGAAAACGTATATGTAGGGTGTCCAGATTTCGATTGATAAAAACCGTGACACATCGGTAAATGTCTCGGTTCCAGAAAGCTGTCGGAAGCATACTGTTCCAGAAAGGGACAGTTATGGTTCCGATTTCAGTTTACTGAAACTGGGACATTTCTTCTCGGAAGTATAACCCACAGAAAACAATTTAACGAAGGCAGTTTTACAGCGGGGCAATAGACTACCCATGCATGACAACAATTCACAATAGATAGGAGGAGCTATAACTCTTCCATTCTAAGCATGTCGAATGCAGATTGCATAAACTTAGTGTCAATCTATGCAGAATGCATAAGCGTAGTGTCAATCTATGCAGAATAACTCTTATAGGAGTGGAATTTTTACTATTGACGTTGGAGAAGTGTGGTAATTCTCGTGGCACGGCTAATTCGAAGCCCTAACGTGCGATGCTGCGGAAAAGTTCGTACCTCGCCGCCAACACAGTTACGCTGCCAGCATGCACCGATTGTTTGGTAATCAGTTCAAACTGCGTTATTCCACACACAAAACAATTGCACCGATGGGCTTGGAAAGGCCGCCTTCCGTCGGATGGGACGTTAACCGTGGCTCCGTGTGCGGGAGAGCCATACCCTGTGCACGTTAAAGAACACGCTGGATGCCCTTGACGGGAGGCTACCATCTGTCTCCCAACGGCTGTTCCAGTGGTTCCCCTCCCCCAACCTTCTCTGAGTCTTCGGGGTCCTTGCGACCTGGCCCATGGTGTGCAAAAAAGTGCCGCTCAGAGGTAAAACAACCCAACAAATGGCGTGAATACACTGACTGAGCTGTTCCAAAAACACGCTAATTAGCGTAAATCGAGAACCAACTGTATAACATTACAGAGTGGGATATTTGGTCGTCCCGAATATATTTTTTGGGACATGGTGACAGTTCTCTAAAAAAACGGCACATATGGACACTCTACGTGTAAGAGAAATTTGGAACTGGATGGTAAAGTATTTGAGAACGGCAGTTTGAAAGATATAAAAAATTTGAACGTTTTACACTAAAATTCGAGTGGGGAAAAGTACCCTGAGGTTCAAAATAGTGTTAGAGGTGAATGAATTTTTATAGGGAATGCGGGGTGCACGGGGAAAACCCACGAAATATAAAACTAGTGTTAAAATATTTTGGGAACTAAAAGGTTCAAATTTGTTAAGAGTGAAAACTTTTCGATAGTCAACCAAGATGGAGACTTCTGTTGAGCATGTCTCGTGGGAAAACTCGTTGAGTCCGACAGTGTTAAGACCAACCAACCCAACAGTGCTAAGAGCAGCAAGTCCAGAAGATTTTGGGTTGAATTAGTATTGAGTGACAGTTTTTAGGATACAATGGGCTAAATGGCCAGGTCACAAGGATTCAGAGAAGTTTGTGGAAAGGGATTCACCGGACATCTGATAAAAGACAGAAGCCTCCCGTTAATGCCATACAGCATGTTTTCAACATATACAGGATATGGCTCTCCTGCACATGGAGAGGGTGGAGGTGGCTCAATTGGTAGCGTGGCAGCCTCTTAATTTGCAGTTTCCAGGTTTAAGTCCCAGCTGGGCCAGCATTGAGATCTCTGCAAAACTCCCTGCCCTGCCCACGGTCAGTAGGGAACACTGATGGGCTTGGAAAGGTTGCTGTCCGTCAGATGGGATGTTAAGCCAAGGTCTTTATGCAGGATTGGATTGGATTGTTTTACCTCTGAGCGGCAATTTTTTGCACACCATGGGCTAAATGGCCAGGCCAACAAGGACCCCGAAGGCTCAGAGGAGGTTGGGGGAGGAGACCCACTGGAACAGCTGTTGGGAGACAGATGGTAGCCTCCCGTCAAGGCCATCCAGAGTGTTCTTTAACGTGCACAGGGTATGGCTCTCCCACACACTGGGCCATGGCTTAACGTCCTATCCGACGGACGGCGGCCTTTCCAAGCCCATCGGTGTCCCCTACTGACCGTGGGCAGGAGAGCCATACCTTGTGCTCATTAAAGAGCACGCTTGATGGGAGGCTATCATCTGTCTCCAGCAGTCCACTTCCGCAACCTTCTCTAAGCCTTCAGGGCCTTTGTGACCTGGCCATTGTGTGCAAAAATAGTGCTTCTCAGAGGTAAAACAACCTAACCCAATCCTGCACATGGGGACAACTTTTCAAGCAGAATGGTGTCCCCTTTCTCACCGAGGGCAGGGTCGTGTTTAAAAACGATAAATCTCACTATTGGTACTTGGAACTGCAGATTACAGGTGTGCTACCGAGTGAACCAACCGTTGTGTGGAAGGAGTAATGTGTCACAACACACAGTACATCAAACCCTGCTGAAAATGGGACTGCGTAGCTGTAGGCTGCTCCGAGTGCCCATGCTAACCTCAGTTCACCGTACAAAAGCACAAAGGTTTTTTTTTATTTTTTATATTGGATGTAGTTGGAGTTAACATTCTTCTTTGCCTCAAAAATATTAACCTGAACCATACCAATGATGATGAAACATGGAAGGAAGGCCAGATCGGGGTAGTGGTCTTTAAGAATTCTAGTAAGGACAACGGAGACAAAAAATGATGAACCTTCAGCACATTTCACACATTTTTCAAGAAATGTTTTTAAGACCTCTAAAATGAAGGGGAAAATGTTACATTGCTATGGAAATGTGGTCTCTTTTAAACCGTCTTCCGGCTTGATTACGTCACTTCCCCACCCCATTATTTTTTCTGAGATCCAGGTCTGCATTGGAGCAGTTAGAACATTGAAATTGCGTAGTAAACACATTCAGTCTTCAAGTGGAAGCAGGGCTCCTGACTTGATTTATTCACTTCATTGAACATTTTAAAGGTTAACTTCCTTTGGACAAGCTGCATGATATCTCTTGCAGCTTGAAACTCGTATAGAACAGTAGCTCCACAAAATGTGGGAGAATAGGTCGAGTCACAAGGATTGAGTTTGACTTCTGAGAATCGGTACACCCACAGGAAACTGTCTGTTGCAGTTATTATTTTTTACTTATTTAAGATACTCTTTATTTTTTAATTTTCTCGATCGACGATTTAACATACGTCGAAGAGCCAAAACATTATGACCACCTGCCTAATATGATGTTTGTCCTCCATGTGCCACCAAAACAGCTCTACCAAGTGAGGCATGGATGCTACAAGATTTCTAAAGGTGTCTTGTGGTATCTAGTACCAATATGTTATTAGAAGATCCTTTAACTCTTGTAAGTTATATGGTTGAGCCACCGCAGATCAGATATGCTGTTCCAACACAAACCACAGATGCTCGATTTGATTGATGTCTGGGGGAATTTGGAGGCCAGGCAATAATGCACTCTTTTTCATATTCCATGAATCATTCTTAAATAATCTGTGCATGGCATGTTATTCTGCTGAAAGAAGGCACTACTAGAGGGGAATACTGTTGCTATGAAAGGATGTACCTGATCTGTAATGATGTAGATGGTAGATGTCATAGTTTCTTACACATGAATGACTGGACCAGGATTTCCCAGCAGAACTTTGCCCAAAGCATTATACATCCTTCACCAGCTTGTTTTTGACCCATGGTGCATCCTGATGCCAACACTTTCCCTGGTAAGTAACCTGATTGTCCACACAACCTGAGTGTCACATGACCTGAGTGTCACACAAGTACCTGATTGTCCACATTTGGACAACGGATGGACTGGACTTGTTGCAACAGGATGAGATTCATTGGACCAACAACCTTCTTCCAATCATTCAAGGTTCAGTTTTGATGCTCGTGTGCTGATTGTAGGTGCTTTTGTACGGTGAATTGAGGTTAGCATGGGCACTCGGAGCAGCCTACAGCTACGCAGTCCCATTTTCAGCAGGGTTTGATGTATTGTGTGTTGTGGCACGTTACTCCCATTACAAGCATTTAAATTACGGGATAGTTGCGCCACAGTATCCCTTCAGTTGACTCGTATCATATGAGATAGCCTTCACTCACCTCTGGCATCGATGGTCAGCCTACAGCTTGCTGACGGTTCATGGTTTTTTCCTCCTCGGACCACTTTTTGAAGGTACAAATCATGGCTGACCATGAGCACCCCAGAAGCCTTGCTGTCTCGGAAATGCTCTGCCCAGTCGTCTGGCCATTGCAATTTGGCATTTGTCAAACTCACTTAAGTCCGCTGCCTTTCCCATTTGAAGAACAAAAATAACACTGATTAACAGAGATAACACTGATTATCAGAACAAAAATAACATTGATTATCGGGTGTTATTTATACCATTTCATGACCACACGCGCCGTCGTTTACCTACAGTTGCTTCGATTTGCATAAAGACACGCTGGTCATAATGTTTTAGGTCTTTGGTGTATATATACATACTAGAAATCAGTTGCTACCGAGGCGCCTCTTAATTTTTAGACTGATTCCGACCCCTGTTTGACCTTAAACATGACAATGATCCGAAACGTCTTGATATTTCGGAGTTCTACTGCTCGAAATAGCCCTGGTCACCAATTTTTAGCTCTTTAACAGGTTATATAGAAATTTCACCTTGAAGGAACCATTGCATACACAATTTCAAATCTTTCCTAGAAGTATGATCGGAAATACCCCTCAGCACCAATTTTTAGCTTTCTAAAACCTTTAGATCTAAATTTGACCTCTTAGGAACAGCCGGATTAAGAATTTCGTAACCTTTCCTTGATCTACAGCCAGAAACAGCTCCCAGACACAAATTTTCACGTTTCTAGCAGTCACAGATCAAGGGTTGATCTCTACCCGATTTCCCGATTTCAAATTTTAGATTTTTCCCGAGATCTGCAATTCGAATTACCCCTAGGTGCAAAATTTCAGAGCTCTTCCATTTTCGCATCATAACTAGAATTAGCTATGATGCGAAAATGATGATGATGCTTAAAGATCACCTGCCACTCACCTACTCATTCCATCAATCACAATCATCTCTTTATATATATATTAGATATAGGTTTCAAATTATTTCTTGTGCGCGCCAGTTATTAGCAATTTGAAAAGGGGGAGGGCAAGCCCCTAACCTATATCCGGCCCTGGTTTTATAATACAATTTGATGTCGAAAATCACGGTATGTCTGAAAGAACTGAATTTGTCCAAATTGGTCACCAGTAACATGAGCTCAAGGATAACAAGCGTTGTTCCAATGATTTTGTGCCGAGGGTAGCACAGTGAGTAGCATGGCAGTCTCCTAATCTGTAGTTCAAAACTCCTTGCCCTCAATCAGTAGGGGACACCGATGGGCTCGGAAGGGCCGCCGTCCATCTGATGAGGCATTAAGCAATGTCTCCGTGTGCAGGAGAGCCATACTCTGTGCATGTTAAAGTATACTCTGGATGCCCTTGATAGAAGGTTTCCATCTTCTAACAGCTGTCCAGTGGGTCCCCTTCCCTAAACCTTCTCTGAGCCCTCGGAGTCCTTGTGGCCTGGCCATTTAGTTCTATTGTGTGCAAAAAAGCATCGCTCAGTGGAAAAACAACCGAACGGAACCCAACAAAATCCAAAGAAGTTGTATTTGGAAGCCAAGTGAATCGGCTTTCTCGCCCGTTCCACTGATAATGGAATATCTATCATTCAGTAGTGACTAAGCAGAAAGACCTCAATGGGATGGTACATCATCCTGTTGGAAAATGATATTGTAGTTGCATTCCGTAGCTGTGAAATCATAAAATTCTCAAGCAGATCTCTATAAGCAATCGAAGCCAGAAAGTTTTCACAAGGGAACAATGGATCGATTGTGCAATAATCCACACCATATTTTAGGACTGCCACAGACATTTTCCAGCAACGTATGAGGATTTTTTTTTGATTTGCGACATATAGGACAGAGAAGAATCCTAGAAGCTACTCCTAGCTTAATACAGGCCTTCTTATACAAGAACATGCCCTACTACGACGAAGTCATAGCTGACCACTGCCTTAGTTAGAGCTAACACAACACACAAAGTTTGCCTTGCTGGAACAGTCGCTAGCTGCCTAACCACTATGCCAGTTAAGGCTTTGTTGAACCGTAATACTTTTTTAACCTAAGGAATACTATTTCTTTAGTAAAATGCACGAGAAAGGTTTATATATGCTCTTCTTCTATATCAGGATGCTAAAATGGCAGAATTTTAAAATTGTGAATGAGCTGTTCATGTTAGAAATGTGGGTGATAGAATGTGGTGGTCAAGGGATTTATTGACAGAGCGATTTGTCCTCTCAAATTTTTGTCATTTATCTCCTACATCTTTTCTACTTGCAAACAGATCATTTAAAAATAATGAATGCAACTGGAGGGTCATTTTTAATAATGTAGGCAGCTTGCGGCCTAGAATATATTACTGATTAAATGCCATAAAGTATTTGAACAGACTACGCTTTTAAGTCCAATTATCGTGAACCATGAGCAAAGCCTCTTTTATCTAATTCGTGCTGATTGAATCCAGAAGCTTTCACACACTTTCTCTTGGAGAATGAACATAATTTGCTTGAAACTGAATGCCGGATCTCAACCACACGAAGATTTTAATTCTCATTAACATTCGCTTGGCGGGCTGGACAAATAGGCTCGCGAGGCCGGATATGGTTTGCTGGCAGTTGATTACATATCCCTGGTCTAGGCAATTTAAGCAATCATTTGCAAAACATTTACAATGTAGACAGTCATTGGGTTTCGAAATCTGCACCTGCTGCAAATTGTATGCGTAAAGTTTCAGACTCTTGTGTGCAACATCGTGCTGTTGATTGCCTCATTCGTAGTTCCCGAGATGCGGAACGAATTGACCTTGAAGAACTTCACTGTAACGTTACCAGAATTCAATCAACTGCCTCATTCGAAGTATGTGGCTTATCACTCGATTTCTGTTTATAAAAACACTTCTATTCTATAAAAAAGAACTGCATCCATCTTTTTATTGAATTGCTTTTTGGAAGGATTTTTCCCCTTTTTTTGGTAGTGTAGCTTCAAGTTATTGGAAATTCTGATTTCAGAAGTCAAACTAAAACAATGACGTATTCAGTGGTGGTGGGAAGGATTATAAGTCCCTCTGAAGGTTGAATAACATATATTTCTGAAGCAGTTCCTGGAACTCGAACACTAATGTATGTCATATTCTTCTCTACTAGAAGTTTTTTGGGTGAGCTACTGAACACACTGCTGTTGCTCTTGATCGCTTTTCATTTCTCTATTTAAATCCTACACTGTCGACATATTAGTTACCACTTGTTGTTGCCACAGATTAAGTAGCTCGCACAGATAGACGACTTCCACATTTATTGTAACGTAAAAGCGATGCTAGCGCTCCTAACGAGCATCGGTTCAACCAGTTGGGTTGGGTTGTTTTACCTCTGAGCGGCACTTTTTTGCACACCATGGGCTAAATGGCCAGGTCACATGGACCCCGAAGGCTCAGAGAAGGTTGGGGGAGGGGACCCACTGGAACAGCTGTTGGGAGACAGATGGTAGCCTCCCGTCAAGGCCATCCAGCGTGTTCTTTAACGTGCACAGGGTATGGCTCTCCCGCACACGGGGCCACGGCTTAACGTACGGCGGCGGCCATACCACTTCCGACGGACGGCGGCCTTTCCAAGCCCATCGGTGTCCCCTACTGACCGTGAGCAGGGCGGGGAATTTTGCGGAGATAAATCTCAACGCTGACCCAGCTGGGACTCAAACCTGGGAACTACAGATTACGAGCCTGGCGCGCTACTGACTGAGCCACCCCCTCCCCTTAGCTCGCACAGATAGACGACTTCCACATTTATTGTAACGTAAAAGCGATGCTAGCGCTCCTAACGAGCATCGGTTCAACTAGTATTGTTCTAAGAGTTTACGTTACACCCTTAATACCGAAAAACAAAAATGTTTCTTTTACAAATGCGAAATAAAAATCTTTGTTTTGATCCAATAATTAATTAAATGCAAAAAGAATTCATTGTGTGGTAAGTTTTTTTTTGGTGCTAAATAATTTTGAACAGCTACATACTTTATTAATCTACTATCTTTCGCTGAGCTTAATACACAACGCATATACTTTACCTATAACATTCTAATATAATGACTTCCAACACAAAATACGTTTCAGCGATAATACTAATTTCCAGTTGGATGACATGAACAGAAGCCAACAAACATTCGTGCATAACGAATGCAAAATATATTAATAACTGAAAGCATCCAATTACCTTTCATAATTGGATTGAAGTTGAAAGTTAAAGTGCAGTTAAGTGATGTGTAATGACAAAATTCTGCATCACAATGACGAATATGGCTGCCAGGCATATCCAGAAATATGATGAAAGCAGTTCAAGTAAAAAAAAAATACCCCCTCATGCAGCTATTTGCCACATAGTCTGACAGGAGTCTATCAGTTGGGTTGGGTTGTTTTACCTCCGAGCGGCACTTTTTTGCACACCATGGGCTAAATGGCCAGGTCACATTGGACCCCGAAGGCTCAGAGAAGGTTAGGAAACAGATGGTAGCCTCCCGTCAAGGCCATCCAGAGTGTTCTTTAACGTGCACAGGGTATGGCTCTCCCACACACTGGGTAATGGCTTAACGTCCCATCCGACGGATGGTGTCCTTTCCAAGCCCATCGGTGTCCCCTACTGACCGTGGGCAGGGCGGGGAATTTTGCGGAGATAAATCTCAACGCTGACCCAGCTGGGACTCGAACCTGGGAACTACAGATTACGAGCCTGGTGCGCTACCGACTGAGCCACCCCCGCCCCCGGTCTATCAGTTTAATTATACCATAGAGATCAGTGAGTAGCGCGAGATCTCAGCAGAAAGACAATATAAACATCATGTCTTACCCTGGGCTCGAACTTTTGATCAGTAGCCAAGCGCACTAAGCACTCGGCAAGGGGACGGCAGTTTGAGTAAGAAGAAAGTCAATAAAGATATCAGTAGTCAGATACAGAACTGTAAATTGAGGAATGGCAGCAAAGCAACGAGTACTCACGCTTTGAAAGTAGCAGGAAAATTAGAATCATACTGCTGCTATAGATGGCACTGCAAGCAGTGTGTACTTAATAGCCTATCTGTGCAAAGAATATGTAAAATATCATATTCTAGGCGTGATTCCGGGCGGGAGAACACGTTTAATGTCATCGGTGGCAGAAATAGTTAGTTTCTCCATAGTTCATGGCTACATGAACGATCGCTCCCAAATTGGTGGGGTGGTCCCACTTAGTTCTAACCCTCTTGGGGTAACAGATCGAGTTCCTAGCTGATGTGTTTCGGGAAAGATCCATCGAAAAGCCTCCGAAATTTCTGGGGGCGCTGCTGTCGCTTACTTTGTGAATGGAGTTGCGAGTCGTATGGAGGAAATCTGGGATTTGGGTTGGGTTGTTTTACCTCTGAGCGGCACTTTTTTGCACACCATGGGCTAAATGGCCAGGCCACAAGGACCCCGAAGGCTCAGAGAAGGTTGGGGGAGGAGACCCACTGGAACAGCTGTTGGGAGACAGATGGTAGCTTCTCGTCAAGGCCATCAAGCGTGTTCTTTAACGTACACAGGGTATTCCCGCACACGGTCCACGGCTTAACGTCCCATCCGATGGACGGCGGCCTTTCCAAGCCCATCGGTGTCCCCTACTGACCGTGGGCAGGGCGGGGAATTTTGCAGAGATAAATCTCAACGCTGACCCTGCTGGGACTCGACCTGGGAACTACAGATTACGAGCCTGGCGCACTACCGACTGAGCCCCCACCCCGCCCCCCGGAAAGCTGGGAATGAAGTTACCAATGAACAATACGTTTGGCATCAAACTTTTGGCGGGATTTAATTGCGACTGGAGTGGTGGAAAGTTGTGAATGCACCTTATCGATGGAAATGTTAATAATACGTTTCGCGACAAACTTTTTAGCCTGGGTTTAACTAGTAAATACAGTAGACTCCCTCTTATCCGGCCCTTACGGGACCGAACCCCTGGCCGGAAGAACGAAAGGCCGATTAATCCTAAAATTTTTTCAGAAAATAAATAAAAATGTCAAATGACAAAAATACTAACTGTACTGTATTTTAATTAATAATTTGTTGTACAATATTAACAATTTACTCATACTCACTTGAAAAAGTCCGTGATTTTCCTTGTTTCTTTGAACTTAACACTTTTTACCTGCAAAGCCTTGCCATTTTTTAATAAACATCACATCAATCGCAGATGAGGCCGGTTGTTTTTCAATGTATCTTACTGCAACATCAAAAGCTACTTTTCCTTCAATATGGCTAACTTTCTCTTCTTCCTCTTCTTCATTCTCCATTCCCTTCTTGGCAGACTGCATTGATAATTTCGTCATCATTCAGTGTTTCATTTTCCAACTGTTCATCACCTTTAACCCTTTAACTACCACGGGCCTTGGAAAACGAAGTACCTCAGAATAACAAACCGGCCGAGTTTTGAAATGGACTCTTCCTGGTTTGTCGTCCCCCCCCCCCCGTCCTTCACCCGAAGGGAGAACGGAGTTAACCGCAGCCGAGCCAGGCAGAGCTCCCCTCCACTCCGCAAATTGACTCTCATTAAGCTGAGCCTCCCTTCACCTCGAAACCCATATGGTCATGAGCTACATAAACCCATTGAACATGAGATATCAGACTCCTGTGACTTTTGCTCTTAATTCCATTCCCAAAGCAGTTTTTAAAACGCATGCATGTGTCAATTTTTGAAAAGTTTTTTCATTATTATTTTTTAATAACAACTTTTAAAAGCTATTTAAATTTGTTTTTCTACTTAAAAACTGGCATAAGATTGTAATTACTTGGATTATATCTTTTTACATAAAATAGATGTCATAATTAGAAATTTTTCAAAGAAAAAAGTTTCCAATGTTTCCATTTTTTGGATTCTGATGTCGATTTTTTAACACCCAACAAAGAGAAAGCTGTTATTAATAGTGGAATGTATGATGAAAAAAAATTAAAGAAAGATTATTAAAATAAGAGGACCAAAAATAGAAAGCAGTAAGAGTGCTGAATTGATTTTTAAAGAATAGATTTTAATACAATTGTAGAGAGTACTCTAACATAAGAATAAAAAATGATTTTGTGAGAAAGGTTTGCATCTGAGATAAAAGTAATTGAAGTGGATATTGCAAAAGATATCCGAGGAAGCAAAGACTAGATAAAATGAGAAATAAAGAAACTAAAGCAATCAGAGATTACATAAAAATATTGGAGGTGTAAAAAATATTATCAAAATGAGAAAGACTTATGAATATGATGGATAAAGGAAGATGGATAAATTTAATATGGAAATGAGAACCCGCTGGAAGAAGACGGTGAAAGAGATGGAAAAATGGTATGAAAAAAAGAATACCGAAAAGAGGACTTCAAGAGCAAGATTGCAAAGATAAAAATAAGTGGATAGAGAGAGCTGACTGGGACCACACAACTTAAACTTTGGAGGGTGAAAAAAATAAAATTTTGTATCTAAGTTTTATAGAATACATTGTTAAGTAATTGAGTAAGTGATTCAATTAAGCAAATGATTAAATCAAAAGTAGTCTGTTCTATTTTACATTTCAGATCATCAGTAATGTGACTAAAAAAGTCTTATGGGTGGAGGGTTACATACTCAAGTCCAAGGACAAGATCTGGGGGGGGGGGGGGGGCATCTCCTATTCCTTTTCAGAGTCCTAGTATTACATACTCAAGTCCAAGGACAAGATCTAGGGGGGGGGGCATCTCCTATTCCTTTTCAGAGTCCTAGTAAGGGTAATAGAAATAAATATTACTAAACTTATTTTGTTTTATGGATTTTTCAAGAAATATAAAAAATTTTATAAAACGAGGGGAAAATGATATATTGCATTGGAAATACAGCCTCTTGCCCCCCCCCCCCCCTTACGTTTTTTCGGCTCGATTGTGTTTCTTGTTTCCCTCTCTTTTTTTTTCAGATCCGGGCTTGCTCGTGTCTATTGGGGTGAGGAGGATGGAATGATGCTTGAGTTAACACATTTCGTCTGAGCGGCTCTGTTTTCTGCACAATGGGCTAAATGTCCTGGTTACAGCAAAGACCCACTGTACAGCTGTTAGGAGAAAGATGGAAGCCTGCCTCAATCTTACTGTTTTAATGGCACAGGCTATAGTTATCCTGCACACAAGGCTAAAATTTTACTTCCCATTTAACTGACGTCGGCCTTCCCAATCCCCTCAGTGTCATATTTTCTCCACGAGGGCAGGGTAGATATTATATATATACCCTCGTCAAACAGCTGCTTGTCACAGAAGTCTGACAGAAATCTTTCAGTTTAATACGCCATAGTAGAAGGGATTTGTGAGGATGGCTGGTCCTCAGCAGAAGAACAACACAAACATCCATGCCTTATCCGGAGTTCTAAACCTAGGTCCCTTTGATCAGTAGACAAACATGCTAATAAATAATAATTATTTTTTTAGTTTTTTTTAATCTACTTTTAGTGTTCCAAATGTAACTCTATCTATTTTTAGTTCCAAATACAAATGTTTTGGATTTCAAACCAGGTAGAGAAGTCTGAGATATGAATAAGACAAGACCAAGATTGCAAAGATAAATATAAGTGGAGAGAGAGAGTTGATCTGTACCACACAGCCTGAACTTGGGAGGGTGAAAAGAATGAAATTGTGTATCATTACTTATGAATTACATTGGAAAGTAATTCAGTAATGATTCAATTAAGCAAATGACTAAAACAAGCAGAGAGGATGGAAAAGGAAAAGAGCATGGCCCATGCCTAAAGCCGGTAACCATGGCAGAGTGTGTGTGTGGGGGGGGGGAGAGTCAGCGTGTACCAACCTAAGACCAGGGACCATGGAAAACAGAATGGGTGGATAACAATACAAATTTGTGCGCACAAAACAATACAATATTCCGGGCCCCCTGGGTACGTCCTGTCTCTCTCGTTACACAAGAAGCTAGTCAAAAGTTGTTGATGTCTCCATCTGCTAACCATATCAGTAGTGTAGTGCCAACCTGGGGCACTACCACGCACTGTGCTTCCCCCCCCCCCCTATGACGTCACCGACCGGAAACTGACCCGTGTTGCAATCGTCCACGTTGCCTTCTCAGATTGAACTTTGACTCCTATGTCGCAATCGACCGGAAATTGACCCGTGTTGCAACTGCCCACGTTGCTTTCTCAGATTGAACTTTGACCCCTATGACGTCACCGACAGGAAATTGACCCCTGTGTCGCAACTGTCCACGTTGACTTCTCAGATTGAACTCTGACCCCTATGTCGCAATCGACCGGAAATTGACCTGTGTTGCAATCGTCCACGTTGCCTTCTCAGATTGAACTTTGACCATTATGTCTCAACCGACCATATTTTAAGCCCTCTTCATAGACCCCCTGGTCGACCTATATTTTAAGCCCCCTTCTCGAATAGTCTCGATTTTCCCCTGATTAACCCATATTTTAAGCCCACCCATCTTCATAAACCCCCTGGTTGACCCACCTATATTTAAGCCCTCCCCTCTTTAAAGCAAATCAGTTTTCTCTATACACGTTTAATCGGTCTCATCCAGCGTCCATACATTTTTAGTACGTCTCCTGTATTTAAAAAAAAAATTTCTTCCGACAGCGTGGTTTGAACCCTCTACCTCAGTACCGATAGCGTCATTGCTCTCGGCTATGCCTTGTTACTTGATGGTGTGGTTTAGATGTGTCTCAAACGGGTATAGCCATATAAATCAGGGTATAGCCATATAAATCACGTATCTCTTTATTAAGCTTGAGTTTTATATTTCAGATATTAACCTAGGTTTTTTATTATCCTACGTTTTTTTACAACCTTCGTATTCTTTATAACTAACTTTTTTCAGCGTATTTCTTATAATGAACGCCATGACTAGAAGAAGGACAAATCTACAGTTTTAAAAGACTGTCCCACAGAAAATACCAATGGGCAAAAAATTAATAAAAGGAAAAAAAAAACTTAAAAACTTATTCGTCATTATATAAAAAGGGATAATATGGTGACCTATAACTTTAGTACGTCTCCTGTATTTTAAAAAAATTTGCTTCCAACGCAGTGATTTGAACCCTCTACCCCAGTGCTGATAGCGTCATCGCGCTCGGTTATGCCTTGTTACTTGCTGACGTGGCTTAGATGTGTCTCAAACGGGGTATAAATCAGGTATCTCTTTATTATAGCTTGAGTTTTATATTTCAGATATTAACCTAGGTTTTTAATTATCCTACGTTTTTTCACAACCTTCGTATTCTTTATAACTAGCTTTATTTCTGTGTAACCTTCGTTTATAACCTACGTATTTCTTTTAACTCCGTGACTAGAAGGA
Organism: Ryuthela nishihirai; assembly: GCA_038380435.1. Lineage (NCBI taxonomy): Eukaryota > Metazoa > Arthropoda > Arachnida > Araneae > Heptathelidae > Ryuthela > Ryuthela nishihirai. The sequence goes on along the minus strand of JAWZYU010000001.1, from coordinate 87,673,789 downwards.
CTATTCTACAGTAAGACTGTATCTCAGAAAATGTCATTGGGTAAAAAAATTTAATAAAAGGAAAAACTTATTCCTCATTATGTATGATATGGATTGACCTGTATGGGTGTCATAAAAGTCCCGCTTTAGAATACGTGTTCGGTACCGGACCACGTTTTTATTCACGGATGTCCTGTGAAATTAAAAGATATTAAACGGTGAATCACAATGTGACCACGATTTACTGATTTACTGTTCCATCTTCACTAGATATGAACGTTGTTGTAAGAAATCGTAACATGAACGCCCTAATACCTAAAAATGGATGGTTAAACCATTGTTACCAACCTTCTTGCTGTCTTTCAAGCTGGCACATGGCGTCCTCTGTCTTAGTTGTTTTGAGGCGATGAATGCTTACGTTTTCCTTTAATGTGAGAATGCTGGGTAGGGCACTTTTCTTATGCTTCTCTATCACTTCTCCTTTCGTTTTCAATCCTCTTTCTTTCTGAAATGTGATGATTGAGTTTGAAGTGTGAAAGACTTTATGCGTTAGGTCCTGTAAATGCAAAGTATTGTCTATCAGTTATGGGGGTCTCAGAATCGCGAAGCATTATGCTTATGGAATTTACAGGAGTAATGCTCCATAGACAGTGTTCTTTCCAAACAGGGTGCATAACATTATCAAAAAACGTGTGCTTGCCAGAACCACTTTCACACGAACATAGTACCACTTGTTCTAAGAATTCCACACTAGTATAGAAACATGCAGGGAAAAATAACTAAACCGATTCTTAGACGTGAAAATGCGTGTGTTAGATTGTGGTGAAACATCCTATCTTTGTCGAAAAACTTGTGTTTGCAGCGAAAAATAGTCACCTTCACACACTTATGCGCTTATTGAAACATAGTAGGGGATCAGGAACTCTGAAAAGAGCGCGTGAAAGCGCTTTGGAATAACCACCGAGAGAGCTTACGTTACGTTTTATCGGTGGTTGAAGTCAGAGAATGCAAAGTTAGGTCTAGCGGATCAATTCTGGGATCCAACTTTTCATGGAAATACTGAAAATATTGTTGTTTTCTTATAAACAACGAGTTTTCAGATTTTAAATTTCCAAACTTCTGTGGTTCTTTACTGATGTTTTCTATATGCAAAGTATTTTGTAATATTCATCCATCCGTGTGTACGCAGTGGACCGTGATTTACTAGAGTGGGAGCTTAATATTTTATGATTTTCCTGTATTACTCCTTCCGCTAAAGAGTGACTTTTATCAGTTACTCCTTAGGTTCACTTATTTTACACACTAGATGGCGCTTGTTAATAGTCGTTTTTTCTATCTTACAGTATTTGCGCTGTAATTTGCTGTTTTGAAGCGATTTTTACAACCATCCCACTGCATTTTTATACTTTCTCTCTCGTCACTGTATGTTTTACAGTTATTGTGTCTTCCACTTCCAAACAATTGTGAAAATATTCACCTATCCACTGAAATGTGGGTGCATTTACAGATATTCCAACGCCCTTTACATTTTAGTGATTCTCATCGAAAATACCAACCATTTCGTTGTTTTTCTAATTTTCGTTTATGCATGTAATTTGATTAAAGACCTAGTCACATGCTGTGTCGTAGGTAAAGTACTGTCCATTTCAGGCTATTGTGAGATTTTCGTCGTAATGAATTAGCAGATATATGGAATCAGATCTGAAGCAGATGATGATTGCGATTTATCTACTTTGGTCGTATGGTTTATTAGAAAGATACACATAGGGAAGATGTATTAGTGTTTGAACTTTAATTACCTTGTGAGATGTGTGAGAGAAAGCAAAGAATACATAATGAGTTTTACGAATCTATGGAGAAACGTGCATCTGAAGAATTAGTTTAAAGAAACTTGCAATCGGTCTTTCATTCTAAATGCTTGTTGCTTGCCGTGCTAAAACAATTCACTGAAATTCCCCCTCGTATGCCTCCCAAAAGGTACATATTTGTCATCTTCAGGTATGAAGGCAGGAGTTGTGTAAACATGACAGGAATGAATTCCATAGTATCTGACACATAGTTTTAGCACTTCTCCGAGGAGGCGCTCATAATACGTGTCATCCCAATTTTCAAGTTCCTAATAATGTTCCAGTTATATTTCATAACCTAAAGGACAGCCATCTTATTACGCAAGGAATGATCAAAAATAAGAAGATTAATTGTGTTCCCAATAATACGGAAAACAGCATTCTCCCTTGGAACTTTGAATTTCATAGATTCTTATCAATTTTTAATGGAATTTTTTAATTTAATGCTGCTTTTCATCATCTGATAACAGTAGAAGATTTGCGTGCGCTTTAAATCTGAATGGTGTGATGTAGAGTGGGAACACCTCTTTCTCGTGTCCAAAAACATTGACAGAAATGTTGTTCATTTTTACGAATTTAGATATATTTTTCTTCTAAATGTATGTAGTTGTTAAGGCATTCAATTTATTACAGGCTCATTCACAGTTAATACAGGATTTACATATGTGGAAAGTAGTCCTAGTGGTAATGGAAAAAAAAAAGAGTTAATTCCTAGTTCATTGGTAGCAAAATATCCCGTGCTTTTCCCGGTTGGTGCCGTAGAAGCTTCTAATAGCATGCTCAGGGTAGATCATTTGACAGTTGAAGTAAACACAAGACGGCCATGTGTAAAGCAGAGAAAAAAAAACTAACAAGAATTGTGTGTACTAAATGTAACTCTTTGAAAAAAATTTGTTTTGCACTGTTTCATCAATATTCATGTTACTGCATTCATTCCAATAAATAATTCAGCGAAACATTAATATATACATCAACTATTGATTTTTCTTGGCTGATTAACTGGTTTTCCATGGTACAAAATAATAATAGACCGTAGAAATGTAACTTTTTGAGGGTACTGAAGATGTAAAATGAAAACATTCATTCTCTTTGGAAACGAACATCCCATATTCCACCGATATGTTATTTTTCTCAGTCTGCAAATCTCCTACTTCTCGCCTTCCTAACGGCTACTAAAGGACTCATTGAACTATGCAGAATCACACCCTGCTTGTCACTTTGAAGGAATTTTCATACCTTGACCTTAGTTCTCGTACCTTTTACAGTTTTCATCCTTACGAATCTTTTGAATAATGTCGTGTGTTTCTTCTCATCAGTTCTGGAAGACTATGTTTTAGCACGAAATCAGTTTGTGTTCTTAATGAATGCTGTGGAATTATTTACCAAGTTTCTATTTTTAATGAAGGAAATAAAAATAAAACTCTTTGGAAGTGCACTTCGGACAACAATGAAGGAAATAAAAATAAAACTCTTTGGGGATCTGGGGGGAGGATCTGAGTACATGAGAACTCTTTGGGGGGATCTAGGGGGAGGAGAGAGAGGAAGAGATGGCAGAGAGGAGGAGGGGAGAGAGATAGGAAGAGAGGGCAGAGGGGAGGAGGAGACAGAGACAGGAAGAGAGGGCAGAGGGGAGGAGGAGACAGAGACAGGAAGAGAGGGCAGAGGGGAGGAGGGGACAGAGAGAGGAAGAGAGGGCAGAGGGGAGGAGGAGACAGAAACAAGAAGAGCGGGCAGAGGGGAGGAGGCGACAGAGAGAGGAAGAGAGGGCAGAGGGGAGGAGGAGACAGAGACAGGAAGAGAGGGCAGAGGGGAGGAGGAGACAGAGACAGGAAGAGAGGGCAGAGGGGAGGAGGAGACAGAGACAGGAAGAGAGGGCAGAGGGGAGGAGGGGACAGAGAGAGGAAGAGAGGGCAGAGGGGAGGAGGGGAGAGAGAGGAAGAGAGGGAAGAGGGGAGGAGGGGACAGAGAGAGGAAGAGAGGGCAGAGGGGAGGAGGGGAGAGAGAGGAAGAGAGGGCAGAGGTTAGGAGGGGACAGAGAGAAAGAGGGGACAGAGAGAAAGAGGGGGCAGAGGGGAGGAGGGGAGAGAGAGGGCAGAGGGGAGGGGAACAGAGAGGGCAGATGTTAGGAGGGGACAGAGAGAGGAAGAGAGGGCAGATGTTAGGAGGGGACAGAGAGAGGAAGAGAGGGCAGAGGGGAGGAGGGGAGAGAGGGAGGAAGAGAGGGCAGAGGGGAGGAGGGGAGAGAGAGGGCAGAGGGGAGGGGGGACAGAGAGAGGAAGAGAGGGCAGAGGTTAGGAGGGGACAGAGAGAGGAAGAGAGGGCAGAGGGGAGGAGGGGAGAGAGGGAGGAAGAGAGGGCTATATATATAGAGAGAGGAAGAGAGGGCAGAGGGGAGGAGGAGACAGAGACAGGAAGAGAGGGCAGAGGGGAGGAGGCGACAGAGAGAGGAAGAGAGGGCAGAGGGGAGGAGGAGACAGAGACAGGAAGAGAGGGCAGAGGGGAGGAGGGGACAGAGAGAGGAAGAGAGGGAAGAGGGGACAGAGAGAGGAAGAGGGGGCAGAGGGGAGGAGGGGACAGAGAGAGGAAGAGAGGGCAGAGGGGAGGAGGTGACAAAGAGAGAGGAAGAGAGGGCAGAGGGGAGGAGGGGACAGAGAGAGGAAGAGAGGGCAGAGGGGAGGAGGGGAGAGAGAAAAAGAGAGGGCAGAGGGGAGGGGGACAGAGAGAGGAAGAGAGGGCAGAGGTTAGGAGGGGACAGAGAGAAAGAGGGGTAGATGGGAGGAGGGGAGAGAGAGGGCAGAGGGGAGGGGGGACAGAGAGGGCAGATGTTAGGAGGGGACAGAGAGAGGAAGAGAGGGCAGAAGGGAGGAGGGGAGAGAGGGAGGAAGAGAGAGGGCAGAGGGGAGGAGGGGAGAGAGAGGGCAGAAGGGAGGGGGGACAGAGAGGGCAGAGGTCAGGAGGGGACAGAGAGAGGGAGAGAGGGCAGAGGGGAGGGGGACAGAGAGAGGAAGAGAGGGCAGAGGTTAGGAGGGGACAGAGAGAGGAAGAGAGGGCAGAGGGGAGGAGGGAACAGAGAGAGGAAGAGGGGGCAGAGGGGAGGGGGGACAGAGAGAGGAAGAGAGGGCAGAGGTTAGGAGGGGACAGAGAGAGGAAGAGAGGGCAGAGGGGAGGGGGGACAGAGAGAGGAAGAGAGGGCAGAGGTTAGGAGGGGACAGAGAGAGGAAGAGAGGGCAGAGGGGAGTAGGGGAGAGAGGGAGGAAGAGAGGGCAGAGGGGAGGAGGGAACAGAGAGAGGAAGAGGGGGCAGAGGGGAAGAGGTGACAGAGAGGAAGAGAGGGCAGAGGGGAGGAGGGGACAAAGAGAGGAAGAGAGGGCAGAGGGGAGGAGGGAACAGAGGGGAGGAGGGAACAGAGGGGAGGAGAGGGGAGGAGGAGGAGGGGACAGAGAGAGGAAGAGGGGGCAGAGGGGAGGAGGTGACAGAGAGAGAAAAGGGGCAGAGGGAAGGAGGGGAGAGAGAGAGGAAGAGAGGACATAGGGGAGGAAGGGACAGAGAGAGGAAGATAGGGCAGAGGGGAGGAGGGAACAGAGAGGAAGAGAGGGCAGAAGGAAGGAGGGGACAGAGAGAGAAAAGGGGGCAGAGGGGAGGAGGGAAGAGAGAGAGGAAGAGAGGGCATAGGGGAGGAGGGGACAGAGAGAGGAAGAGAGGGCATAGGGGAGGAGGGGACAGAGAGAGGAAGAGAGGGCATAGGGGAGGAGGGGACAGAGGGAGAAGGGCCGTGCATCGAACCGAATAAGATATTCGGAATGAATACTGGTCCGAAGTGCAACTTCTCGAACCATTTAGTTCAATGAAAGTAAATCTCGACCCCGTTGTTCTTTTGTAGAGATCGAGACTGATTTCCGTTTAGCACGATAACATAAAACTCTTCTCTCTCTTTGCAAACTTCATACATGTTCAAAATTATTCTAACATACATTTTTTTTTTGATTTGCGACATATAGGACAGAGAAGAATCCTGGAAGCTACTCCTAGCTTAATACAGGCCTTCTCATACAAGGACATGACCTACTAAGACCGAAGTCACTGCTGACCACTGCCTTAGTTAGAGCTAACACAACACACAAAGCTTGCCTTGCTGGAACAGTCGCTAGCTGCCTAACCACTATGCCAGTTAAGGCATCGCTTTTCACTTCAAATTCTTTTCGACTATTTAAAAAAAATAACCTAAATTACTTTTCACTTCAAAAAAAATTTTTTTCCATCTAGTACCCTCTCTTCATACATTCACAGATATTCAAAGTCTATCTTTTCATCAGACCCCGTACCCGAAAATGTCATTTTACCGGTTGATTTTGTCATATGTTTCAAACAAATTTCTCAAAACTGTCTCGATTTGTCAAATTCTCCGATTTACCTGGCTTTCTACAACCGAATAATCCAGTGAAGTGTATGATAACTCAACAAACCACATCATTTTTTATCTCTTTCACACACACACCTCATTTTTGTGAAAATTTGTAAATATCTCGTCTGCCCGAAAAACTTAAATTACCTTTTTTTTCACATGAAACATCCCGGTTTTTTCTGATTTTCACATATATTTTCACAAAAAACAACACCGATTTCCATGGCTTTTTACAATCGAATAATCCACTGAAGTGTATGATAACTCAACAAACCACATCAATTTTATCTCATATACACACACCTCATTTCAAACTAATCCATTTAAACTAATTCACAAATTAATTTAAACCTCATCTTTAAAAAAAAACTTAAATTAGTTTTTCACATGCTAAAAAATACCCCCGTTTTTTCTAATTTTCACACATATTTTCACAAAACCCCACAAAAAATATACTTTTTTCCTCATCCCCCATAACTTTTCCCATGGATTTTCACAGAATTCTCTGGACCCATTTACTGGCTCAGAACACTAATTTATGCTACTACTATCAGGAGCCAAACGTGATAACCGCTTGGCTACAAAGAAATCCAAAGGACAAGCTTTCCAGAAATGAGGTTTCCCATATTTCTTCCTCTGAATTTTCGTTTAACAAGACCAAGATACTAGAGATGTTTCAAAAGGTTTCACATGTGAGGTAACGCATCTGTGTCTACTTTAAATTCTTAGTAAAGCAATTTTTTTGTGATTCAAAGTAGCAAATCAGTACTCTCTAGAGCTACATTAAACCATACCAGTTCTTACAGTAATCTACAATAAATATGGGAGTAAAAATAGACCTAATTGCCAGACAGTAAGAAATATTTCCATGGGTTTCCCTTATTAGTGCTTTATAAGAAATTTCTACCTATAGAATCATTATAAAATTATTTTGAAACTATTTGTAATAATTCAGTAGATAATATTTGTTTCTCTATGACCACTACCAAATCGTGTCTGGATAGAAATTGTAAAGGAATACGTCTAGATGTAAAGAAAAATCACCAGAACACCTTTTCGAAATATTTTTTTAGAAAACTTTGTTCTGCATCGGTACTTTCATGTTGCCTCTCCGATGTATGCTCTATTAGGCGAGAATGTTGTGTGACCCAGATGATCTGTGGAACTCTGACGGCGCATCATGTAACACCGTGACGCGGGATTTGCTGCGTGCTTACAGCGGAAAGTAAATGGGGGAGTGCAGCACATTAAAAAAAGCAACTTCTTTCCTGACCATTGAAAGAGTCGGAAGTAAAATGGTTTACTATGCTTTTGGAGCTAGAACATTTGATAGACTTTTCAATAAAGTCGGGTCAACGCTCTTGGAGCGTGTCACTGGATATTATTGGTGGGGCAGTGGATTAAAGCTGCGCCCTTATTAAATATGTATGTAGGTAACGTAAAATGCTATTCATTAAACGTATTATTTAACCAAGAGATACCGAGTTGATGGGTTTATTGAGTACCTTAACTACTGTGTGATTAAGATCGAGAAAAGACATTTGGCTAACAGATCTCTCAAATAAATAAAATCAATCTTGACAGAGATCTTTAAAATATTACTGAAAAAATGCACGAGAAATTCATAATAATAATAATAATATTTTTTCGCTCAATTACCATTAAAAGCATTCTCAAATGGTTGGTGGATGACACCCCTTGGACCCCTTGGATTCACAGCTGGAAACAAATAAATTTTAATTTATTTTCTTACTTGATTTTAGTCTAATGAAATAAGAAAAGTCATAAATTTTAGAGTCACATTGTTTTCAGACAGACAAATAATATCTAATACCGAAACAAAACACGTAACCATGGAAACCATAAGCTTCCTTGTTTAGAAAGGTGACCATTACTATTATACGTTGATTTTAAAGATTCACATTCACTGAAGGTTCGCGAAATAAAATTTCCCTTACTTTCATTTTTGATTTGTTAATTAACAAGCCCATGGTCTTTAGCTATCGATATTTTAAAAATATCTGTACGGTGGATATAACCAACATCTTGCCAGTCAGTAGAATGCCAGTTCTACTGAATGGTAAGAAAAGATAAACATGAAGCAAAAACTAATCAGAGAGCAAATAAAATATCAGTTATTTTCTACAATATTTGTTTTCTGAGCCACCTGCGGAGCTAGCGTTGTTTAAGCATAAACCCCTTAGGTTCAGCATCCCTCACCCATAAAAGAACTTAGGTTCAGCATCCCTCACCCATAAAAGAACTTAGGTTCAGCATCCCTCACCCATAAAAGAACTTAGGTTCAGCATCCCTCACCCATAAAAGAACTTAGATTCAGCATCCCTCACCCATAAAAGAACTTAGGTTCAGCATCCCTCACCCATAAAAGAACTTAGGTTCAGCATCCCTCACCATAAAAGAACTTAGGTTCAGCATCCCCCACCCATAATAGAACTTAGGTTCAGCATCCCTCACCCATAAAAGAACTTAGGTTCAGCATCCCTCACCAATAAAAGAGCTTAGGTTCAGCATCCCTCACCCATAAAAGAACTTAGGTTCAGAAACCCACTAAAAAATTTTGATTCAACACCCCACTTAAAAAATTTGGGTTCAGCAACCTCCTAAAAATAATCCTTCATGGGGCCATGCCAAACGTTACGATTATTGCTGATTGTACAACTGCCTTTGTTAATTTTTTTCTGTGCGTTTACAACTTCCAAGGGAAAATGACACTAATTCATTTAAATTAAATAGGAATCATAACTAAACTGTACTAGTTTAAGCTTTCTAATGTTTGGATATTTACTTAAATATCCTGGTTGATATTATTATGCTTAAATATCCTGGCTTTTATTACTTACTTAAATATCCTGGTTTTTATTAAGTGAAATCTGGACACCCTAGGTATAACAGAATATTAGTTACTCATGCTATAATAGATTAAGATATGCAGTATATTTCAGTGAACCATTATTATGTGATTTAGAAATTGCATTTTCGTAAAACCCTTTCTCTCCATTTGCACCATCTTCAACAAATATGTAACAAATTGTAATCCTCATCATCCTCAATCAGCCATGGGGTACGAAGGTTCAACCAGAACGTGCAATTTAGTTCTCCAAGCATATCTGTCCTGAGCTACAGCTGTTGCATCTGGCCACAACACAACAATTCTAATAAGGTCCTGTTTGACATTGTCTGCCCACAGCATCCTAGCTCTCACCCTCTTTCTGAGGCCTTTAGTCACACTGTTCATAACCTTATTCACCAATCTATAATTATTCATACGGGCAACATGGACAAACCAACGGAGTCTCTCGCTGCACAATATGCTGCTTAAAGGAGGTTGCAAACTCCTTTGCCTAACCTCATCATTAGTTACAAAGTTGAACCACCTAATGCCCAAAATACTGCGAAAGCATCTAGTTTCTTGTGATTTTGTTTACAAAGCGTCCACGGTCACTACCATAATTAACCCTAGAAAGAACCAAATTATTATACACTCTAATTTAGTCTTTAGATGTATACGCCTATTTCTCCACACTCTCCGTAGATTCTTAAAAGTCGCGACAACATTCCCTATTCGTCTGTTTATCTCATGCCGCACATCACCAATATCTGTTACATTGCTCCCAAGATAATTAAACTGTGATACCTGCTCAAGACTGCAACCATTCAGAATAACTAAATCACAGCCTGCCTGCCCAATTTTCATCACTTTAGTTTTCCCTCTGTTTATAACCAAACCTACTCTACTACCAGTTTCATCAACAGCTCGAATGAAAGAGTTCATCTCATCAACATCATTTGCCAAAAGAGCTAAATCATCAGCATAATCTAAATCAGAAACGTTCGCATCTCTAGACCATTTAAGGCCAAAATCTTTTCCTTACAGTGAATTTCACATAACATAATCAATAACCAAGCTAAAGAGAAAAGGAGACAAAATTCACCCTTGTCGAACACCAGAAGTAATGCTAAACCAATTGCTGCAAGCCTTCCAACTCTCACACACGACTCAGTGTTATTATAGAGAGCTTTCATTATGTTAACTAACTTACCATATGATCTCCCAATCAACCACAAATTATGACGATCAACAGAGTCGAAAGCTTTTTTGAAATCAACAAAGCTAGCAACCAAAGGTTTCTGAAACTCTAAGCATTTCTCAAGAATCTGCCTAAGTGAAAATATATGACCTACACATCCCCTACCACTTCTGAATCCACATTGGTCTTTATGCAATTGCCTGTCAACCAGATTCTTCGTTCTATTAAATAGAATCATGCAGAGAACTTTATCTGGAACAGAGAGTAGGCTGATACCCCTATAGTTATCACAAGAACTACGATCACCTTTTTTGCAGATAGGGATAATGATAGCTCTGAAAAAATCCTAAGGAAACATGCCTTTATCATAAAAAACAAATAAATAAATATATAAATACCCCCTCAAGCAGCTGCTTGCCACAGAGATCTGACAGAAGCTTGTCAGTTTATATTGCATAGTAGATGGTCTGAGAGGATGGCAGGACCTCAGCAGAAAAACAACACAAACAGCCATGCCTTACCCGGGGCTCGAACCCAGGTCCCTTAGATCAGTAGCCAAGCACTGTTATCACTCGGCAGACTGTTATGGGTGCCTATTCGTGGGGAGGGTGCTAAAGCATTTCCCCTAAAAAATCTTTGAAAGCTCAATTCATTTGAAAAGCTCAATTCATTGAAAGCTCAATTCATTTGAAAAGCTCAATTCATTGAAAGCTCAATTCATTGAAAAATGATAAAATTATTTATAGGCACAGTTCATTGTTTTGGGAAAAACTCTATGTTATTTGAAAGTGCGTATGAAAGAAAACAAAGAGGTTGCAGCTTGTCAGCCGGGGCGGCGTTGTTCCACGGGTTGCACTTTTTAGGGGCGGCAAATTTGCATGCAAATTAATGACCATCGCTGTAGTAAGATTAAACAGAATGAGTAAGACCTATTTTTTAGAGAAAATTTTTAGTCTGTTAAAAAATCACATTAAAATTAATTAAATTAAACTTTCATGTCTAAGATGAGATCTGGAGAAAGGGGCGGCAGAGTCCAAGCAAGAGAATTGATTTCCATTGCAATATAAAGTTTTCCCATCCCCATTTGATTAGAGGATTTGAAAAACTTTCTTGAAATAAATGTGAAATATGCACGATTTTAATAATATTTTGCTTCCATCAGACTTACTACATTTTAAAGGGGGAGGCATGCCCCCTACACTCGACCCTGATTGATCACAATGTCAGTTGTTTTCCCCAAACCCTTCAGTTAAATATTTTACTACCACAAGGCAGGACATAACTCGATTTGGAATATCAAACAGATAAGCATTATACATGGAACTGATATTCGTAAGCAACGACCGAAACTGCTTTTATATATAAGCAATCAAATTTCCATTTTAATCATAATTTTTAATATCTTCAAGACGCTGCAATCCAAATTATGTGTAAAAACAAATTGTTTGAGAAAGATGCACTTGAGTATTAAAAAGTTAAAAGTTTAAATACTGGAAATTCTACCTCAGTTGCATTTTAATTCGAAGTACCAAATTTATTACTTTTCCAGTAATCTTTACTCCTTATTAGTTTTTGTGGAAGGCATGGGGATTAGCAAGGGAACAGTTTCATAATGCCATTCAAAGACGCAGGTCGCTTGTGTATTAAAATTTATTATTTGAAGTTTTGCAATTATCAGTATTTTGGAGTGCAGTGGCTAAGAAAGTTTAATAAACTTTCTTAGCCACTGCACTCCTAAATGCATTATCTGAGCAATAACTAACATTTTACCATTTAGTCCTTTGTGCATTATGCTTCATTCGGATCTATAAAAACTAATAATTTCGGAAACTGGCTTTAATGCTGTTTTTCGTAGCAAGTGCAAATGTACATTAAAAATATCACGATGTATTTAAATGTAAAAGTGCTACTTTTTAAAAAGTACACGATTATTTACTTCTCATAAAGTTTAATCTAAACACTATTTTAGTTTAAAATATATTAAGGAGAAAGGTTAACCAAGCGAAGTACAAAGAAAGGAACGAAAGAACAGACGATAATGTAAATCCTTTAGCTCAGCTGTCCCCCGCTGGCCATGGGTAGCTCCGGCTGACGTTAAGGTAATATTATTTCCTCGTTCATGGTTGGGCGCATGGGCAGCGGCCTGAAGTAGGTTGCCCAACAGGGCATGGTTTTCCCACATGGTGATGTAACTTTTTGAAGTTTTCCAACGTGCACTAGCTTCGAATATTATCAGTGAGAGGTCAATAACTATACAAACTGTCGAAATATATTTACCTTTTTTAAACAGAATTCGGCCCTTCCAATACCTAAAATACTTGATCTCTTGTCCGCAATTTTGCAATTTTTTTTCCTTCTTCCACCCCGTGTTGAATTAATATTCTTTATCTTTATCTGTAGCAGTATGCGATTTAGATTCAATAATACTTTTTTTTACCCCTTTTGTACATTTGTTTGATTAAACATTTTAATTCGCTCTTTTCCTAACCTTGTAGCTACACAGAGACTTGTCTGTGCCTCCCCCAAATTCCTTCTATGATATCCTCTCTGCCATCCCATATTGCATTATAACAATTGTGCTTCTATCATAAAACCCGAGTTCAAGACAGCTAATAGTTCTGCAATTCAAGAATGTGTTGTACAGTCGCTGAAAAAAATATCCGAACACTATGGTTGATTACAGAATTCAGGAAAAATATGTAGCAACGATTTTTTTAGAAATTAGTGATCTGACAACCTTCGTGTATTGTACACGAAGGTTGCCAGATCACTAATTTCTAAATAAAATAGTTGCCAGATACTTTTCCTAAATTCTGTAATCAACTATAGTGTTCGGATATTTTTTTGTGCGACTGTACTTCAACGGAAGAGATCCTAGTATGTATCCAACCCTGAGATACATTGAGGAAGTGAAAAGGCTACATTTTAATGAATAAAATATACATTTATTTCAAAATATCGTATTGTACAACACTATTACACTTAATAAGTTGTCGGTGTCGGTTCGTTGAGGTATCCGCTTGCTTCAAATGTGGAAAATACAGAAGATTCACATGAAATTGAGTGTTGAAACAAATGTACGCAGGGTTAGGTCGAGAGATGGATTCAGAAATGTTGAATTATCTCTTTGGCATCAGGACACTAAAGGATCTCTTCAAAGATGTAGAAAAGGCTTCTCTGCTTTATTTTCTAGCTTCATTGCGAATTCATTGTTGCCGATGGAATAAATGTCCAAGTCACAAGACACCAATGCTCAGAAAAGAATATGGAAATGGAAGAATTACATTGAAATTAATTATATGCTTATAATTTACTAAACTATGTTAGTTATTATTATGGTTATGAAAACAAAGGCTATTGAAATACTTTGCTTATTACAGTTTAAGCGTAAATCCCTGGATAGAAAAAATGAGAAAAGTTTTATGATAACAGTGGGAACGAAGAAAAGTCTATATGTCGCGTATGCCTCAGCTTTGGAGTATGTTGAAGCACGTTAAGTGATTTGATGTGGAAGCGTAATAGACGTTATCAATAAAATTGAAAGCGAGGTTTATAGTTATAGAGAAAACTATAAACAAGGAAATTACCATTAAAAACTTGCATAAAAGAATGAAAAGCGACAATGCATAGCTGTTATAGTACTTTTAGTGTAAAAAGAATATTTACTCTACGACAAACGACTTTTCATCGTGATATTGCTTTGTAACGGGTGGTGTCTTCAAAGACGTAAAGAGAATCCATTGTATATGGGTTTTGTTTTTGAAATATATTATTTTCGTGTTTACACATCAATAATTTGATGTTTAAATCGGAGATAACCTTTATATTCATTGCAAACACATATTATATATAATATTCTCCGAATCAATTATTTTGTTATCTCAAACAGCGGAATATATATTTTTATCACCTTCACCTAAAAAGTATATAGACATTAAGAGTGTTAGTTCGAATTAACCTACCTATAGTCACATCATAGGAAAAAGGAAACGGTGGTCACGGCATCTGATTTTGGCCATCATTTGACTACACTAACCTACTTAAACCCTACACTCATTTATTTTAGACAATGAGTGCCTTATTCTATCTAAGCAATGTTAATTGCAATAGCAGTTACCCATAGACCCTCGCTAATACAGGTCCGAAACGAAACTTGTTAAACCAGATGCTGTGCTACAAACGATTCATTATCTTTTATTTCTAAAGTGACATACAAGGAGAACGACTCCCAATCAATTATTTTGTTATCGTAACAGCTGAATATATATTTTTATCACCTTCACCTAAAGGTATATAGACATTAAGAGTGTTAGTTCGAATTAACCTACCTATAGTAACATTATAGGGAAAAGGAAACGGTCGTCACGGCATCTGATTTTGGCCATCATTTGACTACACTAACCTACCTAAACCCTCCACTCATTTATTTTAGACAATGAGTGCCTTATTCTATCTAAGCAATGTTAATTGCAATAGCAGTTACCCATAGACCCTCGCTAATACAGGTCCGAAACGAAACTTGTTAAACCAGATGCTGTGCTACCTAACGATTCATTATCTTTTATTTCTATAGTGACAGAACGACTCCGAATCAATTATTTTGTTATCGCAAACAGCTGAATATATATTTTTATCACCTTCACCTAAAACGTATATAGACATTAAGAGTGTTAGTTCGAATTAACCTACCTATAGTCACATCATAGGAAAAAGGAAACAGTGGTCACGGCATCTGATTTTGGCCATCATTTGACTACACTAACCTACTTAAACCCTACACTCATTTATTTTAGACAATGAGTGCCTTATCCTATCTAAACAATGTTAATTGCAATAGCAGTTACCCATAGACCCTCGCTAATACAGGTCCGAAACGAAACTTGTTAAACCAGATGCTGTGCTACCTAACGATTCATTATCTTTTATTTCTAAAGTGACAGAACGTCTCCGAATCAATTATTTTGTTATCGCAAACAGCTGAATATATATTTTTATCACTTTCACCTCAAATGTATATAGACATTAAGAGTGTTAGTTCGAATTAACCTACCTATAGTCACATCATAGGGAAAAGGAAACGGTCGTCACGGCATCTGATTTTGGCCATCATTTGACTACACTAACCTACCTAAACCCTCCACTCATTTATTTTAGACAATGAGTGCCTTATCTATATCTAAGCAATGTTAATTGCAATAGCAGTTACCCATAGACCCTCGCTAATACAGGTCCGAAACGAAACTTGTTAAACCAGATGCTGTGCTACCTAACGATTCATTACCTTTTTTTTCTAAAGTGACATACACGGAGAACGACTCCCAATCAATTATTTTGTTATCGTAACAGCTGAATACATATTTTTATCACCTTCACCTAAAAGGTATATAGACATTAAGAGTGTTAGTTCGAATTAACCTACCTATAGTCACATCATAGGGAAAAGGAAACGGTCGTCACGGCATCTGATTTTGGCCATCATTTGACTACACTAACCTACTTAAACCCTACACTCCTTTATTTTAGACAATGAGTGCGTTATCCTATCTAAACAATGTTAATTGCAATAGCAGTTACCCATAGACCCTCGCTAATACAGGTCCGAAACGAAACTTGTTAAACCAGATGCTGTGCTACCTAACGATTCATTATCATTTATTTCTTAAGTGACAGAACGACTCCGAATCAATTATTTTGTTATCGCAAACAGCTGAATATATATTTTTATCACATTCACCTAAAACGTATATAGACATTAAGAATGTTAGTTCGAATTAACCTACCTATAGTCACATCATAGGGAAAAGGAAACGGTCGTCACGGCATCTGATTTTGGCCATCATTTGACTACACTAACCTACCTAAACCCTGCACTCATTTATTTTAGACAATGAGTGCCTTATTCTATCTAAGCAATGTTAATTGCAATAGCAGTTACCCATAGACCCTCGCTAATACAGGTCCGAAAGGAAACTTGTTAAACCAGATGCTGTGCTACCTGACGATTCATTATCTTTTATTTCTAAAGTGATATACACGGAGAACGACTCCGAATCAAAGTGGGAAATCAGATTAATACGTATTTTAATCTGTTAACATATATCTGGGGAGTCACTGGTTGAATAAATGAATGCGTTCAGCCCTTTCGACGAACACCAATCACCCTCAACAGAAGATATAGAACGCGTGCAGCCATTATAGCGCACAACGTAAAAATTAATTTACTTTATTAATTGGCGATTTAGTGTCTTGTTTTGTACGTAGTGGAGAAGGTTAAAACAGTTAATCAAAGTGTGAGATCAGACAAATACGTATTTTGATCTGTTAATATGTACCTGGGGTTCACTGGTGGAATAAGTGACTGCGTTCAACCCTTTGGACGAACAGCAATCACCCTCAACAGAAAATATAGAACGCGTGCAGCCATTACAGCGCACAGCGGAATAATTAATTTTCCCCTATTGATTGGCCTTTAAGTGTGTTGATGTGTACCTAATGGAAAAAGTTAAAGCTGATAATCATAGTGTGAAATCAGACAAATGCGTATTTTAATCTGTTAATATGTACCTGGGGGTCACTGGTTGAATAAGTGACTGCGTTCAGCCTTTTGGAAGAACAGCAATCACCCTCAGCAGAAGATATAGAACGCTTGCAGCCATTATAGCACACAGCGGAATAATTAAATTATTCCAATTAATTGGCGTTTTAGTGTGTTGTTATTTACCTAGTGGAGAAGGTTAAAGCTCTTAATCAAAGTGTGAAATCAGACAAATACCTATTTTAATCTTAATATGTACCTGGGGGTCACTGGTTGAATAAGTGACTGCGTTCAGCCCTTTGGACGAACAGCAGTCACCCTCAACAGAATATACAGAACGCGTGCAGCCATTATAGCGCACAGCGGAATAATTAAGTTACTCTATTAATTGGCGTTTTAGTGTGATGTTATGTACCTAGTGGAGAAGGTTAAAGCTGTTAATCAAAGTGTGAAATCAGACAAATATGTATTTTATTCTGTTAATATGTACCTGGGGTTACTGGTTGAATAAGTGACTGCGTTCAGCCTTTTGGACGAACAGCAACCACCCTCAACAGAAGATATAGAAGGCGTGCCGCCATTATATCGCACAGCGGAATAATTAAATTACTCTATTAATTGGCGTTTTAGTATTTTGTTATGTACCTAGTGGACAAGTTTAAAGCTGTTAATCAAAGTGCGAAATCCGACAAATAGTTATTTTAATCTTTAAATATGTACCTGGGGGTCAGTGGTTGAATAAGTGACTGCGTTCAGCCCTTTAGACGAAGAGCAATCACGCTCAACAGAAGATATAGAACGCGTGCAGCAATTATAAAGCACAGGGGAATAATTAAGTTATCCCTATTAATTGGTGGTTTAGTGTATTGATATGTACCTACTGGAAAAGTTTAAAGCTGTTAATGAAAGTGTGAAATCAGAAAAATATATATTTTAATCTGTTAACACATATCTGGGGGTCACTGGTTGAATAAGTGACTGCGTTCAGCCCTTTGGACGAACAGCAAACACCATCAACAGAAGATATAGAACGCGTGTAGCCATTATAACGCACAACGGAATGATTAAGTTATCCCTATTAATTGGCGGTTTAGTGTGTTGTTGTGTAACTAATAGAAAAAGTTAAAGCTGTTAATCAAAATTTTAAATCAGACAAATACGTATTTTGTTCTGTTAATATATATCTGGGGGTCACTGGTTGAATAAGTGACTGCGTTCAGCCTTTTGGAAGAACAGCACTAACCTTCAAAAGAATGTATAGAACGCGTGGAGCCATTATAGCGCACAGCGGAATAATTAAGTTATCCCTATTAATTGGCGGTTTAGTGTATTGTTGTGTCCCTAGTGGAAAAAGGTTAAAGCTTTTAATCAAAGTGTGAAATCAGACAAATACGTATTTTATTCTGTTAACGTATATCTGGTGGTCACTGCTTGAATAAGTGACTGAGTTCAGCTCTTTTGGACGAACAGCAATCATCCTCAACAGAAGATATAGAACGCGTGCAGCCATTATAACGCACAGCAGAATAATTAAGTTATCCCTATTAATTGGCGTTTAAGTGTGTTGTTGTGTACCTAATGCAAAAGGTTAAAGCTGATAATCAAAGTGTGAAATCAGACAAATACGTATTTTATTCTGTTAATGTCCCGTGGTCGAGTGGTTAGCACGCTTGGCTACTGATCTACGGGACCTCGGTTCGAGTCCCGGATAAGGCATGGATGTACGTGTCGTTTTTCTGCTGAGGTCCTGCCATCCTCTCAGACCTTCTACTGTGGCATATAAACTGGCAGGCTCCTGTCAGACCTCTGTGGCAAGCAGCTGCTTGAGGGGGTATTTTTAATGTGTACCTGGGGGTCACTGGTTGAAAAAGTGACTGCGTTCAGCCCTTTGGACGAACAGTAATCACCTTCAAGTGAATATATAGAACGCGTGCAGCCTTTACAGCGCACAGCGGAATAATTAAGTTATCCCTATTAATTGGCGTTTTAGTGTGTTGTTACGTATGTAGTGGAAAAGGTTAAAGCTGATAATCAAAGTGTGAAATCAGACAAATACGTATTTTAATCTGTTAATATGTACCTAGATGTTACTGGTTGAATAAGTGACAGCGTTCAGCCCTTTGGACGAACAGCAATCACCCTCAACAGAAGATATAGAACGCGTGCAGCCACTAAAACTCACAGCGGAATAACTAAATTATCCCTATTAATTGTCGGTTTAGTGTGTTTTTATGTACCTAGTGGAGAAGGTTAAAGCTGTTAATCAATGTGTGAAATCAGACAAATGCGTATTTTAATCTGTTAATATATATCTGGGTTCAGTGTTTGAATAAGTGACTGCGTTCAGCCCTTTGGACGAACAGCAATCATCTTCAACAGAATATATAGAACGCGTGCAGACATTATAGCACACAGCGGAATAATTAAATTATCCCTATTAGTTGGCGGTTTAGTCTGTTGTTGTGTACCTAGGGGAAAAGGATAAAGCTGTTAATCAAAATGTGAAATCAGAGAAATACGTATTTTAATCTCTTAACATATATCTGGGGTCACTGGTTGAATAAGTGACTGTGTTCAGCCCTTTGGACGAACAGCAATCACCCTCAACAGAAGATATAGAACGCGTGCAGCCATCATAGAGCACAGCGGAATTATTACTTTATCCCTATTCATTTGAGTTTAAGTGTTTGATGTGTACCTTGTGAAAAGGGTTAAAGCAGTTAATCAAAATGTGAAATCAGACAAATAGGTATTTTAATCTGCTAATGTGTGCCTGAGGGTCTCTGGTTGAATAAGTGACTGCGTTCAGCCGTTTGGACGAACAGCAATCACTCTCAACAGAAGATATAAGACTCGTGCAGCCATTATAGCGCATATCGGAATTATTAAGTTATCTCTATTCATTGGTGATGAAGTGTGTTGTTCTGTACCTAGTGGAAAGAGTTAAGGCTGTTACTCAAAGTGTGAAATCAGACAAATACGAATTTTAATCTGTTAATATGTGTCTGAGGGTCACTGGTTGAATAAGTGACTGCATTCAGCCCTGTGGACGAACAGCAATCACCCTCAGCAGAAGATATAGAACGCGTGCAGCCATTACGCGCACAGCGGAATAATTACGTTATCCCTATTCATTGCGTTTAACCGTGTTGTTGTGTATCTAGTGGAAAATCTAGAAAAAAATCTGTTAATCAAAGGGTGAAAGCAGACAAATACATATTTTAAACTGTTAATATGTAGGTGAGGGTCACTGGTTGAATAGGTGACTGCGTTCAGCCCTTTGGGCGAACAGCAATCTCCTACCGCAAATCTTATAGAAAACGTGCAGTAATAAGAGCGCACAAAGGAGTAGTTATTTTGTCCGTTTGGATTAGCGTCGGAAGTGTGTTGTTTTGCAAATAGTGCAAAGTGTGAGAGGTTATTAATAGGAAAGTGAAATGAGTCAAATACCTATTTGAGTCTGTGAATGGATTTGTTATTCGAGAGACACTGGTTGAATAGTTGTCTGCATTCAGCCATTTCAGCAAATGGCAATCACTCTCATCAGAAGCAATAGATCACATTCAGTCATTAGATCAGAGAGCGGATTAATTACTCTGCTTCTTTCGATTACGTCATCTATTGTGTTTAGTGTGTGCAGAGTGTAGAGTGTTAAAAGTCGAGTATTTAGAAAGCTGAAACGGTCGGAATATGTACTTGAATATATTCTCCCTCCACTTCTCTAGGTTGGACCCTCAGCCGTAGTGGTGCAGTGTGATATTTGTGTCAGTGCCGAATTATTGTGTGTTATCCGTTGTATTTGAGTGTGTTTCTTGTATCAGTGTGTAGAGCTACATCTTGGATCGCCCTATACGTCTTTTGGAGTTTTCCTGATATTTTACAATAAAATGTTGAAATTTTAATCAATCATGTTTTGAAACGTAGGCCTAAAAGGCAAAGGAATAGATTGAAATGTAAAATAGAATTAGAATTAATTGAAAATTTAGAACCAATAGATCCGCTGGACGTGTTTGTAAATACGCCTGGTTACGTAAATACTTAATTAATTACTTTGAACTCACTATTTCGAATAATATTATCAAATATAAGTAGTAAATGTTTATTATTCTGATTTGTATAGAATTCAGAAAAAATATCTGACAACGAGTTTTTAGAAATTAGCATTCTGGCAACCTTCATGAACTGTACACGAAGGTTGCCAGATCACTAATTTCTAAAAAAAACTCGTTGCAGATATTTTTTCTGAATTCTCTAATCAACCATAGTGTTCGGATACTTTTTTGAGCGACTGTACATGGTCACTTTTGTTATTGGTGATGTTTTAATTTAGAGTAAAAAACTAATGCGCAGACATTTCACTAATATATTATGGATGCTTTAATAGGAAAATATGTGTTTAGCTAAAGATTTAATTGCAGTAATAAACTACTTAAATCTTGATTTTATAGAAGTTTTTGTTCAGTATTTAAAGAGTTTTTGAAACTGAAACGTTTAGCAAGTTATCTCGTTCTGCAAAAAAAAATTCTAAATTGGAGAAAATTTAACTAATCAGTACTCGATCTACTGAAAATACAGCTACATATCTAGGTAAGGTTTCTATACCGCTTATTTCTTTGGTTTAACCTGTTTAAATTCTCTCTCCAAATGAATTATTTGCATACAATAGCTCAAAAAAATATCCGAACACTATGGTTGATTACAGAATTCAGAAAAATATCTGGCAGCGATTTTTTTTAGAATAGTGATCTGGCAACCGTCGTGTCACGTGACACGGTCTCAATATGTACCGTCGTGTCACGTGACACGACGGTTGCCAGATCACTATTCTAAAAAAATCGCTGCCAGATATTTTTCTGAATGCTGTAATCAACCATAGTGTTCGGATATTTTTTTTGAGCGACTGTACATGGTCACTTTTATTATTGGTGATGTTTTTAGTTTAGAGTAAAAAAATAATGTGCGGACATTTCACTCTTATATTATGCATGGATCAAACCTATCAGTTCATCATACAATGCAAATCAAATAGTACAAAATTTTAACGGCTCAAATATAAGGATACGGAACACTAAGTTTTAAGCTCGCCATTACACAAGTGAAAATGAAAATCATTCCTACACACGCACAAACTCACATACTACTTTCAACTCTTGTGCTCAACGCATCACTGACATTTCGATGCCTTTACTAGAATGAAGTGAATTTTTATAAGTCAAGCAAAAACAGAAACCTTAAATAAATTTTAAGTTATACAGAAGTGCTTTAAAGGAAATTAATGATCAACTAAACTAAAAGCTGCATCAAAAACAGACGTATTAAAGCTATCAGTTGATAGCTTTAATACGTCTGTTTTTGATGCAGCTTTTTGAGAAATGTGTAACCAGTTATTTGGCGAGATATTTTAAACATATGGATGCACAATTCAAATTCGTAATGAATAAGTAACTAATTATAACATCCTAGTCGTCATCTTGCTACCAATGATTAATCCATAAACATATATTGAATTGCTGTGGTTATTGTTTCTAATTCTCTATACTAGCCGTATTCACTATTTCTCTTCACCTCTCAAGGGAGTGCCAACACAAATCATCGTGCATGTTACCTTTGGCACGCGTGTCATAAAATCGCCATCACTGCTATGAGGGCACCAACCTGAGTTTTGTTGTTAAAGGTATTGGGTTGGTGGTGGCTCAGTCGGTGAAGTGCCAGGCTCATAATCTTATGGTTTCAGGTTCGAGTCCTACCTGGGTCAGTGTTGAGATTTTTCTCCCCAAAACTCCCCGCCCTGCCCTCTGTCAACAGGGGGACACAGATCGGCTTGGAAAGGCCGCCGTCCGTCAAATGACATAACAAATGTTATAGACCATGTTGGATGGCCTTGACGGGAGCTACCATCTGTATCCTAACAGCTACCCGGTGGTTTCCCTTCATACAACCTTCTCTGAACCTTTGCGGTCCTTATGATCTGATCACTAAGTACATTGTATGTAAAAAAGGTACAGCTCCTAGGTAAAACAGTTTGTACTTATTTACATACCTGTAATAAGCATCGGAAGGAACTTCAGGTCATGGTCGCACATCAGAGGACACGTCAAGGCACGGTCGCACGTCAGAGGACACGTCAAGGCATGGTCGCACGTCAGAGGACACGTCAAGGCACGGTCACACGTCAGAGGACACGTCAAGGCACGGTCGCACGTCAGAGGACACGTCAAGGTACGGTCGCACGTCAGAGGACACGTCAAGGCACGGTCGCACGTCAGAGGATACGTCAAGGCACCGTCCCCCCAGATCCAGCCCTGGGTCTTCTGACCTGATCATTTAGCTCATTACGCGAACTAAAGTGCCGTTGACAGGTAAAACAACCAAAGTAGACCAACGGCTCGGGTCACGTTAGAGTGGGAGGGGGGGGGGGGGGCGAAGATTGCTCAGTTAACGTCTTGAAAATTCTCATAGGTCATATAGGTCGGCACGATCGCTTTTCCTATTAGTGAACCAATGATCTACGAGAATTTTCGAAAGCGTCAACTGCGCAGTCTCATCTTAGGCTGAATGATTGCCGCCACTCTGAAAACGGATATTCTGATTGTAATTCTTGCGTTACGACAGAGTGTGATCGCATTCTAATAATGGATCTGTTGGCTGTTACGTGACATTGTTCTACACTGATATTGTTGGTCAATTGCGTGAATTAGAATATCCGTGTTTTTGAATTATTCGGGCTTCCGTATGATTTGAAGAAATCAATTGAAATATTTAGATTAACGTTGGAATAAAAATAATAAATAAAAAAAAACATTTTTCCGAAATTTTTTTCTAAAAGCTTTCAAAATGGAAACAAATTGTTAAATTATTATTATATCATTCATATCCTATTGATTTCAAAATGAAAGGTCTTAATTATTATTTTTTGGTTGGGTTGTATTAATTGTCAGCATGATTTTTTTTTTACCTTCACTGGCCAAATGAAGTCACTAGGACTTAATGGCTCAGATGTAGATACAGGAAAGGGTTGAATTGTTTTATCTCTGAGCGGCACTTTTTTTGCTCACAATGGTCCAAATGGTCAGGTCGCAAGGACTCCGAGGGTTCAGAGCAGGTTTGGAGGGAGGGGAATCATTGGACAGTTGTTACGAGACAGATGGTCGTTTCTCGTAAAGTTCACCTAACGTGCTCTTTAACGTGCACAGGTTATGGCTCTCAGGTTCACTTGGCTACGGCTTAACGTCCCATCCGACGGACAGTTGCCTTTCCAAGCCCATCAGTGTCCCCTCCTGACCGAGGGAAGTGTGGGAAGTTTTGCGGACAGTAAGTCTCAACATTCGCCCAGCTGGGACTCCAATTTGGGAACTGCAGATTACGATCCAGGCGGGATATCCACCATCAACACCACCTCCGAGTGGCACTATTTTTTTTGGCTCACAACTGAAATTCTAGGTCCCAAAAAACCAGTTTTTTAGAATTGAACAGTGGAAAAGTAGGCCCATCATGACGCTGTTTAGGGGACATTAAAACGGATTTTTCTTTTTGGTTTAATTAGGATCACAGGAATTTCTTTCCAAATAAGAAAAGGATCGCAGAAATTCGCTAGATTTTGCCTTATTTTCAGCGATCATTCTCGATCGGAATACTTTAATAGGATATGTTTTTTACCTATATATTTTCTTATAGACATCTATTTCGTGAATTTCAGTTGACAATTAAAAATTAGCTGATTGTGAGTTAGTGCGTGACAAAGGATGACGCTAATTACGACCATCATGCAGAAGTTGTAAAGCTCTGAAAATCTGCACTTAGGGGTAATTCAGATCGTAGTTCTCGGGAGAAAAAATCCGAAATTCGATCTTCGACCTGTCCTTCAAAGTCAGAGAGAGGTGAAGCAGAGATCAAAGCTTGACGTAAAAGTGCTAGAAATGTGAATATTGGTATATAGGAGTACTTCGGATCACAGATCCCAGAAGCTTTAAAAATCTCGGATTCTTTGTGTGTTGGGGCTTCGAGATCAAAAATTAAATTTTAATTTACCACTTTTAGAGAGTTAATTTGATGCCTACGGGCAAGGACGTACCTAGAATTTAGTTCGGGGCGGTCTGAGAATAAGTCTTGAGTAGGGTTTCCCAGTTACTAAAACATTCCTCCGAACAGGAAAGATTAAAATGATATTCTATATGAGATTTTATAATTGTTGTTTTAATATATTTTTAGTGTCAGAATAACATATGGGGCTAAGATAAAGTTGTATAAAACTTCCAACTGTTATTGTTCAATTTCTTTTTAATATTTTTAAACTGAACGAAATAAAGACAATTGTTTTGGAGTTCAAAGCAGATAGACGAGTTCGATATTTAGTAGAAGACGACGGGTTCTCAGCGGACTTATTTTTATTGAGGGAGGGCGGGTTAATGAAAACCCAGAGATAATGAAAAAGGAAATTTTACACAATTCATTAATAATATTATTTCACAAATATTTTTGCAATTTTTTTTGTAGTTCGTTTTTCAAACGAACTAATGTCATCATTGTGTTTGTTTTATCTGTCTGTACACTTTCATCTTTTTAGTTTTAACAGATTAATTTAAAATTCCTGTTGAATTGGATGGGTATTGATGACACCCCGTAGGCAGGGACGTACAGTCGCTCAAAAAAGTATCCGAACGCTATGGTTGATTACAGAATTCAGAAAAAATATCTGCCAACAATTTTTTTTAGAAATTAGTGGTCTGGCAACTTTCGTGTACGTACACGAAGGTTGCCAGATTTTTAATTTCGAAAAAAATCGTTGCCAGATATTCTTTCTAAATTCTGTAATCAAACACAGTGTTCGGATACTTTTTTGAGCGACTGTACCTCCCCTGCCTACGAGGATATTTCTTGTCGTAGATCTTAGAAAGCTTATGAAAAATTGGATCCGACGTCTCCATTTAGAGGTCATATTTCAGTCAAACTGTAATAATAATAATAATAACTACACCTAACAGAAACGTGGAACATCATGTACAGGGGTATTCGAGTCCTGCATCTCTGAAGAGTTGCGAAATTCTGGATACACCAATCCGTTGAAGTCGACCAGAGGTCGAATTTCGATCCACGTGGGAGTTTGAAATTCCAAATGATGTCTGCTGGTTTCTACATCTTGGAAACGGCACTGTATTTCTGATCCTTCGAATACCTCGAGTTTGTCTATGTATCTATCTGCTAGTAAGTGAATTGGTGTGTCGAGTTATTTATGGTCGTAGAACTCAGGACGGTTAAGAAATTTCCGTTACGGTTTTGTGTTCAAGGTCACATAAGGGTCGATTGGGTTGTTTTACCTATGATCGGAACTTTCGCGCGGCCTATTTAACGGCCTCTAACGATAGAAATTCAAACTACGAAAATTCAAAAACTTTTCACAGTTCGCGGGCACGAAGGTTGCCAGATCACTAATTTCTAAAAAAGAATTCGTTGCCAGGTGTTTTTTCTGAATTCTGTAATCAATCATAGTGTTCGGATACTTTTTTGAGCGACTGTACAAAGTTACTATTGCTTATTACTACGAAATATTCCTTTCATTTGCCAAGTAAATTATTTGATGCTCTGCCAAACGAAATTGTAGCCAAATGAAAATAAGTGAAATTACGAACAACAATACCTTAAACAAGTAACAATATATTTATTGACGTTTGACAATATTGAGTCGTTGCTTATGGCCCAAAAGTAAAATTAGATGAATCTGGTGTTGTGTTATATAGCTTTCTGAGGATCTCGATTGCTAAAAGATTTGGTTGTGCTAGGTTATTTTACCTCTGAGCGGCACTTTTTTGCACACCAAGGGCTAAATGACCAGGTCACAAGGACCCCGAAGGCTCAGAGAAGGTTGGGGGAGGGGACCCACTGGAACAGCTGTTGGGAGACATGGTAGTCTGCGTATTCTTTAACGTGCACAGTGTATGTTCATTAATCAAGCATGTTCTTTAATGTGCACAGGGTATGTTAATGAACATACCCTGTTCTTTAACTACACGTTCTTAGCTACATGTTCTTTAACGTGCACAGGGTATGTTCATTAATCAAGCGTGTTCTTTAACGTGCACAGGGTATGTTCATTAATCAAGCGTGTTCTTTAACGTGCACAGGGTATGTTCATTAATCAAGCGTGTTCTTTAACGTGCACAGGGTATGTTCATTAATCAAGCGTGTTCTTTAACGTGCACAGGGTATGTTCATTAATCAAGCGTGTTCTTTAACGTGCACATGGTATGTTCATTAATCAAGCGTGTTTTTAACGTGCACAGGGTATGTTCATTAATCAAGCGTGCTCTTTAACGTGCACAGGGCATGTTCATTAATCAAGCGTGTTCTTTAACGTGCACAGGGTATGGCTTCATAACCGATTTGAAAAATCACTCAATAGTACGTTATTAGTACGTTTCATCTATTGTTTACTCTCATGTATTTATTGAAAAATAATTGTCTCGATTCTTAAACACAGAATACTTCGAAAAGTGTGATTTTTTTGTGACAGTAAGCCATTTGTGAAAAGTGTGAATTTTTGTGTGAACAGTAGGCCAAGAAAGCTTTATTATATTTGGAAAAATATATTGTATGTAGGCAGGCCTAGATCTAGGAAAAAAAAATGGGTCCGAGGGAAGGGGGCAAGGGAAACAATTGAGCAGGAAAAGGATACTAAGGGGGTCGACAAGAGACCTCTTTGGGATCTATCATCTTTACTAACATTCTCAAAAGGAGGCGAAGGGGCATGCCCCTATCCATTTTCCCTGGATCCGGCCTTACTATATAGGTGATTCTAGTTTGATTGACTTGAGTTGGGTTGTTTTACCTCTGAGCGTCACTTTTTTTGCACATCATCATCATCATCATCCTCAAGCAGCCATGGGCTACGGAGGTCCAACCAGACCGTGCAATTTAGTTCTCCAAGCAAGTCTATCCTGAGCTACATCTACTGCATCTGGCCACTGCACACCAATTCTAACAAGGTCCTGTTTGACATTGTCTGCCCACCGCATCCTAGGTCTCCCCTTCTTTCTGAGGCCTTTAGGCACACTGTTCATAACCCTATTCGCCAATCTATAATTATTCATACGGGCAACATGGCCAAACCAACGGAGTCTCTCTCTGCACAATATGCTGCTTAAAGGAGGTTGCAAACTCCTTTTCCTAATCTCATCATTAGTTACAAAGTTGAACCACCTAATGCCCAAGATACTGCGTAAGCATCTGGAATCAAAAGCATCTAGTTTCCTGTTATCTTGTTTACAAAGTGTCCAAGTTTCACTACCATAACTAACCCTAGAAAGAACCAAACTATTATACAGTCTAATTTTAGTCTTTAGGTGTATACGCCTATTTCTCCACACTCTCCATAGATTCTTAAAAGTCCCAGCAGCAATCCCTATTCGTCTGTTAATCTCATGCCGCACATCACCATTATCTGTTACATAGCTCCCAAGATAATTAAACTGTGACACCTGCTCAAGACTGCAACCATTCAGATTAACTGAATCACAGCCTGCCTGACCAATTTTCATCACTTTAGTTTTCTCTCTGTTTATAACCAAACCTACTCTACTACCAGTCTCATCAACGGCTCGAATGAAAGAGTTCATCTCATCAACATCATTTGCCAGAAGGGCTAAATCATCAGCATAATCTAAATCAGAAATTTTCCTATCTCCAGCCCATTTAAGGCCAAAATCTTTCCCTTGAAGTGAATTTCGCATAACATAATCAATAACCAAGCTAAAGAGAAAAGGAGACAAAATGCACCCTTGTCGAACACCAGAAGTAATGCTAAACCAATTGCTACAAGCCTTACCAACTCTCACACACGACTCAGTGTTATTATAGAGAGCTTTCATAATGTTAACTAACTTGTCTGGTATACCATATGATTTCACAATCAACCACAAATTATGACGATCAACAGAGTCGAAAGCCTTTTTGAAATCAACAAAGCTAGCAACCAAAGGTTTCTGAAACTCTAAACATTTCTCAAGAATCTGCCTAAGTGAAAATATCTGATCTACACATCCCCTACCACTTCTGAATCCACATTGCTCATCACGCAATTGCCTGTCAACCAGATTCTTAATTCTATTAAGCACAATCATGGAAAGAACTTTACCTGGAACAGAGAGTAGGCTGATACCCCTATAGTTATCACAAGAACTGCGATCACCTTTTTTGAAAATAGGGATAACAATAGCTCTGGTAAAATCCTTAGGAACCGTGCCTTTATCATAAAAGAGATTCAGAATTTCAGTCATCCAAGTGGTAACCGAAACATTCCCAGCTCTAAGCATTTCCGTAGTAATTTCATCTACCCCTGGGGATTTATGAAGTTTAAGTTTAGAAACAGCCAAACTAACTTCAGATTGTGTTATAGGGCCAACATTAAAGCCACCAATGCATCTATCATCATTGCAAACAATGGGAGTAGAACTAACTACATTGTTTAGAACATCACTGAAATGCTCAGCCCACCTAGCCATGACAGAATCCTCCCCTTCTATAACCTTACCTTGTTTATCCTTCAATCCTTGTATGCCTGTCCGTTTTCTACCACACAAAACATTAACTATCTGGTACAGCTCTCTGCTGTTGTGCTGTCTAACTGCTTCCTCGGCTTTGTCAGCCAAACCATCAAGCCAAAAATTTTTATCAGCAGCTAACTGATCCTTTACAAGTTTATTAAGGTCTCTGTAATGCTTTCTATTAGGACTAGTAGGGTATTGATTAAGGGCATTCCTGCAGTTCTTTCTTTCCGAAATAAGCTCAAGTGCCTTATCACTCAGATAATTTTGCCTCTTCTGCTCCTTTTTTCCTAAAAGAGTACTGTTAGTGTCCAAAAAAGCCTGTTTAAAATGATCCCATTCTTCCTCAACTTCAGTAGTAAGCAAACCATGACTGTCATAATGACTAAGTAACCTATCATGGTAAGCTTTGGCTATAACTGGATCTTTCAGAGCTTCAGTATTAAAAGTAAATTTTTTAACCCTAGCACAACACTTTTTAAGTTTAAGTTGCAACATACTTTTAACAAGGTAATGGTCAGATCCAATTTCAGCTCCCCTATATGCCCTGGTATTCCTAACAGAACTAGTCCATTTGCTGTTAATTAATATGTAATCAATCATATTCTTATGCAGCCCATCAGGTGAAACCCATGTGTACTTATGTATGTCGCGGTGTTTGTAATAAGTGTTAGTTATTCTGAATCCATTGAGTTTACTTACCTGTAGGAGACGTTGCCCATTGCTATTGCAGCTACCAATACCAAAAGGGCCTATTACTCCTCCCCAAAGGTCAGAGTCAGTACCAACTTTGGCATTGAAGTCACCAAGAACAAGGGTAATATCTCCTTTCTTGACAGAATTCAAAATATCCTGAAGTTGTTCATAAAACCTATCCTTCTCATCCTCATCGGCATCCTCAGTGGGGGCATAACAGCAGATAACATTCAAGTCTTTAACGCTTGTCTGAAATTTTGCTGTAAGAAACCTTTCATTAATGCACTCATATCCTAGAAGAGCATCACTAGCGTGTCTGCTGAGAAGCAGACCCACGCCTTGGTGATGCTTTTTGTCGTCCCTCCCTGAAAAGAGAAATTTAAGATTATTTTTAAGAATCTGACCTTTATCTGTCCATTTGGTCTCTTGCAAGCCGAGAATATCTAAATTATAACGGTGGAATTCTTGTGTGAGGACATCAAGAGAAAAAGCTCTGTGCAGAGTCCTCACATTCCAACTACCTATGGAGAGAAAATGGTTAGTGGGATGTTTAAAGAAACTATGTTTATTGAGAGTGGGAATGCCGACAATATCAAACAGCCCCCTAATCGCAGACATGGGGCAAAGACCCGTTCCCCCACTACTAAAGGCTGAAGCCATCTACACTGGAAGACTTCCTCCAATGTAGAATTTGACGATGCCAATAGAAACAAAGAGTTCAGGTGCCTGCGATGACTTCTGCTCAGGATTATCCACCAGCTGATAAACATATCCTGTGGATCTATTCACTTGGGGCTGTCAACCCACAAACAAAAAGAAAACACAGAGGAAGATTTTCCATCCACAGAAGCCCACCAGTGCAGCAAAATCAGGATCCATAATCAAGCTCAGAGCCATATATCTGTCCAGTCCAGTAGGTTTACATGGTCAGCACCAGGACCCTGTGTGGTTGACCACTCCTCAGCAGGGTAGAAAAAAAAGAAAAGTAGCCATAGTTGTCCAGATCAGTAGGCCACACTAATCTGGCAGCCCTCCCCTTCCGTTCACTTCCACAAGAGAGTATCTCTTTTGAAAGTTACTAACGGTCCGCACCACGAGAAGGCGGGGTTCCATGGGCTAAAATGGCCATGGTCACATGGACCCCGAAGGCTCAGAGAGGGTTGGGGGAGGGGACCCACTGGAACAAGCTGTTGGGAGACAGATGGTAGCCTCCCGTCAAGGCCATCCAGCGTGTTCTTTAACGTGCACAGGGTATGGCTCTCCCGCACATGGGGCCACGGCTTAACGTCCCATCCGACGGACGGTGGCCTTTCACAAGCCCATCGGTGTCCCCTACTGACCGTGGGCAGGGCGAGGAATTTTGCGGAGATAAATCTCAACGCTGACCCAGCTGGGACTCGAACCTGGGAACTACAGATTACGAGCCTGGCGCGCTACCGACTGAGCCACCCCCGCCCCTGATTGACTTGATTACTTGGAGTTAAAGTCTACTTCGTGATTGCTTAAGGAATGAAATGCAATAGGTAGCAGTCATACTTAATTATAGGTGTAAATATTCTAAATTACATTTGCTCCTAATTTGTCCCAATAAAGTTTGATCGAGTATTAAGTTATATTCAAATCGCAAAGTGCTCACTAGATGGCAGCAGGTATTCCACGATGATGTTTCGTTTGGTCGTGTGAATGCTAGCTGAAATATTAGTCTTTTGGAGTTTATTTTGCACTGTGCTTTAAATTCAGAAATATTTCATAAATTTTTATAGAATCGCGAAGAATTCTGCACAGGCTCGGATCCAGAAAAAAAAATTAGAGGGTAGAGTGTTAAATAAAAGGAGTCAAATAATTGGATTGAATCGGAACGGACTAAAACGTTGTTCCGGTATTGTTTTTCCTAAAATTATTCTTGCCAAATATTTCAATATATGATGCTTTTCTCCATTATAACGTCTTTGAAAATTATTACTGAAAAATGCGAATAACACTACACCTAAGATTAATTTGTTATGGTTATTCAAATTTTCCAGGGGAATGGGATTGTTGGATGGGCATGTGTCCAGAAATCAACCGCCCTGCCCACGATCAGTAGGGGACACCGATGGGCTTGGAAAGGCCGCCGTCCGTCGGATGGGACGTTAAGCCGTGGCCCCGTGTGTGGGAGAGCCATACCCTGTGCACGTTAAAGAACACGCTGGATGGCCTTGACGAGAGGCTACCATCTGTCTCCCAACAGCCGTTCCAGTGGGTCCCCTCCCCCAACCTTCTCTGAGCCTTCGGGGTCCATGTGACCTGGCCATTTAGCCCATGGTGTGCAAAAGAGTGCCGCTCAGAGGAAAAACAACCCAACCCAGAAATCAAACCCAGATTATGCGTTTATAATCTCAAATGTCCACTTCGTGAAATCATGAAATCTGTGACCTGATATTTAAGGTTAAATTGTTTATGATAGGAACCCCGATGGTTGAATCGTATCATGCATAATCTTACTCTTGAACAGTCAATCGGGTGGAAGACAATCCGCCTTGGGGTTGTTGGGTTGTTTTACCTCTGAGCGGCACTTTTTTGCACACCATGGGCTAAATGGCCAGGTCACATGGACCCCGAAGGCTCAGAGAAGGTTTGGGGAGGGGACCCACTGGAACAGCTGTTGGGAGACAGATGGTAGCCTCCCGTCAAGGCCATCCAGCGTGTTCTTTAACGTGCAGAGGGTATGGCTCTCCCGCACACGGGGCCACTGCTTAACGTCCCATCCGATGGACGGCGGTCTTTTCAAGCCCATCGGTGTCCCCTACTGACCGTGGGCAGGGCGGGGAATTTTTGCGGAGACCGTCTTGGGGTATTGGGTTATTTTACCACTGAGCGGCACTTTTTGAACATAATGTTAAATGGTCAGGTCACAAGTACATCAAGAGCTCAGAGAAGTTTGGGGGAAGTGACCCACTAGACAGCTGATAGAAGACAGATGGAAGCTAAGGCCATCCAGCGTTCCTTTAACGTGTACAGGCCTTTCCAACAGCATCGATGTCCTATTTATAATCGAAGGGAGGGTTGGGGTTTAGAGGAGATAAGTCTCAATGCTGGCACAGTTGGAACTCAAACCTGGGAATTGAAGTTACAAGCCTGGCGCGCTTCTGACTAAACGACCATTGGCCTCCACCCGCAGCAGAAACTGATTCCTTCGAGAATTTGCTTTCGATGTTTCAAAGCATTAGGTGAAGGAAATGGGCAGAACTTAAGTCTGAGGCCAGATGCAGCAGATGTACCTCAGGACAGATCTGCTTGAAGAACTAAATTGCACGGTGTGTGGACGACTCTGCAGGTCAAGATTGGGCGAATTTCTCGTCTGATGACAAGTTCTGGACTATATATATCTGAATCTAAGCCAGCTATTTTCAGATTTCCAAACTGTTTTAGGTTTCAGTTAGCCCTGGGGCGGGGGTGGCTCAGTCGGTAGCGCACCAGGCTCTTAATCTGTACTTCCCAGGTTCGAGTCCAAGCTGGGTCAGCGTTGAGATTTATCTCCGCAAAATTCCCCGCCCTGGCCACGGTCAGTAGGGGACACCGATGGGCTTGGAAAACCGCCGTCGTCGGATGGGACGTTAAGCCGTGGTCCCGTGTGCGGGAGAGCCATACCCTGTGCACGTTAAAGAACACACTGGATGGCCTTGACGGGAGGCTACCATCTGTCTCCCAACAGCAGTTCCAGTGGGTCGTCTCCCCCAACCTTCTCTGAGCCTTCGGGGTCCATGTGACCTGGCCATTTAGCCCATAGTGTGCAAAAAAGTGCCGCTCAGAGGTAAAACAACCCAACCCAATCCAGTTAGCCCTTTCAAATAGAACTTTCTTTATCACATTAGTGATCAACAAATGAAAAGATGATGAAATGCATACTTATTTAATTCTATTTGTACTGCTAAACCAGTCTTTGCAGGCTTTCGCAACTGCATATACTAATCAGTATTATTATAGAGGGAGCTACCTTAATGTTGAATGACATAATTAACAAACATTCAATAGAAGTTTCAAAAACTCACGTTCAGTCTCATCATCATCATCCTCCAGCAGCTCTGGGTTATGGAGGTCCAACCACACCTTGCAATATAGTTCTCCAAGCATATCTGTCCTGAGCTACATCCACTGCAATCCAATTCTACCAAGGTCCTGTTTGGCATTGTCTGCCCACTGCATCCTAGGTCATCCCCTCTTTCTGAGACCTTTAGGCACACTATTCATAACCTTATTCGCCAATCTTTAATTATCCACAAGGGCAACATGGCCAAACCATCAGAGTCTCTCTCTCTGCACAATATGCTGCTTAAAGGAGGTTGCCGACTCCTTTGCCTAACCTCATCATTACTCACAAAGTTGAACAACCTAATGGCCAAGAAACAGCGAAAACATCTAGTTTCCTGTTATCTTATTTAAAAAGCGTCCATGCTTCACTAACATAACTAACCGCAGAAAGAAACAAACTATTATGCAGTCCAATTTTAGTCTTTAGGTGCATTCGCCTATTTCTCCACACACTCCATAGATTCTTAAAAGTTTCGGCATGATCCCTATTCGTTTGTTAATCTTATGCCACACATCACCAGTATCTGTTACAAAAGCTCCCAATATAATTAAATTGTGACACCTGCTCAATGGCGCAACCATTCAGATTAACCGAATCACAGCCTGCTTGACCAATTTTCATCACTTTATCTTTCTCTCTGTTTATAACGAAACCTACTCTAATTCCAGTATCATCAACAGCTCGAATGAAAGAGTTCATCTCATCAACCTCATTTGCCAAAAGAGCTAAATCATCAGCATTACCTAAATCAGAAATTTTCAGACCTCCAGACCACTTAAGGCCAAAATCCTTCCCTTAGAGTGAATTTCGCATAACATAATCAATAACCAAACTGAAGAGAAAAGGAGACAAATTTGCACCACTTCTGGTCGAACACCAGAAGGAATGCCAGACAAATTGCTACAAGCCGTACCAACTCTCACACACGACTGGGTGTTATTATAGAGTTCTTTCATGGAGAGCTTCAACTTGTCTGGTATGCCATACGATCTCACAATCAACCACAAATTATGACGATCAACAGAGCCAGAAGCCTTTTTGAAATCTACAAAGCCAGTAACCATAGGTTTTGAAACTTTAAACTGTTCTCAGGAATCTGTCTAAGCTAAACTATTTGATCCATGCTTCCCTACCACTTCTGAACCCACATTATCCGCCAGGGCTTGATCTAGGGAGGGGGGGAGGGGGATGAGAAAGGGCCATAATAGAAGCAAAAAACTTATTAAACTTATGTATTTCATGCATTTTTCAAGAATTTTTTTAGTAACCTCTAAAACAGAGGGGAAATGTTATACTACAATGGATTTGGGTTGGGTTGTTTTACCTCTGAGCGGCACTTTTTTGCACACCATGGGCTAAATGGCCAGGTCACATGGACCCCGAAGGCTCAGAGAAGATTGGGGGAGGGGACCCACTGGAACAGCTGTTGGGAGACAGATGGCAGCCTCCCGTCAAGGCCATCCAGCGTGTTCTTTAACGTGCACAGGGTATGTCTCTCCCGCACACGGGACCACGGCTTAACGTCCCATCCGACGGGCGGCAGCCTTTCCAAGCCCATCGGTGTCCCCTACTGACCGTGGGCAGGGCTGGGAATTTTGCGGAGATAAATCTCAACGCTGACCCAGCTGGGACTCGAACCTGGGAACTACAGATTACGAGTCTGGCGCGCTACCGACTGAGCCTCCCCCGCCCTACTACAATGGATATCTGGTCTCTTGAACCTTTACTTTTTCCCTTCTAGATTGAGTTTCTTGATCTCCCCCCTCGCCATCGTTTTCTAGATCAGGGCCTGATGCTTACTATTCATCACGAAGCTGACCATTAACCAAATTAATTCTATGAAGCACAATAATGCAAATTACTTTAACTGGAACAGAAAGTGGACCGATCCTCCTGTAATTATCACAAGAATTGCGATCACATATTTTGACAATGCGAATAATAATAGTTCTAGTGAAATCCTTAGGAACAACACCTTTATCATAAAAAGTATTCAAATATTTTAGTAAGCCATGTGGCAACTGAAGCATTCCCAGGTCTGAGTAGCTCAGTAATAACATTTGCTTTACCATGATAATTTGGGTAGTTTTAATTCTGATAGCCAAAGTAACTTCAGATTGGGATATTAGGCGAATATTTATACAACATATTATTATTTATATTTACATTACAAACAATGGGAATAAAACTAACTAAATTGTTGAGAACATCTCTGAAATGCTCAACCCAACTTGTCATGACAGAATTTTTACTTTCAGTAACCTCCCCATGCTTATCTTTCAATCTATATATGCCAACCTGATTTTTCCAACACAAAATGTTTATTATCTAGTGCAACCCTTTGCTGTTATACCGTCTAGCTGCTTCCTCTCATTTGTCAGCAAGACTATCAAGCCAGAGTTATATATCAGCTTTCACCTTATCCTTTACACACTTTTCAAGCTCTATGTAATGCTGCCTGTTTGGACTAGTAGATTGTGGATTCAGTTTATTCCTGAAATTCCTTCTTTCAGAAATAAGCTCCATAGCCTTATCACACAAATGGCCCTGTTTGGACTAGTAGATTGTGGATTCAGTTTATTCCTGAAATTCCTTCTTTCAGAAATAAGCTCCACAGCCTTATCACTCAAATGGCTTTGTTTCCTCTGCCCCTTGTTTCCCAGAACAGTACGGATGGTTTAAAAAACAGTCTGCTTAAAATGGTCTCATTCTTTTTCATTTTCAGTTGCAAGCAAACCACGATTGTTATAATGACTGAGTAATCTATCATGGTAAGTTTGGTTATCTTGGGGTTTTTCAGAGCTTCGGTGTTAAAGACAATTCCTTTAACCTTAGCACAGCACTTTTAGGTTTAGTTTTAAGACTCTTTCAACAAGACTACCTATCTTTCTCGTTCTTATAGGAATCATCAGTCGGGGGTGCAGATAACATTCAAGTCTTTAATCTTTGTTTTTAATTTAGCCGTAAGAAATTTTCCATTAATGCATTATATTTTTATTATTTTATTATTTTTATTTTTTATTTATTTATTTTTTCTTGGAGGGGCACATATTATACTAATATTAACAGATTAAATGTAGCTCAGAATAGAATTATAAAATGAATATTGAAGAAAAGAAAATACGAAAATGTTAAAAACTTGTATAAAGATGCTGATATTTTAACAGTTAGAAAATTATATTCTCGTTCAATTTTAAGACATTTGTTTAAAAATTCGTCAGACCAAAATATAAAATTTGCAAATTATAACACAAGATACAGTAACTCTGTTAATCTCGTTGAATTCTTACCTAAGAAAAATGTGGCTAAAAACATTATATTTACCTTGCGCCAAAATTATTTAATTTTTCCAGTTATTTAATATTAAGCTTTACTTCAAATCTTCGTAAATGGCTAATTCATATTGATAATATTCAGGGTTTTTTTTGCAATAAATTTCACATTTTTTAATCATTCATCAAACTCTATTTTTTCCATTTGCTCAAATTATTTTTGTTCTTCAATTACTTTATAAGTGCTTAAAAAGTTTAGACTATTGTTGCCAATAATGATGAATTAGATATTAAGTTTTAATAAATTCCACAGGCGAGTTATATACTCGTGTGGATTTCTGTAAATTTCAATTGTAATATTTATGCCCATTGGGGTAGGCAATATAATCGGATGTATTTATGTGTTAAGAAATAAATGTATTATATTATTATTTTAGAATATCTGCACTGGTGTTTATGCTGTGAAGCAGATCTTGCGGACGATATAGTTTTCCTTCAATGAAATAAGAAATTTAAGATTATTTTTCTATCCATGGGGTGGGTTGTTTTACCTCTGAGCGGCACTTTTGTGCACACAATGGGCTAAATAGCCAGGTCACATGGACCCCGAAGGCTCAGAGAAGGTTGGGGGAGGTTGGGGGATGGTATGGCTCTCCCGCACACGGGCCCATGGCTTAACGTCCCATCCGACGGACGGCGGCTTCATCGGTGTCTCCTATTGATTGTGGGCAGGGAGGGGAATTTTTGCGGAGATAAATCTCAACGCTGACCCAGCTGGGACTCGAACCTGGGAACTACAGATTACGAGCCTGGCGCGCTACCGACTGAGCCACCCCCGCCCCTTTCAACATGGTAAACCGCCTTTTGTGTTAAAAGAAGCGAACAAATTTTTTCTACATGAACTGTTTAGAATATATATGTACAAAAATAATCCATTTTAAATGCTATTTGAAAACATTTTAGGTTCAGCAGCCTCCGAAAAAAATTCAAGATACTCGTCTATCTAGTTAGGTTAGTGCCACAGTTGTGGTTGTGCATCGAAGGAATCACAACAAGCGTAATATAAATATAATTTTTTCCAAAATTTAAGGACCAACTGTGATGATCTCATGCCAATCCTGTTGGACTGCGCCAAACGTTGATCTCGCTCCGATCCTGTTGGATTGCGCCAAACGTTGTGATCTCGCTCCGATCCTGTTGGACTGCGCCAAACGTTGTGATCTCGCTCCGATCCTGTTGGACTGCGCCAAACGTTGTGTTCTCGCTCCGATTCTGTTGGACTGCGCCAAACGTTGTGATCTCGCTCCGATCCCGTTGGACTGCGCCAAATGTTGTGATCTCGCTCCGATCCTGTTGGACTGCGCCAAATGTTGTGATCTCGCTCCGATCCTGTTGGACTGCGCCAAACGTTGTGATTTCGTTCCGATCCTGTTGGACTGCGCCAAATGTTGTGATCTCGCTCCGATCCTGTTGGACTGCGCCAAACGTTGTGATCTCGCTCCGATCCTGTTGGACTGTGCCAAATGTTGTGATCTCGCTCCGATCCTGTTTGACTGCGCCAGAATGTGATGGACTCTCCGGAAGGATGCGTTGGGCTGGGCCAAATGTCATGACCGCCGGAGGACGATGAATTTGTCTCTTAATTACCTTCACCCTTGCTTCGGTGAAATGACAGGTTCGCGGTTGTTACACCCGTACTGACGTATGCCTCAGACTTGCTGCGTCAAGTGATGTATAAAAATATGTCCAACTATTCACGCCCGAGAACTGAATAGGGACGACAGAGTTTATTCACACTGTGATGTTAACTCTTCGTTTGTCGGTCCCTCGGTTCGATCGCTATACGCGACGGGTGAAAGAGTCTTTCGGATAGAATCAAGCGGTTTATTCACAATTGCAGAGACTCGATACTGAGGCTCCTCCCCAATAAATTAGTCCAACTTCAGGCTTTACTTAAAAATAACAAAGATTTATTTAACCTTCCAACGTACTTGCTGGACGAGGACATATGCTCAATTACATGGATTACAACAACACCAGCTTACTATGCCTGTTCAGCTGTATTTACAGAGCCAATGCCGCTATTACCAGTCGGCATTTTTCCAGCTTTACAATTTTGCGTCCGTCTCCTTCCGAAACTCGACCGGCTCTCTCGTTCT
The DNA here is from genome assembly GCA_038380435.1 of Ryuthela nishihirai. Lineage (NCBI taxonomy): Eukaryota > Metazoa > Arthropoda > Arachnida > Araneae > Heptathelidae > Ryuthela > Ryuthela nishihirai. The sequence goes on along the minus strand of JAWZYU010000001.1, from coordinate 87,634,242 downwards.
CATCGTTGCCAAACCCTTTCTTTTCTTTCTTCCGCTGCCTGACCACCTGGGCCGTCCGCTAGCAGTTGGGCGACATCCGTCCCTCGGGGCACTGCCCCTTCAATTAACTTTCCAGATGCCAGGACAGAGGCCTCCCCGTAGCATATGACTATTTTGGCGAAATCCAAAATAAATATACACAGCCTGAACAAAAAAAAATCAAAAAAGGCCTCTAGCCTGACACCTCCCTGCCAGAAGTCAGTAGTTAGTCCTGTTAACTGCTGACTAAAAAGTCAAGTTGAATGCTGAAAAACAGAGTTCATTTTCGCATTAATCTTAGAGTTCAATGCCACAAGATACAGAGTTCTAAGTTGCTTCATGAATTCTATAAATTCTCTGCGAATTGGCACATCTTTTACACATCTATGTACACTACACTTAAATATAAAATAACCCCTAGGTATATACTGGTGCACTGAGTCTAGATATTCTTTTTGCTTCAAACAATAAAAAAAAACCTGTTGACTAAAGTAGTTGTCCGAGAGTACACAGTTTATAAATTAATTATCTCACTAAAAACTGTCTTTGACGAAGGTATGCCGTACTGGCGGTGTTCATCGTTCACAGGTGACATCCCATGTGAAAGGCTATGCACACCTTTCATAACTACCTAGATATCACCTTCCCGTACGTACCCTCAGACTCTACAGGCTGAAAGTCGTCGACATTGGCGTCGGCCTGACCCATTGTTACCTCCAATTGCCATGTTCGCTCCCTCCCCTGCATAATTTTGATCATCGTAGACATCGAGTCTGACAGATTGCTGCACATGTTTGGGCTGGGAGATAGGATGGCGCTGATTGGACGGTCTCCATGGAGCATACATTTCCTTGTTACTAACTGGAATTTCTCTACCTCTTTCATAGTAGCTTCCTCGATTGGCCCACGGCTCGTGGATTTTCCTCCTGAGGTTACCAGTTACAGGCCTTCTCTCCTTCTTTCTAATTAACTTACCATATGCTTCCACACTCAGAAGTACCTCCTTCCGCAGCTTTGCTACTACTGCGCATAGCACTTTAATTTCTCCGCCACTCACAGTGCTATTGTCTGTACCATCAATCAAACTTAAAGGCAGCTCTTTTACCTCTGCCCTTATGGCATCACCAAACGGTCCATGCAACAACAGATGGTCTTTTACCGGGTGTTTTTCTTCGTTTAGCATCCCCTTTCTGATTACTGTCAGTTCTGCCCCCGAATCCACGACTGCTCTAGCTGTCTGGTCGCCACATCTGACTCGAACCTCTTCATAATCTACTGGGATACGTATCTCTCCCTGTCCCATTACTCGACTGCTTGGACTTGGCTTTGTATGTGTCGTAACCCTTCCTATTGTTGCCTCACAAACATCTTTAGAATTCTGATCCAAGGTGCTAACTTGGTACACCTGAGTTCGGTTCTCATGGTCCCCAGTTCTCAGTGGGCAATCTTTCATCAAATGTTCGTCAGATCTACATTTATGGCACCTCCTTACCTTTGGGACATTTCTATATTCGGCTAAATTAACTGCCGGTTGATACCTTCTGCTCGAATAATTTCTCTCTGAGTCTATCCTCTGCTGGGGGGAAACAACACGTTCTGCATAATGTCTATGCCTTACCTCTTTAAAAGTTAGGACCTCTTCCGTTCCGTTTACACTGGCTAGATGGATTTCTGCCCACGTGGCTATTTCGTCTGCTTTTGCCCATGACTCTGCCTCTTTCTGTACTACGTAAGCATGGGTGTCTTGAGGAAGGCCATCACGTAATTTATCCGACACTATCAGGTCCATAAGCTCCTCAAAATTTGTCACCTTCCTACTGCGGACGTAGTAATCCCAGCTATTTCTGAGCCTCGAGGCTAATTGATTGTATGACTCATTCGGTTCTTTCATGATAGTTTCAAACTTTCTCTTGTACGCAGAGGGAGTGAGCTTAAACTCTTTCAATACGGCCTCTTTAACTTTCTTATAATAAACAAAATCCTCTGCACTTAATTTTCTAAAAACGTGATTTGCATAATTACCATCCAAAAAAGAAATGATGACTTTGCCTCGAAATTCCTCTGGCACTTCATATATCTTAAATCCCCTTTCCGCTGTCTCAAAGAGATTTATCACTTCTTCTGGGTTTTTAGGGCTTCCAGCTAACATATTTCCCAATAATTTTATATAATTAGCCAGCCGCGCATCTGCTGGGTTACTAGAAACTGCCACCGTTCGCACATCACCCCTCTCCTCGTTTGCATTCCTCATTTGCAGTTCCAGCATTCTATACTCATGCTCTCTCTCCTTTTCTCTTTCTCTTTCTGCCGCCTCTCTCTCCTTTTCTCTTTCTCTTTCTGCCGCCTCTCTCTCCTTTTCCCTTTCTGCTGCCTCTCTCTCCTTTTCCCTTTCTGCTGCCTCTCTCTCCTTTTCCCTTTCTGCTGCCTCTCTCTCTTCCCTTCTCAGTTGCATCTCTAACCTCATCCTCTCTAATTCAAAATCATATCCAATCCTTTCTTTAGCTCTCTGCTTTCTGGTCCCGCTCTGCAGCATATCCGCATCGTTGTCATCGTCATAATCCCTCAACCCTCTCATGTCTATCGCAGCATCAGACTCTCTGTCTATTGTCACCTCCTCGCCTCCCAGATCATTCCCTGAATAACCACCCTGCGCGCTATCCCTCTCTGTGAAGCCTCGTCTTAACTCATCCCTTTCCCTATCACGACCGCTCCTAAGCTCCATTTTAGCTCGTACAGGCCTCTGCCGTATCTAACTACTCGCCCCTAGAGTAAGAGGATACTTACCTCCGATGTGATGACAGGAACGAACCGCCTCGTCAATCTGCTACCTGAAGCACACAGTCGGAACACTCTTGGCAGTATCAGCCTTGCGTCGGTCAGCTCCCAGTGGATGTTGAACTTTTCCGTCACCTTCACAGCTTTTTCCACAGTTCGAACGTGATGCACGATTCTTCAGGTACCTTCACAGCTATTCTATCGCCTGAAGCACACCGCAGGACACTCTTGGCAGTATCAGCCTTGTTCTGGTCAGCTCACAATGGATGTCGGAACTCTTCCGTCACCTTCGCCGCTACTTTCACCTCTGTTGCGTACTGTCGAACTGCGCCACTTTGTGATGTTAACTCTTCGTTTGTCGGTCCCTCGGTTCGATCGCTATACGCGACGGGTGAAAGAGTCTTTCGGATAGAATCAAGCGGTTTATTCACAATTGCAGAGACTCGATACTGAGGCTCCTCCCCAATAAATTAGTCCAACTTCAGGCTTTACTTAAAAATAACAAAGATTTATTTAACCTTCCAACGTACTTGCTGGACGAGGACATATGCTCAATTACATGGATTACAACAACACCAGCTTACTATGCCTGTCCAGCTGTATTTACAGAGCCAATGCCGCTATTACCAGTCGGCATTTTTCCAGCTTTACAATTTTGCGTCCGTCTCCTTCCGAAACTCGACCGGCTCTCTCGTTCTCATCGTTGCCAAACCCTTTCTTTTCTTTCTTCCGCTGCCTGACCACCTGGGCCGTCCGCTAGCAGTTGGGCGACATCCGTCCCTCGGGGCACTGCCCCTTCAATTAACTTTCCAGATGCCAGGACAGAGGCCTCCCCGTAGCATATGACTATTTTGGCGAAATCCAAAATAAATATACACAGCCTGAACAAAAAAAAATCAAAAAAGGCCTCTAGCCTGACACACACTATATACAATTATGTGCTGGGGATGCTCTCAACTCCGTAGGCTTTTGCTGCTTTGCTTCTGCAAACAATTACACAATGAGGTGGAGAACCGCACACTTTGCAGATTCTCGCTTTACCAACCTCAAACTCGGCGAAAGGATAATTAACCTTTGCCTGCAATGTGGTTCACACAGAATCCACAGAACTGTATCAGATTCACCAAGAATCTCGATTCTCACTTAGAATCGAACCCTCTCGTTAAAGGTTTCCTTTGAGTAAGGGCAGCGTCCTTTTGACGCGTTTTCAAACGTCCTTCCTGCTTGACATCTACGCTCAAAACTTGTTTTTTTTAACGCTCGGCTTTTCTGCCGCGCCGACTTTGCACCTCAGGCTAGTTGTAAAACGTCCATGAAAGGCTTCTCGGCCACGTCAACCCATGCAGGCAGCCAGCTCAGACACAAGAACAACGTATATGAGTCACATCCTCACAATAGCACTTCCAAGAACACATTTAATACATAAAAATATTTACAATAATAAAAATACAATAAAATGCAACAATAAATAAAAATAAATAAATTAGAAGGACTTGACAACAACTTTAGGTTATCTAAGTGCCAAAGAGTTTATAATTTCAAAAATGGTTGTTTTTTTTTAGAAATATGTGATAGCAGATTACGTTTTTAATCAAATATATTAATATCTCAATTTTCAATAATATTCGTTCAGTATTTAATGAGTTATGGAAGTTTGAATATTTAACAATAACAATGCCAATCACAAAAAATTGACTTCAGAAGTTAATTAACACTTAGGAATAAGTAGTGCATCAAAGTTTTTAATAAAATAAGTGTGTTTTTTTAGAATTTAATGTAAAGAATTCTTTCACTATTCTTCAGTTTTGTATAAGTTTCTTAAGACTGGCATTGCTGTTGTTAAATATTCAAACTTCCATAACTCATTAAAAACCGAACGAATATTTTTGAAAATCGAGATATTAATATATTTGAATAAAATTATCTGCTATAAATATTTCTAAAAAAAAACTTATTTTAGAAGTTATAGAGCTTTGACGTTTAACTGCCCATTGACATAACATAGGGTTGTTCCTTAATTTATGGAAACCAGTGTATATTTAATTTCTAATCACCAAGAGGGGCAAAATATTCTATGACTTTTTGCAATTCTGTTTGGAAAATGGTAAGCGAGTTGGTGCCTTTTATCTATCTGAAATATTTTAAGAGAAAGTGGATAGCATTTCTTTCAAGCGATTTATCTCTTCTAGAAATGGCGAGTTGAGAGATAACAGTAAGAAAAACAACTCTTTTAGATACAAAAAGTTAAAAAACACAGCTACGGTTAAAGCTGCCCTCGTGGGTCTGAATCGATAGCGAGAACAGGCCGAGTATATTATTGCAGTAATCATCGTGCGCCAGCTGCAACCAACCACTACACCAAATAAATGGGATCGGAGATGTCTACAGCTCATCCCAGAGAACGAAATACAGCTGCTTGTCATTCTACACCATCACTCTAGTTTATAGCAGAGAGGGCACCATTGGTTCATTCTGTAGCTCAGGTATACGCGATACTTTGCAGAGGGGCCCTTCCGTTGCTGCATCAGTGGATGAGGATAAGGAAAGATGATTCCAATGGTGGTATCTGTCTGCACACAAGGCGGAATTATGTGGAGGGAGGGCTGGCCGACCAATCACGGCCAAGTGGCAGAGAGATTTTAGTGTCATTTTACTCAGTGTGTGGCGGCTTCTTCCGCCGGAAAATGGAGGTCCTTTGCTCTCGAAAAGAGAAACGGAAATTCCGGCCTAGAAACGGATGCATTGGATGCGAAGATGCCGTAACTATCGGTGCTCTCTTCGCGCCAAAATTAGGCGTTGGGTTCCGTCTGATTTTCGCACAACGGGCACACATTCCGGTCGTCGTTAAGCATCGTTGAAGGAAAGATGTATATATGTGCGTGTGTGCGCTAATGTGATTTTCTGCAATGCTATGGATTTGAAGGCAGTTTTCTTAGTAGACCGCACTGTTGTATTCCGGAAATTCGATACCATCGAAAACAGTTGGCAAGAGTTGTTTATTGAAATTTGTATGTAAACTAAATACATCTAACGATGCTGCCATGTGCTACTAAGATCACGGAAAAGGCATTCTATACGAGGTCTCACTTGTGTGACTGACTCAAAAATTAAGTTCGTCTTAGGTTATGGCATGGGTGTTTTTCTAGCTCAGTCTTTGGGGAAGGGGTATTCTACAGTTCCCAGGTTTGAGTTTCACCTGTACCACATCTCCCCTAAACACTCATCACTGCTCTCAGTGAAAATAATGGGGCGGGGGTAGCTCAGTCGGTAGCGCTCCAGGCTCGTAATCTGTAGTTCCCAGGTTCGAGTCCCAGCTGGGTCAGCGTTGAGATTTATCTTCGCAAAAATTCCCCGCCCTGCCCACGGTCAGTAGGGGACACCGATGGGCTTGGAAAGGCCGCCGTCCGTCGGATGGGACGTTGAGCCGTGGCCCCGTGTACGGGAGAGCCATACCCTGTGCACGTTAAAGAACACGCTGGATGGCCTTGACGGGAGGCTACCATCTGTCTCCCAACAGCTGTTCCAGTGGGTCCCCTCCCCCAACCTTCTCTGAGCCTTTGGGGTCCATGTGACCTGGCCATTTAGCCCATGGTGTGCAAAAAAGTGCCGCTCAGATGGTAAAACAACCCAACCCAACCCAGTGAAAATAGTGACACGATGGGTTTGAAAAGGATTCCGTGACGCTGTGTATAGGAGATTCATATCCTGTCCATATTAAAAAACTCGCTGGATGGCGTTGATGGGAGGCTACCATCTGTCTCTGCCCAGTGGGTCCCTTCCCCCGACCTGCTCTAAGCCCTTTGGGTCCTTGTGACCTGCCCAATTTACTCATTGCGAGCAAAAAAATTCCTCTCAGAGGTAAAACAATCCAACTCATTCTTCTTTCTTCTAAGGAGACGACCAACTTATGTTCGAGTTTTGAGGCACTGTTTTATTTATTATACAGGGTGAATCTGAAAAAGTGGGCAAAACTTTACGGGGTGGTAGAACGCAGCTATACGAGCAATATTCGTCATAGAATGTATGGTCGGAACGCAAGCGGTGAGAAGTTAAAAGGTAGTTTTCCACTGTCACATTTAAAGAATGAACACAAGAAGGAGAGGAGATACTTCAGAAAACATTTTTTTAACAGGAATGTAATTGAGGTACATGCTCAAAGAAATTGCTCAAAAGAGCTGCCGCCAGCTGTAATGCAGGCTTCACACCTGCGGGATAGGGACCGACGCACTGTATCCCGCAGGCTTCACACCTGCGGGATAGGGACCGACGCACATTTACGAAGACACCAGGCGACCCTTTTATACCATTTCCAACGCCACCTAGCGGCTCGCTGTTTGCGTTCCGCCCATACATTCTATGACGAATATTGCTCGTATAGCTGCGTTCTACCACCCCGTAAAGTTTTGCCCACTTTTTCAGATTCACCCTGTATAGTAACTGATCACTGCCCTGGTCTCACTTTAATCTATATATTCTTATCTTCAATGCACTAAAGATTAGTTTTGTGCAATCCCACCCCGCAACCTCTTACTACACAGATTCAACACGAAGAATTGCACGGCGTTGCTTACGGCACCTTGCGTTCTCATAGCCCGTGCCTACGTATCGATGTGGGGCGGGGGTGGCTCAGTCGGTAGCGCGCCAGGCTCGTAATCTGCAGTTCCCAGGTTCGAGTCCCAGCTGGTTCAGCGTTGAGATTTATCTCCGCAAAACTCTCTGCCCTGCCCACGGTCAGTAGGGGACACCGATGGGCCTAGAAAGACCGCCGTCCGTCGGATGGGACGTTAAGCCGTGGACTTGTGTATGGGAGAGCCATACCCTGTGCACGTTAAAGAACACGCTGGATGGCCTTGACGGGAGGCTACCATCTGTCTCCCAACAGCTGTTCCAGTGGGTCCCCTCCCCCAACCTTCTCTGAGCCTTCGGGGTCCTCGTGACCTGGCCATTTAGCCCATTGTGTGCACAAAAGTGCCGCTCAGAGGTAAAACAATCCAACGTATCGATGTAAACTATCGAGATTTTTTATTTCCGTTTCGACAGATTTTGGTATCATGTGATACTCGACCGAATGTTCTTGAATTTCATTCTCAGGTTCCCCCTCTTTGACCCCGTGTTGGTCTAAAAAATAGGTTCTTACCTGCAGTGGGACGTCTTAAAATAACGATATCTTTGGGAATTTGGCAGATCTGGCAACGAAGGCAAAAATAAACTTTGTTATGACTCTTACGTTCACAGTATCATATTTACTCTCATATCAAGGCTGTCTCACGAAGTTTCTTTGAGGTTGTCCAAACCCACATGAGATTATATCTTGCCGGATGGACTACGACCACGAAGTCCTAAATAGATACAAGAGGCCTAAGATGATGGCTTTCTCTAAAGAAAGTTTCCCATTTTAGGTCTCTTGTACATCCTTTACTTTTTGTATCTTGCTTTATATGGCCTTAGGGACCCACCTTTAGGTGGTTTACTATTTTATCTGCTTTTAAACTGATGCCATTTAGGCATATCTTGAGATGGAGAAGGTCAAGGGTAACATTTTTACCTTTTGATCTACGATACGTTCACTATTAGGAAGCAATAAATGGCAACAACTGATTTGGTAACAACTTCGGTTGCCTGTAGGAATAGCATGGTAAAACATTTTGCATGTGCAAGCCTCCATTTTGGAATTTCGATTTGAAATTAGTCACTACATCTTGGACGACAACCAAAACCATTCTGTGAAAATTTGAAGTTCCTACAACGATTTCCCGATGATTTAGGGTTGCCAAAGACATTTTCTTTTATTATTATAGAGAAATTTTCGGTTTTTGTTTCAATATCAAGCTCGCTATTTCATGTTCCGAGATTCGAGCCCCAACTGTGACTGAGTTGAAGTTTTCCTCGCAGCCCTCAATCTGCCCTAAGGGGAAATCGACCGGCTTGAAAACAGATGTCGTTCGTCGGATAAGACGTTAAGCCATGGTCTATATGCAGAAGAGCCGCACCCCTGGGCGACAGCAGGGGTGATGGTGGCAAGAGGGGGCAGATCCTCCCCCTAAAAAAAATGTCCGAAAATTAATTTATCTTCAATACTATTATGTGCACCAAAAATAAAAAAAAAGTTTTTCCTTAACAAAATATATTTTTTTTTACATTTTCTTTTGTTTTCGGATGCATATTATTTGTTTTTATTTATCAAAATGAAAAAGCATTTTTATGTATATTTTCAATAATAAGTTTCCCTTTTTTTTTCGTTTGGCTTTCGATCATCCGTATTTGCATTAGTTTATGGTGTGTGTATATTTGCTGTATTCGCAACTCTACTCGTTAATGAACTGTTCGATCTAATTTCTTTCCATCTTGATATATTGATTTGATTTTTTTCGCCTCCATGATAATTTTTTGCCCCTCTTTGAAGCAATTTTCGCCCCTTCTTGCAAAAATTTATACCGACACCCATGGCCATACCCTATGTACTTAAAATACACTTGATCTCTTTGATGAGACGCTTTCACAAGTCGTCTGACAACTTTCCAGTGAATCTCTTATCCAGTTATTAACCATTGGAATTCTTGTACCCTATCTTTAGCTCATTTTACCGACAAAAAATACCATTAAGATGTAAAACAAGGGATCCAGTAACTTGTTTCGATGGTGAGCGTTCTATACATTGAACTGTCACCTTGTACTGAGCCCTTTACATAAAGAGATCCTTTATCTAACGATACATTTCTAAGTCGATTTAATTTTGTCTTCTGACCGTCTGTAAAGATTAAACTTTTATGTTTTGAGACGCAAATGAAAAATTCCGTTTCCTTGAATATTGACCAACGAATAATAATGAATATCCCATTAATTTTAATCTCCAGAGTTGTTAAAGTCAGAGAATGAATTGCAAAATGAACCATTTATGATGGAAATTTTGTTTGTAGTGTTGTGGTCAAGACACTTGGATTTAAAATTTGTTAGATAGATAAGGGGTAGAATAGTAGAAGAATAACAGATCTCCTCTGTCACGTGACTATCTTCATCGCTCTTATCTGCGAGTACTTTTCGTATCTTTGGCAATTCTCTATCAGAGACTTTTCCCCTCTAGAAAAGGTCAGTCGGTAGCGCGCCAGGCTTGTAATCTGTAGTTCCCAGGTTCGAGTCCCAGCTGAGTCAGCGTTGAGATTTATCTCCGCAAAACTCCCCGCCCCGCCCACGGTCAGTAGGGGACACCGATGGGCTTGGAAAGGCTGCCGTCCGTCGGATGGGACGTTAAGCCGTGGCCCCGTGTGCGGGAGAGCCATACCCTGTGCGCATTAAAGAACACGCTGGATGGCCTTGACGGGAAGCTACCATCTGTCTCCCAACAGCTGTTCCAGTGGGTCCCCTCCCCCAACCTTTTCTGAGCTTTCGGGGTCCATGTGACCTGGCCATTTAGCCCATGGTGTGCAAAAAAGTGTCGCTCAGAGGTAAAACAATCCAATCCCTCTAGAAAAGGAGGCTCACAAGGCTGTGTCTTGAGTGTTACGCTTTTTTAATATTTTTTCGAATTTCACACGCACTAAACACAAGGGTGTGTCTTGAATGAAGGCAGTAATTTGTTATCTTACCCTCAAGGGGTGTTAAAACGCAACTTTTTGTTTTAAGAGATATGTGTAAAATTCCTTTGGATTGGGTTTCTTTACCGTTGAACGGCACTTTCTTTGCACACAATGGGCTAAATGGTCAGGTCACAAGGACTCTGAGGACTAAGAAAAGGTTGGGGGAAGGGACCCACCGGACAGCTGCTAGGAGACAGATGGCAGCCTCCTGTCAAGGTCATTCGGCGTTTAAAAAAAACGCCGGATGGCAGACAGGATATGGCTCTCCTACATATTAGCCAGCAGTCGTATGGGACATTAAGCCACAAATTAATGCCGGATACATTAACATCCTCCCATGTAGGATTTTTTTTCTGTCAAGGTAAACTCTGTCACACGTCAACTTTCTTCGATTGCATGCAATGCCTTTTACGTTTACAATTTAAGCTTTTTTTCTTCTTCCTGCATAAGTGTCATTAAATGATTAAATGACAATCGCAAACTGTTCTGTGTTTGAGCGACCGCAAATCAGTTCTAGTTGTCTTCAGAGAAGTCCGCTTTTCCTACAACATTATCATCACCTGGATCCTGAACTGCGATTCCAGAGGTTCCAAACTTTTTGTTGTTGTGGACAGCAAATTTGTTGGTCTCGTCTTCGACTGGCAATTGATATTTTTTTCCATACATATATCATCTGATGTCCAAGTGCATGCAGGCATCAAAATCCTCTCTCTTCGGGAGTGAAGTGGTATTCTTTGCGCTTCTTATACCGTTTTTGCTGTTACTATGTAACCTATATCGTGCACTCTCGTTCACCGTATCAGTCTTTCCTTTGACTATATTGTGGGCTAGGTCAATACCTCCTAGAGCTGAAAGGCAACCACCTTTGGAATACGTAATCTGTAGTTCCCAGGTTCGAGTCCCAGCTGGGTCAGCGTTGAGATTTATCTCCGCAAAATTCCTCGCCCTGCCCACGGTCAGTAGGGGACACCGATGGGCTTGGAAAGGCCGCCATCCGTCGGATGGGACGTTAAGCCGTGCCCCGTGTGCGGGAAGCCATACCCTGTGCACGTTAAAGAACACGCTGGATGGCCTTGACGGGAGGCTACCATCTGTCTCCCAACAGCTGTTCCAGTGGGTCCCCTCCCCCAACCTTCTCTGAGCCTTCGGGGTCAATGTGACCTGGCCATTTAGCCCATGGTATGCAAAAAAGTGCCGCTCAGAGGTAAAACAACCCAAAATTCGGAATACGTCACAACAATGGCGGTCCTAGTGGGCCAGTGGACAGTGTCATAAAGCAACTAGCGCAAGCGTCCCGTGAGCCTTTGGTCTCGTTTGCTCTCGCTGGTCACGATGTTTTGCTGTGGCGGCATTTTTGAATTTAATTTTGTAGTAGATATTTATTGCACGTTTTTGAGTTTAATACAATGTGAATTGTTATTAGAATGTTTACCGTTCTCAGGTGTAATCAATAAAGTGATTTGTAGGTAGTTTATAGAAATTTTTGTGTGAGCCACTTTTGTTAGGCCTAACCACCACGACTCGACTCGGATATACTATGTGCTTGGTTGCAACAGCAATTCACTCTTTTGTGCAAAGTGATTTTTGTGAAAATAATTTCGATCAGAATTTCATCGTCGCATTCAAGAACTCCCAGGGTAAATGGAATTTTGAAAATTTAATAATAAGTGATTTGGTTTTACAGTTAAAATCTCAGTGATATCTGAATTATAAAATTATTTGGTTTTTAGTTGACATTCTCCGATATTATAGTGGTAAAATGATTTGGTTTATAGCTAATATTTCACTGATATTTTAGTGCTAGAATTATATATCAATTGTAATTCGCTAATATTTTAGTGGTAAAATGAATTGGTTTATAGTTGACCTTTCGCTGATATTTAAGTGTTAAAGTGATTTAGTTTAAAATTGACATTCGCTGCGATTTTAGTGCTAAATTGATTTGGTTTATAGCTGATATTTAAAGTGGTAAAATGGTTCGGTTTGTAGTTTATATTGCGCTAATATTTTAGTGATAAAATGATTTAGTTTATAGTTCACATTTCGCTGATGTTTAAGCGATAAAATGATTTGGTTTTGCAGTTCATATTTCGCTATCTTAGTGATAAAATGATTTTGTTTACAGTTAGCATTTTGCTGATCTTTAAGTAGTAAAAATGATTCGGTTCTATAGTTCATATTTCGCTTATAAAATGGTGAAATGACATAAATTTGACATTTGCTGATATTTTAGTGCTAAATTGATTTAGATTAGAGTTGACATACCACTATTTCAGTGGTAAAGTAATTAGACTTTATAGTCATTGCATTTGAACTGATATGTCATTGCATTTTGAATGTAATGTTGTTGTTTAACGTTACGTGGCTTTGCGAGGTCCTTCTTCAGGCTTTCTCAGAATGAAAATTTTGATTGAATGTGAGCGTTATGTTTTTATTTTATGTTTGGGGTTCGTGAATATGTTTATGTTTTGGATATCAAAATTATAGTTGATGTCTGGTAATGAGGAAAGAGGTTGTCACCCAGCGAATGTTGGTATTGTGTAATTTTATGATTTTCTATGGCTGTATATGGATTTATGGAAGCGTTCGGAGTCAAATTGCAGTTTTAATGTTTTATTTCTTAATGTTATTGTTATTTTTTAAAATAATTTTTAAATAGTTTTTTATTAATGATTTTTTTATGTTTTCGTTTCTTTTTTTTATTTAAATTAAAAATTTTTTTAATTGTGTATTATTTTTGAAGTTTTTTTATTATTTTTTTTATTAATTTTTTTATTTAAAAAATTTAATAAGTTTTTTTTATTTTTTTTATTATTATTTTTTAATATTTAATAATTTATCTGTATTTTTCCCTGAGTAGTTTTCATTTGTTCTTGGGTTATGGATATGGTTAGGTTGTGGAGTATAGAACCAGAAGGTTTTGTGGGTGTTTGGGGCAGTGGATCCCGAGTTGATGGGTTCGAGCCACTAAGATAATTTATGTTTTTTCTTTTTTAGTCCTTTATATTATCATTGAAGAATGGTCTATGGGTTCTGGAAATGGTTTTTTTTTTATTATAAAATGTGCCATAGAAAAATCTTTTATGTTTTTTTTGCGAGTTTGGATGGGGTGCAGAATATGGGTCCCTTCGGGAACGTGTATGTGGGAGTTAAGTTGAGAATTGATGTATTATCTCTACGGAGAACACGATGAGGAGTTGGGGGGAAGGAAAGTGAAGAATAGGCTAAATTCTGTTCCAAAGGGAGGTGGAGAGAAGGAATTTGAAGAGAGATTCATAAATTTGGATTTTGTTGAGAGGAGGGGAGGGATCCAGAATTACGTTGGTTTGGATATCCAAGACGTTTAGACCAGAGAGTAATTTGAAGAAAGTTTGTCTCTGTAAGGAAGTATTTTGAATGTAAAATGATTTCGTTCAAGCTGGCATTTCATTAATACCTAGAGTGAGAAAGTATATGCCATTAAATGTGATTGAAATATTATGACTAGCTGCTGTATTTTTTTTAGCTTAATTTGATAAATGTTACTAAAAACTTAAATTTATATGAGGGATAAGCAGTCTAATTATGACAAGGCAAAGATGTCAATTACCTAGTCGCCATTATTTATCTGAATCACCATTTTCAGGTACCTTCTATGCTTGTCTATTGACATATCTGATAGTCTATGTGTTAGTGTATACCATTTATCTGAATCACTACTCTGCAGCTTTTGTGTTATGTTTTCTGGATATATCAAAAATTAGTTTGTTCATATGATTTAATTGAATCACTAATTTTGTCCACTCTCTATTATATATATATAAATAATGAACCATTTCTTATTTCTAAGAAAGTACATATATTTCTTCATCTAGTTCAAAGTATATGATAAAAATGTATCACTGAATTTGATAACTTTTACTAACTTTTATTTCTACCTCTGATAGAAAAGTGAATGTGTATTTTAAAGCTATTTGAATACATATACACACAGTCGTATCAGAATAATATGATCACCTACCATACATATACTATGGTAGGTGGTCATATTATTCTGATACGACTGTGTATATGACTTAAATTACCCCTGCTAATTTTCTATCTCCTTTATATTTTTTCCTTCAACTTTAGGAGTTTTAAACATTTCTTCATTTGAATTAGTATACGATTTCATTAAATCACTCAGGCTAATTTTATGTGAATATTTCCTCACTTTAAAAGCTTTATGCATTTCTGCATTAGGTTTATTATATACAGGGTGAATCTGAAAAAGTGGGCAAAACTTTACGGGGTGGTAGAACGCAGCCATACGAGCAATATTCGTCATAGAAAGTATGGGCGGAACGCAAACGACGAGCCGCTAGGTGGCGTTGGAAATGGTATAAAAGGGTCGGTCCTCGCACCCAACGGCGTTTCTACCGTGGACTGCCGAGAGGATGGCTGGTTATACTAACCACTTTTCCTGTGGGGCCATATGAAAAGCCTAAAATATGAGTGCCCCATTGAAACCGATATGGATCTAGTCGCCAGGATCGCCGTTGTTGCCGGCGATATTCGGGAAATGCCTGGTGTCTTCGCAAATGTGCGTCGGTCCCTATCCCGCAGGTGTGAAGCCTGCATTACAGCTGGCGGCAGCTCTTTTGAGCAATTTCTTTGAGCATGTACCTCAATTACATTCCTGTTAATAAAATGTTTTCTGAAGTATCGCCTCTCCTTCTTGTGTTCATTCTTTAAATGTGACAGTGGAAAACTACCTTTTAACTTCTCGCCGTTTGCATTCCGACCATACATTCTATGACGAATATTGCTCGTATAGCTGCGTTCTACCACCCCGTAAAGTTTTGCCCACTTTTTCAGATTCACCCTGTATATTAATTAAATCACTTCAATTTTGTGCAATATTTAATATTTTTCCACTTCTCTTTCAGAGATTTATGTATTTCTTCAGTTTGTTTACTATGTAATGAATTAATTCATTTACTCCTAGTTTTGCGAAATTCTCAATATTTTTTTCCCCCTCACCCTCTAGGAGATTTATGCATTTCTTCAATTGGTTTAGCATATATCATGTCATGATTTACTTCTAAATATTTTGCAATTTTTAATATTCCCCCCTCACCTTTAGAAGCTTTATGAATTTCTTCAATGAGATTTAGCATATATGTTATAAATGAATCACTCATTTTGCTAATTTTTTGCATTTCTTTTCCAGGTATAATTGCTAATTGCGTTAATTGTAAAAGTTGATAATTTTCACACTATCGTAATTTTGATTTGTTTGACATCGTGAAAGATACATTCCGTGTGTTTCAGTGGGGGCTTTTATCTGTACCTTCTCACAAAACATGATGTTGACACGTTGTTCCATTGATGTGTTTATATCGGTACAATAATACACGATACACAAAGCATTTTCATACGAATAAACAACTCAGTTCTAAACAGTTACGGTTAAAGGGACTGCTAAGGTCTATGGGTCTCTAGCGACCTCTCGAGGAATGATACTCGTACTGCATATATTTATTTCAGTCTCACTGCCACACTGTGGCTTTATTGTTAGTAACAAATGTGTTGGAGTTCTTCCCTTCCTTCTCTGATTAATGTGGTTAATTCTTCTTACTCATTCGCAAATTCAGGGGGCGGGGGTGGCTCAGTCGGTAGCGCGTCAGGCTCGTAATCTGTAGTTCCCAGGTTCGAGTCCCAGCTGGGTCAGCGTTGCGATTTATCTCCGCAAAATCCTCCGCCCTGTCCACGGTCAGTAGGGGACACCGATGGGCTTGGAAAGACCGTCGTCCGTCGGATATGACGTTAAGCCGTGGGCCTGTGTGCGGGAGAGCCATACCCTGTGCACGTTAAAGAACACGCTGGATGGCCTTGACAGGAGGCTACCATCTGTCTCCCAACAGCTGTTCCAGTGGGTCCCCTCCCCCAACCTTCTCTGAATCTTCCCAACCTTCTCTTCGGGGTCCATGTGACCTGGCCATGTAGCCCATGGTGTGCAAAAAAGTGCCGCTCAGAGGTAAAACAACCCAACCCAACATTCACAAAATCAGAAAATTACTTATGTCAGCATGAAGGATATACGAATGGTTAGGATATTCTGAATCTGTAAGAATAAGTGAATATAAAGGTATACTGCTCAGACATTTTGAACAGCATTTATTCACTGAAGTAGAAAAATAATCCTTTAAAGTAAATACTGTAGTCTTTAAATCGCATTGTTTGCTCGTTTCCACTGATGAGTTCTGCAATGCCACACACTCTCGTTCCACATAAGAGAATTGTAGTGGCTCAGTCGGTAGTGGGCCAAGCTCGTAATATGCAGTTCCCAGGTTTGATTCCCACATGGGCCAGCGTAAAGATTTATCCCCAGAAATCCCTCCCCTCGGTGAGTAGGAGACACCAATGGACTTGGCTCCGTTCTTCGGATGCGACGTTAAACCGTGGTCCCATATTCGGGAGGCCCTACCCTGTGTTCATTAAAGAACACCATGAATGGGATTGAAGTGAGAATACCATATATCTCCTAACAGGTGTCCAGTTTCTCCAATCTTTTCTGAGACCTCGGGGATCTTGTGACTAGCCATTTAGCCCGCTGTACGCAAAAAAAAGTACCACTCAGAGGTAAACAACCTAATTTTCTATGTAAATTTATGCTCAAAAGTAGTTGATGAGTTCATCATTATTTACATAATTCCCACTTGCAAATGAAGAATTTTTGAAATCTTTATGTTAAAACTTCCCTTTTGTTTTTCTAAAGAGTACAACTCCATTTCTATTCATTTTATCTCCCCCCAAAAAGAAAGATCCCCTTCTTTTCACACACCCAGCAACAAAAACAACAACAAAACTTACCCCCCCCCCCCCCCCCCCCCGACAAAATCGATCTGGCATTTCGCGTCTTTCCCCTTCCTTTGTTAACAAAAGTTTTTTCCGCGAGATTTTTGTTAGCCCTTCCTTATCAGCTGCAGTCCAGATTTCGCCCATCTCTTCTGCAAAGGAATAAGGTAATGCATTTAAATTACTTTTCATTTTCCCCCTCTCCCCTTTTTTCCAACTTCTTCTTCACGACAGCGTGGTCAGTTTCAAAGCCTTGAGGGCAGCGGCGCCTTCTGAGGTCTCTCTCTGGGTCAGCGAGCGACTCTTCCCCGCGGCCTTTCATCGGCAGCAGCAGCAGCAAAAAAACACTCGCTAGCTTTTGTTAAAAGTGAAAGAATGCGTTGATAATAAGGGAAAACCAAGCCAAGCCACCGTGGGTGGCCATCGCTTCTTATTTGCATTTCAGAATTTCTTTCTCGAGAAGACTCTGCCTTTGATGCATGTGTCATCCTCTTCAGTAGCTTCTGCGTCGTCCGCGTTTCGGATAATCATAAAGATCGAATATTGAGAAATAAAAACTTCACTTCTCAGCGAGAAAGAAAAACTTAAATCTAGAATTGTAGTATATGTTGCTGGAGCACATTGAAGGGTGAGGCCTGGGTTGGGTTGTTCCCTCTGAACCTCTGAGCGGCACTTTTTTTTACACACCATGGGCTAAATGGCCAGGTCACAAGGACCCCGAAGGCTCAAAGAAGGTTGGAGGAGGGGACTCACTGGAACAGCTGTTGGGAGACAGATGGTAGCCTCCCGTCAAGGCCATCCAGCGTGTTCTTTAACGTGCACAGGGTGTGATTCTTCTGCACACGGGGCCACGGCTAAATGTCCCATCCGACGGACGGAGGCCTTTCCAAGCCCATCGGTGTCCCCTACTGGGCGGAGAATTTTGCGGAGATAAATCTCGACACTTGACCCAGCTGGGACTCGAACCTGGGAACTGCAGAATACGATCCTGTCGCGCTACCGACTGAGTCACCCCCGCCTCTTGAAGGATGAGTGTGTGTGTGTGTGTTCGGGTGCTATAAAACTTCCCCCCCACAACTTAAACAACTGAAAGCCCGAAACTGGAAAAAGATAAAATTACTTAAAAGCATGGTTAAAGTATTTGGGGGAAATCGTCGTGTTAACTAAAATTGTGTAAGAAGATACTAAAGCAGTTTCACTTTCAAGAAATACAAAATGCGGTATGATCTTCCCCTTATTTTTAATCTGCAATCACTTGGGTTGGGTTGTTTTACCTCTGAGCGGCACTTTTTTGCACACCATGGGCTAAATGGCCAGGTCACATGGACCCCGAAGGCTCAGAGAAGGTTGGAGGGAGGGGAACCACTGGAACAGCTGTTGAGAGACAGATGGTAGCCTCCCGTCAAGGCCATCCAGCGTGTTCTTTAACATGGGCTCCCGCACACGGGGCCGCGGCTTAACGTCCCATCCGACGGACGGCGGCCTTTCCAAGCCCATCGGTGTCCCCTACTGACCGCGGGCAGGGCGGGGAATTTTGCGGAGATAAATCTCAACGCTGACCCAGCTGGGACTCGAACCTGGGAACTACAGATTACGAGCCTGGCGCGCTACCGACTGAGCCACCCCCGCCCCATCTGCAATCACGGAAGAATAAACATGAAATAAGACACTAATCAGCAAGAGATGATACTGTTGGGAAAATTTGTTTTCTTGAACGACCAGAAGAGAAAGTGTTATATCAACAAAACCTTTTGTGGCTAAAAGAAGGGAACAAAAAATAAAGCTTCTCCCCTCCAACACAAGCGCCTTGATGGCGCTACTTATATGGCAGGCGAAGTATTTTAATGCCATAGAAAAAACTGGACTACGGATCCCAGGTGATGGTGGTTCACTTTCCTTCCTTCACCTGAAAAATACTGGATACGTACTTGATATATTGCACACACTTTCTCATGTTTGGATCGTTAATCATTACGAAAAAAAATCTCATATATAAAATTTCGTCTCAGTCTCTGGGGATTTGTAAAGTTTCAATGTAAAGCGGAAGAATATGAAGAAGGTTCATTTTACTTCAGTTGGGTTGGGTTGTTTTACCTCTGAGCGGCACTTTTTTGCACACAATGGGCTAAATGGCCAGGTCACATGGACCCCGAAGGCTCAGAGAAGGTTGGGGGAGGGGCCCACTGGAACAGCCGTTTGAATGACAGATGGTAGCCTCCCGTCAAGGCCATCCAGCGTGTTCTTTAAAGTGCACAGGGTATGGCTCTCCCGTACACGGGGTCACGGCTTAACGTCCCATCCGACGGACGGCGGCCTTTCAAAGCCCATCGGTGTCCCCTACTGACCGTGGGCAGGGCGGGGAATTTTGCAGAGATAAATCTCAACGCTGACCCAGCTGGGACTCGAACCTGGGAACTACAGATTACGAGCCTGACGCGCTACCGACTGAGCTACCCCCGCCCCCTTTTACTTCAGTAGTGACTTGATTTTCGGATATTGCGTTTTAAAACACTGACGATTCACGCACTGCCTAGACAAAAAGTTAGAAAATATTTTCAGGGCAGGATTTCTCATAACACATGTTAGGCGTTTTCATTTCTTATAATGTGCAAAAAACTAGTAAAAAATCGTTGATACAAGCAACGATTATATTCCTTTCAAAGAGTTGGGTGAGGTTGTTTTTATCTCTGAGCAGCACATTTATGCACAAGTAAGCTAAATGGCCAGGTCACAAGGACCCCGAGGTTCAGAGAAGTTTGTGGGGAGGGGACCCACTGGAACAGCTGTTGGGAGACAGAGTAGTTGGAGACAGGTAGCCTCCCGTCAAGGCCATTCAGCGTGTTCTTTAACGTGCACAGGTACGGCTCTCTCACAGACGGAGTCACGGCTTAACGTCGTATCCGACGGACGATAGCCTTTCTACGCCCATCGGTGTCCCCTACTGATTGAGGGTAGCACAGGGAGTTTTGAGGAGATAAATCTCAACGCTGGCCCAGCTGCGACTCGAACCTGGGAAATGCAGATTATGAGCCTGGCGCACTACCGATTGAGCCACTCCCCCCACTTTCAAAGAACCTCACTCTCTCCTGATATTTGAAAGTGGACTTTTAAAAGAATTTGAATATAAGGATGTGCACCATATTGCTCAATGCGTTGGGATACTTCCATGTTATGTGAATAGAAAATCATATTCCTTAACTGTGAAAAATAATTCGGATAATTGGGATTTATTATACACAAAATGTTTTTATAGATGTTGCGTAATTTATAGATATCAGTCAAAGATCCAAATCTCGAATTCAAACAACGTTTGTTGGGTTGTTTTACCTCTGAGCGGCACTTTTTTGCACACCATGGGCTAAATGGCCAGGTCACATGGACCCCGAAGGCTCAGAGAAGGTTGGGGGAGGGGACCCACTGGAACAGTTGTTGGGAGACATATGGGAGCCTCCCGTCAAGACTATCCAGCGTGTTCTTTAACGTGCACAGGGTATGGCTCTCCCACACACAGAGCCACGGCTTAACGTCCCATCCGACGGACGGCGGCCTTTGCAAGCTCATTGGTGTCCCCTACTGACCGTGGGCAGGGCGGGGAATTTTGCGGAGATAAATCTCAACGCTGACCCAGCTGGGACTCGAACCTGGGAACTACAGATTACGAGCCTGGCGCGCTACCGACGTTTGTTTAAAATGCAAAGAGTTATTGAAGTTGGAATATCAGACAGCACAGACTGCTGTTACCCTTGTCCTAAACACTATTTAAAAAATAATGATTTAAAAATTAATGGATTGCAAAAAAAAAATTCCTCAAACTTCTAAAAATTGAATTTATTTTCGTAAAAGACCGTTATAAATTTTGAGGCAAAACATAATGACTTCACAACATTGTTGCTAAATGTTTCAGCTCCCAAAACTGTACAAATAACAAACTATTGCTTTTACCCAAATCACCAATTTTTTAGCTCTCCAGTACTGGTATATCGAGCTTTGCCCTTTGACTTTGAAAGACCTATCGCATCCACATTCTGACATAATTCTCAGATCTAAAACTCAAAATACCTCCAGACACAAATGTTTAGCCCTCTACCACCGATAGATCTATATTTGACCCTCGACGAAGAACCCATCACATCTAAAATTTCACATTTAATTTATCTACGACACAAAATACTCCCAGGAACCAATTATTAGTTCTCTAGCATTCACAGATCTAAATTTGACCTCGAAGGATCCTTTGGATCCAAAA
Organism: Ryuthela nishihirai; assembly: GCA_038380435.1. Classification (NCBI taxonomy): domain Eukaryota; kingdom Metazoa; phylum Arthropoda; class Arachnida; order Araneae; family Heptathelidae; genus Ryuthela; species Ryuthela nishihirai. Next base: position 87,612,810 of record JAWZYU010000001.1, on the reverse strand, counting down.
TTTAATACTGTTTCCGAGATCTATAATCTGAAACGCCCCCCCAGACACCAATTTTCGCGTTTCTAAAACTCGTAGAGCAAGGTTTGATCGCTACTTGACCCTGAAGGACACGTCGGAGGTCAAATTTATGATTTTTCCCAAGATCTACTATCTGGATTATTCCTAGGTGCAAATTTTCTGATCTCTACCATTTCTGAATTATAGTTAGAATTAGCGTGATTTTCTATTAACCGTCAGCCAATCACTCACAATCGTCTTGTGTATTAGATGAGAAGTTCCTGAATTTCAAAAATATTCAGTCAATAGGTAAATGGTAGTTTTTTTAAAGGTGTACAGTCGCTCATATTATTTTGATACTAGATCGTGTGGGCTCACTCACGGAAATATTGAGTGTGTGCAGTTACCGTTCACAGCAAACTGGAGCGTGTGCAGTAACTGCACACGCTCCAGTTTGCTGTGAACGGTAACTGAAGCGTGTACAGTTGCTGTACACGCTCCAGATATTTTTCCTGAATTCTGTATTCACGTGACACGAAGATTGCCAGATCACTAATTTCTAAAAAAATCGTTGCCAGATATTTTTTCTGGATTCTGTAATCAGCCATAGTGTTCGGATACTTTTTTGAGCGACTGTACACTGGAAGGAGAGCTATGCATCAATCCCCTGTGATGATGCATAGAACCGCTTTCTGATGCATAGACCTAGTGTTATGACCACCCCCGTGTATATTTAGGGCGGTACAAACACTTAGGCCGTGATGCGTTATTTGCTGCCAAATCCAAGGCCAATTTCCGGACCCACAACCAAATTAACAGACATTTGTAATAATGAAAACTGAGATCATTTTACAGTTAACAAAAACACAACATTTATTAACAAAATTTGCTATTAACTATTTCACACATGTAGGTCCACTCATGGGACAATTTCGCAGGCGCCCTCAGCGCAACACTTCTCGATTTACGGGGCTTACCCCAGCGATTACGCAGCACAGTTCATGAGTCCTTCAAAGTTCATTCTCAAAAGGTGAGCCGACGACACCATGTATTAGTTCCGTACAGGCCGCGTGAAGGCGGTAATAATGTAATTGAGTGGGAAAAGTTAAAACCAGAAATAATTGAATTCGACCCACCTCCTCGTTCACTGCAGGCTGATCCCAGGGAACGACATTGCAAGTTGTCTAGCCGCTTTCCGTGGCCACGGGCTCCCTCATCGGCCACTCGCTGTCTCACAGGGCGCTAACGACAATTCTCCTCGTTTCTATCTTTCCAGCGGCAGCAGCACAAGACTTCCTTTCAGAGCGACGAAGAATCACTGAACCTTTTTCCGCTTATTTTTGCGAGACACACTACGCGGTCCCCCTGGCAGAGGTCTCCTACGCTCATGCATGGCTGTACGTGATTGGTCAGAGTAGCCGAGGTGCGAATCTCAGCTCCCCTCCGGCCAACGTTGTTTACCAGGCATGTCACGTAGTCCCTCTGCCATCTGGGGTCTCCGGCTCAATCTGGAAAGTTCAGTGCCTGCGGCCAAGCTCCTCTTCGTTGAACTGGATACAAAAATGGAGACAATATGGAAAGGCACTATCGGAACGAGGATAAGGGCGTCCATGACCCTCCACGCCAAAAGTCGTGTCCACAGGATAAAACAAATGTAGACATGACACTAGCACCGAGTGCCCGATTCCGCCTTCTCGTGGTGCAGGCCGTTAGTACTTTTCAACAGAGATGCTCTCTTGTGAAAGGGAACGAACGAGAGGACTGTCAGATCAATATGGCTAATTGATTTAGTACTATGGTTACTTTTTCATTTTTCTTTCTATCCTGCTGAGGAGAGGTCAACCACGCAGGATCTTGGTGCTGACCATATGGTCACCAACCTGAATGGAACAATGCCTCTGACTTGATTATGAATCCTGAATTTGTTGCACTGGTGGGTTTCTGTTGAATGAAAATCTTCCATTGGGTTTTCTGTTTGTGGGATGACAACGCTCAGTGCACAGGGTTGGGTTGTTTTACCTCTGAGCGGCACTTTTTTGCACACCATGGGCTAAATGGCCAGGTCACATGGACCCCGAAGGCTCAGAGAGGGTTGGGGGAGGGGACCCACTGGAACACCTGTTGGGAGACAGATGGTAGTCTCCCGTCAAGGCCATCCAGCGTGTTCTTTAACGTGCACAGGGTATGGCTCTCCCGCACACGGGGTCACGGCTTAACGTCCCATCCGACGGACGGCGGCCTTTCCAAGCCCATCGGTGTCCCCTACTGACCGTTGGCAGGGCGGGGAATTTTGCGGAGATAAATCTCAACGCTGACTCAGCTGGGACTCGAACCTGGGAACTACAGATTACGAGCCTGACGCGGTACCGACTGAACCACCCCCGCCCCCCAGAGTGCACAGGATAGCTTATATCTTCTGATGGATAATCCTGATCAGAGGCCCTCACAGGTACCCCTTTGCTTATACGGGCATCGCCAGATCTACACTCTGAGAAGTTCTATCAGAGTGGGTGACTGTTAGATATTGTAGCACTGCCTCTCTCAATTCTGGTGAAACGTTTCAGGATCATCTTTACAAAATTCATCAAATAATCACTTTATATCAGTACCCTCAAGTCTTCCGTCAGAAGTTATCACATTCGCAAGGCCACTAGTTCGAATGGAAATATTGCTCAATATTGAAATTCGCCAAATTGGCATGAATCATTCAAGAGCTAGGGGCTCCGCACAGACATATAGCATCTGAAAAATAAAATAGCATTTTCTGCTGTAGGAACCCCTAAAACCTTCTTTTAATCGAATATCTCGAAATATAGTATTTTAAAGCTCACAATTAATTCTCTGGATTTCATTTTGTGAGAAAGAGTAAAACACAAGATAAAAATAATACCTCCTAAAGCAGCTGCTTGCCACAGAGGTCTGATGGGGGCGGGGGTGGCTCAGTCGGTAGCGCGACAGGCTCGTAATCTGTAGTTCCCAGGTTCGAGTTCCAGTTGGGTCAGCGTTGAGATTTATCTCCGCAAAATTCTCCGCCCTGCCCACGGTCAGTAGGGGACACCGATGGGTTTCGAAAGGCCGCCGTCCGTCGGATGGGACGTTAAGCCGTGGCCCCGTGTGCGGGAGAGCCATACCCTGTACACATTAAAGAACACGCTGGATGGCCTTGACGGGAGGCTACCATCTGTCTCCCAACAGCTGTTCCAGTGGGTCCCCTCCCCCAACCTTCTCTGAGCCTTCGGGGTCCATGTGACCTGGCCATTTAGCCCATGGTGTGCAAAAAAGTGCCGCTCAGAGGTAAAACAACCCAACCCAACAGAGGTCTGACAGGAGCCTGTCAGTTTAATACGCCATAGTAGAAAGATCTGTGAGGATGGCGGGTCCTCAGCAGATTTTTGTGCCAACTGCAGGCGGATGTTTCCAGGTGGTCACCCTCCCATGTACTGACCGCGCCCAAAGCTGCTTAACTTCGGTGATCGGACGAGAACCGGTGTTTTCCTTTGAATTCTTCATACTAGTATGTGAAGCACAGGGTAGAAATTTAAGGAAGTTAAGGAGATTAAGATACTAGTTATATTGGTATAAAATAGAAAAATATTTCCATTTTTGTGAAATAAGATCAGAATAAGAAATTGTAAGCACAGATAATTATATTTTAACTTCTTAACAGGTTTTAAACGAAAAAAAAACTAATCAAAAGAATTGGAGGAGGATCCCAAATGGATTTGTTTTCGTTGTTGGGTTGTTTTTATCTCTGAGCGGCACTTTTTTGCACACCATGGGCTAAATGGCCAGGTCACATGGACCCCGAAGGCTCAAAGAAGGTTGGGGGAGGGGACCCACTGGAACAGCTGTTGGGAGACAGATGGTAGCCTCCCGTCAAGGCCATCCAGCGTGTTCTTTAACGTGCACAGGGTATGGCTCTCCCGCATACGGGGTCACGGCTTAACGTCCCATCCGATGGACGGCGACCTTTCCAAGCCCATCGGTGTCCCCTACTGACCGTGGATTTTTGCGGAGATAAATCTCAACGCTGACCCAGCTCGGACTCGAACCTGGGAACTACAGATTACGAGTCTGGCGCGCTACCGACTGAGCCACCCTGCCCCATCCCAAATGGAACTTTGCCCCGGAGTCCCAGATTTTCACGGTTCTAGAGGGAAAGCATGTAATAATTTAAAATAAAAATCGAATTGTTTGAGTAGAAGGAGGGACGAAATGAAAAGGAATGGAATTTGTTCTCTGGAAGTTCAATATGAGGGATCATAGCGTCTTCTTTTTGATTAATATGTATAAAATGATTTTTCGCATTTCGTTGGGCAAGGAGTCTCAAATTTTCCTTTTATTCCGTTGTTAATAGTATTGTTACGACAGAAGGAATCTGGCAACCGAAAGCAAAAAGTTTCAGCCAACGAATAAGAACTTTGGGAGAATTTGGAGAAGAAGAGTGGAGCGTTAACGGTCGTTTTGTATTGTAACGGTCGTTGTGTGTTGTAACGGTCGTGAGTTCGAAAATGGACGGTGAGCTGTTCTGAGACAGTGCGCGTAAGTATCAAGAAGTAACTTGATGTGTTGTGTATACGCGGAAGGATAAAAGTGGGATCTTTTATCGTTAAGTATCAAGAAGTAACTTGATGTGTTGTGTATACACGGAAGTATAAAAGTGGGAACTTTTATGGCTAACTTCGAATGTCTACACGGACTGTCTTTTTGTTCGGCTAGTGTGTGAAAAGTTATTAGCACAGGACGAGAATTGGTTTACGAGTGAAGATCTTCGGGTGACCTGGTAAATCAAGTAAAAGGTAGTATTTAGTAAAATACACAGAGCTGATATTGTGTGCTCTACGCAGGAAGATTGATGACTTGTGCATGTTAATAGTTGATTTGTTAATAAGATACTTCATCCATATTTCCTTTGTAACAATTTACCTTGTATTGAATTTGGTTTTGAAATATAGCTTTTAATACTCACGCTCAGTGGCTATCCATTTTTGTGATCCGCAACATTTGGTGTCAGGAGTGGGATTAATTAATTGAATGCCGTTAACTAGAAGTATGGATGAATTGGTAAAGTTGATATATAGCTTCAAAGCCGATATGACTACGCTGATGACTGATATGAAAGCCGATATGACTACGCTGATGACTGATATGAAAGCCGATATGACTACGCTGATGACTGATTTGAAAGCCGAAATGACCGCACGAAATAATGAGTTGAGGACTGAGATAGTTTCTCAAAAAGATGATTTGAAAGCCCAAATGGCCGCACAAAATAATGAGTTGAGAAATAAAAGAGGTGACCTGGCCGCACAAAATAGTGAGATGAGAGCTGAAGTGGCTTCTCAAGTTGGTAAGATTATTGATCAGTTCAAGGATAATAAAACCGAACTCAATAGACAATGCAATAGTTTAAATGTTGAATTTGTCAGTGAAAAAGATGATCTTGATAGTGTTAAGTTAGATTGTAAACATGGAAAAGAAAAAGAGAAAGGCAACGCATATAAAAATGTGGATCTGCTACTGGAAATCAAGAATCGTAGAGATAGCGCAGATAATGCCTTTGACCACGCAACTACTGGTGATGCATGGCAGAGTGTCTATGTCGCTGGTGACATGTCTAGGAACTGTGAAGAACAATCACACAGATCAGAGAGCTGTGAGACCATACAGTACGCTTTGCACTTCAAAATACCTAGGTATACAAGTCTGGCACGATCTGAAGAGAGATCCACACGAAAGGTATTCTATTCCTCGCCGTCAGCAAAATGTGTCATGGACAATTATCGCAAAGGCAGAGTAACGAGTGGTAATGAGGGGGAACGAAACAGAGTTTACGTTTCGCAGAGTGGTCCGAGTAAAGAAGAGGCGTCCATTCATCATAGATACAAAGTGCCCTTCGTCGTTACCGGGGAAGTCGGAGAGATTTTTCCGAAGCATATAGCCACACTTGAATCGTTTATAGAAAGTGGGGATTTAAGGAAGAGGAATTCCGAAGAATGGCTTAGAAGCATAACAGGTGATGCTAGTAAAAGAGCTTCAGGCAGAGACAGTACTTCAAAGACTAACTTTCTGGATGAAACTAAGCCTCAGAGTTACGATCAGAGAGAAGTGAATCCCTCAGATAATTTCAACGTAGCCACGCTGAATTTCTTTTCTGAACAGTCAATGTGCAGATTTGGACATTATAACCATTTAGATTATAAGGATATAGAAAAGTTTTATCACGATTACAATGAGAGCTCCAAGAAAGTGAATTCCGAAGAAACAGCAACTATGACCTCCTCGGGTCATGTGTTTTGCTGGAGACCCGAGTGGCGCCATCGGATGGTAGATGAAAACAGCACAGGAGGTGTCGGCAACAAAGTGAGTCTTGTCTTGGCTCCTGCACTTGCTGCTTTAGGTCTCAAGGTCCCTATGATCTCCGGTCGTGCTCTCCAATTGACGGGAGATACTCTGTACAAATTGGAATCCATCCCTGGCTTCACAGTCGACTGCACTAAAGATAAAATCGAGCAGATGATGGAAGACGTCGGATGCTGCATCGTAGGACAGACAGAGGAGCTGGTGCCAACAGATAAGGAGATTTACCGCTGCAAGGATCTGATGGCTATCATAGATAGCGTTCCTCTAATGATATGCTCAATTGTGTCCAAAAAGCTGGCTGAAGGAGTGTGTGCTTTAGTTTATGATGTTGAATTCGGAAAAGGAGCTATTGATCTCATCAGTACAGAAGATGTTGCTGTTGATTTAGTTAAGAAAGTGGTTGCAGCATCACAAGCTCGTGGAATGAAGAGTTTGAGTTGTTCAGCTGTTATCAGCAACATGGATTCACCTCTTGAAAACTCTGTTGACAACTCTCTGGAAGTGATGGAAGCTGTTCAGTGTTTCCTTGGTAACGGATCCTTAGAACTGCAAGAGCTCGTCGAAGAGTTAGGAGAACTTCTGCGTTTTGTGAACATTGTGGATAATAGGGTAGATGAAGCATCACGTGTCCGTAAGGTTCTGCATAACGGCAATGCTTTGAACAAGTTTCGTAACATGTTAATAGAACAAGGAGTATCTGAAGATGTTGCAAGCTGGCTATGTGAAGATAAAACAGAAAAAATATTGCTAGCAGCCCGACACATCACTGATTTCACTTATACAGGAGAAACAGGTAAGGTTGTCGGATTAGAAGCTGCAGTTCTAGCAAGAGTATGGGAGGAGGAGATGGACCGAAGCGCTAAAAAGAATTATGGAGCTGATATAATTGTGAAGCACCTTGGGGATCAAATTGAATCATGTGAAATATGGCTGAAGGTTCATCACGACAGTTCTGAATTAAGTGAAAGTCAACTGACAAAAGGGTCAGACTGGAGGATGAAACTCCTCCCTAGATTTTATGTCACTAATGACTTTCATTCCTTGTTACTGTTGATAGAAGTAAAAATCCAAAGAAGAAAACTTTCGACAAAGAAGAAAACTTTTTACAGGTTTTGCACGAAAACTCTTAGTCGATTCTTCTCCCTGCAGAGACATAAACGTGTTCACAAGGGCTATAGGCCTTACACGTATTATGTTTGTGGACGAGGCTTCAGTCAGAAAAGAAATCTACGTCATAATGAGATTCGCTTTCATTTTGACACAGACGTGGTATATCGCATTCGTCGATGTCCAGCTACAGAGTGCAAGGTGGTTCACGTGGATCGTTTGGCCATGTTTCATCGAAGAACTGAAGAAGCTTTGGAATCCAGAATTGTTCGGGACGAACAAGACCTAGGAAGGGGGCAGTGTTACGACAGAAGGAATCTGGCAACCGAAAGCAAAAAGTTTCAGCCAACGAATAAGAACGTTGGGAGAATTTGGAGAAGAAGAGTGGAGCGTTAACGGTCGTTTTGTATTGTAACGGTCGTTGTGTTGTAACGGTCGAAGAGTTCGAAAATGGACGGTGAGCTGTTCTGAGACAGTGCGCGTAAGTATCAAGAAGTAACTTGATGTGTTGTGTATACGCGGAAGGATAAAAGTGGGATCTTTTATCGTTAAGTATCAAGAAGTAACTTGATGTGTTGTGTATACACGGAAGTATAAAAGTGGGAACTTTTATGGCTAACTTCGAATGTCTACACGGACTGTCTTTTTGTTCGGCTAGTGTGTGAAAAGTTATTAGCACAGGACGAGAATTGGTTTACGAGTGAAGATCTTCGGGTGACCTGGTAAATCAAGTAAAAGGTAGTATTTAGTAAAATACACAGAGCTGATATTGTGTGCTCTACGCAGGAAGATTGATGACTTGTGCATGTTAATAGTTGATTTGTTATAAGATACTTCATCCATATTTCCTTTGTAACAATTTACCTTGTATTGAATTTGGTTTTGAAATATAGCTTTTAATACTCACGCTCAGTGGCTATCCATTTTTGTGATCCGCAACAGTATTGTTTAGCTCTAATAGAAAAAATATAAAAAAGAAAAGAATAAAGCTGAGACAGGAACATCATAAAATCTTTATTGAAAGTTATTTCTGCAAATAATCTTTATTCAGACATTGGCGAATAAACAAGCATTGATAATCTTTAGGGGCGGGGGTGGCTCAGTCGGTAGCACGCCAGGCTCGTAATCTGTAGTTCCCAGGTTCGAGTCCCAGCTGGGTCAGCGTTGAGATTTATCTCCGCAAAATTCCCCGCCCTACCCACGGTCAGTAGGGGACACCGATGGGCTTGAAAAGGCCGCTGTCCGTCGGATGGGACGTTAAGCCGTGGCCCCGTGTGCGGGAGAGCCATACCCTGTGCACGTTAAAGAACACGCTGGATGGCCTTGACGGGAGGCTACCATCTGTCTCCCAACAGCTGTTCCAGTGGGTCCCCTCCCCTAACCTTCTCTGAGCCTTCGGGGTCCTTGTGGCCTGGCCATTTAGCCCATGGCGTGCAAAAAAAGTGCCGCTCAGAGGTAAAACAATCCAATGATAATCTTTATAAACGTTACTAGCCATCTTGAATATTTTGCAAGACGGTAACAAATTCAAATGATAAACTTCTCAAATTTCTGTGAGTTTCAGAAACGTTTAGAGTACTTTCTGCACGGTTACCTGGGTTCAAAATAAATTAACTAAAATGACAAAACACTTATATATCAAATGAGAAACACAAACGAATTTGACAGAACACTAAGAAAAAGAAAAGTTGCATTTTGGCGATATTTATCAGCCTGAAAAAGATAGACCATTTTCAATCTTCTGCGTAGTTGACGTCCTGTGACTCCTCACCCCTTAGCGCTACGGCCCCAACCCGCTTTCAGCATCTCGAGCGAAAGGAAATGCCCGTATGAGCGAATTTAAAAATTTATAGACAAATATTTTTCTTGACGAAACGGAATACATTTGAAGTCGTCATCCGTCTCTATAAATAAAGAAAGAAAAAGAAAAAATTCCAGCAAAAACCTGCAGTGGCAAGCATTCTTTTCGTTCTCTGCAGCCTGTCTTCTCAGCGAGAAATATATTTGCAGTAAAAAAGTACTTATATGTGTTTTTGTCTTACGTAGCATTCGTCCCGTCGTCGTCAGTTTTAATCCGAAAGGCTCGAGCGTTTGTGTTTACTTACGGAAACAAAAGCACACGTGCCTCAGTCTCATATATTCAAGGCAACGGATGCCACCGCTGCCTGGCTACTGTAACAGACCATTCCGAACCCTAATGCTCAATGAAAAACGACTACGAACCCACATGGCACCCTACTCAGCTATGCCATTCATCAAGCTTTCTTCTTCTTCTGTTGCACGAGGGGGTCTTTTCTCTTGCTGATGCCGCACTCTTCGGGAAGGTTCCTTTTTTTCCCCTCCTTCTTTTCACTCTGTCTTCTTTCCCTCTCCACCCCCCCCCCCCATCTCTTTCTGTTTCGTTTTCTTTCCATTGCTTTCGCCAAGAGAACCAGAAAAGCTCTTTGGCGACGTTCCTTGTTGACGATTTCATAAACATACTGACGCACACATTCTTTAACTTATATTTCCTTTTTCTCACTCCACGACCTCAGGCATATTGATGAATCAACCGAATGCTAAATCGGAAGTCGAACGTTGGCCAAAGTGCACTGGAAAGACACAAAGGCAGACTTCGTTTTTTTTCGTTGGCCGGCTGATGAATCGAAGGTCTCTAATTCCATTGGACCTTTCTGCAATTCGAGACTGTTTATTTCGAAGAAAACATCCTCAAATGTCTGTATGGATAATTATTTATTTATACTATTTTTTAAACTAACCAGAAGAATAACATATCATCTTTGGTAATATAGTAAACTCGTTTTCTAAAAGGAATAAAAAATTTTATTTTACGCATATAACACCTTTTAACAGTAAAAAATAATAGATAATTGGGAAAATAGGAGTCGTAATATTTTATTAGTACTTATAAAAATAAATAAATATTCCCTCAAGCAGCCAGAAAGATCTGACAAGGCATGCCAGTTTGTACAGTCGCTCAAAAAAGTATCCGAACGCAATGGTTAATTACAGAATTCAGAAAAAATATCTGGCAGCGATTTTTTTAGAAATTAGTGATCTGGCAACCTTCGTGTCACGTGACACGAAGGTTGCCACTCACGAGTGGCTTATTGCATGCCACTCGTGAGTTTCTCTCAAAAGAAAGGGACCGCGCCTGTAAGGAAAGCTATCGAAAAGTATGTTAAGTGAATGTAGATTTTTCTTGAAACATATGCTAAATAAATGTTGATTTTTTATATGTAATTGCTCTTGGTTTAAATATATGCATATGTGTATCGCCGTCCCATGGCCGAGTGGTTAGCACGCTTGGCTACTGATATAAGGGACCTGGGTTCGAGCCCCGGGTAAGGCATGGATGTATGTGTCGTTTTTCTGCTGAGGTCCTGCCATCCTCTCAGACCTTCTACTGTGGCATATAAACTGACAGGCTCCTGTCAGACCTCTGTGGCAAGCAGCTGCTTGAGGGGGTATTTATTATTTTATATGTGTATCATTCTAACGTTTTGTTCTGGGAACTAGCCTCAGGCAGGCTGCAGGGAAGGTTGGGTTGTTTTACCTCTGAGCGGCACTTTTTTGCACACAATGGGTTAAATGGCCAGGTCACAAGGACCCAGAAGGCTCAGAGAAGGTTGGGGGAGGGGACACCCTGTGCACGTTAAAGAACACACTGGATGGCCTTGACGGGAGGCCATCATCTGTCTCCCAACAGCTATTCCAGTGGCTATTCCAGTGGTTATTCCAGGGGAACCGCTGGAACAGCTGTTGGGAGACAGATGGAGACCTCCCGTCAAGACCATTCAACGTGTTCTTTAAAGTGCACAGTTATAGCTCTTCCGTACACGGGGCCCACTGCTTAACGTTCCATCCGACGGACGGCGGCCTTTCCAAGCCCATTGGTGCCCCTATTGACCGTGGACAGGGCGGGGAATTTTGTGGAGATAAATCTCAACACTGACCCAGCTGGGACTCGAACCTGGGAACTGCAGATTATGAGCCTGGCGCGCTACCGACTGAGCCACCCTCGTCCCCTGCAGGGAAGGAAGTCGGCCACAAATGTTGTACCGCCTCCAAACTACACAAGGGTTGTTGCAACACCGAAACAGTCGATACATTCCTAACCACTATGCTAGTTAAGATTAAACTGTGAATATATAATTAAGGGTTTAAATAGAATTAAACTACCAGGATATGATAATAAACAGACTAAACATGTTAAAAGTAATGTTGAAATTTTGGCAGACATAATAAAAAAAGAATTAAAGCATATTAAGAGGAGTAATTCTAATTGACTTAAAAACTGCAATTTTAAGACTATCCCTAATTAGTTGTGATCTTGTCCGTAATATACAAAATTCTTGAAAAATATATGTCAAATATTCTATATAAAATTAAAAAAAATGTACATAATCAATGAAAACGAATATAGGTTTCTAAAAAGCAAAAGTACAGTACAGTAATTAACAAATTAAAATACAGTACAACGCGCTTGATGAAACGGTGGTCACGTGGATTAGCGAGGAGTTTCCTGCAGACTTCGATACCGACGGTTTGCTTTTACATTAGCGAATTCATGTGCAATACTTCGGCAACCGTTTGCTACCTTACCGATTTGTTGTAGATGCCGTATTATAGTTGCTTGTGAGTAACCAAGTTCGGACGAGAGCCTGCGAATGTTTGTCGATGGATCTGAGACGTTATGATCTACCAATATTGACTGCCTTGAAAGCATCTTACTTTAGAGGCTCGTGTTATCCGACCTTTGAAGTTCTTGAACCAAACTTGAGAAGCACGAATGGGGAATACCCCCTCACTTTCCACTTCACATATTTCTCTGACCGCTTCGGTAACTTTTAATCCTTTTTTTACAGTAATGACGTAAAACTGCACGAATTTCAATACTTAACTCACTCATTGTACAACGTTTCTAACGATGGAAACCAAGACGCCGATATTTATAATAGTCATGGACTGACGAAGTGGACTTTATACTTTCCCTTAGTACTACGTTCACACTCCCTCAAGTATCTATTTGCCACAGAAGTCTGACAGGAGCCTGTCAGTTTATACGCCATAGAGAAGGACTGACGAAGTGGACTTTATACTTTCCCTTAGTACTACGTTCACACACCCTCAAGTATCTATTTGCCACAGAAGTCTGACAGGAGCCTGTCAGTTTATACGCCATAGAGAAGGACTGACGAAGTGGACTTTATACTTTCCCTTAGTACTACGTTCACACTCTCTCAAGTATCTATTTGCCACAAAAGTCTGACAGGAGCCTGTCAGTTTATACGCCATAGAGAAGGACTGACGAAATGGCCTTTATACTTTTCCTTAGTACTACGTTCACACTCCCTCTATCTATTTGCCACAGAAGTCTGACAGGAGCCTGTCAGTTTATACGCCATAGAGAAGGACTGACGAAATGGACTTTATGCTTTCCCTTAGTACTACGTTCACACTCCCTCAAGTATCTATTTGCCACAGAAGTCTGACAGGAGCCTGTCAGTTTATACGCCATAGAGAAGGACTGACGAAGTGGACTTTATACTTTCCCTTAGTACTACGTTCATATCCCCCCCCCCCCCCCCCTCAAGCATCTACTTGCCACAGAAGTCTGACAGGAGCCTATTGGTTTATACGCCATAGAGAAGGACTGACGAAATGGACTTTATACTTTCCCTTAGTACTACGTTCACACTCTCTCAAGTATCTATTTGCCACAGAAGTCTAACAGGAGCCTGTCAGTTTATACGCCATAGAGAAGGACTGACGAAGTGGACTTTATACTTTCCCTTAGTACTACGTTCATACCCCCCTCAAGCATCTACTTGCCACAGAAGTCTGACAGGAGCCTATTGGTTTATACGCCATAGAGAAGGACTGACGAAATGGACTTTATACTTTCCCTTAGTACTACGTTCACACTCTCTCAAGTATCTATTTGCCACAGAAGTCTGACAGGAGCCTATTGGTTTATACGCCATAGAGAAGGACTGACGAAATGGACTTTATACTTTCCCTTAGTACTACGTTCACACTCTCTCAAGTATCTATTTGCCACAGAAGTCTGACAGGAGCCTATTGGTTTATACGCCATAGAGAAGGACTGACGAAGTGGACTTTATACTTTCCCTTAGTACTACGTTCATATCCCCCCCCCCCCTCAAGCATCTACTTGCCACAGAAGTCTGACAGGAGCCTATTGGTTTATACGCCATAGAGAAGGACTGACGAAATGGACTTTATACTTTCCCTTAGTACTACGTTCACACTCTCTCAAGTATCTATTTGCCACAGAAGTGTAACAGGAGGCTGTCAGTTTATACGCCATAGAGAAGGACTGACGAAGTGGACTTTATACTTTCCCTTAGTACTACGTTCATACCCCCCTCAAGCATCTACTTGCCACAGAAGTCTGACAGGAGCCTATTGGTTTATACGCCATAGAGAAGGACTGACGAAATGGACTTTATACTTTCCCTTAGTACTACGTTCACACTCTCTCAAGTATCTATTTGCCACAGAAGTCTGTCAGGAGCCTATTGGTTTATACGCCATAGAGAAGGACTGACGAAATGGACTTTATGCTTTTCCTTAGTACTACGTTCACACTCCCTGAAGTATCTATTTGCCACAGAAGTCTGACAGGAGCCTGTCAGTTTATACGCCATAGAGAAGGACTGACGAAGTGGACTTTATACTTTCCCTTAGTACTACGTTCATACCCCCCTCAAGCATGTACTTGCCACAGAAGTCTGACAGGAGCCTATTGGTTTATACGCCATAGAGGAGGTCTGTGAGAAAGGCGAGACCTCAGCAGAAAGACAATAAAACAAACATCCATGCCTTACCCGGGGCTCGAACCCAGGTTCCTTTGATCAGTAACTAACCACGAATGCAACACGGTGAAGGTTCCCGTACACATCTTTCATGGCGAAAAACGTACAGACTTGAAATATTTCACTTGAAAATTGTACCCTTGAAACATTCCTAGTTTAAAAAAACGAATAATACTAGAAAGTGATTAAAACGAAACTCAGTTTGATTCTTGGGATGTTTCTAGTTGAGGACGACAAGCCTATAATCATCCATCTTAAATGTCAACATCACTCCAACAGTGCAAACTTCAGCAAAAGGAAAGAAAAAAAAAAACATCTTTTCACCCATCCGAACTACTACCCTGTGTTCCTTTTCGATTTAATGGTTGATTTAGTCGGAACAACCACATCGAAGATTTTCCATTCGAGCTCTTCTTTCTGTATTCACCCGCGTGTCAGCTTTTCTGTCTCCCGATTTCAAAAAAGAAATCCCTCGGTGGTTATTGTTACCCATGCTCATGTCGCTCCCATCGACGCAGCAGTTATTGGCAGCGAATTTTTCAGAGCCGGAGGTGGAGGATTCTTCCTTTTTTTTCCTTTCCTTCAGATTCTTCTTTCATCGTTGGAGGCGATTAAGACGCACTGTAATATGCTGATCAAGGGGATGGAAACTAATGGAAGAGTTTGGTGTTGTAATTAAAGACATGTTCTTCAAAGCATAGTTAATGTCTGTGGATTCTGTACGTTGATATTAGAATCATCTCCTCCATCAAATGCATCTTTTTTTCTTCCTTCTTTCGACCTGAAGGAGATGAGAAGAAATATCGAATATAACGATATATCTATTCTGCATTTGTATATTTCTTTCCAGTTTTTGTTTTGCGTTCTTATTTGAGTAAAGGAGAAAGTATTGTGATGGGGGGAAAAACGAGTTTTTGTTACGGTAAGAATTTTTTTTGGGTTCCGTTGTTTTACTTCTGGGCGTCACTTTTTTAACACAATGGGCTAAGTGGTCTGGTCACAAGGACCCCAAAGACTTAAGAAAGGAGAAGGTTGGCGAAACCGATTGACAGGACATAATAACAGCTCAGAAAACGTAAAAAAAAATCGCTTTAATCACTTTTAATTCACTATTATACGCCAGACATTAACTATGGCGAATAAACCTCTATGGCTTATAAATCTAGTGATTCTTCTTTTTTATTTGGATTGAACAAGAAAGAAGAAGAAGATTGGGAAGGAAACCCATTGGGTAGCTGTTAGGAGACAGATGGAAGCCTTCTTCAAAATATATGGCTCTCCTGAATGTGGGATTAATTAATGACCCAGGCAATGGACGGTGGCCTTTCCAAGCCCATTGGTGTACCCTTTCTGACAGAGAGCAAGTGGGTATTGAGCGAAGATAAATCTCAACGTTGACCCAGGTGGGGATCGAACATCATGGGAACTGCAAATTAACGAGCCTGGGGGGCTACCCACTGAGTCGACGGCAGCTCCTTCCATTAAGAGCGTCTTTTTTAGATTGGGTTGTTTTAACTTTGAGCATTGTTTTTTTTTCTGCATACAATGGGATAAATCGTCAGGGCACAATGACTCCGAGGTCTTGGAGAAAGTAGGAGACAGATGGTAGCCTTTCTTCCAGGCCTCCAGCGTGCTATTTAACGTGCACAAGGTCTCTTGCACACGGGCAACGGTTTAACATCCCATACAAGAGATAAGAGCCTATCCAAAGACGTCCCCTTCACACGAGGGTAGAACTATAGTGAGCGGAGATTTCTCAACGCTGTCAAAGTTGGGATTTGAACCTAGAAACTGCAAATTGCGAATCTGGCCTGCTAACGACCAGTATATTATGTTAAATAAAGTGTTTACATATACTGGTACCCAGCATTATAATTATGATTCAATTACTATATTTCTGATATGAATTACCAAGTGAAAATTATAACCATTGTTTCTCCAATTGAATTTGTATATCTGGAACAGTTTTTTTTACTGAGATGGGAAATATGTATGTGAGAACCTCTTTAAGACTACAATAATACTGCAGAATATAAAAGCATATAAAAAAATTAAATTATATTTCAATATTTCATAGAATGCGAAACATTTTCTTAACACTTATATGTATAATATTAATAAAAAGAAAATTAACTTACTTATCAAGCAGATACTTACCTCTAGACCCGGATCTAGGGAGAAAAAATAAAGGGGACTTGGAGCACAAATGAGTGGATCGAACCGGAAAAAGGAAGGAAAGTGGGGAAGCGGAGGGCAAAACACTAGAATTCCCTTGCAATATAACATTTCCCCTTCGTTTTAGAAGTTTTTATTAATTTAGTTAAAAAATGCACGGAATACACCTAAATTTAATAATCTTTGTTTCCAGCACTCTTACTACCATTCTGAAAAAGAAGTGTAGGGTAGTGGGTGGAAGATCCTTTGTCCCCTGTCCTTCCTCCCCCCCCACCCCACCTCCACCCTAGAGCTTACCACAGAAGTATGATAGGGGTCTCAACATTTTAAACTATAGACATGGTCTGTGAGTATGGCAAGATATCAGCAGGTATACAACACAAGAAAAGGAACATCCATGTCTTATCCGGGGCTTGAATCCAGGTTCCTTTGGTACATAGGTGGTCATATTATTTTGATACTAGATCGTGTGGGCTCACTCACGGAAATATTGAGCGTGTGCAGTAACTGCACACGCTCCAGTTTGCTGTGAACGGTAACTGGAGTCCAGATATTTTTCCTGACTTCTGTAATCACGTGACACGAAGGTTGCCAGATCACTAATTTCTAAAAAAAATCGTTGCCAGATATTTTTTCTGAATTCTGTAATCAACCTTAGTGTTCGGATACTTTTTTGAGCGACTGTACACAGCCAAATCACGGCTTGATTATTAATCACTCGGCCTTCTCAAAAAAATTATACCATTTCATATATTTATGAAATTTTATAGGCAATGCCTGGTGTAGTAACTTATTTATATACATAGATTCATAAACTGTACACTCAGAGGTTATTTTATTAGGCATACCGATGGGCTTCGAAAGGCCGCCGTCCGTCGGATGGGACGTTAAGCCGTGGCTCCGTGTGCGGGAGATCCATACCCTGTGCACGTTAAAGAACACGCTGGATGGCCTTGACGGGAGGCTACCATCTGTCTCCCAACAGCTGTTCCAGTGGGTCCCCTCCCCCCAACCTTCTCTGAGCCTTCGGGGTCCATGTGACCTGGCCATTTAGCCCATGGTGTGCAAAAAAAGTGCCGCTCAGAGGTAAAACAACCAACAACCAAATTATTAGGCACAGTTCTATGTTATGTCAATAGTAAAATGAAGGACTCAACAACTGTTCAAATAAGCTTTTTTACGAAAACATGTGACTGGAGATAATTTAATGATCTCAATCAGCTCTCTTTCAATTTCGATTTTAAACAATATTCGTTCGGTATTTAGAGAGTTATGGAAGTTGAAATATTGAACAGCAATTGTGTCAGTTTAAACAATTGCACTAAAAAGTTAAATAACGAAAGCAATAAATGTTATTCTAAATTTTGCTAACACGTGTAAGAATACGCTTAGCAATTCGCGTAATAATCACGTTAAATTTCGCCAACTTTGAAGATTTTTCCAAAACGAACTAATTTGCTAAACGTTCCAGCTTTCATAACTTAAAATACTGAAAGCATATTGTTGAAAAATCAAGATTGATTTCGTGGAGATCTTCAAACGATCTTCAGTCACATTTTTTCATAAAAAGCGTAGTTAAGGAATTACTGAATTCTGTATCTGAATTATTGTTCACATAACATGGAACTGTACCTAATAAATTGGCCGATGAGTGTATAATCTTTTGTTTAGGCACATTTGTGATGACCTGGTAGTTGTCCAACGATTAACCGCAAGCCAGTGAGGACGATGAATTTATCCTTTAATTACCTTCACCTTTACTTCGGTGAATGACAGGGTTCGCGGGTGTTACACTCGTACCGACGTATGCCTCAGACTTGTGTTAAGGGATGTATAAAGATATGTCCAACAATTCACGCATGAGGGTTGTATAGGGTTGGGTTGTTTTACCTCTGAGCGGCACTTTTTTGCACACCATGGGCTAAATGGCCAGGTCACATGAACCCCGAAGGTTCAAAGAAGGTTGGGGTTGTGTTGGGTTGTTTTACCTCTGAGCGGCACTTTTTTTGCACACCATGGGCTAAATGGCCAGGTCACATGGACCCCGAAGGCTCAGAGAAGGTTGGGGGAGGGGACCCACTGGAACAGCTGTTGGGAGACAGATGGTAGCCTCCCGTCAAGGCCATCCAGCGTGTTCTTTAACGTGCACTGGGTATGGCTCTCCCGCACACGGGGCCACGGCTTAACGTCCCATCCGACGGACGGCGGCCTTTCCAAGCCCATCGGTGTCCCCTACTGACCGTGGGCAGGGCGGGGAATTTTGCGGAGATAAATCTCAGCGCTGACCCAGCTGGGACTCGAACCTGGGAACTACAGATTTCGAGCCTGGCGCGCTACCGACTGAGCCACCCCCGCCCTCGTTGTATAGGGACGACACAGTTTATTCACACTATATAGAATTACGTGCTGGGGATGCTCTCAACTCCGTAGGCCTTTGTTGCTACAAACAATTACGCATTAAGGTGGAGAACCGCACTATGAAAATTCTCGCTTGACAGACCTCAAACTCGGCAAAAGGATGTTTAACCTTTGCTTACACCGTGGTTCACCAAGAACGCACTTCAGTCCCGCAGAACTATATCTGGTTCACCAAGAACCTAGATTCTCACATAGAATCGAACCCTTTCCTTACGGGTTTTTCACTGAGTAAGAGCGCGTCCCCTTAACGCATGTTCAAACGTCCTTCCTGTTTCACTGCTACGCTCAAGACTGTTCTTTCCTTATTCGCGGCTCGCCTTCCCGCGATCACACTCCAGCCCCACGCTAGTTGTAAAAAAAAGTCATAAAAGGCTTCTCGGACACGTCAACCCATGCAGGCAGTCAGCTCAGACCCGAAAATAACATCTATGAGTCACATCCCCACAATAGCACTTCTAAGAACACACTTAAATAAAAAATAAATAAATACCCCCTCAAGCAGCTGCTTGCCACAGAGGTCTGACAGGAGCCTGTCAGTTTATATGCCACAGTAGAAGATCTGAGAGGATAGCACGACCTCAGCAGAAAACAACACGAACATCCATGCCTTACCCGGGGTTCGAACCCAGGTCCCGTAGATCAGTAGCCAAGCGCGCTAACCACTCGGCCACGGGACGGCTCGAACACACTTAATACATAAAAATATTTACAATAACAAAAATACAATAAAAAATAACAATAAATAAAAATAAATAAATTGGAGGAACATGACAACATTATTCATTGCTTAACTTGCTAAGTGTAAATCCTAAGTCTTAGACGACCTAAGATACAATACAGCTATACTCTGTTTAAAATAAAGAATCCAACGGAAATTCTCGTCCAAAGAATTTCATGTTCAATCATCGCTTATTATGTTTAACCACGAAAGCCAATGACAAGGCAAGATACGGAGACCAAAAAATGTATCAATCCTCAATTCATTTGGGTTGTTGGTTGGGTTGTTTTACTTCTGAGCGGAACTTTTTTGCACACCAAGGGCTAAATGGCCAGGCCACAAGGACCCTAAGGCTCAGAGAAGGTTGGGGGAGGGGACCCACTGGAACAGATGTTGGAAGACAGATGGTAACCACCCGTGAAGGCCATCCAGTGTATTTTAACGCGCACGGGGTATGGCTCTCCCGCACGCAGGACCACGGCTTAACGTCCCATCCGACGGCCTGCGGCCCTAGGTGTCCTCTACTGACTGTCCATCGGTGTCCCTACTGACCGTGGGCAGGGCGGGGAGTTTTGCGGAGATAAGTCTCAACCTTAACCCAGCTGGGACTCGAACCTAGGAACTGCAGATTACGAGCCTGGCGCGCTACCGACTGAGCCACCCCCTATTCATTTGGGAGCTTCTATGGCAAGTGTAGTACGAATGGTACCGATGCGAAAGAAATTATGCTTCATCTTGTGCTTTACTACATTCCGAAATTAAAAACAGCATTTCCAATTGTTCACTTCCATAAATTACATAAAAAAATAAATTCCCCCTTAAGCAACTGCTTGCCACAGAGGTCTGATAGGAATCTATCAGTTAATAAGACCTAGAGGAGACACATAATACAAATTTACGCTGGAAAATATACTTATTTCTTGCATAAAACATGGAACTATTTGTTTTCGAGGAGAATTGCATCTGCGGGTTGTTCGTACTAGAACTAATATGGGTGTATCCTCTTTTCATTGGTCGTTGCCTTCGTTCATCTTCAGATATTGCTGTTCCATTCTTTATGTGAAATAGAGTATAGTATTCTCTGACTATATTTTATTTATATATTTTTGACCACAAAAATTCTCATATCGTCTTAACGTTCCCATCATTATTTAATCTCCTTCCGCCATCCACATATTTATTTTTCATCGTCCCTATCTTATGTACCCGCATTATTGTTCGCTTGCAAAACCACTTACGAGATTTGCTTATGGAATTTTTCTTCTTCTTAATTTCTCGAGTCTTTTACTGCAACAAAAAGCAGCACGAGTATGAGCAATCTTCGGTAAAAACGGAGTTTTGAAGCTTCAAGTATAGCACAATTCCAGCATAATATATCAACTACATGTCATAGAGTTTTGACCCTCGTGACGCGGAGTTCTTCCTCTATTACTTATCTGCTAGCACACTGCCCGCCACAGGGTTGGCGGAACGGAAAAGAATTTCTCCTGTGGCAGATTTCTCAATCGGCAACTTTTTTCTTTTCGTAATTTATAGCTCAGAAAGTTGTGGTAGAGCTTGGCTACATCCCCACCAATCCCAGACCCTCTGCAGTTACAAAGTCATTCAAAATTGTCAACGGCATCCCGTTATAGGTGGAGACCTGATATTTTAAGGCAATACGGAGTACAGGGACACCTCCAGGGAAGGGGGGAGAGGGGAGTCCGGACTCCTCCCCTCTAGAAAATCCGGTCGTTCTGTACGATATTTCAAACAACTCCAGCTTTGAAATCCAACAGTTGGGTTGGATTGTTTTACCTCTGAGCGGCACTTTTTTGCACACCATGGGCTGAATGACCAGGTCACAAAAACCCCGAAGGCTCAGAGATGGTTGGGGGAGGGGACACCCTGTGCACCTTAAAGAACACACTGGATGGCCTTGACGGGATACTACCATCTGTCTCCCAACAGCTATTCCAGTGGATCCCTTCCCCCAGCCTTCTCTGAGCCTTCGGGGTCTTTGTGACCTGGCCATTTAGCCCATGGCGTGCAAAAGACAGATGGTAGCCTCCCGTCAAGGTCATCCAGTGTGTTCTTTAACGTGCACAGGGTATGGCTCTCCCATACACGGGGCCACGGCTTAACGTCCCATCCGACGGACGGCGGCCTTTCCAAGCCTATCGGTGTCCCCTACTGACCGTGGGCAGGGCGGGGAATTTTGCGGAGATAAATCTCAACGCTGACCCAGCTTGGGACTCGAACCTGGGAACTACAGATTACGAGCGTGGGGCTACCGACTGAGCCACCCCCGCCCCGAAATCCAACAGAGTTCTGTTTCTATAATTTCGTTTTAGTTCGTAGCCGAGTGGTTAGCGCGCTTAGCTACTAATCTAAGGGACCTGGGTTCGAGCCCCAGGTAAGGCATGGATGTACGTATGTGTCGTTTTTCTGCTGAAGTCCCATTATGCTCTCAGACCTCCTACTATGGCGTATAAACTGACATGCTCCTCTCGGATCTCTGTGACAAGCAGCTGGTTAAGTGGGTATTTAGAATATGTCCGACACTAAAATTATATTAAAAAAGACATTCTATATGGAATAAAATTTTATAGTTATTATTTTAAACTTTCCTCTCTGGTGGAATATTTAGTAAATGGGAAACCCCTACTCAAGTCTTATTCTCAGTCTTATTCAGTCTTATGCCCCCTCCTCCGAAAACTAAATCCTGAGTAAGTTCCTGACGGGGTGACACAGGGAAACTCCCCATACGAAATTTAGGAACAATCGCTCAAGCATCGGCGGAATTAAAGGGGACGAAAATCTCTTTCGAACAGGGTTGGGTTGTTTTACCTCTGAGCGGCACTTTTTTGCACACCATGGGCTAAATGGCCAGGTCACATGGACCCCGAAGGCTCAGAGAAGGTTGGGGGAGGGGACCCACTGGAACAGCTGTTGGGAGAGAGATGGTAGCCCCCCCCCCCCCCCCCCCCCCGTCAAGGCCATCCAGCGTGTTCTTTAACGTGCACAGGGTATGGCTCTCCCGCACACGGAGCCACGGACGGACAGCGGCCTTTCCAAGCCAATCGGTGTCCCCTACTGACCGTGGGCAGGACGGGGATTTTTTGCGGAGATAAATCTCAACGCTGATCCAGCTGGGACTCGAACCTGGGAACTACAGATTACGAGCCTGGCGCGCTACCGACTGAGCCACCCCCGCCCCTCTTTCGAACAGAGATGAAACTTTCAAAATTGGGCAGTAATTAGCTATCGTCAACAATAAGTGATGGCGTCAGCACAACGCAGAGGTAATACGTGTACAGTCGCTCAAAAAAAATATCCGAACACTATGGTTGATTATAGAATTCAGAAAAATATCTGGCAACGATTTGTTTAGAAATTAGTGATCTGGCAACCTTCGTGAAGGTTGCCAGATCACTAATTTTAATCTGTAAATCAACCATATTCTGTAATCAACCACAGTGTTCGGGTTTTTTTTTTAGCGACAGTACTGTCGACCGCAATGCGTCTGCCAGGATACCGCTGTTGATATTAATATAATTAACCAAAATATATTAATTCACTAAAAATATTAATTTCTATGTATGCTAATGGAAATGTAATTTCGAAGCTTTATAATTTCTAAAATTTGCATTACATGGAAAAATGTGACTGAAGATAAATTAGAGATCGTAATAAAATCTATTTAAATCTCGAATTTCAAAAATATTCATTCGGTATTTAAAAAGGTGGGGTTGGGTTGTTTTACCTCTGAGCGGCACTTTTTTGCACACCATGGGCTAAATGGCCAGGTCACAAGGACCCCGAAGGCTCAGAGAATCTTGGGGGAGGGGACCCACTGGAACAGCTGTTGGGAGACAGATGGTAGCCTCCCGTCAAGGCCATCCAGCGTGTTGTTTAACGTGCACAGGATATGACTCTCCAGCACACGTGGCCACGGCTTAACGTCCCATCCGATGGACGGCGGCCTTTCCAAGCCCATCGGTGTCCCCTACTGACCGTGGGCGGAGCGGGGAATTTTGCGGAGATAAATCTCAACGCTGACCCAGCTGGGACTCGAACCTGGGAACTGCAGATTACGAGCCTGGCGCTCTACCGACTGAGCCACCCCCGCCCCATTTTAAAGGAGAGATTTAGTAGATCTCTCTATCTTGAAACGTATTAAAAAGTTATTGTAAGCACGAGGAAAATTAGTTTTGGTGAAAATGCTTAATCAATAAATCGTAAGAATAAAATAGCATCAACTTTCGTCTTTACAACACTTAAAAGAATAATTTTTTTCCCCACTTTAGGCCACTTAGGCCCACAAAGACTCCGAGGGCTCAGAGTAGGTGGGGGGGGGGGGAGGGGACCCACTGGAACAGCTGTTAGGATACAGATGGAAGACTCCCGTCGCTGCCATCCAGCGTGTTCTTTAACGTGCACAGAGTATGGCTCTCCTACGCACGGGACAACGGCTTAACGTCCCATTCGATGGACGGCAGCCTTTCCAAGCCCATCGCTGTCCCCTACTGACGAGTGCAGGTTTGGGAGTTTTTACAGAGATAAATCTCAACGCTGGTCCAGGTGGGACTCGAACCTGTGGGCTGAGATTACGAGCGATTTTATAATTAAAAAAACTAGTAATTTTATGAGATTAATCCATTTTCTTTAGCTTTTCTGGTAACAGATGCTTTTCCATTTTTTAATTCCTGTTTCATTTATAAACTTTTTAAACAATTCTGTATAATATTATTAGCGCTGCAATTTCTACTAAAAATGTTACAGAAA
Organism: Ryuthela nishihirai; assembly: GCA_038380435.1. Taxonomy (NCBI): domain Eukaryota; kingdom Metazoa; phylum Arthropoda; class Arachnida; order Araneae; family Heptathelidae; genus Ryuthela; species Ryuthela nishihirai. The sequence goes on along the minus strand of JAWZYU010000001.1, from coordinate 87,588,423 downwards.
ACAAAAGGAAAAAAACGCATCCATAATACGAAAGCTTTCATTATTTTAACTGTAACAAAATTTTTCCCGCAGTTAATGGCGTTTCTTTTCATCAATTGAATTGCAACCTTCATATTTTTGACAGACTTCGATATTTACCGAAAAGAAAAGGAGTGCTTGAAAGGAGTGCTTGAAAGGAGCTATTTCCTCTTAGTGCGAGCTGACATTGATGAAGCACTTTTCCATCTCCGAAGTCAGAGCAATTTGTCTTCGGGAAGTAAAAGTTGAAATGTAAGTGGTGTTGCCAACTTGCGTGACTGTCATAATAAGTAATCATGTGGTTTGCCGGAGAAAAACGAGCTCTAATTTAATTTTCCTTCTAATTAATTAATGTCTGTGTTATTGTTGCTATTTATGGTTATTGGCAACATAGTTTTTTTTTTATCTGTGTTGTTTTTTTTGATGAAGCACTACATCGAGATAATGAAAAAAATTGTGTTGCTTCTATTGAGTTACAAGCTGCTTTTGTCGTATAAATAGAGACTGGTTTATTTTTCTAACGGTGAGTAATTAACGCTGATTTTTTTTTGAAGCCAATGGATTTTTTTATATAAACAAAGGAATAGTTGGTTTAATTAGGGTTAAACAGTGTTTCATTCTTTTTAGCTGATTCTATTAAAATGCATTAAATGTAAGGTTTCATTTTCTTTGTATATCCTCATTAACTTTTTGTGTTCATTCATTTATATAAAGTTAAAGTAGCAAAGCCAAATAGATAGTCAAATTTATTATTACATTTACGTATATATTTGTACATTGATGCAGATTAACAAAAGAATGCATAAATCTGCTTGTGAAGTGATATAACTCAAGAACTTTCAATGGTAGAGAAAAAACTCGTCTTGGTTAAAAGAACGAGTAATAAATTTTATATTGAAAGCAATAGTGAATACAGTGGTACATTTAATTCATTGAGACGGTAAGAAAAATAATTAGATGATTTTAAATCATTTTAAAATATTGAGAAAGTGCTCTACATTGCTAATATTTTAAAGATAGACACTTAACATGATAGGTATTTTGTTTCATTTTCCATATATGTGAAGGTAATGAATTAAAATGCTTTGACCCAAGAAAATAAGAGTGATTATGCATAAATTATTGGGTCGGGGTGACTCAGTCGATAGCGCGCCAGGCTCGTAATCTGTAGTTCCCAGGTTCGAGTCCCAGCTGGGTCAGCGTTGAGATTTATCTCCGCAAAATTCCCCGCCCTGCCCACGGTCAGTAGGGGACACCGATGGGCTTGGAAAGACCGCCGTCCGTCGGATGGGACGTTAAGCCGTGGCGCCGTGTGCGGGAGAGCCATACCTTGTGCACGTTAAAGAACACGCTGGATGGCCTTGACGGGAGGCTACCATCTGTCTCCCAACAGCTGTTCCAGTGGGTCCCCTCCCCCAACCTTCTCTGAGCCTTCGGGGTCCATGTGACCTGGCCATTTAGCCCATGGTGTGCAAAAAAGTGCCGCTCAGAAGTAAAACAACCCAACGTTAAAGAACACGCTGGATGGCCTTGACGGGAGGCTACCATCTGTCTCCCAACAGCTGTTCCAGTGGGTCCCCTCCCACAACCTTCTCTGAGACTTCGGGGTCCATGTGACCTAGCCATTTAGTCTATGGTGTGCAAAAAAGTGCCGCTCAGAGGTAAAACAACCAAACCCTATGCATAAATTATTTCCTACGATTCGAATAAATTATTTTCGTATAAGAAATTGGGGAACAAAATCACCTTTGTCTCGATGAGTAATTGTAATTTCCTTTCTATTCTTTTCATTTGACATCTGTGTTGTTTTCGGTGAGTCTCTGTACTCAATTGTACAGAACGGAATATTGAGAAGCGTTTTTATATTACAAAAGCAACGAGCATGCGTTTCTGACTGATTCTTACATTTTTATTGATTCTTCTTCCTCAATTCCTCTGTCCTTGTGGTCTCATCACTTGGTTCATTGTTCAGAGAGAAAGTAGCGCTGAAAAACCAAATGAAATTTACCAACAACCAAGGGCGGCCTTAGAGCACCGCGGTTACCTTGGGCTCCGAGCTCAAATTGACAAAATGGGGGCTAATGGCAACTAGATTCCAGGGTCCTGAAAAGTGTTATTTGTCTTGGGCCCCGCAAACTTGTTAGGGGCGACCCTGTAAATAACATTTCAACAGAAGGATGAGAGAACTTTTTAATTCGAATGCTAACAAAACTCTGCAAACTGGCAGTGGTGTAGGGAGAATTTTAATAATCACAATGGATGAGAAAAATAGTTTAAAAAACAGGAAAGAATTCTCGAACAGAGGAGTAAAATTTTGGGCTGGGTTACCTCTGAGCGGCCTCTTTTTTGCATAAAAGGGGCTGAAGCCCAGGACACAAGGACCACAAATACTCAGAGAAGGATGGGGAAGGTAACCCACTGGACAGCTTTTAGAAGACAGATGAAAGCGTTTCCGTTAAGGCCATCTAGCCTGTTCTTTGATGTGCACAGGGTATGGTTCTTCTGTACATGGGTTGATTTAACCTTTAAAATCCAAACGGCCCAAAACAGCCTAAATTTGAAATGGATTCCTCCAAATAGTGCGATTTTTGTCTACACTACCCTCTACTGTTTTCTGCAATTTCTTGGCCTTCAAACGGTTAAACGTCCCATCCGACGGACGGCGATCATTTCAGGCCCCACAATCTTCCCTTTCTTACCAAGGGTCGAACGGGAGTTAGCGAAGAAAATTCTCAACACTGGCTCAGTTGGGACTCGAAATGGGGAATTGGAGATTACAAGGCGGGATACTATCGAAGAATATCGAAGTATCATTGAAGTATCATTGAAGTATCATTGAAATCGAACTATCATTGAAGTATCATTAAAATCGAAGTATCATTGAAGTATCATTAAAATCGAAGTATCATTGAAGTATCATTGAAGTATCATTGAAATCGAAGTATCATTAAAGTATCATTGTACATTCATATAACAACTGCTATACGTACGGTGACCATATTTGTTTGGAGAAAATAAAGGACAATCTGAAATTGTTTCATAATAAAAAAAAGCAGGTTGCGTTTATTTGTTTCGCTAAAACAAAAAAGCTTTATAACATTTATTATAAAATATAAGCATATGCATAGCATTTTAAACAATCATATTATTACTTAAATTTAATTTTGATACTTTTCACAAGAAAACATTTTTAATAAATCGGGTTTGTGCTTTAAAAATTCTTAAAACTATACAATTCATGTCAAAGTTGCATTTGGTATAAATGCATGCTTTCAATGTTTCGATTTTTAATTTGGTGTTTTCACTGGTCCACATATTGTTCGCTAATCAAAATACTCATTCAGTGGGGGCATTAGATCCAGGGACACAAGCAAAATTCAACGTTTCTTTAAATGTTTTTAAAAAATATGTGCTTATCTGTAGAATATTTTAAAATTTCAACCCATCTACTGCGTTTCAATATTCAGTTTACTATATTAATTCAGAAAAAAATGGACAAAATGGTCATTTTAGAAAAAAATAAATATAATAGTGAAATAAAGGACGTATGGTCACCGTAGCTATATGTTTAATCATAATTAGTTTATTTATCCTTCCTGTTTGCATCGTGGTTGTTTTTTGCTGAGGGAGGGTATTGAATATGAGTTTTTTATTTAGTTATGTGAAATATAGGTTTAAGAAATAGTGATCACAAGCCAACATATGTTATAGAGAAGAGAGCATTTGTCACTCATTAATAATTTGGATGACATGTAAATTTAAAGTTTATTTTCATAATACCCTTGGGAAATATTAGAATCTGATTTTCACAGTTTCCTCAGAGATTTAATGTTTTAGTTTTAATCATTTTTCAAGAGAACAGGTTATATACCATTCATTAGTTAACGTTTGAATGCCATAGTCGTAAGGTAAAATTTGTGCATTATGAATAAATAACGAATGCCTGTGTAACGTAAATTATGTAGCGAGTGATCATTTCCCCAAAAAAATATACATAACAGAAAAATAACAGAAATTTATATACAGAAATCATAGAGGTGAAAAAGGAAATTTTTTACTGGATCATTATAAGTCAACTGTAAAATAAATATGTCTCAAATTAGGTTTCTGCAAAAATAGAAAGTTTCTAGTATTAGTGTTTCTTAAACAGATACCATAAATGCTGTAGGAATAAACTAATGCATAATACAAATTCATCATTGTGTTATATTTATAATTCAAGATATATTTGAATGCATCCAATACTTTTTCCAATTATTCAAATCACTTGAACAATACAATTCAAGTTTGCATCTTTTGAAACACAGAGAAACTTTATTTGTTGATATATTTGGACTTTTGACCATTTACAATAATTTTTACTTTTCTTACTATTTTTATAAAATATATACATACATACATACAAAATCCTCATGCAGCCATGGGCTATGGAGGTCCAACTAGACTGTGTAATTTTCCACACCAGACTTGTCTTTTTTGAGCTACAGCTGCTGCATTTTTGGCAACTATAGGCCAATTCTAGCAAGGTCCTGTTTGACATTGTCTGCTCATTGCATCCTAGGTCTTCCCCTTTTTTGATACCTTAGGTACACTGTTCATAATGCTCTTTGCCAATCTGCAGCTATGTATACGGGCAACATGGTCAAACTAACACAGTCTCTCTCTCTCTGCACAATATGCTGCTCAAAAGACTCCCTTCATCTAACCTCATCATTGCTTTCAAAGTCAAACCACGTAATGCCCAAGATACTGTGTAAGCATCTAGAATTAAAGGCATCAAGTTTCTTGTTATCCTGCTAACAAAGGGTCATGTTTCGCCACCATAACTAACCTTAGAAAGAACCAAACTATTATACAGCCTAATTTTAGTCTTAAAGGTGTATACGCCTATTTTTCCATACTCTCCATAGATTCTTAAAAGCCCCAGCAACAATCCCTATTCTTCTGTTTATCTCATACTGCACACCACTACATGTTACGTAGCTCCTAAGATAACTAAACTGAGACACTTGCTCAATAGTACAGCCATTCAAAGCCTCTAAAGCACCATCTGCCTGACCATTTTTATCAATTTAGTTTTTTCTCTGTTTATCACCAAACCTACTCTATTACAGTCTGATCAACATCCCTAATGAACAAATTCATCTCATCAACATCAGTAGCCAACAGGGCCAAATCATCTGCATAACTTAAATCAGAAATTTTGAAATCTCTAGACCATTTAAGGCCAAAATCTTTCCCTTGCAATGAATTTCGCATTACATAATCAATAACTAAAGAGAAAAGGTCCTGTCTGTTTCTTCCCACATTAAACATTAACAATCTGGTACAACACTCTGCTGTTGTGCTGTCTAACTGCTTCCTCTGCTTTGTTAGCCAAGCTATCAAGCCAAAGATTCTTATCAGCTGTTAACTGATCTTTTGCATGTTTATTAAGCTAGTTGTAATGCCTTCTGTTAGGACTAGTAGGGTGCTGATTCATATTAATCCTGCACTTCCTTCATTTAGAAATAAGTTCTGTAGCCTTATCACTCAAATAATTTTGTTTCCTCTGTTCCCTTTTACCCAAAAGAGTACTGTTGGTTTCAAGAAAAGCCTGTTTAAACTGATCCCATTCCTTCTCGACTTCAGCAGTAAGCAAACTACGATTGTCGTAATGACTAAGTACCTATCATGGTATGCTTTGGTTATATCTGGAAATAAAAATATCTCCTTTCTTCACAGAATTCAAAATATCCTGAAGTTTGTTGTAAAACATCCTTCTCATTCTCATCAGAGTCCTCTGTGTGTGGGGGGGGGGGGATGGCATTGAAGTCTTTAACTTTTGTTTTAAATTTTTCTATAAGTTGAGTAACCCAAAAGTGTTGCAGATTAAGCTTAATTGATCAGTAACAATCAGACAAAAAAATTTAACATATAAAGCACAACACACTAAATGGTATTCATCTTTCTCTCTAGGTTTGTGAATTACACTTCAAAGAGAGTGATATTCAAAGATGTTCAAGTGCATTCAATGAGAAAACTGGTAAGACGGTTACTGTGCAATTGAAAGTCCCCAGACTAATTCCTGGCAGCATTCCCTCAAAACTACCAAATTTACCAGCATATCTCTCTGCTACTTCTACATCCAGCAGAGAAAGTCCTGAAAGCAAAAGGAAACAACGTGAAGAATCTTCACTCAAAAAAGCACTAGAATGTAGTGCAAGGGAAAAAGCTGAATATGACACTCAAAGAACATTTTTATCCATTCGTGATTTATTTTCCAAAGTGCACTTCATAGACGTTCACACATGGACTGTATTATGTAAAAATGATTTGCTTTTGATATTAAATATTGTAAGTGATCCAGCTCCTATAGTAAAATTTTCTGTTGTTGTTAATTCTGAGCTTATGGTGAGAGCATATAATAAAGATAACGAGCAATCCAAAGTTGGAAAATATACTTTTCCTCTAAAAATCAGTCATATTGATGTTTTAAATGACCTTTTAAATTGTTTAATAAGGGTTAAAACTCCTGAAAGTAATATTAGATATAGTATTGATTTAATGTGTAATATTTTGAAAGCACTTCGTATATCTGATGAAAATAACACTAATCATTTAAAATTCATTGAGGAACAGTTGATACTATTTGGGTTAAATAAGTATGGTTCAAGGTATTCATCAGATATGATGATTTTTGCATCACTCTTTTTTAGCATGGCTCCTCATGCTTATAATTTTGTTAGAGAAAGTGGAAACATTAGATTACCACATCCTAGTACAATTCGACGCATTTGTCTTCGGTTTAATGTCAACCCTGCTATAGAGAAAGTAGATTCAAATTTTTTATCATATGTCAGGCAAAAATATTCTTTTTTGAATGATACAGATAAAAAGGTGATTTTAATGCTTGATGAAATTCATCTTAAACAGTATTTGGATTACAAATGTGGTAACCTTGTTGGTCTGTCATTTGACACACAAAACATGGCAACCAGTGCCCATGTATTTATGATAACTAGTTTGCTTTCCAACTATAAAGATGTAGTTCATATATTACCAGCCAAAACAATAAATGCTGATATTCTCTACAGTATTATTAAAAAAATTATCATTGGTTTGGAAGAAATTGTTTTTTTTGTGATATGTGTTGTAGCTGACAATAATTCTATCAATCATAAGAGTATGTCATTACGTCTTTCTCCCCCTAAAGTTCAAATTGTATATCCTCATCCATCAGATAAATCAAGACCTTTATTTTTTCTTACTGACCCAGTTCATTTGTTGAAGTGTATCAGAAATAAATGGCTAAATCAAAAAAATGTTGAAAAATGCATGTACTATCCACACTTTGTAAATAATGGAAATAGTATTTCATCATTCAAAACTGCATCATTATCAACCCTTAAAGAACTGCATAAAATTGAAGCAAACTCATTGTTAAAATATGGATTTAATCTGTCGTATAAAGCTTTGAACCCAAGTAACCTTGAGAGACAAAATGTTAAATTATTTCTGATAAATATTTTTAATGATTTATCTGAAAATCTTTTTAAATATATTATCATTTATTTACAATGATTTATCTGAAATATCTTTTTTAATATATTATCATTTATTTCTGATAAATATTTTTAATGATTTTGTAGTTAATGGACTTTTAGAAATAGGAGAAAAGCACAAATTGTTACATTACCAAGATACATCAGATTTCATTAAGATTATTTTAACATGGTGGCATATTGTAAATGTAAAATCACCTTTTAAAGGTGAACGTTTGAATAACAAACACCAAATGCCATTAACGTGTTCAGAGTCAGATGAAAATGTCTCATTTCTGAATTCTTTCCTGAATTGGCTTGATAAATGGGAGCGGATGAGTTGCACAACTGGTATGCTAACGAAAGAAACCCATTCTGCATTAAGACTTAGTACGTAAAATTCATTTCCTTAAAATCATCTTTAAAATCCAAATCAGTTATTTTAATTTATAGTTATTATTCATTTCCTTAAAATCATCTTTAAAATCCAAATCAGTTATTTTTAATTTACAGTTATATTCATTGCTTGAAATTGCTTCATATTGTACTTCTGAACTTAAATTAAAATATATTTTACCAGGTAAGTTTCAAACTGATAATTTAGAGAGTCGTTTCGGCCTCTACAGGCAGTTAGCTGGATGCCAATATAAGTGTACGTCAATTATTTGAATGTGAAACAAAATTAAGAGTGCAGTCACTGTTGAAACTTCCCACTAAGTCAAGTGGCAAAATTAAAATAACTGATTTGGATTTTAAAGATGATTTTAAGGAAATGAATTTTACGTCTATTAGCTTAAAGTTTAATATTACAGTGCTTCCTTCAGATTTGTCTGATTGTGATAACTCTCTTCCTGTAATTGCATATATAGCAGGATATTGTGTATTTTCAGTTTTGAAAAGTTTGAAATGTGACCATTGTAAACATTTATTATTACTTGATAAAAAAGTAGAATTGGATGCAAAATTTAAGTATTTACAAAAACTTGATAGAGGCAGTCTTTTTTGCCCAAATGAGATAGTAATTAATGTTGTATTGTTAAATTATATTACTATGAAAAAATTGTGTACTGAATTCGAACAAGAATTTATGGAAATGGCAAATCAAAGAAATGTTGTTACTTTAATCACTACCAGTCTTTTACATGATGCAGAATTACTTGATTATCACACAAGTTGTGAATTTGGCCACTGTATTGGAAAAACTCTAGAAATGATTATCTGGTGTTCAACCAATATATTTTTAAACAATTTTTGCAAGGTTAAAAATGATTGTTTGTTAGAGAATTTGGGAAATAAGAAAAAATGTCTTAGTGCCAAAAAAAGAAAGTTGTCCACCCTCAATTAATAGTATCCACAGAGTTAACTGTTTGAAGTTAATAGTTTTGTGACAGTTTTTCTGGCATGTGGGATTTGAACCATATCTCTCCAGGTATATGCCACAGTATTCTAAGACTATTATACTAATAAATTATATTAGTGGAAAAAAAGGAAGAGCAGTGTTAGTTTAGTGGTCTTACACCACTGGCTTATATCTGGAAAGATGTATGCCTAAATGATTTAATCTTTCTTTACCAGGATGCATAGAATTATATTTTTAACAATCGAAGATTGATTAGAGACTATTTTCTTTACATTTGGGAGGTTAGTTGAGCGATATATTATCAAATGTTAGGTCGATAGATTTACAGGTAGCTTTGTAAACCAAAATGTGTATGTAAATTGTAGTTTGTAAAGTTTAGATGCACTTTTCCTGCTAGTTTTTGAATATGTATTCCATCAAAAGGTATCCATGTCCTATAAATTCAGTCTAATAACTAAGAAAAAGTATTTCAATTAAAACATAGCTGCAATTGTTACAGTTAAACCTATTACAGTATATCATTAATTTGTAGTTCACATTTGTCAATAAAATTGCTCTGAAGCAATTTTGTGTGTGTGTGTGTGTGTTTTTTTTCTTCTAATATAACAGACTAATTTTCCATAGCAGTTTATGTCACGATTATATTATCAATGGTTCAAAAAACTGGATTAGTTATTGACAGCATTTATCAGGAAAAATATGTGAAGGAAATGATTTTATTTTTGTAAATATATAACCGAGTAATTATTTGCATTTTACCTTATTTTTAAACAAATTGTGTCAATGTTATTATATGTAGAACCTGAATATGACACTCCTGCTAATTTATATACCTTTATACATATTCAGAGAACGTTAAACAACGATTACTCTGCACTTTGAGTCATCAATTTAGCACAATTAGAAATCAAGATCTATTTTAGTTTCAACGTCTTCCTTATTTGAAGGTTTGTCAGAAATATTACACTAATGTACATATATACAATGTCAATCAGTTTTTGAGCACATTATCAAACAAAAATGCCCACCGAACGTATAAAAAAAAGTATATGCTCGATTTGCGACGGTAGTTCTACGTACGCAGGAAGCACTGTAGATCCACAGGATGTGACGTCAATTTAGACTTCAAAGGCCTTCAGTCTCGAAGGTCACGATACGGCCCACTATTGGCCCTGTCACGTGGGAAAGACCCACGTGACCACTCTGAGACAAGGAGCAAAGAAAAGACTTTGGTTCCTGGGTCCTTTTGCTCGAGAGTGTGCTGCAGGTCGGAGTTCAGGCTCTTATGATAAACCTTACGATAAACCTATTGATTATTGGTTATTCTTAATGATAAACCTACTGATTATGAATATTGTAAAAATTATTATAAAACAAATTGCTCTTTCTTTTTAACTCCTATTACAGTACAAGAATTAGATAAGACCATTACAAATCTAATAAAAGCAAATGCCCAGTAATCGATGAAATTTCAGTAACTACAGTAAAATAATGCAAAAATTTGATTGTTCATCCCTTAGTCCAGAGGTTCTCAACGCGGTAAAATTTACGCGGTAAAATTTTTTGGGGTACGCCGTGAGAACTCAAAGGTCGCCAGATCTAGTAACAAAGTCGCTAAATTGGCATTATTATACTATAACTATAGTTTTATCTATCTATATAAGGGGTAAGCAGTCCCATGGCAGAGTGGTTAGCACGCTTGGCTACTGATCTAAGGGACCTGGGTTCGAGTCCCGGGTAAGGCATGGTTGTGTGTGTCATTTTCTGCTGAGGTCCTGCCATCCTCTCAGATCTACTTTGGCATATAAACTGACAGGATCCTGTCAGACCTCTGTGGCAAGCAGCTGCTTGAGGGAGTATTTTATAAGGGGTACGTCAGTTACATACACATTTCCAGGGGGTACGTGAAGCATAAAAGGTTGAGAACCACTGCCTTAGTCTATATCTTTAACCTTTCTTTTCAAACTGGGATTTTTCCAGACGATCTCAAAACCTCTATTGTACTTCCGATTTACAAGAAGAAAAATAAAAACTGCCTTTCAAACTACAGACCGATCTTGCTTTTGCCTGTTGTTTTTGGAAATATTTGAAAAACTAGTAAAATTCAGAGTATTGAGTTACATATTTAAATAAAATAATTTTTTTTTCGTCAAATCAGTTTGGTTTCACTGAGAGTAAGGGCACTGATCATGCGTTATTGTCATTTACTAATTTTATTTTTATATCAAATGACCAAGAAAATTTAACTCTATCAGTTTTTCTAGATCTTGAAAAAGCTTTTGACATCGTAACCAATTAGTTAAATTAAAAAACTGCCTCAGCAATCCGGAAAATAAATATGACATTCCGCAGGGCTCTGTTCTTGGTCCTTATTGCTTAATATTTATATTAATGACCTCTGTGAAATGAGCTTTAATTGTAATATTACTACCTTTCAGACGACACTGCATTAAATTTTATAAGCAAACCATTACAAATTTAATGTCCAATGTCAATAATGTTCTTGAGAAAGTTAATATGTGGTTCGAAAATAATAAACTCTCAATTAATAAGAATAAAACTAAATTTGTTTTTTACAAGTTAAAAAATAACCACAGTACTGTAAATACTTTTCTCATTAAGCTGCATTCACCTCAATGCTAAAAAATATTGATTTCTATTGTGATGATATAGAACAGGTTGAGAGCATTAAACATTTAGGTATTTTCATCTGTATAATAAAAGAAGGTGTCTGTCTGTTTGTCTATAACTCATCGGGAAATCAACATACACGCTCAAACATTTTCCGAGAATGTTTCAGGTTGCGGTCCGGATTGCAGTGCCAAATTTCAGGTCGAAAGTCTAAAAGTGGGGCTTGCTAGAACCAAAAATATTTACCATGCTATTCCTATGGGAAACGAGAATCGCTGTCAAATTTACTGTTGCCATTTTCTGCTCCCTAACTATGAAAGCAAAGAGTTAAAATCGCATTTAACTCTTCTGCTGCAAATCAAATGTCGTTGCCAGATTCCCCACATTTACAAAAGCATTATTTAGGCGTTTCATTGCAGATAGGATTTGCAGATTTGATTTTCTAACCAAAAATGGGGTCGGGCAGAGGAAACCCGCCTACGAAATATGGGATCTATCGGTAAAGTACGTCGGGAATTACAGAATGCCAAAACCTGACAAAATAGATATCTCGATCATTTGCCACGGGCTCTGAGAGCGCGCGCCGTCAGCAATGACCTTTGCAACACTGGGATACTCACAAAACTAACCATTAGTGCAGGTAACAACAAAATATGCAGATTAAAAGTGATACACGAGCAGTCATAATTTGTGTAGAAACGAAGTATGCAGATTAAAAGTGATACACCAGCAGTCATAATTTGTGTAGAAACGAAGTCAGGGCCAAGTGGAAACATGATTTTTAAAACAATCACTGGGGCACACGGGGGACGCTGTGCAAGAAATTTGGACCGTGCGGACGAATATCAAGGGAGTCATAGGGCGGCAAAAAACTGTGGTAACGGAAATAAAAATCTCGATAGTTTACGTAGAAATTAAGTCACTGTATATGATAGAGCTCGCTGACATCAACAACGATCCAGGCAAACACCGGGCATATTTCTTCCTGTTGAAAATCTGTGCTAAAGTGTCGGGAGGGGGAGGGGCACTTGCAAAATTTTCCTTTAGTGCAGTGGAAATAAGAATATACAGATTAAAAGTGACACCCCGGGCAGCGCCGGGTACGTTCAACTAGTAGGCAATAATCTAAAATGTAAGAAACATATGGACTCATCACAGGTAAAGCACGTTATAAACTTCTTAAATTACGCCACTTGAAATACACAGCTAATCTTAATATGCTGCGAACATTGTACTTCTCATGGATACAAGTTGCATTTCAATACGGTGTAGTTTGTTGGGGTGGAACTTATGTCTCGGTTTTGAAACCTCTGGTGTCTCTGCAAAACAAATTATTAAATTAATTGTAAAAAATAACACTGATATTTTAAGCAATTTTAGTCGTTGCTCTATGCTAAAAATTCTACCAATTGGACATATATTTGTTTTTAGAGTGACGATATTTTTTAAGCAAAATTGCTTTAATTTTCACATTCAGCCGGATTTATACAACTTCAGAGAGAAAGGTCCAAAATACTTACTTTCTTTAACCAAAAAAGAAATTGCTCATAAGCATCATTCGTATATCGCACCTAAAATCTTCAATCAGTTGCCTCTTGAAATTAGAAGTGAAAAACATTTTAATATGTTTAAGCGGAATTTAAAAAGCTTCCTCTTTTCTTTGGAAGATGTTGCACATGTGTTAAATAATCAAGTGTAAAGTAAAAATTCATTGTACATATTTAGGAAAAACGACTCATATTGTTTGTAATCTTTGTAGTAAATAAGTCGTTATTGATTTTTGTATTATAATTTCCTTTAGTGGCCCAGACAAACCATGTGGTTTTTTGGGTTTACTCATATTTTACTTTGTAAATTGTATACGATAATGATAATGAATTAAAAGTGATTGATTGACTGATTGATTGATTGATTGACTTCCATAACTTTTTAAATAGTAAATTGTTGAAAATCGAGATTTACATAGATTTGACTGAGAATCTTATAAGTAAAGATAACTTGAAGAGTAAAGATAACTTGAAGAGTAAAGATAACTTGAAGAGTAAAGATAACTTGCAGTGTAAAGATACGCTGTGTTAATGATAAAGTCCCTTCTGAAAATACCAGTGAAAAGCAAGAAAATATTATGTAAGCTAAAAATATTAAAAACAGTCTGTCTACCTGTCCCGTAATTGGTAAAAAAATACAATTAAAACATATTGCATATTCTTATAAATTGGGTAAGTGTAACAGAAAGTAGCCAATTCATATGAATTTTAAAGTACGATGGTGCACTAAAACTGAATGGGTTGTTTTACTTCTGAGTGGCACTTTTTTAGACACAATGGGATAAATTACCAGGTCATAAGGACCCCTCCCCCAAGGTCCCAGAGGAGGGGACCTTTACGAGACAATCTCTCGTCAAGGCCAACTAACATGTTCTTTGACGTGCACAGGGTATAGCTCTTCTAAACACAGGGTTACGGCTTAATGTCCCATCAGATGAACAATGACCTCTACCAAGACCATCAGTGTCACCTTTCTCGCCGAGAGCAGAACGTCAATTAGCGGAGAAAATTTTAAACTTAATAACAGTTAGGACTCGGAGCTGGGAGCATGAGAGCACGAATCTGGCGCAAATCCGACTGAACCAATCCCAGCGCCACAAACTGGGTTCTTTTATTAGTCAAAAAAGGAAAATGCCGATAGTCTGTCTTCCTTTGAAATTAATATGAATTGAGTAAGTGATTTCAGTATTGACATCTTTATATTTAGATGACATTTAGGAAGGTAGGCATTTTTAAAATTTTCCAATTTAAGTAATTGAATATTTTTTGTGGGGTTAATAAGTTAGCGTCTGATAAGCATATTTATAAATATACATTTTTTTCCTCTCTCATTTTTCTTCTTGTTAAAACTGTGTAAGAAGGCACACTTGACTCCCTTGGAATCAGTCTTGGCTGGTGTGAATGAAAATAAAAATCCCGCAAATTGGGGGGGGGGAGAAGGAGTGCGTGGTGAATGACGACAACTGATGATTTGTTCAAGTTAGATTTTTTTCCTAAAATTTCTGAAGAGGATGAAAGTGTGTGTGTATTCGTACCTGACCGGGGGGGGGGGGGGTTATTTCTAAAGAGAACAAATGTAAGATGAAAATTACAAAAATTAATAACTTTGCATGACGCCAAACTTAAACATGCAAATCTCCAATTGCATCGAAACGTGTCAACTCCCATTACACTGAAACATTTCAATCTTCCATTACATTGAATCATGTTAATCTCCAATTGCACTGAAACATGTCAATCTTCCATTACATTGAATCATGTTAATCTCCAATTGCACTGAAACATGTCAATCTTCCATAACATTGAAACATGTTAATCTCCAATTGCACTGAAACATGTCAATCTTCCATTACTTTGAAACATGTTAATCACCAATTGCACTGAAACATGTCAATCTTCCATAAAATTAACATGTTTCAATCTCCAATTGCATTGAAACATCTCAATCTCCCATTATTTTAAAACATCTCAATCTCCCATTATATTGAAACATATCAATCTCCCATTATATTGCAACATGTTAATCACCAATTGCACTGAAACATGTCAATCTTCCATAGCATTAATATGTTTCAATCTCCAATTGCATTGAAAATGTCAATCTTCCATTACTTTGAAACATGTTAATCACCAATTGCACTGAAACATGTCAATCTCCCATTATATTGAAACATCTCAATCTTCCATTACATTGAAACATGTCAATCTTCCATTACATTGAAACATGTTAATCTCCAATTGCACTGAAACATGTCCACCTCCCATTATATTGAAACATGTTAATCTCCAATTACACTGAAACATGTCAATCTTCCGTTACATTGAAACATGTTAATCTCCAATTGCACTGAAACATGTCAATATCCCATTATATTGAAACATGTCAATCTTCCATTACATTGAAACATATTAATCTCCAATTGCACTGAAACATGTCACTATCCCATTATATTGAAACATGTCAATCTTCCATTACATTGAAACATATTAATCTCCAATTGCACTGAAACATGTCACTATCCCATTATATTGAAACATGTCAATCTTCCATTATATTGAAACATGTCAATCTTCCGTTACATTGAAACATGTTAATCTCCAATTGCACTGAAACATGTACACCTCCCATTATATTGAAACATGTTAATCTCCAATTGCACCGAAACATGTTAATCTCAAATTGCACCGAAACATGTCAATCTTCCATTACATTGAAACATGTTAATCTCCAATTGCGCTGAAACATTTTAATCTCTAATTGCACTGAAACGTGTCAATATCTCATTACACTTAAATGTCAGCCCCAACCAGACCGCTGCCAATCTCCCATTACAGTGAAACATATAATCCCCCATTAGACTCAAACATGTCAACCTCCCCCAATTAAAATTTTTAGATACCCTACTGATAAGTAGTATAAGGAATTTCCCTTGGTAACGAAATAATGATCTCAAAGAAATTTTTATAAACTAGAATGATACAACATTCTTTTTTTTTTCTTACTTTCGCATTGAATTTTTAGAAATTTGAAACGACTACGATATTTTGAAACTCTATCAA
This sequence comes from Ryuthela nishihirai, assembly GCA_038380435.1. Classification (NCBI taxonomy): domain Eukaryota; kingdom Metazoa; phylum Arthropoda; class Arachnida; order Araneae; family Heptathelidae; genus Ryuthela; species Ryuthela nishihirai. The sequence continues at coordinate 87,572,284 of JAWZYU010000001.1, read as the reverse complement.
ACATCTCCGCAATTAGTTAGGCGCATACGAAACTGTGGAAATAGATAATGACGTATTTACATTTCCTGCAGTTCACATGATGAGGAATAGATTTTCATTTAGAAAAAAGGAAATTGTTCTTGAGGGAAAGGAAAATGGATCTTTTTGTTTACAGCTCTATTTTTCGAGTATGCAATCATTTAGAAACCTCAAAGAGTATCGTTTCTGGCAGATTTCCAAAGAAAAAAGAAAAAAAAAACGTTTGAGTTGCATTCTTTTCTAACCTGCGTCGTCTTCCATTAAGAAAGTTACAAGTGCTGGATGCTGTTTCCCCTCTATCACAGAAATACACACAAAAAAAAAACTCATCGCCTGTAAATGACACTCCACTTTCCTGCCATCGAATCACTTCTACCCACCAACTAAGGTTTGGTTTGTCCCTTTAAAAATTTTCTTTTGTGCGAAAGGGGCAGAGAGGAAATTTTCCTCGTGAATTTTTCCTCGTGAATTTCGTTTGATCGCCCTCAGCAACAATCGCAGCACCTCATCTCGAAGATGACTATTGTCATCTACATGAAAACTATGCTTTAGTCGAACTTCATCACCGTTGCCTTGGAAACGGAGACAAGAGGGGCGTAACGTTTAGTGAAAGTACATATATATATCTGTGTATTCCGCTGCTTTAGAACAACATAGCTCAATAAACAAGAACGTTGTAATTCCACAAAATTAGATGATACGGGATAGATGGAGGCTGCATCGGCGGAAGCCCATGAGTCAGTGAAATAGGAGTTTGCTTGTGATTGGATGGATGATAGATGAGGAGAAAGCAGTGCATCGGTGAAGAGCAGAGAACAGATCTTGGTTGTCATCTCTGAAGGAGTGGGGGGATGATAGTTGGGAGAGAGGGAGGGCCGAATGACAAGAAAGATGAAAGTGAAGAAGAGCAATCCCATTCAGCATCTCTTGAAGGCCATCGTTACGGTCACATGGGATGGAAGAGGCTGGGGAGTTTGAATTATGGGAAGGGCTGATGCCCTTGCTTTCCTTTGCCATGAGGAAATGCGATCTGGAAGATGGAATTATGGCAATGTCTCTTTCCAAGCATTTCGATATAGGAATTGCGAAGGGCATAGAACTAAGCTTGACCGAAAACTACCGAGTGAGGATTTCGAGGCAACGATTTAGAGAAGTGTTAATGTCAACATTTGAAAGGAAGCTGAAGTTTTAAAATATATAATAACATTTCTGTTTACGCAGGGTAAATTAAGGAGAATGTTTCTAAATGCATTCTAAAAGGATAATTTTCAAATTTACTTGTGTGAAAATAATTTTAAATAGGCAAGTTAATGGCATAGCGTGAAGAGAAACTGGTGCAAAGAAAAATATTATTGTCTAAAAATGAAGACTAACTGTTTGTTTACAGGTGTTTCTACTTTACACGTGATAAGTAATAATCATGAAGAATTTAGGGTGAATCTGTATGCGCATGCATTGTAATCGGTAATCGACAATTAAAAGGTTTTCTATTATTTTCAAACAAAGACGGATCTAGGTGTGGGGGAAGCTAGGCAAGACTCCCCTTCCTCCTGAGAATGCCAGTAAGGGTAATGTAGCCCAAAATGATTAAAATTCAGCATATTTCAATCATTTTTCGAGAAATGTTTTTAAAAACCTCTAAAATGAAGGTGAAAATGTTACACTCTTCAATGGAAATCCTATCTCTTAGCCATCTTCTATTTTTTACCATTTTTCGCCTCGATTGCGTTGTTTGCTCCCACCCTTAATTTTTTTTCTATATTCGGACCTACTTACAAATGTATGTTATGTGTTATAGCTGTTTAAACACTCATATTTGCGTAGGCAAATGCGAAAAATCGTTTTGGAAGTGCTGAAATTATGAACCAGCGTAGGTCAGATAGGTAGATAAGAAAATCATCCACGATGCCTCCGTGTTTAGTAAATATAATAATTTAAACAATATTAAAGAGGGAATAAAGAAATCGAGTTAAATCGACAAACTCAACCTTAAAAATCGTGTCGGTAGATTTCGTGTTAGTAGGGGACTGGATGTACAGTAGTAAATTTGGAACGTAAAATAAATTGTCACAACTATTTGAATTCAATCGAATCAGAGTAATATTTCGATGATTTGTCTATAATTTATGTCTTTTTTTATTGCAATCGTTTTTATTTTTATTTTTGGCTCCCGAAATCTGCGAAATCTGCTCAGTCTTCGATTTTTTTCTTGCTGAAACATTTCGTCCCAACTGAAAAGAGAAATAAAGTCTTTTTTTTTGCCAAACTTACAGCTCTTCGAAATGAAATCCATACGCCAGCGTCTCTATTCCCATAGATAGATAAAAAAAAACCTTCTCATTCAATGAATATTGATAGCCCATTGGCCAAACTTTCAAAGCTCAGTCTAATCTTCAGCGAAAGATAAAAAAAAACTTCATTCAATGAAAGAGCAGCCACTTTTCTGGTTGGCAAGTGATGGAAGCTTGAGCCCCAAGAAGATACCTATTATTTCTCTAATCTGGGCACGACCGAACACTTCTGCTGCTTCCACGTGTTCTGCGGGATAGAAAAAGAAAACCCACATATATTTGCAGTAGAGCAACTTCCTTACAAAAGGATTACCGAAACGAAATACTTGCTGCAAGAGCCTGAATTGGATAGTTCTTTTCCACACACCTCGGCAGATCCGTTGATGCCAGCATCACATACCAGATAGACTTCAGCACGGTGTTACGTGCGCTAACGCTCACATGTGGGATCGTCTACTTTCATCCTTTTTGCAACAGCTACAAGACTGATTTAGTCCCGCTTGAGAGGTAGTTTATCATTTCCTTCTGCACCGAGGCCCAGACTGTCTGGAGAACATCCAATATTTTACTTGTCACTACTTGGTAACCCTGAGGTGCCCTGGAGAGCAAAGTTGTTCGGGTTTGGGGTTAAAAATAACAGCCTTTATTTTTTTTTTAAAAAGTACTTCCCGTGTAGAAATGCATGTCTGTATACATTATGATTGATAGAGCTTTCTGAGAGAAGACGAGGTTTTGTGTGTTATCGCAGTTTAAACGGAGGAAGCTGTTTTCTCTCTTTTTATTATTAGCAGCAGTTGTTTCACTTTCTCTGTGCATTTAAAACGAATTTCTCTACTGAAATAGCAAAAGATCGTTTCAAAATCTCCATTTGCTTCGAAGATGAAGTACTTTGAATGAATAAAGCGCTTTAGGAAGTGTGAGGCGTGATCGCATTCCTTGAAAGCGCGGTGCAGAGGTTGGTTGAGCTGCTAGCAAGCTAGATTATAGACTTGACCCCCACTTGGTTATATAGAGTTCATCGATAGTTGGGTTGTTTTACCCCTGAGTAGGACTTCTGTTCACAAAATGTGTTAAGTGGCAAAGCCACAAGCTCAGAGAAGGATGGGGACTCACTGGACATTTGCTAGGAAAGAGACGGAAGCTTCCAGTCAAGGCCTTACAGCATATTCTTTAAAGGCTCCATCCACGTTTTTGCGTCCTATGCGACGGACTGCGGTCTTCCCAAAAATATCGGTGTTCCTCTTTTTTACAGAGGGCAGTGTTAGCATAGATAAATCTCAAAACTTGCACAGTTGGGTTGGGTTGTTTTATCTCTGAGCGGCACTTTTTTGCACACCATGGGCTAAATGGCCAGGTCACATGGACCCCGAAGGCTCAGAGAAGGTTGGGGGAGGGGAAACACTGGAACAGCTGTTGGGAGACAGATGGTAGTCTCCCGTAAAGGCCATCCAGCGTGTTCTTTAACGTGCACAGAGTATGGCTCTCCCGCACACGGGGCCACGGCTTAACGTCCCATCCGACGGACGGCGGCCTTTCCAAGCCCATCGGTGTCCCCTTTCGAGGATTGTTTCAAAAACCTCCAGAAAGTGTTTTCTAAAACTGTTTCAATGACCTCCAGAAAGTGCTTTCAAAGACTGTTTCAAAGACCTCTAGAAAGTACTTTCTAAGACTGTTTCAAAGACCTCCAGAAAGTGCTTTCTAAGACTGTTTCAAAAACCCCCAGAAAGTGCTTTCTAAGACTGTTTCAAAAACCTCCAGAAAGTGCTTTCTAAAACGGTTTCAAAGACCTCCAGAAAGTGCTTTCTAAGACTGTTTCAAAAACTTCCAGAAAGTGCTTTCTAAAACTGTTTCAAAGACCTCCAGAAAGTGCTTTCTAAAACTGTTTCAAAGACCTCCAGAAAGTGCTTTTAAGACTGTTTCAAAAACATCCAGAAAGTGCTTTCTAAAACTGTTTCAAAAACCTCCATAAAGTGTTTTCCAAGACTGTTTCAAAAACCTCCAGAAAGTGCTTTCCAAGACTGCTTAAAAGACCCCCAGAAAATGCTTTCTAAAACTGTTTCAAAGACCTCCAGAAACTGCTTTGTAAGACTTTCAAAAACCTCCAGAAAGTGCTTTCGAGGACTGTTTCAAAGACCTCAAGAGAGTGCTTTCCAAGTTTGTTTCGATGACCTCTAGAAAGTGCTCTCCAAATTTGTTTCGATGACCTCCAGAAAGTGCTTTCAAAGACTGTTTCAAAGACCTCCAGAAAGTGCTTTCTAAAACTGTTTCAAAAACCTCCCCAGAAAGTGCTTTCTAAGACTGTTTCAAAGACCTCCAGAAAGTTCTTTCTAAAACTGTTTCAAAGACCTCCAGAAAGTGCTTTCTAAGACTGTTTCAAAATCTCCAGAAAGTGCTTTCGAGGACTGTTTCAAAATCTCCAGAAAGTGCTTTCGAGGACTGTTTCAAAGACCTCAAGAAAGTGCTTTTGAAATTTGTTTCGATGACCTCCAGAAATTGCTTTCAAAGAGTGTTTCAAAGACCTCCAGAAAGTGCTTTCCAGGAGTGTTTCAAAGACCTCAAGAAAGTGCTTTCCAAGATTGTTTCAATGACCTCCAGAAAGTGCTTTTCAGGACTGTTTCAAAGACCTCCAGAAAGTGCTTTCCAAGACTGTTTCAATGACCTCCAGAAAGTGCTTTCCAAGACTGTTTGAAAGACCTCCAAAAAGTGCTTTCTAAAACTGTTTCAAAGATCTCAAGAAAGTGCTCTCCAAGATTGTTTCACTGACCTCCAGAAAGTGCTTTCCAAGAGTGTTTCAATGACCTGTAGAAAGTGCTTTCCAAGACTGTTTCAAAAACCTCCAGGAAGCGCTTTCTAAGATTGTTTCAATGACCTCTAGAAAGTGCTTTCCAAGACTGTTTCAAAAACCTCCAGAAAGCGCTTTCTAAGACTGTTTCAATGACCTTTAGAAAGTGCTTTCCAAGATTGTTTCAATGACCTCCAGAAAGTGTTTGCAAGATTGTTTCAATGACCTCCAGAAAGTGCTTTCCAGGACTGTTTCAAAGACCTCCAGAAACGCTGGAATCGGTGTATTGATGCAGGAGGAAAGCATTTCGAAGGAGATCCTTAGCATCAGAATTAAGTCCACCGTAGTCATGTTTATAGCGTTAGTCTTGGAACTTTCAGGACATTGGTTGTTTATGAAAATCTTCAAAGCATCAATTGCCTAGTATGATAATTTCCTCTCTTTGCTGGGATGGGGGTTGGCTCCACCTCTAGCTCTGCAGTCTCTTGCATTTCCAAGGTTCGACACCCAACTGTCCCAGGGTTGAAATTTATCTCCCCTAACCCCTAACTTGCCCTTAGCGAGAAAAGAACTACCTACGGGCTAGGAAAGGACGCCGTCCGTAGAATGGGACGTTAAAACGTGGTTCCGTGTGAACGGAAATCATAACCTATGCACTTTAAGGAATACGCCGGTTGACCTTGACAGGGGGCTATCGTTTGTCTCCTAACAGCGGCCCAGTTTACCTCCTCCAATTTTCACACTCCTTGGGGTCCTTGTGACCTGGCCATTTATCCCATTGTGTGCCAAAAAAGTGCTGCTTAGTGGTAAAACAACCCAACTGTTGGCACCCACATTTCCCATTGATAATTAGTCATCTTAAATTCCAAATAAACCACTCAATTGATTCACACGCTGATTAAACACTAGTAACGAAGATAATCTATTGTCGCATGCCCAGAAAAAGAAAAACCTGATGTAATCGACACATTACACAATTTTGAAAAAGTTCCCTCCCCCCAACAAAAAAACATAATCTTCCACTGAATCAACATACACTAATTTTTAAGGCCGTAAAACCAAGATCCCATTAATACAGTCTCGCTATAAATTTTGAATGTCTCGTTCTCGAATACCCATTCAGCTTGGCAGGGAAATCTCTTATCAACCAACGTCGTTCCCAGGCGGAAAGTGAAATTGTCTCCGGCAATACGACACCGGGACGCTGTGGTGCGAATTCGTAGCTGATAATTAGCTAAATGCGCTTCACGTGTTCCAGCGTCACCTGGGTGTTGCCATCACAGACTCCCTTGTATCAGCCTTCTTAATGAACCTAGTGATGCACACTAACCTGCTTAACAGGAGACGCAGCGGACATCGCTTCGGCATTCGGCGACTCACTCACGTCTAAATATAAACCCCTGGAACTGAGTTTCGTACTCAGAGCAGTTTAGATCGTCAGCAGCGGAGAAATGTCAACTCGAAATCGAAAGCCATTGCATATTTCTCTCTGTCGTTTATCCGCCATTAGGGATAACAAAATACCATTCGTTTTCAGTTCGGAGATGTCGTGGAAAAGATAAATGAATTTTCGTTCGCTCTTTGAACTCAAGGAACTCGTCGGCACTGCGAAGGGTAATTTTGTTTGTAACAGACTAGAGAGCAGACTGGAAATGTTAAATAATGGATGACTGCTTTGTAAATGATGAGAAAAGATATCACAATTATGATATAGACACCTATTATCTTTTCTTGTTCGTAGGATATCAGGAGTTATAATTTTTTGTATTCGACTCTACTTCCCCCCCCCCTTCTCTCTATTTTGAATTATTGGTTAAAAATCTGATAAATCAGATAATTGTCACTTAGTTATTTAGTAAAAGTAGGCCCAGATCTAGAGAACGGGGGGAGGGGCAGTGTTGGAGCTCAGCCGGCAACGCGGCAGGCCCGTAATCTGCAGTTCCCAGATTCGAGTCCCATCTGGCCAAGGGTTGAGATTTATCTCCGCAAAACTCCCCGCCCTGCCCTCGGTCAGTAGGGGGAGACTTATGAGCTTCGAAAGGCCGCCGTCCTTCGGATGGAACGTTAAGCCGTGGTTACGTGTGCGGGAGAGCCAGACCCTATATACGTTAAAGAACACTCTGGATGGCCTTGACTGAAAGTTATCATCTATCTCCTAGTAGCTGTCCAGAGGATTCTTCCTCTAACCTTCTCTGAGCCGTTTGGGGTCTCTGTGACCTGGCTACTTAGTCCATTCTGTGTAAAAAAATGCCGCTCAGAGGTAAAATAACCCAACCCAGATTTAGGAAAAACATAAAGGGGCCGATCAATCGGCCGAGGGTAAAAGGTGAGGGGGAAAGACACTGGATTCTCATTATAGTATAACCTTTTCCCCTACGTTTTAGACATCTTTAAAAATCTCTTGAAAAATGCATGAAAAATTTACAAGTTTTAAAATTTTTTGCCTTTGTCATTCTTACCAGCTTTTTTGGAGTGGAGGTGGGGTAGTGGGATGGCTTCTTGGCCCACCCTCCCTTCTCATAGATCCAGATCTGAGTGAAAGTGTTTGGATAATAATTGTTTCTTTACTGGCTGGGAATATTTTTGAAACATAACAGGGCTTAAGTCAAAACCCTGTTCTTGGGTTCATTTGCGAGATCGCTTCTTCCTCTGATGCTTTTAAAAATCATAAGGACTTTGTGTTATTAAGCTACTTTGCCTGTAATCAGGACCGGATCAAGAGACTCATGGATCCTACGCAGGCATGGATATGGAAAAAAAAATAAATAAAAGTGCGTGTTGGGGGGGGGGCGCAGAAAGCAAGTGGTGCAATAGAGCATGAAAAAAATAAAAGTGTATGTGGGGGGGAGGGGCAACAGATTGTATTTCCATTTCAGTATAACATTTCCCCTCCGTTTTAGATGTCTCGAAAAATTTTACTGCAAAATATTGAAATATGCACTTTATGATTTTTTGCGTCTGTTACCCTTATTGGCATTCTGAAAAGGTCTAGGGTAGGGGGGAGCCACTTTCCTCCTCCGTTAGATCCGTTCCTTGGCCCATACACGTGAAATACCCAGGGGCCACTTGCGTTTAAGATGTTAAAGCCATTAGAACTCCAAACATATGCTTATCTAAAGAAAAAAAAAGCAAACTTATATACAGGATGTTTCAAAACTCTCTGTACAAATTTCAATGGGAGATAGGGAACACCAAGACAAACCTTTTTCGTCTATGAATGTTTGTCCGCTGACGTAACCCTTCGGTGCTAGAGGGCGCTGCAATTGGCTAGAGAGGCAAAACGGGAACGGAGAACGGACTTGTGTTTGCCGTCGGCATTCGTAAATCAGACACATAACGTGTAACATGGAGTGTTTCACGACTGCTGAGATGACTGACACGCATCTGGCGTATGGGGCTGCCAATGGAATTGGAAGAGCTGCTTTGAGTTTGTACCGACAGCGCTTCTCAAACAGACGTGTGCCAAACCACCAAACATTTGCGTGTTTGCACTGGCAACTGCACTGCAAACATGCATGAAATTGCACTGGCACTGCAAACAGAACATTGCACTGGCACTGCAAACATGCATGAAACTGGTCGGGAGAGAACCATGCGCACTCTTGACATGTAAGAAGAGATCCTACGGCGGATTGAGGATCCAGGCACAAGCATGCGAGCTGTTGCACGTAGCCTCGGTGTGAAGCACGCCCTCGTGTGGAGAGTGTTGCACCAGCAGCAGTTACATCCGTTTCATCGTTAGAGAGTCCAGACACTGCAACCTCAGGATTCCCCTCTTCGTGTGGAATTCGAGCGCTGTTTTTTGCAGCAAACGGGGGTGCAGCCTGATTTTCTGGGTCACGTGCTCTTCTCAGATGAGGCCTATTTCACAAGTGAGTATGTGTTTAATGTGCACAATTCTCAAGTTAGGGCGCACGAAAATCCACATGCCACAATGGCGCATGGTCAACAACAACGGTTCGCCGTCAATGTTTGGGTGGGTATCGTCCATGACATTTTGATTGGGCTATATCTGCTGCTTCCCTGACCTAACGGGCAGATTTATCAGACATTTCTGGAAGAAACGTTGCCAGGACTGCTGGAAGATGTTCTCGTGGCTATTCGCAGACGAATGTGGTTTCAACACGACGGGGTGTCAACACACTTCAGCAATGATGTGTGGGATTATCTTAACACCGCTTTTGGGGGTCGATGAATAGGCTGGGGTGGACCTGTCGCCTGGCCACCAAGATCGCGCGATTTAACAGGTATCGATTTCTTCCTCTGGGGACACATGAAGAACCTCGTGTATGAGACTCCAATTGACTGAGATGAAGACCTTGTCGCAAAAATCGCTGTCGCCGCTGCAACTGTTCGCGAAATTCCGGAAAACTTTCAACATGTACGTCAATCAATGCTTCGACGCTGTCATGCATGCAATGCTGTTGCCGGTCGCAACTTTGAGCACCTTCTTTAAATGAAGACGTTGTTCACACTTGTTTCCATTCATTTATGTACCAGCTCCACCGACATTTCTGTCAGCGCCCTCTAGCATCGAAGGGTTACGTCAGCGGACATAGACGAAAAAGGTTTGTCTTGGTGTTCCCTATCTCCCATTGAAATTTGTACAGAGAGTTTTGAAACACCCTGTATATATATCTTGAATATTATATTAATATTATTATTATATTTATTAGGTGTAAATAGAACTGACGGTAATAAAAGCACTTAAATAATATTATTTTTTATTAATACAAGATAAAATTCACGAAACATACTCAATAATAAAATAATATTTGTCGAACGCCCAACTAATTTTCTTGCAACTTTGTAAGAAACATTCAGTTTCAAAAAGGACATAGTAGCGCCATCTACAAGTGAATCGATTGTACTAAAGGATTCTGCCCATTGAGAACTTCCGTTCGTTTTGCCCCCCCCCCCCACGCACTTGTGTGTTTTGCGTACCGCTTAATCTGGCCCTGCGTCTCAGAGCGGCAGTTTGTACACACACAGTGTGCTAAATATCCAAGTCACAAGGATCCCCAAGAGCTCAGAGTTGGATAAGACAAGGGGATTGGGTTGTTTTACCTCTGAGAGGCATTTTTTGCACACCATGGGCTAAATGGCCACGTCACAAGGACCTCAAAGGCTCAGAGGAGGTTGGGGGAGGTGACCCACTGGAACAGCTGTTGGGGGACAGATGGCAGCCTCCCGTCAAAGCCATCCACTGTGTTCTTTAATGTGCACAGGGTATGGCTCTCTCGCACACGGCGCTACGGCTTAACGTCCCATCCGACGGACGGCGGCCTTTCCAAGTCCATTGGTGTCCCCTACTGACCATGGGTAGGGCGGGGAGTTTTGCGATCAATCTCAATGCTGACCCAGCTGGGACTCGAACCCGGGAACTACAGATTACGAGCCTGGCCGCTACCGACTAAGCCACCCCATGAGAAGGTGACCCACCGTACAGTTATTAAGAGGCAGATGGAAGTCTCCTGTCAAGGTCATCCATAGTGTCCTTTAACGAGTACAGGGTATGACTCTCCTGCACGTGGGACCACAGCTTAACGTCCCATCCGACGGACGGTGGCCTTTCCAAGCCTATCGGTGTCTCCTACTGACCGAGGGCAGGGTGGGGGTTTTTCGGAGATAAAACTTAAAGCTGACCCAGGCGAGGCTTGAACCTGGAATCTACAGATTACGAGCCTGTCGCTCTACCGACGAGTCACTCCTGCCTCTCTCGAACCTGGGAACTACAGAATGCGATCCTGGCGTGCTCTCGACTGAGCCAATCCCCGTTCCTGTGAATAAGTAAAAATTATTTCAATGATTAAGCCCAATAAATGGCTGGCGAGAGGTCAATGATAGATGACCCTCAACTGCATAAATAGGGGCGGGGGTGGCTCAGTCGGTAGCTCGCCAGGCTCGTAATCTGTAATTCCCAGGTTCGAGTCCCAGGAAATTAATAGTGAAGACAAAACCCAGATGCTCCGCAATACATGGACTGCGCTACATCTATAGGGATAATGCCATAATCTCCACTACCTACGTCGAGGGCAAGACAACACCATATAGATGCAGCTCACCCCACGATTATCTATGGCGAACAGTACAATATAAGTAAAGTTCATCCATCGGTCAAAACCTAAATTTAATCTGCGCCCCGGTTAGCCACAAACAAGGATATATAGATCCAAGTTGCCTCGGCTCCCGTGGTGGGAATTCTTAGTCAGGCCTTACCAGACCTCTCCGTCGGGGCCCCGTCCAACCTAGATACCCGCCAACACCAGTCAGCGGGGCCCTCAACTTCACCGAGACCCAGCCGTTCCATCGGGCCCCGTCCGACCAAGTTGCCTCCCAATACCAGTCAGCGGAGCCCTCAACTTCACACGGGCCTTCAACGCCCCCCCCCCCACGACAAGGTGGTTCCCTCTCGGGGGAGGGGGAGGTTCGAGTCCCAGCTGGGTCAGCGTTAAGATTTTATCTCCGCAAAATTCCCCGCCCTGCCCATGGTCAGTAGGGGACACCTATGAGCTTGAAAAGACCGCCTTCCGTCGGATGGGACATTAAACCGTGGCTCCGTGTGCGGGAGAGCCATAAGTAAAACTACCCTGTGCACGTTAAAGAACACACTGGATGGCCTTGACGGGAGGCTACCATCTGTCTCCCAACAGCTCTTCCAGTGGTTCCCCTCCTCCAACCTTCTCTGAGCCTTCGGGGTCCATGTGACCTGGCCATTTAGCCCATGGTGTGCAAAAAAAGTGCCGCTCAGAGGTAAAACAACCCAACCCAACTGCATAAATATATATTTTTCGGAATCTCAACTACGTCGCAAATATTCGAGTGCTTTAAAAGAAGTGCAGAGTATGTATCGACACAATGAGCGACTTCTCCATATAAGATCTGTTAGCATTTATTGGTAGCCCTTGTAACTTAAAAGCCATGCTATAATACAAGCTTAATTCGTTGAAGGCATCAACAGAAGTTAAACATCGGTGTAAATAAGATGGTGCGCTACAGACTCCGTAACTTATTTTACACGATCGTTAAATCATTCGTTTTATTTGTTTAAAGGATTTTAAATAAGCAGTGGATTGGGTAAGTTAGGAGAGCAGGCGAACTCCCAATTACAAGGGATGAGGAAATGGGATTACTGAATCAACAGAGGAAGGCTGTTTCGGTCTGACGGAGACAAATAAACTTTACCATAAGTGACAATCGATTTGCTCTCTGAAATAATTGGGAATCGGGCTTGACATTTTACCAACTTCATTTAGGCTGCTTAATTGTTATTTAAATAAATCAAGTTTCATTCACTTCATTTGGAGTGAATGACTTCTATGCTGTACTGGAGATAAGATTAAGAGTACCAGCTTAGTGAAACGTTTAATATCGAATGTTTACAACACTGTTAAAGGCGTCGGTATAGATGTTAATTTAACTCCTAAAATGAGGGTTGGGTTGTTTTACCTCTGAGCGGCACTTTTTTGCACACCATGGGCTAAATGGCCAGGTCACATGGACTCCGAAGGCTCAGAGAAGGTTAGGGGAGGGGACCCACTGGAACAGCTGTTGGGAGACAGATGGTAGCCTCCCGTCAAGACCATCCAGCGTGTTCTTTAACGTGCACAGGGTATGGCTCTCCCGCACACGGGGCCACGACTTAACGTCCCATCCGACGGACGGCGGCCTTTCCAAGCCCATCGGTGTCCCCTACTGACCGTGGGCAGGGCGGGGAATTTTGCGGAGATAAATCTCAACGCTTACCCAGCTGGGACTCGAACCTGGGAACTACAGATTACGAGCCTGGCGCGCTACCAACTGAGCCACTCCCGCCCCCCTAAAATGAGGTTTTTTTATGATGATGAAATGCTACTGGGGATAAAGAGCTCAAATAAATCTACACTGCCTGGGCAAATTATCACGAATACCTACCTAATACTTCGTCTGGTAGGGGCGGAGGTCGCTCAGTCGGTAACGCGCCAGGCTCGTAATCTGTAGTTCCCAGGTTCGAGTCCCAGCTGAGCCAGTGTTGAGATTTATCTCCACAAAACTCCCTGACCACGGCGAGTGGGGGACACCGATGGGCTAGGAAAGGCCTCCGTCCGTCGGATAGGACGTTAAGCCGTGACCCCACGTGCAGGAAAGCCATACCCTATGTACGTTAAAGAACACGCTGAATGATCTTGACGGGAGGTTATTATGTCTTCCAACAGCTGTTCCAGTGGGTCCCCTCCCTCATGGGTGGCTCAGTCGGTAGCGCGCCAGGCTCGTAATCTGTAGTTCCCAGGTTCGAGTCCCAGCTGGGTCAGCGTTGAGATTTATCTCCGCAAAATTCCCCGCCCTGTCCACGTCAGTAGGGGACACCGATGGGCTTGGGAAGGCCGCCGTCCGTCGGATGGGACGTTAAGCCGTGGCCCCGTGTGCGGGAGAGCCATACCCTACGCACGTTAAAGAACACGCTGGATGGCCTTGACGGGGAGCTATCATCTGTCTCCCAACAGCTGTTTCAGTGGGTCCCCTCACCCAGCCTTGTCTGAGCCTTCTGGGTTCATGTGACCTGGCCATTTAGCCCATGGTGTGCAAAAAAGTGCCGCTCAGAGGTAAAACAACCCAACCCAACCCCTCCCTCATCCTTCTCTGAGCCTTCGGGTCCTTGTGACTTGGCTATTTAACCCATTGTGTGCAAAAAATTGCCGCTCAGAGGTAAAACAACCCAACTTCGTCTGGTCTACGTAGGCAGAGATGACAACCCGGAAAGTTACAATTCTCTGCACATAGGTTTCGTTTAAAATGGGTTTTGAACTGCTCTCGGTCATCTCTCTCTCTGCTGATGAGCTTTGACGAGTCAGCAGAGAGAAAGCTTTTGACGAGTTCAGCTTTGACGTACAATTCCTGCAAAAAACGCCTGCCTTGTCCGTCAAAGCCTTTTTCCTCCGTCACTGCCACAATTGGGGGACACTTTTTAAGACTGTTTGCATTTTTCATACGTACACTTGGAATATTATGCGCCTCGTGTATGAGTTGTTGTTGTTGGGTTGTTTTACCTCTGAGCGGCACTTTTTTGCACACCATGGGCTAAATGGCCAAGTCACATGGACCCCGAAGGCTCAGAGAAGGTTGGGGGAGGGGACCCACTGGAACAGCTGTTGGGAGACAGATAGTAGCCTCCCGTCAAGGCCATCCAGCGTGTTCTTTAACGTGCACAGGGTATGGCTCTCCCGCACACGGGGCCACGGCTTAACGTTCCATCCGACAGACGGCGGCCTTTCGAAGCCCATCGGTGTCCCCTACTGACCGTGGGCAGGGCGGGGAATTTTGCGGAGATAAATCTCAACGCTGACCCAGCTGGGACTCGAACGTGGGAACTACAGATTACGAGCCTGGCGCGCTACCGACTGAACCACCCCCGCCCCCTCGTGTATGAGACTCCAATTAACTGAGATGAATACCTCGTCGAAAAACTTTCCGCTGAGTTGCATCACCTCCGTTACGGATGATCCTGCCTATCACACTCCAACGACTCAACCCCCTTTTGAGGTCAACCATATCAATATATTCACCTAAGCGGCAGTTGACTATGAGTACCACCATGCATTTACGGCTTTCATAGGGTTGGGTTGTTTTACCTCTGATTGGCATGGGCTAAATGGCCAGGTTACAAGGACCCCGAAGGCTCAGAGAAGGTTGGGGGAGGGGACCCACTGGGACAGCTGTTGGGAAACAGATGACTTTCTCTCGTCAAGGCCATCCAGTGTGTTCTTTAACGTGCACGGTACGGCCCTCCCGCACACGGAGTCACGGCTTAACGTCCCATCCGACGGACGGAGGCCTTTCCAAGCCCATCGGTGTCCCCTACTGACCGTGGGCAGGGCGGGGAATTTTGCGGAGATAAATCTCAATGCTGACCCAGCTGGGACTCGAACCTGGGAACTACAGATTACAAGCCTGGCGCGCTACCGACTGAGCCACCCCTTTCTTAGGACTTATATAGGTATTTTTTGAATTTTTTGAATTTATTAATATTAAAATTCTGTCTAATGGATAACTTCAAATAATCTGTAGCATTTATTACACTAAAATATGCTAAAATTCTAAATCACATCAAAATTTTAATTTAAAAAAAATAGTTTTTTTATATTTATTTTTGTCATTCACGGAAGATAAGAAATAATCTTTAGTAGCAGGGTAAAAAACATAAAAGTAGTAATTTTTTTAGCCTTTAAGAAATGTATTGTAGTAAAGGGAAAAACATAAATCACATTAAATATTTAGCTGGCAATTTAGTCACAACAGACAAGAATAGAAAACCGGGTTTGGGTTGTTTTGCCTCTGAGCGGCACTTTTTTTTGCACACCATGGGCTAAATGGCCAGGTCACATGGACCCCGAAGGCTCAAAGAAGGTTGGGGAAAGGACCCACTAGAACATTTTGTTAGGAGATAGATGATAGCCTTCCGTCAAGCCCATCCAGAATGTTCTTTAACGTGCAGAGGGACGGCACTCCCACACAAGGGGTTATGGCTTAACGTCCCATCCGACGGACGGCTTCCTTTCCAAGCTCATCGGTGTCCCCTATTGACCGTGGATAGGGCGGAGAGTTTTGCGGAGATAAATCTCAACGCTGACCCAGCTGGGACTCGAACCTGGGAACTGTAGAGTACGAGCCTGGCGCGCTACCGACTGAGCCACCCCCGCCTCGCGTTCCTAGGACTTCGTAGTGATGTAGAATACTTACGGCAATAAAACATTTTGCAGGCGTTGGCACGTTTCATGGTACTTTGCGTAGGTTGCAGTGTTCATAGTTATTTGGTCAAGCAGTATATCTAAATTGCGATTTTCAACTGTCCGTTAAAAAACAACTTTCTCTGCCACCATTTTATCATGTGTACCATATTTTACATGAAATTATTCTTATGACATAATTTCAAAATGTGATTGTGATGACATCTATTGAGATGGAAATGAAACTGTTACTGCGAAATGTATAAAAAACGAATTGGAATTGTTGATTTTATGACTCCGTTCTTTATTTAAAAAACAACAACAGTGTTTTCTATAATTTACTTCTAAACCCATTATATATAGGTATATATGGTATGCATATTTTAATACATATAGAAATTCTATGTTTAATAAATGGCAGAATAATGATTAATGGCATTCTATGACAGATTCTATGATTCTAAAAAGACAGATTCTATGATTCTACAATGGCAGATTCTATGATTAATAAAGACAGAATTAGCCATAAAACGTTTGTATTAAAATGTAAAACAAATACCTAGGCTATAGATAGGTATTGGCAAATTTTGTGTCCCACAGTACATTTGGTTACAGCTAAAGCTGAATTTTCTTAAGCTGAATTTCCTCACAGGGCGGGGCGGGGGTGGCTCAGTCGGTAGCGCGCCAGGCTCGTAATCTGTAGTTCTCAAATTCGAGTCCCAGATGGGTCAGCGTTGAGATTTATCTCCGCAAATTTCCCCGCCCTACCCACGGTCAGTAGGGGATACCGATGGGCTTCGAAAGGCCGCCGTCTGTCGGATGGGACGTTAAGCCGTGGCCCCGTGTGCGGGAGAGCCATACCCTGTGCACGTTAAAGAACACGCTGGATGGCCTTGACGGGAGGCTATCATCTGTCTTCCAACAGTTGTTCCAGTGGGTCCCCTCCCCCAACCTTCTCTGAGCCTTCGGGGTCCATGTGACCTGGCCATTTAGCCCATGATGTGCAAAAAAGTGCCGCTCAGAGATAAAACAACCCAACTCAAATCCTCATAGGGCAAGCTAGGGGCGTCAACTTCTAGTGTTATACACTGGTTTACATAAATTAAGGAACAACCCTATGTTATGTCAGTGAGAAGTATGTGTAAAAGCAATAAAAAGTAATAGTAAAAGAATTCTTTACATAAACTACTAAAATAATACTTATTTTATTAAACACTTTAATAAAATACTTATTACAAAGTTCTACTTCTGAGGTCAATTTTCGTGATTAGCATTGTTATTGTTAAATATTCAAACTTGTATAACTCATTAAATACTGAACAAATATTGTTGAAAAATCGAAATATTGATATATTTGATTAAAATCATTATCTGCTATCACATATTTCTAAAAGAAGAAAAGTATATTTTAGAAACTATTGAGTTTTTGTCTTGACTGTTCAAAGCACTAGACCCCATTTGTAAGTATACTGCACTGGTTCCCATAAATTAAGGAAGAACACTATGCTAGATCAATGGGAAGCTAAAGACAAAGCTCCATAACATATATAAAATATAAATAATATAGGACATTTGTTCAAAAATATCTTTTCTGGCAATTTTTAATACGGAGGGCGTTCAAAAAGTTCTTGACACGTGTCTGTAGATTTACGCTCGTTACTCTTAGTCCCTTTGAACCACACGGTTAGCAGACATCATCACAGGTGATGAGACGTGGTTTTATTACTATACAACTCCCAGAAAGATCGACACTATATGATCAAAAGTATCCGGACACTTGCTCATCCACAACCTCCTGATAATAGGAGAGGACCGGTTGGTCCACCCTTTGCTGCTACCACAACCTCGATTCTGCCCGGAAGGCCATCCACTAGATTTTGGTACGTTGCTGCGGGTATTGCCTGCCATTCTGCCACAAAAGTGGGGGCAGGGGTGGCTCAGTCGGTAGCGCGCCAGGCTCGTAATCTTTAGTTCCCAGGTTCGAGTCCCAGCTGGGTCAGCGTTGAGATTTATCTCCGCAATAATTCCCCGCCTTGCCCACGGTCAGTAGGAGACAACGATGGGCTTGGAAAGGCCGCCGTCCGTCGGATGGGACGTTAAGCCGTGGCCCCGTGTGCGGGAGAGCCATACCCTGTGCACGTTAAAGAACACGCTGGATGGCCTTGACGGGAGGCTACCATGTGTCTCCCAACAGCTGTTCCAGTGGGTCCTCTCCCCCAACCTTCTCTGAGCCTTCGGGGTCCATGTGACCTGGCCATTTAGCCCATGGTGTGCAGAAAGTGCCGCTCAGAGGTAAAACAACCCAACCCAAAAGCCACAAGAGCTTTAGTGAGGCCGGTCACTGATGTCTGGCGATTCGACCTGGCTCGCAGTAGGAGTTCAAATTCATCCCAAACGCAGGGCCGCATTTACCATAACGCGCAATAGGCGCAAGCTGAGCCTCGCTCTCTATGGGGCCACATTTTAAAACCTTACTCCTCACAAACAACAATATAAAAAACAGCCTAGTTATAGTTGCAAAACAAAATACTTATTTTTATAAGTATATTAAAATACTTATTTTAATCACGAAATTCACTAGCGCAAACTAAAATGTGGAATTTATCTTTAACGTTTATTGAATGTGAATTGATAGATTCTTTAAATTGTGATGATTTAATTGTTGGTTTCGCCAAAGAGAAAGCTCGCAATAAAACACTTTGATGATTTTTGATCGAAAAGTTTTTAGTTAAATGCTTATCAAGAAATGTTCAATATTGTAATTTGGTAGTAAACTGCAATTCATGCTAAAAATATTTTAATGAATCTTAGTAATGTCTATTTATTTTGTTCACTGGGATTTAGTTATATTTTTGTGATTATTTTTCTATTGAATTTTGAATTGAATAAGTTTATTTCACCCAAACATACATATATTGGTAGATAAAACACAGACAAGTTCACAGGTGAAAAAGGAGAACATAATAAGTCGTAGATTTTGAATAAATGTTTCCTGAAATACACTTAAATTTAAAACATTGCTTAAAACATTAAACTTTAAATAAAATTTTTTAAATATTTTTCTTGAATCAAACATCATATTTTGCAAAAAACCTAATTAGGGGGCCTCGAATATAATGTGTGCCTAGGATTCCAATAAGTTTAGTAAGGAGGCCTCGAACTAATGTGCGACCTAGGGCCTCAAAACGTTTAGCTCGAATTTAATGTGCGCCTAGGGCCTCAAAATGTTCAGCAAGGGGGCATCGAATTTAATGTGCGCCTAGGGCCTCAAAACGTTTAGCTCGAATTTAATGTGCGCCTAGGGCCTCAAAATATTTAGCAAGGGGGCATCGAATTTAATGTGCGCCTAGGGCCTCAAAATGTTTAGCAAGGGGGCATCGAATTTAATGTGCGCCTAGGGCCTCAAAATGTTTAGCAAGGGGGCATCGAATTTAATGTGCGCCTAGGGCCTCAAAATGTTTAGCAAGGGGGCATCGAATTTAATGTGCGCCTAGGGCCTCAAAATGTTTAGCAAGGGGGCATCGAATTTAATGTGCGCCTAGGGCCTCAAAATGTTTAGCAAGGGGGCATCGAATTTAATGTGCGCCTAGGGCCTCAAAACGTTTAGCTCGAATTTAATGTGCGCCTAGGGCCTCAAAATATTTAGCAAGGGGGCATCGAATTTAATGTGCGCCTAGGGCCTCAAAATGTTTAGCAAGGGGGCATCGAATTTAATGTGCGCCTAGGGCCTCATAATGTTTAGCAAGGGGCATCGAACTTAATGTGCGCCTAGGGCCTCAAAATGTTTAGCAAGGGGGCATCGAATTTAATGTGCGATGGCCGAGTGGTTAGCGCGCTTGACTACTGATCTAAGGGACCTGGGCTCGAGGCCCGGGTAAGGCATGGCTGTTTGTGTCGTTTTTCTGCTGAGGTCCTGCCATCCTCTCAGACCTTCTACTGTGGCATATAAACTGACAGGTTCCTGTCAGACCTCTGTGGCAAGCAGCTGCTTGAGGGGGTATTTATTTATTTTATTTATTTTAGGGCCTCATAGAGTTTAAATCCGGCTCTGCCCAAAGGTGTTCCATGGGGTTGAGATCAGGGCTCTGTCAACCCCACCTAGAGGAGAGGGAAGGCCATACCAGTGACTGAAACGATTCTGATGTCATTTCTGTTCGACCCGACCTTGGAGAACGTGCCAATCTAGCAGTGTGTGCAGCCATCTTGCTATGGTTAATGCGAAAGAAGTTTTGCTGCGGTTTTGATTTCGTGTGTGCACAGAGCTTCTCAGGTTTTAAATTTTCAGAAGATATCGATTTGCGACGGAAATGGATTCGTTCTATACCAAGGCAAAATTGCCATCCAAGGTAAGGAGAAAAGTGAAAATTATCGTTTTAGCTATCGTATGTTACGTTTGCGTAATATACATATATATATAACATTATATATATCTTGTATGGATTAATTTGGCGTTATTTTTATTATGTAAGAACCTAATATGCTGGAAAAAAATGCCGAATTACCATATGTTAAAATTAATCAAATAGAAAAGAATATTTTACAGTGACCAGGCTTTTTATTTAATAGATTACAATAGTAGGTTGGTGAAACTGAAATAATTGTTACAAATTCACCTAAACCTATGCTAATAACATTCCAATAAAATTTAATATGGGAATAATGCTTTAAGATTAACTTACTCCAACTAACTTCCCAGATCAAATATTTTTAACAGCCATTGTTCGTATTAAATATCCCAGTTTCCATAAGTCTTTTATTTTTAATGAACATAGATTTAGATAAATTTGATTGAGATCTTTAATTGATCTCCATTTGTTTTATTTCATAAAAAGTTCATTTTAAAAGTTACAAAGCTTTGAAATTAGCTTTCCATTGACAACATGGAATTTGGTTTCATAATCACTGAATTGTATAAGGATATTTCAATGTGACCTTTTGATGATATAATGGCCAATTGTATGATAATTATTGGATTATATATTTCTGTTGTATTTTGGATCTGTTCAAACCTTTTGATCACGTGTATTTTGATGTTGCTTTTATGTTTCTTCAGATTTTTTTTTTCTATTATTAAAGTTTGTTTCCTTAAATGTTAATATGATACCAAAATAGATAAAAATTTCTAATCTTATGTGAAGCAAACAGTTTTAATAAGCATTAGTATGAAAAAGTATGGGAAAGTAATTTTTTCTTTTTTGTTGTTGTTCTTTTTATCCAAAAGTCGTAGTTGGGCTAGAAACAGTTCTTATCAATGTGATGCATTTTAAAAACATAGCTTTCATGTTAAATTATTTAATAAAAATCAGCAATTGTTCAACTTTGATGAAAGGAATATCTTAAAATTTTCCTTTTCAACTTAAATAGTATTGCACTATATTAAGTTCCTTCACATTGCTTAAAAATTCTCCCATATGATTGGTGAATTTTCCTGTTTTAATTGCACAATATTCTTAAAAATAAAGTAAACAATGATGTGAAATATTTGTTTCATTGTAATGTGTATCCTATTTATATATATTTGTGAGGTGTAAAGATGTGGATTCAGATTGTAAATAAAAGTATTTTTAATGTGGAATTTGCTGATTGTTTTTCTTAACATATGCAATATTTAAACACTTTTCATTAAATAAAGTTTTAGACCTTTTTTTACATATGCCTATTTGTGAAAAAAAATAGATGGATATGTGGTGTTTTGGTAAAAAGTTTTTTTAATATATTTCGCACTTCTAGAATCATTTAAGAGTGAAAATTTAGTACCTGTTCAATACACTGAATGATCGTTTGCGAAATTGTTTAAAAGTTTTATAATTTCCGAACGTTAAAGGGTGGTATTAAATCTATCTGGATAATGGAAAAGGTAATTAATGATTTATCAATAGTAATCGAAGCAAAAAAAAAAAGTATCTTTTAAAAAATAGAATGTAAAAAAAAGGGAGGTGGGAGGGAGGAATTTTTTTTCAAATTATATGAAAACAAATTATTTTAGTGATGATGCCGATTTATTAGTTTACATTCAGAAGGCTAAATAGAAAATTCTATTAAAAAGGATAAGCTGCTTCTCATTATATTCTGCCGTCAGTTCCGTCCACTAATGCTGACGTCACAAATGAGTTCTACGGCCTTCTCCTCTAGGTGGTGTAGACTCTGTGCAGGCAGTCAATTACAAAAATTCTTCCACACCCATCTCATAAAACCATTCCTGTACGGTCCTCGCTTTGTGGACAGGGGCATTGTCATATTGGTACAGGAAAGGGTCTTCACCGAACTGTTGCCATAAAGTTGGGAGCACAGAATTGTCGAGAATGTCATTATAGGTCGGGAGAAGACCCCTGACAGCTGTTACTAGAGAGATGGTAGCCTCTCGTCAAGGCCATCTAGGGTGTTCTTTAATCTGCACAGGATATGTCTCTCCCGCACACGGGGCCTCGGCTTAACGTTCCATCCTACGGATGGCGGCCATTCCAAGCTATTCGATGTCCCCCACTGACCGAGGGCAGTGCGGGAGTTTTGCGGAGATAAATCTCGAAGCTGCTCCCAGCTGGGACTCGAACGTGGGAACGGCAGATTACGAGCCAGACGCGCTACCGACTGACTACGACAATTAATGATAAACCTTCCCTTGGTTTTCTGTCGAAAGTTTATCAATATCTGGTCCCAAATAAATTTACATCGCGGATCACTTACTATGCTATCACGGACCACAAGTGATCCGCGGACTATAGGCTGGGAACCAATCCACTTGACCCTAATTGTTTACTGAGTGAAAATTTCATAATGACCAAGGTGCATAACGACTAACATCACAAGCACTCTATTCTACGTATGAAACAAATGCCACTTCACGTAAAGCTTTGATTTCGGCAATTTTTGTATAAATGATTCCGGCATAGTTTCACATCAGCAGTCTGTACCGAACGAAAAAATATATAGTTATTCGGTGCAATGTACGCAACGTTAGTGAAGTGAGTCAAAGTGTCTTCTCCAGCTATTGCAGAACGGGGCACTGTTATTGAGCTGTGCTGGCAATGACGGTCGACTAGCGCACAACGCGCGAGTCGCTGTTGTCAGTTAAAACAAAATCTGATGTCCTTCGGAAAATGATAAAAGCAGCGTAATCGCAGCACGTAAATTTCACTTGCCAACACTAACAGAACATCAGGCGGAGACGTTTACTGGCCGACAAAGGTAACCTTAATATAGCACCGTATTCTAATTTGGTAGTGGGGCGGGGGTGGCTCAGTCGGTAGCGCACCAGGCTCGTAATCTGCAGTTCCCAGGTTCGAGTCCCAGCTGGGTCAGCGTTGAGATTTATCTCCGCAAAATTTCCCCGCCCTGCCCACGGTCAGTAGGGGACACCGATGGGCTTGGAAAGGCCGCCGTCCGTCGGATGGAACGTTAAACCGTGGCCCGTGTACGGGAGAGAACCATACCCTGTGCACGTAAAAGAACACACTGGATGGCCTTGACGGGAGGCTACTATCTGTCTCCCAACAGCTGTTTCAGTGGGTCTCCTCCCCCAACCTTCACTGAGCCTTCGGGGTCCTTGTGGCCTAGCCATTTAGCCCATGGTATGCAAAAAAGTGCCGCTCAGAGGTAAAACAATCCAATCTAATTTGGTAGTTAGGTTTAAAGGTTAAAAAAAAAAACGGGAGGTGGAGGTTGTGATGTTTTATCTCTGAGTGGCATTTTTTGCACACAATGGGCTAAATGGCCAGGTCACAAGGACTCAGATGGCTCAGAGAAGGTTGGGGGGAGAGATCCACTAGACAGCTGTAGGGAGACAGATGATAGCTTCCCATCAAGGCCATCCAGCGTGTTGTTTAACGAGCACAGGGTATGGCTCTTCCGCACAAGGGGGCCACGACGTAACATCCCATCCCAAGGAAGGCGGCCTTTCCAAGCCCATTGGTGTCCCCTACTGATCGAGGGAAGAGCGGGGTGTTTTGCGGAGATAAATCTCAACACTGACCCAGCTGAGACTCTAACCTGGGAACTACAGATTACGAGCCTGGCACGCTACCGACTGATAGGCCAGGTCACAAGGACTCAGAGGGCTCAGAGAAGATTGCTCCATCCCCGCCCCAGGAGGAGGAAAGAGATTGGAATTCCATTGCAGTATAGCATTTGCCCCTCTTGGTTTAAAAATTTTTTTTAAAATTTCATGAAAAATGCGTGAAATATGCTCAAGTTTATTAATTTTTGGCCTCCATTACTCTTACTAGCAAGGGGTACTAGCATCTAAAATATACACTACAGGGAAAAAAATTGCAATACCTGGAAGGATTAATGCCAGTTTACTGAAACGCAGGCACCTGTTAGCATACACTGAGATGTGAGATTGATTACATTATCAAAAAAAAATATGGAAAAATACCACTTTACCTACCTGGTAAAGTGGTATAATTGGGATGATATTGAACCGCTTTTCATGAACACGGCGAGGAAGACTATCGTACAGCTCTATGATGTCCTCCTGAAAGATAGAACACCAAATAGCGCAAAGTCGCTGTTCCATTTCAGCGACGGTGGTTGGTGCACCTCTTGAGAGTTGTTGGAGCTGTCCGCCCATCATGTCCCAGACGTGTTCAATAGGTGAAGGGTCCGGCGA
Source organism: Ryuthela nishihirai (assembly GCA_038380435.1). Classification (NCBI taxonomy): domain Eukaryota; kingdom Metazoa; phylum Arthropoda; class Arachnida; order Araneae; family Heptathelidae; genus Ryuthela; species Ryuthela nishihirai. Next base: position 87,547,882 of record JAWZYU010000001.1, on the reverse strand, counting down.
GCGTGTTAGCTATGGTGGTACCTGAACGTTTTGCTCGTGTAGATACTGCAGAGTAATTCGGGCCGTGTGAGGATGAGCGTTATCTTGCTGGTAAAAGGTTCCGTGCTGTTGAACAAATGTAACAGCTACTGGCTGCAAAATGTTGGTAACATATCGTTGGGCAGTTAGAGATATCCTTATGATGACCAGTTCTGACCGAGATGTCTGACTAGTGGCACCCCACACCAAGATACAAAGTGTTGGAGTTGTGTGATGATATCACACCCACTGGGTGGCATTCCTTTCCCCTGGATGACGGCGAACATGCTGTCTATCGTCGTACTGACCAAGACAAAAACGAGATTCGTCACTAAATACCACGGTACTCCACTCTTGATCGTTCCAGTTCTGTCTGAGGCAACATCACTGGAGATGTGCTTGCATGTGGGCATATGTGAGGGGCAAACGCAGTGCCAGACGATGGAATCGCAATGAAAATGGTAAAAGCCTGTTGTTTACTATCCGCCTGGTGGGTATTCATGTGTTACTTGCTGCCATTTCCTTTGCAGTTGCGTTGTAGTTGCGAACCTGTCACGCAATGCCTTGAGTCGGAAATGGCAGTCCCTTCGCTGGTGGTCATAAGTCGTCTTCCTGATCCTTTTTGGCGTGTGCTGGATCCTTCTTGAACTTACTAGTGCCATATGTGTATTATGGTACTGGGATTGTGACCAACCTTGTTGTCCACATCTCTATACGACAAACCAGCTTCACTAAGACCGATGATTCTTCCACGCTCAAAATCCGTTAACTGTTGGAACGGCTGTCGACGTCTGCGTAAGGGCATCTTTAGAGGTTTAGAACAATTTCCACAACCTTTTTTTGTCAACCAGGGAGCTTTGGTTGCTGTTATCTGTATTTGACTGCTCCGCACCTGTGACATCAGCTTGCGCTTGTCCATTCATTTCGATCGTCCTGCAAATCTAATCATTTCCATGCATTTACATATACTACCTCCTCTCTAAATATCGTCACATTTTCATAACTTCTTGCAAGTGTTGCATTTTTAATTTCTTGTAGTGTATATAGACGATTCTGAGGGGTTGACTGATGGCTGATTGACCGACCGACAAGGGACCCTGTAATTTTAACTATGATGCAGAAATGGTGGAGCTCTGAAATTTTGCACCAAGGGGTAATCCGGGTCGTAGATCTCGGGAAAAAAAATCCAAATTGTGATCTCCGACGTGTATTTCAAGGCCAAATAAAGGTTATGTAGAGGTCAAACCACGATATACGAGTACTAGAAGCGTGAAAATTGGTGTCTGGGGTGTTTCAGGATGTAGATGTCTGCAACGATTTTTCGGATCCGGTCAAAGATCAGATTTTGTTAAACCTGTGCTAGAGTTAAAAATTGGTACTTTGTAGAATTTTGGATCGCAGTCTTGAAAACGTGAAATTTCGGATGCGATGGATCGAGGTCAAAGATCAAATTCCTACATAGCGTTCGTAGAGGACCAAATATTTTTGAGCAGGGCTCTTTCGAGTATTGGAAATCATCATCAATGTTCAGATCTGGTGTTACTTTAAATGTCAAATGGGGGCTGTAATGACTGTCTAGAAATGAAGGTACCGATGGCACCAATTGATTACTAGTAGATAAATGAAGACGAAAGTATTGAATGAAGACATTTTTCGATTAAACGCGAAAAAGAGTTAAAAAATAAACACACGAGAAACCAACACTTTACGAAGTGAAGGGAAAAAAATAGACCTTAGACGCAAATACAAATCGCTACTGCGGATAACTGCATTTTCGTTTAATTTCATTATGCCTGTAAGAAAATAACTATCGCATTAACTAGAGAGGAACATTAAATTCAACATTTTATACGCTCTCTCTGATCAGATTTCTCGCTGATGCAAATCATTTGTAGTGATATCGCATTAGGAGATATTAAATATCTGTCTGTGTTTCGTTTTTCTTGGGATGGACTTCTTTGTCGGCTGGACCTCCAAAGTGAACGAACAACCCAACCGGAGAAGAATTAAAGCAAAAAAAAAACGAAATCTCCAGAGATGCATCAAACTACAATACTCTTACGGACAACTAGCAAGTGGAAATCCATGTCGTACAAGTAAATAAAGCACAAATTGCTGGTGTAGGTAACTTCATCCTTGGTTAATTAGGTAACGGCGACCTTTAATTAATCTAATTAATTTTAATTATCCACATCGTGCAGATGACCGCAGGAAAGGGTCTATGCACGTGCTGGTAGAGTGCCTATCCGCGCAAGCACGAGTATCCGAGAAGGGGAGAGAAACACGAGGGGGGGAATGGGTTCACGAGCATGTGTGCGTGAGGGGAAAGGGGGGAAAGTCCACAGAGGAGCAACAACATAGATGGATGTTGGAATCGATCTCGAATTCCCACAATTCCGTTTGGTACTCTCGATTCTCTCCACTGACACCCCCCCTAACCCCCCCACGACTCCCGTAGCTTCTAACTACCAGCCTCCCAACTCCCTGATGTGAAGCCTTTAGGTCCCACATCGCTCCTCTCTTTCGGCTCCGCATGTATATTTAATGTCTGTAATGGGGGAGCTCCATCAAGCAGCATCACGACTCCCGGCAGTTCTATGTGCCTCCCAGTCAGGATGGTTAGCCTCGGCCTCCCCGTGCGCTTTACCCTTTTCGCACAAAACAAAACTGGAGTCGAGAGTAGTGGAGGTTGGTGCAAATGCACAGCGCCACCACGTCTGAAGGAAATCGAGTTAAAGGCTATAATCTGAGTAATAGCCACACAGGTAAATTTGGGAATAAGGGAACTTTAATTTATTCACGGAAGCCCTTTCTCTCTCTCGCATACGTGAATATTAGGTGGGCATCACCGACGCTTTGAACAAACATAATAATAACTTGGAAAGCTCTCATTCGGCACAATTCGATCGCCGTCTCATTGTCCTTCTAGTTGGCTCTGTATTTCCAGTTTCTGGAGATGTTTATTTTTCGCAGCTGGTAATTGGCGGGTAATGCGATTTTTATTTACCCAACTAATGGCAAAAGCAAATTAAGCTCTTTCTCTGAGCTCGCTATTTGCTGACTTTGATAACAAAAAGATATTCCTGTGAAAGGGAATTAAAGATGCAATTTGAATATTTAATTATTAGAAATAATTAATTGTTGTGCTGTATGTGTAAAAACGAAACACAAAAACCGTGTGTTTATTTAAGCGTTGTTTAAATTATTAGCTTATTACAAGAATTAATTTATTACACCGCATTTGCTTACGCAATGAAAACGAAATTGTTTTCTGATATTAAACATTTTTTTTAAAAATCTAGTTAAACATTTGCATTATAAAGCAAAAAGTCTGTATAGTTACAGAAATTTATTAACGCTCTGGAGATATATGTTGCATTTAACAGTTTTACTTTCATTGCTTGCACAAAACGCTGAGGGAAAAAAAAAAGACGTTGTGCATGAAAATCGGACCAGGGCAATTTCGCGGCAGATTAGTTAGTTAAATCATAAGAGGGAACTGATTGCTAATTAAATTGTAATATGTAACTGATTTGTCAGTTAAACTGTAACAGGTACCTGATTGGCCAGTTAAATTGTAATAAGTAGCTGAATAGTCAGGTAAACTGTAACAGCTCATTAGTCTGTAACAGGTAGCTGATTAGTCAGTTAAATTCTAACAGGTAGCTAATTAGTCAGTTAAATTGTAACAGGTAGCTGATTAGTCAGTTAAATTGTAACAGATAGCTGATTAGTCAGTTAAATTCTAACAGGTAGCTGATTAGTCAGTTAAATTGTGACAGTAGCTGATTAGTCAGTTAAATTGTAACAGGTAGCTGATTAGTCAGTTAAATTGTAACAGGTAGCTGATTAGTCAGTTAAATTGTGACAGGTAGCTGATTAGTCAGTTAAATTGTGACAGGTAGCTGATTAGTCAGTTAAATTCTACTAGCAGGAGATTAGTTAGTTATATTCAAATTGACATCATTCGGACATTGTCAATGTCTATCTGACAGTTTTTAAAATTTGTATCCTTGAAGTAGCGTAAGGGAGGAATTTGAAACGAAGTCTCCACAAATAAAAGTGAACGAGCTAAGTTTGATTAATATTAAATTTTAAGAATCGTCATCAGCGTTTTATGCAAAAGGCATAATTCCAGGCGAACGGACACGTCTGATATCATCGGTTCCAGAAAATAGGCAGTTTCCCTGTAGTTCCGAGGCTACTTGACCGATCGGTCCCGAATTTGTTGAGGGTGGTCCCGTTTAGTTCTGACCATTTTGGGGTCGCGGATCGACTTTCTAGCTACTGTGGGTCGGAAGTGAACCCTGGAAAGACGTCCGAGATTTCTGGGGGCGTTTCAGTGGTCTACCTAGTGAATAGAGTAGTACGTTGTGAGTAGTACGATCTGTAGAAATCTGTGAAGTAACTTAGCGATAGGAAGAGTTATCAATGGGCATAATTTTTGCGCCAAACTTTTTTTTAACTAGTAAAAGTTTTTTAACTAGGGTTTAACTAGTATTATATAATAGCTGTAATTCCGGGAGGCGAAAGAACGGATGGAGGAACGGGTGGACATGTGTTTCTTGTACGTCTACTGTGTGACGTCATTGTCAACAGAAATTTTCGGCTCCCTGTAGTTCCTCAGGTGCTTGAGGAATAGGTCACAAATTTGATGTGGTGGTCCCACTACCCACACAACCATAATCTCCATATAATATCCAGATATCTAAGATGACCAGTGGATATCCATTGTGAGTTGTAAGTTGTCGACCGAGAAAATGGAGGAGTACGTCATCGTTGGGAAACGTTATGAACGAACTGACGATTCGCTACAAACGTTTACAGGATTTAATTAATAAGAGTAAATTCTGGAATAAAAAAACACAATAAGTAATTGTCGACAATGGGAAATTGTAATCTTAGCAATGTAATGTGATTAACGCGCTTGCTTACTAATCAAAGGAACTTGAGTTCGAACATCAGATACCGTATGGAAGTTTCTTTTCGGCTTTAACTTTCTGCTGAGATCTCTCCTTTATCACAGGTCTCCTGTCTTATTCTGCTGAAGGCTTCTTGTGGTAAGCAGAAGTTTGAGATTTTCTTTTTTTAGAGAGAATGGGAGGATTGGGTTGTTTTACCCCTGAACGGCAGTTTTTTGCACACCATGGGCTAAATGGCCAGGTCACAAGGACCCCGAAGGCTCAGAGAAGGTTGGGAGAGGGGATCCACTGGAACAGCTGTTGGGAGACAGATGGTAGCCTCACGTCAAGGCCATCCATGTTCTTTAACGTGCACAGGGTATGGCTCTCACATACACGTGGCCACGGCTTAATGTCCCATCCGACGGACGGCGGCCTTTCCAAGCCCATCGGTGTCCCCTACTGACCGTGGGTAGGGCGGGGAATTTTTGCGGAGATAAATATCAACGCCGACCCAGCTGGGACTCGAACCTGGGAACTACAGATTACGAGCCTGGCGCGCTACCGACTGAGCCACCAACGCCCCGAGAATGGAAGGAAAGGGACACCTACGTTTTTCTAGTTTTGAAAACATTGTTTAGGCGTCAACTGAGCAGACTCTAAGTTTCCCCATATTCTGCGTCAACTGAGCAGACTCTAAGTTTCCCCATATTCTGCGTCAACTGAGCAGACTCTAAGTTTCCCCATATTCTGCGTCAACTGAGCAGACTCTAAGTTTCCCCATATTCTGCGTCAACTGAGCAGACTCTTAAGTTTCCCCGTATTCTGCGTCAACTGAGCAGACTCTAAGTTTCCCCATATTCTGCGTCAACTGAGCAGACTCTAAGTTTCCCCGTATTCTGCGTCAACTGAGCAGACTCTTAAGTTTCCCCGTATTCTGCGTCAACTGAGCAGACTCTAAGTTTCCCCATTTTCTGCGTCAACTGAGCAGACTCTAAGTTTCCCCATTTTCTGCGTCAACTGAGCAGACTCTAAGTTTCCCCATTTTCTGCGTCAACTGAGCAGACTCTAAGTTTCCCCATTTTCTGCGTCAACTGAGCAGACTCTTAAGTTCCCCATATTCTGCGTCAACTGAGCAGACTCTAAGTTTCCCCATTTTCTGCGTCTTATGCGTGTTTCTACGCATTTGTGCTTGTTTGCGGACTGAAGGTAAGCAGAGCGAAGTAGCATGAAATATTTTCAACATTTTTTCTGCTAACAAGGCAATTACGGTTATGTTATTTTCTGATTTCAACATACGAAGTTACTGGAGGTTGTCTACTCAACAGCAGAAATTAAAAGAAAAAGAAAGCCTTAGTTTTTAAATTATACTTTAAACATGTATTATTTTGTACTAGTTATACCCCGCGAAAAATCTGGCGCGAAACGTCCGTCCATTGATTACTTTTCACATCATAAATCTATTTCATTCATAAACTCTACATTGTTAAAGTACTACTCCATTCATAGGGTAGGAGCAGACAGAGCTCCCAGAGAGTTCGGAATATTTGGTGAGGTTTTAATCCCGAACCACCTCATCTAGGAGACCGATCTTAAAATCCTACAGAGGAAAACAGAAAAGAGACCACCACACCAAATTTGGGTCCAATCGGTCAAGTACCCGTGGAATCACAGGGAGCCGAAAATTACCGCCACCAATGACGTCAAAGTGATGTTCAAGAAACGTGTGTCCGCGCTCCATTGGCCACCTGCCCGTTCTCGAATCGGTTGGAGTTGTTTCAGCTCTGAACGACACTTTGCACACAATGGGCTAAATGGCCAGGTCACAAGGATCCCGAAGGCTCAGAGAAGGTTGGGGGAGGGACCCACTGGACAGCTGTTAGAAGTCAGATGGTAGCCTCCCATTAAGGTCATCCAGCGTGTTATTTAACGTACAGAAAGTAGGGCTCTTCTGCACACGAGGCCAGTGCGTTATGTCCCATCTAACGGACGGCACCCTTTTCAAGTCCATCGGTGTCCCCTACTGACCTACTGACCAAAGGCAGAATGGAGCAGTTTTGCGAAGATAAATCTCCGACGCTGGCTCAGGCGGGGCTCGAACCTGGGAACTGCACATTACGAGCTTGGCACGCTACCGACTGGGCCACTTCCTCCCCTATATAGACAGAAACATGGCCACTGGTTTGAAGTCAGGAGATACTAGCCACTAGACCCGGTATGGGTCACGGGGCTATGCATGGTGAATTTGGGCATCGATTAAGATACCAGTGAAAAAATTTCATTCCGAATTAGACAAGTCAATAATCGGGAAATTCCTGGCTAGAACATATATCGCCTCTGAAGAATATTGGATGCTCAGCTCTGGGGGATATTAGATGCTCGCCTTCGGGCCCGGATGTGGAGAATGGTAAAAGTCTTGGGTAATCAGAATGAGAAGGTAGAGGGGGGGGGGGTTCATTCTGGGCCGGAATTTTTCCCCTCAGTTTTAGTGATCTCCAATGAAATTTTCGGAAAATGAATGTAATATATATACTAGTCTAAATCCACGCCAAAAGTTTGACGCGAAAAAGTATGTCCATTGATAATTTTCCCATTGATAAGTTCATAAATCGCTTTCCACTGTTAACGTATTACTCCAGTCACAACTGTATTCGATAATATAGTACTCCATTTACAAGGAAGGCGACGGCAGCGCCTCCAGAAATTTCCGGCATTTTTCGAGGAATCACTTCCGACCTACGGGAGCTGGAAACTCGATCTGTTAACCCAACGGGACTAGAACGAAGTGTGACCACCGCACCACATTTGGAACCGATCGTTCAAATAGCCGCGGGACCATGGGGGAATTGCCAATTTCTGCTACCGATGATCTCACACTTGTCCATCCAACACGTCCACTTGCCCATCCGCCCAGGAATTACGAAGGGGGCCACCTTTGCTGCATGGGGCGGGGTGGCTCAGTCGGTAGCGCACCAGGCTCGTAATCTGCAATTCCCAGGTTCGAGTCCCACTGGGTCAGCGTTGAAATTTATCTCCGCAAAACTCCCCGATTTGTCCACGGTCAGTAGGGGACACTGATGGTTGGGAAAAGACCGCCGTCCATTGGATGATACGTTAAGCCGTGGCTCCGTGTGCGGGAGAGCCATACTCTGTGCACGTTAAAGAACACGTTTGACAGGAGGTTACCATCTGTCTCCCAACAGCTGTTCCAGTGGGTCCCCTTCCCCAACTTTCTCTGAGCCTTCGGGGTCTTTATAACCTGCCCATGTAGCTCATTGTGTGCATAAAAGTGCCGCTCAGAGGTAAAACAATCCAACCCAATCCCTGCTGCTTATGCAGCGAACCCTGACAAGGGTCTCAACCAAGCCAGATGTTCCCATTGTTCTTGTTGAGTTTAAAACATTGGATTATTTTTTAAAAAGAAACAAGCTGAAACAATGTAGGGTTTAGGGATGAGTTTGGGCTCAAACTCCTCTCTAACCCTACCTATGTGTAGAAACATTGTAGGAGAATCAAACTCAAGAGTTTGATTCTCCTATAGTGTCTATGCTGCAGATCCTCCTACAGTGTCTATGCTGGGGAGATCAAACTCAAGAGTTTGATCCCCCCCAGGATGAAATTTATGAGCTAGCAAGGGCTCGAACGATTGCGATTAATATTATAATAATCAATAAAGCCCGAGCTTGGAGAGGAAAAAAAAACACTTTCTGACGCACCGCAAAACAAAATAAAGAAATGTATGCCGCTAAAACGTTTTTCTATTCTTCGTATTAAAAGCTCTTCGAAACTTTTAAACTTTATAATAATTTGTAGAGAACGTTAATTAATAATATTGGAAACGAAAAAATACTGCAAATATTTCATAGAAACTGAAAAATTCCTAAGCAACGTCATTAAAAACGCTATGAGCGATAATTAATGGAAGACAGTGAATATTTGAAAAAAAAAATATTCAAAGGCTAAATGGTGCACAGTAATTCTAATTACAAGAAAAGAAATTGTTAATTTCATTTATTTTTCTTTAATTTTCTTTTACATTTGAAAGGAAAATTAGAAATCTAAGTGATAGACTGTCAAAGAACTCACCTACAATAGGGTGCAAACGACAAATCCAGTTGGGTTGTTTTAAATGTGAACGGCACTTTTGTGCATAAAAGACTAAATGACCAGGTCACAAGGACCCCAAGAAATCAGAGATAGCAAAGAGTATCCACTGTGCAGCTATTAGAAGACTAGACGGAAGACTTCCGTTAAGGCCATCAAGTGCTTTCTTTAACCTACACAGGGTATGACAGTCCCATCCGATTGATGGCGGCCTTTCCAAAATCATCACTCATCTTTTTCGCTACTCCCCATTCTACCGTCGGCGAAAAACGGGACAGTAACGGGCTTGGAATCCGTCCAACTGATCACGGTCCATCGGGTTGGGTTGTTTTACCTCTGAGCAGCACTGTTTTGCACACCATGGGCTAAATGGCCAGGTCACATGGACCCGGAGGCTCAGAGAAGGTTGGGGGAGGGGACCCACTGGAACAGCTGTTGGGAGACAGATGGTAGCCTCCCGTCAAGGCCATCCAGCGTGTTCTTTAACGTGCACAGGGTATGGCTCTCCTGCACACGGGGCCACGGCTTAATGTCCCATCCGACGGACGGCGGCCTTTCCAAGCCCATCGGTGTCCCCTACTGACCGTGGGCATTGCGGAGATAAATCTCAACGCTGACCCTGCTGGGACTCGAACCTGGGAACTACAGATTACGAGCCTGGCGCGCTACCGACTGAGACACCCCCGCCCCGGGTCCATCGGGACGATAAGCCATGATACTGTGTGCTGGAGAGCCATCCCTTGTGGACATTAAAGAACACACTGAATGTCATTGACGGGAAGCTTCCATCTGTCTCTTAATAGCTGTCCAGTGGGTTCCCTCCCCCAACCTTCTCTGATTCCTTGAGGTCCTTGCCATTCAGCCCATTGTGTGCACAAAAGTGCCATAAAACAACTCAACACTTACAAATTTTCAATTCTTCACACTAACATTCAAATCATTGCAACTTCCTAATACTTACGGACTTTCCATCATAGAGTCGGAATCCTTCGAACTTACCTTCAAAAACCTTAACTTTCCATTCCTTACAAATTATCAATCCATTACTCAGCATCTAAAGCCTTCCTACTTTTCATCAATTACCGAAGTACCCAATCTTGACAAATATTCCATCGTAGCATCAGGGCCCGGATCTAGAAAATGAAAGAGGGATGGGGGAGGAAGAAGAAGCAAGAGGATCGATTGGTTAGCACGCTTGGCTACTGATCTAAGGTACCTGGGTTCGAGCCCCGGGTAAGGCATGGCTGTTTGTGTCGTTTTTCTGCTGAGGGCCTGCCATCCTCTCAGACCTTCTACTATGGCATATAAACTGACAGGCTCCTGTCAGACCTCCGTGGCAAGCAGCTGCTTGAGGGGGTATTTATTTAGTTTATATTTATTTAAAGGTAGAGGAGGGGGGTCATTCTGGGTAGGAATTTTTCCCCTCAGTTTTAGTGATCTCCAATGAAATTTTCGGAAAATGAATTCTGGTAGGGGTCATTTTTCCAAAAAATTCTTAAAAATTATGTGAAATATCGCAAGTTTAATAATTTTTGCTTCTGTTACCCTTATTAGAATTCTAAAAAGGGGAAGGGGGTCGTACAACTCTGGTAGCATCGGAATCCTCAAGCATTTCGTCAATTACCCTTTCTGATTAAAAAAAAATAATAATAAATACCCCCTCAAGCAGCTGCTTGCCACAGAGGTCTGACAGGAGACTGTCAGTTTACATGCCACAGTAGGAGATCTGAGAGGATGGCAGGACCTCAGCAGAAAAACGACACACACATCCATGCCTAATCCGGGGCTCGAACCCAGGTCCCTTAGATCAGTAGCCAAGCGTGCTAACCACTCGGCCACGGGATTAACATATCTAAATATGGGAGTTTTTGTTCTTATATTTCCACTGTATAAATATAGCATATCCCCTAAGTAGTTGCTTGCCGCAGGATTTTGACAGGAGCTTCTCAGTTTATACGCCTTAGTAGAAGGCCTGTGAGGAAGGCGGGATCTCAGCAGAAAGACAACACAACCATCCATGCCTTAACGCTAACGACTCGGGACGCCTGTCCCCATGTATGTAACGTTATTCAGTAGGAAGGACTATTCCATGCACACAGAAGTCTACCATAAGCCTTGAGCTAAACAAATATTACTATCGATAATTAGGCTTATCTCACACATTCTAAGCATATCAGCTATTCTCAACAACAGCTGCCAGAGAAAGGGAAATGAAGAAATATTTACAAAATAGTAGAACAATCAGAATACACCGGAAAGTTTCTAACAAGCATAGAAAAACAAATAATTTTCAAGCAAAAACTGACTACTCAGCCAAATCAAAGACTATCAAAAGAAGCAAAAAAAAATAAATAAATATATAATAGAAGCTTCAAATATTTCACGGCTGACAAAAACTTTAACAGGGTTGGGTTGTTTTACCTCTGAGCGGCACTTTTTCGCACACCATGGGCTAAATGGCCAGGTCACATGGACCCCGAAGGCTCAGAGAAGGTTGGGGGAGGGGACCCACTGGAACAGCTGTTGGGAGAGAGATGGTAGCCCCCCGTCAAGTCCATCCAGCGTGTTCTTTAACGTGCACAGGGTATGTCTCTCCCGCACACGGGGCCACGGCTTAACGTCCCATCCGACGGACGGCGGCCTTTCCAAGCCCATCGGTGTCCCCTACTGACCGTGGGCAAGGCGGGGAATTTTGCGGAGATAAATCTCAACGCTGACCCAGCTGGGACTCGAACCTGGGAACTACAGATTACGAGCCTGGAACACTTTAACAGGCAAAATAAGACCGTATAACAGAAAGATCCTGGTGAAAGTACCAAACTTAATCAACCAAATTAAAACAGACAGGAACAAACCGGAAGTAACTGGAGGCGGTTACGAAATCACACTAGAAAAAGAAATTGGAGGGGGAAAAAAGCTACTATGGGAAAAGGAAAAAAAAAGCATACAAACAGAGAGAGGCCGAAAATAAATGGGATTTGAAAAAAAGAACATACCCCCATAGCATTATCAAGAGTAGTATGAGAGAGCAAATACGAACCCCGATTCGTTGGGTTGTTTTACCTCTGAGTGGCACTTTTTTGCACACCATTGGCTAAATGGCCAGGTCACATGGACTCCGAAGACTCAGAGAAGGTTGGGGGAGGAAACCCATTGGAACAGCTGTTCGGATACAGATGTAGCTTCTCGTCAAGGCCATCCAGCGTGTTCATTAACGTGCACAGGGTATGCCTCTCCCGCACAGGGGGCCACGGATTAACGTCCCATCCGACAGACGGTGGCCTTTCCAAGCCCATCGGTGTCCCCTACTGACCGTGGGCAGGGCGGGGAATTTTGAGGAGATAAATCTCAACGCTTGCCCAAATGGGACTCGAACCTGGGAACTACAGATTACGAGCCTGGCGCGCTACCGACTGAGCCACCCTCGCCCCACTCCAATTCGAAAACGCACAAATTATCACGTCACCACTCACCCAATATCAACTAAAAGTAGCCGAAAATATGCATAATAAATATAATATATGGAAATAGAAGAAAAGCCTGCAACGACGACTTAATAATTTTCCAACACTCATGGAAATTATTGATGGAACAGTTTTATAAAGAAGATTTAATAATCCCAAGAAGCTAAAAAAAGCACTTACAGTACTGTGCGAATTAGTTGGGACAAGCGAAGGAACGCTAAGCCCCTTCCGCTGCAGAGTCTAAACTGCTGCAAGTCTAAACAAGTTTACTGCGCGTGTCCCTGCAATGGGCACATGCAACTTTTAGACTTGCAGCAGAGCGATATCTGTAAGTCTAGAATTGGCTGTTATATTACTCTGCTATTATTTACACTTCCACTTCAGTCAGAATTGATATTTCATAGGCTGAGGACGTGATTATGTAAGTATTTCATAGGCTGAGGAACGTGATTATGTAGTTCACAATTTTCATTGGAAACTTTTTTTATTAAATACATCATGGACATCACGCCTCGTAAACGAGCTAAAATAATCGCGTAAGGCGAAAACACTTCACTTACTGCTAGGCAGATAGCAAAAGCAGTTGGCGTTGGGAAATCCGGCGTTTCACGGATCATGAAGCTGCATAAGGAGACAGGGTCCGTGGACACGTCCCGTAAAGGACGTTGTAGAAGAAAAAGCAAAACCACCTCTAGAGATGATAGTCTAATTCGAAGAATTAGTATCATAGACCCGAAGAAGACCACCTCTCTTTATTTCGGGTGACGGAATACGTGCTTGGCAAGAGAAGTGGAGATATCAAAAGGGAGATTGCGTCTCATGGGGTTAATATAGATGCTTCCACCGTACGTCGTCGCCTTCTGGAGTGTGGCCGCTGGGCTCGACGCCCCTCCAAAAAGCATCTTTTGACAACCGCTATGAAGCAAAAAAGGCTATCCTGGGCAAAGAAACATCGAGACTGAACTGTGGAGAATTGGGAATAAGTGATGTTTTCCGACGAAACCCACTTTGAGGTGCATGGCTAGAGGTCAAATTTTGTCCCCTGCTCGCCTGGAGAACCTCTTCGATCCGGCCACATCTAGCAATCCCCCAAACACCCACCCAAGGTCATGTTTTGGGGATGTTTCACAGCTTCCGGGCCACAGACGCTTCACCCCATTGAAGGAATGATGGACAGCAAAAAGTACCTAGGCGTTCTGGAGGCGAAAATGGTCCCAACACTGCAGAAGCTGTTTCCTAACGGCGATGGTGTATTTCAACAGGATCTGGCTCCATGCCACAATTCTAAGCTTGCTAAGAGCTTCTTTACCCAGCAACATTTGAAGGTATTGGAGTGGCCAGGAAATTCACCCGATCTAAACCCCATTAAAAATTCGTGGGCCATTATTAAAGCGCGCATATCTAAGATGGATTGCACGACGAAAACCAAAATGATAGAAAGTGTCATGAAAGTGTGGTACCACGAACCTGAAGTGAAGGAGATGTGTGGCATCAATGGCTGAGAGGGTGAAAGAAGTAATTAAAGCTAAGGGGGTCAAATTCACTATTAACTACACTCTTAAACAAATAAATATTTTAGTTGTGTCTTTGTTACTGCATTTTCCTATTGTTCCAACTAATTTGCATAGTACGGTAACCCGGCCCACAACCAAGATTCCTTTCAGGAATTAGAAAAGAAATAAAAAGGGGTGGGGGTGAGGGGAAGAGATTGGATTTCTATTCACATCACGTGGCCCCAGGAGTGAGAGCGCAGAGACAGAGATATTAATCTTCGCCTATGCAGTCAGGAGGAGAAGACACTCGAAGTAGATCTTAAGGAGGCAGCATCCAAAACCCGTCGTGGGAGACCTGTTGGACAGTAAATACAACGGAGGATGATTGGCAGTGATCAGTCCCAAAACTGGACAACAAGGTAAGGGATAAATTACAGTTTTATAGTGAATCTTAAAAAAGAGAGTTAACAAATCTTCTTTAAAATGAATCTTCCAAAGAGAGTTAAAGAGAGTTAACTCTCTTTTTTTTCTCTTTTTAAGATTCACTATAATGTGTCACACATTAATAAAACCACTTAATGTCTTGAAATAATTAAATTCTTAATGTCACACATTAAGAAAACCTTTATGATCCTGCTTTAAAAACAAATCATATTAGGGTTGGGTTGGGTTGTTTTACCTCTGAGCGGAACTTTTTTACACACCATGGGCTAAATGGCCAGGTCACATGGACCCCGAAGGCTCAGAGAAAGTTGGGGGAGGGGACCGACTGGAACAGATGTTGGGAGACAGATGGTAGCCTCCCGTCAAGGCCATCCAGCGTGTTCTTTAACGTGTACAGAGTATGGCTCTCCCGTACACGGGGCCACGGCTTAACGTCCCATCCGACGGACGGCGGCCTTTCCAAGCACATCGGTGTCCCCTGCTGACCGTGGGCAGGGCGGGGATTTTTTGCGGAGATAAATCTCAACGCTGACCCAGCTGGGACTCGAACCTGGGAACTACAGATTACGAGCCTGGCGCGCTACCGACTGAGCCACCCCCACCCCTTCATATTAGACAAATTTGCTTAAAAAAATCCCATTGGACAAATTTAGCCAAAACATCACAAAAACAAATCACATTAATTAATTAGTTTACATTTGTTATAATCTTTTCCTTTTTGTACTATACACATGGGTATCGGCATAGAAGTGAAAGAAAGGGATGGGGAGAGGAAAGAGGGGGAAGTTTGATCTCTCCCTGGAAAAATTTATTGAGAAATCAATTTATTTTGGAACCAAAAATCAATTTTTTTCCCCATAATGAAATATAATATTGATTTTTTCTACTTTTTCTTTTGCTTGTGTAAGCATGTTATTTATTTTTATTTATCAATGTGAAAAAAATATTTTTACATGTATTTTTAACGCTAAGTTTCTTTTTTCCTGTTTAGTTCTTGTGCATCGTAAGTTTATTATGGCATGCTATACGCATAATTTCTGCAATATAATATAATGCATTCGTAAATATTTCTATCTTGAAAACTTTCATTTACTTTTTGTCCTCTCCTCCTTAAATTTTTTTAGCCCTCTGTAAAAAATTTCCTACCCTGAAAAAATTCCTGTCGATACTCATGACAATATATTACGATACATTATTTCCATAACGCAGCAGGCACTATTTTCTATCCTCATAGACACTAAAGAATAAAGATTAGGTACATCAATGTTACAATTAGAGTGACAGAAAAAGAACAGAGTACTTAGCTGCAATTTATTTTGTGATTTAATTACTGGGCGTTGTACTTACAAACATTTGTTAGTAAATGACAAGCATCACTATACAAAAACTGTTTTGAACGCTTATGGATTTGGTAAATGCATAAAAGTTTGAATAAGTTCTGATTGTACAAAAAAGAATCCCATTTCTTTTTGCGCTCGAAATCTTTGCAACATTTCCCTAATGACAACCTCGTTAACAAAAGAAGCGACAAATTCTATTTGCTCCGAGCTTTTTATAGAAAAAAAAAAGAAGAAAAGACCCTTGATTTTTCTCTTTACGCTCTCTTGAACTTTGAAATATCCGCAAACGACTCCCGAGTGTCATTAGTTTCGATTCAGGTAATATGCGTTGCCACTAATCCCAGTAGAAAGTGTGTGCGCGCGAAAAATTATTAAATTACTAACTCGGGCAGGAAGGAACTTTTGTTGGACTTTGTTGGACGATATCGTAAAATTTTTGCTTTTCTTTTTTTGGCATCTATACTAATAAATTTATTAAGAGATCGGACTGTTTGTGGATAGAGAAAAAAAAAGGGTGGGGAGTGGAGGGGAAAGGAGAAGAGAGTAAAAAAGAGAAAACTAAAAGAGCAGCCATCAAATTTGGCATAAACTCAAGATGATGCAAATGTGTCTGTTTTTCGTGCTTAATGAGATAGTTAACTCTCTATGATGTGAGCATTTTCTCTTGTGTACCATTAGAGAACATTAAATGTAATGGTTAAAAGATACGGCGTGCAAGTTGAAGATAACTAAGTTTCCTTTCCGTTTGGGAATTAGTTTCAAAGTAATATCTGTATCGTTCTAGTACTCTTACTATAGGGGAAAAAATGTCAAAGAAAGGCTAACATCTACCACATTAGGGGTTGACGGATAGCTCGAGAAATATTTGCTAGAATCTGAGCACCGTCATGTGATTTTTTTTCTGCAGTACGAAATGTGTTATTTTGTGCCTTTCAGTTCTTCTCAGTTCTTAGTTTGTGCCTTTCATAGTTCTTCTCAGAATAATCAGCTCAGAGATTTCTTATTATGTACAGGGTTGGGTTGTTTTAACTCTGAGCAAAGAGTATACCTTTTGCTAAATGGCCAGGTCACAAGGACCCCGATGGATCAGAGAAAGTGGGGGGAAGGGGACGCACTGGAGAGTTGTCAGGAGACAGACGGTAGCCTCCCATCAGGTCCACCAACGTGTTCTTTAACATGCACAGGATATAAGGCTCTCCCGCACACAGTGACAAGGCTCAACGTCCCATCCGACGGACGGCAGCATTTCCAATCGCATCGGTGTCCCATACTGACCGATTGTAGGGAGCGGGTTAACGTAGATAATTCTCAACGCTGGCCCAGGTAAGACCCGAAGCTTAGATTTGCCGATTACGAGCTTGGCGCGGTACCGACTGAGCCCTTTTCCCATCCCTTCACTTTGTCCAGCATCATACAGATTAGCATTGCTGGAAGGAAAATTGGGTCGTTTTAACCCTGACTGGGTCTTTTTTGAGCCCAATGGGCTAAATGGCCAGGTCACTAAGGGCTCAGAGGAAGTTGGATGATGTGGATCCACTGAACATCTGTTAGGAGTCAGATGGGATTCTTCCGCCGAGGCCATCAAGCATTTTCTTTAACTTGCAGAGTCTGCACAAGGATCCAGAGGTTTACGACCCGTTGTACGGACGTCGATTTTTCCAAGCCAAAAAAAGGGGCGGGGGTGGCTCAGTCGGTAGCGCGCCAGGCTCGTAATCTGTAGTTCCCAGGTTCGAGTCCCAGCTGGGTCAGCGTTGAGATTTATCTCCGCAAAATTCCCCGCCCTGCCCACGGTCAATAGGGGACACCGATGGGCTTGGAAAGGCCGCCGTCCGTCGGATGGGACATTTGCCGTGTCCCCGTGTGCGGGAGAGCCATACCCTGTGCACGTTAAAGAACACACTGGATGGCCTTGACGGGACGCTACCATCTGTCTCCAAACAGCTGTTCCAGTGGGTCCCCTCCCCCAACCTTCTCTGAGCCTTCGGGGTCCATGTGACCTGCCATTTAGCCCATGGTGTACAAAAAAGTGCCGCTCAGAGGTAAAACAACCGAACCCAAGCCAAAAAGAAAAGAAAAATTTTGTTTGAATCACTCAAAATGAGAAGAAAAAGAGCGGATTTAAGTCACGAGAAAAAGAATGGTTTCTAAAAGTTGCTTTTGCAATTATACGTTCTTTGCTAAACAATCCTTGGGATGAAAAATAATCGCAAAGTTGCTTTGAAGCCAACTTTGTTACTTCGAAAAACGATGTTTAGAGTTCTTGAAGTTTTCTGCAGTTCACGTTCAGCTTCAATCGGGTCTTGTCAAAGTTGAAGGATCAGCTTAGAACGAGACCTCATTAATCAACTAATTAAATTTATTTGTTTATACACTAGGTTCACGCTTTTGTTCTAGGATCGCAACTAAAGAATTTTTAAAAGAATCTGTTCACGAGAAAAAAAACAACACTTCTGTTAAACATTTTTGAATAAATTATCTTTTGCCATCGGATGCAACTGCCAGGTGCTTCTTCTCAGAATGAATATTTATTACAGAATATAAGAACGATTATAAAAGAAAAAAAAAATGCCTTAAATTTGCGAAATAAGCACTTTTTTAAGTCCACAAACCGACGATATAAAATTAGGACTTAACTGAATAACGCGAAAATTGGATTTACACTTTAAAACTTATGATTTTGCATATAACAATAATATTATATAATGTGCATCATTATTAGATTAAATAGAATCAAATTCTAATATAAATAGAAATAAATAAGTTTTAAACACTTGTGGTATAATTAAGGTAATATTGAAAGGCAAAACAAGAATAGCAGCTTAAGGACGACGTAGACAAAAAATATAAGCTATATAAATGTTTTTTTGGGATCAGTGAAATATTGTAAAAATCTGCACCATATAAAAAACGAAAATATCAGAAAAGAGCAAATACTTATTGTCTAAATCAGGTTTTTTTAAAGTATGTGCGGCGATCCTCCAATGGGCAACGACTTTCCAATGGGCCATGATACTCCAATGAGTTACGACCCTCCAATGGGCAACGATTCTCCAATGGGCAACGACTCTCCAATGGGCAACGATTCTCCAATGGGCAACGACTCTCCAATGAGCCACGACTCTCCAATGGGCAACGACTCTCCAATGAGCCACGACCCTCCAATGGGCAACGATTCTCCAATGGGCAACGACTTTCCAATGGGCCATGATACTCCAATGAGTTACGACACTCCGATGAGCAACGATCATCCAATGGGCAATGACTCTCTAATGGGCCATTACCCTCCAATGGGCCATTACCCTCCAATGGGCCATGACTCTCCAATGAGTTACGACACTCCGATGAGCAACGATTCTCCAATGGGCAACGACTCTCCAATTAGCCACGACTCTCCAATGGGCAACGACTCTCCAATGAGCCATGACTCTCCAATGGGCAACGACTCTCCAATGGGCAACGACTCTCCAATGGGCAACGACTCTCCAATGAGCCACGACCCTCCAATGGGCAACGACTCTCCAATGAGCCACGACCCTCCAATGAGCAACGATTCTCCAATGGGCAACGACTTTCCAATGGGCCATGATACTCCAATGAGTTACGACACTCCGATGAGCAACGATCACCCAATGGGCAATGACTCTCTAATGGGCCATTACCCTCCAATGGACCATGACTCTGAAATGGGCAGCGATTTTTCAATAAGCAGAGATCCTCCAATGGGCAACGATTCTCCAATGGGCAACGACTTTCCAATGGGCCATGATACTCCAATGAGTTACGACACTCTGATGAGCAACGATCACCCAATGGGCAATGACTCTCTAATGGGCCATTACCATCCAATGGGCTATGACTCTGCAATGGAGAGCGATTCTTCAATAAGCAGAGATCCTCCAATGGGCAACGATTCTCCAATGGGCAACGACTCTCCAATGAGCCACGACCCTCCAATGGGGAACGATTCTCCAATGGGCAACAACTCTCCAATGAACCACGACCCTCCAATGGGCAACGACTCTCCAATGAGCCACGACCCTCCAATGGGCAACGACTCTCCAATGAGCCACTACCCTCCAATGGGTAACGACTCTCCAATGAGCCACGACCCTCCAATGGGCAACAACTCTCCAATAAGCCACGACCCTCCAATGGGCAACGACTCTCCAATGAGCCACGACCCTCCAATGGGCAACGACTCTCCAATGAGCCACGACCCTCCAATGGGCAACGACTCTCCAATGAGCCACGACCCTCCAATGGGCAACGACTCTCCAATGAGCCACGACCCTCCAATGGGCAACGACTCTCCAATGAGCCACGACCCTCCAATGGGCAACGACTCTCCAATGGGCAAAGACTCTCCAATGGGCCATGACCATCCAATGGATTGCGAAATCTGAAAAGAGCTGTGGCACACTAAATTTTAACTTTGATTTTTCTTACTGTAAGTAAAATAAAAAAAATTATGAAACGCATTCATGCCATAAACGAACTATAAATAAATGAATAATTAAATAACTCGATTTAATGGAAGTTGAAAAGAACGTAAATTAGTTTACAAATATTGAAGAAATCTACGTTATACTTATTTCAATGGCTTATTCACTCATCACTGTGAATAAGTACCTCGCTGAAATTAAATTTAAATACATTAAATAAGAAATATAGAATATCAAAGAAAATTTATGAACACTAAAATTTGGCCAGTGTAGTGTTTACGGTCCTCAGCCGATAGATGGCATTGCTCAAGTGGCGTGTGTTGCCTTGGAGGACATTATTTAATTTTGGGGCTTTTTTATAATTCGGTCGGCGGTTCACTGTTTCCGATTTTCATGTTTTTTGGTTTGTGTTGTCTTGGAGGACATTATTTAGTTTTGGGGCTTTTTTATAATTCGGTCGCCGGAAAACAAAATGGCGGCTGAGGACCGTGAACTGTACTACTGCCCTGGTCTAAATGATAAGAGTTTAGAGAATAATGATGACATGTAGGAAGAACGTGAAATGGAAGATGCCACCCCCACACTCCAATCAATCATCACAGTCAATCAGACTACTCTAGTAGGTAGCAGACAGCTACCTACTAGAGTAGTCTGATTGCAGTCTGGCATAGAGTGTATGAGGAAGGCTATACGTGGGTAGGAAGACGACATAAGACAAAAAAGTGGGTATCGGCTGCTATAGACCAGTCGTCTATCATGCGTCGAATGGTCTTCACTCGTTGAGTGACGACGATATCATCTCCCCTGTGCCATCAATTCTGATGTTGGCAGTACTCACCTCAAACATCAATAGTACAATTATGGCCACATTTTTTCCGAGTGCTGTTGGTTTTGTCGGTTTTGATGTAGTCCTGGTACACATTTGCGATGGTCGCACTCAGATATCCCAGACGTTCTGCATCGTGAATATGGAGACCCCATCTTCCCGACTATCTGCCCACGATCTTCCCGACTATCTGCCCACGATCTTCACCGACTATCTGTTCACGATCTTCACCGATTATCGGCCCACAATCGAAATAGCTCAAGTCGTCCTGTTCCCCCATCATAACAGTCGCAAATCTCAGTCTACCAGTACCTAGAAACGTTTAAGGGGGTGGGTACCATAACAAATGGATAGATAGGTTTTAGTCTCATTTGGCATACTTGAATCTCTGTTCTTTGAAAACTGCCTTGAAAATATAAGATATTGAATCCCCAAAGGATGTGGGGAGGGTTATAGCCTCAAATTCTCCCCCTTCAGTACCCCACCAATATAAAAAGTACTTATAATACTATATATTTTAACATTATACACATAAAGACAGATTTTTGATGTTCCACGATGAGGAAAGTTTTGTTTTTTCTACCCCTTGTACAAAGCTGGATTTAGGATATGAGTGGTCTAGGGTCCGATCCCCCCATCCCCTGCAGAATTTACAAAAATTGAAAAGAGACGAGAAACTATCAGACGTTTATCTGTATTACACAGTAGTCTCACGCAGTAAGTATAAAATTTCGCCAAAGTGTGGGAGGAGCATTAGCTCCCATATGCGAAATAATATTTTAAGAAAGCATTAGCTCACGAATTTACATCAACAAAATATTAAAAATCATTTTAAGTCCACCCTATCAAAAAAAAAGATAAAAAAAATAAAACGAACATATGAACCAAATAATGCAAACAATGCTTTGCCACTGATTGCGTTAACGGGCTTGGAAAGACCGTCGTCCATAGGATGAGAAGTTAAACAGTGGCCCTGTGTGCAGAGAGAGCCATCTCTGTGTACGTTAAACAACACGCTGGATGGTCCAACTTGTTTTTCCTCTAAGCGTCACGTTTTTAAACACAATGGGCTAAATGGCAAGGTCACAAGGATCCCGAAGGCTCAGCGAAGGTTGGGGGAGAGAACCCACTGGACAGCTGTTGGTTGGGAAATAGGTGGTAACATGCTGGATGGTCTTGACGGGAGACCTCCATCTGTTACCAAGCAACTTCCCCCCCCCCCCCCCCCCCGATACGGGACCACCTTGTCGAGGTGGGGGATGGGGGGCTTGAAAGCCTAAATGATGTCGAAGGCTTTGCTGACCGATGTGGGAACGGTTGGACAAGTCAAGATGGAAGATGGCCGGACAAAGAGTTCCAGTCACGGGAGCCGAGACAACTTGGATTCTATATCCTTGTTTGTGGCAGTCCGGGACATAGATTAAATTTAGGTTTTGACCGATGGATGAGCTTTACTCCTACAATACTCTTCGCCATTAGGTAGTCGGGGATGAGCTGTATCTATATGGTACTGTCTTGCCCCTGACCGTAGTTAGTGGAGAAAATGGCATTTCCATATACTGGTAATGCTTCAGGCGGAACTCGAGGGTCTTGTCATCATATATGTCACATACATATCCGGGACATAGATTAAATTTAGGTTTTGACCGATGGATGAGCTTTACTCCTATAGTACTGTTCGCCATTAGGTAGTCGGGTGTATCTATATGGTATTGTCTTGCCCCTGACCGTAGTTAGTGGTAAACGTGGCATTATCCCTATACTGGTAGTGCTTTAGGCGGAACTAGTGGGTCTTGTCATCATATATATTTACCTGTTTCCAAGCAACTGTCCCTTAAATCCACTTCCCCAAACTTCTCTGAGCCCTTCGATCCTTGGACCTGCCATTTAGCCCATTTTGTTTGCATTAAAGTGTGCTGAGAGTTAAAGCGACGCAACCTGATTGCTCTCAGGAAATAATTTCTGAACTGGAAGATGCCGGAACTCTCGGGTTCCTTCTCTCTCGCTCTCATTTTGCTATTTATTTTTGTTTTTCAAGAAGCGGTTCTGCCCTGGCGACCTCCATTTGCCCTTAAAACTATTAAAGGTTACTTTTTGATTTATAATATTTAAATTTGTCGAATTGGAAAAGTCGGAAAAATAACGGAAAAGCGAAAGTAAGATAAAACCATCACCTTATATAAATTATGTAAACGTTAATTTTCTTTCCTCTGCTAAGCCAGAAAGAAAATGCTAAAATATTTCTTCGGTTTCCTTCTCTCTTTTTTAAAATCGATTGCATTCATAGAAACAAAGGAAAAGCAAATGAAAAATGGAAAGCAGGCGGATGCATTAATTGCAAAGGAAAAAGATTCCGACTTTTAAATGAATTTTTTTGACGATGACAGATGGCTGCAAACGGAAAGGAACCTGTCACTACAAGCTGTGACTGTCATTAGGGATGTAAAATAATGACGAGCTTATTAAAACACTGACATGTCGGTGCATTTATCAATGATGGTCATTTTTCACTTCTGTAAAAGCAATAAACTGCTTTAACCGCAAGAAGAACCCACAAGGGAAAAAAATATTTTTTTTGGAAAAAGGAATTCTCTTTTGGAGAAAAACTTTGGTTAATTGTAAGAATTTATTTAATTTATTTAATAGGCTTAGGAAAATACAGTAAAGGCGCGTGTAACTTAAGAACGAGCAATTTTTTAACCGAAAAATGCGTTTTGTTCACTTGTGCATGTGTGGATGTCGCCGGATCAGTCCTGATATTGATGGGACGGCGGTTGGTTCAGTCGGTATAGGTCGAGGCTCGTAATCTGTAGTTCTCAGGTTCGAGATCCAATTATGTCAGCGTTGAGATTTATCTCCACTAATCCTTCACCCTGCCCTCGGTCAGAAAGGGGACGCAGAGGATTTGGAAAGGACGCCATCCTTCGGATGGGACGTAAAACATTGGTGACGTGTTCAGGATGGGTTGGGGGGCGGGGGTGGCTCAGTCGGTAGCGCGCCAGGCTCGTAATCTGTAGTTCCCAGGTTCGAGTCCCAGCTGGGTCAGCGTTGAGATTTATCTCCGCAAAATTCCCCGCCCTGCCCACGGTCAGTAGGGGACACCGATGGGCTTGGAAATTCCGCCGTCCGTCAGATGGGACGTTAAGCCGTGTCCCCGTGTGCGGGAGAGCCATACCCTGTGCACGTTAAAGAACACGCTGGATGGCCTTGACGGGAGGCTACCATCTGTCTCCCAACAGCTCTTCCAGTGAGTCCCCTCCCCCAACCTTCTCTGAGCCTTCGGGGTCCATGTGACTTGGCCATTTAGCCCATGGTGTGCAAAAAAGTGCCGCTCAGAGGTAAAACAACCCAACCCAACCCAAGATGGGTTGGGTGTTTTACCTCTGAGCGGCCCTTTATTTTGCAAATAATTGGCTAAATGGTCAGGTCGAAAGGCTCAGGGAAGGGTGGGGAGGGGACTAATGGACAGCTGTTGGGAGACAGATAGTAGCCTCCCTTCAAGGCCATCTAGCGTGTTCTTTAACATGCACAGGGCATGGTTCTCCCGCACACGGCGCCACTGCTTAACGTTCCATCCGACGGATGGCAGTGTTCCCAAGCCCATCGGTGTCCGCTACTGACCGAAAATCTCAACGCTGTCCAGGCAGGATGCGAAACTTGGAAATGCAGATTACAAGCCTACCGCGCTACCGACTGAGCCCCCCCCCCTCGCCCTAAAAAAAGCCCCTAAGGTATTCTGGAGACCCATGTTCTGTGCATGTTAAACAGCTGGATAGCCTTTACGGGAGGCTACTACATCTCTCCAGTGGTTTCCTTCCTCCAACCTTCATTGAACCCTCGTGATTCCTGTGACCGGACCATTTATCCCATTGTGTGCAAAAAAATTGCCTATCAGAAGTAAAACAACTCAACCCTAATATTGATATTAATTAATCAAGAGCCTTAAAAATTATATATTTCGGTTCATTCTCTTCAAAAGAAGCACATTCCATTTTCCGACTATGAAAAATTATCGGGTTAGGCAGATCGATTCCGATCCGACTTTAGGAACCGGTTTTCTTCTCGGGACGATCGGCGTTCGGAATCTTAGCACCAGTTGCATATTGGGAGCGTCGGTGCAAGACATTTTCCCTCCCTCAAGTAAATTTACTGTTTGCCTCACTCCAAATAACTAACCCCCCTCTCCATACACACAATAAAAGTTTTTCGACCTCAATGAATTTACTAATTGTTTTGCCGTTACAACTGGTTTTTTCCTCTTTAAGTGATCCTAGACTTTTGTGGCTCTGAGTGTATTTTTCTTCATGACTACAAAATTACGATGCCGCAAAATTATGCAGAGACCTGATCACTTTATATTCAAGGCACTTTTAATTTGAGTTGATATTAAATTAGTTATTACATAAAGCAGGCTTATCGAAATACTAACATGCCGTGCTTAAAATCTGGCCGCCTCAAGCGACAGCTTGGAACGCTTATACTGTTGGACCTTCCCTAGAGTGTGGGTGCATCCTAATTTATAGATAGGGGCATGGGTTGGGTTGTTTTCCCTCTGAGCGGCACTTTTTTGCCCACTATGGGCTAAATGGTCAGGTCACAAGGACCCCGAAGGCTCAGAGAAGGTTGGGGAAGGGGACCCACTGGAAGAGCTGTTGGGAGACAGAAGGTAGCCTCCCGTCAAGACCATCCAGTGTGTTCTTTAACGTGCACAGGGTATGGTTCTCCCGCACACGGAGCCACGGCTTAACGTCCCATCCGACGGACGGCGGCCTTTCCAAGCACATAGGTGTCCCACACTGACCGTGGGCAGGGCGGGGAATTTTGCGGAGATAAATCTCAACGCTGACCCAGCTGGGACTCGAACCTGGGAACTACAGATTACGAGCCTGGCGCGCTACCGACTGAGCCACCCCCGCCCCAGGGGCATGGGAAAGAGCTTTAGTGTGATTTGTTGAGAGAGTGCGATTCTGAACTTCAGTCTCGTTTGTCAGTCGAGTGTTGGTCAGAACCTCATTTGTGGTCCAGTTATCGATTGGAACCTCATGATCATTTGTAACTGATGCTGTCAGGACCTCAGCTTCATTTATCTGTTGGACGAGGATCAAATCCTCATTCTCATTTGGTGTCGGTTATGGTACAAATCTAATTCTGAATTAGACAAATTATTTAGTTATGCACCTAAAAATGTTTGGTCAAAAATATTGGAAGAAATGAGCCAGATTCAGTATATTGACTATTTGTTTTATGAGTCGCAAATTCATTCGCAATGAGACGCTGGTTGGCCAGGCCTGGTCTATATGCTTTGCAATCAAATTTGTTTTATTCATCTATTAGGTTAAGATTCAAATTTGTAGTATAATTTGAAAATTCAGGTACACCGATGGACTTGGAACGACTGCCATCCGTCGGATGGGACGTTAAGCAGTGGCGCCGTGTGTTGCTAAAACCTCCTGATCATTTGTATATCTGGGGCAGTCAGAACCTGAGACTCATTTGTGAGTGCGTTTAGTTATATTACTCTCGGCGGCTAGATGGCCAAGTCATAAAGACCCCTAGTCTCAGAGAAGGATGGGGGGAGGGTAACCACTGGTCAGCTGTTAGGAGACAGGTGGTAGATTCCCGTCAATGCCATCTACCTTGCTCTTTAGCGTGCGCAGAGAAAAACTCTCCTGTACAAGGAGTCACGGCTTAACGTCTCATCCGACGGACGGCAGCCTTTCCAAGCCCATCGATGTCCCCTACTGACCTAGGGGAGGACGGGTAGTTTTACGGAGATAAATCTCAACGCTGAGTCAGGTGGAACTCGAGTCTGGGAACTCCAGATTACGGCGGAGAGCTATACCTGGTGCGGAGAGCCATACCTGGCGCACTACCGATTGAGACACTCCCGCCCCTTTCGTGGGCGGATGATAAATCTCCACGGTGGGCCAGGTGGAACTAGAGTCTGGGAACTCCAGATTACGAGCTTGGCGCACTAACGATTTAGACATTCCAGCCCCTTTGAACCTCATCCTCACTTATCAGACCCTCATCAGCCTCATCCAGATCAGAACCTCATCCTCATTTAAGCAGATCAGACCCTCATCCTCATTTAAGGGTCGGGTGCGGTTCACATCTCAACTTCATGTGCGGTTCATTGTTAGGTAGATCTCATATATGTATTTGTGCGTTTAGTGCTGTTGGACTTGAACTTCTTTTGTGGGTCAGGCCAAGTTTAGAATTTAGACTTAGGTGCGGCTCAATTATTGACTGTTTGTAGATGATTTTCTCAGCTACACGAAAACAGAATTTGTTTTCACTAAGAAATTTAAAATCGTTGAAGCTCTAATGCCTAATTAATGGCGGAAATTGCAATTAACGTACATGATTTGTTCCAAGTTTCAGAAGTGATCATAGTAGGTGCATAATACCAGTTTTGTGAAGACTCCAATTTTCTGAAAGATCTATTAATATTTTTGAGAGTAGTAAGACGCTAAAATTTCGATTGCATATTGCAGAAAATAGTTCTTCATTTAATTGTATTTTTTTCCATTTGACATATATATTACAGAGAAGAATCCTAGGAGCTACTTCTTGCTTTTACAGGCCTTCTCAAACAAGGATATAAGATAGAATGACCGTTGACCACTGCCTCAGTTTAAGCTAACACAACAGACAAAGTTTGTCTTGCTGGAAAAATAACTAATTAGCTCCCTACGCCAGTTCAAGCTATTAATAATAAAACTCCGCAAGTTGAATTTTAAATTATATTGCACCCAAAACCGCATATTTATTTCCTGAATTTTCAAATTATACTTCAAATTTGAATCTTAACCTAATGGATGAATCAGACAAATTTAATTGCAAACCATATAGAACAGGCCTGGCCAACCAGCGTCTCATTACGAATGAACTTACGGTTCATAAAACAAATAATCAATATACTGAATCTGGATGATTTCTTCCAATATTTTTGACCAAACATTTTTAGGTACATAACTAAACAATTTTGCTAATTCAGAATACTCATTAAAAATGTATATTTTTGCTTCTTAATCAAGATATAGTTTTATTTCTTTAAATTATAGTATTTTGTTCAATTCAAATTCATTACTCATTAGAAATGTACGTTTTCGTTTTAGAGATTTTTTATTGTGGATATTTTCAGTGGCTCTTTAAGAATATCGATATCTTTAAGTGTCTTCTCAAGAATATAGTTTTTTCAGTGGCTTTTTAAGAATATAGGTTTTTTTGGTCAGTCGCTTTTCAAGAGTCAAGTTTTGCTTTTAGGTGGCTCTTCAAGAGTCAAGGGTGTGCTTTTAGGTGGCTCTTCAAGAGTCAAGGGTGTGCTTTTAGGTGGCTCTTCAAGAGTCAAGGCTTGCTTTTCGGTGGCTCTTCAAGAGTCAAGGTTTGCTTTTCGGTGGCTCTTCAAGAGTCAAGTTTTGCTTGTAGGTGGCTCTTCAAGAGTCAAGTTTTGCTTTTAAGTGGCTCTTCAAGAATGTGGTTTTTTTCAATAGTTCTTTAAGAATACAGATTTTTCAGTGGCTCTTTAAGAAGATAGATATTTTTCAGTGGCTCTTTAAGAAGATAGATATTTTTCAGTGGCTCTTTAAGAAGATAGATATTTTTCAGTGGCTTCTCAAGAATATAGTGTTTCTCAGTGACTTTTTAAAAATATAAATTTCTTCAGTGGTTCTTCAAAAGTAAAGTTTTTTTTTCAGTGGCTCTTCAATAATATAATATTTTTCAATAGCTCTTTAAGAATGCGGATTTTTTTACTGGCTCTTCAAGAATATAGATAGAGTAGATGAAAAAAATAGATTCAGTGGCTTCTCAAGAATATAGTATTTTTCAGTGACTTTTTAAAAATATCGGTTTTTTCCAGTGGTTCTTCAAAAACAAAATTTTGTTTTTCAGTAGCTCTTTAAGGATACAGATTTTTTTTTTCAGTGGCTCTTCGCTAAGTTGGGGGTTGGCGACATTTGTTGTAGATACGGAATATCCTTAATGCTTTTTCGAAAAATCCTCTCGTTAAAGGGATTTCATGCACAGTTTGGCTAAGAAAAAGCAACTTCGATTTTTCTTCAACATTTTTTACTTCGAAAATATATGACATTCTGGAAAAAGACTTAAAGGGGCCGTCATTTACTGCGTGATGAATAGCCCTTAGATACCGGTTGGTATGAGGATTTGGAGGATTGCTCTAAAGCTGATGTTTCTTACCAAGAGATCAAAGTGCATTTTTTTTTTTATAAAAGTGAGCAATTGTTCCACTGAAATCTCCGTGTTTACCAGCCAATGCGTCCTACACTGAAGTACATCTGAAATACATGAGATATGTGATGTCAGGGCAGAGAGATAATCTATCGACCTCAGTAAGCCCCTACAAACTAGTATAGAGATGGAACTTCTTTTTCTTCTTATATATGACTTTTTTTTCTTGAACAACAAACACAGAGAAAATATCATTTGTTTTGCATTGAACCTCATAGCAAGGGCTTTCATTGTGGTGTAAGAACACATACAAAAAAAATCCACTATAAGTTTTAACTTAGAAAATGAACGATTCATCATCATCATCATCATCATCATCCTCAAGCAGCCATGGGCTACGGAGGTCCAACCAGACCGCGCAGTTTAATTCTCCAAGCATATCTGTCCTGAGCTACACCTGCTGCATCTGGCCACTGTACACCAATTCTAACAAGGTCCTGTTTGACATTGTCAGCCCACCGCATCCTAGGTCTCCCCCTCCTTCTGATGCCTCTAGGCACACTCTTCATAACCCTATTCGCCAATCTATAATTATCCATACGGACAACATGGCCAAACCAGCGGAGTCTCTCTCTGCACAATATGCTGCTTAAAGGAGGTCGCAGACTCCTTTGCCTAACCTCATGATTAGTTACAAAGTTAAACCACCTAATACCCAAGATACTGCGTAAGCATCTAGAATCAAAAGCATCTAGTTTCCTGTTATTTTGTTTACACAGCGTCCAAGTTTCACTACCATAACTAACCCTAGAAAGAACCAAACTATCATACAGTCTAATTTTAGTCTTTAGGTGTATAAGCCTATTTCTCCACAATCTCCATAGATTCTTAAAAGTCCCGGCAGCAATACCTATTCGTCTGTTAATCTCATGCCGCACATCACCAGTATCAGTTACGTAGCTCCCAAGGTAATTAAACTGTGACACCTGCTCAAGACTGCAACCATTCAAATTAACTGAATCACAACTTGCCTGACCAATTTTCATCACTTTAGTTTTCTCTCTGTTTATAACCAAACCTACTGTACTACCAGTCTCATCAACAGCTCGAATGAAAGAGTTCATCTCATCAACATCATTTGCCAAAAGGGCTAAATCATCAGCATAATCTAAATCAGAAATTTTCGCATCTCCAGCCCATTTAAGGCCAAAAGCTTTCCCTTGAAGTGAATTTCGCATAACATAATCAACAACCAAACTAAAGAGAAAAGGAGACAAAATGCACCCTTGTCGAACACCAGAAGTAATGCTAAACCAATTGCTACAAGACTTACCAACTCTCATACACGACTCAGTGTTATTATAGAGAGCTTTCATTATGTTAACTAACTTGTCTGGTATACCATATGATCTCACAATCAACCACAATTTATGACGATCAACAGAGTCGAAAACCTTTTTGAAATCAACAAAGGTAGCCACCAAAGGTTTCTGAAACTCTAAACATTTCTCAAGAATCTGCCTAAGTGAAAATATCTGATCCCCACATCCCCTACCACTTCTGAATCCACATTGCTCATCACGCAATTGCCTGTCAACCAGATTCTTAATTCTATTAAGCACAATCATGGAAAGAACTTTACCTGGAACAGAGAGTAGGCTGATACCCCTATAGTTATCACAAGAACTGCGATCACCTTTTTTGAAAATAGGGATAATAATAGCTCTGGTAAAATCTTTAGGAACCATGCCTTTATCATAAAAGTTATTCAAAATTTCAGTCATCCAAATGGTAACTGAAACATTCCCAGCTCTAAGCATTTCCGTAGTAATTTCATCCACCCCTGGGGATTTATGAAGTTTAAATTTAGAAATAGCCAAACTAACTTCAGATTGTGTTATAGGGCCAACATTAAAGCCAACAATGCATCTATCATCATTGCAAACAATGGGAGTAGAATTAACCACATTGTTTAGAACATCACTGAAATGCTCAGCCCACCTAGCCATGACAGAATCCTCACCTTCTATAACCTTACCTTGTTTCTCCTTCAATCCCTGTATACCTGTTCGTTTTCTACCACACAAAACATTAACTATCTGGTACAGCTCTCTGCTATTGTGCTGTCTAACTGCTTTCTCAGCTTTGTCAGCCAAGCCATCAAGCCAAAGATTCTTATCAGTAGCTAACTGATCCTTTACACGTTTATTAAGTTCTTTGTAATGCTTTCTATTAGGACTAGTAGGGTACTGATTAAGGACATTCCTGCAGTTCCTTCTTTCTGAAATAAGCTCAAGTGCCTTATCACTTAAATAATTCCTGCCTCCTCTGCTCCTTTTTCTCTAAAAGAGTACTGTTAGTTTCCAAAAAAGCCTGTTTAAAATGGCCCCATTCTTCCTCAACTTCAGTAGTAAGCAAACCATGACTGTCATAATGACTAAGTAACCTATCATGGTAAGCTTTAGCTATAACTGGGTCTTTCAGAGCTTCAGTATTAAAGGTACATTTTTTAACTCTAGTACAACACTTTTTAAGTTTAAGTTGCAAGACACTTTTAACAAGGTAATTGTCAGATCCAATTTCAGCTCCCCTATATGCCCTGGTATTTCTAACAGAACTAGCCCATTTGCTGTTAATTAATATATAATCAATCATATTCCTATGCAGCCCATCAGCTGAAACCCATGTGCATTTATGTATGTCGCGGTGTTTGTAATATGTGTTAGTTATTCTGAAACCATTGAGTTTACTTACCTTTAGGAGACGTTGCCCATTGCCATTGCAGCTACCAATACCAAAAGGGCCTATTACTCCTCCCCAAAGGTCAGAGTCGGTACCAACTTTGGCATTGAAGTCACCAAGAACAAGGGTAATATCTCCTTTCTTGACAGAATTCAAAATATCCTGAAGTTGTCAGGAAAACCTATCCTTCTCATCCTCATCGGAATCCTCAGTGGGGGCATAACAGCAGATAACATTCAAGTCTTTAATGCTTGTCTGTAATTTTGCTGTAAGAAACCTTTCATTAATGCTCTCATATCCTAGAAGAGCCTCACTAGCATGTCTGCTGAGCAGCAGACCCACGCCTTGGTGATGCTTTCCATCCTCCCTCCCTGTAAAGAGAAATTTAAAGTTATTTTTAAGTATCTCACCTTTACCTGTCCATCTGGTCTCTTGCAAGCCTAGAATATTTAGGTTATAGCGCTGGAATTCCTGCATGAGGACATCAAGAGAATAATCTCTATGTAATGTCCTCACGTTCCACGTTCCTGCAGAGAGAAAATGATTAGTAGGATTTTTAAAGAAATTAGGTTAATTGAGATTGGTAGGGCCAACAATATCAAACAGCCCCCTGATCGCAGGCATGGGGCAAAGACCTGTTCCTCCTCCGCTAAAGGCTGAAGTCACCGATGCTGTTAGGAACTTCAGGCACCACCTTTTCAAATGGACTTTTTCAAGAGCCACATGGCCTGCCTGAGACACATTACTCCAGTTTAGGCTTGACGATGCCCAACTAGCTAAGTAAGGTTCAGGTACCTGCGATGGCCTCTGATTAGGATTATCCACCAGCTGATATAAGGTATCCCATGCCTCTGTTCACTTAGAGCTGGCAACCCAGAAGCAAACAGAAAACACAGCAGCAGATTCTCCCTCAATAGAGGCCCACCAGTGCAGCAAGTCCAGGATCCATAATCAAACTCAAATCCATAAACAAGTCCAGTCTAGTAGGTATAAATGGTCAGCACCAGGACCCTGTGAAGTTGACCACTCCTCAGCAGGGTTGAAAAAAAGAAAAAAGTGGCCATAGATGACCAGATCAGTAGGCCATACTGAACTGGCAGCCCTCCCCTTTCGTTCCCTTCCAAAAGAGAATATCTCTTTTGAAAGGTACTAACGGCCTGCACCACGAGAAGGCGGGGTCGGACATTAGGTGCTAGACCTGGTCGGTTCTTCATTATCCAATTTGTATATTATCCTTTTCTTCATTATCCAGCAAGCTGCATCCTTGTATGTTGTATTAACGCTAACTGACATAATGGCCAATGATATTGTCCAATTTCAGTTGAGCATTGACCTTGAATGAGGTTGTGTTGGGTTGTTTTACCTCTGAGCGGCACTTTTTTGCACACCATGGGCTAAATGGCCAGGTTACATGGACCCCGAAGGCTCAGAGAAGGTTGGGGGAGGGGACCCACTGGAACAGCTGTTGGGAGACAGATGGTAGCCTCCCGTCAAGGTCATCCAGCGTGTTCTTTAACGTGCACAGGGTATGCTCTCCCGCACACGGAGCCACGGCTTAACGTCCCATACGACGGACGGCGGCCTTTCCAAGCCCATCGGTGTCCCCTACTGACCGTGGGCAGTGCGGGGAATTTTTGCGGAGATAAATCTCAACGCTGACCCAGCTGGGACTCGAACCTGGGAACTACAGATTACGAGACTGACACGCTACTGACTGAGCCACCCCCGCCCCCCAGCAAGCTTCATCCTTGTATGTTGTATTAACTCTAACTGACATAGTGGCCAATGATATTGTCCAGTTTCATTTGAGCATTGACCTTGAATGAGGAAGCCTGTATGATGAACAAGGAGTAATTTGTCGATCATCTGTGTGATATATCAAAAACTATCAGTCAAACCCATGTGTAATATTTTCTGGGTTACATATATGCATGTTCTGATGATAATTTTCCACTATGGTCACTATGATCAGAGACAGAGTCACCTAGATAAGACTGGGGACGGACAGCTGTCGAACAAAAAGGATGGTAAAATTGAGAAAAATTAAATACCTTGTATAGATCATGAAGAGAAAAATGGAAATATTCCTCGTTAGGAAAATGGAGAGTCAAATTCGTAGATCCATAATTTCTACAATAAGCTTTTTAATTTGAAAATAAAACTAGATAAATTTAAATCTAATTGAAATCTATTTAAATCTCGTTTTTGAACATTATCCGTTCAGTACTTAAAGAGTTTTAGAAGTTTATGGCCGAGTGGTTAGCACGCTTGGCTACTGATCTAAGGGACCTGGGTTCGAGCCCCGGGTAAGGCATGGCTGTTTGTGTCGTTTTCCTGCTGAGGGCCTGCCATCCTCTCAGACCTTCTACTATGGCATAGAAACTGACAGGCTCCTGTCAGACCTCTGTGGCAAGCAGCTGCTTGAAGGGGTATTTATTTTTATTTTTACTTATTAGAAGTTTATTGAACGACAGCGATGTCAGTCATAAGAATTTAACTCAGAAGTTGATTGGAACTTTTATAAAAGAATATTATTTCAAACTATTTATATTATGTGTACGTTTTAGAGTTTTCAGCAAATAATTCTTTCAATAATTGCTAGTTTTGCATAACTTTTTTGACTGACTTTGCTGCTGTTAAAATACTCACGTTTCGATAGAGCCCTCTAAAATACCCAACGAACATTGTTCAAAATCGAGATTTTGAGAGCTGAATGAGAATTTATGTAGTCCAGTTCTCCTGCAAAATGCTTCTTGTAGAAATTATGGATCTTCGAATTTGAATCTCCATTGACTTAACACGGGAATATTTTCAGTTTTCTGTCCGTTACCTGTATGTTGGAATAGTTTTCAGGGTTCAATTTATAATTTCTTCGTTGTTTACGGTTATAATTTGAGCTCAGACTATTATTTAGTCCCTCCGTTTATGTCATATACTGCAGGAAAGTATCCAGGATTTAGTTTCGGGGACGGGGAGAGGAGATTACTATTCATTTGTAGCAATTAAGATAGTGTGCGACAAAACCACCCATGAGCCTCACGGAATCTTCTGGTTACGTGCCAGTTGCTCTACCACTTGAGCTAAGGTTGGGTTGTTTTACCTCTGAGCGGCACTATTTTGCACACCATGGGCTAAATGGCCAGGTTACAAGAACCCCGAAGGCTCATAGAAGGTTGGGGGAGGGGACTCACTGGAACAGCTGTTGGGAGACAGATGGTAGCCTCCCGTCAAGGCCATCCAGAGTGTTCTTTAACGTGCACAGGGTGTGATTCTTCCGCACACGGGGCCACGGCTAAATGTCCCATCCGACGGACGGAGGCCTTTCCAAGCCCATCGATGTCCCCTACTGACCGTGGACAGGGCGGGGAATTTTGTGGAGATAAATCTCAACGCTGACTCAGCTGGGACTCGAACCTGGGAACTACAGATATGAGCCTGGCGCGCTACCGACTGAGCCACCCCCGCCCCCCACTTGAGCTAAAGCGAGAGCAATTAGAATACTGCAGTGAGCTTCATTCCTTCCTATCAAATTGGTTGCCGGCCTACAGTAGAGAGGTTATTTCCACCCAGAGCTTTGATGCTGAGCATCTGAATAACCGAAAGTATGTTACTTGCAATGTGGATATAAAACCTTGATTCTCGTCGGTATAAATAACGCATGAGTGCCCGACACCTAGAATCACATGGTAATGCTTATAATAATATAATAATATCTTTATTTCTATTCCGTTAGTCAGTATAATACACATTTACAAACCATAATTAGCTAATAACAATTGATACATACACGAGAATAAGCGAGAAGTAAAACAGCTGATAATTATCAATTACATCAGAAAAGGAAAATAACAATCGTATTAAAATATTAGTGGTCAATAGATAAAGGAGAAACAAAAAAGGAGAGCATAGTAGTAAGCTGACGCTTATTTTTAGCTATTCTCTCTATTTCATCTGAAGTTAAATTATGGCAAAAATAATGTATACAATAGTAAAAGATCAAATGGTTATGAGACATATTACACTCATACATAAAACAAAGCCATCCCATGGCCGAGTGGTCAGCACGCTTGGCTACTGATCTAAGGGACCTGGGTTCGAGCCCCGTGTAAGGCATGGATGTATGTGACGTTTATCTGCTGAGGTCCTGCCATCCTCTCAGATCTTCTACTATGACATATAAACTGACAGGCTCCTGTCAGACCTCTGTGGTAAGCAGCTGCTTGAGGGGGTATTTATTATTTTTTTTATACATTAAACGAGATTTCATTGTTTTGTGAGAAGAAACGTTCTGCTTTTATGTTTTAATAATTTTAAATATTTCAGCTTTTTAACATCATCTTGAAGTTTAGACCAAATTTTTACTGCATTTAATTTGATCGATCTCTTCCCAATTGCCAATCGACATATGGGTATAGTCAGATTCTGTCTATGACGTGTTTCATAATGATGAAAATTCGAACGACTCTGAAAATAGTCTTTAAATCTATCCAATTTAATCAATCTCATTGTAATCGAATACACAAAATTTCCTGATATCAATTTGAAATTATTATAGACATTTAGATTTTTAACGTAAGAAAATAAATGTGCCACAGAATTATATTTTTTCCAACATATCTAACAATTCTTTTCTGAAGACTATATATAGCATCCAGATTGTAGTCATAGGTAGTATCCCAGACTGAAATCCTGTAAGTAATATAAGAATAAATGACAGAGTAGTATAAATTTATCAAAATTTATTTGTTTACCAGATGACGTATTTTACCTATCATTAAAATATTCCTTGACAGAGTGATTCTCAACTGCTTTACATGAAATAAACAGTTCAGATTTTCATCATTCCATATTCCTAAGAATTTATATTCAGTGCATCTCTTTAACTTAATTTCATTAATCTTCACATCGAAACATTTTTGATCGATATTTTTGTTTTTATTTTTTATAAATCCTGTATTTGCATTTCTTGACGTTTATTAACAAATTGTTATGTCTACACCATTTAGATGTAATATTTAGAGAGTGATTTAGAGAGAGAGTGACTACAAAATTTAGATGTAATATTTAGAGAGTGATAAAGCAGTTAATACAGCTTTATCAGGCTTGCAGAATCTTGGTTAAAATCGAAAATGACGATCATCAGCATATAATAACATCTTTGAATTAATGTGTACTCTGCTAAGTCGTTATAATTAGAGTACGAAAAGCATCGGACCAAGAATTGACCCTTGAGGCACACCTCTGTAAATAAAATGTTCATCTGATTTACTGCCATTTACCTCTACAGGAGCTTTTCTCCGAAATAAGTAGCTTCTTAACTAATTATTTATTTTACCACTCAGACCGTAAAGTTCAGCTTTCTTTAACAAAATTTCGTGGTTAATACTGTCAAATGCTTTCGTAAAATCAAGATAAACAGCTAATCCAATGTGACCTGCATTCAAATGGTTGAAAATATGTTCATATAAATCTGTAATGTCTGTCTGAGTCGATTTTTTATTTTGAAAACCGTTTTGTTGTTGTGTAATAACTTTATTATCACCTAAGAATTTAGTAATACATGCACAAATTTGTTTTCAAAGATTTTCGAGAAGATTGACAAGATTGAAATAGGTCTGTATTTTTTATACTTCTTATTACCTGATTTATATATCGGAAGAATTCTAGCAATTTTCAGTTTATCCGGGAATACTTCGTTCTTTATTGATAAGTTAAATATATAGCACAGAGGTTCTTTTATTGTATGAGTAACCTTTTTAATTACTTTAATATTTATGTCATCAATACCTGGTGACTTATCAGCTCCTAGATCATTCACTATGTTACAGATCTCTTGAGTAACAATTGGCATGACATAAAAAGTATGTCTAACCACTTAATATGATATTTATAATTACGTACCACGAAATTTCTCAGTTTAGTTAAGTATCACTTCGTAAACGGTATCATGAAAATAGTTATTGAAGGCATTGGATTTCGCATATTCATCAGTAATAACTATCATCAGAACAAATATTCTCTGCTATTGACTTACATTTATTTCTACCCAAAATATCGTTGAGATATTTCCATTTCTGTTTAGAATTTTTGTGACAATCAAATCTACTGTCATAATAGGCGTGCTTTGTTTGTCTGATTTGGGCAGTAACGAAATTACGAAATTCTTTATATGTAGGGCTGTCGTCCTCTAAATGGGTATCTTTTGCCTTTTTGTATAAATTACATATATCATTTTTGAATAAACTATACATACTCTGTTATTTATTATTCTTTTCAGATCTTTGGTCACCCAAGGAGCATATTTATGTGGTCTTTGGGACCTATGGGCAAATATTTATTATAATGATTTATAAAAATATTTATGAAATAATTATATGCTTCATTTACATTGCTAATTAAGTAAAGGAATTACCAATTAATAAGACTCAATTTAGAGTGCAAATGTAGAATTTATTATCATTTATTTCTCTATAAATGTACAGTCGCTCAAAAAAATATCCGAACACTACGGTTGATTAGATAATTTATAAAAAATATCTGGCAACGATTTTTTTAGAAAATAGTGATCTGACAACCTTCGTGTACTGTACACGAAGGTTGCCAGATCACTAATTTCTAAAAAATTCGTTGCCAGATATTTTTTCTGAATTCTGTAATCAACCATAGTGTTTGGACTTGCCATAGTTTTCACACTTGCCTCATTACTAAATGGGAATTATTAATTTATTACAACTTCATTGAAATATTATTGACTAGCTTAAATTTAATACTTGAAGAAATAAATTGCTCCCATTTGGAGTTTAAAATATAGAACTAAAGTTTAGCAATTATAAGATGAATTTTGCTGTCTGTTAGTGAGCTGTCTTGGATCGATTTATGTCGGGTGGAGTTGTTTTATCTCTGAGTGACACTTTTTTGCGCACAATGGGGTGAATGGTCAGGTGAGAAGGACGCAACGGTTCAAAGAAGATGGTAGGAATGGTTAGATTGTTTTATATCTGAGTGGCACTTTTTTATGCATAATGGGGTGAATGGCCAGGTGCCATTATGCAATTATGCATAATGGGGTGAATGGCAAGGTGGGGTGAATGGCCAGGTGCCAATGGCAAGGCTCCAATGGCTCAGAGAAGATTGCGGGAATGTTTGGGTTGATTTACCTCCGAGTGACACTTTTTTGGATACAGTGCAGGGAATAGTTGGGTTGATTTACTTATGAGTGACACTTTTTTGCATACAATGGGGTGAATGGCCAGGTCAGATGAGCCCAATGGCTCAGTGAAGGTTGGGGGAATGGTTGGGCTGATTTCTCTCTCAGTGACACTAATTTTCATAAAATGGGGTGAATGGCCAGGTGAGAAGACCCCAATGGCTCACAGAAAGTTGGGGGAATGGTTGGGTTGATATTTCTCTGAGTAACACTTTTTGAATACAATGGGGTGAATGGCCAGGTGAGAAAACTCCAATAGCTCAGAGAAGGTTGGGGAATGTTTGGGTTGATTTCCGTTTGAGTGACACTTTTTTGCATACAGTGGAGGGAATGGCTGGGTTGATTTCCCTTTGAATGACATTTTTTTGCGTACATGGCATGAATGGCCAGGTGAGAAGGACCTCAACGGCTTAGAGAAAGTTGGGCGAATGGTTGGGTTGATTTCCCTCTTTTTGCGCACAATGGAGTGAATGGCCAGATGCGAAGATTCCAATGGCTCAGAGAAAGTTGACGGAATAATTGGGGACCCACTGGATAGCTGTTAAGAGCGATATTGGAGTCTCCCTTTGACTTTCCATAGTGTTATTTAACGTCCGCAGCGAATGGCTGTCCTGCACACGTCGTCACGGTTTTAGATTCAATTCGATGGACGGCAGCTTTTACAAGCTCATCGGTGTCTCCCTTTCTGACAGGACAGGGTGGAAGTCTAGCGTACATAAATCTCTACTCTGGAATAGGTGGGACTCAAATAGAACTGCAAATTACGAGCCAGGCACGCTACCGATTAAGCCCGTTCCCGTCCCTCCACCACGGGACATGAAAGGCAAAGAAATTAGTGCAACG
The DNA here is from genome assembly GCA_038380435.1 of Ryuthela nishihirai. NCBI lineage: Eukaryota > Metazoa > Arthropoda > Arachnida > Araneae > Heptathelidae > Ryuthela > Ryuthela nishihirai. The sequence continues at coordinate 87,507,865 of JAWZYU010000001.1, read as the reverse complement.
GACACGAATTTTTAATGTCCCAAGTTTTGGAACGTTAGATTGAAATTTTTGAAGAAAATATACCAAGCAGAAATCATATTTCTTACAAGATGAGAACAAACGCCTTAACAAGTAGAAATTTTCAAACGTTAAGAATTTAAGTCTCTCTTGATAATAAAAAGATAACTAAAATAGAGAAAGGATTTACACCATACTTTTAAATAAATCAAAATTTTACTCAAATTTAATTGACTCTCCAAAATGTTCAAAATGCAACTTAACTGAAAACTCCTCTCATATTCTTTTAAATTGTGACAAATATTTGTCTGAAAGAAATCAATTTTTTAAAAACCTAGAAAATATAGGAATTTTGGATTATAATATAAAATCTATTCTTGATTTCCCTGTCTTCTCCACAAAATTAAAAATCTTCCGATTTTTACTTGACTTCCTTAAAAAAACAGACATATGGAATAAATTATAAAAAAAAAATCTTTAAAATAAAAAATTCAAAAAAATCGTCATATATAAAAAAAAGCTTAAAATATAATCCAATAAAAAAAAATCTTTAAATAAAAATCATAAAATAAAAAGGGTTGTAAAAAAAAAGAGAAAGTTTAGAATATAACCTGAAAAAAAATATATATATTAATATTCAAGTTATTTTTCCACTTAATATTTAATGGGTAAGCCTGAAAAAGGACCACCCAATTCTCGTGAAGTTGAATGAATGAATGAGAAAGGATTAGTCATTACTGTGTAAAAATGCGCTTGAAAAACCAATATTCAGAATTTTTGGTCATCAACTGTTCGTGTTTGATTGCATTGATTCTAATTGCACCATTTATTTCTAACATACTTGCTGCCGTTGCGTATTTTTTCTTCTCCGCATATTTCATCTTCGCATTGCTGGTGTAATGCATATAGACCAAACCCGGATCTAGAAAAATAAGGGATGCGTGTGAGGGGTGGGGGGGGGGGGGGTGAGCAATCGAGCCGAAAAAAAGGGATAGGGACAAAAGAATGGATTTTTATTTCAGGGTAATATTGTCCCCTTCGTTTTAGAAGTTTCAAAATATTTTGTTGAAAAATGCATGAAACACGCACAAGTTTAATTATTTGTGACCTCCATTACCCCCTTACTAGAATTCTTAAGGAAGTGTGTGTGTGTGGGGAGGGGGGGGGGCTTAACCTATTGTCCTCTCCGTAAATCTGGTCCAACTTTGATGACTAAATGCATCGGTAAATAGAAATTCATTTATTTTTAAATGTAAATTACTTTATATAAATACCAGTTAATTTAATAATAATACTGTATTTAAAGGACAAATTATGTGTCAGATGATTACACAACTTTCAATCGCCTTCTCTCTGAAGTTCCTTTACAAACCATTTTAATGAGCAGTAAACGAACACATTAAATCCGATTTACTTTCCGGAATAAGTCGTGCCTTAACAACGTTAGTAAATCTTATCGAATTCGACATAATGGTGCTGTTCTTATTCCATCTTCTCCAGAACAAAATCTCGTCAACATAAGCTGAAAACTTTTTCTCAGAGGACCAAAAAAAAGAAAGAGATCGCATTCTTTCACGAAAAGGGATTAACTGGTAAAATATCGACCTGGAATACGAGAGTTCTTCAGCAAGAAAAAAAAAATCGGTCGTCTATCGACCCAGATGAAACTACGATTTTCAGGTTAATAGTATGGATGCATGAATAAACCGATTCTTCACCTTTCCGCGACCTGCGCACTTTTCTCGCGGAAGAATTCAATATCGGGAATTGGAAGAGCCGTTGCGGCGCCATTTTCTCTCTTGTATCTCTCCGAGAATGATATCTGTTTAGCTGCAGAGGAGTCTTCTTCTTCTTTCGTCCCATCTCTAGCTTTTTCTTTGCTTTTCTTTTCCGAGTCCGTCTAAGGAGCGATCTTCCGGCATCTATTGGAAGAGCTTCTCCCTCTCACGAAAAATCTTATCCCTTTTCTTTGAGAAGAAGGACTAAAGGAAAATAATAATAAGAAAAAGAGCAAAAAATAAAAAAGCCAATTTCGGCTGTCTGTCCTAGGTACCCATCGGTTGGGATATGAGTCCTCCTCAAGCCCCAGGATGCTTTTGATGTATTGTGGAAAGTTTCAGATTCCAAGCTAAAGAGGAATTTTTTTTTCTTCTTTGCACTTCTCCTACAGACTATGGAGGAAATAACTTTGCTGTGGTGTAGAGTATTTCACCTTGGTCCTAGAGAGGAAATATATTGCTACGAAGAGGGTCGTGATATAAGGTCTACGCCTGGTGTCACTACTCTGAGTTCGAATATATATATATATTCACTGTATTTTCCTCTTCCAGTGGATGCTGTCGAAGGGAGAATTTTTTTCTTCTCCTCGATGGGAAATTGTTGGGGAATATTTTGCGTCCGTATCTCGTCCATAGTGAGTTCTGTGGCATTTATGACTACTACGAATTAGAAAAGGGAAATGTATGACGGAGATTCAGTGCCGTATTTATCAGTTATTTATTTTTTTTTTAAATAAGTCATGCTCTGAGTTGGGTTGTTTTACCTCTGAGCGGCACTTTTTTGCACACCATGGGCTAAATGGCCAGGTCACATGGACCCCGAAGGCTCAGAGAAGGTTGGGAGAGGGGACCCACTGGAACAGCTGTTGGGAGACAGATGGTAGCCTCCTGTCAAGGCCATCCAGCGTGTTCTTTAACGTGCACAGGGTATGACTCTCCCGCACACGGAGCCACTGCTTAACGTCCCATCTGACGGACGGCGGCCTTTCCAAGCCCATCGGTGTCCCCTACTGACCGTGGGCAGGGAATTTTTGCGGGGATAAATCTCAACGCTGACGCAGCTGGGACTCGAACCTGGGAACTACAGATTACGAGCCTGGCGCACTACCGACTGAGCCACCCCCGCCCCTCATGCTCTGAGTGATTAGTGAATTGTGATTACTCCAAGTTATGCCAACTATTTAGTTATGCTATAATATATAACTATAAATATATAAATGCTATACATATAGTTATGCTATATATATATATAACTTTATAGTTATGCTAACTATAAAATTATGTAACTTTTAAAATAAGCTTTTTATGGGAAAATGTGACTTTGGATAAATTAAAGATCTCAATCAATTTTATCTAAATATCGTTTTTTCAACAATATTCTGTCAGCTTTGAAAGAGCAATGGAAGCGTGAACATTTATCAACACCAATTCTAGGCAAAGGGTTTACCTTTGAAGTTAAAATAAGGAGTATTAATTTAAAACCATTTCATAAATAACTAGGCGTTTTAAAATTGTGTGCAAATAACTCCTTCGACATTCGTTTAATTTTTAGAACTTATTGCCCTCTCTTAAACGTTTAAATATCCATATCTATTTAAATATTGACACATATGATGAAAATCAAAATTTGGATAGATTTGATTGAGATCATTAAATTATCCTTCAATTTTTTTAAATATAAGTTTTTAAGAAGTTAGGGATCTTTGTAGTTAACTTCCCGTTGACAAAACGTAGGGCGCAGTAGTCATAATTCTATAACCATTGAGTGTAAATCTAATGAAACGTGTTTAATATTTTGTGGAAGGAAGGCTTAATCTTGAGAAAAATTGGTTTGGGAAAAGGAGGTCCTGCTAGTCATCTCTACTCTGGATGGGGGTGGCTCAGTCGGTAGCGCGCCAGGCTCGTAATCTGTAGTTCCCAGGTTCGAGTCCCAGCTGGGTCAGCGTTGAGATTTATCTCCGCAAAATTCCCCGCCCTGCCCACGGTCAGTAGGGGACACCGATGGGCTTGGAAAGGCCGCCGTCCGTCGGATGGGACGTTAAGCCGTGGCCCCGTGTGCGGGAGAGCCATACCCTGTGCACGTTAAAGAACACGCTGGTTGTTCCTTGACTGGAGGCTACCATCTGTCTCCTAACAGCTGTTCCAGTGGGTCCCTTCCCCCAACCTTCTCTGAGCCTTCGGGGTCCTTGTGACCTGGCCATTTAGCCCATGGTGTGCAAAAAAAGTGCCGCTCAGAGGTAAAACAACCCAACCTACTCTGGATAGTTTTAACAGCTGGAACGCAGGCGAAAGAAAAATAGACCACAAGATTATGTAAATGTCAAGTGATCGATGCAAGCTGACTCAAGTTAAATGTAAGTTTAAATAAGGCTTTGAATTTTGCCTCGACAATTTTAACCTTTGTTTTCATCTATGGTCATATATAAGCGAGTGTGAATAGACACAACTTTAGTGGTTGAGAAACTGGCACATAGACAGAAAAATGGAAACATGGAATTCTCATCTTATGTCAATGGAGAATGAAATTCGAAGCTCCCTAACTGGTTAAATAAATTTTTACGGAAACACATGACGGGTTGGGTTGTTTTACCTCTGAGCGGCACTTTTTTGCACACCATGGACTAAATGACCAGGTCACGTGGACCCCGAAGGCTCAGAGAAAGTTGGGGGAGGGGACCCACTGGAACAGCTGTTGGGAGACAGAGGGTAGCCTCCCGTCAAGGCCATCCAGCGTGTTCTTTAACGTGCACAGGGTATGTGTCTCCCGCACACGGGGCGACGACTTAACGTCCCATCCGACGGACGGCGGCCTTTCCAAGCCCATCGGTGTCCCTACTGATCGTGGGCAAGGCGATGAATTTTGCGGAGATAAATCTCAACGCTGACCCAGCTGGGACTCGAACCTGGGAACTACAGATTACGAGCCTGGCGCGCTACCGACTGAGCCACCCCCGCCCCACACATGACGGGTGATTAATATAAAGTGTCAATTAAACTGTCTGAATTTCGCGTTTGAACAATATCCCTTCAGTACTTGAAGGTTGGGTTGTTTTACCTCTGAGCGGCACTTTTTTGCACACCATGGGCTAAATGGCCAGGTCACATGGACCCCGAAGGCTCAGAGAAGGTTGAGGGAGGGGACCCACTGGAAGAGCTGTTGGGAGACAGATGGTAGCTTCCCGTCAAGGCCATTCTGCGTGTTCTTTAACGTGCACAGGGTATGGCTCTCCCGCACACGGGGCCTCGGCTTAACGTCCCATCCGACGGACGGCGGCCTTTCCAAGCCCATCGGTGTCCCCTACTGACCGTGGGCAGGGCGGGGAATTTTGCGGAGATAAATCTCAACGCTGAGTCAGCTGGGACTCGAACCTGGGAACTACAGATTTCGAGCCTGGCGCACTACCGACTGAACCACCCTCGCCCTCAGTACTTGAAGAGTTAAAGAAGTTTGAATATTGAATAACAGAGATGTAAATCATACGAATTTACCTCAAAGTTATTTAAAACTTTAACAAGAATATAATTTCAAACCATTTAATAAAATAAATGTATGTTTTAGAATTTTGTACAATAATTGTTTCAATAATTGTCAGTCTTTCTATAGTTTTTAGGACTGACTTTGCTACTCTTAAGTATTCGAGCTTCCATAGCTCTTTAAATACCCAAAAATATTGTTGAAAATCGAGATTTAGATAGATTTCAATGAGATTTAAATTTGTCTAGTCCGATTTCCCTACAAAAAGCTTGTAAAAATTACGAATCTTCGATTTTGACTCTCCATTGATTTAACATGAGGATGTTTTCATTTTTCTGTCCAGTACCTGTAGTAGTAATGGAGACACCGTGTTTGAATCCAAAAGGAATAGTGGTGTTTTTTTTAGCTCCTGCCAAAGAGGTGAAGAAAAAAGATTTTGCAAGATTTTTTTTTTGGAAAAGACCATTTAAACAAAAAAAAAAGCGTTTATTTTCCGAGTTTTTAAAAAAAAAATTATTATTCATCTTTACTGGTTAAGATCGTTGAAGCTGCTAAGTCCAGGGCAGGTTTAATGGGGGAGGGGAAGGGAAGGAAGAGGGTCCGATGCTCAAGAAAAAGTGAGAGCCACTAATAATTGCTACTAATAATTAACATTATTTTAAATAATATTAACATATTTTTGAACTTGTGAAAAATTTTAAATTGGTATAAAAACAATGTTATAATCAAAGGAAAGTGGAATAATTATTTCAATTTATTTTAATTTTAATTTACTCATTTCATTTTTATATTTAATTTCTCATAACATGATAGGAGGGGAATCTATAAGTGTTCCTAGTTCCAGAAAAGCTTAATACCTCCTTGGAACTCTGTTGTTCGGTGAGAACATTTGTTAAAAAATAACAACAGTGTTCGGGAGAGATCTAGCATGCTCTAATTATTTCTCTCTGTCCTTAGATTTCTTGTAGATCACGAATCTTGTATATTATGTCTTTGCTTCCAAATAATTCAATTAAATAATAAATTAATGTGATCAGCGCCCTTGGCTGATGATTATAAATGTACCTTGGTTCGAGTCCTGGAAAAGATATGTTTCATTCTTTTTTTTCTTTCCGATCAGGTTTCACCTTTTTTACGTATTTTTTCTTTGGCATATTACACTGGTAGGCTTCTGTCAGACCTCTGTGTCAACAGCTGACTGAGGGGTGATTTCTTTCATTAATTTGTTACAATTGGAAAAATGAAGACTTGAAAAATCATTTAAAATTAGCTGAAATCGTAAAAATTTGGACTTCGATGATTTGATGAAAGCTTTTGGTTATTGCAACGTACTCATTAGAGGTATAAAAAGAATTTTGTGGATGAAAAATAGTGTTCCTAATAGTTTTAGGCTGTCTGGGTGGGTTTGTGATGTTATTGGACCAAGGATTATAAAATATTCTATAGCCTTTTTGCGAAATTGGTAAATGTTCAATAAATAATACTATATAAAATTTTAAGCATCTAACTCACAGTAGATCCTTTGGCCATATAAAATTTATCTTTCTTTAATATTTAAAGCGATTAAAACTTAAAGCGATTAAAAATTGAAACAATCATTTCTTCAATTCTTCATTTTTTGAATTCAAACGATTTCTTCAATTTTTTTAAATAATCATAACAATTTGCGTGGACCTTTCGTAAGTATTCTTTCCGTATGTACCAGAAAAAATTAAATTGAGAAACTTGCTCAAGAGCATGCGCAATTGAAAAAAAAAGGAAACTGTAGTACTTCCCCCTGACCAATTTTTTTCACATTAGTGTTTTCTCTATTTATTATGAAACCTATCCTATTACTAGTCTCATCAATAGCTTCACTGAAATAGTTTATCTCGTCAATACCGTAGAGCAAATTCATAAGTATAATATAAGAAACTTATTTTCTAATATCAGACTACTATGTCATCTACTTTACTAAATTGGGTCATGTAAAAATTACGGATCTTCGATTTTGACTCTCCTTTACTAAGTTGGGTCATGTAACCCAACTTAGTAAAGAGCACTAGGGAATAAACTGTATCGTTAACGAGCTACTAGGAAAAATATATCGTTAAAGAGTGACTAGAAAAAGAACTATATCGTTAAAGAGCCAATGAAAAGAACCCTCTCGTTAAAGAGCCACTAGGGAAAAAACTATATCGTTAAAGAACCACTAAAAAAAACTATATCGTTAAAGAGCCACTAGAAAAAAAAACTATATCGTTAAAGAGCAGCAGGTAAAAAACAATATCGTTAAAGAGCCACAGGGAAAAAAACTACATCGTTAAAGAGCCACTAGGGAAAAAAACTATATCGTTAAAGAGCAACTAGGAAAAAACTACATAGTTAAAGGGCCAATAGGAAAAATTATATAGTTAAAGAGACATTAGGAAAAAGCTATATAGTTAAAGAGCCACTAGGGAAAAAACTATATCGTTAAAGAGCAACTAGGAAAAAACTACATAGTTAAAGGGCCAATAGGAAAAATTATATAGTTAAAGAGACACTAGGAAAAAGCTATATAGTTAAAGAGCCACTAGGGAAAAAAATATATCGTTAAAGAGCAACTAGGAAAAAACTACATAGTTAAAGGGCCAATAGGAAAAATTATATAGTTAAAAAGACACTAGGAAAAAGCTATATAGTTAAAGAGCCACTAGGGAAAAAAACTATATCGTTAAAGAGATGAAGAAAAAATTCTCTGCTTTAAAACGAAAACACACATTTCTAATAAGTATTAAAAAAAAACAATAAGTATATATTAAGAAATCAAGAAAATATCTTGATTGAAAAAGCAAAAATATGCATTTATAATGAGTACTGTAAATTGGAAAAATCATTTAATTATATGCACCTGTGGTCAAAAATTCGGTAAAATGGGATTTTCCCTCCAAATTCACTAAAAGAAAAATGCGACTGATGTTTTTTTCCTCTAAGACAGCGTCCTCACCTCATTACAGTCTTTAGGATTGCAATGCACTAAAAGCTATGTTTCGATGGATCGGAAGAAATGGACCAATAACCTGGTAATAATATTAAAGGTGATTAATTAACTAAGTGATAATATTTAGTCCAGACAGCTCCTAAAACCACTGCAACCATACTGTTCATCCTGAAGTTGTCCATCAACTAAATGTTTAATTCTGTTAAGAACAATAATAGACAGAACTTCACTTCGAACAGGGAAAATACCCGTAATTTCCGGTACATTTATCACAAGAAATGCGATCACCTTTCTTCAAAATAAGAATGATAAATATCTCTGGCAAAATCCTTAGCAACAATCCCTCTTCATAGAAAATATTTCACCTACAGTCAGCTATATGACAGTAATATCTTCACATCTCTATATGGCATTCTTATTCCTCGATCTCTATATGCATTCTTATCCCTCAATCTCTATATGCCATTCTTATCCATTTATCTATATATCATTCTTATTCCTCGATCTCTATATGCCATTCTTATCCCTCAATCTCTATGGGCCATTTTTATCCCTCAATTTCTATGTGTTATTCTTATCCCTTAAGCTATATGCCGTTCTTATCCCTCAATCTCTATATGTCATCTTTATCTCTCAATATATACATATATATATATCCAAATTTTATCCCTCAATATAAATATAATATATAAGGATGGCATATATATAATATATACCGTTAATATCCTAATATCTCTATGTGCCTTTCTTATCCCTCAATCTCTACATGCCATTCTTATCCTTCAATCTCTATATGTCATTTTTATCTCACAATCCCTATATGCCATTCTTATCAATCAATATTTATGTGCCATTTTGATTCTCCAATCTCTATGTGCCATTCTTATCCCAAATTCTCTATATTCCATTCGTATTCCTCAATCTCTACATGCCATTTTTATCCCTCAATCTCTATATGCCATTTTCATCCATCAATCTCTACATGACACCTTTATTCTTCAATATCTACATACTCTACTTAATTTTCCCAATACAAAACATTCTTTACACCAATGTAATATTCCAATATTTAACCGTTTTCATAAAATAAAAAACTCAACATAAAGAAATAATAAAAATAAAAAACTCATCCAATAAATGTTAAAATACCACTGCATTTCTGCTTTGATACTCTTACTGGAGAACATTTACAACTTTTATTCAAATTCTGCGATAATGTACAAATGGAACAAGAGTACAAAACTGGAACCAAGGAGCACTACTTTGTCCTTCGAGATACAAATGCATAAATTTTAAAACTTTAGCAACATCTGTAAGTAAAAGCTGCATACACAGTCGTATCAGAATAATATGACCATCTACCATAGTATATGTATGGTAGGTGGTCTTATTATTCCGATACGACTGTGTATATTTTTCATTAAACATAACAACTTTTATAAATTGAGTTTTGATCGCAGAAACTAAAACAGTGTATCTAAGTTTGTAGAATGTAAGATTACATTGGGAATTACAAAATTCCCAATTTATTATCTGTCCAATTATATTAACCTTATATCCTAATCTTACATCCTACAAACTTAGACGCACCGTCATATTTTTTTCTTTCTAATATAGATAAAGAATTAAATAATTTCGTTGAAGACTGTCTTGCACTCTTGTCACCTATTGTCACTACTGAAAAATCTTACTAACTACTAATTAATTATGTTTGAGAAAAAGCGATAAACACGTTACATGAAGAGTAATGTAAGATGGATCCTCTTTTTTTTATGAAGTTGGAAGGCTTCAATTTTCTTGCCAGATCTATGACAATTATTATTTATTAGAGCAATTGTTATTTTATTAATATGAAGCGAGAGGGTTAAAACAGCGTTTATAGCGATTTGAGACAGCGCTATCACGAGGTATAATATACAGTGGACCCCCGATATAACGCGCATGTCGGGCGGGAAACAACACCCGCGTTATACCGAGCGGCGCGGTGGCGACACAATAAATTTCACACTGTAAGCTTTTCTTTTACTCATCATGCATACAATAATTAAACACTATTCAAAATACATGCAGGAACTCAATACATACACAATTACTCAATACGCAGTAACAATAAAATGTGATACTCACTAACGCCGCACGGACCTGTATAAACATGTTTGAACTTATCGCGAACATCGCCCGCGCTATAACCGAGTGCGCGGTATAGCGAGCAGCGCTATAACGAAGGTCCACTGTAATACAATGGCAGCATTTTAGAGAATTAGCACTCAGCGAACGGCTTTATAAAGAGGGATTACTGTTTACAAAATACCTTCGCAAGAGAGATTTCTTAGTCAACGGTACCTCAAAAATATAAACCTTTTTTTCTTCATATCATAAGCGATAAAATTTGTAGCCAACCAATGACCAGATTTAAATAACAATAATAATTCTTTATACACTTTTGAAATGTCACAAAATAGTGTATACATGATTAACTAACACGAAAAAATTCCAAGTAAAAAATTTAAAAAATACAGTAGACAACTTTCATTGAAATTTATGTTACTAAACAAATATTTAAAATAAATAAAAGATCTATATTTATACATACAAAGTTGTGCAATGTCACAAAATAGTATATAACGCATACATGATTAACTAAAACAAAAAAAAAGCAGTGGATAACAATTATTGAAACTTACGTTACTAAACAAACTGATAATGTTCAATGAAGTCAATTGGAAAAAAATATTTACATTGGAACGATATATATTTTTCAACTCTGTATTTTAATTCAGTGTCTAAAATAAAACTCAAAATCTCATATTAGACAAAAAGAAAAACAAAAACCTTTTTTCTGTTTATTTGGGTATAATTATATTATTTATCCAGCTCAGCACATATTTTCGAGTGCCTAAACAATCCTGAAAAATATTTTAATTTCCTTTTGCAAAGACGCTCATAAAGCTGGAGCCTCATGCTATTGACGAGATATAATAAATTCTCCCTTTCACGTTCTCGCTAACCCTAATCTAGCGTTGGCAAATAACTCGGAGCTGTCCGTGGATTTAAATTGTTGGAAGCGGAAGAGGAATTCGCTAGCGATCTTCGGAGCTCAAGTGAAGACCTCGTCACAGGATCAGACCAACAGAGAGAGAGAGAGGGAAAATCTCCCTATCCTAAGAGATGGAGGGAGAACAATGAAGAGTAAGGGAAGTAATGAGTTTAATTAGCGACCGGTGATGCGAGTAATTAACTCCGAACTATCAGATGGAGACGACTTCACACTTCTCTTGCCGTGACTCTGACAATTGTCTAAGAGTTGTTGCTGTATCTGGTGTTGCTGTTGTAGATTCTTCTGCAGTTTTTGTTTGCTTTTTACCTGCAGTGTTTTAATTTTTGCTTTCTTGGCAAGTGTGTTGTTGTCTTGGATGTCTTTTCTTCAGCATCATTATATTCGTCTGTCTATCCCTCCTTCGGTGGATGTCTTGTTCATTCAGTTGGGTTCGTCAACATTTGGGCCTAAGGAGGTTTTAGTGCTGATCAAGCTAATGGAGTGGGTGATGACTCCCGAAGGTGAATTGCACTTCTCTAATTCTGAATCGTTGGTCGTGGGGTGCCATATCATGGCATTCGTGTCTTATGTACTGTGCTTGACCGACAAGTGCAGAAGGAAGCAAAGCATTAATCCTTAACTTTCGCTGTTCGATGACTGTGACGTAATAAACTCATTTTAATCCGTCAGGCAGTGGTTCCCAAATTGTGGTCGCGACCCTTAGGGAGATTGAGCAGCTTGAAAGGGCGTCGCAAAACTCTGAAACTTTTATATTTGCTCCTATTATTAGCGAAGTGTGTTTGGCAATATTACAAAACAGTGTTTTGTGACAAATGTATTGTGTTAAATACAAAAAGAGTATTTTTTTTCACTATATCCTGTAAATGTAACGAAATCATTAGATTTGTAACTACAATAAACAAAACAAATACTCCCTCAAGCAGCTGCTTGCCAAAAGGTCTTAACAGGAGCCCATCAGTTTATATGCCGTATTAGAAGATCTGAGAGGATGGAAGGTCCTCAGCAGAAAAACGACACATACATCCATGCCTTACCAGGGGATCAAACCCAGGTCCCTTCGATCAGTAGCCAAGCCCACTCCGCCATGGGACGGCTTTATTGTACCATAAAATGTAGGTTCTACATTGAATGGAAGAGGGAAGGGATCGCAAATTTTTAATCTATGATTCCTGGGGGTCGCATAAATCTATTACAATTTTAGGGGATCGCAGTGTCAGAAAGTTTGAGAATTTCTGCCGTAAGGCATAACTTGAATTTTTTGGTTTGGATTTGACGACAATAAAATGTTATTGTAAAAAATAACAACATGCTTTGGCGAGTCCTACGAAAGTGTAGCCGTTTGAGAATGTACCAAATTTTGTGAAGGTGAAAAGGAAAATTATATTACTAATTAGGGGAGAAAAGTCAAACCTACAGGACCTCTTCCTGTAACAATAATTTTCCTTTAAAAATATCAAGAATTTAGAGTCATGGATATTTTGAAAGAACAGATATTGTCTAAAGCAGAATGATCATTCTAGATCAGTAGTCCTCAAATGCTGCCATCAAAAAATTCAAAAAAAAAAAAAAATGATAAATTTTATTTTTTATTTAAAATTTTTACAAAAGGATCATTTGAAAATATGAGCATTAATATGTATTCAAACTTATAGCATTCAATATTTTATTATAAAAACCTTCATTGAACCAAAGACGTATAAAGTATGGTGGCCGTAATCTGTGTAAATTTGATGATGACTGACTAATTGTGTATTAAAATGAAAATATGTAAGCTTTTACATTCCATAAAATTATATTGTTTTTTTATAAGTATAAAACGTGCATATACATGTGTTACCCCCGCTCATAACAGACGCAATTCGACGTGGAATAGACTTATACAAGTCATACATATACGATAATGGAATGTGGGACCATTCTTCCTGTAAGATATGGCCCAACTGTGCCAGTGATGCTGGAGGTGGAAAGTGTGATCTGACCTTGCTTTCCAGATATTCCCACAAATGGTGAATAATATTGAGGTCTGAAGATTGAGGAGGCCTAGGTAGCTGCTGTACCTCATCCTCAGGATCTGCAAACCACAACTTGACATGTTTCGCACAATGCACGGGTGCATCATACGCTTGAAACCAGGGAGAGTCATTAGGGAACAATGCCCGCAACATTGGGTGCAGGTGGTCCCCGAGAATGGATTCGTACGTTGCGGATGTGACACGACCCTGCAGAATAGCTAATGGCCCTAAAGAATGCCATGATATGGCACCCCACAGCATCAGGGATCCACCTCCCTGCTTCACAGTCGTAACTAAACAGTCGGGGTAATACGCTTCTGCAGGTTTTCGCCAGATGTACACTCTAGAAGTGGTGGGAAACAATGTGTAGCACGATTCATCAGACCAGATGACAAGTTGCCAGTCTTTAGCATCCCAGTTTTTGTGTGCTTTGCACCACCTTACACGTTTTGTTTGCATTGATGTTAGTAATCAGAGGTTTGTGGATTGCAGCAAGGCCATGAACGATGAAGTTCCCGACGAACTGTTATGACGGAAACGGGAACATTCCGACTGGTGTTCAACTCTGTTGCCATTTGTGGTGCCGTGGTCTTGTGCTTCCGTTGCACAATCCGTTCCAACGTTCGCCTATCCCTATCTGACAACTTCGTATGGCGTCCACAATTTGCACGTTTGGAGGCAAAGCCCTGTCCTTTTTGATAGATAGTCATAATCTTCGCTACAGTTCCTCGGATAACACCTACTATTTCCGCCGTTCTGGTTACTGAAGCTCCAGCAAGACGCGCACCAATGATCATGATTATTTGGAGGTCACTGAGATGTGACATTGTCGACAATTACACCACAACAGCTGTTTCATCTGCGCTTGTGACGCTGCTATGTGATAGCCATCGTACTTCTCCCCTTTATATACCTCATCCAGGGTGACGTCATCCCTGTGATATGCATAGAGCGCATTGCGTGTACTCCAGTCGCCGTAGGTCTTTCCATTATTTTGATAAACTCCTGTAGGTGCATTGTATTTCGTTTTATCTAATTAAATTTAATGCGGCCACACAGAATTGCTCCTGGCCAGTAATGCGGCAACGAGAAAATTTCTCTTGAGAACTATTGTCTGTGAAAGACCTAATCAGACGATATACATACTAGGGTGATTCATAGGTCTATGAGTTTTGTCGTCTACATGATAAATGCTGTGTGAAGTTTTGCGTTGTTTTGTTGGAGGAGCACATGTGTCTCTTTACCATTGCCAGGCAGCGTTGAAACATCACGGGTGCACCCAATCCAGTTGTGCTGAGCAGAGGTCGGCACTGATGGCACGTCCACCGAGAACTACTTCGAAGTGTACTCATCATCATCATCCTCAAGCAGCCATGGGCTACGGAGGTCCAACCAGACCATGCAATTTAGTTCTCCAAGCAAGTCTGTCCTGAGCTACATCTTCTGCATCTGGCCACTGCACATCAATTCTAACAAGGTCCTGTTTGACATTGTCTGCCCACTGCATCCTAGGTCTCCCCCTCTTTCTGAGGCCTTTAGGCACATTTTTCATAACCCTATTCGCTAATCTATAATTTTCGTACTGGCAACATGGCGAAACCAACAGAGTCTCTCTCTGCATAATATGCTGCTTAAAGGAGGTTGCCGACTCCTTTGCCTAACCTCATCATTACTTACAAAGTTGAACCAACTAAAGCCCAAGATACTGCGTAAGCATCTTGAATCAAAAGCATCAAGATTCCTCTTATTTTGTTTACAAAGTGGTCAAGTTCAACTACTATAACTAACTCTAGAAACAACCACACTATTGTACAGTCTAATTTTAGTCTTTAGGTGTATACGCCTATTTTTTCATACTCTCCATAGATTCTTAAAAGTCCCGGCAGCAATCCCTATTCGTCTGTTAATCTCATGCCGCACATTATCATTATCTGTTACATAGCTCCCAAGATAATTAAACTGAGACACTTGCTCAATAGTACATCCATTCAAAGCAACTGAAGCACCATCTGCCTGACCAATTTTCATCACTTGAGTTTTTTCTCTGTTTATAAGCAAACCAACTCTACTAAACCTCAAATTTTCACCAAATACACAACATTGGCTTCATTTCGAATCTTCAAGCCGCCGTCCGTCGGATGGAACGTTAAACCGTGACTCCGTTTATGGGAGAGCCATATATCGCGCACGTTAAAGAACACGCTAGATGGCCTTAACGGGAGGCTAACATTGTCTCCCAACAGCTGTACAGTGGGTCCCCTCACCCAACCATCCCTGATTTCATGAGAGCTTGAGACTTGAACATTTATCCCAAGTAATCATTTTTTTTAAAAAAAAAGGCTTGACATTTTCCTTTCATAAACGGTCGAAATCCGGCAGATTTCGTCTACAGAGTTACAGAATAAATTTAGACCACAATGTTACCAATAAAATATCGGCAACAAATCTTTGGCACGGCTCAGAATTCAAAACAGTTCTTCAAAGTTCCAAATACAAATGAACAAACTCAATTAGAGTACAATGTCTTCGATAAGTCCTTATTCGATTATTCTTTCGATAAGTCTTATCGAAGAGTACAACTCTTCGATAAGTCCCTTTTCCGCAGCTGCACAGCATTATCGTCAGTTTTCTTTTAGGTTTTAACTAGCACACGTATGTGACCTTTGGTGCCATCCATCAGATGTAGTACTGTCCTTTATAGTGGAGCATCAGGTGGCATCATTCAATCATATGTCTACCACCTTGGAACAAGAAGTGTCGGCTGTCCTGTATCAAGCCATTGCTTTTTGGTGTCGGATTGTTGAAGAAGATCCATTTTTCATAGCCCGTAACACTTTGCTTGATGAAACAGTGGTAGTGGGGATTAACGAGGGATTTCCTCCAGACTTCGAAAGATCGGTTTGCTTGTTCAGTAGTCAGTTCATGTGGAACACTTCGGCAATTCTTGGCTACTTTACCGATGCCAAATGCGATGTAGATGCCGCCCCATAGTCGTTTGTGAGCAACGAAGTCCTACGAATGTTGTCGATGGATCAGTTTCAATAGCGTGTCACAGAATGTCGTGATCTTCCAATACCTGAAAGTCTACAAAGTTCAGAAAACGGCATTCTTTCGAAGCTTGTGTCACCACCTTTGAACTTTTTGAAACCAATGGCCTGCCTGGGGATGTACCGACTCTCTGGGTGTTAAGGCAACCCTTGGAGCCCGACACTTTCCTCCCCACTGTGAGGAACTACTGTTCTCTTACGAGTTTCGAATTCTATGAGATATTCTGCGACTTGTACAAAGGAAGTTTACTCCTAAAATGTTGAATGAAGTGAACAAAATCATGAGCAGCACATGGGGCGGGGGTGGCTCAGTCGGTAGCGCGCCAGGCTCGTAATCTGTAGTTCCCAGGTTCGAGTCCCAGCTGGGTCAGCGTTGAGATTTATCTCCGCAAAATTCCCCGCCCTGCCCACGGTCAGTAGGGGACACCGATGGGCTTGGAAAGGCCGCCGTCCGACGGATGGGACGCTAAGCCGTGGCCCCGTGTGAGGGAGAGCGTCAAGAAACACGCTGGATGGCCTTGATGGGAGGCTACCATCTGTCTCCCAACAGCTGTTCCAGTGGGTCCCCTCCCCCAACCTTCTCTGAGCCTTCGGGGTCCATGTCACCTAGCCATTTAGTCCATGGTGTGCAAAAAAAGTGCCGCTCAGAGGTAAAACAACCCAACCCAACCCATGAGCAACATGAATTGGGACTGCCCTCACCTTCCACTTTGAATATTTCTCAGGTGTTTCTCCTGTGTACGGTGATGTACCACCGTACATTGCACGGCGAAAAACGCACAGACATGAATTACCACTAATATTTATATCTACACATGTTGTTTTTAATATACAGGGTGTTTCAAAATTCTCTGTAAAATTTCAATCAGAAATAGAGAACACCAAAACAAACCATTTTCGTCTTTGAATGTATGTCCGCTGACGTAACTCTTTGGTGTTTGAGGGCGCTGTTTGGCAGCGCTGCAATTGTCTAGAGGGGCGAAGTAGGAATGCAGAATGGACTTGTGTTTGCCATTGGCATTCGTAAATCAGACACATTACGTGTAACATGGAGTGTTTCACGGCTGTTGAGATGGCTGACATGCATCTGGCTTATGGGGCAGCCAATGGAATTGGAAGAGCTGCTGTGAGGTTGTACCGACAGCTATTCCCAAACAGCCGTGTGCCAAACCACCAAACATTTGCGCGTTTGCACTGGCAACTGTGAGAAACTGGAACATTTCATGCAAACATGCATGAAACTGGTCGGGAGAGAACCATGCACACTCATGACATGGAAAAAGAGATCCTATGGCGGATTGAAGACAATCCAGGCAAAAGCACGCGAGCTGTTGCACGTAGCCTCGGTGTGAACCACGCCCTCGTGTGGAGAGTGTTGCACGAGCAGCAGTTTCATCGTCAAAGAGTTCAGACATTGCAACCTCAGGATTACCCTCTTCATGTGAAATTGGTGCACTGGTTTCTGCAGCAGACTGTGGTGTAGCCTGATTTTCCAGCTCACGTACTCTTCTCAAATGAGACCTCTTTCACACGTGAGGGTGTGTTTAATGCGCACAATTCTCACATTTGGGCGCATGAAAATCCACATGCCTCAATAGTGCATGGTCATCAACAACGGTTCGTAGCCATTGTTTTGGGGGGTATCGTCCATGACATTTTGATTGGGCCATACTTGTTGCCTCCCTAACTCAACGCGCAATTTATCGGATATTTCTTCAAGAAACGTTGCCGGGACTGCTGGAAGATGTTCCTGTGGCTGTTCACAGACGAATGTGGTTTCAACCCGACGGGGTGCCAGCACACTTCAGCATGATGTGCGGGATTATCTGAACACCACTTTTGGAGACCGATAGATAGACCGGGAGGGACTGTCACCTGGCCACCAAGATAGTCCGATTTAACATATGTCGATTTCTTCTTTTGGGGACACATGAGAACCTCGTGTACGAGACTCCCAATAACAGGTATCGATTTCTTCCTCTGGGAACACATAAAGAATCTCATGTACGAGACTCCCATTGACTCAGATGAAGACCTCGTCGCAAAAATCGTTGTCGCCGCTGCAACTGTTCGCGAAATTCCAGGAATCTTTCAACATGTACGGCAATCAATGCTTCGATGCTGTCATGCATACAATGCTGTCTTGAGCAACAACTATCGGTCGTAGCTTTGAGCACCTTTTTTAAATAAAGAGGTTGTTCACACTTGTTTCCATTCATTTATGTACCAGCTCTACTGATATTTCTGTCAGCGCCCTCTAACACCGAAGGGTTACGTCAGCTGACATACATTCATAGACGAAAAAGGTTTGTCTTGGTGTTCCCTATCTCCCATTGAAATTTGAACAGAGAGTTTTGGCACAGGATCCCCCAAATTCTAACTTATGATGCAGAAATGGTAGAGCTCTGAAAAATTGCACTCAGTGGTAATAGTAGATTCCGGAAAAAATGCGAAATTTGACATCTGGCGTTCCTTAACGAAAAATGGGTCTCACGTAGAGGTCAAAATTTGATCTGTTAGTGATAGAAACGTGAAACTTGTTGTCCGGGCTGTAGATGTAGGAATCGCTACGAAATTTCGGAATCGGAGTGTCTTTCAAAGTAAAATTTAGATCTATCGATGCAAGAGAGGTATAAAATTATTTCGGGTCGTATATATCGGAAATGTTGCGAAATTGTGTACGATGGGTTCTTCGAGGTCAAAGGTCAAATGCAGATCTATCTGATGTACAGGGCTAAAATTTGGTGCCTGGGTATATTTTGAGTCGTAGACGTCGGATTTTATTTTGAAATTTGGATGCGTTGGGTCGTTGGTGGTTAAATTTCAAATCCCGATGTACTAGTGCCGGAGAGTAAAAATTAGTGAAAAGAGCAATTTCCGGCAATGGAACTCAGAGATGATCGAGATTTTCAGATCCGGTGTTGCATTCGAGGCGAAACAAGGATGGGAGCGACTGTCTAGAGATACCGAGGTGCCGAAGTCACCATTTGATTTCTAGTAAGAAATAAATTTAATTTTCTTCTAAGTATTTCGTTGTCTGCAAAAGTCCATGATCCGAGTGGTAGAACACAAAGTTTGAAGAAAAGCTTTATTGACAACAACGGAGATTTTTAAGTTTGGGATTACGAGGCCGATGTTTGTGTTTTCAAAAAGGATGGAATTGAGCATAAGGATTAGAGACGAGTTTGGACGGTCTCGGGGTCAAGACAGCGGAGACGAGTTCTGAGAGTCGCTGGCTGAAGACAGCGGAGGAATTCTGAGGGTCGCTGGCTGAAAGCAGCGGAGGAATTCTGAGGGTCGCTGGCTGAAAGCAGCGGAGGAATTCTGAGGGTCGCTGGCTGAAAGCAGCGGAGGAATTCTGAGGGTCGCTGGCTGAAAGCAGCGGAGGCCAGTACGGACTTCGGCTTAGTTTAATTCAAATTTCTTCTACTGTGAAAAACATGAAAAGTATAAGAAAAAAATTATAATTTTAATCTTTTAATCAGTCTTTAGTAATGAAAAATAAGTGCCATTCTGATATTATTTTTTTATATATTAGCTATCTTGAATAAATGAATAGCGTTTAGCATTCATAATGATGTTGCCCACGAAAATTTCGGTTTGTGATATGTTTTTGATTATTTTAAAGTTCGTAAAGCGAAGAGAGAAAGAAAAATTAGCGATATGCGTTTCTGCATATACGCTTTATAATGTATTAGAGAATTTTTTTTTTCGAAATTAGGCTCGGGCTGGAAAAATTGATCCCGAATTCCAATAAGAAAAAAATACAATCATTCTTCTGAAACTTTCAAAATTTCTACGATCCTTCAAAAGTCAGGACATATAACTTTTACCACGGTAAAGAAGACTTGTGATGAAATGAGCAAAAGTCAGGACATATAACTTTTACCACGGTAAAGAAGACTTGTGATGAAATGAGCAAAAGTCAGGACATATAACTTTTACCACGGTAAAGAAGACTTGTGATGAAATGAGCAAAAGTCAGGACATATAACTTTTACCACGGTAAAGAAGACTTGTGATGAAATGATTAAATTATCAGTTTCAAACGTTGTAATTATTTTCAGTACATTGTTTAGGTGTCCTTTTCTTTAATTATTGATCTATGATTTGTTTCAATTCCTTTTTTTTGACAGGAGAAATCCATATCAAGAGAAATATGATGCAGATCGCATGGAAGAATATGTATGAAACTAAGATATTATGGGGGGGGGGATGTGGATTATTTTTTAAAACGAGGCTATAACTCCACGCACAAATTTTACTTTCTTCAGTCAACTGACTTGCAGGAAGCTTTGATTAGAACCTGTCGATAAGATTCGTCGTAGGAAAGACCATTCACAAATGAAATGTGTTTGAAATGGATCACTACATGTCAAAATGGTTGTTGAAATGAGTCGCTACCTTTCAAGATTTTCGCAGAAATAGGTCGCTATTCTTTAGGATAATGTTTAAATGCGTCACTACCTTCAACATGTTTGTCCAAATGGGTCGTTACCCTTAAATGGTTGTTGAAATGTGCCGCTACTCTTCGAAATTGTTATTGGAATGGGTCATTACCCTGAAAAAATGGTTATTGAAATGGGTCGCTACCCTAAAAATAGTTATTGAAATGGGCCACTACTCTGTAAAATGGTTGTTGAAATGATCACTACCTTTCAAAATGGTTGTTGAAATGGATCGTTATTCTTCAATATGGTTGTTGAAGTGGGTCACTATACTTCAAAACGGTTTTTGAAATGAGTCGCTACAATTTAAGATGTTGCTGAAATGGGTCGCTGCTGATAAAAAATTAGGATCCAGAGCTCCAGATCCTAAGAAGATATCCTATCTACTTATAACTGCGCATCAATCTGACATCAAAGAGAGGAGAGACTATTTTCTGGAATGTATTGTAAAGTGTAATATGAGTTGAGCTTCGCATCACGAGACGAGAGACAGAGATGTAAATCCTATGCCATTCAATTCAACATTTGTAGTTAAGAGTTGAGAAGCGATAATAGCGTTGTGACAAACCGTTCTACCTTTCAGTCAGAGGATGACATTTCGCAAGATCCCGGATTTCCTGCGACTGCTGATCAGCGAAAGCGGTGAAGAGACGGAATTCCTGGAGGGAATGAGTGGAAAATAGGCCTATCAAATTACCTCCCATCGGAAAGCTCGATCAGCAGTATTCATGCTTCGTAATGCTTTACATTTCCTTGCCAGTGATTTTGAACTCGCTCTCGCTCCTAAATCTTTCTGGCTCTGCTCTGGGCTGGGATCTCCATCTCTCCTTGACACCTACACAATCACATTGGCTCCTTCACTTATCCATACCCACGCAGGCGCACCGGGACACCATAAACTTACAGACATCCATACAATAGAGGGAGGGTTGCACAGCCAGTCAACAACGCTGAGGTGACTTTCACTGTTCTCTCGTATGAGCCGTGTAAGCAGCCGTTAATTTATGGTAATAAGCGCGTGTACGCTTTGTTGCTCAAATTGAAAATTTGCCTTCGCTGCAGGAAGAGCAGGAGGCGCCCGTCGTACTGATGCGGAGCTGAAGCAGAGAGGATAGAGGAGAGGACTTCGCCGAGCAGTGAGTTAAGGAACGGAAGAGCGCCTTGTGTTACTTGCCGGGAGAATCGCTCTCCCGAAGCAAATATACGCCAAAGAGGAAATTAATTGAACAACACTAAACAACGCCAAGTGGTAACATGTAAAGCTCTGTGAGATTCTTTGTGTTTGTTACCAGTTCAAATGGATGGACGCTCTGCTAAGTTATATTGGTTTCAATTGAAGTTCTTCTTTTGCTAAGTAGGATTTATTTCCGTGTCTCTTCCTGTTGTTTAGAACTTCCAAGAAAGAGGAACAATAATGCGGAAGTTACGAGTGAATGTAAAATGTAAATATTTGTTTTTTAAAAAGGTACTGGCACCATGTTCACAAAAATAATTTTCATTTTAAACGCAGTGTAAATATATAAAATTTTTAATGTTTTTTTACTAATAAGATATTTATGCCTTTTAGACTGAACACTTTTAATTACTCTTCGATAATAGATCTGAATGAGGTGGAAATATTTTGATCTTTTCAAGAAGCAAAAAAAAAATTAAAAAGTAATAAAATATATATATTGATATTTTTTCCAAGATATTTCTTAATAAGGCTATTAGAATTGAGGTAAAATGCATAAACTACCATCCTAAAACGTACTGGAACATTTTCCCGTTATAAGAAAAATAAAATTTACACATATGAATTCACAGCTCATCATTCATTTAATGAATATTTAACCCCTTATTGTCTACTATTGCTTTTCAAGCAACGGATGAAGATAGGTGTAGAGGAAAATTTGTCTTGAGCCGGGTGGGATCTGAACCCACGAACTTATGATGAAATGTCAGGTGTTCTACCCACTGAGCTACCGTTTATCGATCTCTTCTCTACTGCTGATGTTATGATACACTCCATTCGTTTGGGTTGTTTTACCTCTGAGCGGCACTTTTTTGCACACCATGGGCTAAATGGCCAGGTCACATGGACCCCGAAGGCTCAGAGAAGGTTGGGGGAGGGGACCCACTGGAACAGCTGTTGGGAGACAGATGGTAGTCTCCCGTCAAGGCCATCCAGCGTGTTCTTTAACGTTGGGTTGTTTTACCTCTGAGCGGCACTTTTTTGCACACCATGGGCTAAATGGCCAGGTCACATGGACCCCGAAGGCTCAGAGAAGGTTGGGGGAGGGGACCCACTGGAACAGCTGTTGGGAGACAGATGGTAGTCTCCCGTCAAGGCCATCCAGCGTGTTCTTTAACGTGCACAGGATATGTCTCTCCCGCACACGGGGCCACGGCTTAACGTCCCATCAGACGGACGGCGGCCTTTCAGAGCCCATCGGTGTCCCCTACTGACCGTGGGCAGGGCGGGGAATTTTGCGGAGATAAATCTCAACGCTGACCCAGCTGGGACTCGAACCTGGGAACTACAGATTACGAGCCTGGCGCGCTACCGACTGAGCCACCCCCGCCCCTCCATTCTGTCAATCACTGTCTTTAAGAGATAGATCATCGGCCAGTAGCTCAGTGGATACTGCACGTAACATAAGATCAGGATGTCGTGGATTCAGCTCTACCCGACTCAAGACAATTTTTCCTCTACATCCATCTTCTCCTGTCACTTATAAACAGTTTGATAGTGGGTGAATATTCATTAAAAGACATCAGAAATGTTCAACAAAACTTTGGTTGTATTTTCAGTTTCTTTTTTGTATATTATTTAGTAACAGAGAAAGATGTAAATATTAATTTCCATATCATATATTTATGCTAATGGCACGCATTGTCTACTATTTAAGCTGTGAGGATGCTAAGTTTTAACTTACTCTACGTATATGTAGTTAGCGCGCTTGGCTACTGATCTAACGGACCTGGGTTCGAGCCCCGGGTAAGGCAAGGCTGTTTGTATTGTTTTTCTGCTGAGGGCCTGCCATCCTCTCAGACCTTCTACTATGGCATATAAACTGACAGGCCTCTGTGGCAGCTGCTTGAGGGGGTATTTATTTATATATTTTTTAAGTATATGTAAACTTACAGGTCTGGTAACGCCTTGGTTACAATTGTAGTGACAATATTTACATTTTACGTTTTGGTGTTTGATTTTGTGTATTATTTTTTGTACTTTATTCTACTAAGGTATTATTATTATTAATTATTGCAAAAAAAATTGTTCTACGAAGCTTTTGTTTTAAAAAGAATCAATAAAAATATCCATCTGAAAAAAATCACATTGATAAAAAAACATCACTTTTTGAAAAATGCAACCAAGCACGTTAATCACTAAATAGTGCATCCTTCTCGAAAAACCTCTCCCTGCTAGTGATTCTGAAGATATCTTTATTGATAAATAGGAGAATAATCAGTTCAACTATCATTCCTAACCAGTTATTATTATTATTATGGACAAAGTCTATATTACAACTAGATAGTGAACAAAGAGTCAATAACGAGAAATGATGTAACGGAAAGGAAAACAGAGGCAGATCGTGGAACAGCGGATACTAATAACAAAATCTTTAAGTACACAGCAAGCAACGTTAGACTGTTACTTCTGACCCAAGAGGCAATAACCTTTTCCTGTTACTTTCATCTGTGTTATCCTATATCGATACTAACCTATTTAGTATCGATTAAGACATCGGAGCTGGCATTTGACCACGCAGACCCTGGGAAGGCGAGGGAAAGCTTTAGGACGCGGGTTGGCTCGTTGAAGTGACGGTATGTAGCTGTGACGTTCACTCTTCTAGAAGGAAATTCGATTAGTGCAGATCCTTACTGGCATTCAGGCTAATTGCTATAGCTGCCAGTCACAAATGGGAGATGGACTCAGCACTCAAAGAAGCGTATTCATTTGTGTCGGGATATTTATGTATATGGTGCCCACAGAGAGATATATTGATGAAACGAAATTTCAATTGTCTCTGAAAACAATCTTATTTTCTTTTTTTGGAATTAGAATACAGAAATGGATTTTTAGAAATATAGGGCCATTATAATGAGATGCTTGCGTTTTAAAGGGTTATATTTTTAAAAATAATTAAGGAACAAATCTGTGTCCATTTCTTGATAAGTGTTCAACAGACGTCATTGTCCAAACCATTGATGGAGCGATATTCAACTTCTGTCAATACCCGCAAAACTCTCCGCCCTGCACACGGTCAGTAGGGGACCCGATGGGCTTGGAAAGGCCGCCGTCCGTAGGAAGGGACGTTAAGCCGCGGTACCGTATGTGGAAGAGAGTCGTACATTAAAAACATGCTAGATGGTTTCGATGAGAAACTATCATATGTCCAGTGGGTCCACTTACCCCAACCTTCTCTGAGTTCTCGGGTCCTTGTAACCTTGCCATTTAGCCCATTGTGTGCAAAAATGCCTCTCAGAAGTAAAATAACCCAATCCGTCCATACTCGGTTCAGCATGTTTGGTATAACACTTGCAACAAATGTAGCAATTTTTATCTTTAAATTCTCTAAGTTAGGAACTTTTGGCGAATAAACGGTTTTCATGTATCCATTTTAATGTACAGTCGCTCAAAAAAGTATCCGAACACTATGGTTGATTAAAAAATTCAGAAAAAATATCTGGCAACGATTTTTTTAGAAATTAGTGATCTGTCACGTGACACGAAGGTTGCCAGATCACTAATTTCTAAAAAAATCGTTGCCAGATATTTTTTCTGAATTTGTAATCAACCATAGTGTTCAGATACTTTTTTTAGCGACTGTACTACATTGGCTCCTTCACTCTTCTTCTACTTATAAACGATGTTTAGAATGTAACCTCTTGTTAAAAAACCCAACAAAGTCCAGTGGTGCCAAATCGACTTCTCCGGAGCCACAAGATCACCTCTACCAATCTAGCGATTTAGAATTTGACAAATACAACATTATATGCGATACGAATTCTTCATCGTCATACCAAGGAAACGTTGAGAGTTTCTCCACATTTTGGACACACAAATACTTTTGTTAATTTTTTAATAAAACATATCACCCATAAAAATGTGGGTATTCTTTTATAGTGACCCTGTTATATATAAATGATATGATATCTGAAAATGGTAATCGTTGTAGAAAATGGTAATCGTTGTAGAAAATGGATGAGTGTTTCATTTGTTGTTTGGGATGTTTTACCTCTGAACGTCACTTTTGTGCACACAGTGGGCTAAATAGCTAATATCACAAGGATCCCAAAGATTCAAAGCTGGGTGATACAAAAGAACCCATGGACGGAAGAGACAGATGAAGTATCCTATCAAGATCATCCAGTGTGTTGTTAAAAGTGCACGTTTTAAAATAGTATGACTCTCTTTCGTACCGAATCATGGCATAACTTTCCATCTGATGTATGGAGGCCTTTCCAATCTCATTGGTGTCCTCTTTTTCATAGAGGGAAGAGATATTTCTCATTCAAGGAAGGGAGAGAAAGACTGAGTCGATAAAGCCTCATGCAAGAAGGTTTGCTGGTTCGAGTTTCGATTCATGAGCATTGAGTATTATTTCGGTTTATCCGCCAAACTCTTTGAGAGGAGAAGTTGGACAAAAGCTATGCGGATATACTCTGCGAACGACGGAGAACAGACTCCATAAACTTTAAGGGAATCTTTCATCTCTTTTTAGTTGCTGTTCAGTGGGTTTCTTTCGGAAATCGTGTTCCAATCTTTGGGACTTACAGATTTTGAATGATGTCTCGAGCCAAGTGACTAAATGTTTCTAACTCTGTTCTTTATTTTGCACTTCTTTGTGACCTAAGACTTTCAAATCCTATTTTGAATCTTTTGACTTGACTAAAACTTTTAATCCTTATGATCTAAATTTCTGGAATCCTTTCGTGATTTTATGATTTTTGTGACCTAAGTGCCTCGAACTCTATCATTAATCATGTGATCTATGGATTTCAGGCACTTTGTGCCCCAAGAGCGTTTGATCACTCCCCTGAATTTTCTGATCCCTGTAGCATAAGTTACTTAAACCTGTCATGAACTCTTGTGACTTAACTGTGATTCTTGTGAGTTAAGGGTAGTTAACCCTCTCCTACTCATTTGATCCTTGTGACCTAAATGCTTTGAATCTTTTCAAGAACTTTGTTGTCTAAGATCTTTGATCGTTACTCTGGATTTTTCTGATCCTTGTAACCTAAGTTACTAAACCGGTCATGAACCTTGGAATTCTTGTGAGCTTAGGGCGATGAATCTTGCCCTGAACCTTCTGATCTTTGTGCTTCGAGTACCCAAACACATGCCTTTCAAACGAGAAACATATAAAGTAAAACACAGTATACACTATTTCGCTACTGATCTAAGGGACCTGGGTTCGAGCCCCGGATTAGGCATGGATGTGTGTGTCGTTTTTCTGCTGAGGTCCTGCCATCCTCTCAGATCTCCTACTGTGGCATATAAACTGACAGGCTCCTGTCAGACCTCTGTGGCAAGCAGCTGCTTGAGGGGGTATTTATTTATTTATTATTACAGTTAGTTAAGTTTGAATGTAGACTCAAGATTCAATAGACTTTCCGGAAATGAAGAGAGTTGATTTGCAAATGGTAAATTCAAAAAGGCTCTTGAAATTAAAAATTTATCAAGATCGGGAAGATATTGTGACAGTATTGGAAGACATTCGGGCTTCCAATTCAGTAAGTTGCGAAAATGTTCCAGAATTGAAAGAGAAGCATTAAAAGTAGCACACTGAAAAGCAGAGATAAAAGTAACTTCCGAAGAAAATTTACGAAGAAGTGTCATTTTTCAACAACCAAAAATTTCAAAAGCATCGCGATGATTAATGACAAAAGTTTCTGGTTTCCAACAACGCGTTGGATTTTTCTTTCGACGCTTTTCAATAAGAGAGAAAGTCTATAATGTTCTTACCTTGTAGGAATTTCTCGCAGAATCAGCGTTATTTCTCGTATTGAACGATTTGAAGAACATTGCCGTAAATGTCTAATTTTCTTTATCATCTCAACTTACTTGCACTTGAATTGAAACAACACAGTTAAAAATGAAAATTCCCTGAAAAACCTGAAAACTGTTCAGACTTATCTGAACAGTTTGGAGAAAGAAAATCAGAAAAACTCGAGAAATTTCTTTGATTTTACGCTCGTAAATCCACGACGACAGAAAACCGTTCAGGATTTTATGTTAAGTACATACACAGTTACTTCTTTCGCTCTTTGGCTATTAGTTAGTTCTTTTTCCACTAGTTAGTGAGTCGGATTTGATATGTAAGAGTAGAAAAGAACTCTTTCTGAATACAAAAAAAAAAAAACTTTTTTTCGCATTTTCGGTCTCTTTATATTCCGTTAGTTACTGGGAGGAAAGATGACGGCATCATCCCCAAAAAGATGCAGGAGCAGTGGTAAAAAAAAGATATCCCTTTATATCTCCCAGTTCTCCTTTTCCGGTCATTATGTGCTGAGTGGATTAGAATTCACAGACGCAAAGCAAAGGATGGGGAATATGAAGAAAGTGCCTCCTCTTTATCCGAAGATGCTGAAACACTTTTGTCACAAAAGGAGAAGTAGCAGAGGCTGATATGAAATTTTTAGTATGCTGCCCTGTTTAGCTGAAGGCTATGGAGACTGACGCAAAACGACGCTTTTATACTCCTGTCCTTCTTTTTAAATGGATGGTGATCAAATGCTATTTTACAGCATCACCATTCAAGATGCGGGAGAGCAAAGAGGAAGGAAGAAGAATGGGGATGTGGAGAAAGAGGGAGAGGTGGGGGCGGAATCAGGGAGTAAAAGCTCCTCTGCATCTTTGAACTGTAAAATTCGGCGGCTTGGTTTTTATGCACTCTACGTGTCTTTCGAAGAAAACGCAGAGGTGAAAAAAGTCCGCGTGCAGGCATATCTAAGTAGAGACCGTTACTCGAAACATTCAACTTTAAGTGCTGCTTTTGATATATGGGTTTCACGAGACACTCTGAAGTTATGACATTTAGAGAAAAATATTAAGTCTTCTCAGAGTTTATTTAGAGATCAACGACTCGACGAGCAAGTGAAATGGAATTTACGATGAAAACTTAAAATTTTTGACTCTCTTCAGAGCGATACAGCAAGAGATAGTATCGGTAATAAAGGAAAGTGAATGGAAAGAAATATGAATCTATTACATTCGGCACAGATTTATACTTGTTGTCTTTAACTTTATGGTAGTTACACCTCGTTTTAGGTTAAGTTCTTTTGTCACTTTAGTTTTCGTGAAACTAAAGTGATGTAAAGTAGTCATTTGGGTAATGCTTTTTATTATATTTAAGGAATATCCTGAGGAGTAATAGCTTGGGAGCAGTGGGACAGATACTAAGGATGTACAATATGAGAAAACAGAAGAAATGGATTGTTGCTTGGTTTTCAAAGATCTTCAGAGAGTGTGGGAAGATAGGCGCAAGCATTTAAAGACAAAAAGAAGAAGGAATGTAGGACATATACCAGGTGTAACAAAAATAAACGGGACTATGTCAATGAAACTTTTATTATTGAAAAATATGCAGAAATCAAAAGTAATCCTAACGCAACTTGACCATTCTCATCTTCCATGGCACCTTATGTAAATATTTATGTCTAGTGGCGTACCCAGGAACTTCCAAAATGAGAGGGGGGGGGGGGGAGGGTGTCGACGCCATGAGAGGGGGTTTTGATATATGGGTTTCGCGAGACACTCTGACATTTGGAGAAAAATACTAAGTCTTCTCAGAGTTTATTTAGAGATCAACGACTCGACGAGCAACTGAAAGGGAATTTATGCTGAAAAAGGAAAATGTTTGACTCTCTTCAGAGCGACACAGCAAGAGACATTATCGGTAATAAAGGAAAGTGAATGGAAAGAAATATGAATCTATTACATTGGGCACAGATTTATATTTGTTGCCTTTAACTTTATGGTATTTTTTTTAACCATTTGAGGACTTCCTTAGAAACTATAAGTAATTCGAATCCTCAGAGGGATGGATGTTACAACTCCAATACCCTTGGCTTGGATACGCTACAGAATTTTTTCTATCCTCCAATCCCTGCTTTGGGTACGCCATTGGAGTTATATTCTCCAATTTCCCCCCTTTCTTGAATACGCCACTGGAGTTATATCCTCCAATTTCCCCCCTTTCTTGAATACGCCACTGGAGTTATATCCTCCAATTTCCCCCCTTTCTTGAATACGCCACTGGAGTTATATCCTCCAATTTCCCCCCTTTCTTGAATACGCCACTGGAGTTATATCCTCCAATTTCCCCCCTTTCTTGAATACGCCACTGGAGTTATATCCTCCAATTTCCCCCCTTTCTTGAATACGTCACTGGAGTTATATCCTCCAATTTCCCCCCTTTCTTGAATACGCCACTGGAGTTATATCCTCCAATTTCCCCCCTTTCTTGAATACGCCACTGGAGTTATATCCTCCAATTTCCCCCCTTTCTTGAATACGCCACTGGAGTTATATCCTCCAATTTCCCCCCTTTCTTGAATACGCCACTGGAGTTATATCCTCCAATTTCCCCCCTTTCTTGAATACGTCACTGGAGTTATATCCTCCAATTTCCCCCCTTTCTTGAATACGCCACTGGAGTTATATCCTCCAATTTCCCCCCTTTCTTGAATACGCCACTGGAGTTATATCCTCCAATTTCCCCCCTTTCTTGAATACGCCACTGGAGTTATATCCTCCAATTTCCCCCCTTTCTTGAATACGCCACTGGAGTTATATCCTCCAATTTCCCCCCTTTCTTGAATACGCCACTGGAGTTATATCCTCCAATTTCCCCCCTTTCTTGAATACGCCACTGGAGTTATATCCTCCAATTTCCCCCCTTTCTTGAATACGCCACTGGAGTTATATCCTCCAATTTCCCCCCTTTCTTGAATACGCCACTGGAGTTATATCCTCCAATTTCCCCCCTTTCTTGAATACGCCACTGGAGTTATATCCTCCAATTTCCCCCCTTTCTTGAATACGTCACTGGAGTTATATCCTCCAATTTCCCCCCTTTCTTGAATACGCCACTGGAGTTATATCCTCCAATTTCCCCCCTTTCTTGAATACGCCACTGGAGTTATATCCTCCAATTTCCCCCCTTTCTTGAATACGCCACTGGAGTTATATCCTCCAATTTCCCCCCTTTCTTGAATACGCCACTGGAGTTATATCCTCCAATTTCCCCCCTTTCTTGAATACGCCACTGGAGTTATATCCTCCAATTTCCCCCCTTTCTTGAATACGCCACTGGAGTTATATCCTCCAATTTCCCCCCTTTCTTGAATACGTCACTGGAGTTATATCCTCCAATTTCCCCCCTTTCTTGAATACGCCACTGGAGTTATATCCTCCAATTTCCCCCCTTTCTTGAATACGCCACTGGAGTTATATCCTCCAATTTCCCCCCTTTCTTGAATACGCCACTGGAGTTATATCCTCCAATTTCCCCCCTTTCTTGAATACGCCACTGGAGTTATATCCTCCAATTTCCCCCCTTTCTTGAATACGCCACTGGAGTTATATCCTCCAATTTCCCCCCTTTCTTGAATACGCCACTGGAGTTATATCCTCCAATTTCCCCCCTTTCTTGAATACGCCACTGGAGTTATATCCTCCAATTTCCCCCCTTTCTTGAATACGCCACTGGAGTTATATCCTCCAATTTCCCCCCTTTCTTGAATACGCCACTGGAGTTATATCCTCCAATTTCCCCCCTTTCTTGAATACGCCACTGGAGTTATATCCTCCAATTTCCCCCCTTTCTTGAATATGCCACTGGAGTTATATCCTCCAATTTCCCCCTTTCTTGAATACGCCACTGGAGTTATATCCTCCAATTTCCCCCCTTTCTTGAATACGCCACTGGAGTTATATCCTCCAATTTCCCCCCTTTCTTGAATACGCCACTGGAGTTATATCCTCCAATTTCCCCCCTTTCTTGAATACGCCACTGGAGTTATATCCTCCAATTTCCCCCCTTTCTTGAATACGCCACTGGAGTTATATCCTCCAATTTCCCCCCTTTCTTGAATACGCCACTGGAGTTATATCCTCCAATTTCCCCCCTTTCTTGAATACGCCACTGGAGTTATATCCTCCAATTTCCCCCCTTTCTTGAATATGCCACTGGAGTTATATCCTCCAATTTCCCCCCTTTCTTGAATATGCCACTGGAGTTATATCCTCCAATTTCCCCCCTTTCTTGAATACGCCACTAGAGTTATATCCTCCAATTTCCCCCCTTTCTTGAATACGCCACTGGAGTTATATCCTCCAATTTCCCCCCTTTCTTGAATACGCCACTGGAGTTATATCCTCCAATTTCCCCCCTTTCTTGAATACGCCACTGGAGTTATATCCTCCAATTTCCCCCCTTTCTTGAATACGCCACTGGAGTTATATCCTCCAATTTCCCCCCTTTCTTGAATACGCCACTGGAGTTATATACTCCAATTTCCCCCCTTTCTTGAATACGCCACTGGAGTTATATCCTCCAATTTCCCCCCTTTCTTGAATATGCCACTGGAGTTATATCCTCCAATTTCCCCCCTTTCTTGAATACGCCACTGGAGTTATATCCTCCAATTTCCCCCCTTTCTTGAATACGCCACTGGAGTTATATCCTCCAATTTCCCCCCTTTCTGGAATACGCCACTGGAGTTATATCCTCCAATTTCTCCCCTTTCTTGAATACGCCACTGGAGTTATATCCTCCAATTTCCCCCCTTTCTTGAATACGCCACTGGAGTTATATCCTCCAATTTCCCCCCTTTCTTGAATACGCCACTGGAGTTATATCCTCCAATTTCCCCCCTTTCTTGAATACGTCACTGGAGTTATATCCTCCAATTTCCCCCCTTTCTTGAATACGCCACTGGAGTTATATCCTCCAATTTCCCCCCTTTCTTGAATACGCCACTGGAGATATATCCTCCAATTTCCCCCCCCCCCTTTCTTGAATATGCCACTGGAGTTATATCCTCCAATTTCCCCCCTTTCTTGAATACGTCACTGGAGTTATATCCTCCAATTTCCCCCCTTTCTTGAATATGCCACTGGAGTTATATCCTCCAATTTCCCCCCTTTCTTGAATATGCCACTGGAGATATATCCTCCAATTTCCCCCCTTTCTTGAATACGCCACTGGAGATATATCCTCCAATTTCCCCCCCCACCCCTTTCTTGAATATGCCACTGGAGTTATATCCTCCAATTTCCCCCCTTTCTTGAATACGTCACTGGAGTTATATCCTCCAATTTCCCCCCTTTCTTGAATATGCCACTGGAGTTATATCCTCCAATTTCCCCCCTTTCTTGAATACGTCACTGGAGTTATATCCTCCAATTTCCCCCCTTTCTTGAATATGCCACTGGAGTTATATCCTCCAATTTCCCCCCTTTCTTGAATACGCCACTGGAGTTATATCCTCCAATTTCCCCCCTTTCTTGAAT
Organism: Ryuthela nishihirai; assembly: GCA_038380435.1. Taxonomy (NCBI): domain Eukaryota; kingdom Metazoa; phylum Arthropoda; class Arachnida; order Araneae; family Heptathelidae; genus Ryuthela; species Ryuthela nishihirai. The sequence goes on along the minus strand of JAWZYU010000001.1, from coordinate 87,474,580 downwards.
ACGCCACTGGAGATATATCCTCCAATTTCCCCCCCCCCCCCTTTCTTGAATACGCCACTGGAGTTATATCCTCCAATTTCCCCCCTTTCTTGAATACGTCACTGGAGTTATATCCTCCAATTTCCCCCCTTTCTTGAATATGCCACTGGAGTTATATCCTCCAATTTCCCCCCTTTCTTGAATACGCCACTGGAGTTATATCCTCCAATTTCCCCCCTTTCTTGAATACGTCACTGGAGTTATATCCTCCAATTTCCCCCCTTTCTTGAATACGTCACTGGAGTTATATCCTCCAATTTCCCCCCTTTCTTGAATATGCCACTGGAGTTATATCCTCCAATTTCCCCCCTTTCTTGAATACGCCACTGGAGTTATATCCTCCAATTTCCCCCCTTTCTTGAATACGTCACTGGAGTTATATCCTCCAATTTCCCCCCTTTCTTGAATACGCCACTGGAGTTATATCCTCCAATTTCCCCCCTTTCTTGAATACGCCACTGGAGTTATATCCTCCAATTTCCCCCCTTTCTTGAATACGTCACTGGAGTTATATCCTCCAATTTCCCCCCTTTCTTGAATACGCCACTGGAGTTATATCCTCCAATTTCCCCCCTTTCTTGAATACGCCACTGGAGATATATCCTCCAATTTCCCCCCTTTCTTGAATACGCCACTGGAGTTATATCCTCCAATTTCCCCCCTTTCTTGAATACGTCACTGGAGTTATATCCTCCAATTTCCCCCCTTTCTTGAATATGCCACTGGAGTTATATCCTCCAATTTCCCCCCTTTCTTGAATACGCCACTGGAGTTATATCCTCCAATTTCCCCCCTTTCTTGAATACGTCACTGGAGTTATATCCTCCAATTTCCCCCCTTTCTTGAATATGCCACTGGAGTTATATCCTCCAATTTCCCCCCTTTCTTGAATACGCCACTGGAGTTATATCCTCCAATTTCCCCCCTTTCTTGAATACGTCACTGGAGTTATATCCTCCAATTTCCCCCCTTTCTTGAATACGCCACTGGAGTTATATCCTCCAATTTCCCCCCTTTCTTGAATACGCCACTGGAGATATATCCTCCAATTTCCCCCCCCACCCCTTTCTTGAATATGCCACTGGAGTTATATCCTCCAATTTCCCCCCTTTCTTGAATACGTCACTGGAGTTATATCCTCCAATTTCCCCCCTTTCTTGAATACGCCACTGGAGTTATATCCTCCAATTTCCCCCCTTTCTTGAATACGTCACTGGAGTTATATCCTCCAATTTCCCCCCTTTCTTGAATACGTCACTGGAGTTATATCCTCCAATTTCCCCCCTTTCTTGAATATGCCACTGGAGTTATATCCTCCAATTTCCCCCCTTTCTTGAATACGCCACTGGAGTTATATCCTCCAATTTCCCCCCTTTCTTGAATACGTCACTGGAGTTATATCCTCCAATTTCCCCCCTTTCTTGAATACGCCACTGGAGTTATATCCTCCAATTTCCCCCCTTTCTTGAATACGTCACTGGAGTTATATCCTCCAATTTCCCCCCCCCCTTTCTTGAATATGCCACTGGAGTTATATCCTCCAATTTCCCCCCTTTCTTGAATACGCCACTGGAGTTATATCCTCCAATTTCCCCCCTTTCTTGAATACGTCACTGGAGTTATATCCTCCAATTTCCCCCCTTTCTTGAATACGCCACTGGAGTTATATCCTCCAATTTCCCCCCTTTCTTGAATACGCCACTGGAGATATATCCTCCAATTTCCCCCCTTTCTTGAATACGCCACTGGAGATATATCCTCCAATTTCCCCCCTTTCTTGAATACGCCACTGGAGTTATATCCTCCAATTTCCCCCCTTTCTTGAATACGCCACTGGAGTTATATCCTCCAATTTCCCCCCTTTCTTGAATACGCCACTGGAGATATATCCTCCAATTTCCCCCCTTTCTTGAATACGCCACTGGAGATATATCCTCCAATTTCCCCCCTTTCTTGAATACGCCACTGGAGATATATCCTCCAATTTCCCCCCCCCCCCTTTCTTGAATACGCCACTGGAGTTATATCCTCCAATTTCCCCCCTTTCTTGAATACGTCACTGGAGTTATATCCTCCAATTTCCCCCCTTTCTTGAATATGCCACTGGAGTTATATCCTCCAATTTCCCCCCTTTCTTGAATACGCCACTGGAGATATATCCTCCAATTTCCCCCCCTCCCCCCTTTCTTGAATATGCCACTGGAGTTATATCCTCCAAGTAGCCCTACCTGGTATAATGTTTAGCGTACCTAACTGCTAAACCAGTGGGAATGTCCTTATGCAAATGTTTGTATGTTGCATGAGAAACCAGGACAAGCCACATAAATAGGTTAGCTTCTAGGTTATCTCCGTTCATAGTTTTGAAAAAAGATTCCTCCCTCTCTTGGGTACATCAAGGCTTATATCATCCGTCTATATATCGAACTAAAGATTATAAAAGAGCTGTGAGCAGTGTGCATATATGCTAGAGGAAAATGGGACAGTTCTATAATGAGATAAGAAAAAAAAATGTTAAACAAAACCTTAGACCAATTTGTATTCAGTGGCGAAACTTAACAGCTGCTAATCAGGATAGACATGCAGAACTAAATTCACAGTCTGGTTAAACTTCCGTAATCTTCAGCTGGTTGAGGTTTCTTGTATACGCTGGCTTCTCTGCCTCACAAGCATCAGATCAGTATCAGATGTTTCTAAACAGGAGCAGCAAATAATTAATTTTTGCCTTTACTTTAAAAGCAACGGTGCATTTACGTGTCTTTTAGATTTAATTTTCCCTCTGGTGGAAAGGACGTTAATGCAGTTTTTGAACACTTAAGCTCAAAATTCTTAAAGACAATAATGCATCCTTGTCAGTATTGGCTGCACTTTTAGAGAAATTAAAAAAAGAAGACCGGAAAATTGGAAAATATGTGTAAGATGGTAGGAAATTAATCCAATCAAAATGCAACAAACTACTCTGCAGTAATTTTAAAGCTTTCTGTGAAAGGAAGAAGGTGCTGATGTGATTCTGGACGAAATGTGTTCAACATCTTATGGAATTAAGACTAAATAATCGTAGAGCATTGGGAGTGCAAGAGGAGAAGATAAAAAAAAAATGCCAGTGTAATCACTGCTTGGTATTTTACATTTTACATCACTTGGAAGCTAATGGCTGAGAATGTATTTCTCTAAAAAGTAAAGCCGATAAAATTCTCTTACCCTGATGAGTGAGGCAGGCAAAAAACATTAAATAACATCTTTCAATAGAGCGGAGAATTCGCGTAAGCTTAAAGCTTTCACGGAATATTTGCTTTAATTCAGCTTAAGCTTCTGTGCAGATGTTTGCGATACTGTTTGTATTTTCAGGCTTCATTATTTGGTAATCAAAAGAACACTTTTCGTTATCTTTCCAGTTATGTGTTGTAACTTCTATCGAAAAGGAGATCCAGAGGTGGAAATAAGCGTTATCAGTCTTTCGGTACTCCTCTTCTTGCTTCTCGTTTGGAGCTTACTTTCACCGAAGGCTAATATTTAATCTTTCAGGCAGAAAGGTAAAAGAGATCGTACTTGTTAGGAATTAAGTGGGACAGAAACGAATAAGAATTCGAAGAGGATTTATTCTTCTGTAAACACTTTTTTTTTTCTTTGTAGCAACAGTTTTAAAGCATTTAAATCGGTGTTTACTTGCAGGTATGAGCTCTGTGCTTTTTAGTAGTTTAGTTTGTTTTTTCTGAGTTCATATGATGTAAAACGATCCTAGCAAATGCGTCTTGAAATTGTCGTTAATTAAAGTAAACAGATGGAACAGCAAACAGAGAGATGTTGGACTTTGTTTTTTGCTAGAAAGAAAAGGACAAACTAATTGAAAGGTTTTTTTTTTGTAAACTGGTTAAAATCGGAAATAAGTTTCGTTTACGGCAGTTATTGTTTTTTTCTCTGTGTGTTGGTTTCTATTATTTGTACAGATTAATTAAGTATAGCTGTAAGCTTTCTTACTGTTACAACAAGAACTCGAAGACACTTTCATTGAAAACAGATGCTATTTACCAATGCATGAAATGAATATGTACTTTCTTAAGGGAAGATCTCCTTCTACCGTTACTTGCTCTTCTGCTTCTTCTGCTTCTTCTGCAACTGTTACTTTGCCGCTTTCATTCTTCTGCTTCTGAAAAAGATGACAGTGATACAGATAGAGGGAAGAGGCAGTTTCAAAGATGAAAATAAGAAACTAATTTGGAAGTTTAAACTTAAGGTTCATTGACGAGAATTCATAGTACATGCCGGGATATAAAAAAAGATTAAGAGGGGGCTAAGAAACTTAATGGAGTCAGTAAAAAGTAAAAGGGCAAGCAAGAGACTGGATTTCCATTATAACAATGGGTTGAAGCAAGTGTAATGGGCAAAAACATGAACCACGCATTTGTGGTTGTCAGGAAATGGGTTGGGTTGGGCTGTTTTACCTCTGAGCGGCACTGTTTTGCACACCATGGGCTAAATGGCCATGTCACAAGGACCCCGAAGACTCAGAGAAGGTTGGGGGAGGGGACCCACTGGAACAGCTGTTGGGAGACAGATGGTAGCCTCCCGTCAAGGCCATTCAGTGTGTTCTTTAACGTGCACAGGGTATGGCTCTCCCATACACCACGGCTTAACGTCCCATCCGACGGCTTAACGTCCCATCCGACGGACGGCGGCCTTTCCAAGCCCATCGGTGTCCCCTACTGACCGTGGGCAGGGCAGTGTCAGGAAATGTGCAGAAGTCTTGTAAACAATGTAAAAGACATCGCATGCATATCTCCGGTATCTAATGACATTCTATACCTACATTTAGTCCCTAAAAGTGGCAACAGGCATTTCACACTAGCGACGCAAGGTGTGTTTATTCGTTCCATCATGCTGTATGAATTCAGAAATGGTGTCAGTGTCCAAGAGTGTGTAGGAAAACTGTGCAAAGCTTATGGGGACAAAGTCATCTCTAAAAGCACCTGTTAGTGGTGGTATTACAATTTCCGGTCAGTTGACTTTCAGTTGGGAAACGAACCTCGAAGCGCCTTCTCAGTGGAGTTGAACGATGACCGTTTAAAGGACTGTTGATCGAAAATCCACGTTAGACATCCAGCAAATTGGTGCAGTTACTGAACACCAATCAGTCCTCTGTCCTTCGACATCTGCAAAAGCTGGGTTGTGTGTCAAAACTGGATATCTGAATACCACATCAGTTGTCACAGCAGAACATGGTAGCTAGTTATACTTTATGTGCTTCATTCCTTGCTCGGCAAAAGGCCGAAGGTTTTCTTCACAAAATGATTACACTGGGCAACACACAAAAAGGATTTGAAATAAAAATAGTCAATCTTTACTAATTTCGTAGTGCTGAACACGAAAATGACAATAAAATTTGTCGATTGGCTCTTGTTTAGGAGAGACAGAGATGGTCATGTATAAACGACTCAGTCCGCATTGAGTACATAGGTAACCATTTTGCAACGCTGTATTTTAAACTCCAGATTGCAACATATTGAGTTATATTGCATCAGCCCACCATACACTCAACCCCTGGAGAGATTGCATCATTGTCTGATGGAATGTAGTTTAATCATGACATGGTGGCTTTGCGATCGCGGAAAAAAGATGATGTAATCGTTAATTGTAAGCGACGTCTCGTCTCGTAGGGTGAACAAGTCTTTTGAGCAACTCCCATTTATTCTTGAGTCATAAGTATAGCACAAGTGATCCTTGCAGTTTTAATCCAGCAGTAGTGATGCCTCATAACTGTGTTAATAGTGTAAATACATTTTGTTACATTTGTGGGGAAGTGAAGTTTGCAAGCCAGAAAAGGGCCATCACTCCAATAGTGAAAGTGGCGTATGAATTTTATTTTTGATGCAAGATCGGGAACCAGGAAAGGCCTGGGCCCTACATATATGCTGCAGTATGTATGCAAGAAATCTTCTGAAGTGGATGAAACGAGAAAACGTGGCGATGCTGTTTGCTGTTCCATATGGTTAGGAGAGAGCCAAGCAATCACGCAAGTGACTGCTATTTCTGCATGGTTCCACCTGTTTCTGCAGGCATCAAAAGGAAAAAGAAGTGGCCAATAGCATACCCGAATATACAATCTGTTCTCCGACCAGTTCTGCATATGAAACCTCCAAATGAATTTTCCATCAATTCAGACGATGAGGAAGGAGGCGAACCGATGTTGGGTTCTCCGCAGCCTTCAGTATCTAATGATGATCCACACATCTGCCACGGTGCATCATCTGTTCCATACATTCTTACTGAAGATGAAACGAACAATCTTGTTTGCGATCTGGAACTGTCCAAGGCCAAAGCAGAGTTACTCGGATCAAGATTTAAACAATGGAATCTTCTCAAGGAAAATATCCGAGTGACTTCGTTTCGAACTCGTCATGAGCAGTTTGCACCTTACTTCAGAAAGGAAGATGACCTTGTGTTCTGCTCAGATGTAGATGGCCTGATGAATGCCCTCGGAATCAAACATGACCCTCAAGAATGGCGACTTTTCATAGACTCCTCGAAATTAAGTCTCAAGGTTTGCTGCATAATGGGAATCAACTTCCATCCATTCCAGTCGGACATGCTGTCTATATGAAAGAAACCTATGACCAGCTAAAACAGCTGTTGAACTGTCTTCAATACAGCAAGTATGGCTGGCATCTCTGTTGTGACTTGAAGATAGTGGCTCTGTTGATGGGTCTGCAGCTGGGATATACGAAGTATTGCTGTTTCTTTTGTGAATGGTACAGCCGAGCAAAAACTTTGTACTACGTGAAGAGAAACTGGCCTCATAGAAAATCTCTGAAGGTCGGAGAGAAGAATGTGTAACACCTAGCACTGGCAGAAACGCACAAAATCCTGCTACTGTCCATACACATCAAACTCGGTGTGATGAAAAACTTTGTGAAAGCCATGGACTGGACTGCATGAGCTTTCAAGTACTTGGCTGACAAATTCCTTTGATTCAGCTACGAGAAAATTAAAGAGGGAATTTTTGTGGGTCCTCAGTGTCGTGACCTGGTGGTAAATGTGATAGACTGGACCAAATGTCATGGCTGCCGGAGGATGATGAATTGGTCCCTCCTTGATTACCTTCACCCTTATTTCGGTGAAATCATAGGCTCACAGGATGTTACACCTGTACTGACGTATGCCTCAGATTTGCTGCGCCATGTGACGTATAAAAATATGTCCAACAATTCACGCACGAGAGTTGTATAGGGATGACACAGTTTATTTACCCTATAAGGGTATCTCAAAAATATAGGTACAAACTTTTAGGAGAGGTAGATAACATCTAAAGGAATGAGAATTGCATAGGAACCCATAACCGGAAACGTCACCATGCGGCCGCTGTTCATCAGTGCGCTAGAGGGGAAATTTCGGATTTCCTCATTCGAGCGGTAGTTGGCTGACGAAGAGCATGCAAAGGTATTCGAACAGGGAGCTGGCAGACATGCACTTAGTGTATGGAATAGCTGAGGGAAACGGACGAGTCGCTCAACGAATGTATCAAGAACGCTTCCCACACAGACATGTACCGGGCCACCGTTTGTGCTTGCGCATCAAAATTTGTGCGATTATGGGTCATTAAGAGGTAGCAGAAGTGAGGGCAGGCCACGATCGACGTGATGGAAGAAAGTGTGTTGGATGCCGTGGAGACTAATCCTAGTACCAGCACACGTGCCTTTGCCTCTGCCTTAGGAGTGTCTCGTTGCAGTGTACAGCGTGTTTTGCACGGCGAGTCCTTACACCCCTTTCATCTCCAAAGGGTTCAGTTACTTCTCCCCGCAGATCATCCTGCACGTGTGCGTTTTGCGCAGTGGTATCTCCAAGAAAGTGCCCAAGATGTGAATTTTCCAGCTTATGTTTTGTTTACTGATGAGATCAGTTTCACTCGGGATGGCGTATTCAATCAGCACAATGAAATTTGTGGGCTCATGAGAACTCCCACGGTGTATACACCCATGCAGCACAACATCGTTTCGCAGTAAATGTGTGGGCAGGTTTGGTCGGCGACTGCTTAGTCGGGCCATACCTTTTACCATCCGCATGACCTCCGCGAAGTATCTGATCTTTCTAGAACAGGTTCTACCAGGCTTACTTGCCCATGTTCCAGCAAATGTGAGACGCAACATGTGGTTTCAACATGATGGGGCGCCTTCCCATTATGGAAGATGTGTTTGTGCGCATTTCAACATGTCTTTTGGGCAACGATATAAATTAGGATTATAATGATTTAGAACAATATGGAACAAACAATATGGAATCAAATTAGGATTAGAATGATTTAGAACAATATGGAAGAAACAATATGGAATCAAATTAGGATTAGAATGATTTAGAACAATATGGAATCAAATTAGGATTAGAATGATTTAGAACAATATGGAAGAAACAATATGGAATCAAATTAGGATTAGAATGATTTAGAACAATATGGAAGAAACAATATGGAATCAAATTAGGATTAGAATGATTTAGAACAATATGGAATCAAATTAGGATTAGAATGATTTAGAACAATATGGAAGAAACAATATGGAATCAAATTAGGATTAGAATGATTTAGAACAATATGGAATCAAATTAGGATTAGAATGATTTAGAACAATATGGAAGAAACAATATGGAATCAAATTAGGATTAGAATGATTTAGAACAATATGGAAGAAACAATATGGAATCAAATTAGGATTAGAATGATTTAGAACAATATGGAAGAAACAATAGGGAATCAAATTAGGATTAAATTGATTTAGAACAATATGGAAGAAACAATATGGAATCAAATTAGGATTAGAATGATTTAGAACAATATGGAAGAAACAATATGGAATCAAATTAGGATTAGAATGATTTAGAACAATATGGAAGAAACAATATGGAAGCACAGTGGTTCAGAGCACCTGACATGTTATCAGGAGATCGTGGGTTCGTATCCGACCCGGCTCATTACAGCTCATTCCCACCCTATACGAAGTTAACTTCAGAGTAATATCTTCCTTAATATTCATTACATAGGTCGAAACATATCTGTTCAATTTAAACATATATAATATGTTTAAAAATATTGATAATAAAATATTTTGTAAGAATATAGTAAATTTAAAGAAAAAAAAACTAAATTAAGAAAATTGTCTGAAATTTGAATAACTGAAAATCTTTCAGAATTAATTGAAAAAAAGAGATTAAACGTGGATTAAGTACAAAAACAATATTAAAAATATTAATAAAGATTTAAGAAATACGGTTATTACTCAAATTAGGAAACAAAAGCAAACTTATTTTAAAAAATAAACTTTATATTGAAAAAAAGATAAGAAAAAGACGTGGGAATTAATTAATGAAATAACTGATGATAAAAAGAACTTGTCGATTGATTACACTATAATTAATAATATGTCAAAAAAAAAAAAGGATGTAGTACGGATAAAGTAGCTAATGAATACAGTAATACATGTAGCTCAATAACTAAAAATATCAGAGATATAAACAACGAAGAAGACCTTAGTTATATTCCATCTGTTAAATTTGCCAGCAAAAATTCTCTATATATATTCCAGAAGTAACTGTTACACAAACTAATGAACTTAATAATTCAATGGATAAAAATAAACCTTCAGGACATGAAATATTAAGGAAACATATTAAACATATTAAGGAAAATAAGATTTATTATCTTCAATAATATCAAAAATAATAAATCAAGTTACAACTACATGAAACATACCTTTAAAATTAAAAATTGCAATTTTGAGACCCATATATAAAACTGGTACTAAAACTGATTTTACTAATTACAGACCTATATCAATTCTTACTACTTTTGCAAAAAGATTTATATTTATAATATTGTTTTTAAGTTTTTGGAAACTCATAACATACTTAATAGTAGCCAATTTAGTTTTCAAAAAAGAAAAAATACAATTCAATTTTTATCAAAATTTTCAGATAAAGTTAATCAGTCATTGAATAAAGGGGAACAGGTAGTAAACATATTTTTAGATCTTCAAAACACTTTTGATAAAATAGCTCATTCTTTATCACTTAAACACATATCTATATGCTGACCAAAAAATTCAGATACTATTTATATAGATTATATTATATAAGAAAGATGGTGTCAAATGGATTTTTTGCTGAAGTTATACTCTGTATGGATTCAGTCTGCTATACAAAATGGTTTAATTGCTTGGGAAGGAACCTATTTAACATCAGTTAGTAGTATTGAAGTTTTGCAAAGGAAGTTTTTGAATATAATGAAATATTATAACAAAGACAGAAGAAACAAATTGGTCGAATAAAAATAATATAACGTATTTAAGATAAATAATAAAAAAATAAATACCTCCTCAAGCTTGCCACAGAGGTCTGACAGGAGCCTGTCAGTTTATATGCCACAGTAGAAGGTCTGATAACTGTATACATATCGAATAATGTATCTAGCATTTAAAAAACCTTATATTTTAAAGGAAAAGGACACATATTATAATCTGCGAAATGGAGAATGTAAATTATTTATTACACAGGCTAAAAAGGAAATTTCATATAGACATTTTATGTTTCTGGACCGAGAATCTGCAATTCATTGCCCATAAATATAATAATGAAAAAAAAAATAGTTTAGAATGGCTAAAGATTTATATTATGGATATAGAGGATATAAAATTGCTACAAAAAATAATTAGATGATAAGCAAAAGCAGTGGGAGAGGATGTAAAAAAAATGTTAAAAAATATTATTAATCAGAATAAATATTTTGTTTCTTTGTACGTGTTTTTTTGTGAGTTTTCTTAGCGTTTAAAGTTTTTGTTTCCATAAAAAAATGTACTCTAAATGAATGAATTGCCGCAGGACGCAAAGAGACTGATGTCTCTTGTACCTGCTAATATGGATATATGTCTAAGAATGTGTATATACTGTATTTGTGTTGTTGATTACTGTTGTTGATGCTAAAATTCTTGTACGTTTTTGTACGTCCAATACGTTCAATGTTCAATAAATGCAAAGTTTAAAAGAAATTAGAAAATTATGGAATTCGAAGTGTTTTATAAAATTGGTTTAAGAATTATTTAGTAAACAGATATACCATCACTAAAATAGGCAATTCCTATAGCTAAAAAAATTAGTTTCATTCGGAATTCCTCAAGGCTCTATTCTGGGTCTTTTACTTTTTCTAATATATATATAAATGATCTACCACTTTTAAATTTTAAAAGCGCTATTTTCTTACATGCAGATGATATTTAAATAATGAACAGCAACAAGCATTTAAATAAAAGTATTGCAGAAATCCAATTAGATTATAATAATATTATAAGATGGCTAAATCGTAATAAAATCTATTTATGTAATAAAAAACTAAATGGATGATAATACATTCTTCAATGTTTAAATCAGATAATAATTATTTCATTGAAACTCATAGAATAAATTGTCTTGAAAAAATGTTTTACTAATGATTCTGGTTGTGATAGTTATAAACTTGAACATGTAAATATCTATATATATATATTGATAAACATTTTAGATGGAATATACACATCTCTAAAATTGTAAATTTCTTAGATTATCTGCTTTTAAAATTAAAAAAAATTAAGTTATGTATTTAATACTAAAACTTGCATTTTATTCTATAAATCTGTATGTGAATCAATTATATCTTAAGGTATAACCATTCATGGTACAACAAACTTAACAAATATAAAGAAAATTGAAAATCTTCATTCTATAAGAGCCAAAATGATAATACCTATGAAATTTGTGCAAAATTATACGACTTTAAGAGACAGATTACATTCTTGAACTTGTTATCATACAGAAACTTGTAATTTATAATATAATTTTAAAACATTATTTTGATAATACAGTGGACCCCCGATATAACGCGCATGTCGGGCGGGAAACAACACCCGCGTTATAAGGTGAGCCGCGTTATACCGAGCGGCGCGGTGGCGACACAATAAATTTCACACTGTAAGCTTTTCTTTTACTCATTATGCATACAATAATTAAACACTATTCAAAATACATGCAGGACCTCAATACATATACAATTACTCAATACGCAGTAACAATAAAATGCGATACTCACTAACGCCGCACGGACCTGTATAAACATGTTTGAACTTATCGCGAACATCGCCCGCGCTATAACCGAGTGCGCGGTATAGCGAGCAGCGCTATAACGAAGGTCCACTGTACGTTTAAAAAGAAAATAGATCATAACGAAAATATAAGATTAGAAGTTAAAAATTATTACAAACTACCTAAATTTAAAAACAATCATGGAAGATATATCAGTGAGTATAAAATACCACACACTTTTAATTTAATCCCAAGAGAAATTATAAATGTTAACAGCTGTAATAGATTAAAAATAAATTTAAAATATTATCTTAAATAAATTGTATAACTATGTTAAATTTTTTTATATTTAATGGAATTATTTGCACTTTACATTTTGTCTTATTTTAATTTTCCTTTTTTAAAATTAACTATTAATTGAAAGAACATGCGTATAAGTATATTGAATGTATCATTCATTTACCTACAGGTAAGCTACTTAGCTTTGTGGCTCCTATGTATTTTGAACAGCATTATGTTCTTATGAATGAATAAATTCATATTTTCTGAAAAAAAAACATGAATATTCATGAAATAAAACGGTCATACACTAGACCAGGTCCGGATCTATAAAAAATTCGAGGGGAAGGGGCAAGAATCAATGTCGAACCAGAGAAATATAAAGTGTGTGTGTGTGTGTGTGTGGGGGGGGGGGGGGCGCTCAAGAGACTAGATTTCCAATGTAGTATAATATTTCAATCTTGGTTTTATAGGTCTTTAAGAAATTTCTTGAAAATTCATGAAATGTAAATAACTTTAATAAGTTTTTTGCTTTTATTACCTTTAGCAGCATTCTGAAAGAGAGTAGGGGGGGGGGGGGTGCTTGGCCTTAAAATTTTCGATCAGAGTACAGCATATTTGTCCGAAATGGAGACCATATCTGCTGTGAAAAACTAATTAACGGATTTCACAAAATCTTTCTCTTCTGTACTGCGTGTCTCTCTCCCGGAAACACTCTGGAAAAAAAACTGGAAAATCTTTCTTTATCGCATTGTCTACCAGTGGCTGTGATTCAGTTAATCTGAATGGTTGCAGTCTTGAGCAGGTGTCACAGTTTAATTATCTTGGGAGCTATGTAACAGAAAATGGTGATGTGCAGCATGAGATTAACAGACGAATAGGGATTGCTGCCGGGACTTTTAAGAATCTATGGAGAGTGTGGAGAAATAGGCGTATACACCTAAAGACTAAAATTAGACTGTATAATAGTTTGGTTCTTTCTAGGGTTAGTTATGGTAGTGAAACTTGAACACTTTGTAAACAAGATAACAGGAAACTAGATGCTTTTGATTGTAGATGCTTACGCAGTATCTTGGGCATTAGGTGGTTCAACTTTGTAACTAATGATGAGGTTAGGCAAAGGAGTTTGCAACCTCCTTTAAGCAGCATATTGTGCAGAGAGAGACTCCGTTGGTTTGGCCATGTAGCCCGTATGGATAATTATAGATTAGCGAATAGGGTTATGAACAGTGTGCCTAAAGGCCTCAGAAAGAGGGGGAGACCTAGGATGCGGTGGGCAGACAATGTCAAACAGGACCTTGTTAGAATTGGTGTGCAGTTGCCAGATGCAGTAGATGTAGCTCAGGATAGACTTGCTTGGAGAACTAAATTGCACGGTCTGGTTGGACCTCCATAGCCCATGGCTGCTTGAGGATGATGATGATGATGACCATTATCAATCTAAATAACTAGCAAATAACATAATAATTATCGATTGTATGACCATAAAAATTAATCCTGTTTAATTAAGTCAATGTTTAACCTTGTCCCCATCATGGGTCGCTTTTTGCGGAAGAAAGAACAATTGGCACAACCGTAATGTTTGACTAAGAATCAACATGCAAAAAACAAATGTAGTTTCCACCCACCAGATGGTGCCACAAACGTAAAGCATTAAATTGCAAAGCTAGTTGCATTAGAAGCAAAAAGCCTATAAAAGATTTAATATGCTTTCTTTTAGAAATTCTAATCATATATATTTATATATTAGCAGAGTTACCTGATGTTTCTCGGGTTTTGAAAGTTTATCCGATTAAAAAATATGTATGCTTCGTTAATGTGATTTTATTTTTGGAAAATTTGAGGATTAAACGCTAATTGTGTTAGGATCGGAAGTAACTGATTATAACATCCTACTGATCTAAGGGACCTGGGTTCGAGCCCTGGGTAAGGCATGGCTGTTTGTGTCGTTTTTCTGCTGAGGTCCTGCCATCCTCTCAGACCTTCTACTGTGGCATATAAACTGATAGGCTCCTGTCAGACCTCTGTGGCAAGCAGCTGCTTGAGGGGGTATTTATTTATTTATAGTCTGTTTGTAGATAACATTTGAGCTTCTTGAATTCAAAAGTGATCTTTTTCTCTTAGGCATTGAGAAACAATTAATGCAAATAAAATAAGAAAAAAACTTGCTCTTAAATTTTTCAAACTTGCCTAGTTCTTTACTTTATTTCTTATCAATGTTTACTTAAAATCAAGTTTTCAACTATCGATCCTGAAGACCATTTTCTCAGCAGGAAAAATATACTCGATTTGAAAGAATATATGTATTTTAAATATTCGGGATATTAATATTTTTAAATTTTTTTTTTGCAAAAAGTATCATTTGAAGGACAAAAGTACAATATACACTTTATTTCAGTTTAGTTTTTTTTAATGTTCAGTGCTTAGGCAATTGAAGAATTCATTGATAAAAAAAATGAAGTTTTTTTGCAGGGCGTCTACGTTGCCATGGAAATACGAGGTTTGGCAAAAAAGAAACAAGACTGCAATTATAGCTTACTCAAAACTCCTTCACCGCTCAAACGGATTTAATATCTGTTTAGGCTGGTTTTTATGGTTCTAAGAACGTGTTTTCTGGCTCTAACCACCGCTTGCATGTTCGGATCGGGTGAATAGTGACTGTGTTATGCCAGTTTGTGTAAAACGTGTCTTATCACTCTTCTGGAAAAGGTGTAATCAAACACGACATGTTCATCAACGGATGTGCTCATTATGATAACACTTGTTTTCATTCAGCCAGGGTCAGATCGTCATTTGGGGTCATAGTTGTTGGGTTGGGTTGTTTTACCTCTGAGCGGCACTTTGTTGCACACAATGGGCTAAATGGCCAGGTCACATGGACCTCGAAGGCTCAGAGAAGGTTGGGGGAGGGGACCCATTAGAACAGCTGTTGGGAGACAGATGGTAGCCTCCCGTCAAGGCCATCCAGCGTGTTCTTTGACGTGCACAGAATACGTTAAAGGCTTTCCCACACACGGTTTCACGGCTTAACGTCCCATCCGACGGACGGCAGCCTTTACGAAGCCCATCGGTGTCTCCTACTGACCGTGGACAGGGCGGGGAGTTTTGCGGAGATAAATCTCAAAGCTGACCCAGCTGGGACTCGAACCTGGGAACTGCAGATTACGAGCCTGGCACGCTACCGACTGAGCCATCCCCACCCCTAGGGGTCAGAGGGACAGGCCCCACCAACATTTCTGTAACACATACTAAAATATTAAACTCCGAGTTAGAACAAATAGTAAAAGTAATATTTTACATAGATATTTGTTTTCTAAAGCATCTTACCAGTTTCATTTCATACCAAAGCATTTAATATAGTAATACACTCGAAACTGTCTTCCTTTGCCTTAATTATACCAAAGATATGTTACGGACAAGCGTTACGTGTGCCCAGAAATTTTCATCATTTATATTACTAGTGTCAATCATTTGCCGCACCGCCTACAACCGTGTGCAAGTTAAAGCGAGTGCTGAGCAGCTGGGAAGCGGGCCCACAATAATCAGCAATGCATAGAGATAATATCACTGATTACTGCGCCACCAGTAGGTGATTATTTGAAACTCAGCAGTTATTAATATGCGATGGGGGAGTCACTATTACCGATGCCTTCGTGTAAGTTATTTTCATTAAAACAGTTTATTCCAGAAAGTCATTAATAAGTCTTAATGATTGGATTATTTAGTCTCGGCGGTTTTCTTAACTGCGGAAGGGAAGGATCTTGTTCAGTAATTTGGGTCATTCGAACTAATTGCCTCTAATTGGATTATTATGATATTGTGATGTCGCAAGGCAGCTCCACACTTGAAACCATCGAAATGAAATCAGTCTTTAGAACAGTAACGATTTTCTGGAATAAATTATAGCAACAAGTAAGTGCTCTTTATGTCATTACAGACAACCAATGTAAATTTACAAATTTTGTTTTGTAATAATCCGTACTGGAAATGGGATTTTCGAACTAGGGTACGGCAAAATACGTAGATTCTTTGACCTCCCCCGCCAAAGGAAAACGAAGACGAAATATCCCTCAAAGTATCAGACCAAATCAGACGACAGCGTGCCCGGTGTTTTATTTCTTTAATTTTCAACAGCCAGTTTTTTTTTCCATCTTCGGAATTAGTGGGACGACGTCCTGTCACTTTCCTCTCCATTTCCTCTACTGGTAATAATACTAAATTAGCCAAATATAAAACATCGCAATCCTGTACAAATCCTATTCATGCCCTTACACCAACTCATATCCCAAGCAGCAAATGTGTTTCTGTTAGTTTTCTTAAAATCTCAGGTGATACAGTTTTTTTTTCAAAAAGGTTTTTTTTCTGAACAATAAAACTGATTTTGACAGAAAACAAGCTGGTAGAACCACCAAATACCTATACAGGTGGGCCAGTCCAGGTTAACTACCACTCTTTTACAGAAGTTGAATAGTCTAGTAATAAGCAAATTTATTTCCTTTGAAGCTCAATAGTCTAATATTAATAGCAAATTTACCCTTCAAGTTCAATAGGCCCCGTGAATTGTAACTATTCAAAGGTAAAAATGATTTTAAATTCGAACCGGTTTTGTTATCGGTCGAGACTTGAATTTTTTAGTGCAACACGGAATGCACGATGGGTTGGGGTTGTTTTACCTCTGAGCGGCACTTTTTTGCACACCATGGGCTAAATGGCCAGGTCACAAGGACCTCGAAGAAGGTTGAACCCATAGAAGGTTGGGGTGGGACCCACTGGAACAGCTGTTCTGAGACAGATGGTAGCCTCCCGTTAAGGCCATCCAGCGTGTTCTTTAACGTGCACAGTGTATGGCTCTCCCGCACACGGGACCGCGGCCTAACGTTCCATCCGATGGACGGCGGCCTTTCCAATCCCATCGGTATCCCCTACTGATCGTGGGCAGGGCGGGGAATTTTGCGGAGAATACACGATAGAAAGCCGTGTCAAAAATGTGGGAGCAGTACAGTATTTTGATAATTTCACCTCATGAGAAATTCGGATACAGTTGGTATGAGAAATCATGTAACGAATATCATAAATGAACAAATTATATATATGATATATATACCAAGTGGAAAAATTTGTAATACAGTGCTCCTTTCATAACTTGTTTTCTTTGAGTTTTATTTCAATAATTATACCTCTTTAAATTGGATTTATCTTTTTGATTTACATATCAGAACTTCCATTTAAATGATTACTCTGAAAGAAAAAAAATGCAATTTTTGAATCAGCAAAACAAGATGACTGGAGATGCAAAGAGCAATGTCCTTTAACTCTCTTCAGAATATGTGGAAAGAAAATTGAACTTTAAAAGGAAAAGAAAAACACTCTAACGAGAAACTATCGCCCTTAGTGAGAAGAGCAGGAGCAGCTGCTTCGACAGGAAGAATAACAAGCAGACGAAAGAAGTAATGGCAGAGCAAGTGCTATATCCCAATCCCGACTGCTATATTTGTGACGTGCATTGCTTCAGACAAGTGCATCTTCTTCTTTCATCCTAATCCCTCTTCCCGGGGAAGAAACACTATCCTTCGTCTGTCCCGAGCGACCGAGATGGGCGCTGATGATGAAGCTAATGTTGCGGTC
The DNA here is from genome assembly GCA_038380435.1 of Ryuthela nishihirai. Classification (NCBI taxonomy): domain Eukaryota; kingdom Metazoa; phylum Arthropoda; class Arachnida; order Araneae; family Heptathelidae; genus Ryuthela; species Ryuthela nishihirai. Next base: position 87,456,547 of record JAWZYU010000001.1, on the reverse strand, counting down.
GGTCAGGTAGTGGTTAACCACGGCAGACATGGCATGCTTGGTTTACTGCACTTGTCCGCGTTCGCCGTTTCCGTTGTATGTCCTCCCCAGCCGCTTCATCTTTTGTCTTTCTCTCTCTGATCTTCCTCATCCTCGGATCTCTCTCTTGTAAATACAGTTGACAGAGAGAAAGGACAGGGATGTGGGGGAGTTGAGATTGTAGAGGCTGATTGGTTGGAAGATTTCAGGAATACTCGAGGTTTTTGGAGAACCTAGCGGAGAGACGTGGAGAATTTCTGATGAGTTTTATTTAGTATTGTACTTATAGTCATTAAAACTTAAAAAAAAGGAAACCCTTTGTTTAATGTGGTGTTGTTTTACTTCTGTGGATCATTTTAGTGTACATAATGGGTTGTTGGGTTGTTTATCCTCTGATCGGGAATTTTTTTGCACACAATTGTCTAAATGACCAGGTCTCAACTACGCGAAGGACTCATAGGAAACAGATCGATTGGACAACTGTTAAAAGATAGATGAAAGTCTCCCATCAAGGCCATCCAACGTGTTCTTTAACGTGCACAAGGGATGACCCCCCCCCCCCCCCCCCGCACACGGAACCACTTCTTGAGGTCCCATCTGACTGCCGGCAGCCTTCACAAAATGATCGGTGTCCCCTTTATGACCGAGCAAAGGAGTGAAAATAAGCGAAAATAAATGTCGACTATGGCACAGGTAGGATTCGAACCAGGAAACTACATATTATGGGGGCGGAGGTGGCTCAGTCGGTAGCGAGCCAGGCTCGTATCTGTAGTTCTCAGGTTCGAGTCCCAGCTGGGTCAGCATTGAGATTTATCTCCGCAAAATTCCCCGCCCTGCCCACGGTCAGTAGGGGACACCGATGGGCTTGGAAAGGCCGCCATCCGTCGGATAGGACGTTAAGCCGTGGCCCCGTGTATGGGAGAGACATATCCTGTGCACGTTAAAGAACATGCTGGATGGCTTTGACGGGGAGCTACCATCTGTCTCCCAAAAGCTGTTCCAGTGGGTCCCCTACCCCAACCTTCTCTGAGTCTTCGGGGTCCCTGTGACCTGGGGGCGGGGGTGGCTCAGTCGGTAGCGCGCCAGGCTACTAATCTGCAGTTCCCAGGTTCGAGTCCCAGCTGGGTCAGCGTCGAGATTTATCTCCGTAAAATTCCCCGCCCTGCCCACGGTCAGTAGGGGACACCGATGGGCTTGGAAAGGCCGCCGTCCGTCGGATGGGACGTTAAGCCGTGGCCCCGTGTGCGGGAGAGCCATACCCTGTGCACGTTAAAGAACACGCTGGATGGCCTTGACGGGAGGCTACCATCTGTCTCCCAACAGCTGTTCCAGTGGGACCCTTCCCCCAACCTTCTCTGAGCCTTCGGGGTCCATTTAGCCCATGGTGTGCAAAAAAGTGCCGCTCAGAGGTAAAACAACCCAACAACCCAACCCAACCCTGTGACCTGGCCATTTAGCCCATGGTGTGCAAAAAAGTGCCGCTCAGAGGTAAAACAACCCAACAACCCAACCCAGATTCGAGCCGCTCCAGCGTTGAGATTTATCTCCCCAAAACTCGCCGTTCGGTCATAAGGGGATACCGATGGGCTTGGAAAGGCCAAAGTCTGTTGAATGGGACGTAAAACCAGACTCAAGATAATGTTTTCTTCAAAACTGATATCAGTGTATTCAAGTGAATTTTCACATTTTAATAAAACAACGCTATATAAGTATCCAAACGTTTATTCAGTCGGAACATGGAATTTGCGCCGTGATTGAGAAGAAAATACAATAAGATAAACCAGGGGGCTTGCAACCCTTTTGAGAACACCAATCAGTCGAATACTCGAAGATCACCACGTCTGTCAAAAAACCGACGTGACGAGCTGTGAATATTTTGTAGACGCTCCCCCAAATAAACACGTCTTTGCGTTATTTCAATTAAAAATAGCACAATGGTCTCGTTTAATAATAATCACAATAATCTAGTTTAATATTTGTAATTATCTGTTTAGTCTAGTGGTCACAAACTGACATGCCGCAATATTTCAATTAAACAAATATAGACACAGTAAAATATATTCTTAAGGGTCCCGGTTGTGTTGTTTAGGCTCTGAGAGGCACTTGGTTTGATCCCAATGGCTCAGCAATACTGGAAGGAGGATTGAGTTGTTTTACCTCTGAACGGCACTTTTTTGCACACCATGGGCTAAATGGCCAGGTCACATGGACCCCAAAGGCTCAGAGAAGGTTGGGGGAGGGGACCCACTGATGGTAGCCTCCCGTCAAGGCCATCCAGGGTGTTCTTTAACGTGCACAGGGTATGGCTCTCCCGCACACGTGGCCACGGCTTAACGTCCCGTCCGACGGACGGCGGCCTTTCCAAGCCTATCGGTGTCCCCTACTGACCGTGGGCAGGGCAGGGAAGTTTTTTGCGGAGATAAATCTCAACGCTGACCCAGCTGGGACTCGAACCTGGGAACTACAGATTACGAGCCTGGCACGCTACCGACTGAGCCACCCCCGCCCCCTGGAAGGAGGGGATCCACTGGATAAGATGTTAGGAGACAGATGATAGCCTCCCGTCGAGAACATCCAGAGTATTTTTCAGCGGCCATAGGATATGGCTCTCCCGTACGCGGTGCCATGGTTTAACATTTCGTTCGAATGACGGCGACCTTTCCAAGACAATCGGTGTCCGCTTTCTCACCGAGCTCAGGGTATATGTGCTTAGTGGAGTTTTTCACAAACACTTCGCTTTTTAAATGAAAAATGAGTTGTTGGGTTGTTTTACCTCTGAGCGGCACTTTTTTGCACACCATGGGCTAAATGGCCAGGTCACATGGACCCCAAAGGCTCAGAGAAGGTTGGGGGAGGGGACCCACTGGAACAGCTGTTGGGAGACAGATGGTAGCCTCCCGTCAAGGCCATCCAGCGTGTTCTTTAACGTGCACAGGGCATGGCTCTCCCGCACACGGGGCCACGGCTTAACGTCCCATCCGACGGACGGCGGCCTTTCCAAGCCCATCGGTGTCCCCTACTGACCGTGGGCAGGGCAGGGAATTTTTTTGCGGAGATAAATCTCAACGCTGACCCAGCTGGGACTCGAACCTGGGAACTACAGATTACGAGCCTGGCGCGCTACCGACTGAGCCACCCCCGCCCCAATAAAAAATGAATATCTATGTTCATTTCTATTTGTAATTATACAAATTGTTCAATTACTTTACTAGATTGCTTAAAGGCATGTAAATAGTAAACAAAATACAGCATTGTAGAGAGTTTAATAATCGTGTAAATAATCAGTTGAAATAGTTAGCTGAAAAAAAATGCAGTCTCGCCTTGAATGTATTTTCTCGTTAACTATTTCATAAGTCTCATGTCTCAGGACATCTCCTGTGGTACTTTACTACGGAATCAGTTGAAGACTGATAAGAATCTTTGGCTTAGATTGGAAGAACAGAAAACTGATAGAACAGAAAACCCAGAAATAGGGAAATGCACGTACCAAGCTTTAGTTTCTTTTTTTTTTGGGGGGGGAGGGTTCAGTTTTGGGGAGGGCGCGAAAATTTAATTTCTTGGGTGGGGTGCAGGAGCTGAGATTTGAGTAGGGTTTTCCAATTATTAAAATGCTCCATTGGACAGGAAAGGTTAAAATGTTATTCTATATGGAATGTAATTTTTTAGTTGTTTATTAAATCTATTTTCAGTGTCGGACATAAAATTTTGGGTTAAAATAACATTATATAAAGGCAACTATTTTGGATTTCAAAGCAGGGTAGACAAGTTTGAGATTTCGTATAAGATGACCGGATTTTCAGGTAGGGGGACAGCCGCCTCGCCCTGGGTACCTCCCTGAACAGAGGGGCTTTGTCAGATAATAAATATTTCATGTAGGAAAAAACCGAATGGCATAACAGGAATGGAAAGGTTAATGCACAGAACACTGTTAGTTGATTTAACAAGTTTATTTTTATTTTTTAATTTACGGCTGTGATGTTACTAAAGAATGAAGTTTATCGCTCTGAAAATGGTTTTGAGTTATCTCTTCTAAGTTAGGGTTTAGAATTAACAAAAAGCAAAGATCCCCTCAAGCAGCTGCTTGCTGCAGAGGTCTAAACAGGAGCCTGTGAGTTTATACGCTTAGTAGAAGGTCTGTGAAGATGACGGGTACTCAGCAGAGAAACAACACAAGCATTCTTGCCTTACCGTGCTCGAATCAAGGTCCCTTTATGTTGCACAATCCATTCGCAGCTATAATGGTTTTTCTTCTTTTGTCTTCAAACCTGAGACGCACTTTTACCTGAAATAAATACATATTAAAATCCAAAATGATCGAAGCAATGGTTAGGAAGTTATTACGATACGGATTATTACAAATAGAAACTTCTTTGTGGTTGGTACATAACAAAATACTTGTGTGGGTGTAATTAGGGCTTTCTTGAAAATTTCTCTATAAAATTTATAGAGAAATATAAAATATTTTATGCATTAAAAACGAAAATTTATAAAACTAAATTAATTTTTGTTTTTTAAATGCATAAATATTTTAATGCAGTTTATTACTTTTAAGTTCATACACATGCACCACCAAAATATCAAGTGAATTGCCATGCTATGTGGAGGGGAATCGATTTCGAAGATCTATAACTTCTTAAAAAAGATTTCCCCGCCCTGCCCACGGTCAGTAGGGGACACCGATGGGCTTGGAAAAGCCGTCGGCTGGGACGTTAAGCCGTGGCCCCGTGTGCGGGAGAGCCATACCCTGTGTACGTTAAAGAACACGCTGGATGGCCTTGACGGGAGGCTACCATCTGTCTCCCAACAGCTGTTCCAGTGGGTCCCCTCCCCCAAACTTCTCTGAGCCTTCGGGGTCCTTGTGGCCTGGCCATTTAGCTCATGGTGTGCAAAAAAATGCCGCTCAGAGGTAAAACATTCCAATCCAATCTTAAATAAGCATTTAATGGAAAAATGTGACAAAATAAAGATCATAATTTATTGAAATTTCCATTTTTCAGCAATATTCGTTCCCTATTTAAAGAGTTATGGAAACTGGAATATTTAGCAATAAATTATCATGTTTTATCAAAATCATACGTAATTGTCTAATAATGAAATAATCTTTACCCAGATTTCTAAAATGTGTATTTATTTTTTAAATGTTCGGAACTAATACTTATTATTTAAGTTTTAATTAATTTCTAATGTAAATTATAAATGGCATCTTAGGGACCTGGGTTCGAACCCTGGTTAAGGCATGGATGTATGTATCGTTTTTCTGCTGAGGTCCTGCCATCCTCTCAGACCTTCTACTCTGGCATGCAAACTGACAGGCTCTTGCCAGACCTCTGTGGCAAGCAGCTGCCTGAGGGGGTATTTATTATTTTTATTTTATATTATTGTTGTGAAATATTCCAGCTTCTATAACTCTTTAAATACTGAAAATACTGCTTTGATTTTGATCTTTAATTTATCATCCGTCTCAATTTTCCATCAAATGCATATTTTAGACGTTAGAGAGCTTCGATGTTACATTGGTCTTAAGCCTCCGACTTCCGCATTCCATAGTAAACAACGCATCCATTTCCATCTTACTGAAGGCGAAGTTGGGAACAATGCAAATGCATCACAATACCCAACACACATACTGCCATTTGCGCATGTTCCGTAACATTCTGGAATCTTGTGACTTCCGTCCGCGGGGAACAAACAACTGCCACATCCGGTAGCTTACCCAACTTTCACTAGCTGGCAGATCTCGAAGGTACGGTGCCGCGATTGATTGATCCTCTGCCTGTAACTGTCTGCACAGCCATCGGAAAGTCAAGAGGTAGAAGAAAGCCAGCCCCTCTTTACCCCATATCCGCGACTGCCCCACAGGATCTTGTCAGCAGCATGCCAGCCAGCACCCGAAGAGCCACGGAACACGAAGTTGGCCTCTCCCACGAGGATATTCCCGATTCAGCCTATCTAATAACCTCCCTAGTGGGTGGACGCGAAGACAAACGTCGAAGCTCCAGTATCGAAGGTAGTGATGGAGTTTAAGCTCTTTTGCTTTGCCGTGCATAGCTCAACTCTCTCTCTCTGGAGGTTGATGCTTCGACAAACAGTTTCAGACGCAAAACATTTCAAACTCTGTCCTAGTTCCTTTACATAGGGTGAGGTGACTAATGACTTTGGGTGTCGTAAGAGACTTTCGTGTCTGTGGCGAGTAAGAAAAGCTTCAATAGCGAGTAAAATATTCTACTTTTTGATCGTAGATCTCTGTTTTTACGGACGTTAGATACCTGGTTACCTAAATTTTAAATGTTTACTTATATACACATCGTTATTAAAATTTAAGAAAAATTTTTTGGACCGATGGAATTTCGAATTGGGTTTACATAAACACGCGGTTCAGAACACACTTTTCGCTTTAAATTTAGTAACGAAGTAGATGAGTGATTATTTAAATCTGCATCTGAGTTCTGGGTTAGGTTATTTTGCCTTTGAGCGACAATTTTTGGTGATTTTTCTGAGGAGAGATATTTTTTGAAACATTACTCTTTGGATTTTCTGAATTATCCATAACAGGGATGACTCATTCGGTAGCGTGCCAGGTTCGTAATCTCCAGTTCTCAGGTTCGAGTCCCACCTCTGCCAATGTCGAGGCTTATCTCTGCTAACCCCACCCTGCCCTCGGTCAGTAGGGGATACCGATGGGCTTGGAAAGGCCGTCGTCCCTCGGATGGGAAATTAAGTCTTGGCCCTGTGTGTGCACGTCAAACATCACGCTGGATGGCATTGACGGGAGGCTACTGTCATGTCCCTCGAATTTTATATTTATTTATTTATTGTATATTTATGTTGTATTAAATAAAAATAAATAAATACCTCCTCAAGCAGCTGCTTGCCACAGAGGTCTGACAGGAGCCAGTCAGTTTATATGCCATAGTAGAAGGTCTGAGAGGATGGCAGGACCTCAGCAGAAAAACGACACGTACATCCATGCCTTACCCGGGGCTCGAACCCAGGTCCCGTAGATCAGTAGCCAAGCGCGCTAACCACTCGGCCTTGTTGTATACATTTTTATGTGTTCTTTGAAATGTTTGTGCTGGGATGACTCACTGTTGTTGTCTTCGGGTCTGAAGCTTGCTGCTTGTGGAAAGAATCAATGCCAGAAGTTGTTTGTGCCGTATATGACTAACTAGCCTGCGGCGTGAAGTCTGCGCATGGTTAGGGGAGGTTAGGGGAGGGAGATTCGAAGGGTTAGTCTGTGCGTTGGTTCCCAAGCGAAAAGGTCGCTTTGACACGCATCAAAAGGACGCCGCCTTTCTCAATAGTAACCCTTTTAGTGAGTGAGGGTGCGATTCCAAGAGGCAATCCAGATTCTTGGAGAATCTTGTCTTTTATTCTTGTGGTTCAGGAGGAGCCACAGTGTAGGTAAAGGTTGATTATCCTTCCGCCGAGTTTTGAGGTCTGTAAAGTGAGAAATTGCAGAGTGTGCAATTCTCCACCTCATTGTAGTAATATTTGCAGTAGCAAAGGCTCACGGAGTTGAGCGGTGAATTTGATAGTAGTTTTGTGGATTCAGAAGGAACCACAGTGTGAAGCAGCAAAGGCCCACGGAGTGGAGTTCATTCCCAGCACGTAGCTGTACATATTATAAATAAATTGTGTCGATATATAACTCTCGTGTAGCAATTGATGGACCATTGTTATTCTTCATTCAACGCAGTAAAGTTGAGACGTACAGTGGCACGGGCGTAAAAACCCGCGAATCTGTAATTTTCACTGAAGTGAATTAAGAAACAATTACGTCGTCCCTCTCTCCTGTGTGAACAAGAGGTCATGACATTCTGGTTCAGTCAATCAAGATCCCAATAAGGGACATCACACCTGTCACAGTTGGAAATAATCCAAACCCGAGGTCACGATATCTGTCACAGTTGGACAGGATCCGAACTCCCGGTCACGACAGCTACCACCTGTCTTCTAACAGCTGTCCAGTGAGTCCCCTCTACCAAACCTTCTCTGAGTCCTCGGGGTCTTTGCCACCTTGCCGTTTACCTTATTGTGTGCAAAACAAGTGCCGCTAAGAGGGAAACCAACTGAACCTATCCATTCGATTGACTTTTCCCCAATAGAGGGGGCTGCAGTCTTCAAAAGACGTACTTTCTTAATTTCGTATCCACCAGACGCTAATCATAGATAAGTAACAGTTAAAAAATAAACCGCAAATGTAAATTGAAACGCAAACGTTTTTGCAATATTGCATATATATTTGTACTAGAATATATACATACTGGTGTCCAAGAGTTAAGCATAATTCACAAACTCTAAAATAACTCAAAAACAACTGAAACGATTAATATTACATCTTATGTATATGTCGATGTCTTAACAATATATCCAAAGCAGTACGACTGCCAAAAATCACCTGATTGATATATTTGCATACATGACTCCAAAAACAAATCCTGGGTGGCTCTGATTCTACACCACTCATTTCTTAACATTAAGCAAGCATTATCTTCATGTTGGTAGAACGTTTTTTAACAATAGTATGGCACAGAGACATCACATGGATGATTTTTATACGTGGTTGAGCAATGAATATGTTAGAGTCCGGACGATCCCAGACAGATGTGGCCATTGCCAGGTTCAGGGCGCCTCTGGAAAAAAAAATTCAGAAATGCATCTTTTTCTAGTTAAAATATTGACTTTTAAAATTAAAAATGCATTTTTATCGAAGAAAACTTTTAAGAACAATAGTATGCAACAAAAAAAAGTTCCAGATTTATAATACTTGTTTTTAGATCTACGAAACAAATGCATGTTTAAAAAGTCAAAGATTTGGCCTTAGAGACTAAAACACTAATTCGGAAAAATATTTTGACAGTTCTGTATTATATATATGTTACCGGCAAAGTGTGAAATTAGGCATTGTATAGAATGCCGAAAGTGGGACGTCAAAGTATGAAACGCTTAGATTTTCACACATTTCGGCAAAGGCAAATCGGCAAAGTATAAAATACTCCCGGCAGTGACGTTTAATGTCGCAATGCGAGTCACGTGACTTTTGATGCTCGCCTCAAACAGAGAGCCAGAGCACTCAGTGCAATCCGAAGTGACCAGTAGATGTCCACCTGGGTCCCTTATAGGCCTAGCCTGATTGCCAGATCCGCCAGTCCCTAGCTTCGGTAAAAAAAAAGAGCGCCGTAGTTGGTCATTTTGGACATTCAAAAGACACCTTTCCAGTCGGAAAAGCGCCCACTAGCGTTGGAAGAGTGCAAAAGAGAGTTGCCCCAATGGGACCCTAAAGTTTGAGAACTCTGGCTGCCATAGAAAGAAAGTTAAGGCCAAAAAACAGATTAAAAAAAGTCATCAAAAAACGACATATCACAAGCATCTCGGAAATCCACTGAAATAGATTTGATAAGTAGTAAAGTGAAATACAAGGTATCCTAACTGGAATTGCAAACTTCGAATATTCCACACTTTACTGATTCCTTCTCACTTGGCTTCACCTCATTTGGGGCGTTTTTTATAATGCGGACGACAGATTCATTACAGGTTATGATGTTAATATTTTGTGCACTCTTTGTTTCAATATTGAGAATGCTGTCGAAGGTAAAATTCGATCTAAATTGAATCTGGAAATACAGGCCGATAATACAGGCCGACTTCGTGTGCCAAGTGCCGAAACTTCTTTCGGCAACCGGTCTTTCGGCACTTGCAAGACCAAGTGCCGAAATTTGAAGTGCTTTTGTATGAAAAAGGCAGTAAAGTGCAATTCAAAATGCCATTCCAGTCTACCGTGCAGCAACTAGTTCAGCACTGGTCTTTTTCTCTTTTTGTAGAGAAATCCCGTATCTTACATTTTCACATGCATCTTTTCAATGAAAGCGTTTTTCATACTTTGCCGAAATAATATTTATCATTCTATATAATGCCTGCCGTCCCATGGCCGAGTGGTTAGCGCGCTTGGCTACTGATCTAAGGGACCTGGGTTCGAGCCCCGGGTAAGGCATGGATGTATGTGTCGTTTTTCTGCTGAGGTCCTGCCATCCTCTCAGACCTTCTACTCTGGCATATAAACTGAGAGGCTCCTGTCAGACCTCTGTGGCAAGCAGCTGCTTGAGGGGGTATTTATTTATTATTATAATGCCTAGGTATTCTATACAATGCCTAGGGAAAGTATGTAAAATATTAAAATAAAACAGACATTTCATACTTTGCCTAAAAACGTCAAGCATTCTATAGAATGCCTAGGCATTCTATATAAATATTTGATGCGTATGGCATATATAGAATGCCTAGGCATTCTATATATTCCAATACGCATTCTATTTAATGCCTGTTTTTACACTTTGCCGGTAACATATATATACTGTATATCGTCCCTGCAAATCCCATTTTCACGTATTGTACATGTATACATAAATCATTCTCGTATCATTTTTATCCATTTAAAGTAATATATTTCAAGTCACAAATCTTGATGACGTTCCAAAACGTCCAATCCGTTGAACTTGAAACGTTCCAAACACAGAGCTACACATGACAAGCAACTATCTTGTACCAATCAGGGAAAATTTGTTTATACTAATATTGTCACGAAAATAGCGACAACTAAAGTGTTCTTTATTGTTTGAAAATGTATTACTTATTGTAGCTGTTGAAACGCACTAATTGTTATAGACAAATATGAAAAATCTATTTGGAATCGCTGAAGTTTGAACAAGGATAAGTGAGAGAAGCATCCAAGTAGGTAATTGAGAAATCTTGTTAAACCGAGGATCAATCTTGTTAGTCGAAAATCATCCTATTTTAAAATCATGCTAGTAGAATTTCTCGTAGTCTGGGATTGAGGTAACAAAAAAAATTCCGAAATAGTAACTTAGAAGTCTCTTTTTTTAAGAAAAACAAAATTCTATTTTTTACATGTTCTTCTAAAATTTATTTATACTCCTATCTAAACGTTTCTCCATCAAATAATGCCTTTTTCTTTAGAAAAATATCAGTGCCCGAAACCTAAGTGCAACTGAGAACTCTTTCTTTTGGTAACTGCGCGTAACGAAATAATTCCCAGCAATATTAGAGTTAAAATTGCCTCCATGAAGAAACAACCAAACTTTGTTCTGTAATTCCTCTTCCATCTAACCAACAAGAAACCTTTAAAAGACTGGTCAAAAACTCGTTTCACCTCACACATAACTTTAATTTCCCTAGAGCCAATCCCTCACTAACGCAGCGGCAGCAGCAGCGTGAGAGTCTGTGTGTATGCGTGTAACTCAGGGCGGAACAGATTCCACAAAAGCTCTGGCATACTCTGGTAATGGTCCTGATAAGAATACAGATCTGGTGATTCTGAAAGGTCAGTGTTTGTTGACTCTTAGAGACGCGACTCCGTAGGTGGTCGCACAATTGACGTCCCACCGTAATTGCTGGAGCGCCGGCAGTCGCTGCACGGAAGCGTTGTCCCATTGTTTACGTTGGAATAAAGGAATTGTTTGCAGCCCCAGAATGGGCCATAAAAAAAGTTCCCTTATCTTGTGCGAGATTTTCTCGGGCTGCAGGTAGTTCAAGCAATGGGTCTTGCAACTCGAAATGCTACAGAGGAAATCACGATCTGAACTATCTCCAGAGTCCAGATGAAAAAAAGCATCTAATCTTTGATTACTTTAAACGCGTCTTTTTGCCCCGTATAGGTTTGTATTGAGGCATATCAGTTGAAGGTTAGGATTGTCCAGATATATTCCTTTTCTCCTATTTCATTTTCTTAACCTTTTATTTCGGTTTTCCTTCAAATTTTCACGGTTTTCACAATCTAAAATATCCTCTCAGTTAATTAAACTTCATCCAATTCTATTTTTCTTGTTGTTATATCAACCATTTAGGCACAGTCCTTATAGGAAAAATATTGTTTCCATTTTTGAAGTTATAAGAATTTTATTTTTACACAAAGCTCTGCCAATCTGTTGTCCGCAGATCCGTAAATATATATTTGTTTTACCTACGAGCTTCTCGTAATCTGTAGTTCCCAGGTTCGAGTCCCAGCTGGGTCAGCGTTGAGATTTGTCTCCGCAAAATTCCCCGCCCTGCCCACGGTCAGTAGGGGACACCGATGGGCTTGGAAAGGCCGCCGTCCGTCGGATGGGACGTTAAGCCGTGGCTCCGTGTGCGGGAGAGCCATACCCTGCGCACGTTAAAGAACACGCTGGATGGCCTTGACGGGAGGCTACCATCTGTCTCCTAACAGCTGTTCCAGTGGGTCCCCTCCCCCAACCTTCTCTGAGCCTTCGGGGTCCATATGACCTGGCCATGTAGCCCATGGTGTGCAAAAAAGTGCCGCTCAGAGGTAAAACAACCCAACCCTATGAGCTTAATGTCTTTCGCACACAATAGGCTAAATGACCTATTTACAAGGACCCCAAAGGTTCAGAAATGGTTAGGAAAGGAGAATCCACTAGACAGCAGTTGGAGACAAGTAGAAGCCTCTGTCAAGACCTGTTTCCCTATTTTGGAAACTGAAGTTAAAGGAATTACATCTAAAAAATATATAGACAAAGAAAACCTAAAAAATTTGGCGGAACTTTACATTGAAGAGCAATACAAAGATTTTATACACATATACACGGATGGTTCAGTGAATGCTGAAAACAACAATTCATCTGGAGCATATTATTGCCCAATAACAAATTATGAATTCAATTTAAACTAAATAAATTAAATCCAATAATTATAACAGAACTAACTGCTATAATATTAGCCATTCATTGGGCACTTTACTTTAAAGGGGAAAAAATTGTAATCTTTAGTGATTCAAAATCTTCTATTGATACTATATTTCAAAATCCAAATAATAATAATTTTAAAGTTCTAATAAATGATATCCTTATTTTAACAAAACAACACATAGAAAATAATAATTAGTTGTCCCGTGGCCGAGTGGTTAGCGCGCTTGGCTACTGATCTACGGGACCTGGGTTCGAGCCCCGGGTAAGGCATGGCTGTTTGTGTCGTTTTTCTGCTGAGGTCCTGCCATCCTCTCAGACCTTCTACTGTGGCATATAAACTGACAGGCTCCTGTCAGACCTCTGTGGCAAGCAGCTGCTTGAGGAGGTATTTATTTTATTATTTTTATATTCAATGGGTGCCAGCTCACACTGGTATTGAACACAATGAAAGAGTTGATACATTGGCAAAAGATGCAATATATCTTAATAACACTATGGAATCATTAATATTTATAAACATAATTAAAAATAATAATAAAATAAAATTACTAGAAGAAACACAAAACTGGTATGATTTAAACTGCTATAGATACTCATAGACATAACATTTCAAATAAAATTACAACCTTTAAAAACTATGGATTGAGCAAAAAAGAGAACACTATTATACTAAGAATAAAAGTAAATGCTGCAATAACAAAACCATTTTTATTTCACTTGAAAAAAGTAAACTCTCCTAACTGCAAAATATGTAATCAATATGAAACTATTGAACATTTAATATTTCATTGCAAAAAATATAAAACAGAAAGAGAAAAATACTTCTCCAACTTAAAGAGTTATAATGTTAACATGTTCTCATTTAAAACCATTTTGGAACCTGAAAACAAAAATCTGAAAAGAAAGTTCTACAAGCTTTTAATTTGATATCTAAAAGACATTGATATGTTTGATTTCTTATAAAAAAAAAGGAAAAAAATATATATGTATTTAACTTGTGACTGAATGAGTCTGCATAGTAATTATCTGTGTAGGAATATTCATTTGTTGAGTTTCTTTCAGTTCAATTCTGTCAAGACCATCAAGCATGTATTAAATACTAGAAATAAACTCCCAATATGTCGATTGCATCTTCATAGGGACTATGCTATAACAATTCCGTATAGCAATGATTGAGTTGCGCTCCCATTCTCAAGAAAGCATAAATGCGTTGAAAAGAGGGTATTCCTGTACTTCACGATTAAGACTGTTGGTTACATGATATGAAACTGTTCAGTGTAAGACAAGAGTAACTCAAAGAACTCTGCTTCTCATGCCTTGAATGTTAGTTTTCCTGCAGTACCGGACTGTACTATGATCTTTGGTTGTGGCTAGTTACGCCTTTGCTAGCCTTAACTTCTTTGAATTTAATATTCTTTGCATGTAGCTTTCCTGCACAGTCAATTACAGCTTAATATTCTTTGTATGTAGCCATCCTTCACACGGGGCAACAGTTTAATATTCTTTGTATGTAGCCATCCTTCACACGGGGCAACAGTTTAATATTCTTTGTATGTAGCCATCCTTCACACTGGGCAACAGTTTAATATTCTTTGTATGTATCTCTTCTGCACACGGTGAAACAGTTTAATGTTCCCTGTACTTAGCTCTCCAGCACAGGGAGCTACGGCTTAATATTCCTTGCATGTAGCTTTCACATGGATCTACAGCTCAATATTCTTTGTATGTAGGTCCTCTGCACATGAATCTATGGATTATATTCTTTGTATGTAGCTCTCCTGCACTTGGAGCTAAGGCTTAATTTTCTTTTTATGTAGCTCTCCTTCACACGGAGCTACAGCTTTATATTCTTTGTTGCAGCTCTCTTACACAGGGAGCTACAGCTTAATATTCTTTGTACGTAACTCTACTGAACACGGAACTGCAGCTTAATATTCTTTGTATGTAGCTCTCCTGAACACTGAGAACAGCTTAATATTCTATGTAGGTAGCTCTACTTCACACGGCCCTACAGCTTAATATTTTTTGCATATAGCTCCCCTTCACACGGATCTACAGCTCAATATTCTTTACATGTAGCTCCCCTGAACAGGGAGCTACAGCTTAATATTCTTTGTACGTAGCTCTGTTGCACAAGGAGGTAGAGCTTGATATTCCTTCTAGGTAGTTCTCCTGAACACAGAGCTACAGCTTAACATTCTATGTATGTAGCTCTATTTCACACGGAGCTACAGTTTAATATTGTTTGCACATAGCTCTGATGCAGACGGATTTACGGCTTAATGTTCTTTGTACATAGCTCTCCTTCACACGTATCTACAGCTTATATTCTGTGTACATAGCTATCCTGCACACGTATCTGCAGCTTATATTCTTTGTAGGTAGCTCTCCTGCTTTTATGGAGCTATAACGGAATTTTTTGTACATAGCTCTCCTGCATAGAGAGATACAGATTAATATTCTTTGAACGTAGCTCTTCTGCACATGGAGCTATAGCTTAATATTCTTTGTACGTAGCTCTCCTGCATGCGGATTACGGCATAAACATTTGTACGCAGCTCTCCTGCACACGGATCTACAGCTTAATATTCTTTGTATGTAGCTCCTCTGCACACGGAACTACGGCTTAATTTTCTTTGTATGTAGCTACTCTACACACGAATCTAAGCTTACATTCTTTGTATGTAGCTCCTCTGCACACGGAACTACGGCTTAATTTTCTTTGTATGTAGCTCCTCTGCACACGAATCTAAGATTGCATTCTTTCTATGTAGTTCTCCTGCACACGGTACTACGGCTTAATTTTCTTTGTATGTAGCTCCTTTGCACACGAATCTAAGCTTACATTCTTTCTATGTAGCTCTCCTGCACACGGAACTACGGCTTAATTTTCTTTGTATGTAGCTCCTCTGCACACGAATCTAAGCTTACATTCTTTCTATGTAGCTCTCCTGCACACGGTACTACGGCTTAATTTTCTTTGTATGTAGCTCCTCTGCACACGAATCTAAGTTTACATTCTTTCTATGTAGCTCTCCTGCACACGGTACTACGGCTTAATTTTCTTTGTATGTAGCTCCTCTGCACACGAATCTAAGCTTACATTCTTTCTATGTAGCTCTCCTGCACACGGAACTACGGCTTAATTTTCTTTGTATGTAGCTGCTCTGTACACGAATCTAAGCTTACATTCTTTCTATGTAGCTCCCCTGCACACGGAACTACGGCTTAATTTTCTTTGTACATAGCTATTCTGCATATGTAGTTACAGTTTAATATTCTTTGTACGTAGCTCTTCTGCACACAGAGCTACAGTTTAATATTATTTGTAGGTAGCTCTGCTGCACAGGGAGGTACAGCTTGATATTCCTTCCAGGTAGTTCTCCTGCACACGGAGATACAGCTTAGAATTCTTTGTACATAGTTCTCCTGCACGCAGATCTACAACATAATATTCTTTGTACGTAGCTCACCTGCACACATAGCTACAGTTTAATATTCTTTATACGTAGCTCTCCTGCATACGGAGTTATAGCTTAATATTCTTTGTACATAACTCTCCTGAACACGGAGCTACGAGCTACAGGTTATTATTCTTTGTACGTAGCTCTGCTGCACAAGGAGCTACAGCTTGATATTCTTTGTAGATAGTTCTCCTGCACATGGAACTACAACTGCATATTCTTCGTACATAGCTCTCTGGCACACGGAGCTATGACTTAAATCTCTTTTATATTTCTATAGCTCTCCTGAACATGTAGCTACAGTTTAACATTCTTTGTACCTAGCTCTCCTGCACACGGAGCAACAGCTTAATATTCTTTCTACGTAGCTCTTCTGCACAAGAAGCTAAGGCTTAATGTTATTTGCATGTAGCTCTCCTGCACAGCTTAATATTCTTAGTATATAGCTCTCCTGAACTCGGAGCTGCAGCTTAATATTTTTTGTATGTAGATCTCCTGAACACGGAGCTACAAATATAATATTCTTTGTAAATAGCTCTCCTGAACACCGAGATACAGCTGAATATTCTTTTTATGTAGCTCTCCTGAACACAGAGCTGCAGATTAATATTCTTTTTGTGTAGCCCTCCTGAACAAGGAACTGCAGATTAATATTCTTCGTATGTGGCTCTCCTGAACACGAAACTACAACTTAATATTCTTTGTGTGTGGCTCTCCTTCACACGGAATTACAGCTGAATATTCTTTGTACGTAGCTGTCCTGCACGAAGCTAGCAACTTAATATTCTTTGTACGAGCTCTTCTTCACACGAAACTACAGCTTAATATTCTTTGCATGAAGCTCCCCTGCACACGTAATTACAGCTTATAATCTTCGTACGCAGCTCTCCTGCACACGTAGCTACAGCTACGTTCTTTGCATGCAGCTCTCCTGCACACGTAATTACAGCTTATAATCTTCGTACGCAGCTCTCCTGCAGACGTAGCTACAGCTACGTTCTTTGCAAGAAGCTCTCCTGCACACGTAATTACAGCTTATAATCTTCGTACGCAGCTCTCCTGCACACGTAGCTACATCTACGTTCTTTGCATGTAGCTCTCCTTCACGCGGAGCTACCAGTTAATATTCTTTGTACGTAGCTCTGCTGCACAAGGAGCTATAGCTTAATATTCTTTGTACATAGTTCCCGTGTACCCGAATCTACGGCTTAATATTCTTTGTATACAAGTAGAACAACCTGTAGGTTAAAACGTTAATTACATTTGGCAATGCCTCCTGTGAATTTAGGGCTTTATCAAACTGAAGCTAATTAAAATTATCTATTTATTATCTTAGAGCCGTCCCATGGCCGAGTGGTTAGCGCGCTTGGTTACTGATCTAAGGGACCAGTAGGGGTTCGAGCCCCGGGTAAGGCATGGTTGTTTGTGTCGTTTTTCTGCTGAGGTCCTGCCATCCTCACAGACCTTCTACTATGGCATATAAACTGACAGGCTCCTGTCAGACCTCTGTGGCAAGCAGCTGCTTGAGGGGGTATTTATTATCTATTAGCTTCCATCTGTAGAAGAACCATCAATTTGTGTGTATTCAGTAGTCAATCAACAGATTAGATCGTATTGACTAAGGGACGAAAAATACTTTATTGTAATTTTTTAAAGTATATTAATAATACGTTTTAAGTATATTAATATAACGTTGAGATTTAAATGGTAATTATCGATATATTTAAAGAGAACTAAAAGTATCACCTTGATTCCTTTTCGTTAACAAAAAAAATAAAATAATACAAGCTTCGAATTTAAAGACTGTGAAGTAAAGAAAAAGAGCAATGTTGAAGCTTTAAAATTTTACGTTACAAGAGGTTTGAATAAGGAGATCGTTAAGCGCAAAGTTCCGCCAAAGGCTAAACGAAGGAAACATGACAAAGCGCTTTAAGAATGATTTCGACAAAGTTGTTGTAAAGATTTTGTGTAAGGTTTAGCAAGATATCCATTCAATTTCTCTTCACTGGGGTTTTCGGGAATAGAGGGAGAGAGGTGAGTATGTGTTTGTGGGGGTGATCTAGTCTAACGCTCTGAAAATGCGGGATATTTATCATGGAGTATGTACCTCGATGAATAAGACTTTCTAATGCTAATCCTCGTTGACATGACAGAACATCAGCAAGCATCATTTTGACATTCAACCATAAGTGGAGCTTTCGCTGTCCCTCGTCGTTTACTTTTCTTACCTCGGTCTCGTGTTGAATGAATTTGATCTCAAGGAAGCAGTCGTTCAGTATTTCTCCGGAATTTTCACGCCAATTACTGCTTCCCTTTCTTTGAAATTTTCGTGAAAATTTGGATCTTTTGGAATTCTTAAAAGACTATCAGGCTCCTTCTTTTTCTAGAATTATAAAGGGAGTAATCGCTCCTCATTTTTTCTGGAATTTTCACGCAAATAAATTCTCATTTTTCTATAGAATTTTGGTGGAAATTTTGGTCCTCTAGAATTCTCGAAAGAGTAATTTCTACCTCTATTTTTAGAATTCTCAAGGGAGTAATCATCCTTATCTTTGAAATTCTTAAGGGACTAATCGCTCCTATGATTTGAGGTTCTCTAGGGACTAATATCTCCTTTCCTTTGAGAATATCAAGGGAGTAATCTCTCCTTTTCTTTCAGATTCTCAAGGGACTAATAGCTCCTTTCCTTTCAGATTCTCAAGAGACTTATCCCTCATTTTCTCTAAGATTATCAAGGGACTAATCGCTTCTTTTCCCTGAGATTCTCAAGGGACTAATAACTCCTATTCTTTGAAATTCTCAAGGGACTAATCCCTCATTTTCTCTAAGATTATAAAGGGACTAATTCCTCATTTTCTCTAAGATTATCAAGGGACTAATCGCTTCAGAATTCTGTGGAATTTTCAAAAATTGAATCTCTTTTCTCTTCCCTGGAACTCCTAAAGGAGCACTACCCTTCCCTGCTCATTTTTTTTGCAAAGTGACTATTCGCCTTCTTTTTCTTTTAAATTTTTAAGAAAATAATCGTTTCTTTTAAATTTGTATTATACAGATTCAGTTTCTTAAACAGAATTATTCTTCAAAGAATTCTGATCATGCTTTATTATGAATGAGTCTTCTCTGTTTTACATTATGGGATTTTTGTAGTTGGACTGGTGACTATGAGGGCGATTTACATAATTTCTTTCATATTCATAGAAAAATTTATAAACTTGTTTATAACATAAAAACCCTTTCTACCGTGAATTTAATAAATATTGATCATTTTTGTTTTATTAGGCAGATTTATATGCTTAAAATACTGTTATTTTTATGTTGAAATCAGCACTGAATATTAAATTATAATTCTTGAACGTCTGGCCTTTTATTTCATGCACCGCTACCTCACAAAAATATTACAAAACGATTATTTATTTGACACCTAAATTTTTAAATAGCTTAGAATTAGATTTAAGAATGTTAAAAGCACTAATAGCTTTAAAAAGATTTAGAGAAATATGTTTTTCTGTGTTCAAAATATGGAACAACTCTTAGTTCGATTTTTTATGTCACTCTTCCTCAGCTAGTTCTGGCGTTGCCTTTACATTCATTTCCGTTGTTCTACAATTACTATTATTGTAATTGATCTATAAATGGTAGCTAGGCATAAACTGGAAGGAGAGCTGTGTACTAATCCCCAATGATGATGCACAGAACTGGACACGTCTAGCGTCTAATGTCCGACCCCGCCTTCTCGTGGTGCAGGCCGTTAATACCTTTCAAAAGAGATATTCTCTTTTGGAAAGGAATGGACGGGGAGGGCTGCCAGTTCAGTGTGGCTTACTGATCTGGTTATCTATGTGTCAGGCTAGAGGCCTTTTTAAATATTTTTTTGTTCGGATTGTGTATATTATTTTGGATTTCACCAAAAAGGCATATGCTACGTGGGAGGCCCTCTGTCCCAGCATCTGGAGAAGTAATTGAAGTAGCAGTGCCCGGAGGGGGCGGAGGTCACCCAACTGCTAGCGGACTTACCAGATGGTCCGGAGTGGAGAGAGAAAGGAAGAAAGGGTTGTCAACGAGGAAGACAGAGCCAGTCGAGGAACGAAAGCGTGCAGACATAAAATTGTAAAGCTGGTAAATGCCGACTGGTAATAACGGCATTGGGCTCTGCGAATACAGCTGAACAGACATAGTAAGCTGGTGTTGTTGTAATGCTATGTAATTGAGCATATGTCCTTGTTCTATCAAGCATGTTTGGAAGGTTCCATAAATATTTGTTATATTCAATTAAAAGCTGAAGTTGAACCAATTTATTGGGGAGGAGCCTCAGTATTGAGTCCCTGCTATCGTGATAACACCTTTGATTCCTGAACGGAAAAACCCTTTCACCCGTCGCGTATTGCGATCGAACCGGAGGGACATTCCTAAGTGATCCCAATAGACACAACCGAAGGAGTAACATCACAAAGTGGCGCAGCCACCAGTACGCAACAAAGGTGAAAGTAGCGGCGAAGATGGCGGAAGAGTTCCAACATCCATTGTGAGCTGACCAGAATAAGGATACTGCCAAGAGTGTCCTGCGGTGTGCTTCAGGCGATAGAATAGGTGTGAAGGTACCTGAAGAATCGTGCATCACGTTCGAACTGTGGAGAAAGCTGTGAAGGTGACGGAAAAGTTCAACATCCACTGGGAGCTGACCAACGCAAGGCTGATACTGTCAAGAGTGTTCCGACTGTGTGCTTCAGGTGGCAGACTGACGAGGCGGTTCGTTCCTGTCGTCACATTGGAGGTAAGTATCCTCTTACTCTAGGGGTGAGTAGTTAGATATGGCAGAGGCCTGTACGAGCTAAAATGGAGCTTAGGAGCGGTCACGATAGGGAAAGGGATGAGTTAAGGCGAGGCTACACAGACATAGAAAGGGATAGCGCGCAGGGTGGTGCTTCAGGAAGTGGCCGGGGAAGCGAGGAGGTGACAATAGACAGAGAGTCTGATGCTGCGGAAGATATGAGAGAGTTGAGAGATTATGGCAATGACAACGATACGGATAGGCTGTGGAGCGGGACCAGAAAGCAGAGAGCTAAAGAAAGGATTGGATATGATTTTGAATTAGAGAGGATGAGGTTAGAGATGCAACTGAGAAGGGAAGAGAGAGAGGCGGCGGAAAGGGAAAAGGAGAGAGAGGCAGCAGAAAGGGAAAAGGAGAGAGGCGGCAGAAAGGGAAAAGGAGAGAGAGGCGGCAGAAAGAAAAAGGGAAAAGGAGAGAGAGCATGAGTATAGAATGCTGGAACTGCAAATGAGGAATGCAAGCGAGGAGAGGGGTGATGTGCGAACGGTGGCAGTTTCTAGTAATCCAGCAGATGCGTGGCTGGCTAATTATATAAAATTGTTGGGAAATATGTTAGCTGGAAGCCCTAAAAACCCAGAAGAGGTGATAAATCTCTTTGAGACAGCGGAAAGGGGTTTTAAGATATATGAAGTACCAGAGGAGTTTCAAGGCAAAGTCATCATTTCTTTTTTAGACGGTAAATATGCAAATCACGTTTTTCGAAAATTAAGTGCAGAGGATTTTGCTAATTATAGGAAAGTTAAAGAGGCCGTATTAAAAGAGTTTAAGCTCACTCCCTCTGCGTACAAGAGAAAGTTTGAAACTATCGCGAAAGAACCGAATGAGTCATATAATCAGTTAGCCTCGAGACTCAGAAATAGCTGGGATTACTACGTCAGCAGTAGGAAGGTGACAAAATTTGAGGAGCTTATGGACCTGATAGTGTCGGATAAGTTACGTGATAGCCTTCCTCAAGACACTCATGCTTACGTAGTACAGAAAGAGACGGAGTCATGGGCAAAAGCAGACGAAATAGCCACGTGGGCAGAGATACACTCAGCCAGTGTGAGAGAGGACAGAAAACAAACAAAAAGCTTTACTAAAGTGAATGGAGGGCCACAGCGAATAGGGGATACCCGTGGTAATAATTTCCAGCGAAGGGAGAATCTTAGGACAGATATTCGATTCAGGCGCAATATCTCGGATAATTATCCCAGCAATAAGGGTTCGCAAGGGTTGATAAGAAGATGCCATAAGTGCGGATCAAAGGAGCATTGAAAGATCAAAGGAGCATTTGATGCGTGTTTGCCCAGTTCGATCAAGAGAGTCCGGTGCTAGTAATCATCATGCAAAGGTGAATCGGGTGAGGGAAGTTGATTCACAGGCGGTAAAGCAGAACAGCGAGGCAATGATAGCCAGAGTTAAAATACCTTTAGGTGAAGTTCTCAGGAGGGAGAAAAGGTCGAAGTGGGAGAGGACGATTCCTGCTGATTATAAGCTGGTTAGAGTTAGATGCGGCGAGAAAACGGCGCAAGCAGTGGTCGATTCAGGGGCGGAGATAACGGTGATCAGAAAAGACATGCTAGAAGAAGAAAAACATATGGTGAAGAGCCACATAATAGTACGTGGGCCCTTCGAAGAGACGAAACGAGCAGAGGTAAAGGAGCTTGCTTTGAGCCTAATAGAAGAGACTGATTCGCCTAAGGCCAGGGGTAGAAAAGTAAACGTATTATGCGCAGTAGTTAATGGACTATGGGAAGAAGTACTGTTAAGTGCAGAAACATTTTGCGATCTTTTAGAGGAAAAGGAAAACGTACCTAGGACTATACAGCCCAAGGTACAAGCTGTTAATCAAGTGGCCGATCAACAGGAAGGTGAGGTATGAGAGGAGGAGCCTGAGGAGGTAGGAGCAAAAACAGGAACTCCCGAAGAAATAAATCCTCTCGCTACTAGTGATGTGAGACTGTTTAAGATTCAGCAGAGGAATGATCCCTCACTTAGAATAGCCCATAATGAAGCAAAAGAGAAAAAGAATAACTATTTTTATTTGGACGATTTGCTATACCATAAGGACAAGGTATTAGGAGAGTCTGTGAGTCAGCTTGTAGTACCATTTGAAAGACGTCAAAAGATCTTAGAACTGGCACACGAGTCCGTATTTGGTGGTCATTTAGGTGCTAAAAAGAGTCAGGAGCGGATTAGATATTCATTCTTTTGGCCTTCATGCAAGAAGGATGTTAGAAAGTTTTGCGACTCCTGTCTGAAGTGTCAGTTAAGGGAAAAAATCAAGAAGCAGGATAGAATCCCCATCACACCTATAGAGCGCCCGAAATTACCTTTTGAAAGGGTAAATCTGGATGCTATTGGTCCGATAGACCCACCATCTGCAAAAGGGCACAGGTTCATATTGTGTCTGATTGATCAGCATACTAGATGGCCTGAGGCGGTATGCCTAACATCGCTTACAGCAAAGAACACCTGCGATGCTCTGTTAGAAATATTTCAACGGACAGGCATACCCTCTGTTATCGCAACAGATAGAGGGACAAATTTTACGGCAGAATTAACTCAAGAAATGGAAAAGAGAATTGGAGCTTCACCTCGATTTTCTACTCTGGGATATCCTCAAAGTAATGGTTTTGCAGAGAGATTTAATCAGACTTTGAAAAATATGTTACACCACGTCATTAGAGAGGAACCCAGGCAGTGGCACAAGGCCGTGCCATTTTTACTGCGGGCGTACCGGGAGGTACCCAACAGTACTACCGGTATATCTCCATTTCAGTTGATGTATGGGAGGCAACCAACAGGGCCACTCTCAATCCTAAAAAATAGCTGGACTGACGAGCAGGTCATGCCGGTGGGTATTCCAGTTACTGCTGCTCAATATCTTCAAGAATTAAAGATCAGGCTAGAAATAGCAGCAGCACAGGTTAAGGATCTAGCAGAAGAGAATCAAAGGAAATATGCATATTATTACAATAGGAGCGCTCGGGTTAAGGAGTTTAAAGAAGGAGATCAGGTGATAGTTTTAACGGCAGACTCAAATAACAAGCTGTATGCCAGGTGGATAGCCCCAGCAACAGTAGTGCGACGCATATTTCCGCACAGTTATGAGGTAAGGTTACCAGACGGGGCAACCAGACATGTTCATGCGAATAGGTTGAGAGAATTAAAGCTCGTTGTAATGTGGTAGGAGTGATCTTTGATGAAGATACCGAATTTGGAGAAATAAAAGAAATGCCTAGAGCAACAGCACAAGAAAGAGGTAGCAAGGTCGGGCTACAGCCGATGAATCATGCTTTTCCGAACCTGTCAGCAGAGCAAGCAAAGGAACTGCATGAGCTATTGGACGAGTTTC
The DNA here is from genome assembly GCA_038380435.1 of Ryuthela nishihirai. Classification (NCBI taxonomy): domain Eukaryota; kingdom Metazoa; phylum Arthropoda; class Arachnida; order Araneae; family Heptathelidae; genus Ryuthela; species Ryuthela nishihirai. Next base: position 87,432,196 of record JAWZYU010000001.1, on the reverse strand, counting down.
CGAGGTTTTTTTCAAATCGTCCAGGCAGATGCAAGCAAGGGCAACATAGCATTAGATTAAAAGAGGGCAGTCATTTGAAGACGCTACACAGGTACAAGGTACCACATGCGATGCGAGAACAAGTCGAAAGACAGGTAAATGAATCGCTGGAAGCAGATATGATAGAGCCAGCACAGAGCGAGTTCACGCATCCCATTGTGTGTGTTGCAAAAAAAGATGGGACCATGCGGTTATGCTGTGATTTTAGAATGGTGAATGGTTACACAATACCTGATGCTTTTCCTATGGCCCATGTACCTGATCTATTATACAAGGTAGGCGCTGCTAATTACATCTCTACGATAGACCTGTTATGTGGGTACTGGTAGATAGAGCTGGCAGAGGGAAGCAGACCGCTAACTGCTTTTTCTACTCACAAGGCTCAGTACCAATGGAAAGTTCTCCCGTTTGGTTTGATTGGAGCGGCTTCCTGCTTTCAACGAATAATGAATTCCATATTAGCTGGGCATCAGGATTATTCGGTAACGTATCTAGATGATGTAGCCGTTTATTCCGAAACCTGGGCAGATCATATGAGGCATCTGAGAGAGGTGCTAATGGAATTAGAAAACGCAGGTCTTACAGGAAACTTAGCAAAATGCTGTTTTGCCCAAAATACGGTGAAATATCTAGGCCATATAGTGGGGTCAGGCACCCATAAACCGGACACGGAAAAACTTGGAGCTATGCATCGTTTGCAGATCCCCAAGACGAAGAAAGAAATCCGTGGAGCTTTAGGGCTGTTCGGGTACTATAGGGATTATATTGCCAGGTTCGCGGAAATAGCAAAGCCTCTAACAGAATTAACTACGAAAAAGGCTCCATAGCGAATGATCTGGACAGCCGAAGCGAATAAAGCATTTCAGACCCTGAAGGAAAGGTTATGTACCGCTCCAGTATTGGATGTACCAAAGCATGGGGAATCCTACATAATGTATGCTGACGCATCTAATTATGCAGTCGGGGTGTGCCTCGCCCAGACAGATGACAAGAATAATATCAAACGTCTAGCTTATGCCAGCCAGAAATTGACAGACACACAAAGAAAGTGGGCAACCGTTCATAAAGAAGCTTACGCAATTATCTTTGGATTAAAAAAGTTCGAATCGTGGTTATTTGGTGTTCCAGTGAAGGTTATCTCCGATCATAATCCTTTAACCTATCTAACAACGGCGAGTCCACAAAGTTTGAAGCTGCAAAGATGGTCTTTAGCTCTTCAGCAATATCAGGTATCCATTGAGCATCGTCCGGGTTCCCAGCTCAAACATGTAGATGCATTGTCTAGACTCGAAGTCACTGATGAGCCAAATTGTCTAAGGGAGGGTACACTAACACCTTTTACAAATTTAAATGGTCAGGCCGACGCCAATGTCGACGACTTGCAGCCTGTAGAGTCAGAGGGTACGTACGGGAAGGTGATATCTAGGTAGTCACGAAAGGTGTGCATAGCCTTTTACCTGGTATGTCACCTGTGCACGAATGAACACCGCCAGTACGGCATAGCTTCGTCAAAGACAGTTATTAGTGAGAGAATTAATTTATAAACTGTTTACTCTCGGACAACTACTTCAGTCACCAGGTTTTTTTTTGTTTGAAGCAAAAAAAAAAGACAATATTTAGACTCAGTGCACCAGTATATACCTAGAAGTTCTTTTATATTTAAGTGTAGTGTGCATAGATGTGTAAAAGATGTGCCAATTCGCAGAGAATTTATAGAATTCATAAAGCGACTTAGAACTCTGATTTTCAGCATTCAACTTGACGTTTTAGTCAGCAGTTAACAGGACTGACTACTGACTTCTGGCAGGGAGGTGTCAGGCTAGAGGCCTTTTTAAATATTTTTTTTGTTCGGATTGTGTATATTATTTTGGATTTCACCAAAAAGGCATATGCTACGTGGGAGGCCCTCTGTCCCAGCATCTGGAGAAGTAATTGAAGTAGCAGTGCCCGGAGGGGACGGAGGTCACCCAACTGCTAGCGGACTTACCAGATGATCCGGAGCGGAGAGAGAAAGGAAGAAAGGGTTGGCAACGAGGAAGACAGAGCCAGTCGAGGAACAAAAGTGTGCAGATATAAAATTGTAAAGCTGGTAAATGCCGACTGGTAATAACGGCATTGGGCTCTGCGAATACAGCTGAACAGGCATAGTAAGCTGGTGTTGTTGTAATGCTATGTAATTGAACATATGTCCTTGTTCTATCAAGCATGTTTGGAAGGTTCAATAAATATTTGTTATATTTAAGTAAAAGCTGAAGTTGAACCAATTTATTGGGGAGGAGCCTCAGTATTGAGTCCCTGCTATCGTGATAACACCTTTGATTCCTGAACGGAAAAACCCTTTCACCCGTCGCGTATTGCGATCGAACCGGAGGGACATTCCTAAGTGATCCCAATAGACACAACCAAAGAAGTAACATCACACTATGGTCACTTTTTTTTCAACCCGGCTGAGGAGTGGTCAACCTCATAGGGTCCTGGTGCTGACCATTTATACCTACTAGATCTGAATTGTTTACGGATTTGAGCTTGATTCTGGACCTTGGACTTGCTGCACTGGTGGGCCTCTGTTGAGGGAGAATCTGCCGCTGTGTTTTCTGTTTGCTTGCGGGTTGACAGACCTAAGTGAACAGAGGCATGGAATACATTATATCAGCTGGTGGATAATCCTGAGCAGAGGCCATCGCAGGTACCCGAACCCTCACTTAGCTAGTTGGGCATCGTCAATCCTAAACTGGAGTAATGTGTCCCAGGCAGGCCATACGGCTCTTGAAAAAGTCCACTTGAAAAGGTGGTGCCTGAAGTTCCTACCAGCATCAGCGACTTCAGCCTTTAGCGGAGGAGGAACAGGTCTTTGCCCCATGCCTGCGATCAGGAGGCTGTTTGATATTGTTGGCCCTACCTATCTCAATAAACCTAGTTTCTTTAAAAATCCTACTAATCATTTTCTCTCTACAGATACATGGAACATGAGGATGTTATATGAAGATTATTCTCTTGATCAGTTAACAGCTGATAAGAATCTTTGACTTGATAGCTTGGCTAGCAAAGCTGAGGAAGCAGTTAGACAGCACAACAGCATGGGGTTGTACCAGATAATAATGTTTTATGCGGGAAGAAACAGACAGGTACACAGGGATTAAACGATAAACACAGCAAGGTGGTTGAAGGTGAGGATTCTGTGATGACTAGGTGGGCTGAGCATTTCAGAGAAGTTCTAAATAATGTGATTATTTCTACTCCCATTGTTTGCAATAAGGATGGATGCATTACTGGCTTTAATGATGGCCCTGTATCACATTCCGAAGTCACTTCAGCTATCTGTAAATTGAAACTGCATAAATCCCCAGGGGTGGACGAAATCACCACTGAAATGCTTAGAGCTGGGAACATTTGTGTTGTCAAATGACTGACTGAAATTTTGAATATTTTTTGTGATAAAGGTGTTCTTCTTGTTCCTAAGGATTTTGCTAGAGCTATCATTGTCCCAATTTTTAAAAAAGGTGATCGCAGTTCTTGTGATAATTATAGGGGAATTAGTTTACTTTCTGTTCCAGGTAAAGTTCTTTGATGATTATATTTAATAGAATTAAGAATTTGGTTGATGCACAACTGCGTGATGAACAGTGTGGATTCAGAAGTGGTAGGGGATGTATTGATCAAATATTTTCACTTAGACAGATTGTTGAGAAATGTTTAGAGTTTCAGAAACCTTTGGTTGCTAGTTTTATAGATTTCAAAAAGGCTTTCCACTCTGTTGATCGACATAATTTGTGGTTGTTAGATCATATGGAATATTTGATAAGTTAGTTAGTGTAATGAAAGCTCTCTATGAAAACACTGAGTGTGTGTGAGAGTTAGTAAACTTAATGGTTTGCGAATAACTAACACATACTGCAAACACCGGGACATTTATAAATATACATGGAATTCACCTGATAGGTTGAACAGGAATATGATAGATTATATTTTACTTAACAGCAAATGGGCTAGTTCAGTTAGCGATTGGTTTAGCATTGCTAGTGGAGTTAGACAAGGGTGCATTTTGTCTCCTTTTCTCTTTTGTTTGGTTATTGATTATGCTATGCGAAATTCTTTGCAAGGGAAAGATTTTGGCCTTAAATGGTCCAGAGATTTCAAAAAATTTGATTTAGATTATGCAGATGATTAGGCCCTGTTGGTTAAAGACGTTGATGTGATGAATTCTTTTATTAGGGCTGTTGATGAGACTGGTAATAGAGTAGGTTTGGTGATAAACAGCGAGAAAGCTGAAGTGTTAAAAATTGGTCAGGCAGTTGGTGCTTCAATTGCTTTGAATGGCTGCACACTTGAGCAAGTGTCTCAGTTTAATTATCTTCGGAGATATGTAACAGATACTGGTGATGTACGGCATGAGATAAACAGAATAATGTGGATTACTGCTGGTACTTTAAAGAATATATGGAGAGTGTTGAAAAATAGGCGTGTACACCTAAAGACTAAAATTAGGTGTATTAATAGTTTGGTTCTTTCTAAGATTAGTTATGGTAGCGAAACATGGGCACTTTGCAAACAGGATAACAATAAACTTGATGCCTTTGATTCTAGATGCTTACGCAGTATCTTGGAGATTAGGTGGTTCGAATTTATAAGTAATAATGAGGTTAGAAGAAAGAGTTGTGAACCGCTTTTGAGTAGCATATTGTGCAGAGAGAGACTGCGTTGGTTTGGTCATGTTGCCTGTATGCATAGCCGCAGATTGTCAAACAGTATTATGGACAGTGTGCCTAAAGGTTTCAGAAAAAGGGAGAAACTTAGAATGCGATGGGCAGACAATATCAAACAGGACCTTGTAGAATTGGCCTAGAGTGGCCAAATGTAGCAACTGTAGCTCAGAAGAGACACGTTTGGAGAGAAAAATTACAGTCTGGTTGGACCTTTGTAGCCCATGGCTGCATGAAGATTTTGTATATATGTATGTATGTATGCAATATTATAATATATGCATATTTTTTCCTTCAAGTCAAAACTACAGCAGTAATTGTTCTAATATCTGGGCGGGCAATGAAATTACCCCTTGGTGTTGAACGTGTAAAACTTATAGTTTCTTTTTCCTATTTTGATTTGTTCTCTAGATATTTAAGGAAAATATTGCATACTTTGCGAATATTTCATTTCTATGATTTGTATATGTACTTTGACTTATGAGATTAAATCAATCTCATTTTCTCTGGAAGTTTTACGGGACTAAGCGCTCCTCTTTTCTTAGAATTTGCAAGGAAATAAATAATAGCTCCTTCATTCTGCCAAATAGTAATCTTTCCTTCTCAAAAAGTTTTCAAATGAATAATCCAATTGCTTTCTGTGAAATTCACAATGGAGTAATTGTTACCATTTGTTACGAAATTTCCAACAGAGCAATCGACCCCTGCTCTGAAATTCCCACAAAACTAATCGCTTCCACTTTCTCTGGAGTTGCAAAGAGTGATATTTTGTTAATACCTATAAACGCAAAAAGAATTTTTTTGCATGTCTTGACAAAAATATTTCATTTTCGCACCACCAGCTGGACGTAAAAGATGGCAATAATTGCTGCTAGTGTACATCTCTTAATCATCACATTAAATCCTCAAATTTCAGATTTCTAACGCAAATAGATCGTTTGCAATATTCGTTTAAAATTTTGCCATTTTCCAGATTTTTCTGGGGCGGGGGTGGCTCAGTCGGTAGGGCGCCAGGCTCGTAATCTGCAGTTCCCAGGTTCGAGTCCCAGTTGAGCCAGTGTTGAGATTTATCTCCGCAAAATTCCCCGCCCTTCCCACGGTCAGTAGGGGACACCGATGGGCTTGGAAAGGCCGCCGTCCGTCGGATGGGACGTTAAGCCGTGGCTCCGTCTGTGGGAGAGACATACCCTGTGCACGTTAAAGAACACGCTGGCTGGCCTTGATGGGAGGCTACCATCTGTCTCCCAACAGCTGTTCCAGTGGGTCCCCTCCCCCAGCCTTTTCTGAGCCTTCGGGGTCCTTGTGACCTGGGGCGGGGGTGGCTCAGTCGGTAGCGCGCCAGGCTCGTAATCTGTAGTTCCCAGGTTCGAGTCCCAGCTGGGTCAGCGTTCAGATTTATCTCCGCAAAATTCCCCGTCCTGCCCACGGTCAGTTGGGGACACCGATGTGCTTGGAAAGGCCGCCGTCCGTCGGATGGGACGTTAAGCCGTGGCCCCGTGTGCGGGAGAGCCATACCCTGTGCACGTTAAAGAACACGCTGGATGGCCTTGACGGGAGGCTACCATCTGTCTCCCAACAGCTGTTCCAGTGGGTCCCCTCCCCCAACCTTCTCTGAGCCTTCGGGGTCCATGCGACCTGGCCCATGGTGTGCAAAAAAGTGCCGCTCAGAGGCAAAACAACCCAACCCAGATTTTTCTGGGGAAACTCTGGGGGATTTGGAAAGTGAGGATCGTTATATGTCATCAATGCCTGTTTAACCTGAAAAAAGTTTTAAATTTATCTATTAAAAAATTAATGCCTATAAATGGACATGCAGATGACAAAGAGAAAGCATTAGCTCGATTTCTGTCGAAAACAATCTAATAACCATGATGTATTTAAAATGACAGCAATTAACAAGGCAATATTTTTTTTTAAATCAGGAAACTTATTATATCGAACTACTATAGCCATTTAGATTCAACCAAACAGAATGATATTATCGTATCATCGATGCCCTGAGACGATTTAATCTTTCTCCCTATCTTCATGATCTTCTTTACGCTGAAGAAAGACTCAGCTCAGTCTGAATATCTGAATAGAGCAAAAAGATAGGCGAACAAATAGCCAGGAGCCACAATTCGAAGATCGAGTGAGTATCGTCAGAGTTCTTGAGCCATCTGTTACTTCATTCTCCGCAAATCTCTTGACTTCATCTCCGCTTTTATCTTCCGTGAATGCCGAGAAGCGGATGCCCTCCGCAAAGCTTTTGCCGAGGTTACAGAATTAGACATCCCGCAACAAACGGTTCACTTCCAGTTCATCCCCCCCCAGACCCAAAACCTCCCCTCCCCGCGAATCGGCGACGGCGTGTGTATTTTCTTTGCGGAAACGTCAGTGCATAATAAAGCAGGGATTTATTCATCCTTCCCGCCCTCCCTCCTTGTCACCATGACAACAGGATGGCAACTATGCTGCAGTTCCTGTGTGCGGCTTGTTGGAGCGTGACTAACACTGCTGGAATGTGGCGCAGTTTCTGCATCACTCTTCTCCGTGAGCGCGCGTGAACACACACGCGCCACGCAGGCACGTACGCAGGCGTGCACGCACGCGTGGACGGCCGCATCGGAAAGTTTGTCCAGCCGTGAAATGTGTGAGAACGACGATTGTCATGGGGTAGTCATCTACGTCTCGTTCCTGGTCCGTCGGCGTCCACTTGTTCACTTCGCGGCTCCATCCGATGCCGGATTGTGAGAGGCTGACGTCTGCGTTGCCTGTCTAACTAAGGGTGCGGGAGAAGCGCCGCCACCGTCGTTCTGAAGAGGACGAGGAGGATGAGGAGGAGGGTGCGCTCTTCCTATTTTGCATTGTGATGTGGATCGGATTTTATTCTTTCTTCCTTTCCGAAAATATATTTCGGTCCTCATTGAAATTCAGGAATGGGACTGAAAGTTATCAGCTAAATGCGAATTGAGTCAGAGTAGTGGAATAGGGTGGGGGATGGGGAGGGGGAGAAGAGGGAATTATTGCATTTCCGTCTGTCGACTGGATTCAAACTTATGCACATAATGTATAAGTCTAAGAGAACTAAAACAAAAGAATAAAGTAATAAAAATACAGAAATTCATTTTATGATCTTTATGGTAGAATTAAACTTGATCTTCTGACTGCACCCGAATAAACAAACTTGATGATGAAATTGGTGTCGCTACACGAGATCAACAGACAAAACATAAGAACCAGATCTGAAATAAGGTTAGAGTTTTATCAACGTTTGCGTGCCAACAGGGGTGGTAGTGTGAATAGCAACTGGGGAGACTACGGGGAGACTACGAGCCTGCGCAGTTGAAGTTACGGCAGCTCTCATGAATTACGGTCAATGATGTATCAATTAAGGGAGGTCCCAAAAAAATACATTTTTTTGGGGGGAGCAGTGAAGAACTCTCTTAAACGGATCTTTTCCTTTTGGGATCATTCTTGATATCAGTCACCTGTCAATTTCGAATTATCAAAGCATCAACTGCGCAGTCGCATAGTTTCCCAAGCTGCTAAACAATATTTTAATTCAGCAGTCATATTTACTAAGTACGGTCAATAGATCGGTCAGAAAGACAACGAGAGTAGAGTTACGAGAGCCTCTAGCTCAGTGGTTCTCAACCTTTTATGCTTCACGTACAGTGACTCAAAAAAGTATCCGAACACTATGGTTGATTACAGAATTCAGAAAAAATATTTGGCAACGTTTTTTTAGAAATTAGTGCCAGATCACTAATTTCTCGTTGCCAGATATTTTTTCTGAATTCTAGTAATCAACCATAATGTTCAGATATTTTTTTAAGCGACTGTACCCCTTGGAAATGTTTATGTAACCGGCATACCCTTTGTATAGATAGATAAAACTGAAGTTATAGTATAACAATGGGAATATAATTAAACATACCCGGCTCAAACCAACTTTTCCTCTAAAATTCATATCGACGGTAAACGAAGAGTGATTATTTCCCTGATAATTTAAAAAATCGCCGATGGATTTCATCAATTTTTCGTAAAAAATTCGTCTATTGAATGTCGAATCAGTGAGCACACTACGAGTTCTTCGAGGTTCGGTTTTTCTGTCTTACGTTCCTGCGATTTGAGAGAGGCGGGAGTTGGCTCTGTCGGTAGCGCGACAGACTTGTAATCTGCAAGTGCTCAGGTTCGAGTCTCACTGAGGCCAGCTTTGACATTGTTACTTTTCTTAAAGTTGTATTTTTATATTTGACAACCCTGAGTGAATTCTTAGTAAATAAACAGACAGTAACTGACCTTATTTAATAACCGAAGCAATAAATTTACGTCAATAGTATGCAAATTTAAGTGTCAGTCATTTAAACCACCAATATGCTAATCAACTATGATTCTAATATTCATTAAAAACTAATTGATAAACCAACATTCGATACCCGAATCACAAATCAAGGCCTTTTACCCATCACCTTATCACTGAATATACATTTCTACACTGATAAGGGACGGGGGTGGCTCAGTCGGTAGCTCGCCAGGCTCGTAATCTGTAGGTCCCTGCTGGGTCAGCGTTGAGATTTATCTCCGCAAAATTTCCCACCCTGCCCACGGTCAGTAGGGGACACCGATGGGCTTGGAAAGGCCGACGTCTGTCGGATGGGACATTAAGCCGTGGCCCCGTGTGCGGGAGAACCATACCCTGTGCACGTTAAAGAACACGCTGGATGGCCTTGACGGAAGGCTCCATCTGTCTCCCAACATCTGTTCCAGTGGGTCCTCTCCCCCAACCTTCTCTGAGCCTTCGGGGTCCATGTGACCTGGCCATTTAGCCCATGGTGTGCAAAAAAGTGCCGCTCAGAGGTAAAACAACCCAACCCTACACTGATTAAAAATGCACTGTTGATCTACTTCCAAACAAAACTACTTTTACCACCATACACAGACAATTTTCAATCATCTCAGCGCACACACCAAAGGAAAAACCTTCTTTTTACACAGTATTTCAACTCTCCACTCTATTGCCATCCTTTTCAAATAAATCGCTTTCCTATCCATTCATGACGCATTTCACATTATGTGCTCAGTTAAATTTATTTTTATTAGAAAAGTTTAGGTCTCCTAGTAAGCTGTCAAGCTTTCATTGTTGCACGTTCTTAGTCCGTTTCAATTTTTATCCCAGGTAAACTTCCGTGTGAAGCGACATAATCCGGCTAGATTGTAGCCCCGTGTGTGGGAGAGCCATACCTTGTGCTCGTTAAAGAACACGCTGGACGGCCTTGACGAGAGGCTACCATCTGTCTCCCAACAGCTGTCCAGTGGGTCTCCTCCCCCAACCTTCCCTTACCTGTGACCTGGCCATTTAGCCCATTGTGTGCAAAAAATGTCGCTTAGAGGTAAAACAACCCAACATGATGGATTCCCTTGACGAGAGGCTTCCATCTGTCTCCATTGGGTCTCCTTCCCCCAACCTTCTCTAAGCCGTCCGGGTCCTTGTGACATGGCAATTTAGACCATTGTGTGTAAAAAAGGACCATTCAGCATTAAAGCAAACCTAAAATTCAACTTGTGATCGTTCCGTTAAGAAGGAACGATCGCAAGAATAGAAGAATAAAGTTTCAATTTGACGAAAGTGAGATTAGGAAGAATCTAGATGAATGCACGTATATCAGTCGTTTCGAAATCCTGCAGTTCGTTTCTTTGATTTATGATTATTTCGTTCAGAAAAGGAAAATTTAAAAAACCTGCTTTATTGAATGTTGGGGCAGTGAAAATATTGATAGTTCTACACAGTTTGAATTTCGACTGCTTCCTTTCTAAGGAACAGATGCTAAATAGAATCCATTCTACTGAAACGTCGGATTAAAGAGAATAGTTGTAATCTTTCAGAATAGTGTAAAACCTTTATTGAACGATGGATTATATAGAATTGATTCAAACGTTAAAAGTTAATTTGATATACGACTCTTTCTTTCAGAATGAATAGTTAAAAATTCAGCTTCTTTGCAAGTCGGATTAGAGAGAATAGATGTAAATATAGATTATGTCGAGTTTTATCTTACTTCATTCTATAGGGTATTGGAGTGCAGAGATCTTCGACAAGTATTGTGTACTATATGACAGATATTTCAGATAGGTTTAGTAATCCCAAATTGTCTCTAAACATATTTTAGATAAGGCTTAGTAATCCCAAATTGTCTCTAAACATATTTTAGATAAGCCTTACTAATCCCGAATTGTCTGTAAACATATTTTAGATAAGCCTTACTAATCCCGAATTGTCTCTAAACATATTTTAGATAAGCCTTACTAATCCCGAATTGTCTCTAAACATATTTTAGATAAGGCTTAGTAATCCCAAATTGTCTCTAAACATATTTTAGATAAGCCTTACTAATCCCGAATTGTCTCTAAACATATCTGTCCTGAGCTACAACTGCTGCATTTGGCCGCTGTAGGCCAATTCTAGAAAGGTCCTGTTTGACATTGTCTGTCCATCGCATCTTAGGTCTCCCCTTTTTTCTGAAACCTTAGATACATTGTCCATAATGCTGTTTGCCAATCTGCAGTTCATAGAAGAAACATGGCCAAACCAACGCAGTCTCTCTCTGCACAAAATGCTGCTCAAAGGATGTTGATGACTCCTTCTTCTAACCTCATCATTAATTACTAAATCAAACCACCTAATGCCCAAGATACTGCTAAGTATCTAGAATCAAAGACATCAAGTTTCGCCCAGCACCAAGTGAACTCAATTTGTCTCTAAACATTTATTGTGTGCATAGAATTGTTGTATCCACAGAGTTGACGTCCGCCCAATTGTCACATCCATTATTTATATGAATTGCAGTCATATTACAGTGGACCTCCGATATACCGCGCATGTCGGGCGGGAAACAACACCCGCGTTATAAGGTGAACCGCTTTATACCGAGCGGCGCGGTGGCGACACAATAAATTTCACACTGTAAGCTTTTCTTTTACTCATCATGCATACAATAATTAAACACTATTCAAAATACATGCAGGAACTCAATACATACACAATTACTCAATACGCAGTAACAATAAAATGCGATACTCACTAACGCCGCACGGACCTGTATAAACATGTTTGAACTTATCACGAACATCGCCCGCGCTATAACCGAATGCGCGGTATAGCGAGCAGCGCTATAACGAAGGTCCAATGTATTTATCAAATGCAAATTATTTGCGCCTGTGTAGTGATAAACAAAATAAAGTTAAATAAATCCCATTTTTTGAATCTTTCTTGAACGCATACGGCTATGCCACTCTTGCAAAGGATTATATACTCTTTCACCCCCCCCCCCCCTAAAGATCTGAGTAGAGTGGGGAAGAAAAAATGTTTTCGGCAGAGCTGGGTTAAAGTTGGCAGATAAGTTAGGACTGACGAAGCCGTGTTTTTAATTTGACTCTCTTTCGAAATAGATATTAAAATCAAGATTTCAATTTTAGCGTTTGATACTAAAATATCAATTAAAAAACAACTCAAGCAGACGCTGCAACACGAACTTGCTTCCAACGACAGGGGATATATTAAAAACGAGCAGCTGTTGCCTGCCTGGTGTGATCACGTGACCTCAATCAACTAACGGTAGTGAGGTCTTTCAGTTGAAGAACATGTGCTTTGATGGGAATGCGAGGCACAGGACCTCGAGTCTGGTGTTCATTCGGAAATAGATTCCTATGCTAACAGAAAACAAATTCCTCGCAAAGTGTTATCTTGAAATTTTAAAGGAGTCCACACCTGAAAATTTCATTGATAGAATCAGTGGGATAACAACAATGCGTTAACAATTAATTTCTTACAGACCTATTTCCTATTGCTTTTCGCTCGTCATTTGTGTTTCCAGAATTTTCTTTGTCGGTTTTTGTGTTTGTCGAAACGATTGTCAGACTGTATACCCTCCCAACCAGAGGAGTTTCTGGAGGGTTGGGTTGTTTTGCCTCTGAGCGGCACTTTTTTGCACACCATGGGCTAAATATCCAGGTCACATGGACCCCGAAGGCTCAGAGAAGGTTGGGGGAGGGGACCCACTGGAACAGCTGTTGGGAGACAGATGGTAGCCTCCCGTCAAGGCCATCCAGCGTGTTCTTTAACGTGCACAGGGTATGTCTCTCCCGCACACTGGGCCACGGCTTAACGTCCCATCCGACGGACGGCGGCCTTCCCAAGCCCATCGGTGTCCCCTACTGACCGTGGGCAGGACGGGGAATTTTGCGGAGATAAATCTCAATGCTGACCCAGCTGGGACTCGAACCTGGGAACTATAGATTACGAGCCTGACGCGCTACCGACTGACCCATCCCCGCCCCCGTTTCTGGAGGGAGGATGTGTCATGTCCCTCTAATTTATCAGTTATTTCATTTTTGTTTTTGTTGTTGTTATAAATATATATCTATGTTAAGTGTGTTTTTGGAAGTGCTGAGATGGGAATGTGACTCAGGAGTTGTTATTCGGGTCTGAGCTAACTGGCTGCATATGCTCAGAGCGGCAAAAGCAATTTTACGACTAGCCTGAGGCTCTGCATGAGTGAGGGAGTGAAGCGCTTGAGCAATGAAGAGCAGTTGAGCGTTAGTTTCAAACTGGAAAAACGAGTCAAGGGGACACCGCTCTTTCTCAGAAAGAAAACCCTTAAGGAGAGGGTTCGGTTCTGTGTGAACGAAGTAATAGGTAAGGATTATACATCCTCTCGCCGAGTTTTGAGGTCAGTAAACTGATTTCTGTAAAGCGCAGATTTCCACCTCATTATATGAATGCTTGCAGTAGCAAAGCAACGTTCAGATTAAATTTGGGATGATTGGAGGAAGCCCAGAGAACATCTAGGGAGCCGAATCATTCTGATCTTCAGCGCAGCGAAGACCCTTGGAATCGAGTACACGTCCAGCACGTAATTGTATGAGAATGTAAATAAACTGTTTCGTCCATGCACTACTCTCATGCTTCAATTGTTCGTTGTCTTTCTACACGTCACTTAGCGCAGTAAGTCTGAGGCATGTGTTGGTAGGTAACAACCGCGAACCTTTGATTTAACCTAAGTGATTGAATTTAAAGTGAATGCAATTAATTCCTAAGTGAATGCAATTAAGGGACTAATGAGTCTCCTCTACTAAGGTTGGATTCGTTTATGCTCCCGTCCCCCACAACACGACAGGGTGGTCAAAGAATTTTATTTTGAGGGATACCAGAATTATGAGGGGTTCTAGAAATAATTTTCGGGAAGGCTTCGAGAATTTAACTTCGAAAGCGGGGGGGGGGGGGGGGGGGGGAAGGGTCTGAGAATAAGACTTGAGTAGGGTTTCCCAAGTACTAAAATATTCTACCGAACAGAAAGGTTAAAATAATATTTTGTATCGAATGAAATTTTATAGTTATTTTTAAATCTATTTTAGTGTGGAACATGAAACATGGGGCTAAAATTAAATTATACAAAGACAACTGTTTTGGATTTCTAAGCAGGAAGAGGATTTAGTATAAGACGACAGGACTTTTGGGGAGGGAGTTAGGTACGGACCCCCCTCTGGGTACTTTCCTGCTCCCAATCGAAGGCCCATAGTTACGAGTTTGGTGTCAAATGAAAGCGTGAAGGATGAAATATATTGTTTGAATTAGCGGGAAAGTGGTGTCGTGGTCTTATGTACATGAGAGCCATATGTGCCTTGTGCACGTTAAAGAACACATTATGACCTTGACGACAGGCTGTCATCTCTCTTCTAACAGCTGTCCAGATCCTCTTCCCCTAAGCTTCTCTGAGCCTTCAGGATTCTTGTGACCTGGCTATTTAGCCCATGTATGTAAAAAAGTTCCACTCAGAAGGAAAGCAAACGAAAGAAAACCCTTAGAAACAACTGTCGTCACATTAGCGTAATAAATTGCACTCTTTTAAAGGAAAAACACCGAAAAAATCTCTAAAATTTAAACGTTTGGTGTTTTAGACTTTATGGCCCAAGAGCACTGGAGGCGATAAAATGAAAAAAATAATAAGTTGTAAAGTACAAAAAAAAAGCAAGTGTTCTCTTTTCTTCACCTCATCTATTAAAACTACATGGAGGCGAATCTCTTCTAAAAAGGTTGCCACACTCTATTGCCTTAGTTATATCTCTTCGGTGGTAAAATCTCTCCGTTCCCATTCTTCAGAAGCCAGAAGTCTCCCAGAGTCTCGCGGACTGACGCTTTCAGATTCGTTATGCAAACGCAACCATTAAAGTCAACAATTTGCGGTCAACAGATGCCAACTCGTGCAGCACGTTCAGATGCCGCTACTGCTGCTTGCCTAATGGCGTCGCCTCGTATCACGTGAGCGAACAGCTGCTGACGAGACCTCATAATGCGCTGGCCTCGTTTGTTGTTAAGTCGACGTCGGCATCGTCGAAATAGTTCGCAGAAATGGAACTCAAACATCGTATCATTTGGATGGCGGGAGTTATTAGAAGGCAAAGTGGCCACTGCAGGTGACATTAGACATGATGGAACGGCGTTCGTAAAGGACTCGTTATTGATTGTCTTTGCCGATACCTCTGATGGTTCAGAAAGCCTCCAATCTAATGCAGCGGTTGAGGGAGACTTCCTCCTAGTATATAAAGTCCACATACTGCAGTTGGGCACATTAAAGTCAGTACTCACTTGTTTAAATGGTAAAATAACTCTTAAGATCAATGAACAGAGGACATATAGATCTTGATCAACTACAATTATTTTGCTTAAAATGAAAAATATATACCCCCTCAAGCAGCTGCTTGCCACAGAGGTCTGACAGGAGCCTGTCAGTTTATATGCCATAGTAGAAGGTCTGAGAGGGTGGCAGGAACTCAGCAGAAAAACGACACTATCTTACGCCCCGGGTAAGATAGAAACCCCCCCCCCCGTTCCCCTCAGCAGAATAACGACACTATCTCCCCCCCCCCTTTCGAAGTTAAATTCTCGAAGCCTTCCCGATAGTGTCGTTTTTCTATATCTTACGCCCCGGGTAAGGTCTGACGAAGCCATGCCTTACCCGGGGCTCGAACCCAGGTCCCTTAGATCAGTAGCCAAGCGCGCTAACCATTGTTGAGTTGGGTAGGGTTGTTTTATCTCTGAGTAGCACTTTTTTTTTTGCACACAATGGGATTGTCACAATGACTCCAAGGGCTGATCACAAGGGCCCCGCAAGAGCTACCAAGGGCTGGCCACAGGGCCCCTAAGGGCTTCCAACAGCTGGTCACACGGACCTCCCAAGGGCTTCCAAGGGCTGATCACAAAGACTCCTAAGGGCTTCCAAGGGCTGGTCACAAGGACCCCGCAAGAGCTACCAAGGGCTGGCCTCAAGAATAAATGGCCAGGTCACAAGGAGTCCGAAAGGTCTCAGAGAAGTTTGAGGGAGGGGAAATCATTGAACAGCTTCTTTTTTTAAAATCATTTATTTATTGAGACAAATTCAAATAAATCATTCCTTATTTTCAGATGTCCCGCAAAGATAACAGCTTATCTGCAGGAGAGAATAATTCATTGACATTATACATTATACCTTCTTTCTGCCTTAATCTGCTAATCTTAATATATCACATTGCATTTACTATGTACTATCTTACTATTTCAGTTGAGAATTTCGACATTCAATAATATGCTCTCTTTACAAACCTTTTTACCTTTTTTCATTTAGAATATTTCAAAATAACAGTCGGATTTTTATGTTCACATTCAGCACCACATAATTTGTCAGTAGGTATTAATATTAATTATCTAATTTTTTAATAAAAATCTGTTTAATTCGTGTTTTATTTCTCTGAACGAATTTACGGATAGCGGTTCCCTTGATAAGAAATTGAAAATGTCTGGAATTTTACAGCTACTTGTGCACTTCCCATAGTTATTTGTAAAATTCGGTAGTTGAAAATAATTTTTTTCTTTAAATCTTGTGTTTTTATCATGCTGGACTTTACTTTTATGTGTGTTGTAAAAAATTACGTATAACTATGTTATATTTATATAGGCTCTGGTAAAGTAAAATATCCAAGTAAATAAATCTATCTTGGGCTGTAATTAGATGTGTGCGGTCTGGTATAATATTGTTACGACAGAAGGAATCTGGCAACCGAAAGCAAAAAGTTTCAACCAACGAACAAGAACTTTGGGAGAATTTGGAGAAGAAGAGTGGAGCGGTAACGGTCGTTGTATTGTAACGGTCGTTGTGTTGTAACGGTCGAAGAGTTCGAAAATGGACGGTGAGCTGTTCTGAGACAGTGCGCGTAAGTATCAAGAAGTAACTTGATGTGTTGTGTATACGCGGAAGGATAAAAGTGGGATCTTTTATCGTTAAGTATCAAGGAGTAACTTGATGTGTTGTGTATACGCGGAAGTATAAAAGTGGGAACTTTTATGGCTAACTTCGAATGTCTACACGGACTGTCTTTTTGTTCGGCTAGTGTGTGAAAAGTTATTAGCACAGGACGAAAATTGGTTTACGAGTGAAGATCTTCGGGTGACCTGGTAAATCAAGTAAAAGGTAGTATTTAGTAAAATACACAGAGCTGATGTTGTGTGCTCACGTGAAGATTGATGACTTGTGCATGTTAATAGTTGATTTGTTAATAAGATACTTCATCCATATTTCCTTTGTAACAATTTACCTTGTATTGAATTTGGTTTTGAAATATAGCTTTTAATACTCACGCTCAGTGGCTATCCATTTTTGTAATCCGCAACATTTGGTGTCAGAAGTGGGATAATTTATTGAATGCCGTTAACTAGAAGTATGGATGAATTGGTAAAGTTGTTGAATGACATTAAAAGTCAAAATAATGATTTGAAAGCCGAAATAGCGACACAAAATAGTACATTAGATGAAATGATCAGTCAAAATGGTAAAATGAAAGCCGCAATGGCTACACAAAATAATAAAAAGGAAAAAGAGAAAGGCAACGCATATCAAAATGTGAATCCAAAACCAATAGGTGAAATTTGCAAAACTAACAGCAC
The DNA here is from genome assembly GCA_038380435.1 of Ryuthela nishihirai. NCBI lineage: Eukaryota > Metazoa > Arthropoda > Arachnida > Araneae > Heptathelidae > Ryuthela > Ryuthela nishihirai. The sequence continues at coordinate 87,414,499 of JAWZYU010000001.1, read as the reverse complement.
TGGAGGTAACATTACAGATGAACAATGTTTTAAAGATGCTAACCGTAAGAATATTGTTGAGCAGTATAAAAATTATAGGAACAAAATTATGCAAGAATCGAGAGCTGGTAGAGATGTTGTTACAGTTACAGTTCAGACAACGAAATTGGTTGAAGGTGAATATATCTCCAGCAGTGGGAGCTATAGTACAGATGAACATAATGCTGATGCGGGAAAGAAACGATGCAGAACCAGAAAACATTCCAAGATCCTTTGCTATCTGAAAAAGAAGCAATTTAAGAAACGATGCGGAACCAGAAAACATTCTGGGATTCTTCGCTATCTGAAAAAGAAGCAATGTAGATTCAATTCGTTTCTACAAAATTCGACGGACAGGAGAAGCTCGCTGGGGCAGCGGCGTTCTGATGAAGCCTTCATATTGATTGAAGAGATCTCGAGAGAGATGGAGAAAGTGCGAGAGGACTGCGAGAGGAAGACTGCAAAAGAATCGAATCTTCGGAAGAAAGGAGAATCTCGAAATGTGGATCTGCTACTGGAAATCAAGAAACGTAGAGATAGCGCAGATAATGCCTTTGACCACGCAACTACTGGTGATGCATGGCAGAGTGTCTATGTCGCTGGTGACATGTCTAGGAACTGTGAAGAACAATCACACAGATCAGAGAGCTGTGAGACTATACAGTATGCTTTGCACTTCAAAATACCTAGGTATACAAGTCTGGCACGATCTGAAGAGAGATCCACACGAAAGGTATTCTATTCCTCGCCGTCAGCAAAATGTGTCATGGACAATTATCGCAAAGGCAGAGTAACGAGTGGTGATGAGGGGGAACGAAACAGAGTTTACGTTTCGCAGAGTGGTCCGAGTAAAGAAGAGGCGTCCATTCATCATAGATACAAAGTGCCATTCGACGTTACTGGGGAAGTCGGAGAGATTTTTCCGAAACATATAGCCACACTCGAATCGTTTATAGAAAGTGGGGATTTAAGAAAGAAGAATTCCGAAGAATGGCTTAGAAGCGTAACAGGTGATGCTAGTAAAGGAGCTTCAGGCAGAGACAGTACTTCAAAGACTAACTTTCTGGATGAAACTAAGCCTCAGAGTTACGATCAGAGAGAAGTGAATCCCTCAGATAATTTCAACGTAGCCACGCTGAATTTCTTTTCTGAACAGTCAATGTGCAGATTTGGACATTATAACCATTTAGATTATAAGGATATAGAAAAGTTTTATCACGACTACAAGAGCTCTAAAGTGGACAATATCATGTTACAAAACTCGTCGCTGATCTCCAGAATGAACAATTTGGCAATCATGACTGATATTTCCCTGGCTAATTACAATGAGAGCTCCAAGAAAGTGAATTCGGAAGAAACAGCAAATATGACCTCCTCGGGTCATGTGTTTTGCTGGAGACCCGAGTGGCGCCATCGGATGGTAGATAAAAACAGCACAGGAGGTGTCGGCAACAAAGTGAGTCTTGTCTTGGCTCCTGCACTTGCTGCTTTAGGTCTCAAGGTCCCTATGATCTCCGGTCGTGCTCTCCAATTGACGGGAGATACTCTGTACAAATTGGAATCCATCCCTGGCTTCACAGTCGACTGCACTAAAGATAAAATCGAGCAGATGATGGAAGACGTCGGATGCTGCATCGTAGGACAGACAGAGGAGCTGGTGCCAACAGATAAGGAGATTTACCGCTGCAAGGATCTGATGGCTACCATAGATAGCGTTCCTCTAATGATATGCTCAATTGTGTCCAAAAAGCTGGCTGAAGGAGTGTGTGCTTTGGTTTATGATGTTGAATTCGGAAAAGGAGCTATTGATCTCATCAGTACAGAAGATGTTGCTGTTGATTTAGTTAAGAAAGTGGTTGCAGCATCACAAGCTCGTGGAATGAAGAGTTTGAGTTGTTCAGCTGTTATCAGCAACATGGATTCACCTCTTGAAAACTCTGTTGACAACTCTCTGGAAGTGGTGGAAGCTGTTCAGTGTTTCCTTGGTAACGGATCCTTGGAACTGCAAGAGCTCGTCGAAGAGTTAGGAGAACTTCTGCGTTTTGTGAACATTGTGGATAATAGGGTAGATGAAGCATCACGTGTCCGTAAGGTTCTGCATAACGGCAATGCTTTGAACAAGTTTCGTAACATGTTAATAGAACAAGGAGTATCTGAAGATGTTGCAAGCTGGCTATGTGAAGGTAAAACAGAAAAAATATTGCTAGCAGCCCGACACATCACTGATTTCACTTATACAGGAGAAACAGGTAAGGTTGTCGGATTAGAAGCTGCAGTTCTAGCAAGAGTATGGAAGGAGGAGATGGACCGAAGAGCTAAGAAGAATTATGGAGCTGATATTATATTTGTGAAGCACCTTGGGGATCAAATGGAATCAGGTGAAATATGGCTGAAGGTTCATCACGACAGTTCTGAATTAAGGGAAAGTCAACTGACAAAAGGGTCAGACTGGAGGATGAAACTCCTCCCTAGATTTTATGTCACTAATGACTTTCATTTCTTGTTACTGTTGATAGAAGTAAAAATCCAAAGAAGAAAACTTTCGACAAAGAAGAAAACTTTTTACAGGTTTTGCACGAAAACTCTTAGTCGATTCTTCTCCCTGCAGAGACATAAACGTGTTCACAAGGGCTATAGGCCTTACACGTATTATGTTTGTGGACGAGGCTTCAGTCAGAAAAGAAATCTACGTCATAATGAGATTCGCTTTCATTTTGACACAGACGTGGTATATCGCATTCGTCGATGTCCAGCTACAAAGTGCAAGGTGGTTCACGTGGATCATTTGGCCCCGTTTCATCGAAGAACTGAAGAAACTTTGGAATCCAGAATTGTTCGGGACGAACAAGACCTAGGAAGGGGGCAGTGTTACGACAGAAGGAATCTGGCAACCGAAAGCAAAAAGTTTCAACCAACGAACAAGAACTTTGGGAGAATTTGGAGAAGAAGAGTGGAGCGGTAACGGTCGTTGTATTGTAACGGTCGTTGTGTTGTAACGGTCGAAGAGTTCGAAAATGGACGGTGAGCTGTTCTGAGACAGTGCGCGTAAGTATCAAGAAGTAACTTGATGTGTTGTGTATACGCGGAAGGATAAAAGTGGGATCTTTTATCGTTAAGTATCAAGGAGTAACTTGATGTGTTGTGTATACGCGGAAGTATAAAAGTGGGAACTTTTATGGCTAACTTCGAATGTCTACACGGACTGTCTTTTTGTTCGGCTAGTGTGTGAAAAGTTATTAGCACAGGACGAGAATTGGTTTACGAGTGAAGATCTTCGGGTGACCTGGTAAATCAAGTAAAAGGTAGTATTTAGTAAAATACACAGAGCTGATGTTGTGTGCTCTACGTGAAGATTGATGACTTGTGCATGTTAATAGTTGATTTGTTAATAAGATACTTCATCCATATTTCCTTTGTAACAATTTACCTTGTATTGAATTTGGTTTTGAAATATAGCTTTTAATACTCACGCTCAGTGGCTATCCATTTTTGTAATCCGCAACAATATTTTTAGCTATTGAGGATTGATTGCGTTCTATTTTTCTAATATTTGTTAAGTTGGTTGTACCATGTATCGTTATGGCATAATTTATGAGGGACTCACAGATTGCTTTATAAAACATAATACATGTGTTCGTATCCATAATATATCATAATTTATTTAATTTCAAAGCACAGTGGCTTAATGTGCCGCAGATTTTCACAATATGAACGTTCTATAGGAGGGTTTAGTCGAGATGTAATCCTAGCTATTTCATTATATGTACTCTGCCATCCATTTGGTTTTATTACTATTTAGATAAAGTGTATTAGCGTTAACCATCGTTTAATAATATTACAGTTTTTTGTATATGTTTACCGCATCTTCTTCCAATTTGTTTATATTAACTAAAACTATATCATCGGCATATAAAAACATGGTACTATTTAGTTTCAATTTTGTTAAGTCGTTTATGTCAATCAGATATAAAAGCGGGCCTAAAATGGATCCTTGAGGAACACCGAATTTAACTTCACACTTTTCGCTGTAGGTGTTGTTAATTTTAGTTACCGTAAATCTATTTGATAAGTAGCTTTGAAACCAGTGCAATGCAGTTCCTCTAATTCCATACTTTTCTAATTTCTGTAGAAGTATATCATGATCCAAATTGTCAAAGGCTTTCTGTAAGTCTAAAAACACTGCAACCGTCCTTTCTCCTCTATTTAGTGCCATGCAGACTAAATCAGTAAATTTCGTCAGTAAGTTCACGGTACTTTTCCCCTTTTGAAACCCATATTGATTTTCACTGAGAATGTTATGTTTACTAAGGAATTTATATAAAGCATGTAAACATATTTTTCCAATATTTTATGTACAGAAGATAAAATAGCAATGGGCCTGTAATTGGTTATAATTGACTTTGTTTCTCCTTTGAATATTGGTCGCAGAATTGCCGTTTTAAGCTCAGTTGGTATTGTTCCAGTTGAAATACTTTCATTAACTATTTCTTTTATGATATCAGCAAATACCTCGACAGAGTTTTTAATGTGTTTAATTTGTATATTGTCATATCCAGAGGATTCGTCCTCATTTAAAGTTTTAATTATATTCACAATATCTGTCCTGTTTGCAGGAGGTATATAAATTGAGTTTTTGTTTGTAATGTTATTGTTTCAATAACACTACAAAAAAAAATATAATAATAAATGTTATTTGTTTCAATCCTTGGTTGATTTCTTTTATGTGTAAAATTAACGAGCAATATTCACTGTTAAATTTATTTGCAATTTGTAAAGGTGTTAAACTTTTAGGCATGTTCTTAATGACAGTTTCGTCAATAGATCTTTTTTTAGCCTCTAGTGCTTGATGGATTAATTCCCATGTTTTTCTGATATCATTTCTTTTTATCTTTAATTGTTCTTTATAAAAATTTTGTTTTTGATTTCTGATTTTCGCTGTAACTAAATTGCGCAAATTTTTATACTAAGTTTCGTATCTACCACTTTTTGTGTTATTTTTATATTTAATCCAGGCCTTATCTCTACGCTCCATTCAATTGATGATATGCACTGTGACCAATTGTTTGGTAACATTACGGTTATTTAAATGTTCTAAAATTTTATGTGGTTTTTTTATTTTTTTCTAAATTTCATTGTATTTATTTTTAAAGAAATTATAAAAATCGGTATTTTTGTTTGTGTTCGATGAGTTTTTGTTATATTTAGACCAGTCCGTTAAGATTATTTCCCTTTCGATATTTTTATGCTCATAATACCAGTTAATATCCGTTGTTTTGATATCAGTTGAGATTTTTCCAAATGGTTTCTCATCTTTTGATCCAAATATAGCTGCAAATGAGATAATGATCAGCGATCTTACTCTGTGAAATCATAGTTTTGACATAATTTTCCATCCAATTTTACATTTATATGATCGATACTTGTGCGGAATAAATTGTTACTTACTACTCCTTCTCTAGTTACGTCATTAATCAAGTATTTATATCCCATCTCTGCTAAAATATTTGCATACATTTTGACACCGTGTTATTTAACACTCAGTACATCAAGATTAAAATCTCCTACTAATATTTGATTATGTGCATTAGTATATTCTAAAAATTCATGGAAATTAATTAAGAAATGGTTTATATCTGTTCTTGGTGACCTGTATAGGGCAAATATATTGTAAATTGTTTCGCCTTTTATAACTCTCAGATACAGCGTTTCTAAAGGCAAAATATTAACACTCATTTTCTCAACCGATATTGTGTTTCTGTAGTAAATAATTATTCCCCGTTTCCCTTTCTTAAGTATCATCAGAAGTATCTTTCATCTTTCGAGTATCATCAGAAATTTGTTCAAAGTTGTTTGATTTATAAAGATTTTTTTCAGCATTGTAATATTAGTTTCGGTTAAAATTATTATGCCCAGGTATTGTATGAATTCTGAAATATTAATGTTAAAGACATCCTAGTGTTTTCTTAAGCTCCGCATGTTAACATGTATTAAACCCAGAAGGTTGCTGTTTTTAATTTTGTTTTTGTTTGTAATGAAAACCAATTTTCTGCTTTAGTGTAGGAGACAGATTAAAGCTTCGCGTCAGGACAATCCAGCGTGTTCTTTGATGTGCACAGTGTGTCTGCTGGTTTAATCGGGCCACGGTTTAACTAATAACTTAAAAGTCCCATCCTTTTTTTAAAGCCCATCATTTTCCCTTGTGCTTTTCTCTTTTTTTAACCGAGGATTGGGGCGGGGGTGGCTCAGTCGGTAGCGCGCCAGGCTCGTAATCTGTAGTTCCCAGGTTCGAGTCCCAGCTGGGTCAGCGTTGAGATTTATCTCCGCAAAATTCCCCGTCCTGCCCATGGTCAGTAGGGGACACCGATGGGCTTGGGAAGGCCGCCGTCCGTCGGATGGGACGTTAAGCCGTGGAACCGTGTGCAGGAGAGACATACCCTGTGCACGTTAAAGAACATGCTGAATGGCCTTGACGGGAGGCTACCATCTGTCTCCCAACAGCTGTTCCAGTGGGTCCCCTCCCCCAACCTTCTCTGAGCCTTCGGGGGTCCATGTGACCTGGCCATTTAGCCCATGGTGTGCAAAAAAGTGCCGCTCAGAGGTAAAACAACCCAAAGCAACCTAACCGAGCATTCGGTATAGTTTAGCGTAGATAAATCTCAACGCATGCTCAGTTGGGATTCGAACCTGAGAACATCAAATAACGAGCCTGGCATGCTAACAACTGAGTCAACAGTTGATGAACCCCACCCCCCCCTCCCCGTGTGAGGGAACAAGATCGCTCAATAAATTAGTACATTACTCAGATATAAGAGTTGTCAACTTTTCGTTTAGACAACCCTAATATATGTACAGTCGCTCAAAAAAGTATCCGAACACTATGGTTGATTACAGATTTCAGAAAAAATATCTGGCAACGATTTTTTTTAGAAATTAGTGATCTGGCAACCTTCGTGTCACGTGACACGAAGGTTGTCAGATCACTAATTTCTAAAAGAACGTTGCCAGATATGTTTTCTGAAATCTGTAATCAACCATAGTGTTCGAATACTTTTTTGAGCGACTGTACATTTCGAAAGAAATTTTTTATGGCCATCAAAAAGTAGAGGAAAATTTTTACACTGGAAAGGCGATCCCGTCACTTGTATCCCTTCTCCCCCTACCTTTACTTTTTTTTAGACTCGATCCAGTCACCTACTTCCCCCACTTAATTTTTATAGCTTGCACACAATTAAAATAATATTTTTAAAACATCATTAGGTTTTTCCCGTAGCATTTCATAGTGAGCCACGGATTCTCCGAAATTCTGTACCTTTTCCGAGATTAACAGCCGAAACACTACCCAGACATTAATTATCACGTAGATCAAAGTTTGACTTCTACGTGACTACCTTCTGACCTTGAAGGATACGTCCAAGGTCAAATTTGGGATTTTTTTCATAATATCTACGACACGGATTACCACTAGGTGCAAATTTTTAGATCTCTATTAATTCTGTATCATAGTTAGAAATAGGGTGATCCCTTGCCACTCACTAAATCACACAATCACTCATAATCGTCTACATATATTAGATAGATCACAGTCTGGAACCCGATTTTGACAGATTTGTTTTTTTTTATAGTTCGTTTCAAATAAAAAAAGAAACGAGCTATTTTTCACTTCGTCAGCTGTCCGTCTTAGACAGTCAACCTTTTCGTTTTTATAGATAGAATAAATTTTTTAAATCCGCCCCCCCCTTAGGGGGCGGTTTTTAAAAAGTTATTCGATCTCTAAAACATATCTCTATCTCTACAAGATATAACTAGTGGTCACAAATGTAAATAACAATTCGTTGAATCTAAACAAATAACAGAGAACAAATTCGCATCAAATGTCATATACTGTACTGCCAGTTTTAAAACCATGCATGGTATTCATTAGTCTATTCACCTATTGAACGTCACCTAGTTGACTGTAAATAAGCAGAAGAGCAATTAAAAGAACATCAGATATAATTCTGTAGGTGTTTCGCTTTGAAAAAAAAAACACTTAAACATTTTGGTAGTGCAAAAACTTCAGTAAATCATGTAATGTTGAAGACTCGATATTTGTATTCCTGCATAAGCTTGTTCCTTCCTTTACCGCTTTGTAGCCTTTTTATAATTTCCAATCCTTTGGCTAAATTAAGTGTAACGTGCCTGCTCTTCTATCCTCTTTTTACTCGCCATAGTTGGAGGATGGAGAAGGTATTTTGCGATAAAATGACACAAGTAAATACTTCGGCAATGACCGACGTTAATTGTTTGCGTAAAACAGCGCTAATGTTGGGTAATGACGAATGCTCTCAAAGATAATAAATGCGATTGTAGGTGAGAATGCCGGATTGTAAACCGATGATTCTTTTTTTGTAAAGTGGATTGGATTTTATAGGATTCCGAATTATAAAATGCTAGATTTTGAAGAATTTCGAATTTTAAAATCCCGGATTTTCAGAGTATTCATATTGTATAATATAGGATTTTAAAAGATTCCAAATTATATAATACCGGATTTTAGATGTTTCAAATTTATATAATACCGGATTTTAAAAGATTCCAAATTATGAAAAAAAGGCCGGATTTTAAAGAATTTTAATTGCAAAATGCTGAATTTTAAAGTATTCTGAGTTTTAAAATACCGAATTTAAAGAATTCCGAATATAAAATATCGGATTTTGAAGGATTCTGAATCATAAAATGACTGATTTTTAAAGATTTCTGAATTATGAAACGTTGGATTTTAAAGGATTCTAAATGCTGAATTATCAAGTATTCTGAATTATAAAACGCCGGATTTAAAAGATTCTGAATTATATAACGCCTGATTCTGAAGTATTCGGAATTTAAAAAAAAAATGCCAGATTTTAAAGAATTCAGTTATGAGATGCTGGTTTTTTAAAAACTTCTCATTTATAAAATGTCGGATTTTACAGAGTTTTCTCTACACGAAAAATTCTTTTTTTCACTTAGTGGTAAACTTAGTGAGTAGTAAAAATTCTTTTTTTCACTTAGATACGTACTAATAAAATATTAACATTAGCGAAACTTATTGCTGCTTGAAGATGATAAATGTCAGAATCTCGAAAGTGTTTCAGTTTTCTCCATTAGTGGGTCTAAAGTTGGAAAACCGTGAAAAGTTAATATTCTAAACGATCTGCCTATTCATATGATAAGAAATTTCAAATATCTATTCATAACAGATATTTGAAATTTCTGTGCGGTGTTTTACTTCTGAGCGGCACTTTCTTGCATACAATGGGCTAAAAGGCCAGGTCATAAGGACCCCGAGGGTTCAGAGAAGGTTTAGGGAAGGAAACCCACTGGACAGCTGTTAGGAGACAGATGGAAGCTTTCCATCTAGGCCATCCAACGTGTTCTTTAACGCTTACTGGGTATAGCTCTCCCGCACGCTGGACCACCGCTTTACGTCCCATCTGACGGACGGCGGCCATTACAAACTTTTCGAAGGCCCTTTCCGATCGAGAGCAAGGAGGGGAATTTTGAAGAGATAAATCCCAACGCTGGTCCAGGCGGGGATCGAACCTGGAAACTACAGATTACGAGCCTAGTACACTGTCATGTCCCTCTAATTTATTTATTTTTATTTATTATTGTATTTTTGTTGTTATTTTCATTGTTGTAAATATATATCTGTATTAAATGTATTTGTGGGAGTGCTGAGGTGGGGATGTGCCTAATGAGCTGTTGTTTGGGTCTGAGCTGGCTGACTTGCATAAGCTCACCGAACGAAGAGCACTTTTACGATTATTAGGAGTAGCCTCGTGCGCGAGTGCTAGCGCAGGAGACAAGCGCGGCAATAATGAACAACAGTCTGAGCGTCGCTGTCAAACTGGAAGGACGTTGGAACACACGTCAAGGGATGCTGCTCTTGCTGAAAAACAAAGCTCTTAAGGAGAGGGTTCGGTTCTGTGTGAACCAAGATACTGTTCTGTGTGAACCAAGATACTGTTCTGTGTGAACCAGGGTTCAGTTCTGTTTTAATACTGTCCATATACTGATCCATGTACTATGTCCCATAACTGAGGTACGGTTCTGTGTGAACCACGGTGAACTAAGTTGTAGGCAAGGATTGAATATCCTTTCGCCGAGTTTGAGGTCTGTAAAGGGAATACGTGAAGAGCAATTTTCTACTTCATTATATGAAGGTTTGCAGTAGCAAAGCAGCAAAGGCTCATGGATGCAGTAGCAAAGCTCCATGGAATCTAACGCATCCCCAGCACGTAATTATATATGATTGTAAATAAACTGTGTCGTCCATATACTACTCTCATGCTTGAATTGTTGGACACCTTTCTACACATCACTTGGCGCAGCAAGTCTGAGGCATATGTTGGTAAAAATTCTTTGCAGTTTGGACAGGTAGTAACTATTCCCATTTACCGAATTATCATTGGTAACGAATTTCGATCATCGCAATCCTTTATTCTCTTCGAAAAGGAGCATTGCATATTCGCCAGTAGCGATATGATACTTCTTGTTAGGGGCGGGGGTGACTCAGTCGGTAGCGCGCCAGGCTCGTAATCTGTAGTTCCCAGGTTCGAGTCCCAGCTGGGTCAGAGTTGAGATTTATCTCCGCAAAATTCCCCGCCCTGCCCACGGTCAGTAGGGGACACCGATGGGCTTGGAAAGGCCGCCATCCGTCGGATGGGACATTAAGCCGTGGCTCCGTGTGCGGGAGAGCCATACCCTGTGCATGTTAAAGAACACGCTGGATGGCCTTGACGGGAGACTACCATCTGTCTCCCAACAGCTGTTCCAGTGGGTCCCCTTCCCCAACCTTCTCTGAGCCTTCGGGGTCCATGTGACCTGGCCATTTAGCCCATGGTGTGCAAAAAAGTGCCGCTCAGAGGTAAAACAACCCAACCCAACTTCTTGTTAGTAATGATCAGTTCGCATTTCTTCAATCAATTAACACTGATTACATTAGATATCTTTCAATAATAAGCATTCTTTAAAATTTGCATTTCTTTTAATGAGTAGCATTCACTAGTTTGCTTTACGCTACAGGACTCTCCACCCACAGCGGGATTAGATAACGTCAGAAGCATTCTTATGCAAGTTCATTCCTCTCCCCCCCCCACTTTTCTTCTCCTTTCATTTGTCGAAATAGCCACGATCAGCGTCGGATACGAAATGTCCCTCCTTCAGTACCCACTCGCAATAAATCACAGTCGTATGTGTTACACGATCCCCTCAAGTAATATTTTAGTGGAACTTGGGTTTTCTGCGACGTAAAACAGAAAATGAAACGAGGTTCTTCTGAGGGAAATGGGGACGGAAGTTGACAAAGTGTAGTCCATTTGCTGAATTTTATTCAGTTGTGTCCCATAAATAGTAGGAACATATGGCACGGGCAGAGTTATAACTCACGTTATCCGACAGAAGGGAACTGGAGTAATCTTTCTCTATTTACACCCACACTTCCTTCCTCCCGTCCTGCTGCTGCCCCCTGCCCCCCTCGCCGAACTGCAAGCCAAGTTGTAGAACCCCTTCTAACTCGGATTATGATCAGAGATTAAATTCTCACACTTCTCGTACAACATTTTGTTCTCTTTATTTTTCGGCTATCGCCTTTTCCTATCGATTCTAGCGTTGCTTTTTAGTTTCTCCTCTCTTTACATGAAGTGGGTAGACTTGTTCCTTTTTTTTGCATTCTGATAAGTTTCACGTTTGAAGCTGAAGCGAACATTCTTTACCTGATTTATGTTGTGGAGAGACAGGATTTTTTTTTATTATTCGAGGTTGAATGTGAATTTTTTTGATATCCTTTGACGTAGCTGATCCCAAAGCAATCATGATATCTGTAAACCAGTCTCAGCTACGGGTATCATCACAAGAGAGAAGCTATATAGGAAATGAAGAATCTAATCATCTGTAGTGTATATGAAATGCTCGTTTCTAAAAATAAATATGAAATACTAGTTTCTAAATATAAACATGAAATGCTCGTTTCTAAAAATAAATATGAAATGCTAGTTTCTAAAAACGAATATGAAAATGCTCGTCTCTAAAATTAAATATTAAATATTCGTTCCTGAGAACAAATATGAAAGGCTCGTTTTCTAAAAAACAAATATAAGAGACTCTTTTTAAAAATAAATATGAAAATGCTCCTTTCTAAAAATAAATACGAAAATGATCGTTTCTAAAAACAAATATAAGAGGATCTTTTCTAAGAAAAAAATATAAAAATTCTGGTTTCTAAAAATAAATAAGAAATGCTTCTTAAAACAAATATGAAAATGCTCCTTTCTAAAAACAAATATAATAGGATCCTTTTTAAGAAAAAAAATAGGAAAATGCTGGTTTCTAAATATAAATAAGAAAATGATTCTTTCTAAAAATAAATAAGAAAATTCTCCATTCTAAAAACAAATAGGAAAAATGATCGTTTCTAAAAACAAATATGAGATGCTACTGTCTAAAATATATGATATGCTCGTTTCTAAAAATAAATATGAAATGGTCGTTTCTAAGAACAAATGCATAATGCGCCTTCCTAAAAATAGGCATAAATTGTTCGTTTCTAAAAAAAAAGCTCGTTCCTTAAAAAATAAATATAAAAATACTCGTTTCCGAAAACAAATGTGAAAATTCTCGTGTCTATAAACAAATATGAAAATGGTCGTTTCTAAAAACAAATATGAGAGGCTCTTTCTAAAAATAAATATGAAAATGCTCATTTTTAACAATAAATATGAAAAGCTTGTTTCTAAAAGCAGATGTAAGATGCTCTTCTAAAAATAAATGCGAAAATGTTCGTTTCTGAAAACAAATGTGAAAATTAACGATTTCTAAAATCAAATATGAAAATGCTCCTTTTTAAAACAATATGAAAATGCTCGTATCTAAAGTTAAATATGAAAACGCTGTTTTTTAAAAACAAATATGAAAACGCTCGTTTCTAAAAACAAACGAGATACTAGTCTCTAACAAATATGAGAGGCTCGTTTCTAAAAACAATTACGAAATATTCGTTTCTTAGAACAAATATGAAATGCACCTTTGTAAGAATAAATAGGAAAATGCTCATTTCTAAAAATAAATATTAAATGCTCGTTTCTAAAAATAAATATGAAAATCCTCGTTTCTGAAAATAAACATGAAAATATTCGTTTCTAAAACAAACAATTTTTGCTGTTTCATCTTCCAAACTGAATTTTTTTTAACTGTGTAATTCGAACTAGTGGAAGATTCGGAAATGTGAATGATAATGTTTTATCAGTATTTAATCCATAAAATTAGCTTCTTTCTTAAAAGAGAAACTATCTGCTTGTCCACCAACATAGGAATAAGAGAGCAAGCAAGTTGCTGGTGAGTAGTGACGAGAGTCTCATCACAACTCTGGTGTCAAAGTGATAATCCTATCAATCCAATTCTATTAAGCACAATCATGCAAAGAACTTTCCCTGGAAAAGAGAGTAGGCTGATAGCCCTATAGTTATCACAAGAACTGCTTGTCCACCAACATAGGAATAAGAGAGCAAGCAAGTTGCTGGTGAGTAGTGACGAGAGTCTCATCACAACTCTGGTGTCAAAGTGATAATCCTATCAATCCAATTCTATTAAGCACAATCATGCAAAGAACTTTCCCTGGAAAAGAGAGTAGGCTGATAGCCCTATAGTTATCACAAGAACTGCGATCACCTTTTTTGAAAATAGGGATGATAATAGCTCTGGTAAAATCCTTAGGAACCTTGCCTTTATCATAAAAGATATTCAAAATTTCAGTCATCCAAGTGGTAAGAGAAACATTACGTAACTCTGATGTCACTTGATCATTACACTCTGTCAACAAAATGACAATTTCCAGCGTGAACAATGTTCAGTAAAATTTTCCCATTTTCTTATTTTAGTGCTCTCTAAGAGGGAGATTTAAACTGATGAAAATTTTGAAAATACAAACCTTAACATTTTATTAATCCTTATCAAACTCAGACAGCTAAAACGTTTTTGCTTTATCACTTAAAAAAAAAGAAAGAATTCAATATCTAGAGAAAGACAAATTAAAGGACAGCCAAGATGAAAATAATTATTGCATTGTTTTCTTTTCTAAATAGTTTACAAGATTAATAAAATAATTAGTTATCGGTAGTAATTAAACGTTCTATATCAATATTGAATGTATTATATATTTTTTAATAACATAAAGTAATGCTATTTGAGAAGTTGCTGAATGCTAAAGCTTGGTTCCTTTTTTATAGCATGAGTTTGTTTTTAATACATCATCATCTTCAAGTAGCCATGGGCTACGGAGGTTCAGCCAGACCGTGTAATTTAGTTCTCCAAGCATATCTGTCCTGAGCTACATCTGCTGCATCTGGCCACTGCACACCAATTCTAACAAGGTCCTGTTTGACATTGTCTGCCCACCGCATCCTAGGTCTCCCCCTCTTTCTGAGGCCTTTAGGCACATTGTTCATAACCCTATTCACCAATCTATAATTATCCATACGGGCAACATGGCCAAACCAACGCAGCCTCTCTCTGCACAATATGCAGCTTAAAGGAGGTTGGCGACTCCTTTGTCTAAACTAATAATTACTTACAAAGTGGAACCACCTAATGCCCAAGATACTGCCCAAGCATCTATAATCAGAAGCATCAAGTTTCCTGTTACCTTGTTTACAAAGAGTCCATGTTTCACTACCATAATTAACCATAGAAAGAACTAAATTATTATAAGTCTAATTTAAGTCTTTAGGTGTATACGCCTATTTCTCCACAGTCTCCATAGATTCCTAAAAGTCTCGGCAGCAATCTCTATTCGTCCGTTAATCTCATGCCGCACATCACCAGTATCTATTTCATAGCTCCCAAGGTAATTAGACTGTGACACCTACTCAAAATTGCAACCATTCACGTTAACTGAATCACAGCCTGCCTGACCAATTTTCATCACTTTTGTTTTCTCTCTGTTTATAACCAAACCTACTCTACTACCAGTCTCATCAACAGCTCGAATGAAAGAGTTCATCTCATCAACATCATTTGCCAAAAGGGCTAAATCATCAGCATAATCTAAATCAGAAATTTTCGTATCTCCAGTCCATATAAGGCCAAAATCTTTCCCATGAAGTGAATTTCGCATAACATAATCAATAACCAAGCTAAAGAGAAAAGGAGACAAAATGAACCCTTGTCGAACACCAGAAGTAATGCTAAACCAATTGCTACAAGCCTTACCAACTCTCACACACGACTAAGCATTATTATAGAGAGCTTTCATTATGTTAACTAACTTGTCTGGTATACCATATGATCTCCACAACCACAAATTATGACGATCAACAGAGTCGAAAGCCTTTTTGAAATCAACAAAACTAGCAACCAAAGGTTTCTGAAACTCTAAACATTTTTCAAGAATCTGCCTAAGTGAAAATATCTGATCCACACATCCCCTACCACTTCTGAATCCACATTGCTCATCACGCAATTGCCTGTCAACCACATTCTTAATTCTATTAATCACAATCATGCAAAGAACTGTACCTGGAACAGAGAGTAGGCTGATCCCCCTATAGTTATCACAAGAACTGCGATACCTTTTTTGAAAATATGGCTAATAATAGCTCTGGTAAACTTCTTAGGAACCATGCCTTTATCATAAAAGATATTCAAAATTTCAGTCATCCAAGTGGTAACAGAAACATTTCCAGGTCTAAGTATTTCCGTAGTAATTTCATCTACCCCTTGGGATTTACGTAGTTTAAGTTTAGAAATAGCCAAAATAACTTCAGAATGGGGCCAACATTAAAGTCACCAATGCATCTATCATCATTACAAACAATGGGAGTAGAACTAACCACATTGTTTAAAACATCACTGAGATACTCAGCCCACCTAGCCATGACAGAATCCACAACTTCTATAACCTTACCTTGTTTATCCTTCAATCCCTATATACCTGTCTGTTTTCTACCACACAAACAATAACTATTTGGTACAGCTCTCTTCTGTTGTGCTTTCTAACTTTTTCCTCGGCTTTATCAGCAAAGCCATCAAGTCAAAGATTCTTATCAGCCGGTAACTGATCCTTTACACGTTTATAAAGCTCTCTGTAATGCTTTCTATTAGGACTAGTAGGGTATATTGATTACGGATATTCCTGGAGTTCTTTCTTTCTGAAATAAGCTCAAGTGCTTTATCACTCAAATAATTCTGTCTCCTCTGCTCCTTTTTCCCTAAAAGAGTACTGTTAGTGTCCAAAAAAGCCTGTTTAAAATGGCCCCATTCTTCCTCAACTTCAGTAGTAAGCAAACCATGACTGTCATAATGACTAAGTAACCTATCATGGTAAGCTTTAGCTATAACTGGGTCTTTCAGAGCTTCAGTATTAAAGGTAAATTTTTTAACTTTAGCACAACACTTTTTTAAGTTTAGGTTGCAAGACACCTTTAACAAGGTAATGGTCAGATCCAATTTCAGCTCCCCTATATGCCCTGGTATTCCTAACAGAACTAGCCCATTTGCTGTTAATTAATATATAATCAATCATATTCCTATGCAGCCCATCAGGTGAAACCCATGTGTATTTATGTATGTCGCGGTGTTTGTAATAAGTGTTAGTTATTCTGAATCCATTGAGTTTACTTACCTGTAGGAGACGTTGCCCATTGTCATCGCAGCTACCAATACCAAAAGGTCCTATCACCCCTCCCCAAAGGTCAGAGTCAGTACCAACTTTGGCATTGAACAAGGGTAATAGTTCCTTTCTTGACAGAATTCAAAATATCCTGAAATTGTTCATAAAACCTATTCTTCTCATCCTCATCGGCATCCTCAGTGGGGGAATAACAGCAGATAACATTCAAGTCTTTAACGCTTGTCTGAAATTTTGCTGTAAGAAACCTTTCATTAATGCACTCGAATCCTAGAAAAGCATCACTAGCGTGTCTCCTTCTCAGTAGACCCACGCCTTGGTGATGTTTACTGTCTTCCCTCCCTGAAAAGAGAAATTTAAGATTATTTTTAAGAATCTGACTTTTATCTGTCCATCTGGTCTATTGCAAGCCTAGAATATCGAAATTACAATGGTGGAATTCTTGTGTGAGGACATCAAGAGAAAAATTTCTGTGCAGAGTCTTCAAATTCCAACTGCCTATGGAGAGAAAATGGTTAGTGGGATGTTTAAAGAAACAATGTTTATTGAGAGAGGGAATGCCGACAATATCAAACAGCCCCTTAATCGCAGACATGGGGCAAAGACCCGTTCTTCCACCACTAAAGGCTGAAGCCATCTACACTGGAAGACTTCCTCCAATGCAGAATTTGACGATGCCCGTAGAAGCAAGGGTTCAGGTGCCTGCTGTGACCTCTGCTCAGGATTATTCATCAGCAGATAAAACATATCCTCTGAATCTATTCACTTGAGGCTGTCAACACACAAACAAACAGAAAACACAGCGTAAGATTTTCCCTACACAGAAACCCACCAATGCAGCAAATTCAGGATCCATAATCAAGCCCAGAACCATAATTCGGCTCAGGTTGGTATATATGGTCAGCACCAGTATCCTGTGTGGTTGACCACTCCTCAGCAGGGTAGAAAAGAAGAAAGGTCGCCATAGTTATCGAGCTCACTAGGCCACACAAATCTGGAAGCCCTCTACTTCCGTTCCCTTCCAAAACAGAGCATCTCTTTTGAAAGGTACTAACGAACTGCACCACGAGAAGGCGGGTCAGACATTTGGTGTTTAACCTGGTCGGTTCTATGTATCATCACAGGGGATTGGTTCATAGCTCTTCTTCCAGTGACTACCAAGCTACCATTTACAGACTTCCTAATACACTGGTTTGCAAAAATTAAGTTACAACACAATTTTATGTCAGTAGGAAATAAAGTTCGAAACTCCGTAACTTCTAAAGTAAACACTTTATGGTAAAACGTGTGATGATAAATTAACCATCTGAATCAAACTGTCTAAATGTCAAATTTCAGCAATATTCGTTAGATATTTAAAGAGTTAGAAACGTGTGGATTATAACAATGGCAATGGCAGTCATAAGATTTCATCTCAAAAGTTAAAATGTAATTAGTATTGTTACGGGACGTTTAATAAACCAAAGATATATTTTAGAAGTTTGTGTTAGAAATTCTTTCAATGTCCGTCAATATTGAATGAGTTTCATAGCAGTGCATTACTGATGTTAAATATTCCAGCTTCCATAACTCTTTAAATACCAATGATTACTGACGAAAATCGAGACCTATATAGATTTGATTGAGAGCTTTGGGTTGGGTTGTTTTACCTCTGAGCGGCACTTTTTTGCACACCATGGGCTAAATGGCCAGGTCACATGGACCCCGAAGGCTCAGAGAAGGTTGGGGGAGGGGATCCACTGGAACAGCTGTTGGGAGACAGATGGTAGCCTCCCGTCAAGGCCATCCAGCGTGTTCTTTAACGTGCACAGGGTATGTCTCTCCCGCACACGGGGCTACGGCTTAACGTCCCATCCGACGGACGGCGGCCTTTCCAAGCCCATCAGTAGTGGAAAGACGGCGGCCTTTCCACTACTGATCGTGGGCAGGGCGGGGAATTTTGCGGAGATAAATCTCGACGCTGACCCAGCTGGGACTCGAACCTGGGAACTGCAGATTACGAGCCTGGCGCTGATTGAGAGCTTTTGTTTATGCTCAGCCACATTTTACCCCAAAAAGCTTATATTAGAAGATACAGAGTTTCGAAATTATTTTCGCATTGACATAAAACGGGACTGTAACTTAACATTTGTTAACCAGTGTAGAACGTCCACTGAGGGTATTATTAGCATTTTTATTTTGCTCCTGAGTTGCTTTACGTTTCGTGCATTTTCTTCGATGTCACTCCTGATGTTTGCAATTTAATTATTTCTGTACGGAGATTTCACGAACGCGTCTACACTTGTGAGATCTCAAAAAACTATTTTACACTGTTAAATATTGCAAGAAAAATGTTAAATGATTTACTGAAATAAAAATATTACTATACTGATGTAAGGATGCAGAAAACAGTAAAATATTTTTTTTTAAATAAATACCCTCTCAAGCAGCTGCTTGCCACAGAGGTCTGACAGGAGCCTGTTAGTTTATATGCCATAGTTGAAGGTCTGAGAGGATGGCAGGACCTCAGCAGAAAAACGACACATACATCCATACCCGTGCTCGAACCCAGGTCCCTTAGATCAGTAGCCAAGCGCTCTAACCACTCGACCATGGGACGGCAATATCTTTTTAGAGAACTGGTATGTAATGGGGGTCAAAATAAAAATTCTAATGTCAATAATATCAAAAACATTTTATTTTTATGAAAAAATCGCACTGAAAAAATATTTAAATAAAATTTATCCAAATCTTTATTATTTTTCAAAAGTGTTTGTTCGGTATTTATAGAGCGATGGAAGCTGATATATGTTTAAAAAATAGCATTGAGTTATAACAACTGATACCAAATGTTAGTTATGAAAGAAAACAGTTCATGAAGCTACAGTCTTTTAAGCTGTTCATTTAATGATTTTTTTTTTCGTTTAAGGAAGTTCATTGCAAAATACTTTTTTACTAAATATTATCAGGTTCGAAGCAACTTCAAACAACAAAAAAAAAAACCAACTGAAAATTAAGATTCGGAGAGATGTTGAATTTTGTTTTAATTTTGCAGTCTCATTTTCCAATAAAAACTATACTATTGAAGAATAGAGGTTTGATTTGTAACTTCCAATTACAGACTATGGAAGTTTTCTATTTTACTGGGTCTCTTGTTTAAACATTTCAATTATACACTAATACGGGAAATTTTGCAAAAAAATTAATATTTAGGAGATTCCCATATTTTTATATCTAATTACTAGATCACTGGTGAAGTAAAGATGAATCTACATTGAAGAAATGATTACCTGGTTTAAATGTAGTATGATAGTCGATTGGTATTCGCTGGTTCTGAGGAGTCTCGAACCAGATTTTTTTCTTCATGTTACATATGTTGTGTTTAGATTATAAAGCTCCAAAATAAAAAAAAAACCACGTGATATTAGTGCATTGATAGTTTTTATTAATTAGAAATAATGAAACCTTATGCAATTTTTGTTTAAAATCGTAGTTATTGATGGAAAGAAAGCATTTCGTGAAAAATATTAATAATCATATTGAATATTATCAATTTAAAAGGCTAAGAAATGATGTGATTCTGTGCCGTAATCGTCTATCAGAGTTTGCACAATAAGCTAATCATCACACATCAAAATTTGTACAATAAGCCAATCATCACCTATCAGAAATGGCACAATAAGCTAATAATCGCCTATCGGGATTTGTACAATAAGCATCTATCAGAATTTGTACAATAAGCCGATTACACCTATCAGGATTTGTACAATAAGCCAATAATCATCTATCAGAATTTATCCAATAAGCCAATAACCGCCTACGAGATTTTGCACCATAAGACAACCCTATTAGTTATAGGAATCCTATTTCTTTGCCACCGCAATGTTCACTTCAAATTGTTTTTTTTTTACGAACACGACGAATTGATCCCTTCAGGACCAACTCCTGTATAGAGAGTGGTGGATGCTCACCACTCTCTACAGATGGGTCTCTGGTCTGATGTCCTCTCACACCATCCTTATATTTTTAAATGCGAGTTAAAATCGATAACTTGTGGTACACAACAATCTTTTCCACTTCTTCTCAAAATCAGAGAAAACCCATTGAAAAAAAAAACATTCGAAAGATTAAAAAAAGTAATTTGTTCGAGTTTGCATCTTTTCAGTATCAGCATCTAGGAGGAGTTGGAATCTCATTTCCTCGTCGCTCTTAGTTTGGACTTGAAACTCTTCCTTCCTCAGCAAACAATCCGAGATTGCCGCATCAAGGCATTATTGCCAACCTACAAACAGCGCCTGCTGCACGTGGACAGTGCCTGCCCACGAGAGTTAGTTTGTTCGAAGAGGGGAGGGAAAGACAGCGAGAGTCATGTGATTAGGCAATGCGCATTGCGTGCTTCTAACGTTTGCGGCACTTATCTCGTTCACCTCGAGGAAACTGTCTAATCATTACCGGCGCTAGCGCCTTGCGTTTATCGTCCCTACCGGTGTCTGCTGATAATCCTAGAGTTTCGGAAACAACACGTTGTCATGGCAACCGGTACGTAAGCCTTGTTGAGGTGGTGTCTGAGACAGTGATTACAGACGATATTCTGTGTACTAAGAGTTTAGAGATCTGCGAAATTGTATCTGGCCAATGCTTCCCTGAGTCCAGGGAGGGACGATGGTGATAATGTAGGCATCCGGGAAGGCAGGTCAAGTCAAATACGGTGAGGATCGGAAGATGAAGCAGCTGAACATCGGGGTGGGAGGTAAAGGGTTTCCTCTATCAACGGATATCTTGGATAAATAATGAAACAACTCATATGCAGAGTGTTTGTTCCTGATAAATTAACGTCATTAAATTCAGATATATATATATATATATTTCGTATTTATTAGAAACTGTATAATTTTGTATTGTAGCTTTTATAAAAGGAAATAAAGCTTAACAATTTATAAAAAAAAATATAATTTCAGCTTAAGGCTATCTTCTTTATCCAGTCAGTTTTCATATCCGCTTTCATCTTTGCCATGATCATTACTGTTTAACACCATCCTAACCACTATCATCTTACTCCCCCAGCATCCACCACTACCACCTTACTCCCCCAGCATCATAATCACTACCACCTTTCTCCCCCAGCATCATAATCACTACCATCTTACTCCCTCAGCACCACAATCACTACCACCTTACTCCCCAGCATCACAATCACTACCACCTTACTCCTCCACATCATAATCACTACCACCTTACTCCCCCTAAATAATTATCACAACATTAAAATAATGATCATCACCATCTTCATCGCTGTTTTCTTCTGCATCTTTGTTTTCATAAACCTTTTCTTCATAAAGTCACTTGCGGTACCATTGGTCACAATATTTTCTCCACCTCTTGTCACTAATGATTGTACCTCGTGTATGTTAAAGAACACGCTGGATGACTTTGACGGGAGGCTTCGGGTTGGGTTGTTTTACCTCTGAGCTGCACTTTTTTGTACATAATGAGCTAAATGGCCAGGTCACAATGATCCCTAGGACTCAGAGAAGATTTGGGGAGGAGATCCACTAGACAGCTGTTGGGAGACAGATGGCAGCCTTCCATCAAGGCCACGCAGCGTGTTCTTTAACGTGCACGGCGTATGGCTCTTCTTCAAACGCAGACACGATTTAACGTCCCATCCGACGGTTAGCATTCTTTCGAAGCCCATCGGAGTCCCTACAGATCATGGGCAGGACGGGGAGTTTTAACGGATATAAATCACAACGCTGACCCAGCCGGGACTCGAACCTGGGAACTGCAGATTACACTGGTCTGAAAAAAAAACCCTTTTTTTTCCCACCCTTCCAAAATTTGCCTGTTTTTTATGTTTTCGAGGGTGCTGAATCCGAATCTGACAGCCGATTTGTTCTCTCACCTACAGTTTTCTAGAGATATGGTTTTAATTAAAAAAAAGCAACACTTACTCAGAGAAGATAAATATATTTTACCACATATTTATTTGCATTATAAAAAGTTAAAGTTGACACTAATAAATCCTGATATATGTAAATATTTATATAAAAAATATTTTGTTTTCTTCTTTCGCGTATATTTTATCTCTGGAGCCTCTCGCTGCAGGGCCCAACAGGTGTCCGCTGCAAGGCCCAACAGGTGTCCACTGCAGGGCACAACAGGTGTCCGCCAACATAATCTCTTCCCATTTGCTGCTATATCGTTTTTCCATTTCGTACATGTTTTGATGGAACCTTTCTCCATGCTCAACAGAGACCGCTGCCAATAATTGTGGAAGGAAAATCAGGTGTGAATGTAAAAATTATAGCTTTAGCGATATATTACATCTTAATACTCTATATGAAGAAAGAAGACAATTTCTTCATAGTTTTCTGCCCTCACATTGCCAAAATATTTGTGGCAAATATTTCTAAATGCTTCCCAGGCTCTCTTTTCATTGTAATTTATTTTGGAACTCAGGATCTTGAAACAACTGTCTGATCTGAGAATCAACGAAAATTCCTTCTTTTTTGGCGTTGCTGATCCGGGAAACTTTTCGCCTTAAGTACGCAAATCTGTCGGTTATCTCACTTAATAAAACTGAGGCAGTAGTTTGAAAACGAATAAAATCATATATATTCATAAAAAACGCCCTCCCATGAAAATAGTACCTGATATAAACATTTGTATGTCAGATTCGGATTCAGCACCCTCAAATCCTTAAAGTACACCCATTTTTTTTTTCCGAGGGAGAATTTTCATGACGACCAGTGTTATCAGCCTGACGCGCTACTGACTGAGCAACCCCCTCCCCCCCGACAGGAGACCTCAATCTAATAACTGTCTAATAGATCCCGTCCTCAATCTTCTCTGAACCATAAGGTCCTTGGGACCTGCTCATTTTGACCATTGTGTGCAAAAAAATTCCACCCCGAGGTAAAACAACCCAACTAAAGAACCTATTAATATGATCTATTTGCACATCACCAATACGAGATAGTAAAACGATCCTAGTGTTGTTCTTTTTTAATGCTGAATCGTAAAGAAAAAAGTCCTTCATTTGGATAAATATTGTATAGCTATAACTATTTACTTACAAAAGAGCTTTATTTCTGTCCACATTAAGGACATAAGAGCCTAAAAAATTACCTTAAATAGGTTTGACTGGCACGAACCAAGATTCAAAGCGGACTCAAATCTAAGACTCTAAACCGGCTTCTTCAATGTCAAACTCAGATCTGAGAAATGTTTTGGGAAGTTTGAGGGGGAGGGAGACTGGATAAAGATAAAATGACTGGATAGAATCAGAGAACAACGTTCAGGGCTTTTTTTATTGGAAATTATTCTCACGAAATAATGGCAGTGGAATAGACGTCGTCTTTATTTAGTTCTAGTGATCTGGACGGAAAAAGTCAGTAAAAAAAAATAGAATTATCAGTAATATATATTTTTACTGTATTTATCCTCCGATCAGAAGATAATAAAATTCTTCAGTTGGGATGAACCTTTGACTCTTTATTTTTGGGCACAATAATAAAAATCTCTCTTTAGGGTTATAGAGACGGAAAATGTCTCAGTCAGTAGCGTGCAAGGCTCGAAGTTTGCAGTTCCCCTATTCGATCCCACTCTGCCTTTTTTTGATATCGTTGGGAGTCTCTCTTTTGGATTTTCTGATGATTTCTTGGAGTCTTTGTGACCTAGTGATTTAGCCCATTGTATGAAAAACAGAGCCACTCCAAGACAAAACAATTCAACAATAACACACCTTTCACGGTTGTAGCGAACTAACATTACTACGATACCGAGGCTGATTTTTTATTGCTCCATCGAAAAGGTGGATGTGTGAACTGGTTAATCAAAGAAAAACATCGGATAACCTAAAAATAAATAGGAAGTGAAATTATGAATCAACTTAGATATGCAACATCATGCACTGAGAAGATTTCCCCCTATTTGCATGTTGTTAATTAATACAAAATGTTTTCTTTATTCACACTTAAAATTTTTATTTCTGATACTTAGTTCTGGGTTGTTTTACCTCTAAGTGGAACTTTTTATACACACAATGACAATGACAAATGACTATATGACTGACAATGGGCTATATGGCCAGGTCACATGGACCCCAAGGGCTCAGAGAAAGTTGGGACTCATTCGAGAGCTGTTAGGAGACAGATAGAAGTTTCCCGTCAAGAGCATCCAGCGTGTTCTTTAACGTTGCATTCACACCGAACCATGGCTTAAGATACCATCCAAGGGACGGAAGTTTTCCAAGACATCTTCTTTCTGACGAAGAATAAGGTGGGAGTTTAGTAGAGATAAATCACAACAATGGCACGGACCTGCCAATACCTGGAAACTGCAGATTACAAGCTATGGTGCACCACCACTGGCGCCAAACCCGATTCCAGCAACTAAGGAAAGAGTAAACAGTATCTAGGCAGGCAAGATGTAGGGGCTGTCGCGTCCCCTTACTCTCTCGTTGTTGTCAATTTCGCTGGCCTTCAGTGGTAAGGGTAGGGGTCGTTCAACACAAAATTTCTACTAAAGTTCGAGGATTATTTAATCCAATGTCAGTGTCTGAGTGTTGCTTCCGTTGACAGTTCACCCAATACCATGCTGCCTTAAATGGACGAATGAAGAGAAGACACTTGTTGCAAACTTAATATTGAACTTTATTCTATCTTTCTTTATCGGGGTTGCCTTCCTGTTGCTGGGATACGTCTGCAGAGGTTGCTATTTTTATGTTGTTTCATTGTAGATATCTTTTAGTCACATAGATTGGTTGCGGTTTAGTCACAGACTTTTTATTTCGAATAGGTCACATAGACCTTTGATACTTATATTATATATGGTCACACAGACCTCTAGTTCTTCTAAGTCACACAGACTATATTTTAGGGTTATTGTATTCTAGCCCTGCCCTGAGACCTACAGTATCTCAGGCTCCCGAGAAACGCACCTCTCTCCACTTCGACGTCCGATACGAGTCTCCCTTATTCACCTCCTTCCTTCCTTTACTTCCCCCGCTCATGCCCCAAAGGTTGACAAGGTCACACGCCGCGCATCACCCAGCAGTACCATAAATATCATCCTGTGAGCCGGCACTGGGGCCAACGCCTTGTTCGTGCACAAGGGAAGGTGAGGAAGGGTTCGTCATTAAGGCCGCTCGCATTGACAGCGGCTTCCTTTCCTATCATCACGGCAAGTGGGTCATCTCCTTAGTTCTCACAATTTCAATGCCCCTCCTGCAGTAGGTGCAGGATCATCAACTGACGTTCCCAGCCAACAGAAATAGCTGTAGGCAACAACCATATCACAATAACAAGATGGACATATACCATAAATATGTACATATAAAAACAATAGAAATTATCATTAAAATATCAATATCCTGACATCTAATATCTTATGCACTTATAAAAATTTTTATATGCAAATTTTCACGCAATTATGCGAGGGGTACTACAACCCTCTCCCTAAAAGTTTTTAAGTCTTAATCTGGACTTGAAAATTCAAACTCCCAAAGTGTTCCGAGCAGAATTAGTTCATCTTTTTTTTTCACCTGAAGTTCATTGTGAAATAGTCCTCACTTAGACTTTATAAAACTTCGATCTGCTTCGGCAATTCGTAAATAAATAAATCACACACACACACTTGGGAGAATCACTATCAGATTAGCAATTCTCTCTCTCTGAATTTCCTTCGGTAGTGAGTTGCCATCTCTTCCCCCCTTGGTGTGTATCTACTCGTGTATATCTATTAATTGGTCTTTCCTCCGGACCACAAGATAATCGAGAGAGTGCATTAACTTTAACATGATTTTCACCACCCCTTGAGAAGTGGTCAAACCATGTTTGGTTACTCTTATCTTCCTTTCTTCTGGAACATTCATCTCCTAGCTCATTTTCTAAATCTACAGTAATTTTGTTTCTTGATTTGCTAATTACGCCTTTAAATTCGTATCTCCTATCTCTAGTTTCTAGTTTTTCAGGAAAACCTCTTCCATTACGCTTAGTAACCTTTGCGTCTTATAGTCGTTATGCAAGTTATGAGACCTGGCCTTATCACAGATATCATTTAATTCTTTATTTCCAATTCTCTTAATTTTATTTACATTTCTATTACCTTCATTATATTTCATTTCTTCCCTTGAGTTACAAGTGTCTACATTATTTACACATTTTGTACATTTTCTTTTCCAGTTTATCTTTCTTTCTCTAACAGAATCCGTTATTTTCATTTCACTATGCATTATTACATTTCTTAACAAACCTTTTCTTGTCTTATCACCATTCTTAACATTAACCCCCATAACATTGACCACTTATCCATATCGAGGGATAACACACTCTTCTCTACATTCTGTTGAATTACATTCTCATTTCTGCCTTTATTCACATTTCTCCTTAAACAATCAGCACTTTGACTAAATATCTGTTTAACCTTGATATTATCCCTATCATTCATATAAATTTTCTTCTCTCTTAGTGGACCTTCATCACTAATTGTCTCAAATCCTAACAATTTATCTTTTCTGCTATTTACAGTGCCTGACTTCTCAAAATTACATTTATTTACCAAATTCTTATTTACCTCTATCATCAATTTTTCCGTATCACTACTATGTACACCTCTATTATTATCATTTTCATTCTTAGGATTACTATTTAATTCCTCAATATTTATATTTTCAATCCAACATAGATTCTCATTCACACTATTGTTTAGCATGTTCTGATCACTTTTCTCGGAATTACCTTCCTCTGTTACTTGTACATTGCTCAGAACTTCAGCTTCATATATATTATTTATTTCACCATTATTTCTAATTTCAGGTACACCTATCTTTTGCAAATAAACATTACTATCTACTTCAAAATTAATCTTATTCTCTATCTGATAATCATCCTCAATATTTAATTTAACCACTTCTTCTAACTGAACTTCATTATTATTATTATCTTTTGAGTCGTACATATTTTCTGACTAAAATTTACTCTCCACATCATATTTCTCTGTCTTTTCTATCTCACAGTTACTTATACTTTTAATTTCACCTACATTTTCTATCCGACAGTTAGCTTTACTCTCAAATTTATTTTTATCGTCTATATTATGGATTATCTTGATTCATAATTTCTTCCACCTTATCATTTACAACATTTTTATTATCTGTTTTACTAACATATAGCTCACTGCACCTTACATAGTTGGTATGGGCTACTGCTCCATACGTCCATGTTTTACCCTTACTCTTTCTCGGTATTGTATTTCTCTGTAACTTTTCATACGCTCTGGGGGTCAGTAATAAACCTTCATTCCAATACTCTACTACAGCACACATTATATCAGTGCTCCCTCGGTGCATTTCGGTCTCGTTTACACTAGCTTTCAGCTTAAGCGGTAATATCGTTGTTGGAGCCACTATATTTTTACCAAATGCCGGAATAAGAATTATATCACCTTGAGATTTTATAGGCGTCTCCTTTAAATTCGATTGCCTTATAATGCTTATCTGTGCACCAGAATCTATTATTGCCTCCATCTCCTTCCCCTGAAAATCCCCTTTGTTTTTTTTGGCAGTTTCTCAATTATTCTACTAGGGTTCTCAATTTTTCCCTCTTGTATGGCTTCGGGTTCGATTTCCGTAATGCAATGTGAACTCACCCTTGCCACCATTGCATCAGGAGATGACTGATCAGGCATCGTGTTTATTCTTTCCCCTTCTACTGTCTGTACCTTTGCCCCGGCGTACCGTTCCGGCGTTTTTCAGACAGTCTCTGGAAAGATGTCCTGACTGCTCGCAAATATAACATCGTCTACTATCCAGTGTACTTCCGGTATATATAAATGTATTATCAGTCTATACTATCAGTATACTTCCGGGTCATTTGGCTACCTGCGTTTACTGGAAAGCTCTGTACTGGGACCTATGATCTACTGTTATATAGGGAATTTGCTTCTCGTGCTTCATACCTTTGTGCCTGTTTCGATGCTTGCTGTGCCTGTTTCGATGCTTGCTGTGCCTGTAAAAACGTTTCGGCCAAATCAGCAATTTCATCCACATCCTTCCAAGTTTTTCCTTCCTGCAACATGATATAATTTTTAGTCTCGGTAACAGTTCCCTAATTTTTTCCGCGAAAATCAATTGATTTAACTTTTCGAACGAATCTACTTCTCTGCTTTTTAAATAATATTTCCAAACACTACTTACCCTGGATGCGAATTGTCGCCAGTTTTCATGCGGAAATTTCCTAATGGTTTTAAAACTTTTCTTGTACTCTGTGGGGGTTAACTGACTTTATCGTTTCTTTAATTTTAACATAATTTTTCAGGTCGTTCTCTCATAAAAGAGTAAAAATATTTTTCATTTTATCTCTCAGTAGTGGATGTATTAACGTTCCTTGTGGATATTCGGGAATCTGATATGTTTGGAAGGCCGCTTCTATAGATTCAAAATAACTTGGGAGTTCTTCCGGTCACTTAGGAATTGGGTAGATGGATGGGGTGAGAATTTTACTGAAGAGTTTAATTTGACTATCCGCAATGTTTTCTGACCTCTCGATTACTCCACCTATACTGCGATTTTCCGGACTTTTTGCCCTACGTTCGCTTTATATTCTCGCTTCTATTTCCAATTTTTGTAGTTCCCATGCTGTTTCCTTCTCTTTTATTCTTTCTTCTCTTTCCATCTCTCTAATTTTATCTTCCCTCTCCCTCTCTTTCGTTCTTTCTTCTCTTTCCATCTCTCTAATTTTATTTTCTCTTTTCATCCTTTTCTTTTCTCTCTCCCATTCTATTTCCTTTAGATTAGAAATTTTATATCCATTTCTGTCGATTTAGAGGACTCATTTGCCATTCTCTTAGAAGCTGATTTACTCATGCTAAAATCTATGCACGCCCCTCCCCATTATTATACTCCACTAACAAATTTTCAACCTGACTGATATCATCCTCCTGTCCCTCAGAAGTTTCTGACCTATTTCCTACATCATCGCAACCCAAACCTACTCTAGCCTCCTTTTCCTTAGTTTTATTTCTAAATTCCCTGTCCATCCTGGCAATTAATAGCAACAATAAATCAGACAGAGAAAATTACTGACCTGATCTTCTAGTGATGTGCTGCCGATGACGATGCCGTCCTTCGCTCTGAGACTTTATCACGGAGATTATGTCGGGATGAAGAGGAATTCTTCCACCGCAGAAAAAAAAGGTCCGCCGAACAAGTCCAAGTCCTTTCACGGAGGGGAAAATGTTCCGCAGGATCCAATTTATGCACGATCCGTTGTTGCAGTTTCTTTGATCACTTATATGCACTTCTTTACACTGATGAGATTTCTTGTCACATTCGATGCACTAACACATCCTAAAACGACTGCGCCATAAATGTCACGTCCTATTACTCTCTCGTTGTTGTCAATTGATGCTTCACTTCGCTGGACTTCAGTGCTAAGGGTAGGGGACGTTCAACACTTAAAATTTCTACTAAGGTTCGAGGATTATTTAATCCAGTGTCAGTGTCTGAGTGTTGCTTCCGTTGACAGTTCGCCCAATACCATGCTGCCTTAGATGGACGAATGAAGAGAAGACACTTGTTGCAAACTTAATATTGAGCTTTATTCTATCTTTCTTTATCGGGGTTGCCTTCCTGTTGCTGGGATACGTCTGCAGAGGTTGCTATTTTTATGTTGTTTCGTTGTAGATATCTTTTAGTTACACAGACTGCTTGCGGTTTAGTCACACAGACTTTTTATTTCGAATAGGTCACACAGAACTTTGATACATATATTATGTAGCATCATCTGGGCACACAGACCTCTTCTGTGTGACTTAGAAGACCTCTAGTTCTTCTAAGTCACACAGATTTCTAATTCTTGTAAGTCACACAGACTATATTTTAGGGTTATTCTATTCTAGCCCTGCCCTGAGACCTACAGTATCTCAGGCTCCCGAGAAACGCACCACTCTCCACTTCGACGTCCGATACGAGTCTCCCTTATTCACCTCCTTCCTTCCTTTTCTTCCCCACTCATGCCCGAAAGGTCGACAAGGTCACACGCCGCGCATCACACAGCAGTACCATAAATGTCATCCGGCGAGCCGGCACTGGGGCCAACGCCTTGTCCGTGCACCAGGGAAGGTGAGGAAGGGTTCGGCATTAAGGTCGCCCGCATTGACAGCGACATCCCTTCCTATCATGGGTTGGGTTGTTTTACCTCTGAGCGGCGCTTTTTTGCACACCATGGGCTAAATGGCCAGGTCACATGGATCCCGAAGGCTCAGAGAAGGTTAGGGGAGAGGTCCCACTGGAAAAGCTGTTGGGAGACAGATGGTAGCCTCCCGTCAAGGCCTACTACACAGGGTATGGCTCTCCAGCACACGGGGCAACGGCTGAACGTCCCATCCGACGGACGGCGGCCTTTCCAAGCCCATAGGTGTCCTCTACTGACCAAGGGCAGGGCGGGGAATTTTGCGGAGATAAATCTCAACGCTGACCCAGCTGGGACTCGAACCTGGGAACTACAGATTACGAGCCTGGCGCGCTACCGACTGAGCCATCCCGCCCCTTTCCCTTCCTATTATCACGGCAAGTGGGTCATCTCCTTAGTTCTCACAATTCAATGCCTTTCCTGCAGTAGGTGCAGGCATGGTCATCAACTGACGTTCCCAGCCAACAGAAATAGCTGTAGGCAACAACCATATCACAATAACAAGATGGACATGTACCATAAATATGTACATATAAAAAGAATAGAAATTATCATTAAAATATCAATATCCTGACATCTAATATCTTATGCACTTAAAAAATATTTATATGCAAATTTTCATGCAATTATGCGAGGGATACTACAGGGGCTAGGGTGTGTGTGTATAAATGGGCCATGTCTACCCTTTCAGAATGCTGGTATGAGAGAGTTATAAAATTACTAAAGTACCATTTTTCATTATTTCTCACGAATTGTTTTAAAGACGTAAGATGATGAAAGTGACGAGAAAAAATTCATTTTTATAGTTTTAAAGGTCTCTGAAACGGAAGGGAAATATTATGCGACAATATCTATCAGGTATCTTGTCCCCCCCCCCCCTCAATGCTTTCTAGATACAGCCTTTGTCTAGGTCAGGGGTTCTCAACGTGGGGTATGCGGTAAAAATATTTGGGGTACGCAGTGAGAGCTCAAAGCTCGCTGGATCTAGTAACGAAGTCGCTAAGTTGGCATTATTATACTATGACTATAGTTTTATCTATCTATACAAGGGGTACGCCAGTTACATACACATTTCCAGGGGGTACGTGAAGCATAAAAGGTTGAGAACCATTGATCTAGGTTATAATTTAGGTTATTATAGTTTTATTTCAAGAAAAAATAAAAACGTTCCGGTTTCAGACGGATGAAACCGGTTAGTTAAATAAATACATTGATTTAACTAACAGGTAATATACTTTTAAATTAAATTTACAATTTTTAAAGGATACTAGATTGATTGACAGAATTTGATTTAGTGCCCAAATAGTGCCACAATGTTTCTGCATTACGAGATCAATCGCTCTTAAAATTTTAATGATGTTAATCAAGATCTTTCAGTTTCTATTGAACTATCTCCTTCCTTCAGAAAACTCTGGAATGTTTATGGAATGTTTATTTGACCGCCAATCTAAGATTACTGGCAATTTTATGGTTTTGCTTTTGAAATTTCGGTTTTCCAGACTTAATTGGGAGAACTCTCTGACATAATGCACGGACCTTTCTTAAAAGAATTTCCGGACGAGAGGGGCGAAAGGCCCCGAGTGATTTCCGGAATAATAGTTTATGTTGAAGAAGAAGAAGTTTCAAAGTATGCTTCTTTTACAAAAATAATTACGGATGGCTCTGTGAACAAGGATGAGGGAAGAGCGGCTGCTGCAGTTTGGATCCCAGATCATAATTTGCATTTAGCAGTTAGACTACCGGACCAAACAGAAGTTTTCACAACTGAATTGGTAGTCATAGAAATGGCCCTTAAGTGGGGAATTAGTCTGTCCTGTGACAAAGTTATGATTCTGTCTGATTGTCGATAAGTTTTTCAATTTTTACAAGGAGACCCGGGAAGTTCTAGCAACAATGAGCTTTTTTTGGAACATTTTGAAGTTGACGAATAAAATGATGGAAAAGGGCACTGAGTTAAACGTGCAGTGGATTCCCAGCCACGTCGGCGTTGGAGGAAATGAAATTGTTGACAAAATTGCTAAGGAAGCGTTATTATGCCAAAACTGACTCAATATTCCAAGAGGTTTCAATTATTATAAAAGCAAAAATAAGCAAATTTTAAAACAAAATTTTTGGCATTATTTTAAACTTAATTCTTCCTTACATCTGAATCATAGGAGTTTGATTGATTAAACCATTGATCCATTTCAAGATTTCGGACTGACTAAAAACGACATAGTGACCATTACCAGGCTCAGAACACTTTCAGTCTTTCACAAGACTGAATGATCAAATGCATAAGATGAACAGGGCTGAGTCATCTTCCTGTGATTCATGTAGAACAAAAGAAACAGTCTCTCATGTGTTACTTAATTGCAGCAAATTTGGTAGCGCGCCAGGCTCGTAATCTGTAGTTCCCAGGTTCGAGTCCCAGCTGGATCAGCGTTGAGATTTATCTCCGCAAAATTCCCCGCCCTGCCCACGGTCAGTAGGGGACACCGATGGGCTTGAAAAGGCCGCCGTCCGTCGGATGGAACGTTAAGCCGTGGCCCCTTATGCGGGAGAGCCATACCCCGTGCACGTTAAAGAACACGCTGGATGGCCTTGACGGGAGGCTACCATCTGTCTCCCAACAGTGTTCCAGTGGGTCCCCTCTCCCAACCTTCTCTGAGCCTTCGGGGTCCTTGTGGCCTGGCCATTTAGCCCATGGTGTGCAAAAAAGTGCCGCTCAGAGGTAAAACAATCCAATCCAATGCAGCAAATTTGATACTCATAGAGATCAAATGTTTCACCCACTGGAAGAAATTGGAATTAAGGAATTTACACTTAAAGATCTTCTCGGACATCAGAATTTGATAAAAAGAAAATATACTTTTAAATTAATTTTACGATTTTTAAAGGGTATTAGATTGATTGACAGAATTTGATTCAGTGTCCAAATAGTGCCACGATGTTTCTGCATTAGGAGATCAATCGCTCTTAAAATTTTAATGATGTTAATCAAGATCTTTCAGTTTCTATTGAACTATATCACCTTCAAAAAACTCTGGAAAGTTTATGGAATGTTTATTTGACCGCCAATCTAAGATTACTGGCAATTTTATGGTTTTGCTTTTGAAATTTCGGTTTAAAAGCTTCAATTGGGAGAACTCTCCGACATAGTGCACGGACCATTCTTAAAAGATTTTCCGGACGAGAGGAGCGAATGGCTCCGAGTGATTTCCGGAATAATATTTTATGTTGAACAAGAAGAAGAATCTACGTAAATATGGTCGTCCTCTTAATAACGAATTTTTAAAACTACAGATGTTTATTTTTGTAATAAAATTTCGCCAAAATATTATATAAATTATCGAGTGAACAAAATATTAACGTTATGATTTAGCGTCCCTTGCATTAGAAATGAGCCACCACAGCTTTATAAAATTCCAGAGTTTGAGGAATTATCAATTTTCTTGAGAAAGCAAGATTCCTTACGAAGGCGTTCTTGGCTTAGTAACGGGTGATTGAAGAGGATTTTTGCACCATCCTTATTTAATTATCTTAATGCAGTTCATTTAGATGCTCTCTTGCTTCATTATAAGGCAGAAAAAGAGAGCAGAAACGAAAGATGTCAGAAGTAGTTAGCGCTCGCTTGGCGGCAAAAAAAGAGGAAGATATTCATCTCGCAGACGTACATTCGATTCAAGATAAGATCAGAAGAATAAAATTGGATGCGTGGATTGAATTAAGTTATCTGAAAGGAAGCGATGAAGAAGAGGCGAAGGTATTGTATTATAGTTAACGTAATGAACCAAGTCAAACTCAAAGTTAGTATGCTACGAGTACAGTCGCTCAAAAAATATCCGAACACTACGGTTGATTACAGAATTCAGAAAAAAATATCTGGCAAGGATTTTTTCAGAAATTAGTGATCTGGCAACCTTCGTGTCACGTGATTACAGAATTCAGGAAAAATATCTGGAGCGTGTACAGCAACTGTACACACTCCAGTTACCGTTCACAGCAAACTGCAGCGTGTGCAGTAACTGCACACGCTCCAGTTTGTTGTGAACGGTAACTGCACACGCTTAATATTTCCGTGAGTGAGCCCACACGATCCAGGTCTTTGTGAGCTCAAAATTAATTTAATTAAAAAATAAATTAATTTAATCAAAATCAAATTAATTGTCATTACAGAATTTAGAAAAAATATCTGGCAACGATTTTTTTAGAAACTAGTGATCTGGCAACCTTCGTGTCACGTGACACGAAGGTTGCCAGATCACTAATTTCTAAAAAAATCGTTGCCAGATATTTTTTCTGAATTCTGTAATCAACCATAGTGTTCGGATATTCTTTTGAAGGACTGTACATCATAGTATGGAAAAAAATTATACGAGGTCTACTCAGAAAATAATGTGTATCGTGGGTGGATTTTTGGGTTGGGTTGTTTTACCTCTGAGCGGCACTTTTTTGCACACCATGGGCTAAATGGCCAGGTCACATTGACCCCGAAGGCTCAGAGAAGGTTGGGAGAGGGGACCCACTGGAACAGCTGTTGGGAGATAGATGGTAGCCTTCCGTCAAGGCCACCTAGCGTGTTCTTTAACGTGCACAGGGTATGGCTCTCTCGCACACGGGGCCACGGCTTAACGTCCCATCCGACGGACGGCGGCCTTTCCAAGCCCATCGGTGTCCCCTACTGACCGTGGGCAGGGCGGGGAATTTTGCGGAGATAAATCTCAACGCTGACCCAGCTGGGACTCGAACCTGGGAACTACAGATTACGAGCCTGGCGCGCTACCGACTCAGCCACCCCCGCCCCGTGGGTGGATTAGTCGATTGTCTCGTAACCTTCAGTTCCCAGGTTCGAGTCCCACCTCTACCAGCGTTGAGATTTATCTCCCAAAACAGAAAGTAGTTGTAGTAGTGTTTATTTCCATTCCAAATATTTATGATACGATATAGCTATTTGCAAAATGATTTTGAAAGTTCATAACACTACAAGGGTTGAAAGATTCACACGTGGGTTGACAGGTGAAAGATACATAAATGAATATTAAAACTGACATTTTTAATATATTACAATATCAATATTTTCTATCGTGATCATCAATATCTTAGAAAGCAACATATTTAATGAAATAAATGTAAATTCAAAAATCCTTTCTTTCGAAATATTAACATCTTAAAGAGAGATCAAAAGAAAGGGTAAAAATCAGAAATATACGAGCAGTCCCTCTAATTTTAAAGAAATTTTTGTACATCTTCAAAAAAGAAAGAGGGCACCGATGCTCTCGGAAAGGCTGCGGAATGGACTTCGTGTGTCGCCGTGACTCCATGTGTGGGAGGGCCATATCCTATGCAGGTTAAGTAGCGCGTTGGATGACCTTGACGGGAGGCTATCATCTGTTTCCTAACAGCCGTCCAGTGCGTCCCATTCCACCAACCTTCTCTGAGCCCTCGGGATCCTTGTGACCTGTCCATTTAGTCCATAGCGTGCACTAAAGTGGCACTCAGAGTTAAAGCAACCCCCACAACCTTACCTGAAGCAATCGAAAGTCCAAATTTACGACAGCTGGGTCAGCGTTGAGATTTTTCTCCGCAAAATTCCCCGCCCTACCCACGGTCAGTAGGGGACACCGATGGGCTTGGAAAGGCCGCCGTCCGTCGGATGGGACGTTAAGCCGTGGCCCCGTGCGGGAAAGCCATACCTTATGCACGTTAAAGAACACGCTGGATGGCCTTGACGGGAGGCTACCATCTGTCTCCCAACAGCTGTTCCAGTGGGTCCCCTCCCCCAACCTTCTCTGAGCCTTCGGGGTCCATGTGACCTGGCCATTTAGCCCATGGTGTGCAAAAAAGTGCCGCTTAGAGGTAAAACAACCCAACAACCCAACCCAAATTTACGAAGGAATTCAGAAGGAAGCAGCATACAATTTTTACATTCCCAAAAACTAAATGAAAATATGAGGTTGAGGATGGGGAGGAGACCTTTATTACAGCTACCTCACTCTCTATAAACAACAGAAAATTCCGAAAGTTTTCAAAAGCTTTGTTTAGGAAAAGCAGGGAATAGCGCAAAAGGTCAGAACAGAAATTCAATAGCAAGAAATGGGAGAGGTAGAATTTTTTTTACGTTCCCATCGTTATTCCAAAATTTACGGTGCATATATAACCAACACACGAGGAACAAGAGGCAAAGATGTGTGCATGCACGTGTGGGGATGTAGGGGCTGGAAGAAGATTTATAAAGCCAGTCTGCGGCTTAGCAAGTAGGATGGAGTGGTGAGGTATGGGGCTTGCTTAATATGCATGAGAGGGAAGAGGGAAAGTTATGGGCTGCTTTTGCTTTTGACGCAGAAAAGAGAAATCAGATTATTTGGGTTCTCCTGAAAGGAACGCTGAAGTAAGATGTACAAGAACATGAGTTTTTTCATTTTAAAAAAAAAAAGGTTTGAAAATTTTAAATTTTTGAATTCGTTTTTGTGAATCGGAGATATAAAAGATAAAGTGATCTTTTTTTTTTTTTCATTATTTCCTGTGTGAATTGTAAAGGTACATAAAAAGAAACAAAGGGGCAAAACGAAGTCGATGAATTTTAGATGAGGGTTTGTTATGAAGTGGACAGTTAACGTGCAAATGCTGGGGAAAGTTCCGAGGTTAGTGTCAAAGAAATATTGCCACCCTGACTGGAATAATTTTCATTTTCTGCATGTTGGCGAGATAGATGTGTTGTGTTGCCTCTGAGCGGCACTTTTTTGCACACCATGGGCTAAATGGCCAGGTCACATGGACCCCGAAGGCTCAGAGAAGGTTGGGGGAGGGGACCCACTGGAACAGCTGTTGGGAGACAGATGGTAGCCTCCCGTCAAGGCCATCCAGCGTGTTCTTTAACGTGCACAGGGTATGGCTCTCCCGCACACGGGGCCACGGCTTAACGTCCCATCAGACGGACGAGCGGCCTTTCCAAGCCTGACCGTGGAATTTTGCGGAGATAAATCTCAACGCTGACCCAGCTGGGACTCGAACCTGGGAACTACAGATTACGAGCCTGGAGCGCTACCGACTGAGCCACCCCTGCCCCAGGATTGTTATGAAGTGGACAGTTAACGTGCAAATGTTGGGGAAAGTTCCGAGGTTAGTGTCAAAGAAATATTGCCACCCTGACTAGAATAATTTTCATTTTCTGCATGTTGGTGCGATAGAGAGAAGCTGTGGACTAGTAAACAATTTTTTTCTTCGGTTAATGCTTGGGTGCATAAAATAAAGTATAATTATTTATTACAGCTGTGGTAAATTTTAAAACTTGAATTTAATGTTACATAACTAATATATGCGCCGTCCCGTGGCCGAGTGGTTAGCGCGCTTGGTTACTGATCTACGGGACCTGGGTTCGAGCTCCGGGTAAGGCATGGATGTTCGTGTTGTTTTTCTGCTGAGGTCCTGCCATCCTCTCAGACCTTCTACTATGGCATATAAACTGACAGGCTCCTGTCAGACCTCTGTGGCAAGCAGCTGCTTGAGGGGGTATTTATTTATTTAACTAAAATTTGCACTCATCGACCACAGAGATTCATGTTATAGTAATTGAATAACTTCTTAAATAAACTTTATACGAAAAAATGTGATTGAAGAAAAATTAAAGATCTCAATCAAATCTATTTAAATCTCCATTTTCAAAAATATTTGTTTGATATTTAATGATTTACAGATCAGAGATAACAGTAAAAATGCTAATTTAAACAGTTTTAACAATTTTTCTGAAAAATTAATAAAAAAAAGTTAAAACGAAAGCAATAACTGTTATAGTAAACTTTACTTACACGTGAAAAATATTTTTAGCAGTTCGCATAATAATTACGTTAATTGTTTGGTATTTTTGAATGTTTCTTTTGCAGAATGGAGTAATATGCTAATTGCTTCAGCTACTATGACTTAAATATTGAATGCACATTGTTGGAAATCAAGATAGATCTAGATTTAAATAGATCTGAATACGATTTTTAATTTATCTGAAGTCATAATTTTTCATTATAAAAAAAGCTTATGACTGGAACATGTACACAATAAATGGACCTCTAGGTGTATATTAACTTAGTACTAATTTCTTTATATAATTATCTGTGGTAGTGACGACTGAACCCTTTATGAGAAAGATAACAGAAAGTTTAATGCTTTGATTTTAAATGCCTTATAATGTCATGGGCTACCTCAAACACGACTGAAAAAGTGGGGGAGGAAATTAGGTTAGGTGATTTTAGTGACAAAGAAAAAATATAAATAAGTAAAAAAAAATTAAAAATTCCTATCTTTCTATATGCGCTTTAAAAAGTAGAAAATAAATCTAAACCATAACGATGGAGCAACCAGTCACTGAATTCGTATTCATTTCAAAGGAAGGTAGGGCGCTGGCAATCTTGTTGAGTAGGTCAATCGGCGCCCTAGCTTCCTTTGAAGTGAACACGAACTCAGTGACTGATTGCACCATCGATATGCTTTAGGTTTATTTTCTACTTTTTAGGGCCCTATAGAAAGATAGGAATTTTTTTAATCTTTTTATTTTTCATTTTAGATTTTTATTTATGTGTGTATCGTTTTAGTTTAGGAATTTCACTATAAAACTTCTTACAGCCTCCGAGAAGTCCTTGTTGCACTTATTTATTTTTGGGTGGATACACTAGAAGCATAGTTTATTCCGAAAAAAATTCGTAATTTACAGCATTTAAAGAAAAGAATCACCGCAGCTGTTATAAGCGTTACACCGGAAAAATGAGCCTAGGAGGGACAAAAGTTGAATATCGCATGAACTGGAGTGTCACATTGAAGTCTGTTGAACGTAAAACGACACTTTCAGAGCTTCATGACATTTTGTACACATAATTACCTTTGTTACCTAATTATTTCATAAAATATAGCATTTTGAAACACGAGTATTCTTTTATAATGATCCTGTAAGGCATGTAAATTCGTGGTACAGTGGATCAAAAAAGTATCCGAACACTATGGTTGATTACAGAATTCAGAAAAAATATCTGGCAACGTTTTTTTTAGAAATTAGTGATCTGGCAACCTTCGTGTCACGTGACACGAAGGTTGCCAGATCACTAATTTCTAAGAAAAAGTTGCCAGATATTTTTTCTGAATTCTGTAATCAACCATAGTGTTCGGATACTTTTTTGAGCAACTGTACATTCGTGGGATTGTGGTATATACACTTAGCGAGTTAATTTATCATTACAAGCAGACCCATATTATAGGGAGTTAGGCCTGGTAGTTTTTGAAATAAAAATTTATTGATTAAAGATGAATTAAAGATCTTTAAGTATATTTGTTCGTAATTTATACCGTCATTGTGAGCTGAAGTATTTAACAATTTCGTTTGTTTTTGCACAAAAAAAAATGAAGATTGGCGACAATCGGGTTGGGTTGTTTTACCTCTGAGCGGCACTTTTTTGCACACCATGGGCTAAATGGCCAGGTCACATGTACCCCGAAGGCTCAGAGAAGGTTGGGGGAGGGGACCCACTGGAACAGCTGTTGGGAGACAGATGGTAGCCTCCCGCAAGCCCATCCAGCGTGTTTTTAACGTGCACAGGGTATGGCTCTCCCGCACACGGGGCCACGGCTT
Source organism: Ryuthela nishihirai (assembly GCA_038380435.1). NCBI lineage: Eukaryota > Metazoa > Arthropoda > Arachnida > Araneae > Heptathelidae > Ryuthela > Ryuthela nishihirai. The sequence continues at coordinate 87,374,076 of JAWZYU010000001.1, read as the reverse complement.
AACGTCCCATCCGAAGGACGGCGGCCTTTCCAAGCCCATCGGTGTCCCCTACTGACCGTGGGCAGGGCGGGGAATTTTGCGGAGATAAATCTCAACGCTGACCCAGCTGGGACTCGAACCTGGGAACTACAGATTACGAGCCTGGCGCGCTACCGACTGAGCCACCCCTGCCCCAGGAGTGGAGCGCGAGATGCGAATTTGCGGACCTTGCTAAGCAGGACTAAACGCAAAAGAACAAGTGGAACAAGAAGATTTCACATAGTTGGGTTGGGTTGTCTTACCTCTGAGCGGCACTTTTTTGTACACCATGGGCTAAATGGCCAGGTCACATGGACCCCGAAGGCTCAGAGAAGGTTGGGGGAGGGGACCCACTGGAACAGCTGTTGGGAGACAGATGGTAGCCTCCCGTCAAGGCCATCCAGCGTGTTCTTTAACGTGCACAGGGTATGGCTCTCCCGTACACGGGGCCAAGGCTTAACGTCCCATCCGACGGACGGCGGCCTTTCCAAGCCCATCGGTGTCCCCTACTGACCGTGGGCAGGGCGGGGAATTTTGCGGAGATAAATCTCAACGTTGACCCAGCTGGGACTCGAACCTGGGAACTGCAGATTACGAGCCTGGCGCGCTACCGACTAAGTCAACCCCGCCCCAGGCGACAATCGGAATAACTATTAGATAAACTACCAAAAATACACTTAACCATTTTATTGAAGTTAAAAAATAATCGATTTCCTTTCAAACTGGTTGAAATAATTATTCAAATCCATTAGTGGTATCTTCGTAACGAAGTCATCGGATAACCAATTTTTGTTTAATGAATTGCCTCGCATATGCCTCCATTGGCTCACTTGAAGAATACTTCCAGCATAACGATTTGCTTACGAAATCAAACGGTCACCAGTTTCGCCCAATCAGAAAGCTCCTTAATAAATTCAGCAGGCTTTAGCCAATTAGCGACTCCCATTTATGAGAGTTTGGAACTTGATTGCCTTTTTTCAATGTGTTTGATGTTCCCTGAATGTGGAAAGAGTTCTCTTGAAGACTTTGGGTTTTTATTGAATATTTTTTGTTAATCCAACCCAAAGACTTCGGCCCCGAAATGAATTACGTACCAGATCCTCCCCCCCGCCTCTCTTAAAAACAAAGACTCCACCAAAAATGAATCTGACCCAACTCTGATCAGGTGGCTACTTTTGGGGGTGAAGTCTTGGGTTGGGTCATGGCACTTTTTGTGTACACAATGGGCTAAATGGCTAGATCACTGCACTCCAAGGACTTGGAGAAAGTTGTTGGAAGGGGAATTTATGGACAGCTGTTAGGAAACTAAATGGCATAGCTGATGATAATCACCAGCTCTGTCATTGATCCACTTAGTTGTGACTTTTAAATCTCCTCCAGAGATTAGGAAAAGTCTCAACTAAGTGCATAAATGACAGAACTGGTTAGAGCTTAATGGTTAGAGCACTTGACATACAACTGGGTGGTGTGGGTTCGAATCCCACTGATCAGCGAATCATTTTCTTCCACAAAAATGTTTCTTGAATTATAGTCAAAAGCTAATCTGTGAATTTATTAGATTGACTCCATCAGAACTTCATGATCTCCAAAATGAGAATTCCGTTAATTGGAATGTTAAGCCGTTAGCCCCTTAACAGTACGCGATAAAGTGCACGCTGGATGACCTTAATGGGAGGTTTATGTCTCCTACAGCTATCCAGTGGGTCCCCTTTCCTCATCCTTCTCAGGATCTTTATGACTTGCTCATTTAGCGCATTTTGTGCAAAAAATGCCGCTCATAGATAAATAAATCAACCTAGATAAAGTGGCTACTGAGTGTTTATAGTAGGTACCTAGGTGAGAAAGTGATGGGAAGGGGAGGATAAGATTTGACCTGATTCTTAGATCCTCATTTAGGATTTAAATAATGGATATTTTGGGTTGGGTTGTTTTACCTCTGAGCGGCACTTTTTTGCACACCATGGGCTAAATGGCCAGGTCACATTGACCCCGAAGGCTCAGAGAAGGTTGCGGGAGGGGACCCACTGGAACAGCTGTTGGGAGACAGATGGTAGCCTCCCGTCAAGGCCATCCAACATGTTCTTTAACGTGCACAGGGTATGTCTCTCCCGCACACGGGGCCACGGCTTAACGTCCCATCCGACGGACGGCGGCCTTTCCAAGCCCATCGGTGTCCCCTACTGATCGTGGGCAGGACGGGGAATTTGGATATTTGTGAACCTATGAATATATATTCTGGCTATGAGCCTGGTATATAGTATGCTAATTAAATTAATAGTTTTAATCTCTACTAGATCTTTCAAAACATCTCAACCACTCTGATTATCGAACAGACGTTCATATATTCCATTTCAAACACTGCGAAAATCACGCTAATTGATTGTTTAAATATCGAGTGTTAAACACTGTTCAGGAATTGTAAGAGTACTTTACCATCAATGCACTCAGAATCAATTATTCTGCTCATTGTTCAGAATTGCTCAATGTACAGAAGGAGCAAATGTATTGTAGAGAAACATTATCTCGAAACACTGCATTCCTCTTACCTTGCCTCGTGTTCAACAGGAACGTGTAGGACGAAAGTTTATTAGTGGAAACCAATTGTTCGTGCCTACTGTTAGAAAGGCAGCTGTCATTTATGCAAAGGTTACAGCATATACAACAGTATCTGCTGTACATTGTGACGAAGCAACTGGCTGCTGTAATCAATATTTAACTGAACAGTAGAGAGGTTTAACGACACTAACAAACACATCCTGATGTAGCAAACACATTTACATTTGATTTGTAGCATGTAGACATTTAAGTCTTTGCTGCTGAATTTACGTGTTTCAAACATTTATGCAGACTGAGACAAGGGTAGAGTAGAAAAGTCACTCCGACGATACTGTGGTAATTCGATTAGTAGAAATAACAAATTTATTAATGAATGGATATGTTTCCGATATACGTCGAGCAATTGTAGTGTGTGTTGCTATTAAACAATTGTCGCAAGAGTTTGTTGTTGTAAGGGTAAACAACGTTTTGGTGACTGTATTATTGTGGTAAGAATGAGCTAGTTTTCGATTTTTGGTTTTGTAAAGGCTTATATATATGAGGCGTATAAAAGCTCTAATTTCGCGTTTTCGTTGGAATACCGATGAATTTGAAAAGAAGACCAGCGTCCGTTGGAGGTGACATGTGCAGAAAAAAAACCCGATACATTCTTTAGAATATAGAATATACCGGACGGTGTTGACGGGAGGTTTCCATCTGTCTGCTAACAGCCGTTCAATGGATCCCCTTCCCCAAGCTTCTCTGAGACTTCGGCGGCCTTCAAATGGTAACAATAGAAAAATCCTACGCTGCCCTGGACCAGATAAGCGGCACCGATGGGCGTGGAGAGATCTTCGTCCGTCTGGTGGGATGTAAGGCCGTGGTCCCTGTGCAATGAGAGACATACCTGTACACGCATGTCTCTCTATACACGGGTTAAATAACATGCTGGATGGAGTTGGGGGGCGGGGGTGGCTCAGTCGGTAGCGCGTCAGGCTCGTAATCTGTAGTTCCCAGGTTCGAGTCCCACTTGGTCAGCGTTAAGATTTATCTCCGCAAAATTCCCCGCCCTGCCCACGGTCAGTAGAGGACACCGATGGGCTTGGAAAGGCCGCCGTCCGTCGAATGGGACGTTAAGCCGTGGCTCCGTGTGCGGGAGAGCCATACCCTGTGCACGTTAAAGAACACGCTGGATGGCCTTGACGGGAGGCTACCATCTGTCTCCCAACAGCTGTTCCAGTGGGTCCCCTCCCCCAACCTTCTCTGAGCCTTTAGGGTCCATGTGACCTGGTCATTTAGCCCATGGTGTGCAAAAAAGTGCCGCTCAGAGGTGAAACAACACAACCCAACACAATGGATGGAGTTGACGGGAAATCCTTTGCGATCTTGCCATTTAGCTCATTGTGTAAAAAGAAAGAGGCTGCTCAGAGGTGAAACAATTTAATCAATAGCTCTCGAGCAGAAAAATTGTGAGATGACATAAATAGACAAATTGCTAGTGGTATGTTGGACAGCAATGCACTATAAGGCTAATATTTCGTTTTAAAATTATTAATTTTTTTTATAAAAAAGTAAGTCTTATTATTTGAATTTTACTCCCTTAAAAACAAATATTGGAACTCAAACAAAAATATTTCGTCAGAAAAGAATAAGTAGAATATAAATAATGAGACCATGGAAATCACGTATTTTTGCAGCATCCCTTGCGTTAATTCTATGTTATTAATCCTGAGCAATGCTAGTTTCCTTGATTTTTAAATAAAACTGAACTTCAGAACCTCATTTTGAAGTAACTAACGAACAGAAGTAGATCACGTCACAAAGCAAACACAAGACATTTGATTCCAAAGAATAAAAAACATTAAAAAAATCAGAAGTTTTTCCCTTCCGATTTTAAACAGGAGGAAACAAAGATTGCAATCCCAATTAAAAGGATTTTGAAAAGAGCAAAACATTCTATTGACTGTTTAATGTTTTAAATTGGACAACCAGTCGATGTTACAAAGATTCAGGAAGCATTCGGACAGCATTCTTGCATCGAAAAATCCGACGAACAGTAGAGCCCTTCTTGCAGGAGATTGATCTGTTGGCTCAATAATGAGAGGCAGATTTGTTGCGTCGTAATAAATGGCAGGTGACTCGCCCCTCTGGAAGCGGAACAATGTTTGCTCATTGAGGAGATTAATTAAAACGTAATAAGGGGACGCCATTAATTAATGCACCCCATTAAGTGATTTATCTACCATCCAACAAAGCCATGTGGTTATTTAATGGCAAACTAATAAACAGTTTTAATCAAATGTTGGGTTGTGGTCCTAGGTCTGTTTTCTAATAAATGCAACACTTTCCATCAACTCTTGTTGTCAGCAGTTGATCGTTAGTGTTTTATTTTACGTTACCTATACACTTTTGAGATCGCAAGAGGCAGGTTCGATATTGGGCGTCTGAAATGTTGTGTGATGATGTTGGAGGTCTGTATGTTCTAATTTTCAGTATGGTTGAAATGGAATTGTTTAACACTCTAAATGGAGGTGAAAAAAATAATTAATACATGAATTGTAGCATTTAAAAAAATATATTTTCTTCAAAACATTTTAAAAAAAACAACACTTTTTTAGCGAAGACGTTTCCTGAAAAAAAAAAAGAAGAGAAAATGTCGTAACTTCCGTTCTGGTATAATCAATTATTTGCTTTCCCGAGATTTATTTACAATCGCTCAAAAAATATCCGAACACTATGGTTGATTACAGAATTCAGTAAAATTTTTTTGGCAGCGATTTTAGTGATCTGGCAACTTTCGTGTTACGTAACACAAAGGTTGCCAAATCACTAATTTCTAAAAAAAATCGCTGCCAGATATTTTTACTGAATTCTGTAATCAACCATAGTGTTCGGATATTTTTTTGAGCGCCTCTACATATACTTGCTTCCTCTTTAGTAGCAATAAGGGAAATGTTTTTTTATTATAATTACTGTGGAACACATGATGTTTCCTTTGTTAATATTACATATGTTAATAATATAAGAGAAAAGTTAATTCACTTGGTAGTGTGCTAGGCTTATAAACTGAGGCACCTAATTTCGAGTCCCCACTGTGTTCAGAGTTAAAAATTTCACCATTAATTCCCCCCCCCCCCCCACCTCGGTATAAAAAGAGACATTGCTGAGCCTAAAAAGGCCAATGTATTTCTGATAGGACGTTAAGTCGTGGCCATATGCGCAGGAGAGTCGTACTCCTGTGTACTTTAAGGAACTCGATGTATGGCCTTGACCGAAGACTTCTGTCTCCTTATAGCTGCCCAGTGGATCCCCTTCCCCAACCTCTGAATCCTCGAGGTTCTTGTGACTTGAATATTTAGCCCATTGGGTGCACAAAAATGCTGCTTAGAGGTAAACAACTCTACTCATCTGTCGGATTGGAACATTAAGTTATGCCCATAGAATAGGATAGTCACCCCCTCTGCACGTTTAAAGAGCACCCTGGTGGCAATGGGGGAAGACAATTTTTTTATTTAATTTTTATTTAATTGATTCAAATGTTTATCAAAGTTTGGCGTTTCGAAATTAACTTTTGTGTCATCAGTGTGCATGAAGGCATTTTATAAAATAAGATTCCCACTTTATTCCCGCCAAACTGAGAAACATAATCTTGGGCTGTGACACCACCTCATGATGGTACTAAATAGCGCCACTAAGTGGCAGCAGTCATCACTGTTACACTTGTGCTGTGACACCACCTCATGATGGTACTAAATAGCGCCACTAAGTGGCAGCAGTCATCACTGTTACACTTGTGCTGTGACACCACCTCATGATGGTACTAAATAGCGCCACTAAGTGGCAGCAGTCATCACTGTTACACTTGTGCTGTGACACCACCTCATGATGGTACTAAATAGCGCCACTAAGTGGCAGCAGTCATCACTGTTACACTTGTGCTGTGAGGCGCAGAGTCGGAACGAACATGGCGAAGGTACTGCACGTGTATACCAATCTGGAGATCCCAGCAGTATTTCTGTTTCCGTGGGAACAGAAGATACAACAGGTGGAAATTAATCGACAGCTTGTGTCTCTGTAATTGCTCGAATGTCCTGTCAGTGCAATATATCAGGATATGGGGCCGTGAGTTTGAAAATGATCATGTGACTGTAATGAATGAAGATCTCTGTACCTGGCGGTGGGCATCTGTTCGTCATCCATTAGACCTGGTATCGTCGGATTTTCACTTGTTTGGGAAGCTGAAGAAGCTACTCTGAGGACTACCCTTCTCATTGGATGAAGCCATCAAAGAGGAAGCCACTAGTGGCTTAAGAACATGTCCTTCTATTAGTAGGGTTTTGATAAACTGATCGACGGTTGCCTGGTGACTACGCAGTAAAATAACACACATATGTTTGGAAATTTCCCGTATATTGTTTTCGATATAGATAATTTCCTGCCCTCTGCAAAGGTTGAACACAGAATCTCACTTTCAGACTTACTCTCTTGTATATATAATATGCGTTGTTTTACCTAAGAGCGATAATTTTTTTTCACACAATGTACTAAATGGTCATTACTAAATGGTTTGGTAAGGACTCCAAGGGTTCAGAGAATGTATGGGGAAGGGATACCACTGGGCAGCTGTCAGGAGACAGGTGGCCAAGGGTATCCAGCGGTTTCTTTAATGTGAACAGGGTATCCAGTACAAGGGTCTATATCCCATCTGAAGGATGGAGGCTTTTCCAAGCCCAATGGTGTGCCCTACTGACCGAGGGCAGGGCGGTGAGTTTTGCGGAGATAAATTTCAACGCTGGCTCAGATGGGACTCGAACCTGGACTAACGTTTCCAGAACTGCAGATTATAAAGCGTGGCGCACTACCGACTGAGCCACTTCCACCCCAGGGTAAAAAGTAGTATATCTATATAATATATAAACAAAAAACCCTTCAAGCAGCTGCTTGCTACAGAGGTCTGACTGGAGCCTGTCAGTTTATATGCCATAGTACAAGACCTGTGAGAATGGCGGGACCTCCGCAGAAAAACGACACGAACATCCATGCCTTATCCGGGGCTCGAACCCAGGTCCCTTAGATCAGTATACTTAAAAATTACCTAAGTTTACATAAAGGGCACTGATGTTATGGGGTAAAAAATATGGAATTAAATGGAATTGCAGTTGAGCTCATGATGTTTCAAAAACAGAACCGAAATTTTAAGATTAATAGGTGAGAAAAAAAAAAGCAGCAAACAACTGAGGAAAATTTATCAGAAAGTGGATGGACAGAGGACGTTTTATTTCATTTTTGGTATTCTTTCTTGGGAAGAAAAGAAGGGACAATTCAACTATAAAAAAAATAGCGGATAAAATAAATAGCACGCTTAAGCAAAAAAATACATGATTTATTTTTTCTGAAATAAGAAATAAAAAAAATCATTTCAATTTGTTTCTTCCATAAAAACAAATAACAAAATATGATCTCGTTCTTCATCGTCATTTTGTATGACGACCTCTTAACCATAAGGAATGCAGGGCCAAGCTACTACTCTTAGCTGCCTGGCTTCACGTCTTGGGGCTTCTCTACCCTAACCAGGCCACTTCCGCTGATGAAGAGTACGTCGACCCAATCACAGTGATGCATTGCTCTCACAGCCTTACAAGACTCTCTCCCCACCGCTCTCTTTCGATCCTCCCCACCCCCACTCTCTCCCCCAGTTCCTTTACAGCACTTAATCATTATGATCTAATCGGGGATCCCTAGGGGATGAGGATGAGGGGGGCAGAGCAAGGATTTTTCGTTGTTTTTTTATCAAGACGTGTCCTGTGTATAAAGACAGGAACCTCTTATAGAAATATATCAATCTGTATGAGGACGACCACTACTAACAACAGCATCATTATTAATAATGACAGAAAGCAAAGAACAGCCCGATGTTTCTTAGGACGTCACCACTCCAATGTTATTTATGGGAATGATCCGTCTCTTTTGGTTGTACGTCAAAAGGAAGGCTAAAACAAACAAAAACCTCCATCAGAGTGTCTTTTGCTCTTTGAATGCATCAGAAGAGCTTGAAGGAAAGAGAACAAACGACGGGACCTTGACACAAATGGGTACTCTCTCTCTGGACGATAAAAGTCGTCTGGATTGGGGTGGGTGTTTTCTTGCAGTGGGGTGAGGTGTCTACACGAATTAGGGCCATTTTGAGTCTTATCTGGGCTCATAAGCAAAAGTGGTTATTACCAAAAAACGCGGGCTCCCGGCATTTGCCTACTTTGCCTATGACAAAAGATGATCTTGATACGAATACAATCCCCCCTAATAACTATGGAATAGAGCAGGGGGGATGTGGTTGTAGACAGTGGCGTAAACATATAAACATTAGTGTCAATGTGACACAGTGGGTTGGGCGACACTCAAAATCCAACTCACTATATTAGAATCAGAAACATAGATATTATCATGATTTAGAATATTTCTATCTTATTATTCGCAATTATATATATCAAACGATGAAGTTAAAGATCATTTTGAGAAAGTGAAAACAAGGAATGAAGATTTCAAAAGAATGTTTTTTCATATTGCATCAAAAAAGTTTCGTTTTATATTACTGATACTGATTTTATACGTTTTCCTTCATTTTCAATGAAAACATTATGTGCTTAATTAGATAAAAAAGAAGTTTTAAACCTCCAAATCAACCATGAAAGTGGTGGAGGGATGGGCCCATATGTTTTGCCAAGTTTTTTTGCTCATAGTTACACCACTAGTTGTAGTGGGTTGGGTTATTTAACGTCTGAGCGACACTTTGTTCCACACTATGGACTAAATGGCAGGTCACAATGACCCCCGAATGCTCAGAGAAGGGACCCACTGAAACAGCTGTTGGGAGACAGATGGTAGTCTTCCGTCAAGGCCATCCAGCATGTTCTTTAACGTGCACAGGGTATGGCTCTCCCGCACCGGACCACGGCTTAACGTCCCATTCAGCGGACGGCGGCCTTTCCAAGCCCCTACTGACCGTGGACATGGCGGGGAGTTTTGCGGAGATAACTCTCAACGCTGATTCAGCTGGAACTCGAACCTGGGAACTGCAGATTAGGAGCCTGGCGCGCTACCGACCGAGCAACCACCGCCCCTAGTTGTAAATGGGGTCTATTCGTATTGTTCAATAGAAAAACATTATGTGACCCATGAAGTTGGGTTAAGTTGTTTAACTCACAAGCTGCACTTTTGAGCATACAAAGGGCTAAATAGTCACGTCATAAGGACTCAAGGGCTCAGAGAAGGTTGGAGGAAGGGGACCCACTGGACGGTAGCTAGGAGACAAAGGGAAGTATCCCGTTAAGATCATCCAGCATGTTCTTTAATGTTTAAAGGGAATGGTTTTCCCACATGGGGGGTGGGGGGATGACTCAGCCAGTAGTGCGCCAGGCTCATAATCTACAGGTTGGAGTCCCAGCTGGGCCAGCGTTGAGATTTATCACCACAAAACTCGCCTTCTGTCAGTAGGGGACACTGATGGTTTTGGACGTTATTAAATCACATATCTCAGTGAAAGATTTATAGGTGGAACATTTTGTCGTTTGATGCTTGGTTTAACTGGTTATAGTGTTGTGACCACCCCTCGTAATCCTGAGTATATTTTAGGGCGGCACATACATTAGAGGCCTTGATTCTTTGCAATTGCCAACCTAAAGCCAGTTCCCGGACCCACATCAAAATCTATACACATATATTAACACTCAAAAGTAATATCGCTTACAGGTAATAAAAACATCGTTTATTGACAGATCAGTTCAACACACTATAAAATAAATAAATACCCTTCAAGCAGCTGCTTGCCACAGAGGTCTGACAGGAGCCTGTCAGTTTATATGCCATAGTAGAAGGTCTGTGAGGATGGCAGGACCTCAGCAGAGAAACAACACAAACGTCCATACCTTAATCCGGGGCTCGAATCCAGGTCCCTTAGATCAGTAGCCAAGCGCGCTAACCACTCGGCCACGGGACGGCACACTACACACAACTAATTCCCACTTTTGGGATAATTTTCTTTAACACTTTGAGAGTGATGGAGGTCAGTTCATTAAAAGTTCTTTGTGACCGAGCTAATCGCTCAAGAGTCTATCAGACATCATATAGTTTTCAGTCTCATTCGGGGGGGGGGGGGGAGGGCTCAGTCGGTAGCGCGCCAGGCTCGTAATCTACAGTTCCCAGGTTCGAGTCCCAGCTGGGTCAGCGTTGAGATTTATCTCCGCAAAATTCCCCGCCCTGCCCACGGTCAGTAAGGGACACCGATGGGCTTGGAAAGACCGCCGTCCGTCGGATGGGACGTTAAGCCGTGGCCCCGAGTGTGGGAGAGCCATACCCTGTGCACGTTAAAGAACACGCTGGATGGCCTTGACGGGAGGCTACCATCTGTCTCCCAACAGCTGTTCCAGTGGGTCCCCTCCCCCAACCTTCTCTGAGCCTTCGGGGTTCATGTGACCTGGACATTTAGCCCATGGTGTGCAAAAAAGTGCCGCTCAGAGGTAAAACAACCCAACCCAATGAACATTTACGCTAATACTTCGAAATGCTGCCGCTCTTTCTCACTCGAAAGGAGATTTTTTGTCTCCTACTTCGCTCGATGCCGACTCCAGAAAAAGGCCGAATGTCCTTTCGTTTTTGCCTTTTTGGTTTTCATCTCCCTGGTCTCCTGGTGGAGGTCAGCCCACCGGCTCGGCGTGGACGCTGCTGGTTGGCCGGAACTAGTCGAGGTGCGAATCTCACTACCCATCTAGTACTTGTTGACAGCGACAGGCCATGTAGCCCTGGTGACACCTGAGTGCTACCGGACCACATCGCGAACTTTCCACGCCGGCGGCGGGGTTCTTCCTCAGCAGGAGCTGGATGCAACAAAATAGAAGTGATGCTAAAATGTCACTATTGATTGAAGACAATGGTGTCCGATAGTCCTCCATGCTAAGAGTCGTGTCCACGTGATAAAATAATTCTGGGCACGACAATAGCACTATGGCATGTATCTAGAGAGTTCGATTCCCGCCGTGTCAGCGATAATTTTGTTCAGATGAATATTTGTGAAAACATTGTCTTTTTTTAAAAACAGAAAGGAGGAGTCAGGATTTCAGTTCATTAAAAGTTCTTTATGACCGAGATAATCGAGCAAGAGTCGCGCAATAGCCTTTAATTTTTCTCTAAATCCAAAAAAAGTTGCATATCTACAGACCCCTAACAGCTTTCCAGTGGGTCCTCTTCCCGGAACCTTCGCTGAGACTTCGGGGGTAGTCACTGGAATGAGAGCTATGCACCAATCCCCTGTGATGATGCATAGAACCGGCCAGGCCTAGCACCTAATGTCCGACCCCGCCTTCTCGTGGTGCAGACCGTTAGTAACTTTCAAAAGAGATACTCTCTTGTGGAAGTGAACGGAAGGGGAGGGCTGCCAGATTAGTGTGGCCTACTGATCTGGACAACTATGGCTACTTTTCTTTTTTTTCTACCCTGCTGAGGAGTGGTCAACCACACAGGGTCCTGGTGCTGACCATATAAACCTACTGGACTGGACAGATATATGGCTCTGAGCTTGATTATGGATCCTGATTTTGCTGCACTGGTGGGCTTCTGTGGAGGGAAAATCTTCCGCTGTGTTTTCTGTTTGTTTGTGGGTTGACAGCCCCAAGTGAATAGATTCACAGGATATGTTTATCAGCTGGTGGATAATCCTGAGCAGAAGTCATCGCAGGCACCTGAACTCTTTGCTTCTATTGGCATCGTCAAATTCTACATTGGAGGAAGTCTTCCAGTGTAGATGGCTTCAGCCTTTAGTAGTAGGGGAACGGGTCTTTGCCCCATGTCTGCGATTAGGGGGCTGTTTGATATTGTCGGCATTCCCTCTCTCAATAAACATAGTTTCTTTAATCATCCCACTAACCATTTTCTCTCCATAGGTAGTTGGAATGTGAGGACTCTGCACAGAGCTTTTTCTCTTGATGTCCTCACACAAGAATTCCACCGTTATAATTTAGATATTCTCGGCTTGCAAGAGACCAGATGGATAGATAAAGGTCAGATTCTTAAAAATAATCTTAAATTTCTCTTTTCAGGGAGGGACGACAATAAGCATCACCAAGGCGTTGGTCTGCTTCTCAGCAGACACGCTAGCGATGCTCTTCTAGGATATGAGTGCATTAATGAAAGGTTTCTTACAGCAAAATTTCAGACAAGCGTTAAAGACCTGAATGTTATCTGCTGTTATGCCCCCACTGAGGATGCCGATGAGGATGAGAAGGATAGCTTTTATGAACAACTTCAGGATATTTTGAATTCTGTCAAGAAAGGAGATATTACCCTTGTTCTTGGTGACTTCAATGCCATAGTTGGTACTGACTCTGACCTTTGGGGAGGAGTAATAGGCCCTTTTGGTATTGGTAGCTGCAATGGCAATGGGCAACGTCTCCTACAGGTAAGTAAACTCAATGGATTCAGAATAACTAACACTTATTACAAACACCGCGACATACATAAGTACACATGGGTTTCACCTGATGGGCTGCATAAGAATATGATTGATTACATATTAATTAACAGCAAATGGGCTAGTTCTGTTAGGAATACCAGGGCATATAGGGGAGCTGAGATTGGATCGGACCATTACCTTGTTAAAAGTGTGTTGCAACTTAAACTTAAAAAGTGTTGTGCTAGGGTTAAAAAATTTACTTTTAATACTGAAGCTCTGAAAGATCCAGTTATAGCCAAAGCTTACCATGATAGGTTACTTAGTCATTATGACAGTCATGGTTTGCTTACTACTGAAGTTGAGGAAGAATGGGATCATTTTAAACAGGCTTTTTTGGACACTAACAGTACTCTTTTAGGAAAAAAGGAGCAGAAGAGGCAAAATTATCTGAGTGATAAGGCACTTGAGCTTATTTCGGAAAGAAAGAACTGCAGGAATGCCCTTAATCAATACCCTACTACTCCTAATAGAAAGCATTACAGAGACCTTAATAAACTCGTAAAGGATCAGTTAGCTGCTGATAAGAATCTTTGGCTTGATGGTTTGGCTGACAAAGCCGAGGAAGCAGTTAGACAGCACAACAGCAGAGAGCTGTACCAGATAGTTAATGTTTTGTGTGGTAGAAAACGGACACGCATACAAGGATTGAAGGATAAACAAGGTAAGGTTATAGAAGGAGAGGATTCTGTCATGGCTAGGTGGGCTGAGCATTTCAGTGATGTTCTAAACAATGTAGTTAGTTCTACTCCCATTGTTTGCAATGATGATAGATGCATTGGTGGCTTTAATGTTGGCCCTATAACACAATCTGAAGTTATTTTGGCTGTTTCTAAACTTAAACTTCATAAATCCCCAGGGGTAGATGAAATTACTACGGAAATGCTTAGAGCTGTGAATGTTTCGGTTACCACTTGGATGACTGAAATTCTGAATATCTTTTATGATAAAGGCATGGTTCCTAAGGATTTTACCAGAGCTATTGTTATCCCTATTTTCAAAAAAGGTGATCGCAGTTCTTGTGATAACTATAGGGGTATCAGCCTACTCTCTGTTCCAGGTAAAGTTCTTTGCATGATTGTGCTTAATAGAATTAAGAATCTGGTTGACAGTCAATTGCGTGATGAGCAATGTGGATTCAGAAGTGGTAGGGGATGTGTGGATCAGATATTTTCACTTAGGCAGATTCTTGAGAAATGTTTAGAGTTTCAGAAACCTTTGATTGCTAGCTTTGTTGATTTCAAAAAGGCTTTCGACTCTGTTGATCGTCATAATTTGTGGTTGATTGTGGAATCATATGGTATACCAGACAAGTTAGTTAACATTATGAAAGCTCTCTATAATAACACTGAGTCGTGTGTGAGAGTTGGTAAGTCTTGTAGCAATTGGTTTAGCATTACTTCTGGTGTTCGACAAGGGTGCATTTTGTCTCCTTTTCTCTTTAGCTTGGTTATTGATTATGTTATGCGAAATTCACTTCAAGGGAAAGATTTTGGCCTTAAATGGGCTGGAGATACGAAAATTTCTGATTTAGATTATGCTGATGATTTAGCCCTTTTGGCAAATGATGTTGATGAGATGAACTCTTTCATTCGAGCTGTTGATGAGACTGGTAGTAGAGTAGGTTTGGTTATAAACAGAGAGAAAACTAAAATGATGAAAATTGGTCAGGTAGGCTGTGATTCAGTTAATCTGAAGGTTGCAGTCTTGAGCAGGTGTCACAGTTTAATTATCTTGGGAGCTATGTAACAGATAATGGTGATGTGCGGCATGAGATTAACAGACGAATAGGGATTGCTGCCGGGACTTTTAAGAACCTATGGAGAGTGAGAAGAAATAGGCGTATACACCTAAAGACTAAAATTAGACTGTATAATAGTTTGGTTCTTTCTAGGGTTAGTTATGGTAGTGAAACGTGGACACTTTGTAAACATGATAGCAGGAAACTAGATGCTTTTGATTCTAGATGCTTATGCAGTATCTTGAGCATTAGGTGGTTCAACTTTGTAACTAATGATGAGATTAGGCAAAGGAGTTTGCAACCTCCTTTAAGCAACATATTGTGCAGAGAGAGACTCCGTTGGTTTGGCCATGTTGCCCGTATGAATAATTATAGATTGGCGAATAGGGTTATGAACAGTGTGCCTAAAGGCCTCAGAAAGAAGGGGAGACCTAGGATGCGGTGGGCAGACAATGTCAAACAGGACCTTGTTAGAATTGGTGTGCAGTGGCCAGATGCAGTAGATATAGCTCAGGATAGACTTGCTTGGAGAACTAAATTGCACGGTCTGGTTGGACCTCCGTAGCCCATGGCTGCTTGATGATGATGATGAATACATAATTAATAATACATAATACATAATTAATAATACATAATACATAATTAATAATACATAATACATAATTAATAATGCATAATACATAATTAATAATGCATAATAATAATTAATAATACATAATACATAATTAATAATGCATAATACATAATTAATAATACATAATACATAATTAATAATACATAATACATAATTAATAATGCATAATACATAATTAATAATACATAATACATAATTAATAATGCATAATACATAATTAATAATGCATAATACATAATTAATAATACATAATACATAATTAATAATGCATAATACATAATTAATAATGCATAATACATAATTAATAATGCATAATACATAATTAATAATACATAATACATAATTAATAATACATAATACATAATTAATAATACACAATACATAATATGTAATTAATAATACATAACACATAATTAATAACACATAATAATAATTAATAATACATAATACATAATTGATAATGCATAATACATAAATAATAATGCATAATACTAAAAACACATGAACAAAAATAAGAACACAAAAGAAAGAAAATAATAATAGTTTTTTTTCCCCATCTTGAAAACAAGGGGCAGACTATCTGCCCGTCCAGGAATTGAAAGATTATACCACTGAACACTTTCTAGTGGCGGTTGCTACACGGTATGACTTAAAAATTAGGGGAAACAGATAAATGAGCTAGCATTTTATGTATTCCTCCAAATTCTGAATATTAAAAACATATTCCATTAGACCTTTTTTAAACAATGAGAGAGATTTTTCCATCCTCAAATTATGATTAAGTAAATTAAAAGTTTTTGGTGCCACGTAAAGGAAATGATGCTTCATAATACTCTTATGAGGCAAAGGCACAATGAGGATTAATCCAACTCTTCTTGAATTATAAGGTAAAATTAAATGCGAAATCCGTTGCTGATTAATAAACAGAAATAACATAAACGGAAATAACAGAATCTTATAAAAATAAGTTTGTCTAATATAATAGAAGTGATTAGTATTTAACATATTTATAGAAGAAAAAGACTTTAAATAATAATTAATAATATTTTATGCATAAAACACAAGCTTTTTAAATTGCGCCCATAATCACCCCCCAACTACGTATAGCATATTGATTAATCGAATATACCCTATAAAAAAAAATCTTGGCAAAATTTTCTTTAAATAGTAAAATCTATACAAGATAATCCTCAGTTTTTTAGTTAAAACATTTTGCGTGCGTTTTCCATTTCAAATCCTGATCTATAATGACACAGATATTTGAAATTGGGCACTTTTTATAAATATGGACAATCCCAATATTGATGGTTATCATAGATAGTATTATGATATCTTAAACGAAAATGAACATTATCCCTAATGAGATTAAATAAGATAAATTTAGTTTTTTGAACATTTAAGGATAATTTATTTAATTGTAACCAGTAATTAATTTGCATTATATTCTGCTAAACTATAAACTTTCAATCTGTTATATTGTTGGCTGAATAAACAATGACTGCATCATCTGCGTAACAGGTAAAGGATCCATTAAGATTAAGATTGCAAAAATCATTAAAATAAATTAAAAAAATCACAGGACCTAAAACTGAGCCTTGTGTATACCTGCATTAATTGTCTTATAATCACTGATCTGAGGCTCAATACAGACAACTTGTTTTCCACTTTTCAAAAAACTTTCAAACCATTGTAGACAAATACCTCTTATGCCACTAATATAAAGTTTATTCAACAGAAGATCATGGTTAACCTTTTTAACATGAAGAAAAACAGCTAGTGTTTTTTTGCCTTCATTAATACTTTTAAAAATTTTCGAGCCAGAATCATTTCGATAATTAATGATTCCGAGATTGACCCATTAGGGTAAAAAGCTTCTCCGACACCTCGAAAACATATATATGTATATAAATTATCGTTGAACCCTTCGTATTATATATTATTATTATTAACTTAGAAATAATATAATTGTTTGAATACCAAATCAAAATATTAATATTATTTGGAACTAACAATACCCAAAGTAATTCATAGAAAGTGAATATTCTTGACTAAACATCAAGAGTGATTCTGAATCGAAGATAGAGAACAATTAAAGAAGTAGTTAAAGAGTGAGTGGAGTTATTTTTTAATTAGTCAAGACTGCTTAAAAGGTTGGAATTATAACAAAAAGGAAGTATTTATTTTGATTTGTTTTGCTAATTTTTTTCACAGTTACCAAAAAATTAAAGAAATTGGAAGTTCAAATTATTACAGAGTCTGAGCCCTCCAGAGCACGAAGTCCTCTGTGTTATTTCATCCAAAACCATGTTTCTCTCTTACCTACCCAACCAAGGGGGCGGGGGGGGGGCTCATTCGGTATCGTGCTAAGCTCGTAATCTGCAGTTCCCATCTTCAAACTCCACTTGGGGAGCGTTGAGATTTACCTCTGCAAAACTCCCCGCCTTGCCGTATACCGAGGGACGGGGGTGGCTCAGTCGGTAGCGCGCCAGGCTCGTAATCTGTAGTTCCCAGGTTCGAGTCCCAGCTGGGACAGCATTGAGATTTATCTCCGCAAAAATTCCCCGCCCTGCCCACGGTCAGTAGGGGACACCGATGGGCTTGGAAAGGCCGCCGTCCGTCGGATAGGACGTTAAGCCGTGGCCCCGTGTGCGGGAGAGCCATACCCTGTGCACGTTAAAGAACACGCTGGATGGCCTTGACGGGAGGCTACCATCTGTCTCCCAACAGCTGTTCCAGTGGGTCCCCTCCCCCAACATTCTCTGAGCCTTCGGGGTCAATGTGACTGGCCATTTAGCCCATGGTGTGCAAAAAAGTGCCGCTCAGAGGTAAAACAACCCAACCCTCTGCCGATGGGCTTGAAAAGGTCGCCGTCCGTCGGATGGGATGTTAACCGCGGAGAGCCATACGCTGTGCAGGTTGAAAACAACGCTGGATGGCCATGACGGGAAGCTACCATCCAACAGCAGTCCAGTAGGTTCCCTTCCCCCAAACTTTTCTGAGGGCCCTTGTGACCTGTCCATTCAGCACATTGTGTGCAAAAAAGTCCCATTCAGAGGTAAAATAATCCAACCTAGGAAAAAAATTTCATTTTATATCTTAAAACAAAAAGGTTGAAAATCTACAAACAGAGAGATGATACACTGAAAACATCTTTTTGTAAAATAACCTCCTTGCTTTCTCCTCTGCACAAGACAGAGTATCAGGACAATAGGTTTCGGCTAGCAAGAACTGCTAGCCAAAATCTATTCTATTGAGAAGACTAAATGTGAAAGAGATATTTTGAATAGAGAGAGAACAGAATTCAGCATCGGCATTGACTTTTGCTCAAGTCAGTCAGCCATGGACTTCTGTGGTCGTGATTATTAATAAGTCTCTGTCACTAATCCAGCAATAAATCTTGCCGCTTCCGTAACTTCGTTGCATACTGCAATCCGTCAATTTGATAAATAACATTTTGCTGGTAAACATCGACGAGGCATGCATTTAATGTAATTGCAGAAACAAATTAATAATTCTTAGTAATTAAGTTTTGTTTAATTAGGTTCAAGTAAGCATCATAATACCGACTGTCGCGATGCAGCGAATCAGGATATAAACGTGTTATGTGCATGCATGCACGGGTACATAGATACATATACGAAGGGCTAAATTATGTGTCGTATCTGTCTAATTCTGAAATTAGAGCAATCGATAATTTTAGGGGGAGGCACAAGTGTTAGGACAAGTGTTCTGACCTTATAATTTAATTCGAATTGGAGTCTGCAAAGGAATGCTTAGAGTAGCTTCACTGAACGTTCGAGAAAAACGACTGTTTAATCACAAAGATGTCGGTTCCTGATTTATAATAACGCAGTGAGAATCCTGCGCATAATTAAATGCCCATCACTAAACAGGCGGGAACTAATTTCAATATTTCTGATGTTGTATGAAATTGTGAGATACATGTATTGAATAGGAAGCCTTTCTGTAAGCCGCTATGTATATATATTCGAGGTGAATTTATTTCGATATAATGAATGCAGATTAAGTATGATTTGCATTATACATGTTCAGAAATCATCGAAAGATACCTTATATGTCATATTATAACAATATTTAAATTTTGGCATATGAACTTCGATATTTTTGCTGTTACTTTGAATTGGGTTGTTTTACCTCTGAGCAGCACTTTTTTGCACACCATGGGCTAAATGGCCAGGTCACATGGACCCCGAAGGCTCAGAGAAGGTTGGGCGAGGGAACCCACTGGAACAGCTGTTGGGAGACAGATGGTAGCCTCCCGTCAAGGCCATCCAGCGTGTTCTTTAACGTGCACAGGGTATGGCTCTCCCGCACACGGGGTCACGGCTTAACGTCCCATCCGACGGACGGCGGCCTTTCCAAGCCCATCGGTGTCCCCTACTGACCGTGGGAAGGGCGGGGAATTTTTGCGGAGATAAATCTCAACGCTGACCCAGCTGGGACTCGAACCTGGGAACTACAGATTACGAGCCTGGCGAGCTAGCGACTGAGCCACCCCCGCCCCTACTGTTACTTTGAAAATGCAGACATAACAAATGTAACACGAGATTTTAACGGTCTTTGTTAGGTGATGTCTGTTTTTATGATGACTATTACATTGGAATTATAATTAAGGATTTAAAATATTTATTTTCGTTCTGGGGGATACATTAAAGCCAATATATAGATACATTGGTTTCCATAAAATAAGGAACAACTCCATCATGTTATGCCAAAGGGAAGTTAAAGTCGAAGCTTTATAACTTATGAGTTTTTTTACTTCAAAAAATGTGAGAGCAGATAAAGATTTGTTCAGTATTTAGTGAGTTATGAGAATTTGAATATTTAACTGCAGCAATACCAGTCTTAAGAAACTTATCAAAACTGAAGAATAGTGAGAGAATTCTTTACGCAAAGTTCTAAAATATAAACTTATTTTATTAAACGCTTTGATGCAATATTTATTACTAAGTTTCAAGTAACTTCTGAAGTCAATTTTTGTGGCTGGCATTGTTATCGCTAAATATTCAAACTTCCACAACTCATTAAATACTGAATGAATATTGTTGAAAATCGAGATATTGATTTATTTGATTGAGATCTTTATCTGCAATCACATTTTTCAAAACGATAAAACTTATTTTAGAAGTTATAGTGCTTCGAAGTTAGCTTGCCATTGACATAACACAGGGTTGTTGCTTAATTTATGGAAACTAGTGTTATTTTAAGGTAGCATACTATGCAAATGACTGTTATGGTGCAGATTAATTGCAGAAACAAACTTGCAGGTTTTTTTCTTTTGATCTGGAACTTATAACACTGGGAAGGATCTTAAGAATCAAGGACTAAAAAGTGGAAAACTTTCGTTCGTTTTTACTCGTAAAGAAAACTAAATATTTCGTTTTCGTTCTTTTCGTTCTAAACTAAAATTTGACTAGAAAAAAATCCGGTTAGAACCGGGTTTTTTTCTAATCAAATCGAAAACGTACAACATAAACACATACACGCATATCTATATATATATACCTCTAATTGACACACCTCAAATTTATTACATAAACGTTACATAAATGAATACATTTCTACGAAGACGTTCAAAAGTTCTTGACATGCATCTGCAGAACAAAACCCATTACACTTACCTCAACAAAACCTTTACTGTCCTTCAAAGTACTTTCCTCCAGTATTTATAAAGTTGCAGACTCTACGTCAATTCTGGAACACTTGGTGGTACTCCTGTTGGGGAATACTACGCAACTCTGAATGAACGCATTTTAGCTTTCACCCTTCACGCATTCAGCCTTGAAAAAAAGTTCCCCAGAAAGTTCCTTTATAATTTTTGGAAACAACCAAACATCGTATGGTGCAAGATTAGGTAAATATGCAAGATGAGGTAGCTGTTTGATTTTATCCTGCTCCAGATTGGCTGTAACTTGGCGGGTTTTGTGACCACTGGCATTGTTATGAAGAAGGAGACCTTTGATACGCCTGTTGTTGGACGCTTGTCCTTTATGTCCGTTTTGGGCAAAATGATGTTGGTGTAGTATTGGCTATTTACAGCAAATTTTTCAGGTAAACAAACGAATGTAAAATCAAAAAGCTGGCGAACAGAGGAACGAAAGAATAAACGACAGAAAAACAAATGAATAAACGGACGAAGGAATGAACAAGCAAAAGAAAAACTATCAAAGAAAGGAACGACAGATAAAACAAAGGGAAAAACTAAAACGAAACAAACGAACGAACAAAGGAACTGATGTATAAAGAAAAAAGAAAAAATTGAAACGAAACAAACGAACGAATAAAGGAACTGATATATATATAGAAAAAAGAAAAAAAAAGAAACAAAAGAGTGAACAAAAAAAGATATACGAAAAAAAAGTAAAGTAAAACGAGATGATGAAGATAATTATTTTGTTCCGAAAAATAAAGAAAAATAAGCGAAAATAATAAACGTAAAAAGAAAAACGGACGAAGTAAAGAACTGTGTAGAACAATGAATAAAAAAATCAAATAAGCAAACGAACGAATGAACGAACAAGCAAAAGAGGAAAAACGAACAAAGGAACGAAAGAATAAGCGAAAGAAAAACTAGCAAACGAAGGAACGAACGATAAAATAAAAAAATAAAAAAAAAAGACGAAACTAACTAATGAACTGGCAAACGAAAAAGAAAACGAATAACAAATGTGCGACAAAAAATCGAACAAAAGAAGGAATAAAAGACTGATAGAGCGAGCATGTGAACCAAAGAAGAAGTTGATAAGCAGAAATAAATAAGATACAAGAATTTATTTTCCCTGGGAGGGGGGGAGGGAGATTTCATTCAAATTTTTACTGGAAGTTATAATTTTTTTCTTCATTATTTTATATATATATTGATATTAGAAAAACGTCTTTTGATTCCCACTATTCGTAACTTTGATGTAAGTAAGATATCGATAATAATTAATAGCAATTGCTGATGATACTGCTCTGATATATACAGAAAGTACTGAAAATGTTTTGATTAAAACAATGTGTATTTACGAAATATCAGAAATTGATTTTTGGTAAATAAACTGTTCCTAAATGTAGAGAAAACGAAATATATATTTTTCCGATTGAGACAAAATCAAATAGATAATTTGAATAATGCGCAAAGCGTTAAATGCAGCCTAAACATACTACTTTGAAGGAACTGGAAATTTTCCATAGACAACAAGTTATTATTATACAAAGTGTCATCCGACCTATTATTATGTATGCCTGCCCGGTTTGGAGCTGTACAGTCGCTCAAAAAAGTATCCGAACACTAGGGTTGATTACAGAATTCAGAAAAAATATCTGGAAATCTGAAAAAAATATCTGAAAAAATATCTGGAAAGAAATTAGTGATCTGGCAACCTTCGTGTCACGTGACACGAAGGTTGCCAGATCACTAATTTCTAAAAAAATACTCGGTACTCTTACTATAGTCAACTATGATCTCTGATCTTTCTGATTTATAATGCATGGGTTAAATCTTTAATTTTTTATAGCGTATGGGTTGGGTTGGGTTGTTTTACCTCTGAGCGGCACTTTTTTGCACACCATGGGCTAAATGGCCAGGTCACATGGACCCCGAAGGCTCAGAGAAGGTTGGGGGAGGGGACCCACTGGGACAGCCGTTTGAATGACAGATGGTAGCCTCCCGTCAAGGCCATCCAGCGTGTTCTTCAACGTGCACAGGGTATGGCTCTCCCGCACATGGGGTCACGGCTTAACGTCCCATCCGACGGACGGCGGGCTTTCCAAGGCCATCGGTGTCCCCTACTGACCGTGGGCAGGGTGGGGAATTTTGCGGAGATAAATCTCAACGCTGACCCAGCTGGGACTCGAACCTGGGAACTACAGATTACGAGCCTGGCTACAGCGTATGGATTAATTTCTTAGGCTGGAATTTATTATAGCAATATTGAGCGATTAACTAGAACTCAAAAATGAAATAATTAAATGCATTTTAAGCAAAAGAAGGCATAATAGTGTCAGATGTTTCTATAATGAATTATATATATTTCCTTTAAGAAAATTATACATATGCAATATCGTTTTATATTTTAAAAACACCGAATTGAAAGTGATATGAGACATATAAATTATAATATAAGAATTTCTAAACATATAAATTTTATTTCCCCTCTTCCAAAAAAAACTTTGTACAAAAGCAAAATTCATATTTACTGCCAAAAAAGTTTTAATATTTTGCCGGGAGATCTGAAAGATGAAACAAACTTTCACTGTTTTAAATGGAAATTGAAAATCTAGATTTCTGAATTTGATGATATTGAAAAACTTCTTTAAAAATGTTAATATTATTTATTAGAGCAATCGCAAGTCTTATAACTTTTGAATTTTTATCTTGCATTATAACTTGTTTGGAAATAGAACATATTTTATTACTAAATGAACCAAATGATATCACATCTATAAATTTTGAATTAATTTTTTTGCCTTTTACAAAATGTTTTACCAAATTATATAAAACCATAAGCCGTTTTCTTTAAGTCTTGTGGATGTTTTCAGCATTCCTGAAGTTAAACGTATATATTTGTAAAATAAATTATGTAAAAATTCTTTATGTGAAATGCATAACTTGTCTAAGCAATGGAAATAAATCATTACCTATTTTCACTTATAATTATTATAACTTTCGTGTTAACAAACATTCTCATTAAAACCACTAAAAATTTCCTAAAACAATTCCAAAAGGGAAATGCTTTCGCAAAGAAATAGCTTTCTCAACTTGCTCACCTTAGAAATATTGTTCCGATTAAAAAAGAAAAACACAAAAGGTATAAAATAAAACCGTTTGACTTTGAAACCGGCGCCGATTCTGCACACACGATTTTAAACCCTTTGAGCGCTGTCATTTGGCGCACTAACCTTCGTCTAACATCATTTCTCACTTTCGTCGGATGTCGGACGAGTGCGCTCCCATTGTACTAGAAGCGACACGTCGGCACAGTGCTGGGGGATCAGAGGCTGTGCTTGGCGGCGACCGTGTCCTCGCAGCGCCCAGTCTACTGAGAACATGAAAGACCCATCTTCCCCCGCCAAGGGAAGCCATTACCCCGATCACAATATGCCATCAACGTTGTCGTTCTGTCCCTCGAGTCGAGGCCGTGGCCGTGACGGCAGACTGTCACGGCTGACCGCCGTCTCTGTTGACCTTAGACCGCACCAACGCCGACGAACAAGATGAATGCATTGACGGATCTGCCAAAGTGGTGTGGGGGGGCTTTGTGGTCGAGAGTCTTCGAAGAGGTGGTTTCTTTTTGCGTTTGAGCTTGTTTCTGTCATCCCCTCCTCCTCTTCTTCTCCTCCCTTCACCTCAGCATATGCGTATTCTGTGAGAAAATAGAAGAAAACTATCTAAGCAAAATACGGCAGAAAAAGCATTTCTACTTACTTTGGCTAGAGTTGTTTAACAAGCCTTGACAGTATCGAGAAATCTAGGTGAACACAGGATCAGTTAAATCCCAAAGGCTAATCCCCAAAGGCTAATCTATTGCTAAATCCCAAAGGTTAGTATAATAGCTGAGGTTGTTTACTAAACAGCATCTTTTATCTGTGAATTTTTTTTTTTCCTGGAATCTGACAGAATGGTAGAGTATAAAATATTTAACAGTTCCACGATCCATTTAAAGGAGATTTTCTCTAGAAAATTATTTAAAATAAGTATTTTATATTTTTTATGTAAAAACATTTTTAATAATTTATATGCCCATTTTGAAAACGTTATCACCCACACACGTATACGAATAAAAACGTACATTTGAACTCACTACTAAAAAGAACAGCTTTTGTGAGAAAATGCGGCTAAGGATATCTTAAAGCGCAAATTTGATTGAAATCTCAATCAAATTTGTCAAAAATCCCGATATTTTTTACAATATTTGTTCATATTTAAAGAATTATTAGAAATTCAAAAATTTAATAGCAACATCGACTGTCCCAACTCAGTTTTAAAAAGAGAATGAATTGTGACAGAGACTAGCGAATAATTTGACAAAGTTATTATTATAATCTTTTATTTTTTTCATTTGAAAGGACAGAAGGATTTCCGAAACTACTCCTAGATTTTACAAGATTCTCCAATAAGTACATGCCCTATAAAGACTAAAGTTAGGATTAAATGGTTGGTTGTCTTACATCTGAGCTACACTTTTTTTGCATACAATGCCTCTAAATACTCAAGTCACAAGGACGCCAAAAGCTCAGAGAAGGTTGAAGAAATGGGACCCACTGCGCAGCTGTTAGGAGACATATAGAAGCCTTCCTTCAAGGCAATCCAGCAAGTTCAATAACGTACACAGGATATGACTCCCTCCATACGGAGGTTACGGCTTAACAACTCATTCATCCGAGGTCGGCCATCGGAGATGGTTCAGATGAGGGATCATCTATTTTATCGAATTGAGGGATCGTCCATTTGATCGAGTTGTTTTACCTCTGAACGACACTTTCTTGCACACAGCGGTTTAAATGGCCTGGTCATAAGAATCCCGAAGGCTCATTTTGTGTCCACAAGGATCCCGTGGCTCCTGAAGGCTCAGGGATCCGAATGGCCAGGTCACAAGGATCCCGAAGGCTCAGGGGGGGGGGGGGAACTATAGCCTGAGCTTCGGCTCATAGCCGAAGGCTCAGGCTATGGGATGGAACCCACTGGAACAGCTGGATGGCTATGGGATGGAATCCACTGGAACATGCTGGATAGCCTTTCGGTCAAGGCTATCCAGCATGTTATTTAAAGTGGTTCATTTATTATCGTGGCTCACAGGGTATGGCTCTCCCGTACACGGGACCACGGTTTGACATCCCATTCGACCTTTCCAAGCTCATCGGTGTCCCCTGCTGACCGTGGCCAGTCAGTAGAGTTTTACGGAGATAAATTTCAACTCTGGCCCAGCTGGGACTCGAACTTGGAAACTGCAGATTACGAGCCTGGAGCGCAATGCACTGAGCCAGCCCCGCTCCATCGAGTTTTTAAAGAGAATATGGACGGGCCAAGATAGGGTTTGTCAATCGTTATCAATATTCCGTTTTCGGCAATAACAAAAATCAAATCTTTGAAACCTTAATAAACATCCGAACTTTTCAAACGTGTATGTAGCATAATATTGTTCTAAAAGCCTTTTAATAAGCAATATAGGCTTTCGGGAAAGTTTCTCTATCCCTTTAGTTCCTATGAGCTAATGCAAGAACATAAGTATAAAATGATTTTAATTAATATAAAAGTGTTAAATAAAATACATTCTCTGAAATTATTTACCATATGAGAATATGCAATCTATTTACAATTAAGGCATTTTTTTTACTTTTGTATTTCAGTTTTGCTTTGTATTTTTTGTAACGTTCTATATTATTCAATTTTTTTTTGCAAAGATTCAAATAATCTATATTCAAATAAGAATAAAATTCTGCACCAAATATAGTTGGATTAACCCAATGAATTCGGGATTAATATCAAAATACAGAAGGCGCCAAATATAAGTCGGAGATAGAATTGGGTTGTTTTCACCTCTGAACGGCACTTTTTTTCACACCATGGGCTAAATGGCCAGGTCACAAGAACCCCGAAGGCTCATAGAAGGTTGGGGGAGGGGACTCACTGGAACAGCTGTTGGGCGACAGAGGTAGCTTCCCGTCAAGACCATCCAGCGTGTTCTTTAATGAGCACAGAGTATGGCTCTCTCCAGCACACGGAGCCACGGCTTAACGTCCCTTCCGACGGACGGCGGCCTTTCCAAGCACACCGGTGTCCCCTACTGACCTAGTGACCAAGGCTATGACTGGAAGCTTTTCGGAAAAAAATCTCGACGTTGGCCCATGTGGAACTCGTAGATTACGAGCCTGGCACGCTACCGACTGAGCCTACTCCGCCCCTCGGAGATACGAAACCACAAAAACGCAATTTCAAAAACGTTGACGTATATTGGACATTTTTCTTCCATAAGAATCAACTCCCAATTGTTTCATTAGGTTTTATTCACAAAGTACGGCTCTCTTTCTCTGCTGCGCATAGAATCACTCGCTTAACCCCTACACTGGCGCCTTTTCCCCGCTTTATTCTCGTGGAACTGGGCGAGGATTGGCTCAGTCGGTAGCGCGCCAGGCACTTAATCTGCAGTTCCCACTTTCGAATCCCAAATGTACCAGCGCTGAAATTTATTTCCGTTGAACCTCACCCTGCCCTCTATGAGATAGAAAATACTGCTGGGCTTGGAAAGTTCCTCGTCCGTCGGATGGGACGTGTACACCATACCATGTGTACTTTAAAAAACATTTCTGGATTGACTTGACGGGACGCTACCATCTGTTTTCTAACAACTGTCCAGTGAATCCCTCTGCATCATCCTTTATGAGCCCTTGGAGTCTTTGTGACCTGGGGGCGAGGGCGGCTCAGTCGGTAGCGCGCCAGACTCGTAATCTGTAGTTCCCAGGTTCGAGTATTATGAAGCGTTCATATTTATCTCCTCCCAACTCCCAACTGTGCTCTCGATCAGTAGGGGACACAGACGGGCTTGGAAAGGCCGTCGACAGATGGGACATTAAACTTTGGACCCGTGTGCGGGAGAGAATACCCTGTGGACATGGGAGTCTGCAGAGGGGGACAAACGGGGCACTTGTCCCCCCCCGGGGATCAAGTAAAAAATTCCACAAATTAAATCCTAAAAAATTAAATAAAAATTTATTGATGTAATTATTTGTGTACAAGTTTTGCCCCCCCCCCCCCCTAGAAAATTTTTTGCGGACGCCCATGCCTTCTGCACATTGAAGAAACGCTGGATGGCCTTGACGGAAGGCTCCTAGCAGAAGTGTCTCCTAACAGCTGTTCCAATGAGTCCCCTACCCCCAATCTTCTCTGAGTCCTCGGGGTTCTTGTGACTGGACATTTAGCAAATTGTGTGTAAAAAATTGCCGCTCAGAGGTAAAACAACTCAATTCTCATCGAGTGGAAGAAGGGAAAGAATCCAAAATACTTTAGGCCTCTTAAACGTTTTAATGCCTCTGAAAAGATATTACCCTTAAGAAAGGAGATCTGCAGCTAAAAGACTCAGATTTCTCTCACGTGACGGTTTACGCAACACGACATAAAAAGCAACAAACAACAGATTCTCCTTCCACGATACGAGCTTCGCAGCAGAAAATGAGAAACAAAGAGCAAGAACGGAACTAACTGAGTGAGAATTTTCCTCCCATCTGCATTTCGTTTACAGACGTTGGCCGTGGCCGAGTCTAAAACGCCGTCTTATTATGCAGTATGCTCCAGGGAATCCAATATGTCGACGCTACCAATCAATGATACCAACTCTATTCTGGGTGAGTGGAAGGAGCACTGCAGGCAAAAAAACTATCGGGCTTTCGACCGTTGCAAAAGCGATCGCGTTTCTCATTCGACCTAGCGGAAAATTCCAGTTTTGCATGAGAAAGAAGAAAAAAAAGGAACAAACGGAGGAAGAGGTCTTGAAATCGAGGGAAATAATGTACGGCCGAAAAATAAAAAAATATCTTCAATTCTTCAAGGAAGGAATAAATAAACATTTAAGATATTGAATTGTTATTATGTATGTCTCTATTGGAATAAGAACAAAAATAATTCCCTCGCTTCCCATTATTTGAATGACAATGCTTTTTGCTGATGAATTCAAGTTGGGTTGGGTTGTTTTACCTCTGAGCGGCACTTTTTTGCACACCATGGGCTAAATGGTCAGGTCACATGGACCCCGAAGGCTCAGAAAAGGTTGGGGGATGGAACCCACTGGAACAGCTGTTGGTAGACAGATGGTAGCCTCCCGTCAAGGCCATCCAGTGTGTTCTTTAACGTGCACAGAGTATGTCTCTCCCGCACACGGGGCCACGGCTTAACGTCCCATCCAACGGACGGCGGCCTTTCCAAGCCCATCGGTGTCCCCTATTGACCGTGGGCAGGGCGGGGAATTTTGCGGAGATAAATCTCAACGCTGACCCAGCTGGGACTCGAACCTGGGAAGTACAGCGCGCTACCGACTGAGCCACCCCCGCCCCTGATGAATTCAAGAATTTAACTATAGGAGTTAGGTGATTTTTGGAATTAACAACGCGATTTGTATGATGGTTGAGAGTTAACTCGGAAAAAAAATCCTTTAGTTAACTATGTAAGGGGAAAATGTCGGTGGTTTTTGATTATTTGTTCTCTGAAGACATAATATTTTTAGGGTTTGTATTATTTAATGTGTATTTATCAATGTACACTGCTTGGGGAAGATTTTATGAGAATGGAACTAAAAACTTTAAAAAATTTGTAATTACACTATGATACCTACGACGAAGTATTAGGCACAGTCGCTCAAAAATTATCCGAACACTATGGTTGATTACAGAATTCAGAAAAAATATCTGGCAACAATTTTTTTAGAAATTAGTGGTCTGGCAGCCTCCGTGTCACGTGACACGAAGGTTGCCAGATCACTAATTTCTAAAAAAATCGTTGCCAGATATTTTTTCTGAATTCTGTAATCAACCGTAGTGTTCGGATATTTTTTTGAGCGACTGCAGGTGTAGATAGATAGATAGATAGATAGATAATTTTTATTTCAGATAATGTTTTACAGTATACAAAAACTTTTGAAGTCTCACAAGAGCAGGCTCGTTCGTGAGAGTTCACAATAATTTGGCCACGCAGTGTACGTCCGTTGTTTACGCTGCGAATTATATGCGCGTTAATAATACTTCTTTTTCTCGATAATAGCAGCTTTATAAGAAGTAGAGGTTTTATATATAGAACTCTTGGGAGATTACGAAAATGTGAACAGTAATTTTTTATTTTATAATTATTAAATCTGCTTTAAAAAAGTTTGAAAAAGAAATGAGTCACTTGAATAATCAATCATTAATTCAACTGAAAAGTTACAAAATCTATATCAGCCGCATAAAATATGTAGAGCTGATGTTGAAATAGCTACAAGTAATGAGCTAGCAATATGGGTTTTGATTCATAGTTTGTAATTAATAATAATTTGGAAATAACAGTTGATGGGTTGGGTTGGGTTGTTTTTACCTCTGAGCTGCACTTTTTTGCACACAATGGGCTAAATGGCCAGGTCACAAGGACCCCGAAGACTCAGAGAAGGTTGGGGGAGGGGACCCACTGGAACAGCTGTTGGGAGACAGATGGTAGCCTCCCGTCAAGGCCATCCAGCGTGTTCTTTAACGTGCACAGGGTATGGGTCTCCCGCACACGGGGCTACGGCTTAACGTCCCATCCGGCGGACGGCGGCCTTTCCAAGCCCATCGGTGTCCCCTACTGACCGTGGGCAGGGCGGGGAATTTTGCGGAGATGAACAGTTGATGAAGAAATTGTAATTTGTATTAACAAAAATCATCTTACAATGATGATATAATTTTAGCAGTGCCCTACGTAAAAATAACGCTTAAAAATCGCCAATTTCGTTTAAAAAAAGTTGAAATATCCAACTACATAATAATATCACGCAACATAAAACTAATGGGCATGTGAAGAACAAATGCGGTAACAATGTTAGGAACAAGAAAGAATCTCCGCTTTGATACGGGGCGGGGGTGGCTCAGTCGGTAGCGCGCCAGGCTCGTAATCTGCAGTTCCCAGGTTCGAATCCCAGCTGGGTCAGCGTTGAGATTTATCTCCGCAAAATTTCCCGCCCTGCCCACGGTCAGTAGGGGACACCGATGACCTTGGAAAGGCCGCCGTCCGTCGGATGGAACGTTAAGCCGTGGCCCCGTGTGCGGGAGAGCCATACCCTGTGCACGTTAAAGAACACGCTGGATGGCCTTGACGGGAGGTTACCATCTGTCATTGAAACTCAGTGGGTCCCAGTGGTCCCCTCCCCCAACCTTCTCTGAGCCTTCGGGGTCCATGTGACCTGGCCATTTAGCCCATGGTGTGCAAAAAAGTGCCGCTCAGAGGTAAAACAACCCAACCCCTTTGATACTGACTACTTTTTGTAGCCAGCAAAGAATTCAGTATTTTAATAGGTACATTACAATCTCTCTTATGCTTATTAGTTTCTACATGCTACAAGTTTTATAGATATGATATGCAAAGTTTTTATTAATATATGTATAGAATAAAATGGTGTTCTTTCTTTTGAAACGCTTTAAAAAAAAGTCGCGGTGAAATACGCTTGACCACGGTTTCTCGAGACACACAAAGCGTTTTTTTACAGTTCAAACAAGTGAAATTTCAATACAACCTATCAGCGATAATTTATTCTAAAAGAATTTAAAAAACACTCGACGATGTTAGAATTCTAATGGAAAGGCCGCGGTCCGTCGGATGAGACGTTAAGCCGTGGCCCGTGTGCGGGAGAGCCATACCCTGTGCACGTTAAAGAACACGCTGGATGGCCTTGACGGGAGGATACCATCTGTCTCCCAACAGCTGTTCCAGTGGGTCCCCTCCCCCAACCTTCTCTGAGCCTTCGGGGTTCATGTGACCTGGCCATTTAGCCCATGGTGTGCAAAAAAAGTGCCGCTCAGAGGTAAAACAATCCAATCCAATCCAGTTAGAATTCTAAAAACGATGAAGATGCACGTAGAAAATTTACAATGATCAGCTTGCTATATGGAATGAAGGTTTATTAACCCATTTCTTCTCAAGTGTTGCGTGTACGCAACACTGGGAAGAAATGGGTTAAATGCAGAAAATGTAAACAAAGTCCAGGAAGAATTGAAATGAAAAATGAAACAACAAATGATTAATCACATGAAAAATAATTGTTCATTCCATTTTTGTTACAACATAGAGAAAATGGGGGTGGGATTGGATTTGCTAGTAAGTAGTACAATGCATTTAAAAATTACACAATATATATATATTACAAAAAATTGCACAAATCACGATCCTGCATATAAATCACGATCCTTCATAATATGAAGAGTAAAACAATTTAAAAAATGATTTACAGATCATCGAGTTCATGAACTCTGATTCTATCTAAATGGAGTTGTGTTCCTTTTTTAAACAGGTTTGCAAAGAAATATTTTTTTCCTTTAATTTTTTTGTTACTATAATTTTCAAGTTTTTTCTATTACAATTTATTATTACAGAGTGCCTATTTGTTGCCCACCGTGAAAATCTCTTACCGAGACGTTTTTTTGATCCCAATTAATCACTGTAAGTGGACACCCAAAGCATTTTTTTATGTTCAGTGTTGATTGTGTAAGTGACTATTGTAAAACTTTCCTTTGAAGTACCAATAATAATTTTAAGTTACCTCTTAACACAAAAAGTGGAATTTTTACAGATTAATGGACAGAAGACAAAGCGAATATATTATCCCGTTTTTTGAAAACAAGCTAAAAAACAACAAAAGAACTCCGAACACACACGGGGCGGGGGTGGTTCAGTCGGTAGCGCGCCAGGCTCGTAATCTGTAGATTAATGGACAGAATGACAAACTAAAAAACAAGCTAAAAAACACGTTTTTGAAATTTATCTTGAAAACAAGCTAAAAAAACAACAAAAGAACTCCGAACACACACGGGGCGGGGGTGGCTCAGTCGGTAGCGCGCCAGGCTCGTAATCTGTAGTTCCCAGGTTCGAGTCCCAGCTGGATCAGCGTCGAGATTTATCTCCCCAAAATTCCCCACCCTGCCCACGGTTAGTAAGGGACACCGATGGGCTTGGAAAGGCCGCCGTCCGTCGGATGGGACGTTAAGCCGTGGCCTGCGGGAGAGCCATACCCTGTGCACGTTAAAGAACACGCTGGATGGCCTTGACGGGAGGCTACCATCTGTCTCCCAACAGCTGTTCCAGTGGGTCCCCTCCCCCAACCTTCTCTGAGCCTTCGGGGTCCATGTGACCTGGCCATTTAGCCCATGGTGTGCAAAAAAGTGCCGCTCAGAGGTAAAACAACCCGAACACACACTTCATTGCAGGGTCATCTAGTATGCAGTGAAGCTAACGTGCAGCTCTAGGAGACTCAACACTTCCTTTGAAACTTTTAATCTCAACAGCCGTGTACTAACATAGATAAAAGAGAAGACAGATAGGTAAATAATTCAATCTGTACTGCAGCGACGCCTAACGTAAGGCCCGAATTACTCAATTTCTCTCAACTCTCGTCAAGGCGGGCCATTAATCTGTCTCGTTTTCGTTTCGTTGGTGTTGATATAGGAAAGAACAAAAAAAAGTTTCAATTTATAAAAGCTGCTTGACATAACTGTGCAAATGAATACACGAATCTCAGTCTCAACAAGCTACGGGAAAGACGGAAAAGATATTCGATACACATGAATATATGCAGATACTCGATACACAGCCAATTTAAAAGTGCCGTGAAGTGTTGAAAGAGAAACAAAAACATCTTGTCAAATTAGTTTATCTATCTTTCACATTTAATCGTATAATCTCAGTCCTACCATAACACGAAAACAAACTGAATTATGAAAATATAACAATGTATTAACTTGTAATGAAATATTAATTCCGTACTTAAAAAAAAATGTCTCGCATACAAACTTTAGCGTCGTGCAATGTCTCCTAACTTATGATACAGAGATCCCGTGTTTGAAACCAGCGATCCCCCCCCCCCCCTCATAGTAGGTTCTTTGGAACTTCCGGGCTTCGACGTCAGAGGCGTTGCGATCGCTTCATTATAACCATGTGTTCTATGGGAGTTACCAATCTGTGGTGTAATAATTACTTATATGTATGAAGTCATGAATACAATCTCCGCAAAATTCCCCACCCTGCCCACGGTCAGTAGGGGACACCGATGGGCTTGGAAAGACCGCCGTCCGTCGGATGGGACGTTAAGCCGTGGTCCCGTGTGCGGGAGAGCCATACCCTGTGCACGTTAAAGAACACGCTGGATGGCCTTGACGGGAGGTTACCATCTGTCTCCCAACAGCTGTTCCAGTGGGTTCCCTCCCCAACCTTCTCTGAGCCTTCGGGGTCCATGTGACCTGGCCATTTAGCCCATGGTGTGCAAAAAAGTGCCGCTCAGAGGTAAAACAACCCAACCCAACCCATGAATACAATTGTTACTCTTGTTCATTGCACAATAATTGCCAATCTAAGATGGCCATAAGAGTTACTATCAACAACAGAGAACAGCAATTAATAATATAAAATATCAAGGAATACAATTGCTACTCCCAACAACTTTGCAACAATTACTAACCTAAAATACCAAGGAATACAGTTGCAATTCCCAAACCCAGTGCAATAATTATTAATCTAAATATCAAAGAATACAATTGCTACTACCAACAATTCTGCAACAATTAATAATATAAAATACCAAGGAATGCAATTGTTACTCACAACAACTCCGCAATAATTACTAATCTAAGATAGCCATGAATACCATTGTTGGACAGCATTTCCAACAGTAGAGATGAATTTAGGCGAGCTCGTGCTGAAAATTTTGGCCTGGTGCGGACTCCATGTGGTATTTAAACTTCTAGTATATTTATATAGTATATTTTACGATGTGCCAGAGAAATATTTTCTCTCATCAGGGCTCATCAGGGCTCGGGCTCGAAAATTTGACTTGGAACTCATCTGTATCACGTAACAATAGACTTCCTTTGTTCCTAGTTTGATAAATTTACGTAATCATACTCCTCTTTTGGTAGACGCAACAAAACGCATTTGTAGAAATACACAACACAAACGTACATCCGGTCGGAACAAAAACTTTCCGACCTGTTGATAAGTTTCACGTTCGATACACATCGTAGCACAAAGAAAGAGAGAGAAAAAATCGTATTGCATTGTAAAATAAAGAAAATCGTTCCCAAATATCGCTATTCGTTTAGAATTGCGACTCGAACTTTATAGATGTTGGCTCACAGTTGATTGCCGCAGCCATTTTCTTTCCTAACTCGATGATCTGGGGCGGGGGTGGCTCAGTCGGTAGCGCGCCAGGCTCGTAATCTGTAGTTCCCAGGTTCGAGTCCCAGCTGGGTCAGCGTTGAGATTTATCTCCGCAAAAATTCCCCGCCTTGCCCATGGTCAGTAGGGGACACCGATGGGCTTGGAAAGGCCGCCGTCCGATGGATGGGACGTTAAGCCGTGGCACCGTGTGCGGGAGAGCCATACCCTGTGCACGTTAAAGAACACGCTGGATGGCCTTGACGGAAGGCTACCATCTGTCTCCCAACAGCTGTTCCAGTGGGTCCCCTCCCCCAACCTTCTCTGAGCCTTCGGGGTCCATGTGACCTGGTCATTTAGCCCATGGTGTGCAAAAAAGTGCCGCTCAGAGGTAAAACAACCCAACCCAACTCGATGATCTGGTTTGCATTGAAACTTCGAGTTGTTTCACCTCTGCGTGGCGCATTTTTGCATATAATGACCTAAATCAGTGCTGTCCAACTTCTCTAAGACCGCGGGCCATTTTTTCTTTTTCCAATATTTCGGGGGCCACAAACAAAGAATAGGATAGGTAATCAAAAACTCAGTTCACGTCACCTCAAAAAAATTTTATTTATACGAAAAATAAGTAATAATAAACCTCAAAAACCTCAAAAAATATTTTATTTATACGAAAAATAATAAGTAATAATAAACATCAAAAACCCCAAAAAAGTATTTTATTTATACGAAAAATAATAAGCAATAATAAACCTCAAAAACCTCAAAAAAATTATTTTATTTATACGAAAAATAACAAATAATAATAAGCCTCAAAAAATCTGAAAAACCTCAAAAATTATTTTATTTATAAGAAAAATAATAAGTAATAATAAACCGATATAAATTTTCTATACCCCCTCAAGCAGCTGCTTGCCACAGAGGTCTGACAGGAGCCTGTCAGTTTATATGCCACAGTAGGAGATCTGAGAGGATGGCAGGACCTCAGCAGAAAAACGACACACACATCCATGCCTAATCCGGGGCTCGAACCCAGGTCCCTTAGATCAGTAGCCAAGCGTGCTAACCACTCGGCCCTTATCAAATATTTAATAAATTTAATGGTAGCGTTGTGACCGTAGTTGTTGGGCAATAATTTCTTTTACGTCCATATAGATATTTATTGTTGCGAGCCGAAGTATATGTTCAAGTGTAGAGTCTCTCAATCAGTTTCTGTATCTTGATTTTATATATCTCAAATCAGGAAATGCGCGCTCGCAGATATATGTACTTCAGAACATAGAAATTATTTGGAGTCCAAAATCTGTCATTTTTCGATATTTTTCTTTACGCAAAAGTTTGAACAATTCTATTCTAGTTTCTCTATTAGATGCAATAATTGGGTCGGCCTGAAGGTCACATAATTCCACTTGATATTTGAGATCTACGGTGATAATATCAATGTTTAATGGATTACTGAATAAATTTAAACTTTGAGTAAGATCATCAAATTGAGTAAACCTTCTATTAAAATCTTCAATTAGGATATCTAATTTAGGAACAAATTTTTCAAAATTAACTGTTTTACTAAGTTGCTTCATTTTTCGTAGAACTGTTTACAAATTTCAAAATGAATTAAATTGTTTTCCTGCAAATTTGATTTCAACAATTGTAGTTTGTTTCTAAACCCAGCAACATGATTATAAAGACAGCACACGTTTTCATCTTTTCCTTGTAAGGATTTATTCAAGACATTTAAATAATCTGTAATGCCTGTTAGGAAAGCAAACCAACATAGAAAATTTTCATTAACAAAACTTGCTATTAAATCTTCATCGGTGCCCACTTCCGTGAGAAAAAGATGAATTTCTTTTCGAAGTGTAAAAAATCTCTTGAGGCATTTTACGGCACTCAACCAGCGAATATTACTATGTAAAAGCAGATCACCGTACTCGGCATGCAGTTCGTCCAAAAAAGCTTTAAATTTTCTCTGTGTAAGAGAACGATTTCCGCCACGAACTAATTTGTAATTTTGACAACCTTTTCCATTACGTCGTTTAGTCTCAGCGAAATGCCACACAATGTCTCCTGGTGCACAATACAGGGCAACATTCGGCAATGCATGCCAAGTACATGCGCAGTGAGAGCGATTCCTGCTGTCGTTAGATGCTTCTTATTGCTGCAGCTTCATAAAAACATTTGTTTGATGACGCCGCACCGCTCTTAAAAGATTTCAGAAGTTTGTCGATAGGCTTTAAAATGTTTTGTAAACTTTATACAAAATGTTAGTCTATAATGTTTCGTAAAACTTTATAGAATAAGTAAGTTGAAGTTGGATTGGGTTGTTTTTACCTCTGAGCAGCACTTTTTTGCACACCATGGGCTAAATGGCCAGGTCACATCGACCCCGTAGGCTCAGAGAAGGTTGGGGGAGGGGACCCACTGGAACAAGCTGTTGGGAGACAGATGGTAGCCTCCCGTCAAGGCCATCCAGCGTGTTCTTTAACGTGCACACGGTATGGCTCTCCTGCACACGG
Source organism: Ryuthela nishihirai (assembly GCA_038380435.1). Lineage (NCBI taxonomy): Eukaryota > Metazoa > Arthropoda > Arachnida > Araneae > Heptathelidae > Ryuthela > Ryuthela nishihirai. Next base: position 87,336,273 of record JAWZYU010000001.1, on the reverse strand, counting down.
GGCCACGGCTTAACGTCCCATCCGACGGACGGCGGCCTTTCCAAGCGCATCGGTGTCCCCTACTGACCGTGGGCAGAGCGGGGAATTTTGCGGAGATAAATCTCAACCTTGACCCACTGGTGACTCAACAGGAAAACGTACATGTTACGTAGTTGAAGGGATGTCTTGTTCATCGGTTGAACTAAGGTTCGGTTGTTTTACCTCTGAGCGGCACTTTTTTGCACACAATGGGCTAAATGGCTAGGTCACATGGACCCCGAAGACTCAGAGAAGGTTGGGGGAGGGGACCCACTGGAACAGCTGTTGGGAGACAGATGGTAACCTTCCGTCAAGGCCATCCAGCGTGTTCTTTAACGTGCACAGGGTATGGCTCTCCCGCACACGGGGCCACGGCTTAACGTCCCATCCGACGGACGGCGGCCTTTCCAAGCCCATCGGTGTCCTCTACTGACCGTGGGCATGGCGGGGAATTTTGGTAGTCTGAGGCATACGTCGGTACGAGTGTAACCATCCGCGAACCTGTTATTTTACCGAAATAAGGGTGAAGATAATCAAGGGACTAATTGATCGTCCTCTACTATAGAGTGGGTAAACCGTTTGTCATCTGGCCCAACACCACATTCGGCGCAGTTCAAGCAGAAGATCTAATTCCACGTGAGAAATAAAAATCTGCTTCGTTCCTCTTACGACTGCGCACGGCAATGACCTTGTAGAGCTAATTTGTAGTTCCCAGGTTCGAGTCCCAGCTGGGTCAGCGTTGAGATTTATCTCCGCAAAATTCCCCGCCCTGCCCACGGTCAGTAGGGGACACCGATGGGCTTGGAAAGGCCACCGTCCGTCGGATGGGACGTTAAGCTGTGCCCCGTGTGCGGGAGAGCCATACCCTGTGCACGTTAAAGAACACGCTGGATGGCCTTGACGGGAGGCTACCATCTGTCTCCCAACAGCTGTTCCAGTGGGTCCCCTCCCCCAACTTTCTCTGAGCCTACGGGGTCCATGTGACCTGGCCATTTAGCCCATGGTGTGCAAAAAAGTGCCGCTCAGAGGTAAAACAACCCAACCCAACCCGACCTTGTAGAGCATACGGTGTGCTGTCAAAAAGTTCCATTTTCGCTCCAATGGAACTCCCAAAAACTCTACAATACTGTGCAAACAACTAGCTTTGAAACAATTTTCAAAAACCTTTTTGAGGAAGCTGATTGGAGAAAAAAATAAAATTCACACCCAGAAAGAAAACAGCTTCCAGCTTGTGACGTCCAATACATTTCAAACAATGACATCTTTGTTTGAGCGTTTCCTTTGAACCTTTCGTTATATTTATAGCAGAACGTTAAAAGAGAAAACACACCTCCTGTTGGCAGCTCTAGAATGTTCTGTGTTTGTTTCGTCTTGCATTCCTCTGCCTCCACCTTGTCCGCTCTTTCCAAGTCTTATCTCTTTTTCGAGAGTCCCAGCTATCTCCTCTTAGCAGGCTAAACAAAGACGCATCGGCGGCAAGAATGGCGCATCCTCACGAGCGAATGTTTGTTGCAAGCGTAACAGAGACGAAGAATCGGATGCCACGAGCTCTTTCGCAACAGAACTTCAGTTTTGTTGCGAAAGATACAGAGAAGCTAAAGAGAAAAATATCAGAGAAGAAATAAATATCGCCGCTTGCAGATTTCTTTCCGGGAACAGACGTCTTCTCTAATCCCGACACTGTCGAAACGTTTTACGCTCCGATGAGAACAATAACCGTAGTCAAAGGTCTCTGTAGTGGTCGCAACATTTTCCCGACAGCTTGCAATATATCAGAGAGAGAGACAGAACAGCTATGTGCACTGTTGTTCTGTCAACCGTAAGCAGACAGGTTTTGGGTTGGGCACATCCCAAAGAGCGAGATCTTATTGGAAATCGCCTTTGCCTGTAAAAGCATTGGGGAACGGGAATTCTATCATTCAAAACTCATCTCTTAAAGTTTCAGCATTAGGTATAGATCAAAGGACAATAAGTCTCCTATGCGGATGCAGAATTTTATTAAGTTGAATTTATTTTTTATATTACATCTGCATTTATGAAAAACACTTTTTTTCAGTGCTCAATAGTTTACTATGATTTGTGCATATTTATAATAACTTTAAAGAATTTTTTTCCGAGGGTATGTATCACTCGGATCAAAAGTTCCTTCTAAACTGAAAGGGCTAGAAATGCGAAAATCGGATATACAGCTTCCTCAATCGTAAAGCAGTGTCCTTCAACTTTTTGAAACTCGTGGTCTTCAGTAATAAAATTACCTCTCACCAACGAAAATGCTAACTAAAGCATTCGTGTTATTTTCTAAACATGTAAAAATGCTCGTTAGTTATCACGAACTTTTCACACGAAATTTGCATAATTTCTTAGGACTGAAACCTTTCCAACTTCCTTATTGGTCATTGAATTATGGGTTGGGTTGTTTTACCTCTGAGCGGCACTTTTTTGAACACCATGGGCTAAATGGCGAGGTCACATGGACCCCGAAGGCTCAGAGAAGGTTGGGGGAGGCGACCCACTGCAACAGCTGTTGGGAGACAGATGGATTTTTTAACGTAACACAGGGTGTGGTTCTCCCACACACGGGGCCATGGCTTAACGTCCCATCCGACTGACGGCAAACCTTTCCAAGCCCATCGGTGTCCCCTACTGACCGTGGGCAGGGCGGGGAATTTTGCGGAGATAAATCTCAACGCTGACCCAGCTGGGACTCGAAACTGGGAACTACAGATTACGTGCCTGGCGCGCTACCGACTGAGCCACCCCCGCCCCATTGAATTATGACCACCCCATGTACCTCAAAGGGAATATAATTTCTAAACTCTATAACTTTAAAAATAAGTTTTTTTTATGACGAAATGCGGTTTGAGAATAATTTAAAGATCAGATCAATTCTATCTAAATATCGATTTTTCAACAACATTCTTTCAGCGTTTAAACAGGTATGGAGGTTTAAATATTTCAGAGAATATTTCAGTTCTACGAAATGTACCAAACAGATATTGAAGGAATTATTTACGCACACTTTTAAAATATGAAGCTATTTATGAATTGATTTCAATTACAATTTTCTTAACGTCTTATCTGAGCATCAATTAACTTCAACGTGGAATTCCTTTTGTCTAGTATTGCTGTTGTTAAGTGTTCAAGCGTCGAGATCTCTTTAAATATTGAAAGAATATAGTTCGCAAAAAATCGATATTTAAGTAGAATTGACTGAGATCTTAAATTTACCTTTTGTCCCATTTTTCGATAAAAAGCTTATTTTAAAATTTATAGAGCTTTGAAGACAGCTTCCCATTGGTGGAGTTGGGGTGCTATGCATATTTCATTGTGCACTATATGGCAGCTTTCCACGTTGTAAACAAATATCTAAATTTATATGTTTATAAATATTAAAAAAGTGCAAATTATATGTATACAGGAAACGACAACAAATAATTTACCGGAATTTTCTAATTTAATAACTTATTCACAAAAAAATAATCAACATACTAAAGGAATTGTAACTTATGTAAATAAATACTTACCTCAAAGAAGGTTAAATATCAAAACAATAAATGAAAGATTAGAATGCTTAATTATACAAATTAAAATTTATAAAATTACAGTAAATATTGTGAATATTTATAATCCAGGGGTTTTAATTTCATTTGATCAATACAAAAGTCTATTAGATAACTTAGAGGGTGAAACAATTATTTGTGGAGATTTTAATTCACATAATAGGGCATGGTACTCATATAGAAATGATAATAAAAGTTTACATTTATTAAAATTTATAGAATATAAAAACCTAATTATACTAAATTCTGATAGAACTACTAGAGTAAATAAAAATGATAACAATTCAGTAATAGACTTAACTCTTTGTACAGAAGAAATTGCTAAAGAAATAGAATGGCATATATCAACAGACTGTATGGGAAGTGATCATTTCCCAATCTTTATAAATTTTACTAGTAAACAAAAAATCAAAACATGTGTGAACATAACAAATTGGTCTAAGTTTTCAAAAGAACTAAATGAATCAGTCTTAGAAGACAACTTAAATATTGATTATACAAATTTAATTAATAAAGTTAAAAATACAAGAAAAAACAACACACAAAATATATATAAAAAAAATTCCAAAAAATAACATACACACCATATTTATAAATAAATTGATAGCTATCAGAAGAAAAGCAGAAAGAGACATGTTAAACAAAAAAACTTTTAAAGCATGTGAAATTTTTAAACGCCTTGAAAAAGCCATCTCTAAAAAAATTATTAATTTACAAAAACAAAATTGGAAAATATTCACAGAGTGTTTATCTCCACTGTCATCCACAACTAACTTATGGAGAATATATAAAAAACTATATTCAGAAAAAGAACCAATCAATCCATTATATTCCATTGCTCTTAAAAACAAACAAACTATACAAGAAACAACAGAAACAATTGCAGAATATTTCACAAATCTTCACTACAAACCAAACAATAAAATAGATAAAAAATTTAATAACTCTAACATAATACACCAATTTTATAAAAACAATAATACAGAATACTTAAATAGGCCTTTTACACTTTTTGAATTGAATTTTGCTATTAAAGCATTAAATTCAAAAACTACATCTGGACCAGATGGGATAACAAATAAAGAGCTAAAAAACCTACCTGATAACTGTAAAAAAATATTATTAGATAAGTTTAATGAATTTTGGAATTTAAAAAATTATCCAGATACCTGGAATGAGAACTACATGATATTCATAAAAAAACCATACAAAAATAATGAAAATTTGAATTCTTATAGACCAATATGCCTGAGTTCAAATATATTGAAATTATATGAAAGATTAATTTTAAATAGATTAAACTGGCACATTGATCATAATAAAATATTTAATAACAATACCTTTGGATTCAGACAAGGCAGATCCTCTAAAGATCTGCTTTTGAATATTATCTCAGATGCAGAATTTGCTATCAAAAATAAACTTTTTATGGTTGTACTGTGTTTAGATATAGAAAAAGCTTTTGACTCAGTTGCACACAATGGAATTCTACATAAAATAAAAAAATTAAATATTGGAGGTAATATGTATAACTTTCTATTTAAAATATTAAAGGATAAAAAATTTAAAGTGAAAATTGGAAATAACTATTCATCATGGTATAAATTTAATAATGGATTAATTCAAGGGGATATTTTATCCCCTACACTATTTAATTTATATTTAAATGATTTACAGGAGATTATTCCAGAACCGATAAAATATGGAACATTTGCAGATGATTTGATTTTTTGGACCTTTCATAAAAATACAGAATATATTCAAAAAATTTTACAAAAATTAATAAATTTGGTAGTTAAATTTTGTGAAACATGGAATCTCACAATTTCAACTGATAAATCAGTTTTATCATATTTCCATAAAAATAAAAAATTAACCAATGAATTTGAAATTAAAATTAATAATAAAATTATAAAAATTGAAGAGAACTTTAAATTCTTAGGAATGCATTTAGATGCAAAATTATCATGGAACAAATATATAGAGAGAGCAAAAGATAAAGCAAATAAATTGTTTAACTTTCTAAGATATTTAGGAAGCTCAAAATGGGGATGTGAAAATAAAAAATTACTATTATTATACAACTCAATAATTTTTCCAAAAAGTTTTTATGGCATTGAACTTATTAATAATATATCAAAAACCAAATTAAAAAAACTAGAAAATATACAATTAAAAATTTTAAAATTCTGTATTGGCTTGCATCAAAATTCAAATGGTCTTAACATTTATGCAGAAACCGCAATACCTCCAATATCAATTAAAAAAAAATATTTATTAAATAATTTGATATACAGAATTTCACTAAAAAACATATCACATCCAATAAATGAAAAAATATTAAATAATTTTAAGGATATTTCTATAGAAAATTCAACTTGTAAAAATGATATAAAACAAATATTAAATAAAAAGACTAGTGGTGAACATAATATAGAAATTCCAATATGGACCTCTACATTCCCTATCCTTAAAACAAATATTAATAATTTACAAACAAAAAATAGTCACGATATAAACACACTTAAAATGTTATCATATATGCATATTGAAAATAATTATAAAAATTTTATACATATTTATACAGATGGATCCTTTAAAGAAGAAAATAATGCTCTTGCTGGAGCATTTATTTGCCCAGAAGAAAATTTTGAAAAATTATTTAAATTCAGTAAATCAAACCCTATCCTAATAGCTGAACTGTCTGCAATTATCTTATCAATAAATTGGGCACTGAAATTTAAAAATAAGCAGATAGTAATTTTTACTGATAGCAAAGCTGCTATTGAAACCATATATAATGATCCTGTAAAAAGCAACTTTAAATCATTTATAAATGACATATTAATTTTAACCAAAAACCATTTAAACAATAAGAATATTATATATATACAATGGATCCCAAGTCATGTTGGCATAAAATATAATGAATTAGTAGACAAAAAAGCTAAAGAAGCAATAAATATCAGTCCAAATTTTGATAATCCTCAATTCTTATATCTTATTAAAAAACAAAATAAAAAAAATATCATAATTGAAACACAGACATGGTATGAGAGGAATGCCAATCATACGCATAGATACAGAATCTCACCAAAAATTACAAAATTTAATAACTTTGGATTCAATAAAAAAGAAATTAATTTAATAACAAAAATTAAAACAAATTCGGTAATTTCAAAGGCTTTATTATATAAAATGAAAAAAAAAGACTCCCCGGCATGTGACATGTGTAAGGAGTATGAAAATCTAGAACATACATTGTTCGTATGCAAAAAATTTGAAGAAGAAAGAAAAAAATACTATAATGCATTAAAAAAAATGAACATCATAAACTATAACTTCAAAAGTATTTTAGAGCCTGAAAACTATAAGAATAAATTAAAATGTTACAAATTACTTATATCATATATCAAGCAGATTAATATGTATAATATATTTTAGAGAAACTTTTAGAAGACTTAAATTTCATGCTTGGTGAAGATATTAAACTTTAAAAAAAAAACAAGTTCTAAAAAGATGACTGAATGAGTTCACTACAGAATTTAAATGTAGTGAGAATATTTCAATTGGAGATGTTTTTAGTTAGTTAGTTATATGTAGCACACATGTGTGTTGAATCCAGTTATCGCCAATCAACCTAACGTCAAATAATTTTCTTACTACATAGAGGGAGTGGCTCAATCGCTAACGCGCCAGGCTCGTAATCTACAATTCCAAGGTTCGAGTCCCGCCTGAGCCAGGGTTGAGATTTATCTCCGAAAAACTTTCACTCTGCCCTCGGTCAATAGGGACGCCGATGGACTTGGAAAAACCGCCGTTCGTCGAGTGGGACGTAAAGATATGGTCCTGCGTGCAGGACAGCCATACCCTGTGCACGTTAAAGAATACACTGGATGGCCTTTACGGGAGGCTACCATCTGTCTCCCATCAGCTGTTCTAGTTGGTCTCTTCCTCCAATCTTCTCTGAATCCTCGGGGTCCTTGTAACCTGGGGGCGGGGGGGGGGTGGCTCAGTCGGTAGCGCGCCAGGCTCGTAATCTGTAGTTCCCAGGTTCGAGACCCAGCTGGGTCAGCATTGAGATTTATCTCCGCAAAATTCCCCGCCCTGCCCACGGTCAGTAGGGGACACCGATGGGCTTGGAAAGGCCGCCGTCCGTCGGATGGGACGTTAAGCCGTGGCCCCGTGTGCGGGAGAGCCATACCCTGTGCACGTTAAAGAACACGCTGGATGGCCTTGACGGGAGACTACCATCTGTCTCCCAACAGCTGTTCCAGTGGGTCCCCTCCTCCAACCTTCTCTGAGCCTTCGGGGTCCATGTGACCTGGCCATTTAGCCCATGGTGTGCAAAAAAGTGCCGCTCAGAGGTAAAACAACCCAACCCTCTTAATGCAGACACCTGTACAGTTGATAATGGTTTATGACAGTATAATAATGCTAGTTAATTTTCATAACGCTAAGCGTGTCCTGTGTGACCGCATCCCAGGCTGAGGCTACATGTAGAACAAGCTTATTCGGCGAAATCCGTTAACACAGAACTTATCGTGAAAATCGACTGTGACATTTTAGAGATTTACTTAACGCCTCCTCTTTACGTAATTGAAATTTATTGCATAATTAGAGAGTCTCGAAGCTAATTATATTCCACGAGGGTTATTTCATATTCAATGAATGATGGGCAGGCCGTTACTTGATATTAACTGCATATCAAAACGCTGTTCTTTGATGATACATCATCGTTAATTAAAATAATTACCAAACCTCCTAATTTCGGAGGCAAAAATTAAGAGTACAGTGCTAACAAAACAGGAGAAAAGAAAAAGAAAAAAGTTAGGAGAAAATTTTATCTCACTTGCTGGAGGCATGGAAAAATTAGCATAATTGCTGCTTTTTGGGAAACGACGCCAATTTTAGCTAGAATTCGCCAAATGGCTTTGCATCTTTGTAATGTCATCAATATTTGAAATTGGCGGGGGTGGCTCAGTCGGTAGCGCGACAGGCTCGTAATCTACAGTTCCCAGATTCGAGTCCCAGCTGTTCCAACGTTGAGATTTATCTATGCAAAGCTTCCCGTCCTACCCATGGTCAGTAGGTACACCGATGGGCTTGTATAATCCGTCGGATGGGACGTTAGACGATGGTTCCGTGTGCGGGGTTGCCATACCAACACCACCTAAAGGAGAAGGCCCTACCAGTCGGTGAAGCGATTCTGATGACGTCATTTTTAGTCGACCCGTAGTCGACTTAGGCAACACAGGAGAACGTGGTATCCTGGCAGCGTCGCCTCCATCTTGTTTTATTAGTGTTTAACTAGTTTTGCCGCGTTTGATTTGGTGTGTGCACAAACCATTTTGTTATTAAATTCATTGTTTTTTTTAGCGAAATGCCATCGCGCTGCTGCGTTCCTCAGTGCAGGAGAAATTACGACGGGGAAAAAATATTCTCAGTTTTTAAATTTCCAGAAGATATCGATTTGCGACAGAAATGGATTCGTTCAATACCAAGGCAAAACTTCTGTCCAACGAAAGCATCCAAGGTAAGGAGAACTTTATTCTGTATTAATATCTGTTGTCATATTTATGAACTTCTAAAGTGAAAATTATCGTTTTAACTATTGTATGTTACGTTTGTATAATATACATATATAATATCATTGATCTTTTATGGATTAATTTGACGTTATTTTTATTAAGTAAGAAACCTAATATGCTGGAATAAAAAATGTCGAATGTACATATGTTAAAATGCTTAAATAGAAAAGAATATTTCACAGTGACCAGACTTTTTATTTAATAGATTACAGTAGTAAGTTAAGAAATTGGTACTTTTGTTGGGATAGTTTCAGGGTCTAATGTTTTATCACTATATTTATATGTCCATAGAGTTCAAATATATCTCGTATAAGTTAATATGATAATACTGTTAAACTTGAAATACATATATGAGCGAAAGCCAAGATCATGGGAAAACCTACTTTTAAATACAAAATCTCTGCATAAGTATTAGAAATTACTTTGGTTTTATTACTAGTATACTTGGATACAAATTGGACCCAGGTTCAAAGCCTAGAGATGGTTTTGTGAATATGCATTATTTTCCTGCTGAAGTTTTGCCTACCTCATACATCAGCTATTTTTTAATAAAAGCATGACAGGTAATGGTAAAAGTTTATTGTAGAAACTGTCGACAGCAGTAAACTTCCTGACCAATCAATTCCTAATAACTTTCAGCATTAAATTGATCTGCATAATTATATCTCTGAAATCAGGTCAAGTTATAGTGGATATTAAAGAATGGGTGGGCTACATCTAGCGTACATATGGATTAATAAATGAAAGGATATTTTGAAAAAAGATTTAACAGTAAAGTTAAAGAATTTTTTTACTTTCAAAGGAGTAATTAAAAGTGTATATATTTTCAATCACTCTCATTGTAAAATGAGATAAATCAGGTATATTATATTAAAGGTGTAACAGTCTACTCTCATATCTTTATTGCATGTGACTGCAGATTTTGTTTTAATTTTGTTAGAAATGCATTCTATAATCATATTGGAGAATATTTGAGGGGATATCTGTCATTTCATCTATTATGCGAATATAAATATATTAAACACCATAAATGCATAAAATATTGTTTTCAAGTTAACTTCAAAGTTTAACCTCTGTACTGACCACTGGTTTGGAATTTACAACTGAAGGAGTCAAAAATTATCATAAAAATTTGAGGTATTTTGATTTTACTGATATGTAATGGTAAAAGTGTATTGTAGAAACTGTCGACAACAGTAAACTTCCTGACCAATCAATTCCTAATACCTTTCAGCATTAGTATAATACCGGTGCTGTCTATATAAACAAATTTATGCCTAATAAACTGAAAATTACAGTAAGAGGAAATTGTCTGAAACAATAAACTTATTACTGGAGTTCTTTTCTGGCTCAATTCCTGGACTGGAATATTTCAAACTTTCTGAATTCTGTAATCAACCATAGCGTTCGGATACTTTTTTGAGCGACTGTACCTTCACACGTTTGTTATACAAATATTGTATAGTATGTGAAGGAAAATAACTTATTATTTTTGCAAAACAAGATAATTTTTTAAATGTTCCAGCTTCTATAACTCTCGAAATATTTGTGAAACATTGTTAATAATTTTCATTAAAATCTTTAATTTATTTTGTTCACATTTTTTCCATTAAATGCATATTTTATAAGTTACAGCTCTTCGAAGTTAGATTCCCATTGATATGACATGGAAATTCAGCAATATTTTACCACGCCAGTGTAGTTTCTTGTTTCAAGTCTGAAGCATCAATTTGTGTAACACCTTTGACCAAAAAATATGAAGAAAATGTTTTATGAACGTGTTTTCCTAAAACCAACATCACTGGGTCAAGAGTAAAAAAAAAACCCCGCGGTATCTATTTTCAATTTATTTTGTGTGCTGACTTCACCCTTCCGTGGACAAATGATCTTCGCAGAAGGCGTGTGTCACATGATTTCGTCGAACCAATCAAATGGGAGTCAAATTCTGAAGCTACGCAGATCTTTCTGTTGCGACGAACAGCTCGACAAGTTCAATATATAACCTGGGTGTAGCGAGTTGAGCGTGTAATACAGCGGCCGGCTTGATGCCGACCGAGCAGATATCCAATATCACAACGGGCACCAAAGCCAGAAATATTCCCTATAAAGAAGGAAGCTGACGTCACTTAAACCATCTCCTCCTTTCCTGGAACCGGCAGCGGAATCGCTCGCAAACCGTCAGATCGTAAAATTCAACAAGATCAGATTCGCATTACAAAGTCAAAATAATGCAGTTGTAGTGGAGATATAAGAAAAGGAAGAAGAGAGAAGCTATATATTTCCTCTTTTTATTTTGTGTATAAATGAATAGGCGAACATTTTTCAGTTATCTGGAGATCTGATTTCTCCCACAGCCATTCTTCGAACCGTTTTTTTTCTTCTTCAAATTCCCCGAATTCAAATATCCGACTGTGTAGAGCGATGTGCTGCTCGTGCCAAGAAAAGGTGACGCTTTACAGTGTGTCGTCTCCTTTTCACGTTTTTTTCCTGTTAAAATCACTTTGGATCAGTTACACTGAAACCAGGATTTCAAACACTTTCCTCTGGAGGGTAAAATTTAAACTTTTTCTTCGAGCTGATCTAGTGCTAGGCACGCCATTGAGATATTTTTGTCCTTTATCCTCATCTTCACCTCGGTGAGAAAGGGAGCACATCTAAGGCTGATCTTGGAGGGGAACACAATGAGTTAAATGGTTAAGTCACAAGGACCCCAAAGGCTCAGAGAATGTTGTGGAAAGCTCCCACCCTGTTGGGCTTTAGTAGACAGATGACATCCTCCCGATAAGGTTATCCAGAGTATTCCTTGAGGTGCGCAGGGTATGGCTATTGTTCATATGGGGTCACGGTTTTACATCCTATCTTAGGGACAATAACTCTCAATGGTGCTCTTTCTGATTCAATAATCCAACGGTGCTCTTTCTGATCGAGGGCAGAGCGAGGGTTTACCGGATATTTTTATCAACGCTGGAACAAGTGGAGCTCGAATTGGGAGACTGCAGTTTGAAAGCATGGCGCTCTACGTCTGAGCCGCCTCGCTCCTGGAACAAAGTGAGAATGACCTGTAACATTTCAAGGAAGCACACCTAAGCCAGGAGAAGAGGAGGAACAAAGATCCTCAAGGATGATCTGGGACTGGAGGAGAGCGCGATAGATAAAGACCCTCAAGGATGATCTGAGACTAAGAATAAGAACAAAGACTCTCAAGTATGAAAAAGATCTTCAAGGATGATCTGAGAGCAAGAGAAGGAACAAAGACCCTCAAGGATGAATAAAGATCCTGAAGGATGATCTGGGACTAAGAAGAATAACAAAGACCCTCTAGGATCTTTGTTCCTACTCTTAATCCCAGATCAGGATCTACGAGGGGAACAAGAGACACAACTGAAGGACGGATCTAGAAGCGAAAGTTAGGAGGAGGATCTAGTAGAGGAAGTAGTAGCTGTCACTGAGTTCCTGGTCTATAAGAGAGACTAACGGATTCACCCAAATCCATGGCTAAGAGAGGTAATGAGACATACATTCAGGGCCGGATCTACGTAGAAAGGGAAGTCAGATCTAGGAGAGGAAAGAAGGATATGTGTCTCTTGATTTCTTCGTAGATCGTGATCTGAGATTAAGAAGATGAACAAAGTTCATCTTTGAGGATCTTCGTTCTTCTTAATTCTTTAATTCTTGACATTCGTGTGCTTCCTTGAAATGTGCAAGGTAATACGTATGTACCTTGTTCGAAGGGCCGAGTGGCCCAGTCGATAGAGCGCCATGCCCAATAATCTGCAGTTATTCCAACGAGTTGTTCCGCACGAGATTTTAGCAGATTTTTTTCGTTTTTACGTATCATGGCTAAGGAATTAACCCAAACCCAAATCCAAGAAGTAAAATAAGAGATACAATCAAGGCCGAATCTAGAAGGGAAAGTCATAAAGGGGAGGGGATTACCTAGAGTCAGATTTGGGGGGAAAGCATGGGATGTCAGCGAGAGCCATTGAACACCAATATAAGAGCTATGTACAGTCGTTCAAAAAAGTATCCGAACATTATGGTTGATTACAGACTTCAGAAAAAATATCTGGCAACGATTTTTTTTAGAAATTAGTGATCTGGCCACCTTCCTGTCTGACACGAAGGTGGCCAGATCCCTAATTTCTAAAAAAAAATCGTTGCCAGATATTTTTTCTGAAGTCTGTAATCAACCATAGTGTTCGGATACTTTTTTGAACGACTGTACAAACTTTAATATTTTCTGCATAGATGGAGAGTTGCACTTTACGAACGGCTTAAAAAGTATGCATCAAAGTTAAAGAAATAAAATTTAAATATTATTAAATGGTTACGAAACTGGTATTTTTGATCAATTCTGCAAAATGGGTTCGATAATTTATTTTGATAACAGACAGTTGTGACTGAAATTTAATCATTTTAGTTGCATTTTAACACTTCCTTTTGCTTCCAATTCAAGCAGAATTTCTTCCCATCTGTTAAAAGGTTCTACCCTACATGAGGAAAATGGTGTGTTTCGGATTAAAACATCACACCTCGCATATAACGATCACGATAATTGGAGTTTTCAGTTTATATGAAGAACTCAAAACATATTCCGTTTCGTAGAATTACTCTTACTTTAGTTTTCTTACATCAGAAAATATCTCGGAGGATTGTCAAAAATTTATCGTAGACGTCTAATACTTTTGTGAGGCGAAATAGGGGCCCGGATCTAGAAAAATAAAAAAATAAAGGGGAGTCAAGTGATCCCAATGAAAGAGGGGATGAGGGGCAATGGATCCCAATGAAATGTGGGTGTGTGGAAAGTGGTCCTATTTAAAGGTAGGGGTCGAATGATTCCAGTTAATCTGGGGCGAGGCAAGTGGCCCCAGTTAAAGGTAGAGTTAAGTGATCCTAGTGAAAATAGGGAGGGATAAGTGATCCCAGTTATAGGTAATGGCTGAATGATCTCAGTTAAAGGTGAGGGCCCAGTGATCCAGTGGATTTGAGGGGTAAGGCAATGGAGGTGAGGGCTAGTGAGACCTGTTAAAGGTGTGGGCCGAGTGATCCCAGTTAAAGGAAGGGAGCAAGTGATCCTAGTGAAAGGAAGAGTAAGTGCTATCAGTTAAGGGTGAAGTCTAGGGATTTAGAGGAATAGGGAGGCGGGCAAGTGATCCCAGTTGAAGGGGTGGGGTGGGGGGTAATGATACCAGTTAGATATCGGGGTCGAGTGATATCAGTTAAAGGGAGAGTTAAAGGGATTCTAGTGAAAAAAAGGTCTCAGTTAAAGTTGAGTGCCGAATAATCTAGCTGGGTTGTTTTACCTCTGAGCGGCACTTTTTTTCCACACCATGGGCTAAATGGCCAGGTCACATGGACCCCGAAGGCTCAGAGAAGGTGGGGGGAGGGGACCCACTGGAACAATTGTTGGGAGACAGATGGTAGCCTCTCGTCAAGGCCATCCAGTGTGTTCTTTAAGATGCACAAAGTATGGCTCTCCCGCACACGGGACCACGACTTAACGTCCCATCAGACGGACGGCGACTTGTCCAAGTCCATCAGTGTCCCCTACTGACCATGGGCAGGACGGGGACTTTTGCAGAGATAAATCTCAATGCTGATATAGCTGGGATTCGAACCTGGGAACTACAGATTACGAGCCTGGCACGCTATAAGTGAGTAACCCCCGCCCCAAAGTGATCTAGTGGAATGGGGGTGATCCAGTTAAAGATGGGGGACAGAGTAATCGCGTGGAAGGGGGGGACAAGTGATCCCATCTAAAGAGGGGGGAGAGATCGTAGTGAAAGGGGGCATGTGATCTCAATTAAAAGTAATCGAGTGGAAGGTTGTAGGAGCAAGTGATCCCAGTGAAAGGAGGGGGTTGGCATGCTCAAGCCAGAATGAACGAGAACGCCTCTTCAGTGGGCGGGGGTGGCTCAGTCGGTAGTGCGCCAGGCTCGTAATCTGTAGTTCCCAGGTTCGAGTTCCAGCTGGGTCAGCGTTGAGATTTATCTCCGCAAAATTCCCCGCCCTGTCCACGGTCAGTAGGGGACACCGATGGGCTTGGAAAGGCCGCCGTCCGTCGGATGGGACGTTAATCCGTGGTCCCGTGTGCGGGAGAGCCATACCCTGTGCACGTTAAAGAACACGCTGGATGGCCTTGACGGGAGGCTACCATCTGTCTCCCAACAGCTGTTCCAGTGGGTACCCTCCCCCAACCTTCTCTGAGCCTTCGGGGTCCATGTGACCTGGCCATTTAGCCCATGGTGTGCAAAAAAGTGCCGCTCAGAGGTAAAACAACCCAACCCAAAGCCTCTTCAGTATGTATTTTATCCCTCATTTTCAGTGGTCTGCAGCGAATTTCTTGAAAAATTGGGTAATTTATATATATGTTTTATATTTTTTTTTGTCTCCGTTCTCGTTACTAGGATTCAAAAAGGAGTGGGAGGAAGGTAGACCCCTTTGCTAACTCTCTAAAGGTATCCCTGGGGGAGAAGTAATGTTAACAACTTGCATCTAAATGAACAAAATACGAACCTCTCTGTTTAGAGTAACATCAGTCAGAGAACTCTCTTCCTTCGAGAGTTTGCATGGCTCGAAGACTTCAATTTGTAAAGGAGAAATAGATCGATAGCATCCCTGGGGAGAAGAAGCTGCTGAATCACCTGATGCTCCGTCTTCATCAGGCGCATCTGGTCACGCAAGGTCCTTCCGGTCAAAACCAGGAATAGCCTCAAGTCCCGCCACCGCTGTTACTGTTGGGTTTTGGTCATTCTCTCGTTGCACCACAGGCTTCCGAATCGTCTCTAATGATATTCGGTGAGTTTAATCCAATCAAAGCGTGCTGCCGTAAAAGTCATTTACTCTCGTGTACAGGGTGACTCGTAAAAGAGAGATGAGAAGACGAGAGAAATTAACGATATTTATTAGGAATGTTCTGGGAAAGAAAGTAGGGAGCCACCATCCATACAAATAAGGAATTTTAAGATTCTTTAGTTAATTGGCTGATGATAAAAGGAATTTTATCGTCAGGGACGTTCTCAGTTAGATTTTTGGAGAGTGTAGAGCATTCTGATTGCTTAATATGTGCTAGTAGTGTTTTCTGTCAGAGCGGTGGTGGAATAGCCAGTGTCGCACCAGGCTCCTAATCTGCAGTTCCTAAGTTCGAGAGGGGCGGGTGCGGCTCAGTCGGTAGCGCGCCAGGATCGTAATCTGTAGTTCCCAGGTTCGAGTCCCAGCTGGGTCAGCGTTGAGATTTATCTCCGCAAAATTCCCCGCCCTGCCCACGGTCAGTAGGGGACACCGATGGGCTTGGCAAGGCCGCCGTCCGTCGGATGGGACGTTAAGCCGTGGCGCCGTGTGCGGGGGAGCCATACCCTGTGCACGTTAAAGAACACGCTGGATGGCCTTGACGGGAGGCTACCATCTGTTTCCCAACAGCTGTTCCAGTGGGTCCCCTCCCGCAACCTTCTCTGAGCCTTCGGGGTCCATGTGACCTGGCCATTTAGCCCATGGTATGCAAAAAAGTGCCGCTCAGAGGTAAAACAACCCAACCCAAATCCTAAGTTCGAGTCCCATCCGAGCCAGCGTTGAGAATACTCTCTCAAAACTCCCCGCCTGCCCTCGATCAGTAAGGGCCACCGATGGGCTTGGAAAGACCTCTGTCCATCGGAAGCAGTGGCACCTTATGCAGGAGAGCCATACCAATGTCTTCTTGATACACCAGGCCTGGACAGCCTTGAACAAAAGGAGGAAATTAATTATGCATAAACATGCAATTGGTTTAAAATTGAAGCTAAAGCCATTTATTTTAAAACCAGTTAAAGTAAATTAATTTATTCATGAACTTTCATTAAGATATTTTAGAATATTAAAAAAATAATTATTAGATTAAAACAAAAATTACTACCAGTTGAATTTCTAGAAAGGTAGATATAATTGAAATTGATATATTTTTGAAATTAGGTTACTGTTCAGAGTTGTTGTATCGAGGTAACCTTGGTCATACCCTGTTCACTTTAAAGAACACATTGGATGGCCTTGACGGGAGGCTACCGTCTGTCTCCTTAAAGCTGTCGCGTGGGTAACTTCCCCCAACCTTCTGTGAGTCCTCGGGGACCTTGTGACCTGGGCACATTGTATATGAAAAAGTGCATTCAGAGGAAAAACTACCCAAAGACTCCTGTCAACGGAGGTATTTTACTGGAGACATTGCAGCTTCTGAAAAAGGCGGGAAGATGAGGAGAAGCTAGGAGGAAAATGAGGATGTTCTGAGGTTGATTTTAAGGAATGTAGGGCCTCTGAACATTTAATATGTGCCAGTAGCTTTAAGTGTGCATTAGAGGCCTTCATGTAAACGGATGTATCCTGTTTTACTGACGACATTGCAGGCATTCATAGGCTTAAGAGAATTTAATTTTTTACCCGGGATGTTTTAGGATTCTAGGTGATAGTGTTAGCTATTCAATAGTGCCATTAATGTCAATAGAAGTATTTTAATGGCTAAATTAGGAGATCTTGGGAGGCATTCTTAGAGTTCTGTTGAATTGTTTTATCCTTGAGCGGCAGTTTTTTCGCACACAATGGCCTAAATGGCCAAGTCACATGGACCCTATGGTGGTTGTTTAGGGGGGGGGGGGGCGAACGAAGATTCTTATTTTTTATTACGTGTAATTACGTACTGTCGCTCAAAAAGGTATCCGAACACTATGGTTGATTACAGAATTCAGAAAAAATATCTGGCAACGATTTTTTTAGAAGTTAGTGATCTGGCAACCTTCGTGTCACGTGACAGGAAGCCTTTTCGAAATCAGCAAAGCTAGCAACCAAAGGTTTCTGAAATGCTAAACATTTCTCAAGAATCTGCCTAAGTGAAAATATCTGATCTACACATCCCCTACCACTTCTGAATCCATATTATTCATCACGCAATTGCCTGTCAACCAGATTCTTAATTCTATTAAGCACAATCATGGAAAGAACTTTCCCTGGAATAGTGAGTAGGCTGATACCCTTTTAGTTATCACTAGAACTGCGATCACCTTTTTTGAAAATAGGGATAATAATAGCTCTGGTAAAATCGTTCGGAACCATGCCTTTATTATAAAAGTTATTCAGAATTTCAGTCATCCAAGTGGTAACTGAAACATTCCCAGCTCTAACCATTTCCGTAGTAATTTCATCTACACCTGGGGATTTATGAAGTTTAAGTTTCAAAACAGCCAAAATAACTTCAGATTGTGTTATATGGCCAACATTAAAGCCACCAATGCATCTATCATCATTGCAAAGAATGGGAGTAGAACTAACCACATTGTTTAGAACATCACAAAAATGCTCAGTCCACCTAGCCATGACTTCGTGGCTTGTAATCTGCAGTTCCCAGGTTCGAGACCCAGCTGGGTCAGCGTTGAGATTTATCTCCGCAAATTTCCCCGTCCTGCCCACGGTCAGTAGGGGACACCGATGGGCTTGTGAAAGCCGCCATCCGTCGGATGGGACGTTAAGCCGTGCCTCCCTGTGTGGGGTCACGGCTTAACGTGTGCTATTAATTAACGCGTGTTATTTAACGTGCACAGTGCCATACTCTGTGCACGTTAAATAACACGCTGGATGGCCTTGACGGGAAGCTACCATCTGTTTCCCAACAGCTGTTCTAGTGGGTCCCCTCCCCTAAACTTTTTGAGCCTTCGGGGTCCATGTGACCTGACCAATTAGCCCATGGTGTGCAAAAAACTGCCGCTCAGAGGTAAAACTACTCAACCCAACTCATTTCTCAAGGTTTATCTTCATTAGGAGACAGACACTTCCAACTGTAAACTTTGAAGTTGCTACATGAAAGACATCTAAATCTTCGCTGATGAAAATAACTTGTATGTCGTTTGTGGCGCTTGTATCCTTGTGACTTGGCCATTTAATCCACTCTACGCACAAAACTGAGGTTCAAAAATAAAATAACCTAACAATCCTATTAAGCCAAAGGCGAATAGTCTTCCTAGACGACATCGGCAAAGATAATTTGCTTTTCGGTAATGTAAAGGCAGCATTTACACACCTAGGGACATTTTATTCTTTTAAATTTCCTAAGAATGTCTACAAACGCTAGTCGCATTTCTCAAAGAACAGGTACTTCGTCTTCGGTGAAGTATTCGGCTGCACTTTGTACTTCACTCGATCGCGATAAAATATTTCTGCGTTCAGTGTGACGCAACAAATATGCATCAGATTTGTTTATTTTTGCTTTACCCTGTTTTTCCTCCCTCCAAGTCTATTTATTTAACGTCGACGCATTGACAAATGTTATGAAGCGCTTTCACGACGGCGAAATTTCACAGCTTTCGTCGGCTAACCACTTTGTGACGAACCGATATCCCCGAAGACTTCATAACATGGATATTACGTTTCCTTCATACTCTCCACACCAAGATCCGTTTTCAAAGCAAATACAGCATATTAAACTTCGTTCCTTATCTTGGAGTAATGCCCCAGCCAAAGTTTCCTCGCTTAATGCAAAAAAAAAGAGCGAAGAAGGAGTTTTTTTAAATAGAAAAAAAAAATGCACGTCCTCGAAAATTATGACCTCCATGATATTTAGTCACGACGAGTATCAATGAACTCGGTATCTCTTCGAAAGCTTGGCGTATCTCCTCTTTTTAAACTTCTCAGAATAACAAATCGTCAGATTTCTTTTTTATCATTTTTAGCGTATTTTTTTTGTCCGCCCTTTAAATGTTGTAGCAATATCGCAACGGGTAAAAGAAGGGAGGTTTTTTTCGTTTCTTTCACATGCTGATGTCGATGCCGGAGTTTGGACGTTGATGACGTCAAGATAAGAATGAGTAGTGGAGTGAGAGAGGGGGAGAAATTTTTTTTATGTTCTGAGGCTTTGAGTTTCTAACTTTTATTTCGAGAAACGTTTCTCAAAACATCAGGTGGAAAGTATTTTTCTATTTTTCTCGTAGGTTGAAACATCGAAAGATTGTTTTTTTTTCTGTTTTGTTTTATTGGATTGTGTTTTTAACCTCTGAGCTCGGATTAGCTCAGTCAGTAGCGTGCCAGGCTCGTAATCTGCAGTTTTCAGATTCGAGTCCCATCTGTGCCAGTGTTAAGATTTATCTTCGCCAAACCACCACCCTGCCCTCGGACAGAAAAGGGTCACCGATGGGTTAGGAAAGGCCGACGTCCTTCCGATGGACGTTAAGCCGTGGGCCCGTGTTCAGGAGAGCCATACCTTGAGCACGTTAAAGGACATACTGGATGGTCTTGACTGGAGCTTCATCTGTCTCTTTACAGCTGTCGAGTGGGTCCGAAGTCAGAAGTAAATGAACCGAATATACTTCTGAGCAGCAACTTTGTGCGCACAATGGGTTAATAGCCAGGTCACAAGGACCCCAAGGTCTGAGAGAGTTGGGTTGTTTTACCTCTGAGCGGCACATTTTTGCACACAAAGGGTTAAATGACCAGTCACA
Organism: Ryuthela nishihirai; assembly: GCA_038380435.1. Taxonomy (NCBI): domain Eukaryota; kingdom Metazoa; phylum Arthropoda; class Arachnida; order Araneae; family Heptathelidae; genus Ryuthela; species Ryuthela nishihirai. The sequence goes on along the minus strand of JAWZYU010000001.1, from coordinate 87,315,657 downwards.
AGAGCACCGAAGGCTCAAATAAAGTTGGGAGAGGGGACCCACTGGAACAGCTGTTGGGAGGCAGATAGTAGCCTCCCGTCAAGGGTATACAACCGGTTCTTTAACGTGCACATAGCTCTACCGCACACGGTGGTATAGCTCTCCAGCACACTGTCCACGGCTTAACGTACCATCAGACAGACGGTGGTGTTTCCAAGCCCATCGGTGTCCCCTATTGACTGTGGGCAGGGCGGGAAGTTTTGCGGAGGAAAATCTCAATGCTGGCTCAACTGGGACTCGAACCAGGGAACTACAAATTACGAGCCTCATCTGAGAGAAGGTTGTGGAAAGGTGATCCCCTGAAAATTGTTACTAGACAGATGAATGCTCTCAGTCGTCAAGCCCACCCAGCGTGTTCTTTAATGCGCACAGGATATGGTTCTTCTGCACACGGAGCCACGGCTTAAAGTTCCGTTTTATGGACGACAGCTTTTTCAAACCCGACGGACCACCCTTTCTCAGTGAGGACAGGGTAGGAGTGAGCGGTGAAAATTCTCACACCTTGTCACATTTGGGACTCGAAACTAAGAACAGCAAATTACGAGACTGGTGCGCTACCGACGAAACCAATCTTCGCCCCTTTGTTCTTGTAGAAAGATGCCAGAAAGACCATATTCTTAATGACAATGATATAGTTTTTTTTGCATAATAATGTGCATCAAAGAGAGCCTTCGCTGAGAAAGGGCAGTAATTATACTCCTATTCCTTAAGAAATAAATTTAAGAATTTTCTGATATTAAAAAAAAAAACATTTGGAAAGAAATGAACAAACAATTGTTTAAGAATCATCCAATTGAAACTCATTAGCAGATTTTATCCATCTTCTTAAATAATTTATGCATGCTTGATACAATAACTGAATCTTTAAGAAAACTCTCGCATTTATTTTTCACTAGCTTAACGTACCCGGCGCTGCCCGGGTGCCACTTTTAATCTGTAAATTCTTATTTTCTCTGCATTAAAGGTAAATTTTGTAAGAACCCCCCTCCGTGACACTTTAGCACAGATTTTCAACAGGAAGAAATTACCTGGATCGTTTTTGACGTCAGCGAGCACTCCTCATAGCCCTTGGCTTAGTTTCTGCGTAAGCTATTGAGATTTTATTTTCGTTACCACAGATTTTGCCACCCTATGGCTCCCGTGATATTCGTTGGCACGGTTCAAATTTCCTGCACAGAGTCCCCGTGTGGACTCTGTGCAGGAAAACTGTGGTTTCCTGCACAGAGTCCCCGTGTTCAAATTTCCTGCACAGAGTCCCCGTGTGGTCCGATTATTGGCTTAAGAAACATATTCCTTCATGGCTCGTGGCTTCGTTTCTACTCAAATTGTAAAAGCTCGTGTCTCACTTTGAATCTTCATATTCTGTTTCCTGCACTAAAGGTTATTTAGTATCCCCCCCCCCCGACATTTTATCATAGTTTGAACACGAAGAATTTCCCGGTGTTGCAAAGGCCATTGCTGACTCGGTGTGCGCTCTCAGAGCCCGTGGCAAACGATCGAGATATTTATTTCGTCAGATTTTGACATTCTGTAATTCCCCGACGTACTTCACCGAAAGGTCCCAAATTTCGCAGGCGGGTTCCCCGTGCCCGACCCCATTTTTGTTTAGAAAATCTGGCCCCTAGCTGCAATGGAACCCCTAAATAATGCTTTTGGAAATGTGGGGAATCTGGCAACGGCATCAGATTTGCAGCAGAACATTTAAATGCTATTTTAAATCTTTACATTCATAGTTAGGGAGCAGAAAATGGCAACAGTAAATTTGATAGCGATGCTCGTTTCTCCTAGGAATAGCATGGTAAACATTTTTTCTTCTAATAAGCCCCCCCCCCCCCGCTACGTTTGGACTTTCGATCTGAAATTTGGCACTGCGATCCGGACCACAACCTGAAGCATTCTCTGAAAATTTCGAGCGTGTACGTTGATTTCCTGATTAGTTATGGCTGCCACAGGCAGACAGACAGACACCATTTATTACATAGATGTCTTTTATTTCTAGAGCTTTCTAGAGCTTTTTTTTACCTTTGGCAAAACAAAATTGTCATTTGTGAAAGTTCTTAGAGAAAAGTCTTTCGATTGACGTAAGCCCAATGTTTCTCGAACAAGAGTTTGTTTTTTCGCCAGCCTCTAAATTTCTACTAGAAAACAGAACGCAAAAACGCAAACTGCTGAAGATTCATTTTCTGAAAAGTTTCTAATCATGATTCGTCGATGATCAAGATACAAAATATTCCGTTTTAGCTAAAAACAACGTCAAATCGTTTCTGTGACTGGAAATAAGCATTCTGAGATTGGTTGCGATAGAGAAAGTCAAGATGTTTACTCATTCACAGATATCGGTCTGGTCTTCTTTCCAAATCATAAGGCGGGAAAAAAAACTGAAACCACTTTTCATTTTTTTGTTGTTGCTGTTTTACCTCTGAATGGCACTTTTTTGCACACCATGGGCTAAATGGTCAGGATGGTAGCCTCCCGTCAAGGCCATCCAGCGTGTTCTTTAACGTACTCAGGGTATGGCTCTCCCGCACACGGGGCCACGGCTTAACGTCCCATCCGACGGACGGTGGCCTTTCCAAGCCCATCGGTTTCCCTACTGACCGTGGGCAGGGCGGGAAATTTTGCGGATATAAATCTCAACGCTGACCCAGCTGGGTTGGGTTGGGTTGTTTTATCTCTGAGCGGCACTCTTTTGCACACCATGGGCTAAATGGCCAGGTCACATGGACCCCGAAGGCTCAGAGAAGGTTGGGGGAGGGGACCCACTGGAATAGCTGTTGGGAGACAGATGGTAGCCTCCCGTCAAGGCCATCCAGCGTGTTCTTTAAAGTGCACAGGGTATGGCTCTCCCGCACACGGCGCCACGGCTTAACGTCCCATCCGACGGACGGCGGCCTTTCCAAGCCCATCGGTGTCCCCTACTGACCGTGGGCAGGGCAGGGAATTTTGCGGAGATAAATCTCAAAGCTGACCCAGCTGGGTCTCGAACCTGGGAACTACAGATTACGAGCCTGGCGCGCTACCGACTGAGCCACCCACGCCCCCCAGTTTTCATTACGTATGAGCCATGATGAATGCAGTTATGCAGAAAATGGGCATGTCACAATATTGTCAATGATGATTCTGTTCAGAGCTTACTTCAAACATTAAAAAAATGCACTTTTTTATGACACTTAAATAATAATAACTTTATGACACTTACTTTCTGAAAGACCGCTCAAGTTGTTACCGGTGAATGTAACACACTTCGAAGGTACAGTCGCTCAAAAAAATATCCGAACACTATAAGTTGATTACAGAATTCAGAAAAAATATCTGGCAACGATTTTGTTTTAGAAATTAGTGATCTGGCAATCTTCGTGTCACAAAGGTTGCCAATCACTAATTTCTAAAAGAAAATCGTTGCCAGATATTTTTTCTGAATTCTGTAATCAACCATAGTGTTCGGATATTTTTTTGAGCGACTGTAGATCGTATTTTACCATGGAAACAGGTTGTGTGTCCATTTTTACTTGAATCCCCAGCAATTGAAAAACAAGAAATTCTTCAGTAGTAAAGAATCACATGATATGTCCTGTAGACATGGAATTCATGAAATGATGAGCTGAAAAAAATTTGGTTTTGCCATGAGTAGGATCCGAACTCACGTCTCCAGGAAACATGCCTGTTATGCTAGACCATTACACCATCAATGGCTAAACTTTTCTCAGTTTAGTGATCTTATAAACTTTCTGGATTTCATTTCATGAGTTCCATATGTCTACAGGTTGGGTTGTTTTACCTCTGAGCGGCATTTTTTTGCACACCATGGGCTAAATGGCCAGGTCACATGGACCCCGAAGGCTCAGAGAAGGTTGGGGGGGGGAGGGGACCCACTGGAACAGCTGTTGGGAGACAGATGGTAGCCTCCCGTCAAGGCTATCCAGCGTGTTCTTTAACGTGCGCAGGGTATGGCTCTCCCGCACACGGGGCCACGGCTTAACGTCCCATCCGACGGACGGCGGTCTTTCCAAACCCATCGGTGTCCCCTACTGACAGTGGGCAGGGCGGGGAATTTTGCGGAGATAAATCTCAACGCTGACCCAGCTGGGACTCGAACCTGGGAACTACAGATTACAAGCCTGGCGCGCCACCGACTGAGCCACCCCCGCCCCCATATGTCTACAGGACTTATCCTGTGATTATTTACTACTGATTTATTGATTTAACGCCCTGAGCGTGAGTGGCAAATATTAATTCCATTTCTAAAGAGGCAACAAAGTTGTTCACTTCCTGGATAGATGGCGCCACTAGTGCGAATCAAATAAAGAAATCCAGAAAGCTTATAAGGTCACTAAGCTGAAAAAAGGTTAGCCATTGATGGTGTAGTGGTCTAGCATAACAGGCATGTTTCGTGGAGACGTGGGTTCGGATCCCACTCATGGCAAAAAGAAATCCTTCTTTTAGATTTCTGCTGGTAGATTAATCAAGTTCCTAAATACATTATTAGTAATTGATTCTGTTTTTTTTTTACGTGATGCATTTTGGGCATTTTCTGAGTACTAAATACTTTTGTAACAAATTTCCTCTTTTTGCAACTCTTTATTATTTATTTTCTGTGGGGTGGGAGGGGTCGTTCAGTCTGTAGCGCGTCAGACTCAAAATCTGCAGTTCTCGGGTTAGAGTCCCAACTGTGATTGTGTTGAAATTTGTATCCGCTAAAACCTCCTCTGTCGTGGGTGAAGAAAGGGATACCAGTGGGCTTGGAAAGTCCCCCATCCGTCGGATGGGACGTTAAGCGGTGGCCGTGTGCAGGAGAGCCATACCCTGTGCATGTTAAAAGAACACGCTGGATGGCGGTACACTTGTTTTCTGTCTCCTAACAGCTATACAGTGGGTGACCCTCCCTCAACCTTCTCTGAGATCTCGAGGTCCTTGTGATCTGGCCATTTTGTCCCATTGTATGCAAAATAACAAACAAAACAAACACACTGCTGCTCAGAGGTAAAACAACTCAACTCTGAATCATACAACGCAAATAAATGCAGAAATAAAACAACACGTGAACAAACTCATTTACTTAGATGTGTTTCTAAAAAGAACCCTTAAAACTGCCCATTGACATTACCATGGCAACCGCTACCATTGACGACGAGCATCAGTGCTAAAACATTCTGTTGACACGATGAACAATAACGATTCAGTAAATCCGAAATGGAATTAAATTCAGCGGCAATCACGGCGAAAATTTGTCTCATCTGTCGTCTGTGCCGGAGCCGCATTAGCGTCAATGGCGCCTCATTCTAATCAGAACCGACGATTACAGGGGCAGAAATCCTCTCCGCTGCGTTAATTCACTGAAGTCGCACACGGCACGATCCCTGCTATTGCTGTGGCTGCCATTCGTATGTGCCAAGCTTACATAATTTATACTTTTAAGAGTTCTCTACCGAATTGCTGAAGAGAAGAGATGCTTGCCGACGACGGTAGACAGACTTTCAGAATTGAAAGCATCGAATGAGAGTGTGGTGGTGGTGGTGGGGAGGAGAACGATTTCTGCCAGTTTCGATTGAAAGGAGGAAAGGAGGGGAGAGGGAGGAGGAGAGGATGTACAGAAGGAGGAGGAGAGAGATTGTTTGTGATCTTCATAAGCAAAAGCCGAAGTATTGGGTTTATTGAATACTTCTCTGTTATTAACGTCTCTGAAAAGAAGGTCTTTTGGCAGACTGTCTCGAGTTCCCCATTCAATTCTGAATATCGGGAGTTTTCATCACGTGCTGAGGAGGGAGGATGTGGAGAAATCTCGAGTGCATGTGCTTGGCGGTATCTTTGCAAATGCAGAGCTCGCTGTTTATAATTGTAACGGTTTCACAGAAAGCAGCATTTTAGGAACATTTTAACTTTGTGAACCTTAACAAACTTTCTGGAAGTCTTAGAATCCTTTCCAATAACAGAGGTGGCAGTGTCTTTCTTAATCGCTTGGGGATGCTGCACTTTGTTGTAAGTACACTTCGGTTTTTAATGATGGTTTTTCGTTTTGAACGTTCCAAAAACGCCACACTGCTCAAATCGCTTTCCGAGTGGTTGCCAACAAAGTGTGCTGTCGCTTTATCTCTCTTGTGCGTCAAAAGTCTGCATATGCAGACACAGAGACGTTTGACGTACGTTGCATGAACCGTATAATACAAGTGTGTTCAGAATGCTAATAGTGGTAAAAGAGGCAAAATATTATGTAAATCATTTATATTTTCATGCATTTTTCAAGAAACTTTTTTAAGACTTGTAAAATAGAGGGAGAAATGTTGTACTCCACTGGAAATACAGTATCTTGCATTCCCCATTTCCATTTTTATCTGTTTAATTGTGCTTTTTGCCCTCCCGATTTTTTTCTAGATCCGAACCTGACTCTAACCATAGTATTTCGGCATAACTATTTAGTGCGTAATGAGTATTTCAATATTAAACAGTTATGAATGATTTTTACAAAAACAAGATAATTTATTGTTAAATATTTCCGATTCTATAACTGTTTAAATACTGAGCGAATATTTTTAAAAATCGTGTGGGGGCGGGGGTGGCTCAGTCGGTAGCGCGCCTGGCTCGTAATCTGTAGTTCCCAGGTTCGAGTCCCAGCTGGGTCAGCGTTGAGATTTATCTCCGCAAAATTCCCTCCCCCCTGCCCACGGTCAGTAGGGGACACCGATGGGCTTGGAAAGGCCGCCGTCCGTCGGATGGGACGTTAAGCCGTGGCTCCGTGTGCGGGAGAGCCATACACTGTGCACTTTAAAGAACACGCTGGATGGCCTTGACGGGAGGCTACCATCTGTCTCCCAACAGCTATCCAGTGGGTCTCCTTCCCCAACCTTCTCCGAGCCTTCGGGGTCCATGTGACCTGGCCATTTAGCCCATGGTGTGCAAAAAAGTGCCGCTCAGAGGTAAAACAACCCAAATTTAAAAGTCGTGATTTAAATACATTTGGTTATGATTTTTATTTTAGCTTCAGTCATATTTTTCCATTAAATACGTATTTTAGAAGTTACATGGCTTCGAAGTTACATTCTCATTCACATAACATGGATAAATATTTTGGTAGGGCTTGTAAATTACAAAAATTAATGAATAATTTTTTTTGCTGTGATTCTTCAATTATGAGTGTTTAAATGCATTACCACTTAAATATGTTTTTATAATGAATTGTTGTGGTCCGATTTTAAAGAGAAAAGTATGCATTAATGGACGCAAAGATCTGCTCTGCTAAGATATAAGAAATATAAAATGAATTGCTATTTTACATAAAAAGAAAATATTAAGTTGCATTAAGTCGCATTCAGATTATTGGGAGAAGAGTAAAAAATATAAGCTTTTAAAAATGGCTTCATCCATTTAGCAAGTGCTTAATATGACCTTCATTTTACTTCTGTAAAGGCTTAAAATGGATTAGTCGACAATTCATGCGACTCCTCTCAGACCTCTGTGGCAAGCAGATGTTTGAGGGAAATTTTATTATTTTACTTTTCATTTTAACAGGGTTGGGTTGTTTCACCTCTGAGCGGTACTTTTTTGCACACCATGGGCTAAATGGTCAGGTCACATGGACTCCGAAGGCTCAGAGAAAGTTGGGGGAGGGGACCCACTGGAACAGCTTTTGGGAGACAAATGGTAGCTTCCCGTCAAGGCCATCCAGCGTGTTATTTAACGTGCACAGGGTATGGCTCTCCCATACAGGGGACCACGTCTTAAGGTCCCATCCGACGGACGGCGGTCTTTCCAAGCCCATCGGTGTCCCCTACTGACCGTGGGCAGGGCGGGGAATTTTGCGGAGATGAATCTCAACGCTGACCCAGCTGGGACTCGAACCTGGGAACTACAAATTACGAGCCTGGCGCGCTACCGACTGAGCCACCCCTTTTAATAGGGTGTTTCAATCTTCAATGTGCGTGTTTTACTTTTCAAGGTGGTGTTCTCTTTTATTAAGGAGCTGAAAAAGTGGTGAAAATGAATAAATTGACTATGCTGCATGTAACCAGTTGTTCACTAGGATGGAGGGGGTATTTAAAGAATTCAGGAAAGGGGGGGGGGGAGTGCGAGAAACGTTTCTGGTTTACTCATAAAAAAGATCAGCTGATCACGAAACATTAAAAAGGAAAAATACACCGAGTGAAACATTCAAACTTTTATTCGAATTTTTTTAAAAAGCCAAATGGAGGTTACTAATGCCTAAACAAGATAAATGGGGTAAAGAAAAAAACCAAAATAGAGAAACCTACGGAAAGGAGCAAAATATATCAGCAAATATTTTTCCATCCAGAGAAGAGAAGACATCGGGTGACATTGAACGGGTCCCGCCTTTAACGTTTCTTGCGCGGGAGTGCGTAGCGTGTGTATTTCCCTGGTTAGCCATCCAAAATCCAGAGGCGGAGTTCTGTGTCAATAAAAGTGGCTTTCCGACCAAGTCTGTAGAGAATATTCGCAGATCTTCTTTGTATAGTTCATGCTTTCGTATGCACTTTCTTCTTCTTCTCGTCTTCCTCCTCCTCTTCGTCTTCTTCTGAAGATCAGCGGAGGCGCAGGCATTGCCGCCTTTTCCCCCACCCCCGTCCTCCAAACCGCAAATTCCCCTCGCCCCAAAACGTAGACAAACAAACGCCTCTTTCTGCGTTTGCTCCTCAGACTCCGCTGTTAAACCCACACCCGATGCTGTCTTCCGGCGCCTGGCTAGCTCCTCGGCAAACGCTCAGCCTGTCGCCTCATGAACGGAAAGCGTCAGCTAGACCTGCGGTCGCAATTCGATTATAAGTTGGCTGCCTAATATTGTCTTTTCTAATATGTCTTATCACGGCTACGTTTCGGGAGATAGTCGGCGAGAGGGGGGGGGGGGAGATGAGAGGATGAGAGAGCCAAGGAGGCAGTAGAGCTGCTAGATGGATATGATATGGACAGGTAGGGAGAATAGAACTAAGCCAGATGAAGGAAGTGGGACGGAAATAAAAAAGATTGAGATATTTCTGCCCTTATCATTTTAAACGATTTTAAGTGCCTTTCCGTGTAATGCGATCGGATCAACATTTTAGAAAATTTCTGCGAAGGAAAGGGGTTTGAAAAGGAACAACGTGATCGACGCTGAAACACTTTGGTTTTATTTTGTGTAAGTGTTATGTGAAAGTGTTTATATATTTGATATGGTGAGGCGTACAGAGAGTGATTTTTGTACGTTGCACTTATCGGTGAAGACTTTGGCGTGTGAGTGAGATATATATATCTCACTCACACGCCAAAGAGTGAGTGAGATATATATAAGTGAGATATATATATCTCACTCACACGCCAAAGAGTGAGTGAGATATATATAAGTGAGATATATATGTGAGTGTATATCAGCTTCGAGAAAAGGAGACATGGAAATTTGTTAGACTGCAAACTGGGACAAAATATAAAGATGCAAAGAATCCAAAACAATGCATTCAATTATTGTAGCTAAACTGTGTCTGAATTGAATGTATGTTTTATTTCGTGATGTATAGATGCCGTGTTTGTTAAGAGTGCCTTTAAAGACAGATTGCCTTTTAAGCGGGGCGGGGGTGCTCAGTCGGTAGCGCGCCAGGCTCGTAATCTGTAGTTCCCAGGTTCGAGTCCCAGCTGGGTCAGCGTTGAGATTTATCTACGCAAAATTCCCCGCCCTGCCCACGGTCAGTAGAGGACACCTATGGGCTTGGAAAGGCCGCCGTCCGTCGGATGGGACGTTAAGCCGTGGCCCCGTGTGCGGGAGAGCCATACCCTGTACACGTTAAAGAACACGCTGGATGGCCTTGACGGGAGGCTACCATCTGTCTCCCAACAGCTGTTCCAGTGAGTCCCCTCCCCCAACTTCTCTGAGCCTTCTGGTCCATGTGACCTGGCCATTTAGCCCATGGTGTGCAAAAAAGTGCCGCTCAGAGGTGAAACAACCCAACAACCAAAAACCTTTTAAGCGAGGATGATTTCTAAGAACTGTTAATCCATGTCTTTCTTTGTCATTGTGGCATCTTCTGTGATCCCTCGATGTTCACGATCTCTTTCCGTTATTATCGTCAAATTTCATCTGTAGATCACACATGCGTATCAGCATGTCCTTGGCAAAAAGTAACAACGCACACACACAAACAAGAGTAAATACTTTTCGCATATACAGCAAATGATTGGGACCAGCTTCTGATAGAAATTATGATTTTATCAACTTTCAAGAATTTCGATAGAAAATTGTAACTGTCATCATTACTTCAGATTTTAAGACTTTTGTGAACTTTGTTCTAACAAGCGACGTAGGAGGGTGTGCTCTCCACGAGATTTCACAAACACTTCAACGTTGTTTTAATAAAATCATGATGGTCTGTGTGAAATCATGATTTTTTAATTTAGTTTTCTCGTATGTTGCCTTTTTGGATCATTATGATGGAAATTCGAAGTTTTCTTAGATAAATAATAAGTTATATGGGCTTAACATCGATGGGATGTTAAGCTCCTACAGGAAAACCATTTTCGTGCAATCCCATAAGGTTTATTCTCTTTTATATCTCTCCTAGAAATTATTTCCTCTTCATAGTGATGTATTGGCAAGATGCAGGATTCAGAATTTGATTGTTTTTATAATACATGTCTTTTTTTATAAAAATTGGCAACACAACAGGGGTGGGGGTTGTTTAATCGTAATATGCAGTTTCCAGGTTCGAGTCCCACCTGGGCCATCGTCGAGATTTATATCCACAAAACCCCACCCTTGGTCAATAGGGGACAACCACGGGCTTCGAAAGGCCGCCGTCTGTCGGACGGGACGTAAAGTCGTGGCGCCGTATTCGGGAGAGCCTACACTGTGCACATAAAGAACACGCTGCATGGCCTTGATGGGAGGCTACCATCTGCATCCTAGTAACTGTCCAGTGGGTCTTCTTCCCCAACCTTCTCCAACTTCACCCAGGCTTCGGGGTCCTTATGACCTGGTCATTTAGGTCATTGTGTGCAAAAAACTGCTGCTCAGAGGTAAAACAACCACACAATATCATACCCTGGAAAGTCACTGATACTCCCACATCCTATTTAGTGGGTTGGGTTGTTTTACCTCTGAGCGGCACTTTTTTGCACACCATGGGCTAAATGGCCAAGTCACATGGACCCCGAAGGCTCAGAGAAGGTTGGGGGAGGGGACCCACTGGAACAGCTATTGGGAGACAGATGGTAGCCTCCCGTCAAGGCCATCCAGCGTGTTCTTTAACGTGCACAGGGTATGGCTCTCACGCACACGGGGCCACGGCTTAACGTCCCATCCGACGGACGGCGGCGTTTTCAAGCCCATCGGTGTCCCCTACTGCCGTGGGCAGGGCGGAGGACTTTGGAGGTTGTTCAGTTGTGTAGCATTTTATGACAAGATAGAAACCAAGACTATAAAAACGCCGTAACAAGATCAATAATTAAAAACTGAATTCATCCTATTAAAGTTTTGAAGTTAGTCTAACTCCAATTTCTAAGTCTGCGAAAAAAAATTTCCCTTTTTCTTCTGTGCTTACAGTTTCCGTTTCATTGATTCTTGTTTAATAAATCAGTTTAAGGATCAAAATGTACAGGACAAAATATTCAGTTAAATCTTTTTAGCTATGTGACTAACTAGTAGATAGCGGGCTTATAAGACCTTTCTCAGTTTGATTTATTTAGGGAAATATATCTATCTATACATATACATAATCCAAAACCGGAGAAGTGCGGGGTGCGCTCAGTTGGTGACGCGCCAAGCTCTTTATCTGCACTTCCCATGTTCTAGTCCCAACTGTGCAGCGTTGAGATTTATCTCCGCTAAATACCCACCCTGATCTCGATCAAAAATGGGGCACCGGTGGGCTTAAAAAGGCAACCGTTCGTCGGATGGAATGTTAAGCAGTCGTCCGTGTGCTGGAGAGCATATCCTGTGCACTCTAAAGAACACTCTGGTTGACCTTGATGGGAAGCTTCAATCTATCTCCTAAAACACCCTAGTGCAGCGGTTCCCAACCTTTTCAAAGCGGAAGAGCCCTATTTTAAATTGAAAAATGCGGCGGAGCCCTGTGGAGAGGGTCCGCAGTATTTTAACCGCTTAACCGCCTCAAAAGTGAATTTCTTGCGGACCCCTTCAGATATTACCGCGGACCCCTGTTAGGAACCACTCCTCTAGTGGGTTCCCTTCCCCAATTTTCTCTCTTGGGGCGGGGGTGGCTCAGTCGGGCGCGCTCGTAATCTGCAGTTACCAGATTCGAGTCTCAGCTGGGTCAGCGTTGAGATTTATCTCCACAAAATTCTCCGCCCTTCCCACGATCAGTAAGGGACACCGATGGACTTGGAAAGGCCGCCATCCGTCGGATGAGACGTTATGCCTTGGCCCCGTGTGCGAGAGAGCCATACGATGTGCACATTAATGAACACGCTGGATGGCCTTGACGGGAGCCTACTGACTATTTCCCAACAGCTGTCTCAGCGTGTCCCCTCCCCCAACTTTCTTTGAGTCTTCGGGGTCCTTGTGGCCTGGCCATTTAGCCCATTGTGTGCAAAAAAGTGCCGCTCAGAGGTAAAACAACCCAACCCAACACATCTCTAAACCCCCGGGGTCCTTGTGACCTGGCAGTTGCATGTATAAAAGTACAGCTCAGTGGCAAGATAACACAACAGCAACTCAAGCAACCACACATTATTATTTAGTTGTTTAGAGCCCATCATTCTTGAACACCTGCTGCATTTGATTACTACATGCAATTTTAACGAAATACTGTTCGACATTGTCCTCAAACTTCATTCTAAGTTTGCGCTGTTTCTGAGTCTTGAATCTTTTCCCTAACAATTTCACATTACATAATTTTGGCAATGTATTAACGGGATTGGTGACGGAATGGTTATTGTGTTAGATGGATACTACTCAAAGGAATGTGGGTTCGAGCCCCTGATAAGGCATGGACGCCTCCTCTGTTGTGTCCTTTCTTGTGTTTCTTCTGCTGAGGTCTCGCTTTCTTCAGATTTTCTCTTTGGTCTATTAAACTGACTGGCTCTTGTCAGACCACCGTGGTACGGCTGCTTGGGATGATAATCTTATTACACACACAAAAAAAAATGACTTCAGAAATAAAACAATCCATCAATAAAGATTACGATTAAAACCTAAAAGTAGTTTTACCAAGATCTTTTAAATTGGGCGGTGGTGGATCGCCAGGCTCGTAATCTGCAGTTCCCACGTTCGAGTCCCAGCTGGGCCAGCGTCGAGATTTATATCGGCAAAATACCCCACCCTCAATAGGGACACATGAGTTTATAAAAGTCGTCGTCCATCGAATGGGATGTTAAACCGTGGCTCCGTAATGCGAGAGAGAGCCATGCCATGTGTACGTCAAAGAACACGCTGGATGGCCTTGACGGAAGGATGCCATCTGTATCCTAAGAGCGATCCGGTGAGTCCTCTTCCCTCGACCTTCTCTGAGCCCTTGGATCCTCTTGATCTGGCCATTTAACCCTTTGTGTAGAAAAAAGTGCCACTCAGAGATAAAACGACCTATCTCGTTCAAATTCATGATTCAAAATCCAAGAAAAACACTAGGGGCGGGGGTGGCTCAGTCGGTAGCGCGCCAAGCTCGTAATCTGTAGTTCCCAGGTTCGAGTAACAGCTGGGTCAGCGTTGAGATTTATCTCCGCAAAATTCCCCGCCCTGCCCACGGTCAGTAGGGGACACCGATGGGCTTGGAAAGGCCGCCGTCCGTCGGATGGGACGTTAAGCCGTGGCCCCGTGTGCGGGAGAGCCATACCCTGTGCACGATAAAGAACACGCTGGATGGCCTTGACGGGAGGCTACCATCTGTCTCCCAACAGCTGTTCCAGTGGGTCCCCTGCCCCAACCTTCTCTGAGCCTTCGGGGTCCATGTGACCTGACCATTTAGCCCATGGTGTGCAAAAACGTGCCGCTCAGAGGTAAAACAACCCAACCCAACAACCTCTTCCCTCGACCTTCCCTGAGCCCTTGGATCCTCTTGATCTGGCCATTTAGCCCTTTGTGTAGAAAAAAGTGCCACTCAGAGATAAAACGACCCATCTCGTTCAAATTCATGATTCATTGGATTGGATTGTTTTACCTCTGAGCTGCACTTTTTTGCACGCCATGGGCTAAATGGCCAGGCCACAAAGACCCCGAAGGCTCAGAGAAGGTTGGGGAGGGGACCCACTGGAACAGCTGTTGGGAGACAGATGGTAGCCTCCCGTCAAGGCCATCCAGCGTGTTCTTTAACGTGCACAGGGTATGATGGCTCTCCCGCACACGGGGCAACGGCTTAACGTCCCATCCGACGGACGGCGGCCTTTTCAAGCCCATCGGTGTCCCCTACTGACCGTGGGCAAGCAGGGGAATTTTGCGGAGATAAATCTCAACGCTGACCCAGCTGGGACTCGAACTTTGAACTACAGATTACGAGCCTGGCGCGCTACCGACTGAGCCACCCCCGCCACAAATTCATGATTCAAAATCCAAGAAAACAAAACTGTAAATTAATGACAACGGAAAAAAAAAAAGCTAACTAAATCCAGAATGGCATTATTTAACTTTGACGAATCCCTTTTCAAATACGTTTGATTTTTTCCTACCCTCCCTAAATCACATTTTTTTTTTATTTTTCAACTAATGTGAAATTACACTGTTACGGAAGCAAAAGTGGACTTTAAAAAAAAAGTATCTTTTGGCACACTCATTATTTATGTGAAAATCGCATGCATGTTTTCCGTAGTAGCGAATCTAGGGGGAAATCTCTGCTGCATCAGGCAGCCATTCTGCTGTATCTGGATCAGCATAGGAGATGGAGTTTTGTATCATATGCAAATTGACTTCCAGGATTTGCCGGCAGAGGCAGACGAGGAGTGCCTTTCAGATAAACGAGATTAAATGGCGACTCATTTGCACACATTGAGTGGCAACAATAAATCTTAGAGAGCGCGTGGCCATCCATTCCCCAGAAGCGTTTGCTCTTGCTGCGCGTGAATCAGAAGCGGGAAACTCATTGGTTTGAGAACCGGAAAAGAGAGAACCGGAAAATAGAGGGCTTTCTCAATACTTCCTCCTGTGGATTTATGCAGAAAGTGCGTCGTTTTTCTACATAGAAGTTTTGTCACTGGCGAAAAATTAATGGGAAGAGTAAGACAACTAATTTTTTTAAAAAACCAGATGGAATGAAGAATGGTATTTAGATCGTTTATATAAACCTTTTACGATGTTCACATTGTTGTTTGTCCGTATATAAACGTTCTATTCTCCTGCTTTAAAAGATAAATAGGTCTTTTTTTTTTTCGTTTGATAAGTTCGGTTGTGTTATCTATGAGTGGGGCTGGGGCGGGGGTGGCTCAGTCGGTAGCGCGCCAGGCTCGTAATCTGTAGTTCCCAGGTTCGAGTCCCAGCTGGGTCAGCGTTGAGATTTATCTCCGCAAAATTCCCCGCCCTGCCCACGGTCAGTAGGGGACACCGATGGGCTTGGAAAGACCGCCGTCCGTCGGATGGGACGTTAAGCCGTGGCCCCGTGTGCGGGAGACATACCCTGTGCATGTTAAAGAACACGCTGGATGGCCTTGACGGGAGGCTACTATCTGTCTCCCAACAGCTATTCCAGTGGGTCCCCTCCCCCAACCTTCTCTGAGCCTTCGGGGTCCATGTGACCTGGCCATTTAGCCCATGGTGTGCAAAAAAGTGCCGCTCAGAGGTAAAACAACCCAACCCACCGTGTTATCTATGAGCTGTACGTTTCTTCACACAAAGAGCTAAATAGCCAGGTCACAGGACCCCAGGAGTTCAGAGAAGGCTGGGTGAAGGGATTGTGTTGAGTTGTTTTACCTCTGAGCAACACTTTTTTGTACACAATGGGCTAAATGGCAAGGTTACAAGGATACTGAGGGCTCAGAGAAGATTTGGGGAAGGGGACTCACTGGATAGCTGTTAGGAGACAGATGGTAGTCTCAAGGCTATCCAGCGTGTTCTTTAATGTGCACAGGGTGTGGTTCTCTCCCGCACATGGAGCCACGATTTAACATCCTATTCTACGGACGGCGGCCTTTCCAAACCCATCGATGAGTTGAGTTGTTTTACCTCTGATCGGCACTTTTTTTTTAGCACAACAGGGCTAAATGGCCAGGTCACAAGGACCCTGAAGGCTCAGAGAAAGTTGGGGAAGGTGATCAAACCCACTGGAAAAGCTGTTGGGAGACAGATGGTAGCCTCCAGTCAAGACTATCCAGCGTGTTCTTTAATGTGCACTAGGTATGGCTCTCCCGCACACGGTGCATGGCTTAACATCCCATCCTATGGACGGCGTCCTTTTCAAGCCCATCGATGTCCCTACTGACTGAGGGCAGGGCGGGGAATTTTGTGGAGATAAATCTCAACGCTAGAGAGCTGTACATACTGGAGTTGAACCTGGTAACTGCAGATTATGAGTCTGGTGCGCTACCGACCTGAGATAAGGAAACTCATTGGATAGCTATTATAAGACAGATGGGAACTTTCCGTCAAAGGGAGTCCAGCGTGTTCTTTAGAAGGGTGTGTTTACAGCTATGGCTCTCCTGCCTGTCGGGGCCACTACCTTCCCAAGTACATCGGTATCCCCTTTCTGATCAAGGGTGGGATGAAGGATTAGCCAACACCTCCTATAGAAAGCTGTAACTAAGCTATGACGTTAGGATAGCCCTAAAAATCTAGACATTTCTTATACAGAGTGTTTCAAAACTCTGTGTGTTTCAAAACTCTCTGTACAAATTTCAATGGGAGATAAGGAACACCAAGACAAACCATTTTCGTCTATGAATGTATGTCCGCTGATGTAACCCTTCAGTGCTAGATGGCGCTGTTTGTCGACCCTGCAATTGGCTAGAGGGGCGAAGTGGGAAGGGAGGACGAACTTGTGTTTGCCGTCGGCATTCGTAAATCAGACACATAACGTGCAACATGGAGTGTTTCACGACTGCTGAGATGGCTGACACGCATCTGGCGTATGGGGCTGCCAATGGAATTGGAAGAGCTGCTGTGAGTTTGTACCGACAGCGCTTCTCAAACAGTATGCCAAACCACCAAACATTTGCGTGTTTGCACTGGCAACTGCGAGAAACGAACATTCCAAACAAACATGCATGAAGCTGGTCGGGAGAGAACCATGTGCACTCTTGACATGTAAGAAGAGATCCTACGGCGGATTGAGGATCTAGGCACAAGCATGTGAGCTGTTGCACGTAGCCTCGGTGTGAAGCACGCCCTCGTGTGGAGAGAGTTGCCGTTTCATCGTCAGAGAGTCCAGACACTGAAACCTGAGGATTCCCCCTTCGTGTGGAATTCGTGCACTGGTTTTTGCAGTAGACTATGGTACAGCCTGATTTTCTCGCTCACGTGCTCTTCTCAGATCAGGCCTTTTTCACACGTGAGGATGTGTTTAATGTGCACAATTCTCATGTTTGGGAGCACGAAAATTCACATGCCATAATGGCGCATGGTCATCAACAACGATTCGCCGTCAATGTTTGTCGGGACATTTTCATTGGGCCATATCTGCTGCCTCCCTGACTCAATGGGTTGATTTATCGGGTATTTCTTGAAGAAATGTTGCCGGGTTGGGTTGTTTTACCTCTGAGCGGCATTTGTTTACACACCATGGGCTAAATGGCCAGGTCACATGGACCCCGAAGGCTCAGAGAAGGTTGGGAAACGAGACCCACTGGAAGAGCTGTTGGGAGACAGATGGTAGCCTCCCGTCAAGGCCATCCAGCGTGTTCTTTAACGTGCACAGGGTATGGCTCTCCCGCACACGGGGGACACGGCTTAACGTCCCATCCGACGGACGGCAGCCTTTCCAAGCCCATCGGTGTCCCCTACGGACCGTGGACAGGGCGGGGTATTTTGCGGAGATAAATCTCAACGCTGACCCAACTGGGACTCGAACCTGGGAACTACAGATTACGAGCCTGGCGCGCTACCGACTGAGCCACCCCCGCCCCAAATGTTGCCGGAACTGCTGAGAGATGTTCCTGTGGTTCTTCACAGACGAATATGGTTTTAACACGACGGGGTGTCAACACACTTAATAACTTCAGCAATGTGCAGGATTATCTGAACGCCACTTTTAGGGACTGATGGACAGGCCGGGGTGGAACCGTCCTGTCCTGGCCACCAAGATAGCCCGATTTAACATATGTCGATTAGTTCTTTTGGGGACACATGTCGTAACCTTGTGGTGTACGAGACTCCCATTGACTCAGATGAAGACCTCGTCGCAAGAATCGCCGTCGCCGCTGCAACTGTTCGCGAAAATCCGGAAATCTTTCAACATGTACGGCAATCAATGCTTCGATGCTGTCATGCAGGCAATGCTATTGTTGGTCGCAACTTTGAGCACCTTATCTAAATAAACATGTTGCTCACACTTGTTTCCATTCATTTATGTATCAGCTCCACCGATATTTCTGTCAGCGCCCTCTAGCACCGAAGGGTTACGTCAACAGAAATACATTCATAGATGAAAAAGGTTTGTCTTGGTGTTCCCTATCTCCCATTGGAATTTGTACAGAGAGTTTTGAAACATCCTGTATATTTGTTTCTATTATTACTCCTGGTGAATTTTATTACTAATCTTTATACTAACATTAATTTGTAAATATATCTTTTTTAGTAACAGAATTATTTGCATTAATTAGCATTATCACACATACGAATATTTTTTTTCTTCTAAATAATGTATATTTTTAAATAAACATTAGTATGAAGATTGGTATTAAAATTTACCAGCAATAACAATAATAGAAATAAATACATAAAAAAAATGACTGGATGTTAGGACTACTTATGCTGACGTCATAATTTAGTTCTACGGCCTTCTTTTTATAGGAGATCTTGGTTTAGCGGAGATTAATCTCAACGATGGGTTGGGTTGTTTTACCTCTGAGCGGCACTTTTTTGCACACCATGGACTAAATGGCCAGGTCACATGGACCCCGAAGTCTCAGAGAAGGTTGGGGGAGGAGACTCACTGGAACAGCTGTTGGGAGACAGATGGTAGCCTCCCGTCAAGGCCATCCAGCGTGTTCTCTAACGTGCACAGGGTATGGCTCTCCCGCACACGGGGACACGGCTTAACGTCCCATCCGACGGACGGCGGCCTTTCCAAGCCCATCTGTGTCCCCTACTCACCGTGGACAGGGCGGAAAACTTTGCGGAGATAAATCTCAACGCTGACCCAGCTGGGACTCGAACCTGGGAACTACAGATTACGAGCCTGTCGCGCTACCGACTGAGTCACCCCCGCCCCCTCTCAACGATGGCATAGGTAAAACTGCCGATGAATAGCTTCTCTGGAGAAGGCCAAACTGGATAGGTAATTTAAAATGCTACTATTAGCAATATGCGAATCTTTCCTTACTTTTAATCTCCATTGTTAAACTGAACTAAATTTCGAAAATTACGTAGTTTTAAAAGTAGTAAAACGGTTAAAAGGACGGCGGCCTTTCGAAGACCATTGGCTCCCCTTCCACTGAACGAGGAGTCCATTTTCTAACTGAGGACGGGGGTGGAGGGGTGGAGGGTCAGCGGAGACAAATCTTAATGCTGGTTTTTGGGGACTAGAACATGAGAATATTAGACTACGAACCTGGCGGCGTTCCTATTCAGCAGGCACATTCCTTAAAAAAATGCTGTTTGTTGAGACAAGAAGATTGAAAGAATAGGATTTCTTCTCAAGTAAGACAAAACTGAAATTTGGCATTATGCTCTGTTTTCGGGCAGTTAATCAATACTTAGTTTGAGAACTAGAAGAAAGTTGTTTCGGAAACAGAAATAAATACAGTAAGTCCTCGGGTGTTGCATTTCTCAAAACCCCTTCTAACAACGAAACGGCGAATCTTACTTAGCCGTCCCGTGGCCGAGTGGTTAGCGCGCTTGGCTATTGATCCAAGGGACCTGGGTTCGAGCCCCGGATAAGGCATGGATGTCTGTATCTGCTGAGGTCCTGCCATCCTCTCAGACCTTCTACTGTGGCATATAAACTGACAGGCTCCTGTCAGACCTCTGTGGCAAGCAGCTGCTTGAGGGGGTATTTATTTTTTTTTTTTTTTATATATTAATACTATGGATAATGTATTTATATATATATACGCCGAAGAGCCAAAACATTATGACCAGCGCGTCTTTATGTAAATCGGAGCAACTGCAGGTAAACGGCGGCGCATGTGAAGGTCATGAAAAGGTATAAATAACACCTGATACTGAGCTCTGTTAATCAGTGTTATTCTTGTTCTTCAGATGGGAAAGGCAGCGGACTTAAGTGAGTTTGGCAAAGGCCAAATTGTATTGGTCAGGCGATTGACTCAGATAATTTTAGAGAAGGCAAGGCTTGTGGGGTACTCACGGTCATCTGTGGTTAGTTCCTTAAAAAAGAGATCCGAGCAGGGATAAACCACGAACCGCCGGCAAGTTGTGGGCCGACTACCGGTCATCGATGCTAGAGGTGAGCGAAGGCTATCCCGTATGGTGCGAGCTAACAGAAGGGATACTTGTAGCGTAACTCCCTCATAATTGGAATGCTGGTGAAGGAAGTAAAGTGTCACAACGCACAATACATCGAACCCGGCTGAAAATGGAACTGCGTAGCCGCAGGCCGCTCCAAGTGCCCATGCTAATCTCGGTTCATCGTCGAAAGCGCCTACAATGAGCACGTGAGCATCAAAACTGGACCTTGAATGATTGGAAGAATGTCGTCTGGTCTGATAATCTCTTTTCCTGTTGCACCATGTGGATGGCCGGGTATGTGTGCTTCGTTTACCTGGGAAAAGTGTTGACACCATGATGCACTATGGACGAAGCTGGACGAACCATGGAACTAGCTGGTGGAGGAAGTGTAATGCTTTGAGCAATGTTCTGCTGGGAAACCCTGTGCCCAGTCATTCATGTGCAGGAAACTATGACGTCTACCACCTACCTAAACATCATTGCAGACCAGGTACATCCTTTCTTGGCCACGGTATATCCCTCTAGTAGTGTATTCTTTCAGCAGGACAATGCACATGCCACACTGCCCGGATTGTTCGAGAATGATTCGCAGAACACGAGGAAGACATCCGGGTATTGCCCTAGCCTCCAAATTCCCCAGACATCAATCCAATCGAGCATCTGTGATTTGTATTCGAACAGCATATCCGATCTGCGGCGATTCAATCAAGTAACTTACAAAAGTAAAAGGATCTGCTTGTAACGTTTTGGTACCAGATACCATAAGACACCTTTAGAAATCTTGTAGCGTTCATGCCTCGCCGGGTAAGAGCTGTTTTGGCGGCACGTGGAGAACCAACACCATATTAAGCAGGTGGTTGTAATATTTTGGCTCTTCGGTGCATATACACAAGTATAGGTGTACATATTGCGGATTTTTAATTAATATTTAGTTCTTAATTAGTATTTAGCAGTGGCATTTATTTATTCATTTATTTCATTTATTTAATTAAAAATATATTTTTAATGAATTAAATTTTTTACTTCTAATAAACTTTGATAGTAAACGTTATAGAATGAAAATTGTACAAAAACATACAAACAAACACAAATTTTATTTTAGTTTGGAGTCTAAAGTTATTCCAAGATATTGATTCTGTTTTGTATTAGGTTGGGTTGTTTTACCTCTGAGCGGCACTTTTTTGCACACCATGGGCTAAATGGCCAGGTCACATGGGCCCCGAAGGCTCAGAGAAGGTTGGGGCAGGGGACCCACTGGAACAGCTGTTGGGAGACAGATGGTAGCCTCCCGTCAAGACCATCCAGCGTGTTCTTTAACGTGCACAGGGTATGGCTCTCCCGCACACGGGGCCACTGCTTAACGTCCCATCCGACGGACGGATGCCTTTACCAAACCCATCGGTGTCCCCTACTGACCGTGGGCTGGGCGGGGAATTTTTGCGGAGATAAATCTCAACGCTGACCCAGCTGGGACTCGAACCTGGGAACTACAGATTAAGAGCCTGGCGCCCTACCGACTGAGCCACCCCCGCCGTTTTGTACTAGGTAAGAGAGTTTCAGCAATAATATTTTTTAGATCAGGAATAATACCTTTAGGTGTGAGAAATGGCATAAATAAAATTCTTTAAGCACTGATTTTAAAATGACGCTTATCACAACATAATTTTATTTTTTCATTGCAGCTTGCAAGTTTTTTCAACTTTTGAAATTGATCTCGCTTCAGTTTATTCAAAGAGTCAGATCATCAGCATAGGTTGAAAATTTGACATTTTCATTAATAATTTCTGCTAAATTTTATAAATGTGGGAAGTAATGAAAGACCAGTGGCGGCTGGTCTTTCATTACTTCCCATATTTAGGGGTCAGAGAGAGTCGTCCCGAGAAACATTTCTGTAATACATCTATATTACTAAAACATTAAACTCCGAATTGGAATAAATAATAACAATAATATTTTACACGGATATTTCCTCTTAAAAATATCTTGTCCATTTTATTTCATTTCAATAAGAATTTAGTGAAGTAATACACTCGAAACTATCTTGCGCGCCTTAATTATCAGCGTGAAATATTACGAGAATGCTTTAAGTCCCGTCCCCCCCACAGCCCACAGCGGACCTCCACCCTGAAATTAAATTTTTGGGGTACGTGCCTGACATAAGATACAATATATATATATGGAAATTTTATTACACGTACATATATGAGTTCTTTTCCAATCCAATCGATCCTCCTTTTTATATCGAGGACAGAATTGGGATTAGCGGCGAAAATCGCCGACGTTGTGCTCTACCATCTGAGACATCACCGCCCTGCGTAGTTGGTTTCTCTGTATATATTACTATGCTGGCCCCACCTATTTAAATACTCACGAGTCGCCACTGTGAAAGACAGAATAAATAATTTGGCACATCTTAAAAATACTGGGCTACATTGACGACGAATTAATGTAATAACGAACGACGGGGGCTTACTGTTAAGGTTAAAAATTTAGAATGAAAAAGAAAAAAAAATAAAACAATTAATGGATTTTCCATTAAAAAAAAATAGACCAGATCTCTTTTTCAAAGAAATCAGAAAAGAAAATATCGTCAGTATCTACTAGATACCATAGAGAATTTGTAATCATGAATTTGTTATTTGAATAACAAGTTTGCAATTCATTTTCTAAAAGAGTAAAAGACCGAGGCAACTCGGAGTGAATTTCCTGCCACATAAATATTTATTTACGACGTGATAAATATTACCCAGTACCAAAAAATAGGAAGCTCTAACACCACTTCACAAATGAGAATGCTAGAAACAAAAGAAGTGCAAAAAAAAAAAATGATTGCACGAGAGAGGTTGTGAAATCACTACCGGTGTAATTAAATGAAAAAACAAAATTCAATTCTATTGACTCGGTCTATACTTTGTTTGGTCTGTAGCGTCACTTAAATCTGTGCCACGTTTTATCTAAGCCATTAACTGGGTCATTACGTTGCTAATTTTCTGCTAGCAAATTATCCAACGAATTCGGGTGCGATAGAGAGTCTTTTATAGTCGTCAGCCAGGAGAGCAACAAGGACAGCTCTTTCGTTCTGTGTGGAGAGCTTCTGGTGAGGAGAGTGGCTTCTTCAATCAGAACAGGAAAACGGTTATTTTAGAAGTAGTCTGTTCTTTATCAGAACACGCAAGTGTTTTCATTTCCAGACGGAATGTGCATCTGCATCTTTTATGCGCTGAATATTAATGGGACATTTCAAAGAAAACTTTAAATAACTTAAACGTTTCGTAAATTGCTTTCGGCTCAATAAAACCGTAAAAGTTTTTTTTTCCTTTCAAATTTCTTGTTTAGAAGTAAATTGGGTTCCGAACGTTTAGGTACATCTCTCTGCCTTTGAGAAATACGTGAAGGATTTTTTTTTAATAACTATATGTAAATTAAATTTCTGTCTTGTGTTCAGTCTTAGAGGTCGTGGAGTCTGCTTTTCAAGTAACTTTCAACTTTCACCTCCCAGATATTATTCAGTGTGCAAGGGGAGGAGATTGAATCAGTTGGTAGCGCAACAGGCTCGTAATCTGCAGTTCCCAGATTAGAGTCTTGTGTGAGCGTTGATATTTATCTCTGCTAAACACCACTCAGCTCTCGATGAGAAAGGGGACAACTATGGCTTGGGTTGGGTTGTTTTACCTTTGAACGGCACTTTCTTGCACACCGTGGGCTAAATGGCCAGGTCACATGGACCCCGAAGGCTCAGAGAAGGTTAGGGGAGGGGACCCACTGGAACAGCTGTTGGGAGACAGATGACTTTCTCTCGTCAAGGCCATTCAGTGTGTTATTTAACGTGCACAGGGTATGGCTCTCCCGCACACGGGGCCACGGCTTAACGTCCCATCCGACGGACGGCGGCCTTTCCAAGCCCATCGGTGTCCCCTACTGACCGTGGGCAGGGCGGATAATTTTGCGGAGATAAATCTCAACGCTGACCCAGCTGGGACTCGAACCTGGGAACTACAGATTACGAGCCTGGCACGCTACCGACTGAGCCACCCCCGCCCCATTCAACCCTATGGGCCAATCAGATGCAATCACCGGAGAAACCATACAACGTCCAGTGCCCTATTTGACGAGTGGAACGGAGTCTTGTTGCCAGGATACGGCATTCCTTCCGAAGGTTAATGTCTGTTTTGCGAAAGACGAAGTTGTTCCACAAGAGATCGACTCCCTGTTGTTTAAATTATCAACGAAGCGCTTTCACAAAGAGCATCAACGGAAACAGATGAAACCGACTCCCAGAATGATATTTACCAACGAGGTCTGGCTGTCATCAGCCAACTGAGACGTCTCCATCAGACACTTAGTGGTTGCACCAGAATAGTGAAATTAAAAGAAATAAAATATCAATAGGTCTGCGACCTATCAAGAAAGACCATTCTGAGGTAACCACTCAGAGGTAAACAACTAAAACCATCTCAAAAATATTATTGAGAAATATATTGAAATGTTATTTGTTTTCCTTCGGTGCGATTATTTAGAATTGTGGTGGGAGGGGGGGGGGGACTTGGTCGTGTATAACAGGGCCCTTTGACACCCTCTTGCATCTGGTCCGTTTCCTCTGGTCCTATGTAGTCCAGGAGTTACCGACGTTTTTGAACATAGCACCTCTTTTTAACACTTCCTTAATGAAATTCAAAATATTTTTCTAATATAAAGCAAGTTGAAAAGATATTTACTCTATATACAAATTTATGAGTATTTTGATGCTGTTCCATTAACAAAAACGAAGCACACTTAACTATGTTAATCTATCAGAAAAATTGCGCGATATTCTGTGTGATCTGTTTTTACCGCAGAATTCAAGACCGTTCCTTCCAATTTGCTGAAATACTTCCAAAGTGTGGAAACTACTGATCGGCCATAACCCTTTAATTTTCTTTTTTACGTCTAAGCCTGGTCCAAAACATAAAAAATTTATAATAGCGAAATAATAAAAATATAATTCTTTTTGTTTCTTATTTCTTATTATATTTTTTATTTAATTTTACAAAATATATAATGAATTTTGTATTTATAGCCTGGATGAGCTTGTATTTAGTTCCCTGGTTATGAATATTAAAGAATATATGTTTTATTTCCCTTCGTCTGTGTATATATATATCTATATATGATATGCTGCATTTTTACCTTATTCATGTATTGTTATTTAAATATTCTAATTTTTTATCTTTCATAATTTCTCAATATTTCATATCAATTTTTGTACTTCTATATGCTATTTATGCGTGTGTAAAACGTTAAATAAATTTAGAAAAATAATTAAATAATAAATAAAATGAAAATAATTTAATAATAAATAGAATAAAAATAAGTTATATGATAAAACTTATAGTTTTATTGCATTATTTAATATATATAATAAAGAATTATTTAAAAATTCTCAAATTTTATATATAGCGCTCTTCTAATAATAATGATGAAACGAAATTTGCGAATTGGGGGTTGGATTGTTTTACCTCTGAGCGGCACTTTTTTGCACACAATGGACTAAATGGCCATGTCACATGGACACCCGAAGGCTCAGAGAAGGTTGGGGGAGGGGACCCACTGGGACAGCTGTTGGGAGACAGATGGTAGCCTCCCGTCAAGGCCATCCAGCGTGTTCTTTAACGTGCAAAGGGTATGGCTCTCCCGCACACAGGGCTACGGCTTAACGTCCCATCCGACGGACGGCGACCTTTCCAAACCCATCGGTGTCCCCTATTGACCGTGGGCAGGGCGGGGAATTTTGCGGAGATAAATCTCAAAACTGACCCAGCTGGGTCTCGAACCTGGTAACTGCAGATTACGAGCCTGGCGCGCTACCGACTGAGCCACCCCTACCCCTTAGTTAAACGGAATGAGTGCTTTACACCAGAGTGATTTCCGAAATCAGGATTTTATATATAACGTTCTTCTAATAATAATGATGAAACGAATTCATCCTGATTTCGGAAATCAGTTTGTTATAAAGCACCCATTCCGCTTCCCCTCCCTCCTTGGCCCAACCCCGCCCCTTCTGCACGTCTGTGTCAAGTCCAATAAGAAAAGTTCGAAAAAACACTATTCCAACAGCTACTGTGGCAATGTATTAAAGATTAAAGAAAGAAATTTGGAACAACAAACGACGTAATACCTCGCTGGCGCCTCGCAAACACCAGAAGTTTTTTGATCAGCTGCAGAATTGTGAATCGGCGTTGCAAGATTTTAAAGCTTTCTGGCTGATATTTTGAGATTCGTCTGGAGCAGAAACGAAAACCCATTTTCCCAGTCATAAAAGTAGAAACTGGACACTCCTATTCTTTTCTTATTCCTCTGGGCATTTTCAAAAAGCTTCCAGGATTGTCTGTGCATATAACGAGCAAACGCTGGTCCTCCTCTGGCCGAAAAAAGAAAAAAAAGAGAAGGAAAAATCCTCGGCCTCAGCGTTTCTTGACATTTAAACAAAGCGACGCTCGCGCTGGGATGAGCACATACTCTCGCCCTCTGGTGAGCAATAATGGGACCGCTTGAGTCTTCCTCGTGGGCAACCAGAACTAGAAAGCTTTTGACACTCTGGATAAAATTTTTACCAGCATCGCTCCAATAAAATGTAACATAAGTCTATGTGTCAAATTTTACTTAAAAATGCAAATACTTCAGAGTATTGATAAACGCGATGAGTTGTTTTAACTGTGAGCGGCACTTTTTTGCATACAATAGGCTGAATGAAAAGGTCACAAAGACCCCGAGGGCTTAGAGAAGGTTGGGGGAAAGAGCTGTTAGAAAAGAGAAGGGATCCCGTCATTAAAAGAATATATTTCACATCGTCGCTCCCTCCCCTCGTAATGTCTTCACGCAGGGAAGTACAGTCGCTCAAAAAAGTATCCGAACACTATGGTTGATTACAGAATTCAGGAAAAACATCTGGGAACGATTTTTTTTAAAATTAGAGATCTGGCAACCTTCGTGTCACGTGACACGAAGGTTGCCAGATCACTAATTTGGAACGTTTGTTGGAATCACTAATTTGAAAAGTTTGTTTTTTGAGACACCATTGTTCTTTATATAAAATCATCTCTCATGTGCCGCCAAAACAGCTCTTACCCGGCGAGGCGTGAACGTTGCAAGGTTCCTAAAGGTGTCTTGTGGTATCTGGTACCA
This sequence comes from Ryuthela nishihirai, assembly GCA_038380435.1. Classification (NCBI taxonomy): domain Eukaryota; kingdom Metazoa; phylum Arthropoda; class Arachnida; order Araneae; family Heptathelidae; genus Ryuthela; species Ryuthela nishihirai. The sequence continues at coordinate 87,287,981 of JAWZYU010000001.1, read as the reverse complement.
AAACGTTACAAGCAGATCTTTTATTTCTTGTAAGTTACGTGGTTGAGCCGCCGCAAATTGAATATACTGTTCGAACACAAACCACAGATTTTCGATTGTTTTGATGTCTGTGGAATTTGGAAGCCAGGGCAATACCTGGAAGTCTTCCTCATGCTCCACGAACCATTCTCGAACAATCCGGGCAGTGTGGCATGGCGCATTATCTTGTTTAAAGAAGGTACTTCTAGAGGGATATACAATTACCATGAAAGGATGTACCTGGTCTGCAATGATGTTTAGGTTGGTGGTAGACGTCATAGATTCCTGCATGTGAATGACTGGACCCATGGTTTCCCAGCAGAACATTGGCCAAAGCATTACACTTCCTCCACCGACTTGATTTCATCCTACGGTGCAGCCTGGTGCAAAAACTTCCTAAACGACGCACACGTACCGGTCGATGAAACGAGATTCATCGGACCAGACGACATTCTTCCAATCATTCAAGGTCCAGTTTTAATACTCGCATGCCCATTGTAGGTGCTTTCGACAGTCAACTGAGTTTAGCATGGGCACTTGAAGCGGCCTGCGGTTACCAGCCCCATTTTCAGCAGGGTTCGATGTACTGTATGTTGTGACACGTTATTCTCGTTACCAACATTCAAATTACGGGCGAGTTGCGGCACAGTATCCCTTCTTTTTCATACGGGATATCCTTCGCTCACCTCTAGCATTAATGAGTCGTGCTCGGCCCACATCTTCCCGATGGTTCGTGGTCTTTTCCTCCTCAGACCACTTTTAGAAAGTACTAACCACGGCTGACCGTGAGCATCCCACAAGCCTTGCCGTCTCGGCAATGCTATGACCCAGTCGTCTGGCCATTACGATTTGGCCTTTGTCAAACTCACTTAAGTCCACTGCCTTTCCCTTCCGAAGAACAAGAATAACACTGATTAACAGAGCTAAGTATCAGGGCTTTTTATACCGTTTCATGACCGTCAGACGCATCGCGTTTACCTGCCGTTGCTTCGATTTGCTTAAAGTCGTGCTGGTCATAACGTTTTGGCTCTTCGGTGTATGTATCTAGTTTCTTTTTAAACTATTAGGATTTATTTCATCTCTCAACTGCGAAGGAATGGATTAAAAAGTTTTGATGCAAGAAGAAAAAGTGTTTTTGCAAAATATTATTTTTTGCTTGTGGTACGCTATGTAAAAGTCCAGTTTATCTGGCATTAAAAGTTTGTTTTTTGAGACAACCATCGTTCTTTATATAAAAAAGATAATTATTTTAAAAATATCAATTTGCCTAATATTATGAAAAAAATGATAATAAAATTAATGATATTCGAATAACTAATATTAAATACCAACTTAACAATTTTTCTATGAGTAGAAAACAAAATGCTTGAATTCAGAAAATAATCTCCATTCCAACTTTTAATTCCATGTTGTAAATCTGAGTACGCCCAAGCATAATATAATATGATTAGAAGATTTTTTGGAACAATTTTTCTTACATAATAAAATTTTGGCAAGATATGTCTAAATCTTTTAAGTTAATTTATCAGCATGACTTTTCTTCTTTAAATTGAAGTCAAGTTCCACACCTAAATAGGTAAAGGTAATTGATCTTTCGATATTTGGGCAGTCGTAACTCATCACATCAGAACAATTTAGAGAATGATATTTAATATTAAAATCAAAATCATTTTTCTGCATTTCAAAATATAAAAGTTTATTTTTGTGAGTGAATTTAAAATGAATAAAAATAATTTATTGCTTTTAATCCAGTTATGGATTTTTGTTTAAATCATTCTCAATGTTTAATTTCATGGTAGATATGGTATCACATTGCCGCATCGTCTATATCAATGTCTCGCAAACTGTGTGCCGCGAGAGATTTTCAAATTGACACTAGATATTCCAAAGATTTCTTTTTGATTTGACTTGTGTTATCGACGTGCTTTAATATCGACGTGCTATCGACGTGCTTTAATAAAAATCTTTCAGATTTTATCAACTGGGATCTTGTAAGTATTTATCAAGCTTTTTAGCCAAGAATAATGCAAATTTGTTCTCAGAAACAAGCTCATACATCCCATTGAAATCCATATAGTCAAGTTCCACACCATATAGTCATATAGCCATATAGTCATATCTAAATTTTAAAGAAATTGCATTTAACGAAACTTCAATTTTCCTCTTTTTACGTAACCATCAAAAATTCTTTTTTAGATGTGCCGCGGGAAAAAAATTAGATTCAGTGTGCCGCGGAAAAAAAAAATTAGATTCCGTGTGCCGCAGAGTAAAAAAGTTTGCGAGACACATGTCTATATAAAAAATTAAATAACCATTAAAATCTAACTCACAAAGGTCATTAATAAAGATTAAGAACAAAACCGGTCCCAAAACAGATCCCTGAGGTATTTATTTTCTCACTGGCAAAAATTCACTTATTTCATCGTTAATTTTAGTTGCCTATTTTTTTGCCATAGAGATATTTTTCCTAATACTGCAAACAGAAAGCTTACACAAAAGTATTATCCACAGTAGGTACCTCAATATGGGATACGCGGTAAAATGTTTTGGGGTAAACCTTGAGAGCTCAAAAGTCAATTACCCAGTAAAATGTTTATAATTTTATAAGATTAGTGAAATTGTCTATGTCATTTTTTTGTGTTTATCGATATATGTAAATAATGAATACAAAATTTTATTGTTATACTATAACTATAGTTTTATCTATCTATACAAAGGGTACGCTAGTTACATACATATTTCCAGGGGGTACGTGAAGCATAAAAGTCTGAGAACCACTGATCTACAGAATCAAATGCTTTCAGTATCTCAAGGAATATTACTGCAGTTTTTTATTCTCATATATACGTTTAAAAATTTGCTCTCTTAATGTCAAAAAGCATTGTTCAGTGTTTTTGCGTTCTAAAAACCAAATTGTTTTAAGGAAAAAATTTGTATTGATGTCAAAGAAAACAACTCATTATTCTTATTTTTTGATAAGTTTTCTCATTGCTCTTGAGAGAATATGCAAAACAGAAATCGCCCTATAATTATTGTAAGAATTTTTATTCACTGATTTAGAGATGGATTGTCTGGGGTGGTTCAATCCTACGGCCACTAAGAAGCCCTGATTTGATATCATTTGAGTTTTTTCTCTTGGGGTTTTTATAAAGAATTATGCTTACATGGACAAAATTCGAGACCAGAGTCATTTGAAAGTCAGTCACAAGAGAAGCAAGTGAACAGGGTTGGGTTGGGTTGTTTTACCTCTGAGCGGCACTTTTTTGCACACCATGGGCTAAATGGCCAGGTCACATGGACCCCGAAGGCTCAGAGAAGGTTGGGGGAGGGGACCCACTGGAACAGCTGTTGGGAGACAGATGGTAGCCTCCCGTCAAGGCCATCAAGCGTGTTCTTTAACGTGCACAGGGTATGGCTCTCCCGCACACGGGGCCACGGCTTAACGTCCCATCCGACGGACGGCGGCCTTTCCAAGCCCATCGGTGTCCCCTACTGATCGTGGGCAGGGCGGGGAATTTTTGCGGAGATAAATCTCAACGCTGACCCAGCTGGGACTCGAACCTGGGAACTACAGATTACGAGCCTGGCGCAAGTGAACAGGTAACAAGAGATATACTGTACGTTTTTTGTACGTATGTGTATGAAAAGAAATGGGTGCATGTGCTGAATCGCGAATATGTGGGAAATCACTAATTATGTTCGAAACTATTTTAATTACGCTTTCAATGAAAATATTACTTTCTTAAATATGTATATTATTTTCGTACTTATTGATTCTCGAAACGCCATTATCTTTCGAACACTCCGTATTTTAAAAAGCTATTATTAAAAAAAAAACTGCTTTCGCCGATATCACAAGGCCATTCATCTATTAAACCAATGTTTCCCAAAGTGGGCGATACCGCCCCCTGGGGGGCGCTGGAACGATCCAGGGGGTCGGTAGTAGCCTCTGGTACAATTAGGGGGCGGTGGAAGCATAAAGTAAGAAGGGAAGATAAGAAAACTTTGAAAAACCGTTCGTACATGTTTCATCTGTTGTGTAACATAGAGTTAAAGTCATAGTGATTACTTTATTTTCCAAATAAACACATAAAATTATCCTTCGTTATCTTAATTTCCTGTGTGTAATGCGAATGTTACTATGGTTGATTTTATAATTTTATAATTTCAAGCTTCAAGGTGTCTTATTTACAACAACATCTTTCTTTACTATGTTGTAGGACGTAGGTGGAAATATAGATACATAAAAGAACGCAAATTTGTCACTGCATCTTTCTGTTTGTTCGCTTAAAGAAGGTAGATTTCCAAGGGGGCGCTGAGTAATTTTTTTTCTGAAAAGGAGGCGGTAGGACAAATAAGTTTGGGAATCTCTGTATTAAACCATGCCAAAGTGTACAACCAAGGTAACTTATTTGCATAGAACAATAAGCAAATAAACTAATAGGAGAATGGGTTCGAATCCTACTCAAGGAAAAACCAAATTTTTTTCAGCATGTTATTTCATGAGTTCCATGTCTACAGGAAATATCCTGTGATTCTTTACTACTAATTTATTGATTTAACGCCATGGGCGTGAGTGACAAATATTTATTCCATCTGTATGAGGCAACAGAGTTGTCCACTTCTCGGATAGATGGCGCCACTGTGCGAATCAAATAAAATTGAAATCCGGAACGTTTATAAGGTCACACAAGCTGAGAAAAGGTTAACCATTGGTGGTGTAGTGGTTTCTATCACTAAAACCTAGGCCCAATTATTTTTGATCTTCCAAATTCGATTCACTTCTTATTTTCAAGGAGAAGAAACTATTTCCCTGCACAAAGATAGAGACACTCTAGAAGCTTTCTCAGGCCGGTCCTGGTTTGTCATACAACATACAAACACATACATGAAAACACAACCATGTCATCTGGGGATTCGAACCAAAACCCCATCAACTATATCAGTGCGTTACCAAAGCGACATTTACAACATGATATAGAGCACGTTGCAGCAGTGGCATACCCAGACACCTTCAATTGGGGGGGGGGGTTAATATTTTTGAGTGTCATTTGACATACTTGAGTTTGTTTTTCAAGGACTGCCTTAGAAAACGTATGATATTGAATTCTCAAGAGTGGCATAATTCTCTCTACTCCTCACTTGGGGGGGGGGGGGGGGGGGCTCAGTCGGTAGCGCGACAGGCTCGTAACCTGTAGTTCCCAGTTTCGAGTCCCAGCTGGGTCAGCGTTAAGATTTATCTCCGCAAAATTCCCCGCCCTGCCCACGGTCAGTAGGAGATACCGATGGGCTTGGAAAGGCCGCTGTCCGTCGGATGGGACGTTAAGCCGTGGCCCCGTGTGAGGGAGAGCCATACCCTGTGCACGTTAAAGAACAGGCTGGATGGACTTGACGGGAGGCTACCATCTGTCTCCAACAGCTGTTCCAGTGGGTCCCCTCCCCCAACCTTCTCTGAGCCTTCGGGATCCATGTGACCTGGCCATTTAGCCCATGGTGTGCAAAAAAGTGCCGCTCAGAGGTAAAACAACCCAAATCCTCACTTGGGTAGACTATTGCGTTGCAGAAATATAGGTTGGCCCCCATCAGACATGTCGAAAGTTCTTGAGTAAATTGTTCCGGGAGTAATGCTTTAAATAAAAGCTTCTAGGTAATGCATAAAGACTATCTTTATGACAGAAACCTTTTGTGACAGAAACTAACGAACTAATGAATTATTCTTTGTCTCCATTTATTTATTTCATTCTTCGCTGTATTAAAGAGATCGGAATGAAATCCTTGCTGACAGTTTTTTTTTAATATCTTTCTGCAATCAAGATTTATCTAGAACATATCGAAACAACCGAGAATTTTGTTGCTCTTTCACTCAACTGAATACCAGCAATGAAATAAAATAAAAACCAAAAACACATCAACGCCAAAACCGTCATGTGACTCTGCACGCTCTTGTATGATACCCCATCATTTCCCCAGCGCCTTGTCAGAACGTGAAAACGAAATGATTATCGAGAACACACTTAACAAGCTTAATTTGCTCTTTTTTCTGTTGCTATGTCGAACTTCCTACACTCATTCACCAGACGAGCAATCTCGGTGAAAGTATGGTGTCTCCGCAAACCACGAGAGACATTACGTTACAAAAGATATTGCGCGCGAGACGGTCTCCCCCCAAAGCTCCTCCTCCTCCCTTTCCATGCCATCCAGTAATGAACGAGCCGCACAACATATCCGACTGACAAATTCCCGGGCGACAACGTGATGAATACCGGAAGTCATAATGCACGTCTTCCGGCAAAACGAACGGCGCCAAACTAGCTACTGCACGTTGCTCGTTGTGCAAGGCATCCCATGGGCACGTGGTCTCAGCTAATGAAACTTCCCCCCTTCTCCTCAGCTGCTGTCTGCGACAATCCTCCTCTCCCTCCCATCCACCACCTCGCATACGCACACACACCCTTTCCCGAACTTCTACGATGTGATTCCAGCAGCTCGATCCAGGGAGTGCATGTGCCGAGGCACGATTACAGAGACACCCTGCGGGTACAGTTGATGGAAGCTGAGGCCATTGTCGTTGAATATGAACTCGAGGAAGAGACTCTTCAGGAATTGCTGTAGGAAGGGGCATTGTTGGACGTGAGCACGGAGATTCTCTCTCTGTTGTGCTCACGCATACACACATTCGCGAGAAGTCGCCATTGTTGGCCTCAGGGGTAATTATGTGGACACAGGCACAACACGTGATAGGGAGAGGTGGGGTGACGAACGAGGTAGTCGTGTCTTAAAAGGCTGCGTAATTAATGACGGGAATATCTCGCCATCCTTTTCCTCTGCCACTTCTGGCCTCATTTCCATAGCAGAGCCCAGAATAACAAAGAGGAGAAGAAAAATCTGACGCACATGTTGAGGGTCCCCAAGACTTGCAAGAATTGATTTTAAACCCTTTAGAACAGCTCTCGGAAAAGACTCTCTTTAAAATTCATGGAGCTTTTAATGAGAGATGTTGGGGAAGGAGGAGCGCCTTTCAGAAAAGAATGAAGAGAAGCCATTCGTTCTCTGCAGATAAGGTGGTCGCCAATGCTTGGGCAACCACTGCAGGAGAATTTGAAGTTGGTCCGTTCTTCTTAGAGAACATTCCTGGATTGCAAGAGCCTCATCTCGCTTTAATGAAAGCTAGTTCCCATTTTTATCTGTAGTGTTTGTCTTTAGCAGCTTAAGCTGTAGGGTCGTTATAGCAGCTTAAGCTGCAATGGTTGTCTATGGTAATTTCTGTTTGTAATGCTGAGGTCCTGCCATCCTCTCAGATCTCCTACTGTGGCATATAAACTGACAGGCTCCTGTCAGACCTCTGTGGCAAGCAGCTGCTTGAGGGGGTATTTATTTATTTTTTATTTATTAATGGCTGTCTAGAGTAATTTCTGTTTGTAATGGCTGTCTAGAGTAATTTCTGTTTGTAATGGATGTCTATGGTAGTTTCTGTTTGTAATAGCTGTCTGTAGCAGTTTCTGTATATAATGGCTGTCTACATAGTTCCTTTATGTAATGGCTGTTTATGATAATTTCTATCTGTATTTGTAATGGTAAGTATGTATTGTCTACGGTAGTTTCTGTTTGTAATGACTGTCTATGGAAGTTTCTGTTTGTAATGGTTGTCTATGGGTAGTTTCTGTTTGTCAAGACTATTTTTAGTTGTTTCTGTATGTAATGACTATCTAGAGTGGTTTCTGTTTGTAATAGACAGCTATTACAAACAGAAACTACCATAGATGTTTCTTTTTGAAATGGCTGTCTAGAGTAGTTTCTACCTGTAATGTATAGAGTAGTTTCTGGTTGTAATGGCTGCCTATGGTAATTTCTGTTTGTTTATGTTTTTTATTATTTTGTAGGCTGTTTAGAGTAGTTACTGCTTGTAATGTCTAGAGTAGTTATTGCTTATAAGGTCTAGAGTAGTTTCTGTTTGTAATTGCTGTCTAGAGAAATTTCTGTTTGTAATTGCTGTCTAGAGAAATTTCTTTTGTAATTGCTGTCTAGAGAAATTTCTGTTTGTAATTGCTGTCATGTCCCTCTAGTTTATTTATTTTTATTTATTGGTTCATTTTCTATTTTTGTTGTTGTAAATATTTTTATGTATTAAATGTGTTCTCAGAAGTGCTATTGTGGGGATGTGACTCATAGATGTTTGTTTTCGGGTTTGAGCTAGCTGCCTGCACGAGCTGACGGGTCCAAAAGCTCTTTTATGGCCTTTTACAACTAGCCTGGGGCGCGAGTGTAAGCGCTAGAGACCAGCTGGCCAATAAGGAAAGAACAATCTTGAGCGTGTTCGAACGGGAAAGACGTTTGAACATGCATCATAGGATGCCACTCTTACTCAAGCAAAACCCTTAAGGAGAGGGTTCGATTCTATGTGATAATCAAGATTCTTGGTGAATCATATACAGTTCTGTGGAACTGAAGTGAGTTCTGTGTGAACCACGTTGTAGGCAAAGGTTGGATATCCTTTCGCCAAAATTGAGGTCGGTAAAGCGAGAATCTGCAAAGTGCGGTTCTCCACCTCATTGCATAACTGTTTGCAGCAGCAAAGCAGCAAAGGCCTACGGAGCCGATTGAATCCCCAGCACGTGATTGTATATAGTGTGAATAAACTATGTCGTCCTCCCGTGGCCGAGTGGTTAGAGCGCCTGACTACTGATCTATGGGACCTGGGTTCGAGCCCCGGGTAAGGTATGGATGTTCGTGTTGTTTTCTGCTGAGGTCCTGCCATCCTCTCAGATCTTCTACTGTGGCATATAAACTGACAGGCTCCTGTCAGACCTCTGTGGCAAGCAGCTGCTTGAGGGGGTATTTATTTATTTTTTATTTCTGTACATCACTTGGCGCAGCAAGTCTGAAGCATACGTCGGTACGGGTGTAACACCTGCGAACCTGTTATTTCACCGAAGTCAGGGTGAAAGTAATCAAGGGACTACTAATTCATCGTCCTTGAGCGACCATGATAATCGCTGTCTGTAATGTTTCTGTCTATAATGGCTGTGTATAGTGTTTCTTTCTATAATGGCTCTCAGTAGTGTTTTTGTTTGCAATGGATGTCAGTAATAGCTTAAGCTGAAGTGATAGTCCCATGCAATGTCCAGAGTAGTTTCTGTTTGTAAATGGCTGTTTATGTCTGTTTTGGGTTGTAATGGCTGTTTAGAGTATTTCTGTTTGTAATGGCTGTTTAGAATAGTTTCTGTTTGTAATGGCTGTATGTAATGTTTCTGTCTGTAATGGCTGTTTAGAGTAGTTTCTGTTTGTAATGGCTGTCTGTAATGTTTCTGTCTGTAATGGCTGTATATAGTGTTTCTGAGTATAAAGGCTGTATATAGTGTTTCTGTCTATAATGGCTGTCTGTAGTGTTTCTGTTTGTAATGGCTGTCTGTAGTAGCTTACGCTGAAGTGATAGGTATCAAGTAGAAGCTTAAGATGTAGTGGTTGCTTGTTATAGCAACGGCTGGGGTTAGCTCAGTCACTGGGACACCAGACTCGTAATTTGCAGTGCCCAGGTTCGTTGTCTCACCTATGGCAGAGTTATTTATCTACGCGAAACCTCTTCCCTATCCTTGGTCTGAAAGGAGACACCGATTGGCTTGGAAAGCCCACCGTCCTCGGATGGACGTTAAGCCGTGGTGCCCTGTTTGCGAGAGCCACATACTATGCACGTTAAAGAACACGCTGGATGGCTTTGACGGGAAGCTACCATCTGTCTTCCAACAGCTCTCCTGTGGGTCTCCTTCCTCCAACCTTCTCTGAGACCTCGGCGTACTTGTGACCTGGGCATTTAGCTCATTGTGTACAAAAAAAAAGTGCCGCTCAGAAGTAAAACAACCCAACGAAACCTCACCTGCAGAATCTCGTGGTCTCTGTAATTATCCCTCAAGCTACAATATAGAGAAAAACCCGTTTAGAAAAGTGATAGAAGTGAATAACTTTTCCCCGTAAATCCTTCCTTTTACCTTTAATCCATAGATTCCCAACGGGGGCGATACCGCCCCCCAGTGGGCGCTGGAGCCTTCCATGGGGGCGGTAGCGGATCCAGAGGCAAATGGGGGGCGTTGAGGCAGTCAAGAGGGGCGGTCAAATAAATAAATAAATTTAATGGAATTTTCTGTGACAACCTTTTTATCTCTTCTATTCTGTGGTGTCTTCCTGGTGATTCTGGTCATCCACTACCTCATCCGTCATGTACAGCTTTTCAACTGCAGCTTGGACAATAAGTTCCCTGCTACCGCCTACTAGCGTACTGGTACGTCTGAAGTCGACTGAGATGCTCTCAAAAGTTCTCTTCAAGATCACAGATTGGATATAAGCTTCAATACGTTTTCCCACTCCAGGTCGCTTTGAGTATGCTTTATGGTACGTAGTTACAATACGATCCGATGTCAGAACATAAGGTATAATATTAACATTACACTTGTGAATTAGGCTCAACTCATTAGTCAGCAGATCATACTTCCTCTTCTTTTCAACCTCTACTGTCTGCAGGTTATCCTGAGATGTTATTCCTACTTCAATAATTGTAATCTTATTTAATACGTTAGCATGCACTACTATATCAGGCTTATTATGTTGGACATGTGTGTCCGTCCTGATAGGCAAATCAACCTTGATGCAATAATAATATAATAATAATAAATTTCTTATATTTAATATTTTTTTATAATTATTTTTTTAATATAATAAAATACTTTGAAAATACCTGATTTCATGAATAAATATTTTATCTAGCTATGCAAATTATCTTATTGTTATCGCGTTAATAAGCATTTTTAAATTAGCATTAGGTATACCTATACCTAATTTGTTTTAGTTTAGAATAGATTGACGGTGGACAAGTCCTTGCAAGTTGGTAGGCAAACACGCGGTTCGTGCAATTTAACATGTTTCGACAAGAATATAAATAAAAAATAAATACCCCCTCAAGCAGCTGCTTGCCACAGAGGTCTGACAGGATGGAGCTTGAATGACTTGTTTACGGAGCAAGTGCGCCGGCATTGCAAACATACAAGTTAATGCGTGCACAAAATCAAATCTATAAAAGCGATAGCTCTAGGAATGTTTTATTATTTTTATGTGCTTCGCCGTGATAAATAGTCGTGAGTGATAAGTGTTAGAAGTCATTATAAACATTATTTTTATAACTATTTATAAATCTGTTGAGAAGTTAATTTGTATTTGAAAATGTCTGAATCTACATCTAAAAAGAAATGCCGGCAGTACAGTATTGAGTATTTGAAATATGGATTACGTACTCTCCTACAAACCAATCATTACCTATGTGTTTAATTTGCGGAAAAGTTTTTTCAAATGGAGCTATGAAACCTTCTAGGCTACAAGAGCGTTTAAATAAAATGAATGCTGATAAGAAGATCAAAGATTTATCCTATTTTCAAGAACTGGAAAAGCAATATTTAAAACAGCCAACTATGTCAAACCTTTTTGCGTCGTCTTCTAAACAAGATGATGATGGACTACGAGCCTCATATAACGTTTCATTGTTAATCGCAAAAGCAGGAAAACCACACACAATTGGCGAGGAATTAATTTTGCCGGCAGTTGGGTTGGGTTGTTTTACCTCTGAGCGGCACTTTTTTGCACACCATGGGCTAAATGGCCAGGTCACATGAACCCCGAAGGCTCAGAGAAGGTTGGGGGAGGGGACCCACTGGAATAGCTGTTGGGAGACAGATGGTAGCCTCCCGTCAAGGCCATCCAGCGTGTTCTTTAACGTGCACAGGGTATGGCTCTCCCACACACGGGGCCACGGCTTAACGTCCCATCCGACGGACGGCGGCCTTTCCAAGCCCATCGGTGTCCCCTACTGACCGTGGGCAGGGCGGGGAATTTTGCGGAGATAAATCTCAACGCTGACCCAACTGGGACTCGAACCTGGGAACTACAGATTACGAGCCTGGCGCGCTACCGACTGAGCCACCCCCGCCCCTTTGCCGGCAGTCAAAGAGATATTAAAAACTGTTCTTCATCATAAGACACCGTCAGATATCATCAAAAAAATTCCTCTCAGTAATAATTCAGTGCAAAGAAGAATAGATGAAATGGCAAAAGACGTTGAAATATCATTATGTGATTACTTAAAGACTTGCAAATTTTCCATTCAACTCGATAAATCAACTCTACCAAATAACGAAGCTCTACTCTTATCATACGTACGATTTATAAAAGAAGAAAAAATTCATGAAGAGTTATTATTTGCTTAAAATTTGGAATCTGATACAAAGGGAGAATCTATATTTAATACCATGCAAAAGTTTTTTCAAGAGAAAGAAATTCCTATTTGCAATATTTTGTCTGCTGCTACTGATGGTGCTCCGCAATGACAGGGCGTCATAAGGGTTTCATAGCGCATTTGAAACAAGCAGTACCAAATGTACTCGCTGTACATTGTATTATTCATCGTCAGCACATGGTTGCAAAAAAATTTGAATGAACGTCTGCATACGTCGCTCCATTACGTTATTAAAGCAATCAATAAGATTAGAAGCAATTCATCGAATGACCGATTATTTGGTAAGCTTTGTAATGAAAATGAATGAAGATTACAATCGCTTGCTGCTGCACACAGAAGTACGTTGACTCTCTAAAGGTGTTTGTCTGAATCGTTTATTCAATCTATTTGACTCAGTACTGGACTTTCTTGAAGACAGAGATGAAAAATTGCGCGAAAACCTGATTACGTTAAAAAATGACATCACTTATTTGACAGACCTGTTTAAAATATTTAATCAAGTTAATTTACAATTGCAAGGTGTTGAGTTGAATTTAATTAAAACAAAAAACGTCATAGCTGCTTTTGCGGGAAAACTTCTTCTATTCAAACGAAATCTAGGTAGAGGTGAATACAACCACTTTCCCACATTATCAGCAGTCTCTGCAAAACAGGAAGATTGCCAACACTTCTGCCAACAACTGCCAACACTTGGAAGTTCTTCATGTTGATTTTACGGAGCGTTTCCAAGATATTTTAAACATGAATATACCGAGTTGGGTTTTAGATCCTTTCGCAAACACAGATACTGAAGAATCATCAAATTTGGAAGAGGAACTCTTAGAACTCACGACTAACGAAGCACTCAAAGTAAAATTCAAACATGGATACCAAGGGTTCTGGCTTTAAAAATCAATACCAGTTCTCTACCCTGGATTATGGGAAATAGTACAGAAGTTTTTAATCGCATTTCCTTCGTCCTATATGGCTGAGCGGGGATTCAGTGCAGTAGCTAATTTACTGTCAAAGAAGAGGAACAGACTACACATCACTGAACGTGGCGATCTGCGATTGATGTTAATGAAATTGCAACCCGACACTAACAAATTGTTAACACTCCACCAGCCTCAACCATCTCATTAATTTCTTTTATTTATTATCAATTTTGTGTTTATCTCATTATTTTTTATTTCTTATTGATTCTGTGTTTATTTTTAAAATTTTAATAAACAATTTTATTGCACATTTGGTTGTCGTTTTATTAATTTCTGCTTTATGATTTTTAATAGATAAATAAACAGATAAATTAGGTACAGATAATATGCAACAATATTTTAATATTTCATATAAAATTAATTATTATGGACTAGGGGGGCGTTGAAATTTTTGTTCTCTTCTAAAGGGGGCGATGGTCCAGAAAAGGTTGGGAATCACTGCTTTAATCCATTGCAAATGATTGTAATCTTAATCTCGTTTTCAAAAATAAAGAAAGAGATAAAGTTTTCACTCAGCGGTCTGTCTTCTTCTCAGTCTTCAGATTTAACTTTGCTTTTGTTTTCAGAGATAAGTTAAAAATTCTTTTTTGGGTTGGTTAGGTTTTGATGAAATACGACGATTTGTACTTTCCGAATCTTCCAAATTCCAATTGTCCGCGGAAAAATGAGGAAATTGCAAGAAAATTTGAACGAATATTACAAGTGATGCATTTATTCTGGAAATTAGAAATTTTGATGGCGGAATGTGAAGGTCATGAAGCATATGCATTTGCAACAATAAGTTGCTTCCTTTCATCCAGGGGATGGGAAATGCAACAATTTAAAATTCCTTTTTTAGTTGGATTGGTTCTAATGAAATATTGTAATTCTCATTTTCAAACGGGGCGAGGGTGGCTCAGTCGGTAGCGCGCCAGGCTCGTAATCTGTAGTTCCCAGGTTCGAGTCCCAGCTGTGTCAGCATTGAGATTTATCTCCGCAAAATTCCCCGCCCTGCCCACGGTCAGTAGGGGACACCGATGGGCTTGGAAAGGCCGCCGTCCGTCGGATGGGACGTTAAGCCGTGGCCCCATGTGCGGGAGAGCCATACCCTGTGCACGTTAAAGAACACGCTGGATGGCCTTGACTGGAGGCTACCATCTGTCTCCCAACAGCTGTTCCAGTGGGTCCCCTCCCACAACCTTCTTTGAACCTTCGGGGTCCATGTGACCTGGCCATTTAGCCCATGGTGTGCAAAAAAAGTGGCACTCAGAGGTAAAACAACCCAACTCATTTTCAAATCCTTAGGTAGATTTAATCTACGTCTTCACAGGGTGGATATGGAAAATGCGAAACTTTTAACTACTATTGTAAGTTTTTTTATGGTAGAAATATGAAATTTCGTTGGTAGTGTGTGAAGAGATATTCCACTTACAACAATAATCTGCCCGCGGATTTTTCAGAGGGATGTGAGAAAGGCAACGTTTTGAATTTAAGAAATAAAACGAAATGTTTTTCATCTTTTATAAGTACTAATAGAACACTGTTATATGCATATTTCGAATTCATCCATTATTTCGAATTGAAACTTTTTAAGAGTGCAAACGTTACTAAATGAAAATCTTCATTCTCCTTGAAAAAGAGATTCCTATACTCGCGAGAAGCGATATGTGTTCTTATAGTTATATCCAGCTGTGTATATGAATTGTTTGAATAAGAAAAAAAAAGATTTATTTATTAAATAAATAACCTTAAACTGTTCAGTAATAAATTATCACAGAAAAAGTCCTGTAGACAAGGTCATGACTGGGATTCGAACCTATATCTCCCATGAAGCATGCCAGGCGTCTTAACGCTAGACCACCGATGAACTAGACATCTCTTCAACTAAGTAACATGTACGTCTTCCTGTTGAGAGGGGCGGGGGTGGCTCAGTCGGTACCGCGCCAGGCTCGTAATCTGTAGTTCCCAGGTTCGAGTCCCAGCTGGGTCAGCGTTGAGATTTATCTCCGCAAAATTCCCTCCCCCCTGCCCACGGTCAGTAGGGGACACCGATGGGCTTGGAAAGGCCGCCGTCCGTCGGATGGGACGTTAAGCCGTGGCCCCGTGTGCGGGAGAGCCATACCCTGTGCACTTTAAAGAACACGCTGGATGGCCTTGACGGGAGGCTACCATCTGTCTCCCAACAGCTGTTCCAGTGGGTCCCCTCCCCCAACCTTCTCTGAGCCTTCGGGGTCCATGTGACCTGGCCATTTAGCCCATGGTGTGCAAAAAAGTGCCGCTCATAGGTAAAACAACCCAACCCTTCCTGTTGAGTCACCAGTGGCGCCATCTATTATCAGGAGTTGGGCAGCCAAGTCGCCACATTTTTGGTGGTAGTAATATTTGTCACTCACGCTCACAGCGTTATATAAACTATTCAGTAATAAATTATCACAGGAAAAGGACAACCAATTTTTTTCAACCCATTTTTTTCAAGTGTTCTTTGTTTACAGGACTTTCCTGTGATAATTTATTATTGAATAGTTTTTTTTTATAACGCTGTGAGCGTGAGTGAAAATATTACTACCGCCAAAAATGTGGCGACTTGACTCTGCAACTCCTGATAATAGATGGCGCCACTGGTGAATCAATAGGAAAACATATGTCATTTAATTGAAGGGATGGTTAGTTCCATGGTGGTCTAGCAGTTAAGATTACTGGGATGCTTCTGAGAGACCTGGGTTCGAAACCCAGTCAGAACAATCAAGTGAAACTTTAACTGATTGGTAATATGTAATTCCCATTTTCGAGTCTCAACATCGAGATTTATCTCAGCTAAATTCCCTTTCTGCTTTGTTTGAGAAAGAAGACAGAGATGGACTGGGATGGGAAGCAATGCTCTTATTCCCTTGTGCAAGAGAGCCAATTCCTGTGAACGTTAAAACACGCGCTGGATCTTCTTGATGGGAGGCTTTCATCTACTAACAGCTGTTCTCAGCGGTTTTTTTCCAACCACGCTCCTTAAAGCAATAAGAGCAACTCTTGACCAAAATAAACAGCTACAAATTGCTTTTTCTGTAGCTGTCTGATGCATTATAACTCCCGGCTGTACATGGGTTGGATTGTTTTACCTCTGAGCGGCACTTTTTTGCACACCATGGGCTAAATGGCCAGGTCACATGGACCCCGAAGGCTCAGAAAAGGTTGGGGGAGGGACCCACTGGAACAGCTGTTGGGAGACAGATGGTAACCTCCGTCAAGGCCATCCAGCGTGTTCTTTAACGTGCACAGGGTATGGATCTTCCGCACACGGGGCCAGGGTTTAACGTCCCATCCGACGGACGGTGGCCTTTCCAAGCCCATCGGTGTCCCCTACAGATCGTAGGCAGGGAGTTTTGCAGAGATAAATCTCAACGCTGACCCAGCTGTTACTCGAACTACAGATTAAGAGCCTGGCGCGCTACCGACTGAGCCACCCCCGCCCCTAGGCTGTACTGTCGCTCAAAAAAGTATCCGAACACTACGGTTGATTACAAAATTCAGAAATAATATCTGGCAACGATTTTTTTAGAAATTAGTGAGCTGGCAACCTTCGTGTCACGTGACACGAAGGTTGCCAGCTCACTAATTTCTAAAAAAATCGTTGCCAGATATTTTTTCTGAATTTTGTAATCAACCGTAGTGTTCGGATACTTTTTTGAGCGACAGTACATGCAAACTGGTTATTAAACAGTTGGTTGCTATATAGCAGAGACTATCGGGGTTCCTTTAGACTACTTTATGATGTTGTATAAAAACAACACGTGTAATATCCGATCTTACACTAGTTCGTGGTTAATTTAACCGGTGCCTACGTAAATGGGAATGCCTGCCGATTTCAAGACGTGAAGCGACAGCAGTGCTAATTACATTTTCGTCCACTTGGCGCTGGCAATCCGCTGTTTTGCTTGTTACTTGCTTCATCACAGTATATGTTATTACGCTGTTTACCCCTTGCTTCAAAATTGGATTCTGATACGGATTTGTTCGTAAGTAATTATTTACTATTCTGTCTACTTTCTGCTGTTTTTAACTAGAAGTCTGAACGATGATGCAGTATTGTGTGACGTTTTGCAGAAGCGAAACTCAGTTTCTATCGAATCTATTCCAAACTGGATCCTGCAAGACAGGTATATGACGACATCAATATGTCGGCAACGTAACGATGACATGAGTAATTGGAAAAAATTTCTGGGATCACTTTTGAATAAATAATATTTTGGAATCGCAGAAACCTTTACAATATATGGAACTGAGTTACACTGCCCTAACAAAATATTAGAGAATTTCTGTGTTATGTGAATGGGAATCTTAATATAAATTAAAGATTATAATTTCATCTACTTAAATCTCGATTTTCAACAACATTCGTCTAGTATTTAAGGATTCATTATTCCCGTTTGTATCTCTGAGAAAGATTCTAGTTTATTGTTCTTGATTAGCCATCTGTCTGATTACCATATGACTTCGACCAGATCGCTATATACTTACCATTAGATTAAGCCGTGGGCCCGTGTGCGGGAGAGCCATACCCTGTGCACGTTAAAGAACACGCTGGATGGCCTTGACGGGAGGCTACCATCTGTCTCCCAACAGCTGTTCCAGTGGGTCCTCTCCCCCAACCTTCTCTGAGCCTTCGGGGTCCATGTGACCTGGCCATTTAGACCATGGTGTGCAAAAAAGTGCCGCTCAGAGGTAAAACAACCCAACCCAACTTACCATTAGCATAAGTTAGCTTACCGCGGAACGGTGCTGCCCTCATGTGCGCACATGCTAACACGCAGAATTGCGGAAATCGGCAGGCATTCCCATTACGTAGGCACCGATTAAACACATAAATTTTCTGATTTTTAGCCTTTTTTTCTGTTTAATGTAGGAAATTTTGGTGACCAGCTCTTGACATATTGTCGATAAAAAGCAGAACAATAAAATATGCAATAATAAAAAAATTGTATGTGTTATGCAAAACGTAAAAAGATAAAATATTTTGTCAATGAGTATAACTCTTATTCGTATTACTTTCAAAGGGAAATAGGATAGGATGCCATCAATTTTTTTTTCAATGGGTAGAAGCAACATCTATCGCTTCCTGTTTTTCTCACACCATTTAAAAGCAAAATAAGATGCGAAATCTGGTTTCTTTAACCTTCGAAAAATTGATGGCGTCCTATTCTATTTTCTTTTGAAATTAATATGAATCGAGTGAATGATTTCCTCATATGGCAAAATATTTTAGTACATTTTTATGACACATATAGGAATATAGATTTCATTTAAATTGTTGAATTTATATTTTGGAATGCTTTATCTTCTTTTTTGATGACTATATGATGGTAAATTATAGTTAAATATGAATAAAACACTTAGAATTTACTGAAAGATCTAACTAAAGAAGATAAACTTTGATGATGTTCACTTATAAAATTAGGTGTCACTCTTTTTTATTATGATAAGAAAGGTTTTTAAAGCATTTTTATTCCATGTTATAAATTTTCCCCCGTCTTTCTTGGGGCGGGGGTGGCCCAGTTGGTAGCGCTCCAGGCTCGTAATCTGTAGTTCCCAGGTTCGAGTCCCCATTTCAATTACATTATTTCATTTCTTCATAGTTGTTAAAGGAAAAAAAAATCGACAGTTTTATAAGGAAAAAACCATACTACATATAAGGACCCACTACCACTTTGTGTGCAGAGGGACTTGTAAGTTGTAAATCCAGCCCTATTACTATTTTATTTTCAGTTTTATTGTTAAAACTATCTAGGGAGAAAGGGGGACAAGATCCTTCCTTCCTGATTGGTAGGGAGTAAGGAATACTCCCCCCGCTCAGGTAGGCAGTAAAGAATCATATCTCCCCTCTCCGGTAGGAGCAAGGATTCCTACCCCCTCTGGTAAGCAGTAAAGAATCTTGTCTCCCTCTCCGATATGGAGTAAGAAATCCTGTCCCCTCGCTCTCCGGTAGGAACAAGGATTCCTACCCCCCTCTGGTAAGCAGTAAAGAATCTTGTCTCCCTCTCCGATATGAAGTAAGAAATCCTGTCCCCTCGCTCTCCGGTAGGGAGTAAAGAATCTTGTCTCCTTCTCCGATAGGGAATAAGGAATCCTGTCCCTCCCCTCTCCGGTAGAGAGTAAGGAATCCTGTCCCTCCCTTCTCCGGTAGAGAGTAAGGAATCCTGCCCTCCTGCGGTAAGGAGTAAGAAATACAATACCTTCCCCTCTCTTTGCGGTAAGGAGTAAGGAATCCAATACCTACCCCTCTCTCTACGGTAAGGAGTAAGAAATCCTGTCCCCTTATCCGGTAGGGAGAAAGGAATCCCGTTTTCCCCTCTCTCTCATAATAGTAAGATCTAACAGCAAGGAATCCTGTCCCCCTATTCGGCTGAATAAAAGGTTATTTACTGATTTCAATTAAATTCAGAAAATTACCATATGACTTCGACCAGATCGCTATATACTTACCATTAGATTAAACCGTGGCCCCGTGTGCGGGAGAGCCATACCCTGTGCACGTTAAAGAACACGCTGGATGGCCTTGACGGGAGGCTATCATCTGTCTCCCAGCAACTGTTCCAGTGGGTCCCCTCCCCCAACCTTCTCTGAGCCTTCGGGGTCCTTGTGGCCTGGCCATTTAGCCCATGGTGTGCAAAAAGAGTGCCGCTCAGAGGTAAAACAATCCAATCCAACTACAGTGAATATTTTGATTAGGCTACTGGAACAAATTTCAATTTCTTTTTAAAGAAATTTACCACAGATATTTACTTATTTGTAATGGTTTAGATACATTCAGCGGACTATAAGAGAGCCCACCATATGTCCTGTCTGCTGTTGTAGGCATCTACAAAGCTGTCACTCGCACACATAAGAGAGTGTTTAATTACCAAGAAATGTCAATCGCACAAAAGCCAAGCTCTTTTAGAAGAAAGGGGGAGACAGTCATCAATGCTAGCGACGCTCTTCGAAGCCTCGATGCAAAGTGGATGCCATTCAACGATAACGGGACGTTTCGGAACCGACGGCTACAAGATACATAAAAAGAAAATGCCTTTATGTGTTCGGAGGCAATTAGAAGTGCGCTTCAAATGGATGGTTATGAATAATGCCGAAGAGGCACAAAGGTGGAGGACTTAAAGACGTTTGTAAATGATTGTGTTTGTTTCTTGTCCTCTCTTTCATTCTATCGGCGGCACGAGTTCGGTGAGAGATGTTATGGCGCATTAAGGGAATACAGCGGAGGACCATTTTTATTAAGAGTTTTTCAAATTTCTTTTGAGTTGTAGAAGAACGGTTTAGACAGGTTTTTTGTTTCTTGTCTCTTTAAATATTGACTGGTCTTTCTTCCTAGAATACTTCGTATTGTGACGATTGTAATGAGAATGCTTTGTTAACTATGACAACTATTGTTACTACAGCAGACTGTTGATTCATCTGGTGCTTTCTGTGCTAATTAAAAATCTGTTCGAAGTGTTCGTTGAAGTAAAGAAAGCAATCTTGTTTTAAATTTTGATAATTAGATACAAATATTTTAACTTTTTGAGTAAAACGAATTAATTTTATTCGTCTAACAACGTTTGGAGCATGATTTTATTGTTATTTTCGTTTAAATATTTGTGAAAAAAAAATTAAATAGTGAAATAGAAAAAAAATAAGATACGATTGTTTACCATTCGATACTTTCTATGTTTTGCCAATGGGGATATAACTTTGACGTTCTAGAACTTCTAAAATATGCATTTAATGGAAAAAATGTGATTCGAGATGAATTAACGATCAAACTTAATCTATTTAAATCTCGATTTTCAACAATATTCGTTCAGTATTTAAAGAGTTAGGGAAGCTGGGAGGTTTAAAAACATATTGTCTTGTTTTATAAAATATCAATAACAATTGTCTAAGACTTTTATTTATTTGTTAAATGGCTTTAAACTATACCAATTATTTAAGTTTTAATTAATTTCTGAGGTTAATTCTTATGACGCACTACTGTTGGAAAATATTTCAACTTCTACAACTCTTCGAACAATTAATGATCATTTTTAGAAATCGAGATTTAAATATTGTTATGATCTTGATTATGATTGATTATGATCTTTATCTTCAGTCATATTTTTCCATCAAATGCATATTTTAGAAAGTTCCGAGTGGTTAGCACGCTTGGCTACTAATCTAAGGGATCTGGGTTTGGTTGGGTTGTTTTACCTCTGAGCGTAATTTTTTTGCACACCATGGGCTAAATGGCCAGGTCACATGGACCCCGAAGGCTCAGAGAAGATTGGGGCAGGGGACCCGCTGGAACAGCTGTTGGGAGACAGATGGTAGCCTCCCGTCAAGGCCATCCAGCGTGTTCTTTAAAGTGCACAGGGTATGGCTCTCCCGCACACGGGGCCAAGGCTTAACATCCCATCCGACGGAAGGCGGCTTTTCCAAGCCCATCGGTATCCCCTACTTACCGTGGGCAGGGCGGGGAGTTTTGCGGAGATAAATCTGAACGCTGACCCAGCTGGAACTCGAACCTGGGAACTACAGATTATGAATCTAGCGCGTTACCGATTGAGTCCACCTCCCCCCTCCCCATGTATGAAAATTAAACGCAACAAATGATATTTAAACCGAAGTCTGTCAATATTTTCATCAATCTCACCTTCAACTAGGCACGGGGAGGCAGCAAAAATATCGAGTAACAAATCCCAAATAGTTCTTGAACAAACGAACGTCAACTTACTACTAGAGCTCACCCCAACTCTCCCCACCAACACACGAATTGAAGAATAACAATTGGAATGAGAGGACGAAAAAGTCATGGTTACATAGCAACCGATCCATCCTCGGCAGAAGCGATGATGAAAAGCATCCAATTCCAACCACTGCTCTTTGGGCCTTTCAGAGCGTTGACACGTGATGTAGATGAGGCTGAAGAAAGCATCTGGACATGAAAGCATCTGTCAAGACGGTGGCATATCGACCACGAGCGGAGAAGATAGGCACAAGTACGGAAGCAAACGACTGAAGAGGTTGGGGCCTTCAACAATGCCCTCGTCCCGAAGGTCCTTGGTCGTATCTTAGGAAGCAGCGCGCGATTGCTGGCGATTGTGATT
The DNA here is from genome assembly GCA_038380435.1 of Ryuthela nishihirai. Taxonomy (NCBI): domain Eukaryota; kingdom Metazoa; phylum Arthropoda; class Arachnida; order Araneae; family Heptathelidae; genus Ryuthela; species Ryuthela nishihirai. The sequence continues at coordinate 87,265,632 of JAWZYU010000001.1, read as the reverse complement.
GGTCATTGTCTCCATGGATGGGGAAATGGAGGCTGAGGTCATCAGATGCATCCTGACTGTTTGTGCTCTGATGACAGAAGAGCACTCTCTGCTGATGTCCATTTAGGATCTCCCTTCTTCGCCTTTTTCCTGCAACTCACTGAAATCAATAAAGTATTAAGGTGCCCAACATTATTTCCTCCTCTAAGAGATAAACTTCGTCTAATTTCTTTCCTGTTTTTTGGATGACATTGGCAGAGGTTTTTTTTTGTGTTAATGATTGATAGGTTATTTTGATATCTTTGTATTAGCTTCGTTTTTTCCTCAAATTTCTTCCATAAAATTTCTACGGCAATGAAATATTTTATAGAGTGCAACAAAAAGAATTATTGTTGATGATGAAATGTAATATAAAGAATGCACCTGCATAATAAGAGATATATAAAAATGAAACTTTACTCTATATTTATGTGTGTAAATTTAACAATCACGTGAATGTTTTAGCTCGGTCTTTTTAAAATAGCCTAAATTTTGCCGTCCCGTGGCCGAGTGGTTAGCACGCTTGGCTACTGATCTAAGGGACCTGGGTTCGAGCCCCGGATAAGGCATGGATGTCTGTATCGTTTTTCTGCTGAGGTCCTGCCATCCTTTCAGACCTTCTACTATGGCATATAAACTGACAGACTCCTATCAGACCTCTGTGGCAAGCAGCTGCTTGAGGGGGAATTCATTTTTAGCCGTCCCGTGGCCGAGTGGTTAGCACGCTTGGCTACTGATCTAAGGGACCTGGGTTCGAGCCCCGGATTAGGCATGGATGTGTGTGTCGTTTTTCTGCTGAGGTCCTGCCATCCTCTCAGATCTCCTACTATGGCATATAAACTGACAGTCTCCTGTCAGACCTCTGTGGCAAGCAGCTGCTTGAGGGGGTATTTATTTTTTATTTATTTTTTTTCAATTTTGCCCTCACTGTCATCTGTTATTTAATTGAGAAGGGATCCGCTTCGTCATTTCGAGTTTGATCGAAATCTTGAAACTTAACCATATTCATTCAGTATTTAAAGAGTTATAGAGGCTGCAATATTTAGCAGCGGCATAGCCGATTAAAATTTATGTGAAACGTTAATTCAAAGAGGTTGAAAACGAAAGCAATAACAGTGATATTAAATTTTATTAAAATACACAAGCGTAACCTTGGCAGCTTCTATAATTACTGTTCCGTTTTTTTCGAGCATTTAGAGATTTTTACAGAATGCTAAGCTGTTCTTGAACGTTTCACCTTCTGTAACTGTTAAAGGCAGTGGTGTACAACCTTTTTGACGTCACGACACACGTGATATTGAGAAAATTTCGTCACAGCACACCAGTTATTCGATTGATTTCGTCATAGAATACCCAGTACTCGGTTCATTTCGTCACGACACGTAGTATTGGTTTCACTTCGCGACGACACACGTAGTACTGGTTTCACTTTGTCACTACAAACGTGGTTACTGGGTTCAATTCGTTAAGCACACCTGATACTCGGTTCATTTCGTCACAGCATACCCAGTACGGGTTCACTTCTTTGTGAAACACGTGATACTGGGGGCTGGGGTGGCTCAGTCGGTAGCGCGCCAGGCTCGTAATCTGTAGTCCCCAGGTTCGAGTCCCAGCTGGGTCAGCTTTGAGATTTCTCTCCGCAAAATTTCCCGCCCTGCCCACGTTCAGTAGGGGACACCGATGGGCTTGGAAAGGCTGCCGTCCGTCGGATGGGACGTTAATCCGTGGCCCCCTGTGCTGGAGAGCCATACCCTGTGCACGTTAATGAACACGCTGAATTGCCTTAACGGGTGACTACCATTGTCTCCCAACAGCTGTTCCAGTGGGTCCCCTCCCCTAACCGTCTCTGAGCCTTCGGGATCCATGTGACCTGGCCATTTAGCCCATGGTATGCAAAAAAGTGCCGCTCAGGGGTAAAACAAACCAACCCAATCCAAGGGTCTAAGAAGGTTGGAGAAAAGAGACTCACTGGATAGATATTAAGAGACAGATGATAGCCTCCCATCAAGGCCATCCAGCGCTTTTTTCAACGTGCACACAGTGTGGTTCTCCTTTTTTTTAAAAAATCGTTTATTTATTCAAACATTTCAAATAAATCATTTCTATTTACAAATGTCCCGCAAAGCTAATAGCTTATCTGCAGGAGAAAATAATACATTCATTGACATAATAGTATTTTACACCTTCGTTCTGTCTTCATCCGCTAATCTTAATACAGTTACACCATTTTGCATTTCTTACACTGTTTCAGTTGAATATTTCAACAAAACATTTCCTCTCTTTAAAATTTTTTACCCTTTTCATTTCGAATATTTCAAAGTAACATTGGGATTTTCATGTTCATATTCAGCACTACGTATATTATTAGTAGGTATTAATATTAATTATCTACTTTTTTAAATAAAAATCTGTTTAATTCGTGTTTTAATCCTCTAAAGGAATTTACGGTTAGCAGTCCCCTTGGTAAGAGATTGAAAATGTTTGGAATTTTGTAGCAGTTTGTGCGTTTCTCACAATTATTTGCAAAATTCGGTAGTTTAAAATATTTTTTTTTTAGTTTAAACCTTGTATTTTTATCATGTTGGACTTTAATTGTAGGTGTATATTATTTAATTGTATATTACAACAATGTTATATTCACGGAACCACGGCTTTCCCTATCATCAGCAGGATGGCGGTCTTTCCAAGCCCTAAGTTTGTAAAGACCGCCTTTCTGACTGAGTGTAGGGATTTAGGAAGATGAATCTAAACGTTGAGACTCGAACCCGACACTGCAGGTTACGAGCTTGGCTCGCGCTACGACTGAGTCAATCCCCGACACAAGAAAAATTTGATAACGTCCAGATGCATTATAAAGTGTTAAATATTCTTTTCACTTGATAAACGTTATTAATCAATTATGTTATTCATGAATGTATTAAAACCTACTTTGACCAAATATTGCCAGTAACAAATTATAATACTAGGCAAAGTAAATAATTAATAACGTTTATAAATGAAAAAAAAAGGCATTTATTTGGCTCCAAAATCTTTTACCTTATTGGTACTTCCAATTAAAAACGAAGTATCCGACTTGACAGAATTCAGAAAAATAATCTGGCAACGATTTTTTTAGAAATTAGTGATCTGGCAACCTTCGTGTCACGTGACACGAAGGTTGCCAGATCACTAATTTCTAAAAAAATCGTTGCCAGATTATTTTTTCTGAATTCTGTACTCAACCATAGTGTTTGGATACATTGTTGAACGACTGTACATATGTAACTTGAAATCATGTATTGATATTTAAAAAATAAATGAATGATTTGTTGTTCTTTTTAAATGTGGACTGTAAGGTCATAAAATCGTTGGTAATCAAGGTGAGAGAGTTAGGTTGGGTTGAGTTATTTTACCTCTGAGCGGCATTTTTTTGCACATCATGGGCTAAATGTCCAGGTCACATGGACCCCGATGGCTCAGAGAAGGTTGAGGGGAGGAGACCCACTGGACAGCTCTTGGGAGACAGATGGTAGCCTGCCGTCAAGGCCATCCAGCGTGTTCTTTAACGTGCGTAGGGTATGGCTCTCCAATACACGGGGCCACGGATTAACGTCCCATCCGACGGACGGCGGTCTTTCCAAGCCCATCGGTGTCCCCTACTGATCGTTGTCAGGGCGGGGAGTCAAGGTGAGAGAGAGTCAACGAATAAAGACATTTCGAAAAAACAAACTTCTTCGTCATCTTCTTTATTCGCAGAGCATATCTACTTCAATTTCATCGTCAATATGGAAGAGATTTTCCAATAATCGTGCCATAAAGAAAAAACGACCTCTCATTTCAAACGAAATCGAAACTTTATTTGCTCCATATTGCAAACAGTGCACGTAATTGAAGTCTTTAAATGTACATTCTGAATAATCTTCAAGAAGACTTAGAGATTGCTCTAGACTCTGTACATTTATTTATGTGACTTGTTTCTAACTTTCGACAAAGACCCACACAACGCTAAGCCACCACCATCTGATGCGTTTACCGATAACGAATGCCAAATGCATGCGCAGGACGGATCCAGTTGCAGTGCCTACCTAAACGACCCCACTTTCCCTCCCCCTCCGCACCGACAAACTCCCGGCCTTTGCTCTTTTGGTATCCTCTGTCTAGCGATTGAAAGACAAGTAAGATAAAACCTCCATCAGTCCCCATCATCAAGATAAAAGAGCCCAAACCTCGACCTCCCTTCCACATCAAAGTGCAGATCTGCATAGACAACAGTCCAGAGTTGGCTGTTTTGTTGGCCCAAGTTATGGGATACTTACTCAGAAACAAACAAGCTCCCAGAGACTTCTTCGCTCGTAAATCGCATTTCCCCCCCACACTATTCCTTTCGTCCCCTTCAGAGAATAAAATAGAGCAACTCCCCCCACGCACTCCTCCCCCCCAAACTGAGCCAGTCAGGTCTCAAGTTTTCTCCACTACGAAAACAGTTTCCTTTTCGTTTTTATTTTCAGCCGCATTCCGAATTTACGTTTATTTCCTAAGTGAACCAAACTTTAGAAAAAGGATTTTTTTTTCTTTTATCTGACTTTTATTTCTTTTTGGATTGTACCAAGTGTCATATTGTGACCCATTTGATTACTCTGAAGATTGAACCCAATTTCTTTTCTTTTCTCTTATTTCGTTTTTTATTTCTCTTGTTATTTCGAAGATTATTTTTTTATAGAGTTAGGCGATAGACTTAGGCCTAAGTCGTATAAAATATCCATTTATTTTAAGTACTGAACCGTACCCCGAATACGAGAATGATGGAAAACATCCGGCTCACAATAATTATAAACCAGAAAATGGAGAAATAAATCTTCACAGCGTCTCGCAGGTTAAAATCGCAATGGACAAATAGAGCAAACAGAAACAAAAAAAAAAAACCTTGAGTGTTACTAAAGTGAAATATGTCAAATCCAAAATTGTAATCCTATCGAAAAAATGTTGGTCGATCTCTAATCCAAAACCTCCTCTATCATATCAGGCCTGAACAATGGAATAACAGAAGAATTATTTTTATTTTAAATATATAACTGTAGATCGTAGATCCTATAATCATATTCGATGTACCGGGTAATAATTTTACCTCTAACCATCTCCATCATAAAGATATGCCTATTTGGCATGAATAAGAACAAAATATATAAGTAAACCACCCTTGGGTGGTCCCTTAAGGGTATACAAAAAAACGCTAAAAATAGCAGTAAAATTGCATAAGAAACCTAAAACGGGTAGGTCTCCTCAGAGAACGCTACCGTTTTAGGCCTCTTGTACAGTCGCTCAAAAAAGTATCCGAACGCTATGGTTGTATGCAAAATTCAGTAAAAACAACTGGCAACGATTTTTTTTTAGAAATTAGTGATCTGGCAACCTTCGTGTACAGTACACGAAGGTTTCCAGATCACTAATTTCTAAAAATATCGTTGCCAGATATTTTTTCTGAATTACGTAATCAACCATAGCGTTCGGATACTTTTTTGAGCGACTGTACTTGTTCAAAACAGTATGATCGTAAAGAATCAGAGAAGAAATAATCTCATTGGGATTATTGCTTACAGCCTCAAAAAATATTTTTGAGGTGCGTTTTATATGTATATATAATGGCCGATGCCCAGGTCTTTATGGAGTTGTCTGTTAGTGATAAACCAGGGGTCATCGACCGCAGTTCTCAAAATCTTATTCTGTAAGACCTGAATCTTACGAATATTGGTGGGTGTGTATTCGCCCATATGGGTGAAGCATAGAGAATCACCGGTCTGATGATCATAATATATAACTGTAATATTAATTTTTCATTTATACATAGCTCTACTAATTAATTTTTGTCTATTAAAATTTCTTCTGGCCTTTATTAATGTTCAAAAATTTGTAATCAATTTTAGAACATTCATAAATATTTCAGTACAGTCGTAACGAATAATATTTTTCGTTTTATGTAGCTTAAAAGAAATATATTTTAGTTTAATTTTAGACAAATAGAACTGTCTCAGTTTTTATGCATATTTCATTCTTCTTGGATGGTGGATCAAAGTAACCTTGTCGAAGTTCAGAATTTTATATTCGAAGAGCTGTGTTTTATATTCCAGCTGTGTTTGTGTTGAAATTTTCTTTACTTAATCGCATTCTTAACTTTTTTCTTTCGTTGCTCGGCACTGTAAGGATTCGAATCTATCAGAACATGCATGACAAGCATCTTGAGAAGACCTAATCTCGACAGTTCTTGTTAATGATGTAACGTAAGATGTAACGAAGAATGGGACAAGCGAAGCGTAACGTTTATGACGTAAAGTAAGAAATAACGTATCGCAGAAAAGGACGTTATCTTTTATGTTTATGATGTAAAGTAAGAAATAACGAAGATTGCACGTTAGCGATCCGTAATATTTATAAAGACGCTACGTTTAACGTTTATAAACTTAAAGTTTATGACGTAACATAAGGAAAAGAGAAGGGAGGGAGATTAGTGGTCCATAGCATTCGAAAATTGCGATCTAGCTGTTACAAAAATATTTTCAAAAATGTAAAAATAAATATTAAATTAATTATAACGAAATATTGCTGAACAAAGAAAGCTTTAGTTTCGTTCTTTTCAAATAAAGAGTCGACAACTGAATTTAAAAGTCTTGGGATGAAAAATAACCAACGTGAAATTGAAAATTGTTTACATCATTGAATTATCTGTTTAGCTATTAAACGAGATGATAGAGGAAACACGGATGAGAATTTATAAGCATGAAGATAAACGACGTAGAGTAGATTTTTATTCCATTTTGGTAAGAAGTTACCACACCTGCGTAATGGGCCCTTCTTAGATTTATCGTCAGCGTTGGCACGAATCAGAGGCTAGTAAAACAGCATGCATCATGAGAGGAGAGAAATGTTATCGAGGCCACAGCATCAGTCCTCAAAATACGTTTTCGGGATCAAAAGAAGAATAAAAGGAGGTAGTGGGAGGAGGGATGAATTCCTTTATCTCGCACGTGGCAATCTACAACCACAAGGACTGCGACGAGTGGCTTGTTTTTTTGGGGGGCTCGAACTGCTATCATTACAGTTCAGTTTCCAATGACGGGCCCGGTATCGGCAAATCATTTGCTATACGGAATTCCTCTTTTCCTTCTTGCCGATGAAGGGATAGCTCGGAGACGGAAGTGTCAAATTTGTCCTTACTCCTAGAATCACGCTCCGTTTACTACGCAGCTGCTCAGAGGAAAAGATTCATTGGAGTTTAACGCGTTGCGCGCTGATGTTACATCACGGGGGCCGAGAATGGGATGTTGCGCGAGGAATGCCGAAAGGAAGGATGTGTCGTAGGGTATCGGAAAACGCATTAGCAGCACTAGGAGCGTTGGGAGATTACCTCCATAACCTCTCTCTCTTCTCTCTGCAAAATGCATGGCTGTTGCAGGAAGAGGAACGGAGGCTTTAGATAAACAGGATACTGGAAGAGAGTATTTATCTCTATTTGCTCCTACTGCGCTGATAAAGGATAGCTGCTCTAAACTATCGGCATCTATATTAGTGGAATGGGAGAAAATTTGGCGAGGAAGAAAATGCATTTGAAATTTTTATTTTGTGTAATTTTTGTAAGTACTATGGCTGATGTTCGCTGACAGTTTTGTTGAGAAGTAGAGAGGGGTTTTTTTTGCGTGTGTGCCGGCGATGTAAGGTGATTCGAGGTGTTTGATTGCAGGGCAAAGTGAGTTGAGTGTGATACGGGTTTCAGGTACTAGGTTATGAACCTGAAGAAATTATGGCTTGGATCTGATGTCTCTGATACTCTGCTTTATTGATTAAGGGAAGAAAGGGTAGGATAAGATTCTAAGGTTTTAAATGATGCTGCTAACCTATGGACCGAACACAGTGCCCTATTAAATTTGCCTCCACATTTTCCATGTCAGTGGGGATTTAACTTCGAAGATTTCTAACTATGCACTTAATGGAATTTTGGGTTGTTTTACCTCTGAGCGGCACTTTTTTTGCATACCATGGGCTAAATGACCAGGTCACATGAACCCCCGAAAGCTCAGAGAAGGTTGGGGGAGGGGACCTCCTGGAAGAGCTGTTGGGAGACAGAACACTCTGTATGTCAAGGCCATACAGAGTGTTCTTTAACATGCACAAAGAATGGCTCTCCAGCACACGGGACCACGGCTTAACGTCCCATCCGACGGACGGCGGCCTTTCCAAGCCCATCGATATCCCCTTCTGACCGTGGGTAGGGCTAAGAATTTTGCGGAGATATGGAAAAATGTGACTGAAGATAAATTAAAGATCATAATCAAATCTCTTTAAATTGGCATTTTAGTGATTCGTTAGGCAATAATCACGACTGTTTGGGTGCTAACACTTATTTCTTAGTGTGAAGCAATCATCATTAAGTAAATATTTGGAAGACAGAGTGACCGCTGTGTCTATTCTAGCGTTAATTAGAATGTTCCCGATCTCTATTTTTTAATACTAGAATGATATATAGAGAGAATGTTATTATAAAGTAGAACGCATGCTATCGTTAATGCTTGGATGTTGACATGGGAGTGGGCTGGGAAGAGGAGGAGCAGAGGGACAGTTCCCCCGCCACAAATAGGAGTCGAAAAATTAATTTATGATGAATAATATGGATGTACCAGAAATTAATATTTTCTAAAATAAAAATTTATTTTTTAATCTTTAAGGAAATATAATTTTTTACTGTTATTTTATGTTTTTGGGAGTATATTATTTATATTTACCTATTAATATTATTGAAAATTAAAGAAAAAAGGATTTTAAATTTTTTTTGTTTGTTTTCGGCATCTTTAGTTTCATTACGTTATGATTTTGTTGTTGTATCACTTCCATGCGGCAGTTTTTTTTGCACATAATGGGCTAAATGGCCAGGCCACAAGGACCCCAAGGGCTCAGAGAAGGTAGGGTGAAGAGGATCCACTAAATAATTTGTTGAATACAGGTGATAGTCTCTCATCAAGGCCATCCAGCGTGTTCTTTAAAGTGCACAGCTTATGGCTCCCAATCCTCTAAACAAATATTGAAATATAAAACTTCCTGCATATAAATCTATTCTTTCAGCAGAAATATTTGCAATTATTGAGAAAATTCATTGAATGACATTAAATGAAAAAAAATATATTAAATTTTCTGACTCTAAAGGAGCCCTTCAAATTTTACTTCGTGATTATAACTATGCAACTTCCAAAAAATATATTTATGATCTATTATATCTAAATTAAAAAAAATTAATTGAAAATAATAATCTAATTAAAAAACTATATATTCCCAGTCATTTAGGAATCAAAGAAAATGATTATGTTGATCAATTGGCCAAAAATGGTGCGAACCTTCAGAATATCACTGAAATTACATCCTTTGAATTAGAACTGAAAAAAAAAAACAAATTAATATGAATTTGATCTAACAAATAAATATTTTAAAATTTGTAGTTCTATTATAATAATTTTAAATATGATCAATCTAATAATATAAATTACTATTCACTAGAAATTTGCGTAGAAAACTCTCAACAAAAAAATTAATAGACTTAGAATTGGCTATAAAGGTCTAAATTCTTTTCTATATAAAATAAAGAAAATTAAATCTCCAAATTGTCAACTTTGTAAATTACCAGAAACGGTTAATCACATTGCTCTTAAATCGTCCACTATATGAAACAGAAAGAAATGCATTTTTATTAATTTCGCAAAAACGAAATATATATGATTTTACCACAGAAAATATTTTATTCTACAGTGATCAATCTGAAAGAAATATAATATATAAAGCACTCGGTGACTTCCTCCTCCAGACTTCATTATGCGAAAGAATTTAACTCAAATTTCATTCCAATCGTTTGTAATTTGAAATACTCGATTTTCATAACCTTATCTTTTTGTGTATTCATCTTATTCAAATTGTTCTGAATCAATTAATTATGATCCTTTCGTAATTTTATTTCTTGTAACCTATTCTCTTTATTATGTATTGAAATTGTTCTCTTAAATTGTTTTGCGAAAGCACGAAGACTGACTTCCCATTGGTGCGTTATGTTTAATAAATAAATAAATAAATAAAATTATGACTCTCATGTATACGGGTCATGGCTTAATGTCCCATCAGACGAGCAAAATTCCCCACCCTGCCCACGGTCAGTAGGGGACACCGATGGGCTTGGAAAGGCCGCCGTCCGTTCGATGGGACGTTAAGCCGTGGCCCCGTGTGCGGGAGAGCCATACCCTGTGCACGTTAAAGAACACGCTGGATGGCCTTGACGGGGGGCTATACTCTGTCTCCCAACAGCTGTTCCAGTGGGTTCCCTCCCCCAACCTTCTCTGAGCCTTCGGGGTTTATGTGACCTTGCCATTTAGCCCATGGTGTGCAAAAAAGTGCAGCTAAGAGGTAAAACAACCCAACGTTAAAGGACACACTGGATGGCCTTGACGGGAGGCTACCATCTGTCTCCCAACAACTGTTCCAGTGGGTCCCCTCCCCCAACCTTCTCTGAGCCTTCGGGGTCCATGTGACCTGGCCATTTAGCCCATGGTGTGCAAAAAAAGTGCAGCTAAGAGGTAAAACAACCCAACGTTAAAGGACACACTGGATGGCCTTGACGGGAGGCTACCATCTGTCTCCCAACAACTGTTCCAGTGGGTCCCCTCCCCCAACCTTCTCTGAGCCTTCGGGGTCCACGTGACCTGGCCATTTAGCCCATGGTGGACAAAAAAGTGCACTTTTTTGCACACCATGGGCTAAATGACCCAACCCAACCCATCAGACGGACGGCGTCTTTTCAACCCAACCCATCAGAGGTAAACAACCCAACCCAACCCATCAGACGGACGGCGTCTTTTTCAGACGGACGGCGTCTTTTCAACCCAACCCATCAGAGGTAAACAACCCAACCCAACCCATCAGACGGACGGCGTCTTTTTCAAGCCCATCGAATATCTCCTTTCTGACCGAGGATAGTTAGCGGAGATAAATCTCAATACCGTAACAGGTGGAACTTGAGCCTAGGAACTGAGTATTATGAGCATGGCGTGATACGACTTCAGCTAACCCTCAACCCCTATTACGGTATCATTTATGCACTGAGCTCATTAATGAAAGGTTCCACCTAAATATTTCTGCCTTGAAACATTTATTTGACTTTCCTCTCCCTCGACAAAATTTTGCCTTACCCTGGTACACCTTTGCCTCCGCCCCCCCCCCCCCCCGAGAAAATATTTATCCAGATGCACATAGATGGTGATGCAATTTGTTGACTAAATTATTAATTTTAATTACTCTGAAAAGTTTAACACTTTTGACACATGATATGTTTATCTCAAGGCTCAGATATCTTAATAAGCCATAAATTTTATAACGATAACTGTAATAATCAAATTGCCGTCGTATATCAACAGTAGGCACGTTGCCTCGGCAGGTGCAATTCCTTGTCACGTGTTATGTCAACAGTATATAATAATGCAAATTGCCAAAGTTTGTTTCGACGAATTAAGGATAGTTATAGGCGATTAGTACTAGCATTATTTTGCCATCTGTAAGCTTCCTGGTCGTGTTCAAAAGCTGGAAAGTAATTCTAGACTTAGTATGTTTAACGTTAATCTAAAATTCTTTGGAGAAGTATCTGAAATTTAAACATCTGACATCTAAAATTCTACCAAAACATACGACCTCAATTTTGTTCCCCTCTTAGGCATCTGACTTCAAAAATTTCCAAAATCTTCTGAGCCTCTAATTTCGTTTTCATTAAATAATGTCGCTCTGTAACGATTTTTATCCTCAAAATATCACTATTTTTTATTGTTTAAATATATGATTCTTTATTTTTTCATAAATATAACGTAATATAATAAATTAAATATAATATAATAAAATTAAATATAATATAATATAAAAAATTATATATAAAATATAATATAATAAATTTTATGTTTATTATATGATATTTATATAATTATTATAAATACAAAAAATATGAAAAAACTTTTTTTTTTCCGAAATAAAATTGCTTTTTTTCTTGGGGGGGGGGGGAACTAGAAAAAACAACAAAAATTCATAGATAAAAAAATGTTGGAGTTTCATAGGACTTTAAAATATCGTTCAGGGGATATCATTTAAAGAGTAGCTTAACCCCTGAACGATATTGTGAAGTCCTATAAAAGTAACAATTTTTTTATTTATCGCTTTTTGTGATTTTTAGTCCACCCCTCCCCCATGAAAAAAGCAATTTTATTTCGGAAAAAAAAAGTTTTAATCTTTAATTATTCAGTGTGAGATCTGAGTTTTTCTTTCCCACCCCTTCGGAACATGAATTCTTGGGCGAATTTTGCTTAAAGGAACTCCTTTTCTAATAATAACGTATGATGTTTTTGTTGTTGCTTTTTTTTCCAATTTTCTTCAGAGGTGAAAAGGGTGTTTCACATAAATATGCAGTTAAAAATTAAAGTAAAAGATGGATTTTTTTGTTTTTGTAATTGCAGGGTATTCTCTTAAGTTAGGTAAATCCAGACTTTTCGCTGATCATCATTGTTTACCTGTTAATGTAAACTCTGATTATCATCGTCTAACTGTCAATGTAAACTCTGATCATCGTTGTCTAACCGTCAAGGTAAACTCTGATCATCATTATCTACCTGTAAACTGATTATCATTGTCTATCTCTCGATATAAACTCTGATCATCATTATTTACTTGTCAATGTAAACTGATCACATTGCCTATGTCTCAATGTAAACTCTGATGATCATTGACAAACTGTCAATGTAAACTAATCACATTGCCTATGTCTCAATGTAAACTCTGATGATCATTGTCAAACTGTCAATGTAAACTGATCACATTGCCTATGTCTCAATGTAAACTCTGATGATCATTGTCAAACTGTCAATGTAAACTGATCACATTGCCTATGTCTCAATGTAAACTCTGATGATCATTGTCAAACTGTCAATATAAACTCTAATCATCATTGTTTAGTTGTCAATGTAAACTGATCACATTGCCTACATCTTAATGTATACTCTGATCATCATTGTCTAACTGTAAATGTAAACTAATTATCACTGTCTACTACGAAAATTTCTAATCTAGCATGAATTGATCGTTTTCAATATGGTTTATATTTCTGCAGTTTTCAACTTTAGGACATTGTAACGAAAACCTTCTGCAAGTAGACTGATAGACAATGTGGTTAAACATCCCTCCTAATTCTGAAACCGAGCTAAAAATATTTATAAATTATAATAAAACACTGTTTAAAATACAATGCTCTATAAAAAATGTTATTCCATGTTGTGCGAATGGGAATCTAACTTCGAAGCTCTGTAACTTTTGATATTTTCATTTAATAAAAAAATGTGACTTAAGATAAATTGAAGAGTATAATCAAATCTATTTAAATCTACATTTTTAGCAACAGTCGTCTAGTATTTAAAGAGTTATGGAAGTTAGAATATTTCAAAACACTAATGCGTTACAAGACTTTATCTCAGAAAATAATTAAAACTTAACTAACAAGTATTGTTTCAAAACGTATAAAAAATAAATATACGTTTTAGAAGTTTGCGTAATGATTATTCAATGTTAGACAATTATGAATTATATTTATAAAACAAGATACTTTATTGCAGTTTCCAAAATTATTTACCTAAATATTCCAGCGTCCATAATTCTTTACATAGTGAACGAATGTTGTGGAAAATCGAGAATTTAAAAGATTTAATTATGATTTCTATCCTCAGTCACATTTTTTCCATTAAATGAATATTTTAGGAGCTATAGATCTTCGAAATTAGATTCCTATTGACATAACACGGAAATTTCCCAATATTTTTGGGCGGGGGTGGCTCAGTCGGTAGCGCGCCAGGCTCGTAATCTGTAGTTCCAGGTTCGAGTCCCAGCTGGGTCAGCGTTGAAATTTATATCCGCAAAAATTCCCGCCCTGCCCACGGTCAGTAGGGGACACCGATGGGCTTGGAAAGGCCGCCGTCCGTCGGATGGGACGTTAAGCCGTGGCCCCGTGTGCGGGAGATACATACCCTGTGCACGTTAAAGAACCCGCTGGATGGCCTTGACGGGAGGCTACCATCTGTCTCCCAACAGCTGTTCCAGTGGGTCCCCTCCCCCAACCTACTCTGAGCCTTCGGGGTCCATGTGACCTGGCCATTTAGCCCATGGTGTGCAAAAAAGTGCCGCTCAGAGGTAAAACAACATCCCAAAAAAAACAATCCAATATTTTTTGTAATGCAGTGTATAATAAATATATAATAAATTTAAAATTACATCGAGAATGCAATTTTAGTTCAACTACAGATTTGCTTTCAATTCTCTCAATCAAATCAGTGTCCTTACGGCTTGCTTTCAAGGTGAGAATTAAATCAAATAATCACATTTATTTATTAAACAACATAAAAAGGATAATATTCTTTTTACACGTTCATGTACTTGTAGAGCGATGTTTCTATGAAAAGACTTCTATAAAACGATCTTCAATTTTCACCACTTCAATAGATGACAAACTGATGGACACAATAGACAGAGAATAGCTTCCCAAAAGATGACAAATTGCTGCCTCCCATATGTTGGCAATAATGATCATTGTACCGCTTCGAAGTGGTTTCGAAAGTGTGGTGGGGAAATTGTTCGAGGCGCTGGGAGGGGAGAGAGAAGAATTTATCATTTTTGTGTCCACCCTGCTGTCAGAGTTTCTTTGCCCTGTCCTCATCAGAATCTGACGACGGCTTCTTGTGAATGCAGACTTGGCTTAAAAAGCAAATTTCCGATGTGGACAATGGGAACCAAATCTATTACTCAAGAGCTTTTCTACCATACACAATGGAACGAAACAGTCGGTACTTCATACCCAAAACGTTTTTTTTATCTGTTTGTTCTTGGGGGAAAAGAGAAAAACACAATCACCGGAAAAGAAAAATATAGTTTTGTCATTATTGATTTTTTTCACCATAATGTTCGTTTGTATTCACATCAGTACACTGTGAACAAATCCTCGCAATATTTAAGATTGAATTGGCTTTTACATGGTGGCAGGGATCTTTGCTTGGGAAAAACTCTTGCTCAAAGAGAAATAAGTTTTTATTATCGAATCCAAAGAAGAGTTTTTTCAACTGTTGTCTACCTCGTGCACAAACGTAATCTGGGGATTTATTTTTTTATTCCTGGTCTTTGCAACGTTGAGAGTTTTGAGGGAAGTTTTATTGTTTTTCCTATAAAGAAGCGATTTTTTCCCCAGCTATTTTCTGTGGAAATAGACTCATTTAAAAAGAGTTTGGGGACATTCACATGTGTGAATAGAAAGCCCACATTTTGGGGGAAAAACTAGTTGTTCATGGAAATATGTCAGTTGAGATAACTTAGTTACGAATCGGAAGCAAATGCTGCTAAATATGGATTTTCAACATTATATATTTTACTTGTGAACAGAATTTTTATGCACACGATAAGAGTTGGGTTGTTTGCACTTTTCTTGCACACAATGGGCTAAATGGTCAGGTCACAAGGACTCCGAGGGCTCAGAGATGGTTGGGGGGACCCACTGGACAGCTGTTAGGAAACCAGATGGTACCCTCCCGTCAGGCTATCCAGAGTGTTCTTTAACGTCACAGAGTACAGCTCTCATCCACACGGAACCACGGCTTAACGTCCCATCTGACGGACGGCAGCCTTTCGAAGCCCATCGATGTCGCCTACTAACCGAGGGCAAGGCGGGGAGGTTTGCGGAGATAATCTCAACACCGGACCAGGGGACTCGAACCTGAGAGCTGCAGATTGCGAGCTTGGCGAGCTGCCGGCAGAGCCAACCCCGCTCCTCACACGATAAGTTAAATGGCCAGGTCACAAGGGCCCTAAGGGCTCAGAACCTAGTAGGGAAGAGGATCCATTGGATAGTTATTAAGACAGATGGAAGTTTGTCGTCAAATTCTAAAGTGTATTATTTAATGTGCACAGGTATGACTTTCTTCATACGGGACCATGGCTTAAGTTTCTATGCAATGGATGGAGTTCTTTCGGTGTCCTCTTTATCACCGAAGGTAGGGTGAAGGTTAGCGGAGAAAATCTGAAAAGTGTGGACTCGAACCCAGGAATTATTTCTAGGGCTTGCTAAGGAGTGATCAACGTAACAGTTCCTTGGTGCTGACCAATTAAATCCACTGGACTTGCTAATGGATTTGAGCTTCATTACCGATTTGTTGCATTGGAGGGCTTCTTTTTCACTTAGGCAGATTCTTGAGAAATATTTAGAGGTTCAGTTGGGTTGGGTTGTTTTACCTCTGAGCGGCACTTTTTTGCACACCATGGGCTAAATGGCCAGGTCACAAGAACCCCGAAGGCTCAGAGAAGGTTGGGGGAAGGGACCCACTGGAACAGCTGTTGGGAGACAGATGGTAGCCTCCCGTCAAGGCCATCCAGCGTGTTCTTTAACGTGCACAGGGTATGGCTCTCCCGCACACGGGCCAAGGCTTAACGTCCCATCCGACGGACGGCGGCCTTTCCAAGCCCATCGGTGTGCCCTACTGACCGTGGACATTTTGCGGAGATAACTCTCAACGCTGACTCAGCTGGGACTCGAACCTGGGAACTACAGATTACGAGCCTGGCGCGCTAACGACTGAGCCACCTACACCCCTTAGAGGTTCAGAAACCTGTGTTTAAATTTTAAAAAGGCTTCTGACTCTGTTGATCTCCATAATTTTTGGTTCACATCGCATGGCATACCCGACAAGTTAGCATAATAATGGTTCTCTATGAAAATACTGAGTCATGTGTGAGAGAGTTGGTAAAGGTTGTAGTAGGTTTTTTTTAATGTTTTTAACAGTACTTTCTACACCACAGTGTGTTTTAAATTTCAGTGGATTTCGAAACCTCAATTTTTGTCGCCAAATATGGAAGTCCTCTTTTTTAAACAAATATGTCAGAACCTAATTCTTTTGTCGACAAAATAGCGAAGTTCATTTGATTTTTTTGTTCTTAAATATATCAGAACACAAATTTGTTTTGGTCAATGTATTGGACTAAATATTTTGCCGACAAATATGGGGGATGTTTTTTATTGTCGGCAAATATGGCGGACCCTAATTTATTTTTGTTGGTAAATATGGCTGAGCTTAATTTTCTTCTTGTTTGTAAATATGCCAGAAGCCAATTGTTTTGTCGACAAATATAGCGGCCAGATATTTTTTGCCAGCAAATATGGAAGATATCAAGTTTTTTTATATGTCGGCAAATATGACGAACCCTAATTTTTTCTTTCGGCAAATTTAGAAGATCCACATATTTAGTCATTAATATCTCCGAACATGGCAGATAACTGATTTTTTGTCGTGAACAGGCCCGGATCAAAAAAAAAAAATTCAAGTGGGTTGGACAACAAACACAATCGAGCCGGAAAAATTTTATTGGATTTCCAATATAGTATAACATTTTCTCCTCTGTTTCACAGGTCTTTAAAAAAAATCTTAAAAAATGCATGAAATATAAATAGTTTAATAATATTTGCTCCAATTTCCTTTAGTAGCATTCTGAAGCGGGGGGGGGGGAGGGCATAATCCCTTGCTCCCTAGATTCGCCTCTGGTCATGAATAAGGGTAACTCCCAAACATATCGATACTATTTAGGTGTAGGTACAGTCGCTCAAAAAAGTATCTGAACGCTGTGGTTGATTACAGAATGCAGAAAAAATATCTGGCAACGATTTTTTTTAGAAATTAGTGATCTGGCAACCTTCGTGTCACGTGACACGAAGGTTGCCAGATCACTAATTTCTAAAATCATCACTAATTCCTAAAAAAATCATTGCCAGATATTTTTTCTGAATTCTGTAATGAACCGTAGTGTTCGGATACTTTTTTGAGCGACTGTACTATTGAGCGCTTTGATGGTGTTTAAATCGAAATAAAAAAATCAGGTGTAGGAATAGAGGGCTCTCAAGGAAATCCTCATCGATTCTTCAGTGGTCAGGAAATCGCAGTTTAAACACTGATGCTGTAGCGTAGGGGTTCTCAACGTGGTATACGCGGTAAAATGTTTTGGGGTACGCCGTGAGAGCTCAAAAGTCGCTAGATCTAGTAGCAAAGCCAGTGTTTTATTTTATTAACTTTGTTATACTATAACTATAGTTTTATCTATCTATACAAGGGGTACGCCAGTTACATACACATTTCCAGGTGGTACCTGAAGCATAAAAGGTTGAGAACCACTGCTGTAACGAATTCATTTTTATTTCTGATTGATGTGGTGAATTACATGACAGTAAAAAAAAGCGGTGGTCTCGCATCTGCTCTTCAATACAATACCACACGAATATTTTCCCACTTTTTGAAACTTTTGTTTTCAGCAATCTAAATTATTCGTAGGTTTTTTTTATCATCAATTCCAGTAGAATAAAAGAAAAACAAGAAAAAATGCTATTTTATTCTTTCAAAATTACTAAACCTCGACTCTTGCTTTTTTTTAAGTCTTGAAAAAATCTGATTTATAGGTTTTCATTAAGGGTGTTCATGGATAAAAAAAATCTCGTTCGATTTGATTCACATTTTGTGATTTCTTTTTCTGGGGCTGGTGGGGGGGGGGACAGTTGTTGAAAAGGGAGAAATATTCTTTAAACAAATTATAAGTTATACTCGAAGTCTTCCCCTCCCGAAATTTCTCTTAATGGTTGTATTATGCAACATTAACTAGAAATGCTCCCCAGAGATAAACTTAATGGCAATATTAATTGGGCGACACAAGTTGTTTGCTGAAGGGGAGAAAAAAAATTGGCCTGTTTAAAATATTATTTCGTTGTTTATGTTTATCGGTTCTCTCTTTCAAAGGTTACTTCCCAGTGGATGACATAAATTTGAAAATATATATATTAACGACATTAAAAATTATCTCTTTATTTTTTTCAGAAATTCAATCTTCAAGTCTACGATTGATGTCTTTACATCATTCATTTAAATGTTGTTGTTTTTTCCCGACTAAAAATTAATAAGAGAGAGCAAAAGGAACGATTGCTAGTTTGAAGAGCATCCAGATGTAATTACGTTTCGTTCTTTGTTATATTTTTTTAAATCGAAAGTTTTTTTGAAGATCGTTGAAGGAGAATGCTTAGCAACAACCGTATCTTTCAGAATATAAAATGAAAAATAAAGTAACAATTTTTTGGTTTCATTGCTGCAGTTG
Source organism: Ryuthela nishihirai (assembly GCA_038380435.1). Lineage (NCBI taxonomy): Eukaryota > Metazoa > Arthropoda > Arachnida > Araneae > Heptathelidae > Ryuthela > Ryuthela nishihirai. Next base: position 87,246,417 of record JAWZYU010000001.1, on the reverse strand, counting down.
TTTTGTGTTTTGATTTTCTAAAAATGGTTCTATGATCCTTTTGAGTTTCTTGCCTTGTTCTTTCGTTTGTTACGTAATACTTTACGAATTGGACCCATTGCATTTTAGATGGATGAATGAATCATTTACTTCTTTTAATAAAGAAACATTTTATGCAAAAAATACGATCGTAGCTCAAACGTGAAGAAAATGATTTCTTTAACCAAAAATGATAGCGACAGGTGGGTTGTTTTACCTCTGAGCGTCACGTTTTTGCACACCATGGGCTAAATGGTCAGGTCACATGACCCCGAAGACTCAGATAAGGTTGGGGGAGGCGACCCACTGGAACAGCTGTTGGGAGACAGATGGTAGCCTCCCGTCAAGGCCATCCAGTGTGTTCTCTAACGTGCACAGGGTATGGCTCTCCCACATACGTGGCCACGGCCCATCCGAAGGACGGCGGCCTTTCCAAGCCCATCGGTGTCCCCCACTGACCGTGGGCAGGGCGGGGAGTTTTAGCGGAGATAAGTATCAACGGTGACCCAACTGGGACTCGAACCTGGTAACTACAGATTACGAGCCTGGCGCGCTACCGACTATGCCCCATGGTAGCGACAGTAGCCCCAGAGTTGGGAATCAACTATTCAATAATTAGTGAAAAATAGTTCTTAAATAGCTTCAGTTTTGAGGCAGAACATCCCATTTGCTTTGGAGATATGGTAAAAGATTGTCGGTAAAATGCTCATAGGAAAGTTCTGTGAATAACGTGATATATATAGAAAAGACCGTAACGTCCGAAAGAGAAGGGTTGGAGCTGGTCCAGTTGGTAGCGTGGAAGGATCCTAATCTACAACAGTTCCCAAGTTCGAGTCTCAGCTGGGCCAACGTTGAGATTTAGCTCCTCAAAACTTTCCGCCCTCGGTCAGTAGGGGACACTGAGGGGGCTTGGAAAAAACCGCCTTCCTTCGGATAGGATTTAAAGCCATTGGTTTAAATTAAAATTAGATCATTTAAAGCCAAGCCTTTTGCGGGAGGCTATCCAGCGTGTTCCTAATAGTTGTCCAGTGGACCTCTTCCCCCAGTTATAGGAGCTAGGACAGTTGTCCTAGCTCCAAACTGAGAGTGCTAAAAAGAAACCAATCCCATCGCTTCTCTTTCTATGCTGCAGGTTTTTCTATGTATATCACTTTATTCACAGAACTTTCCTATGAACATTTTACCGACAATCTTTTATCAGACCTCCAAAGCAAATGGTCAGTTCAGCTTCAAGAGTTAGGTTGGATTGTTTTACCTCTGAGAGGCACTGTTTTGCACACAATGAGCTAAATAGCCAGGTCACAAAGACTCCGAGAGCTCAGAAAATGTTGGGGGGGGGGGGTGAAGATCCACTGGCCCACTGTTAGGAGACAGATAGTAGCCTCCCGTCAAGGCTATCCAGCCTGTTCCTTAACGTGCACAGGTTATGGATCTCCCGCACACATGCCACGACTTAACGTCCCATCGGTGTCCCTTACTGACCAAGGGCAAGGAGAGGGTAGAGCGAAGATAAATCTCAACGCTGTCCCAGCTGGGACTCGAACCTGGGAACTGTACCGACAGAGTTACTTACATACCCCATGTGCAGGAAAGCCATACCTTGTGCACGTCCAAAACATTCTGGATTTAAGCTTCTTTATTAAATTTTCTCTCTGTAGCTCTCATCAAGTTCTTTAAAGAAATTAAAACTCTTCGGAAATTTCAAAAATACGAATCATAGTATTTTATTAATACTTATCTAATCCCAGTTGTTTTTCATTTATCTATTAAAAGAACTAAAGAAGGTTATTCTATTCAGTTTAACAATTTAAACTTAACATTGTTTATCAATATGCTTGGAAAAAAGTGGGAAAACGTTTCTCAGGAAACCCTCAGACACAAAAAATCCACAGAATAACAAGTGAAGGTGATCTCTTAGTCTTAAAAGCAATTACAAAACTGTATTGTGGGTTGGGTTGTTTTACCTCTGAGCGGCATTTTTTTGCACACCATGGGTGAAATGGCCAGGTCACATGGACCCCGAAGGCTCAGAGAAAGTTGGGGGAGGGGACCCACTGGAACAGCTGTTGGGAGACAGACGGTAGCCTCCCGTCAAGGCCATCCAGCGTGTTCTTTAACGTGCACAGGGTATGGCTCTCCCGCACACGGGGCCACGGCTTAACGTCCCATCCGACGGACGGCGGCCTTTCCAAGCCCATCGGTGTCCCCTACTGACCGTGGGCAGGGCGAGGAATTTTGCGGAGATAAATCTCAACGCTGACCCAGCTGGGACTCGAACCTGGGAACTACAGATTACGAGCCTGGCGCGCTACCGACTGAGCCACCCCCGCCCCACACTGTATTCTGAGGTAAGTAACTGCTTGAAGAGATATTATTTATTTTATGTTACACTGTGATGTGAAATGTAACCTTCTAAAAATTCTTGTACTGAATGGTTTCCTTGATTCTAAATGCAACTGTAATGTTTTAAAAGTTACTATATTACTTTTCTACCTTAACAACAAATATTTTAACCAGAGGTTCAACGACATGATTGAAAATGCATTTAATATTGATGATAAGGTAAAATTTACAATAATTCTTGGTATGGTATTGTTCACTGGTACTATATACAACTTACCACCAAATATGTAGTGTATTAAGCATCAATTGAGAGATATATTAATAAAACTAAGAAGTATAGTCCCTCTAAAACAAGCCTTGCTCAATACAATTTAAAGATCTCTCTGTACAGAAATTTATTAAACTTTACCAAAAACATAGTACAGAAATTAATTAAATATACAACGAAGAGCCAAAATATTGTGACCAGCGTATCTTTATCAAATCGAAGCAACTGCAGGTAAATGACGGCGCATGTGAAGGTCATGAAACGGTATAAATAACACCTGATACTGAGCTCTGTTAATCAGTGTTATTCTTGTTCTTCAGATGGGAAAGGCAGCGGACTAAAGTGAGTTTGACGATGGCCAAATCGTAATGGCCAGACGACTGGGTCAGAGCATTTCCGAGACAGCAAGGCTTGTGGGCTGATCACGGTCAGCCGTGGTATCACAACACACAGTACTTGAAAAGAGGTCCAAGGAGGGAAAAACCACGAACGGCTGGCGAGGTGTGGGGCCAACCACGGCTCATCGATGCTAGAGGTGAGCGAAGGCTGTCCTGTATGGTACGAGCGAACAGAAGGGATATTTTAGCGCAAATCGCCCGTAATTTGAATGCTAGTGACGGTAGTAATATGTCACAACGAACCCTACTGAAAATGGGCTGCGTAGCCGCAGGCCGCTCTGAGTGCCCATGCTAACCTCGGTTCACTGTCGAAAGCGCCTACAATAGGCACGTGAACATTAAAACTAAACCTTGAATGATAGGAAGCAGGTCGTCTGGTCCGATGAATCTCATTTCCTTTGCACCATGTGGACTACTGGGTACGTGTGCGTCGTTTACCTGGAAAAGTGTTGACACCAGGATGTACAATGGGACGAAAACAACCTAATGGAGGAAGTGTAATGCTATGGACAATGCTCTGCTGGGAAACCATGGGTCCAGTCATTCACGTGCAGGAAACTATGACGTCTACCACCTACCTAAACATCATTGCAGACAAGGTACATCCTTTCATGGTCATGGTATATCCCTCTAGTAGAGTTTTCTTTCAGCAGGATAATGTGCCATGCCACACTGCCCAGATTGCTCGATAATGGTTCGCGGAACATGAAGAAGACTTCCAGGTATTGCCCTGGCCTCCAAATTTCCCTGATATCAATCCAATCGATCATCTATAGTTTGTGTTGGAACAGCATATCCGATTTGCGGCGGCTCAACCACGTAACTTACAAGCGTTAAAGGATCTGCTGGTAACGTGTTGGTACCAGATACCAAAAGACACCTTTAGAAATCTTGTAGCGTCCATGCCTCGCCGGGTAAGAACTGTTTTGGCAGCACGTGGAGGACCAACATCATATTAAGCAGGTGGTCATAATGTTTTGGCTTTTCAGTGTACAAGTATCTATGGCATATGAATATATAACACGTATTTAAAAATTTCAACTTCTTCTATTCATGATGGATGACTTTTCCAATTTTGCTGATGATGAAACACATACTTTTAATGTAACTGAGTTTAGCGCGCTTGGCTACTGATCTAAGGGACCTGGGTTCGAGCCCCGGGTAAGGCATGTATGTATGTGTCGTTTTTCTGCTGAGGTCCTGCCATCCTCTCAGACCTTCTACTGTGGCATATAAACTGGTAGGCTCCTGTCAGACCTCTGTGGCAAGCAGCTGCTTGAGGGGTTATTTATTTTATTTAAACTATACTACTGATCCTCGTACAAAATGGCTTTTTAATTTATCCATAAATAAATTTTAACTTTAAGAGTTTAAGGAAAAATTATAATGAACTAGTAATTCTACGCAAAACTAAATGCACATTTAATAGTGCTCTTAGAAATATGGGCAAAAGAGGAAGGAAGTGGGTTTATATTCTGCGGATGGATACAAAATGTGGCATAATTATATGCACTCAAATAAATCAGGTGATATTTTAACATATGTTAAAGACGATAAATTTGACTTTATGCAATTGAAGTTTAATTTCTTTTGCTCAAAAGGAATGCATATATATGATCATAAATTTGATTTGTCTGTCTTACTATTATATAGATCTCATGATTACAGTACCAGTTTTTTCTGTGATGAATTAGACAAAATTTAAAAAATATTTCATATGAAAATGTTTACGTTATTTAGGGCATTAATATTGATGAGTTAAAATATACACATGGAGTCAATTAATATTTAAATGTCATGAGTGAATTTGTCCACCATGTTTTGAATTGAACTAATAAGGGAATGTATTAATTCCATTATCTGTCTAGATCATGTCTTTGCCAGAGTAAATCCCACTTACACTGCTGACATATCAATTATTCATTCACATTTTATTGACCACTACCTTATTATTGTGGATCTACAGATTTTCAACAAAAACACAGTGATTGTTCGGAAACCACAGTGAGATACTAACTCAACAAATAAATTAAATTATTTATTGTTTGAGGAAAATATTAAGGATTTATCATTTGACAAACTTGATTACAATGACAGAGATCCAAACAAACGTCTATGACACATTTTTGCAAATTATAACTCAACATAATTTTTTGAGTCCACTTCAAGGTTTTTAAAGAATAGGAAGGAAAAACAAAAATAGATTACTGATGAAATCATTGCATCAATAAACAAAAATAAACTTTGTGTAAAAAAATATAAATCCTGTATTATATCTATAGAAATGGAATACAAAGGAACTGTAAGATGCTGAAATTGAAAATCAATAAAGCAAAAGAAGATTATTATAAAGAAAATTTACAATTGTGATAAAATTGGTAAAAAATAATAGAATTATATACACAGTCTAATAGGAAAACACAATAAAACCTCTATAATACCAAAATGTGATAAAATTGTGGAATTAGTTGAAGATATTAATTAAAATTTTATTGAAACAATCCCTGGCACATTTAATACTGACGAAATAATTTATACTTTTAAACGGATCTAATCTGCCTCCAAAATTCCCTGTATTTAAAAATCTCAAATGAGACTGAAGTAGGTAGAATTATTTAGACTGGAAAAAAAACAAAAAAAAAACAGGTTTTGATGGAATAACAGATGAAATGTTAAAGATCATTTCTAAATACCATCTTCCAAGTCTCACAACGATCATTAATATTGCTAGGAGCATCGAATATTTTATAAGTTGAAATTTGTCACTGTTTCAGCTATTTATAAATCATATGACAAGAATATGATTAATAACTACAGGCCAATTTTCATTTTACATAGTATTTCTAAAGTTATTAAAAAATTATGAAGCATAGACGTTTTAGTTTCTTAAATAAATTCATTTGTTTTTCTAACGAAAAATAAGGATTTTTAGAACATAAACACAATGAGCAATTCATATAAAAATTAGCACAAAAAATTTACAAAATTATATGTGTTAGTAAAAAAAAACTGCAGAGATATTTTTAGACATCAGAAAAGCATTTGTCACTGTTAATGTTACTTTCTTGTTCTGGGATCAGAGTTCATGCACTTAACTGATTTAGAACATATCTTTGTAAGAGAAAACAAATAGCTAATATTAATGGACATCAAATTGGTTTCCTGGAGATAAAAGCAAGGGATCCCTCAGGGCTCGGTTTCGGGTCCAATTTTATTTTAAATTTTCATTAATGATCTTTGTGAGATAAATTTAAATGGCTGACTTCTATGTTATGCCGATGACACTGAAATTTTATATTCCAGTGGATAACATGTTTGACCTAAAAGCTTCAATGGAGAATATTCTGCTTAAAATACACGAATAGTTAAATTTTAACCATTTAGTTTTAAACACACAAAAAAGCAAATTAATATTCTTTGAGTTAGGAAATACTCATATTTTAATATCAAGTATCACAGTTCAAATTGCACTACGATAGGATGTTCATGTTCTGAAACTGGACGAGTGAATACATTTAATTACCTTAGTGTTGATATTAATTCTATCATGAAATGGAAGAATCGTGCATAAAAACTAATACTGAGACTTCGATTTGTTTTATACAAGTTATATGACATTTAAATGGTAGTCCCTAAAGGATTCTTAAACGATTTGTACTATGCTTGGGTATATTTCAGTTTATAGTATAGAATTACTAGTTATGTAGGGAGATCATTTACATATTTTACATAACTTGCTTAAAATACACAAAAGATTTTTAAACTTGTGTTTCAATTAAGGTTCAGACATTCTGCGTTTTACACTTCATCACTTCCATAATTTAAGGCAAATTTATATATTTAAAATTATATTGCTCTTACATCAACAACAAAAATGGTTACCTCAGAAATTAGGATCATGGTAAAACAAAACAAAAAGGTTCACTATTTGAAGTGCCTCTAGTCAAAAACAAACATCTTGAAAAGACATTTTCTATACCTTGCACCATTTGCTTTATTTAATATATTAAGTTTTGAAAAAGGAACTGAAAAAACCAGCAACTTGCAAAAACATATTACATAATATTGTTCGAAATCTGTCATATTTTGAAATCATTTTCAGATAACGTATGTAAATTGATCATGCTGTACTTTTAGAAAATTTCCAATGTTGCCAAATTTCATACTTTAGTTAATAATAGGACCTGAACGGGCTGACATATTTCTTGATTCTAAATGAGAAAGATTTTATTTTATTCTATTTTGAGTTTTTCTTTTCCTTTTCACGTATTGTACAAAAATGTGTTACTTTGAAATAATTCCTTGTAATAATACTTACATGTGAATAAATTATTACTTCATTATTATTAAAAGATGAATGTCTTAGGAGGGGGAGACATAGGAATAGCACCCCCACCAAAAAAAAAAAAAACTATTTCATGTTTTTCTTTTTCTTTTGAAAACGAGCTAAAGGTTGAGTTTTAGGAAGTTCCACATCATTGTTTATTAACTGGCTCTTAATGTAGAACTATTACTGGAAGTGACATTTCTTTAACACAAATTTTTTTTTCTGTGAAATGTTTTTCTAGTATTAGTATTTATAGTATAGGTGGTAATGAAAAGGGTGTGATACATAACGAATAAAATGCTGTTAAATAGTTGGCAACGTACACTGAGAAATGGTGTTAAGTAGTTACTAACGTATTTCCAATGGAAATTTTTATCTGGGATGACGAATACATATGGCTGTTTATATAAATATGTATCAGCAAGGTATATGTTGACGATATGACAAAGCTTACGCGGTGGGTTCAACTGGAACGTTTGGTTTGTAAAACCGATAATAATAGGGGCACTGCTGCAATATACTTTTCCACTATCGGTAAACAGGAAAAAAATTGTTTTACTCCCATGAAGTGGAAGTTTAAAAAATAATTCCTGGTAAAAGAGGACGTTAGAAAATAATTCCATGTAAAAGGGGGCATTAAAATAAATCTTCATCAAAGCGGCGTTAGAAAATCATTCGTGGTGAAGGGGAAAGATGGAAAATAATTCTTGGTAAAGAAAGGGGCGTTTGGAAATAATTCCTGGCAAAAGGGGGCGTTGGAAAATAATTCCTGGTAAAAGGAACATTGGAAAATAATACGGGGCGAAAGGGAGTGTTAGAAAATAATTCCTGGTAAAAGAGGGGCGATGGAAAATAATTCCTGGTAAAAGGGAAGTTAAAAATAATTCTTGATAAAAGGGGGCGTTAGAAAATAATTCCTGGTGAAAGGGAGCGTTTAGAAAATAATTATTGGGAAAAGGGGGCTTTAGAAAATAATTATTGATTAAAGGGGGCGTTAGGAAATAATTCCTGGCAAATGGGGGCGTTGGAAAATAATTCCTGGTAAAAGGGACATTGGAAAATAATACGGGGCGAAAGGGAGTGTTAGAAAATAATTCCTGGTAAAAGAGGGACGATGGAAAATAATTCCTGGTAAAAGGGAAGTTCAAAATAATTCTTGATAAAAGGGGGCGTTAGAAAATAATTCCTGGTGAAAGGGAGCGTTTAGAAAATAATTATTGGGAAAAAAGGGCTTTAGAAAATAATTATTGATAAAAGGGGGCGTTAGGAAATAATTCCTGGCAAATGGGGGTGTTGGAAAATAATTCCTGGGCGTTAAAAATAATTCTTGATAAAAGGCGGTGTTAGAAAATAATTTCCGGAGAAAAGGGGTGTTAGAAAATAATTCTTGATAAAAGGGACGGTGGTCTCAAAAAGGTTAAAAACCAGTGTACCATACGTTGTGGAATGAAGCAGACAGTTTATAAAGAAAGAGTCCTAAATAAAACATAAATTAACTTTACAATAAAAATGGACGATTTGCCAATTTTGGAGTTTTTACTGATTGTACGAAGAGCTCACAAAAGAATCATGTAATAAAGAAAACATCTCAATTCACCACAGAAATCAATCCCTGCACTTTCAGGAAAAACTCTTGTTCGAAAGCTTAAGGAATGAAATACTTTCGCTTTAAAATCTTAGTCTCTCTCTATCCGCTTCGTTCCTTAGATGAAGTGAGCTTTAAAGCGATAAAAAAAAACGCAAAAGTATTTCATTGTCCCTTTCCAATTTCCAAAATGGTCACGAAATGTTCCAGAAGATAGAAACTTCTCACTATTTTCTTTTTTATCCACGCTCTGCGTCAGGTGATGTATCAAGCATTGTTGGGATTGTTGTAACAATCGCAGCTGACTTGGTCGATTCTTGAAATCGTACAACAATGAATTTTCGGTCTTTATGTGTTACGAAGTTCCGTTTCTCTGTTAGGAAAGAGAAAGAAAGGTGTTTCGAATTTCTCAAGTAGACGTTTCGAAACAGTCGACTCTCAAACTCTCTCTCCTGTGCTTCATTCTTCAGAATTGGTGTTTATTTTAGGCATTTTTAAAACATTTTTCAAATGAGCTTCTTTCACTTTTCTGCGAAACGAGACTTGCATAAATTCCAGTGGTCTTGTGTGTGTGTGTGGGGGGGGGGCGAATAAAATAGACCTTACAACTGTCATTGGATGAAAAAGAATACCTCGGGGGTCGTCCATAAATCACGTAGATCTCTTTTAATTAATAAGCATTTTTATCATCAATTAGCATTTTATAATCAATTAAAATTTTTTTATCATTATTTAGTATTTTTATTATCAAATGAACATATTCGTGTTAAATTAACATGTTCATCATAAATTAGCATATTTATCATCAATTAGCATATTTATCATCAATTAGCATATTTATCATCAATTAACATTTTTATCATCAATTAGCATATTTATGATCAATTAACATTTTATAATCAATATCTTTATCATCAATTTAGCATATTTATGAACAATTATCATATTTATGATCAATTAACATTTTATAATCAATTAGCATATTTACGATCAATTAGCATTTTATAATCAATTAACATTTTTATCATCAATTAGCATATTTATGATCAATTAGCATTACTTAGGAATTTATGCAAAATTTTTTGACCCTCTTCATTCTGTTTAATGCCATTTAAGCAGAATTTAACCCCCCCCCCTGTCCACGGTCAGTAGGGGACACCGATGGGCTTGGAAAGGCCGCCGTCCGTCGGATGGGACGTTAAGCCGTGGCCCCGTGTGCGGGAGAGACGTACCCTGTGCACGTTAAAGAACATGCTGAATGGCCTTGACGAGAGGCTACCATCTGTCTCCCAACAGCTGTTCCAGTTGTTCCCCTCCCTCAATCTTCTCTGAGCCTTCGGTGTCCATGTGACCTGGCCATTTAGCCCATGGTGTGCAAAAAAGTGCCGCTCAGAGGTAAAACAACCCCCCCCCCTTCTTCCTCTTACGTAAGCGACAGGAAACGTAACGAAATGTTAGTAACGCTTGACGGATCCCTCCAGTTAAACTACGCTTTTTTTTGCAATGATTTCCACTTTTCGCCCTAGAAAGGGAGTGTTACGATAGTAGTAGTTAATTATAAGTAACAGCATGTAAAAAGGCCGATTTTTCTCATCAGAAACCGGAAAAAAAGACTAATCGTAAGAAAAAAGTTCTTTTACGTCATGTAAAAGGCTACTGTTCTAAGGGCCCTGGGTTCGAGCCCCGGATAAGGCATGGACATTTGTGATGCTTTTCTGCCTAGGTCCCGCCATCCTCTCAGACCCCCTACTGTGGTGTAAAAACTGACAGACTCCTATCAGAACTATGTGGCAAGCAGGTGCTTGAGGGGTATTTATTTTATTTCTTTTTTAAAACGTCACATCCTTTAAGCTCACCTCCCCCCCCCCATCATGTAACGTGACATAAAAGAAACCGTAAACATTATTCCTTGCTTTAAAGAGTTGCCGAATTTTTCGACGATCTCCTAGAATGTTAATAACATCAGCAAGAAAATCTTTGAAAATGACAGAATCACTGTTATTTTAATTAGTTCAACTCTTCTAATTATGCAGAATGGATAATTACATAGAATGGAAAGGGTCTAAAATGTTATTTACCGGAAACAGACTTTTGTTGTTGTTTTTTCCCGAAAGCAAACATTAAAAAGATAAGTATCTGGTTTTGTTCAAATTAAAATTCAAAATGAAGAATGAAAACTAAACAGAGAATTCCTGAATACGCCTTGGTTTATTAATTCCTAGATAAGCTTAAGGGGGTTAAGTAACACACTTAACGAGGTTCAAATTAAATATGTTATTAATTATGAATTGAAAATATATCCATAACATCAAGTAACAAATCGGACATCAGTCGAAATTAAAAAAAATAATAAATAAATACCCCCTCAAGCAGCTGCTTGCCACAGAGGTCTGACAGGAGCCTGTCAGTTTATATGCCATAGTAGGAGATCTGAGAGGATGGCAGGACCTCAGCAGAAAAACGACACACACATCCATGCCTGATCCGGGACTCGAACCCAGATCCCTTATTTATGCTTATTTTACATTTATTAACTGCTAGTTAATTAATTAATTATTATCAAGCTAGTTTATGCTGCATTCAGAATGGTAACAACACAACACAAATTATGAGTAATTCAAATGAGTTGGGTTGTTTTACCTCTGAGCGGCACTTTTTTGCACACCATGGGCTAAATGGCCAGGTCACATGAACCCCGAAGACTCAGAGAAGGTTGGGGGAGGGGACCCACTGGAACAGCTGTTGGGAGACAGATGGTAGCCTCCCGTCAAGGCCATCCAGCGTGTTCTTTAACGTGCACAGGGTATGGCTCTCCCGCACACGGGGCCACGGCTTAACGTCCCATCCGACGGACGGCGGCCTTTCCAAGCCCATCGGTGTCCCCTACTGACCGTGGGCAGGGCGGGGAATTTTGCGGAGATAAATCTCAACGCTGACCCAGCTGGGACTCGAACCTGGGAACTGCAGATTACGAGCCTGGCGCGCTACCGACTGAGCCACCCCCGCCCCATATTCAAATGAGAAGTGTATATATATCATTTCTTGTTTTAAAATGAGAATTTGGGTTTTTTTTATTCCGATTCTTTCTTTTTTTTGCATATATTGTTCTAAGTGACCAGGTTACAAGGACCCCAAAAAGTCCAGTAGTATATCAACGCGGACAGATTATATCGTTTTCCTTAAGCGAATCATGGCTTAACTAACTTCCCATTTGACGGAAGACGCCATTTTTTTGGTCCCTTTTCTCACCAAGGACAGGGTGGGAATTAATGGAGAAAATCTCCATGCAGACACAGCTGTGACTCGAACCTGGAAACATCGATTACAAACATGGCACGCTACCAACTGAATCGACTCCTCGTCTCAATAAAAATAGAAACGAGTCGTGCGATCTTTCTAGAATAATACAAAAAAATCTAGTGAGAAATCAGATACCTTTTCACTTGGTCAATTCACAAAGAATGATTTCAAAAAATGTTAAAACACTTAATAAGCATTATTTGTTGCATTAGTAATATTTTAAAATCACAACACTTCGCAGTAACAATTCTTCGTCGGTTGAGATCACATCCGGCTCAAGACAGTTTTCCTCTATGCCCACATTAACCTAGAGCACATAGGGGAGGGGGGGACTCAGTTTGCAGCGCGCCAGGCTCGTAATCTGCAGTTCCCAGCCAGGTTCGAGTCCCAGCCGGTCAGTGTTGAGATTTATCTCCGCAAGACTCCCCGCCCTGCCCACGGTCAGTAGGCACCGATGTCCTTGGATAGGCCGCCGTCGGTCGGATGGGACGTTAAGCCGTGGCGTCGTGTGCGGGATAGCGATACCCTGTGCAGGTTAAAGAACACACTGGATGGCCTTGACGGGAGGCTACCATCTGTCTCCCAACAGTCGTTCTAGTGCTTTCCCTCCCCCAACCATCTCTGAGCTTCTGGGTCCTTGTGACCTGGCCATTTAGCCCATTGTGTTAAAAAAAGTGCCGCTCAGAGGTAAAACAACCCAACCTACAGCATAAGGAATGTTCAAAAAGTTGTTATTATTAGGTGCTGTGACTTTAAATGTTACTAGTGTAACAGATAATATGTAATAGATACATGAACTAGAGATACCTGAGAACAGGCCATAAGAATTGAGGATAACTCATAAAAATGCCAGTCAATGTCCCCATGGAGTTTGGTTTGTCGTAGGCTGGTGCTGGGAAGCTTTGCATCAAAAACATCATTTGTAAGGCAGCCACTAGTGGTTGATTCAGCAATCACGGGGTTCAACATCCACAATAGAGGATAATTGATCAGCAGAAGGTAGCTCGGCGGTCAGAGCACCTCGTATGTCATCAGGAGGACGTGGGTTCGGATCCCACCAGGCATGAATTGTCTTACCTCTGAGCTGCACCTTTTTGCACACAATGGGCTAAATGGGCAGGTCACAAGGACTCCGAAGACTCAGAGAAGGTTGGAAGATGGGGAACCACTGAACAGTTGTTGGAGACAGATAGTGGCCTCCCGTCAAGGCCATCCAGCGTGTTCTTTAACGTCCCATCCGACGAACAGCGGTCCTTTCCAAGCCAATTGGCGTCTCCTACTGGCACTAGGTAGGTCGGGAGTTTTGAGAGTTAAATATCAACTTTCCTATGTGCCCGGGGCGGTGGTGGCTCAGTTGGTAGCGCGCCAGGCTCGTAATCTGTAGTTCCCAGGTTCGAGTCCCAGCTGGGTCAGCGTTGAGATTTATCTCCGCAAAATTCCACGGTCAGTAGGGGACACCGATGGGCTTGGAAAGGCCGCCGTCCGTCGGATGGGACGTTAAGCCGTGGCCCCATGTGCGGGAGAGCCATACCCTGTGCACGTTAAAGAACACGCTGGATGGCCTTGACGGGAGGCTACCATCTGTCTCCTAACAGCTGTTCCAGTGGGTCCCTTCCCCCAACTTTCTCTGAGCCTTCGGGGTCCATGTGACCTGGCCATTTAGCCCATGGTGTGCAAAAAAGTGCCGCTCAGAGGTAAACCAACCCAACCCTATGTGCCCACATTGTCTTACAGCATAAATGGTGTTCAAAAAGTTATTTATTTTTCCGAAAATAAGTGTTTTAATATCTACTAAAATTTTCGAAGGAAAAAAAACTTAAGTAATAATAATATCATCTACTATATTCTTCGAAGATAGCAAAAATGAACTGTACTACAAATACACTTTTTATTTATTATTTTTTTTAATTTTTAGGAATGAATCGTTTCATTGGCGAAAGAGCCTTCCTCTGATGATGGAGTCGTATGATGGAGTCGTACAAACCTCCAGATTGCTGTTCAAGTGTACATCACGCAAACTGAACTTTTCGTAGAAACGAAAACTTTTTATTCTCGGTGAAAGAAAAAAAGAAAGTGTTTTCGACTTTGCCAAAACCTGAAAACATCTGCGTTCTTATCTTGTTTAAGGAAATGTGGGACACCGGAAAATGGAAAGATATTTGATTAGATTCTGAAGGAATAATTGTATGACAGAATTTACCAAACGTTGTTGTTGATATAAAGTTACGTTTTTCCAACACTTTTGCAATCAAGAAGTCTTTTTTTTATTATGATGACGTCACCAATTGTACGATGTTGGTCCTCGATGGGCTTGGAAAGATCCGTCGGAAAGGACGTTAAAGCCGTGGTTCCGTGGTTCCACTGTGGTAATAGGTACCTCGATGGACTTGGAAAGATCCGTCGGAAGGGACGTTAAAGCCGTGGTTCCGTGGTTCCACTGTGGGAATAGGTACCTCGATGGGCTTGGAAAGATCCGTTGGAGGGGACGTTAAAGCCGTGGTTCCGTGGTTCCACTGTGGGAATAGGTACCTTGATGGGCTTGGAAAGATCCGTAGGAAGGGACGTTAAAGCCGTGGTTCCGTGGTTCCACTGTGGGAATAGGTACCTCGATGGGCTTGGAAAGATCCGTCGGAAGGGACGTTAAAGCCGTGGTTCCGTGGTTCCACTGTGGGAATAGGTACCTCGATGGGCTTGGAAAGATCCGTCGGAAGGGACGTTAAAGCCGTGGTTCCGTGGTTCCACTGTGGGAATAGGTACCTCGATGGGCTTGGAAAGATCCGTAGGAAGGGACGTTAAAGCCGTGGTTCCGTGGTTCCACTGTGGGAATAGGTACCTCGATGGGCTTGGAAAGATCCGTCGGAAGGGACGTTAAAGCCGTGGTTCCGTGGTTCCACTGTGGTAATAGGTACCTCGATGGGCTTGGAAAGATCCGTAGGAAGGGACGTTAAAGCCGTGGTTCCGTGGTTCCACTGTGGGAATAGGTACCTCGATGGGCTTGGAAAGATCCGTCGGAGGGGACGTTAAAGCCGTGGTTCCGTGGTTCCACTGTGGGAATAGGTACCTCGATGGGCTTGGAAAGATCCGTCGGAAGGGACGTTAAAGCCGTGGTTCCGTGGTTCAACTGTGGGATTAGGTACCTCGATGGGCTTGGAAAGATCCGTAGGAGGGGACGTTAAAGCCGTGGTTCCGTGGTTCCACTGTGGGAATAGGTACCTCGATGGGCTTGGAAAGATCCGTCGGAAGGGACGTTAAAGCCGTGGTTCCGTGGTTCCACTGTGGGAATAGGTACCTCGATGGGCTTGGAAAGATCCGTCGGAAGGGACGTTAAAGCCGTGGTTCCGTGGTTCCACTGTGGGAATAGGTACCTCGATGGGCTTGGAAAGATCCGTCGGAGGGGACGTTAAAGCCGTGGTTCCGTGGTTCCACTGTGGGAATAGGTACCTCGATGGGCTTGGAAAGATCCGTCGGAGGGGACGTTAAAGCCGTGGTTCCGTGGTTCCACTGTGGGAATAGGTACCTCGATGGGCTTGGAAAGATCCGTCGGAGGGGACGTTAAAGCCGTGGTTCCGTGGTTCCACTGTGGGAATAGGTACCTCGATGGGCTTGGAAAGATCCGTCGGAAGGGACGTTAAAGCCGTGGTTCCGTGGTTCCACTGTGGGAATAGGTACCTCGATGGGCTTGGAAAGATCCGTCGGAGGGGACGTTAAAGCCGTGGTTCCGTGGTTCCACTGTGGGAATAGGTACCTCGATGGGCTTGGAAAGATCCGTCGGAAGGGACGTTAAAGCCGTGGTTCCGTGGTTCCACTGTGGGAATAGGTACCTCGATGGGCTTGGAAAGATCCGTCGGAGGGGACGTTAAAGCCGTGGTTCCGTGGTTCCACTGTGGGAATAGGTACCTCGATGGGCTTGGAAAGATCCGTCGGAAGGGACGTTAAAGCCGTGGTTCCGTGGTTCAACTGTGGGAATAGGTACCTCGATGGGCTTGGAAAGATCTGTCGGAAGGGACGTTAAAGCCGTGGTTCCGTGGTTCCACTGTGGGAATAGGTACCTCGATGGGCTTGGAAAGATCCGTCGGAGGGGACGTTAAAGCCGTGGTTCCGTGGTTCCACTGTGGGAATAGGTACCTCGATGGGCTTGGAAAGATCCGTCGGAGGGGACGTTAAAGCCGTGGTTCCGTGGTTCCACTGTGGGAATAGGTACCTCGATGGGCTTGGAAAGATTCGTCGGAGGGGACGTTAAAGCCGTGGTTCCGTGGTTCCACTGTGGGAATAGGTACCTCGATGGGCTTGGAAAGATCCGTCGGAAGGGACGTTAAAGCCGTGGTTCCGTGGTTCCACTGTGGGAATAGGTACCTCGATGGGCTTGGAAAGATCCGTCGGAAGGGACGTTAAAGCCGTGGTTCCGTGGTTCCACTGTGGTAATAGGTACCTCGATGGGTTTGGAAAGATCCGTCGGAAGGGACGTTAAAGCCGTGGTTCCGTTTGCAGCAGCGCAATGGCTTGTGAAAACTAACGAACACGCTGAATGACCTGGACGGGAGAATTCCATCTGTCTCCTAACAGTTGTCTACTGGATAACTTTCCCCAACCTTCTCGGATCCTTTGGGATCCTTGTGACCTGGACATATAGTCCATTGTGTGAACAAAATCGCCGCTCAGATGTAAAATAACACAACTGTTGCTGATCAGAACAATTAACTTATATCTGACGCTTACACGATCTAAATTAAAATAGAGGTAGAAAAGATTTCATTTACTATTATTTTATATTTAATAAGATTTTACAATTCTCTGTGCTGAATATTTAATAATTTAAAATACTTTTCATTTATTTTTCGAAGAACTGTTATTGCCAAGGCATATCGTATAGTTTATGTGTCCTTCATACGTTGATTCGTGAACAGGAAACGACTGCATGCAGGAATTTGGAACAAGTCACGAAGGAACTGGAATCGGTTAATGCTGCGAGAGTGCGCGATGCGTGAATAGAAAGTTCGAAATTGAAGAGTGAAGAAAGGTTTGCCAACGCTGATCCATCCATTTAAGAGAACTGTTGAAGGGGAAAAGATTTACGAGCTTAAATAGTCCCTGAGAGAACTTGGACAGAGGAAATTCGAGTGCTTTAATGTACACGAATGATAAGATTTAAGAGGTTCAACTATAGATACCGATTACATATAGTCGTTTACATTTGCCTCTGAAATTAGCTGATGATAGAGTGTATTTTATTATCCGTCCTCTGAAAAAGTAAAACCTTTTCACTCTTGAAATTGATATTGTTACTGCTGCTGTCGCAACGATTGTTCGTTATTACTGTATCTGTTGGGGCGGGGGTGGCTCAGTCGGTAGCGCGCCAGGCTCGTAATCTGTAGTTCCCGGGTTCGAGTCCCAGTTGGGTCAGCGTTGAGATTTATCTCCGCAAAATTCCCCGCCCTGACCACGGTCAGTAGGGGACACCGATGGGCTTGGAAAGGCCGCCGTCCGTCGGATGGGACGTTAAGCCGTGGC
This sequence comes from Ryuthela nishihirai, assembly GCA_038380435.1. Lineage (NCBI taxonomy): Eukaryota > Metazoa > Arthropoda > Arachnida > Araneae > Heptathelidae > Ryuthela > Ryuthela nishihirai. Next base: position 87,228,670 of record JAWZYU010000001.1, on the reverse strand, counting down.
CCCGTGTGCGGGAGAGACATACCCTGTGCACGTTAAAGAACACGCTGGATGGCCTTGACGGGAGGCTACCATCTGTCTCCCAACAGCTGTTCCAGTGGGTCCCCTCCTCCAACTTTCTCTGAGCCTTCGGGGTCCATGTGACCTGGCCATTTAGTCCATGGTGTGCAAAAAAGTGCCGCTCAGAGGTAAAACAACCCAACCCACTCTTGAAATTGATATTGTTACTGCTGCTGTCGCAACGATTGTTCGTTATTACTGTATCTGTCATTGTTATTAAAGCTCCAACCTATGGATAGGATAATGAGCTCATTTTTAACCGTAATGAAACTTGTTAGGGGAAGAAGTTGGTAGTTCACTTAGTGGAAAGACCGAACTCACGCTAGTGTAATAATCTAACTGTATACACTTAGAGTACGTGCAAACAGAACTGTTCATATAATGTAACAATTGAAATGCATACAGTATAACAATTGAACTGTACAGTCGCTCAAAAAAGTATCCAAACACTATGGTTGATTACAGAATTCAGAAAATATATCTGGCAACGATTTTTTTTAGAAATCAGTGATCTGGCAACCTTCGTGTCACGTGATTACAGAATTCAGGAAAAATATCTGGAGCGTGTACAGCAAATGTACACGCTCCAGTTACCGTTCACAGCAAACTGGAGCGTGTGCAGTTACTGCACACGCTCCAGTTTGCTGTGAACGGTAACTGCACACGCTCAATATTTCCGTGAGTGAGCCCACACGATCTGGTATCAAAATAATATGACCACCTACAGTCGCTCAAAAAAGTATCCGAACACTATGGTTGATTACAGAATTCAGGAAAAATATCTGGCAACGATTTTTTTAGAAATTAGTGATCCGGCAACCTTCGTGTCACGTGACACGAAGGTTGCCAGATCACTAATTTCTAAAAAAATCGTTGCCAAATATTTTTCCTGAATTCTGTAATCAACCATAGTGTTTGGATACTTTTTTGAGCGACTGTACATCTAGTGTGACAACAGAACTGAAGCTGTGAGTAACAGTAACTGTAGTGTGACAACAGAAGTGTAGTAATGGAACTTTACGCAGTGTAACAATCGAACTGTACAACTAGTGTAGAAATTGAACTCCACAGAGTGCAACAATTGAATTGCACATCTAATGTAACAATGTAACTGGAGATTTAGTGTAACAATACAACTGTACATCTAGGGTAACAATACAACTTTACATCTAGTGCAACAATAGAACTATACACCTTATGTAAGTATAGGACTGTACAGAGTGTATCATAGAATCATACAGCAAAAAAGCAAAAAAGAGAACTGTATACTTAGTGTAACAGCGTAACTGTACAGTCGCTCAAATAAATATCCGAACATTATGATTGATTACAGAATTCAGAAAAAATATCTGACAACGATTTTTTTTTTTAAATTCTGTAATCAACCATAGTGTTGGGATATTTTTTGAGCGACTGTACATTTAGTGAGACGATAGACCACGGCTTAACATCCCATCCGACGGACGGCGGCCTTTCCAAGCCCATCGGTGTCCCCTACTGACCGTGAGCAGGGCGGGGAGTTTTGCGGAGATAAGTCTCAACGCTGACCCAGGTGGGACTCGAACCTGGGAACTACAGATTACGAGCCTGGCGCGCTACCGACTGAGCCACCCCCGCCCCTTGGAAAGACCGCCATCCTTCTGTGATCTGGCAACCTTCGTGTCACGTGACACGAAGGTTGCCAGATCACTAATTTCTAAAAAAATCGTTGTCAGATATTTTTTCTGAATTATATAATCAACCGTAGTGTTAGGTTATTTTTTCGAGCGACTGTACATTTAGTGGGACGACAGAACTATGCACTTTGTGGAAAAATAACTATGCATTTAATGAAGCAACAGAACTATTCATAATTGTGGTACAGTCGCTCAAACAAAATATCCGAACACTATGGTTGATTACAGAATTCAGAAAAAATATTTGGCAATGATTTTTTAGAAATCAGTGATCTGGCAATGATTTTTTTTTAAATTAGTGATCTGGAAATGTTTTTTTAGAAATTAGTGATCTGGCAACCTTAAACACGAAGGTTGCCAGATCACTAATTTCTAAACAAATCGTTGCCAAGTATTTTTTCTGAATTCTGTAATCTGTAATCAACCATAGTGTTCGGATATTTTTTCGAGCGACTGTGCTGTTCGGTTGTTTTTCCCAGCGGCAAAACTGCTCTTTGAACTTAGTGGGACGACTCAGTGTATACCATAAATAAAAGCTGGAAGGAGAATTTTGTTTTCTGTTATTAATTAAGCAGAAAGCTTAGATTTTATCTTCAGGGTGTGAGAGATAAAAACGTCCATGTCTGCTCAGGATTCGAACCCGGACAGCTGAGTGTAGCCGCTATTCATCAGAGTAGCACTAAATGACTGCAACATTATTAACGGAGAAGCCCAGAAAACGAGACTCCAGGATCTCTCTGAACCCTCTTCAGTTGATCTCCCCGATTCATGTTTGGAGTCTTAGGGGTCCTTGTAACCTGAGAAATATCCCTGCCACTCATTGTAGGCGATACGGGACCCAATTGAATGTTTTTGGAACTTCTGAAGCAGTTTTTGGTTTCCTTTTTGATTTCCTTCTTCTTCGTTTCGCTCCCCGCCCTGCCCACGGTCAGTAGGGGACACCGATGGGCTTGGAAAGGCCGCCGTCCGTCGGATGGGACGTTAAACCGTGGCCCCGTGTGCGGGAGAGCCATACCTTGTGCATGTTAAAGAACACGCTGGATGGCCTTGACATGAGACTACCATCTGTCTCCCAACAGCTGTTCCAGTGGATCAACTCCCCCAACCTTCTCTGAGCCTTCGGGGTCCTTGTGACCTGGCCATTTAGCCCATGGTGTGCAAAAAAATGGCGCTCAGAGGTAAAACAACCAACCCAACCCTCTTCGTTTCGCTTTCGTAAGACTCGTTGTGAATGTCGGATCGCTCGACTGCTCACTCAAACGGTGAGACGAAGAACAAATCTTCGAGGCAATTTTTCCAAACAGTTCGCCAGAATTTTTCCATTAGTGTGGAGAGGACGTGCTCTGAGAGGACATCCTTAATTGTACTGTTTTGTGAAGAATCTAATCAATCACGTTTGCTCTTGTATGTCAGCAATTTAACAGTCATTAATTTCATTCACTAGATAAGAATGAGTGGGGGAGATGAAAGGGGGGAGGGGAGAGAGAGAGAGATTGGAAAAGAGGTTATTGGAGAGTGAGAAAATCTTTCTTTCCTCTTCCATCCACGGGACCCAGGAGGACATCGATCAGGGGGGATCAGAGCTGTCTGCTTACATTTCCCAATTCTCACTACTATAGATTAAGTGAGGAAAGCAGCAACAAATGGAAGAGCCGTGCTGTCTTGAAAATGAATTTTTTTTTTGCGATCTAGATATAAGTCTTTAAGGTAGATATTTAAAATGCAGATACATATAAGGAATCTTTTTTAGATTATACAGGGTGCACCATTTTAAACGCAACCTAAAGAGACGTTTAAGTAATGTAAAATACAATATTATGTTTTTTTAAGGGGAACCTAGTAACTATACTATGGTTTCAGTACGATGGAGCAGCCGACCATACTGCGAACACAACAATGTCCTAGGGGGGTGGCTCAGTCGGTAGCGCGCCAGGCTCGTAATCTGTAGTTTCCAGGTTCGAGTCCCAGCTGGGTCAGCGTTGAGATTTATCTCCGCAAAAATTCCCCGCCCTGCCCACAGTCAGCAGGGGACGCCGATGGTCTTTAATAATGCCGCCGCCCGTCGGATGGGACGTTAAGCCGTGGTGCCGTGTGCGGGAGAGCCATACCCTGTGCACGTTAAAGAACACGCTGGAAGACCTTGACGGGAGGCTACCATCTGTCTCCCAACAGCTGTTCCAATGGGTCCCCTCCCCCAACCTTCTCTGAGTGTTCGGGGTCCATGTGATCTGACCATTTAGCCCATGGTGTGCAAAAAAGTGCCGATCAGAAGTAAAACAACCCAACCCAACAATGTCCTTCTTGTAAGGTTTCTTTTGTGAGTGTATTGACGGGAACAGCTATTTGGCTACTACGATCCCCAGATCTCACACCACCTGACTTGTTTATGTGGGGATATCTTAAGAAAAGAGCCTATCGCAATAATTCACAAAGTCTGGAGAACTTAAACATAACATTAAAGAGCTGTTGCCAGCCCTGACAAGCAAACTCTTCAAAAAGTTGCAAAAAACACTATAAAAATGGGTGAATGCTTCTCTTCAAGAAAGTGATGGATATTTTCATCATCTGCTGTAATTGTACTGAAACTTGTTTATTACATTCATATCCTTGGTAGCTTTGAAAATATGTGGTACGCAGTAATGGGTTGCGTTTAGAATGATATGTATTATATGTATACGCGTATAATTTATATTTAATTAGTTTTCGAGATGATTTTTTATTAGCATTAGCATCTGCTGCTAAATGGCCCAGGGCCAATAGTTCATTGGTTATTAATAAAATATTGTTGAAAATCGAGATTTAAAGAGATTTGTAGGATGATGTACAGTCGCTCAAAAAAGTATCCGAACGCTATGGTTGATTACAGAATTCAGGAAAAGTATCTGGAGCGTGTACAGCAACTGTACACGCTCCAGTTACCGCTCACAGCAAACTGTGCAGTTACTGCACACGCTCCAGTTTGCTGTGAACGGTAACTGCACACGCTCCAGTTTGCTGTAAACGGTAACTGCACACGCTCCAATTTGCTGTGAACGGTAACTGCACACGCTCCAGTTTGCTGTGAACGGTAACTGCACACGCTCAATATTTCCGTGAGTGAGCCCACACGATCTGGTATCAAAATAATATGACCACATACAGTCGCTCAAAAAATTATCCGAACACTACGGTTGATTACAGAATTCAGAAAAATTATCTGGCAACGATTTTTTTAGAAATTAGAGATCTGGCAACCTTCGTGTCACGTGACACGAAGGTTGCCAGGTCACTAATTTCTAAAAAAATCGTTGCCAGATATTTTTTCTGAATTCTGTAATCAACCATAACGTTCGGATACTTTTTTGAGCGACTGTACAATTTACTTCCAGTGGAAACTTCACGTAAAAATACATTTTCAGAGAGCTTTGAATACGAAATTCCTCTTTCACATAAATGGAATAAAATGGAAGTGCCCAAGTACTTTTGGCAGCAAAGTGTATGTTTCGGAGAATCCGCTGTGTCGTAACGTATTAGTGCTACTTTTCGTTCTTATTTACCTTGGATGAATCATGCTACTTTTGATCGGCGAATCGTTCTGGAAAGAGATATGTGAAAGAAATGAAAGCCTCGACGTAAAGAAAAGGACATTTTATAGACTCGATGAAATTCTATAGACCAGCATTTTCCAACCTTTTGGAGTACAAGGCCTCCTTCTTTTGTGAGAGTATTGACGGGAACGGCTATTTGGCTACCACAATCCCCAGATCTCACAACACCTGACTTTTTTCTGTGGAGATATCTTAAGAAAGAGCCTGTCACAATAATTCTTAGTCTGGAGGAACTTAAATATAACATTAAACAGCTGTTGCCAGCATTGACAAGCAAACTCTTCAAAAAGTCGCAAAAACACAATAAAAAGATTGAAGGTAAAGACATTTCCTACCATTCACTTTACTCTTTGTAACGTTATTCGTGGATTTTTTTTCCCCGTGTAAAACTGGTTAAAAAATATTTATTGCAAATAAAAACTTATTAATATTTTGCATCAATAAATCTTTAACAGGGTTTATCGCCGCAAAAATTCCCCGCCCTCCCCACGGTCAGTAGGGGACACCGAATGGCTTGGAAAGGCCGTCGTCCGTCGGATGGGACGTTAAGCCGTGGCCCCGTGTGCGGGAGAGACATACCCTGTGCACGTTAAAGAACACGCTGGATGGCCTTGACGGGAGGCTACCATCTGTCTCCCAAGAGCTGTTCCAGTGGGTCCCCTCCCCCCAACCTTCTCTGAGCCTTCGGGGTCCATGTGACCTGGCCATTTAGCCCATGGTGTGCAAAAAAGTGCCGCTCAGAGGTGAAACAACCCAACCCAACTCTAACAGGGATGTGTAATAACAAGCATGTATGTGTTAAGAACTATTCGGTGTTTTATCTAATCTGTTTTTACCGAAAAATAAGTCAAGAAAACTCCGCTCCCCCAACCAAAATTACTAAATCGCCCCCACTGGGAGTCATTTATCTAGACCAGTGTTTCTCAAGCGCTACCTCTGATAGCAGCATGGGACTTTGGGTTGGGCTGCTTTACCTCTGAGAGGTACTTTTTTTGAATACAATGGGCTAAATGACCAGGTCACAAAGACCCCAAGTGCTCAGAGAAGGTGAGGGGGGAGGGAACGCACTGTACAGCTTTTGGGAGACAGATGATAGCCTCCAGTCAAAGCCATCCAGAGTGTTCTTTACCGTGCACAGGGTATGACTCTCCAGCACACAGTTAATGTCCCATCCGACGGACGGCGGCCTTTCCAAGCCCATCGGTGTCCACTGTTGACCTAGGACAAGGCGGGAAGTTTTGCGGAGATAAATCTCAACGCTGACCCAGCTGGGACCCGAACCTAGAAACTGCATATTACGTGCCAGGCGCGCTATCGACTGAGCTACCCACGCCCATTCTTCCTGTGTAAAATTGGTAAAAAAATATTTAATCGAAATAAAAACTTACGAGTATTTTGAATCAATAAATTTCTAACATAGATGCATAATAGCATGCATATCTTGTGTTAATCTAAGACCTAATCGATGTTTCACCTAATCTGTTCTACGGAAAAAAAAACTCAAGGAAACGTCCCTCACAAAGTTACTAAATTTCCCCCGCTGGGAGCCATTACTGCAGATCAGTGGATAACAGCATGAGACCACCAGACAGTTTAAGCTCTGCCACCCAAAAGTTTCAATAATTGGAATAAAAAAGAATATAGTCAGTGGTTCTCAACCTTTTATGCTTCACGTGCCCCTTGGAAATGTGTATGTAACTGGCGTACCCCTTGTATAGATAGATAAATCCATAGTTATAGTATAACAATGGGAATAAAAAAAAACATATATATACACATTAAATTTTGTATTCATAAATTACATATATCGATAAACACAAAAAATGGCATAAACAATTGAAAAAATCTTATATTATAAACATTTTACGGGGTAATCAGTGAAATGGTTTCGCTTGTTTACGCTTACACAGTTCATCAATGGTTGGGATTATCTTGCTAAGGTAGAGTCGCAAGTCATCTTCAACATCCAGCCTATTGCTATATTTATTTTTTAAAGCAGTTAAAGATGAAAAATCTGTAGCAGTGTTGCCAATTTAGCGACTTTTGAGCTCTCACGGCGTAACCCAAAAATTTTTTTTACCGTGTACCTCACGTTGAGAAACCCTAGTATAGATGATAAAATAATTATTTATGACAAAAATTCTTCACAAAAAGAATTTTTCAAACTAGTACATCAATATATATTCAAACTTACAACATTCGTTATTTTCTGCCCATTTTTTTCAGGCATTTATCATATGATAATTGAAATTGGCATGTATCTAGCTTTATTACACGATAATGTAATTTTTCAGGCATTTATTACTTAAATAATGCCACGTGGGATTCGAACCCACGACCTTCTGATAACATGTCAGGTACTCTGAGCGCTGATCAAGATCCCCTGAATTGGTGGCTTTAGGCATTATACCACGCGTGTCCAACCTGCGGCCCACAAAATCGTAAAGTTTACGTATTTACGACATAAGCTTTCAACATGATTATGTGATTTTCACCGATTTTTTTGATATCCCACTAGTTTTATGTTGCCCATTTTTTAATTTTATAATAAAAAACATAAGAAAATAAATGAAGTTTTATTACTCACATACATTAACTATATTATATATTTTATGTGCGGCCGAAAACAATTGTACTTCATTCAATGTGGCCCAGGGAAGTCAAAAGGTTGGACACGCCTGCATTATACCATAGAATAGGGCATTAAAATATATCTGACTTTAATTGGAGACTGGTCTACAAGGCTTGGGTTGTTTTACCTCTGAGCGGCACTTTTTTGCACACCATGGGCTAAATGGCCAGGTCACATGGACCCCTAAGGCTCAGAGAAGGTTGGGGGAGGGGACCCACTGGAACAGCTGTTGGGAGACAGATGGTAGCCTCCCGTCAAGACCATCCAGCGTGTTCTTTAACGTGCACAGGGTATGGCTCTCCCGCACACGGGGCCACGGCTTAACGTCCCATCCGACGGACGGTGGCCTTTCCAAGCCCATCGGTGTCCCCTACTGACCGTGGGCAGGGCGAGGAATTTTTGCGAAGATAAATCTCAACGCTGACCCAGCTGGGACTCGAACCTGAGAACTACAGATTACGAGCCTGGCGCGCTACCGACTGAGCCACCCCCGCCCCTAGGTCTAGAAGGCACTTTCCAGATTAGTGATCACGCCCAACCACATCATGAGGCATGGTATCTTTTATCGATCTTCCTCTTGCTTTTCGCTTGATTTTTGCCAATTTGTCGGTTTGTACATTTGTCAAAACAGTTGTTACACCATATCTTTCGAACGCGACGAAGATTTTGCCAAATGAAAGCTTGTGACGCAGGGAGTGTCATAGGCTATAAAAAATTGACCCCTCATACTTTCTTCTCCCCTAAAAAATGGGAAATATGAAAACTATTGTTCTCCTATATCTCGAGTTCGGAAAGTAACAAGCTATGCGTTAAATGAAAGCTTCTGATTTGAAGTGTCATAGGCTATTAAAATTTGACCCCTCCCATTCTTTCTCTCCTACTAAAAACGGGAAATGTGAAAGTCGTTCTACTCTATATTTTTATTAATTTCCATTCGGAACGCGAGGGCTTACAGTTACGAGTTAGGTGTCAAATAAAAGCTTATATAATGACCGTCGTAAATTATTTCAAATTTTACCCCCACCGTTCAGGGGGTTAGACTTTAATGAGTCATATCTCAAGTTAAAACATGTAATGTCTCCAATGGCATCGACTATCTCAAACACGACTCCGAAATGGAGGAAAAATGTGGTCGATGTTTATGAGTCATATATAAAATGAAAGTTCCTAAAGGTAGGTGTTTTTAGTCACAAAAAAAAACAACAGATAAATCAATTTAAAAATTAAAAATAATATCTAACTTCTTATATGGGTCCTAAAAAGTAGAGGATAAACCTCCTAAAGCTTATCGATATGCTTTAGGTTTATCAATCAGTCACTGAGTTCGTATTCGCTTCAAAGGAAGGTAGGGCACCGATTTATCTACTCAATAAGATAGCCAGTGCCCTATCTTCCTTCAAAGTGAATACGAATTCAGTGACTGATTGCACTATCGATATGTTTTAGGTTTATTTTCTACTTTTTAGGGCGAATATAAGAAGATAGGTAATTTTTAATTTATTTAGTCAATACGCTTTACCAAGCTAAAGGAAGTTATGTTGAATAATAGGCAATCACAGGTAAGCTTCTTTGTTCATTTAATGTATATATAACCTACATGTGTTTGAATAATATAGAGGAAAAATTGTCATTAGTCGGGTGGGATCTGAACCCACGACCTCTTGAAAATATGTCAGGTGCTCTGACCACTGAGCTACTGGCCACCGAGCAATCATACTCTATTAGTGGCCTTGAGCATTATACCATAGAATTAGTAATTGGAAATGTAATTGACTATAATTGAATCCTCTGGTCCAGACGGCACCTTAAGTTTATTGCACACGGCCAGCCCACATTCAGCGTCAAACGCCGTGGTATTTTTTAAGTCAACACGCCGAGAATCAAGCGTAAGCATTGCTGTTACAATAATAGAATTCCTCAGATATACACCTGGTAGTACGACCGGACCCACCTGGTAGTACCCGACCACCAGGTAGTATCAGGAGGTCGTGGGTTCGGATCCCACCCGGCTAATGACAATTTTTCTTCTATATTATTCTAACGAACTACTACCAGGTCTACATCTGAGAAATTCTATTATTGTACAGTCGCTCAAAAATATATCCGAACACTATAGTTGAGTACAGAATTCAGAAAAAATATCTGGCAACATTTTTTTATTTTTTTTTTAAATTAGTGATCTGGCAACCGTCGTGACCCGTCGTGATCACTAATTTAAAAAAAAAATAAAAAAAACGTTGCCAGATATTTTTTCTGAATTCTGTACTCAACCACAATGTTCGGATATTTTTTGAGCGACTGTACATGTGTTTATCCGTGTTTTTCCATTATTAAAAAAAAGTTTTTATATTCTCAAAATTAATATATAATTTTTTTTAAATATAAGTTTACTTGATCATTTTTATTAATGCGGTCACAGCAAATTTCTCGTGGCCACACGTTAATGCGGCCTCGAGAAAATATCTCTTGAGAACCATTTCTGTATACGGTTCTCCAACGGTTAACACGCCAAAGGCCTTTGAGCTTCAGGAAGTATTCTACCTCATGGTCCCAACTAGGCAGAAACTGAAAAAAAAATGTTATGAGTTCCAGCTGACTCTAGCTGGTGTCGATGATTGACGGTTGTCAGGCTGTGAAGTGAAGGGTGCAATAATGATGTCACAAGGATGTCACCCGCATCTGTTTCCACTGAGCTCCATCATACTGCATTCCAGTAGGCGTGCATCTCAGCGGCGTTATCATATTCAAGGCAGAGCAGCAGAGAAAAGTCGAAAGCTTCGAAAGCAAGAAAAGATGACGCACACCTACTTGTTTCCATTAAATATCTCTTCACTATAGTGGCGTCTTTTAGAAGTGGCAGAAAAGCGAGATGAAATTTGAAAAGTTTCGAGTGCATTAGAATTTGTACTGAGTATTTACATACTTTTCACACACTATTATGTGGGACTGGGGTGGCTCAGTCGGTAGCGCCAGGCTCATAATCCGCAGTTCCCAGGTTCGAGTTCCAGCTGGGCCAGCGTTGAGATTTATCTCCGCAAAAATTCCTCGCCCTGCTCACGGTCAGTAGCGAACACCGATGGGCTTAAAAAGTCCGTCGTCCGTCTGATGGAATATTAAGCCGTGATGCCGTCGTATTCGGGAGAGTCATACTCTGTGCAATTTAAATAACACTCTGGATGGCTTTGACGGGAGGCTGCCATCTGTCTCGTAACAACTGTCCAATAGGTCCCCTCCCCCCAACCTTGGAAAGGCCGCCGTCAGTCAGATAGGACGTTAAGTCGTGGCCCAAGTGTGCGGGAGAGCCATACCCTGTGCACGTTAAAGAACACGATGGATGGCCTTGACGGGAGGCTACTATCTGTCTCCCAACAGCTGTTCCAGTGGATCTCCTCCCCCAACCTTCTCTGAGCCTTCGGGGTCCATGTGACCTTGCCATTTAGCCCATGGTGTGCAAAAAAGTGTCGCTCAGAGGTAAAACAATTCAACCCCCCAAACTTCTCGGGGTCCTTGTGAGCTGGCCATTTAGCCTATTGTGTACAAAAGAAATGCCTCTCAGAGGAAGAGCAGCCCAACATTATTATGCTGTATTTATTCATATGATGAAAAGATATAAAGGAAATAATTTTCTTTAGCCCGGTGGGATCCGAACCCACAACTTCCTGATAACATGTCAGGTGCTCTGACTGATGAGCTACCGGAACAATCATCCTCTATTATTGATGTTAAGCATTACAACATAGTTTCAGTGTGGGGCGGGGGTGGCTCAGTCGGTAGCGCTCCAGGCTCGTAATCTGTAGTTCCTAGGTTCGAGTTGAGATTTATCTCCGCAAAAATTCCCCGCCCTGCCCACGGTCAGTAGGGGACACCGATGGACTTGGAAAGGCCGCCGTCCGTCGGATGGGACTTAAGCCGTGACCCCTGTGCAGGAGAGCCATACCCTGTGCTCGTTAAAGAACACGCTGGATGGCCTTGACGGAAGGCTACCATCTGTCTCCCAACAGCTATTCCAGTGGGTCCCCTCATCCAACCTTCTCTGAACCTTCGGGGTCCATGTGACCTGGCCATTTAGCCCATGGTGTGCAAAAAAGTGCCGCTCAGAGGTAAACCCAACCCATAGTTTCAGTCTCAAGAAGCCGTCTTTTAGTGCAGTTGGTCCAAAGTTTCCAAATTCAGGTGGTCCTCTTGATTGCATTTGATGAATATCTCTTTAGTCGTACTAATTTCACACATCGGCTCAGTTAGGATTTCCGTTTGAAGGAATTAAGTACATTATGTTGCAAAAAGGTCCGACACTTCCATGTTATTTGAATGGAAATCCATTTGAAAAAATCAAATTCTTACCTACAGTGGGATGCATTAATATAATAGTGCCTTTGGGAATGTGTGTGTGGGGTATATACATAGGTATCGCCGTGGGTTCAGATTTGGGTTAGGTTGTTTTACCTCTCAGCTGCACTTTTTTTACACACTATGGGCTAAATGACCAGGTCATATGGATCTCGCAGGCTGAGAAGGTTGGGAGAGGGGACCTACTGGAACAGCTGTTGCGAGACAGAGTGTAGCCTCCCATCAAGGCCATCCAGTGTGTTCTTTAACGTGCACAGGGTATGGCTCTCCCGCACACGGGGGCAAGGCTTAACGTCCCATCCGTCGGACGGCGGCCTTTCCAAGCCCATCGGTGTCTCCTATTGACCGTGGGCAGGGCGGGGAGTTTTTCGGAGATAAATCTCAACGCTGACCCAGCAGCGACTTGAACCTGGGAACTACAGATTACGAGCCTGGTGTGCTACCGACTGAGTCTCCGTGGGTTCGGTTCTCACCATTCTAAAGATAATATATTCTCTATACCATTGTCAATATATGAACAAATACAGCATAACATTATGTGAAAAGTATGTAAATACCCAGTAGAAGCTGATAAGCTGTGTATATAATTAATATAACATTAGAACTTCATTATCTTTGGCGCGATAAAGCATGAATTCCATTTAAATTTCTTATTATATCTGACCATTTTCACCTGGTTGATTTTAAACTAGCTCATTTTAATTTAGGCGTGGTTATTTAGGAGCGGAAACATTTGAGAATTCCAGCAAGGTCACCTATTATTGCTGTTGTCATTAACGTGATTTATCGGATTCTGGCTTTGTGGCAAAAGGTAAAAATCAGTGAAGGATATTAATATTAATTATCGTCAACATTATCTTCGATGTTATTTGAGGCTCAGCATAGCTTTCACATGTGTGCAACAAGAACATCAATCTAATAGCAAGCCTGATGACGAGATTGGGACAATAGGTAGCGAACCTTAGTTTAATACGGCAGCGCACGAATTTTGTAATCTGCATTTCCCAGGTTCGAGGTCCAACTATGTCAGCGTTGCAATTAATATCCTCTAATCCCCACCCTGCACTAGGTAACCTGCCAATGGGATTGGAAAGATCACTGTCCATTGGATGGTGAAATCGAAGCTCTCTTGTAAGAGAGCCGTTTCCTGTATACGTTAAAAAACTAAGAGCTGTCAAACGGGTTCACTTCCCGAACCTTCTCTGAGCCTTGGGGTCCTTGTGACCTGACTATTTAACTCATTATGCATGTGCACAAACAGTGATGGCCTTAGCAAATGCGGGGCCCAGACTTTTAAACACAAACAACAATGAAACATAAACTAAACTGCTATAAATTTACACTGCACACAATGTCGCTAATTATAAAATCTGTAGTTCTGGCAAAACAGGACAACAATTTACTGTTTAGAATGAAAATTTCCTCTCTTCGTGAAGCTTATAATCTTAGCGCGGGGCCCGATTGGGTCCTATCGGCTTAAGACCGGGTTGTGTTGTTTTACCTCTGAGCGGCATTTTTTTGCACACCATGGGCTAAATGGCCAGGTCATATGGACCCCGAAGGCTCAGAGAAGGTTGGGGGAAGGGACCCACTGGAACAGCTGTTGGAAGACAGGTGGTAGCCTCCCGTCAAGGCCATCCAGCGTGTTCTTTAACGTGCACAGGGTATGGCTCTCCCGCACACGGGGCCACGGCTTAACGTCCCATCCGACGGACGGCGGCATTTCCAAGCCCATCGGTGTCCCCTACTGACCGTGGGCAGGGCGGGAAATTTTGCGGAGATAAATCTCAACGCTGACCCAGCTGGGACTCGAACCTGGGAACTACAGATTTTGAGCCTGGCGCACTACCGACTGAGCCCCCCCCCCCCCCCCAGTGTCTCTGAGAAAGTTTGGAAAAAGGGATCAATTAAACAACTGTTAGGAGACAGATGGTAATCTTCCGTTAAAGTCATACAGCTTGTTCTTTAACTTGCACAGGATAGCGCTCTACGAATCTCAACGCTGGCGCAGTTGCGCCTTGGATTCGGAACTGCAGATTACGAATCTGAAGAGCTGACAACCGAACGAACCTTCCTTGGAAGTATTAAGTAATTTACGTAAACGACTCCTTACTGCATGACCTCTTATAGATCAAACAGACGCCCACGCTTGATCATAGAGTATTTTTTGTTTCGCTGTAGAAAAAGTTGACATCGGACGTTTCTTAATGGGTTGGGTTGGGTTGTTTTACCTCTGAGCGACACTTTTTTTGCACACAATGGGCTAAATGGCCAGGTCACATGGACCCCGAAGCTCAGAGAAGATTGGGGAAGGGACCCACTGGAACAGCTGTTGGGAGACAGATGGTAGCCTCCCGTCAAGGCCATCCAGCGTGTTCTTTAACGTGCACAGGGTATGGCTCTCCCGCACACGGGGAAACGGCTTAACGTCCCATCCGACGGACGGCGGCCTTTCCAAGCCCATCGGTGTCCCCTACTGACCGTGGGCAGGGTGGGGAATTTTGCGGAGATAAATCTCAACGCTGACCCAGCTGGGACTCGAACCTGGGAACTACAGATTTTGAGCCTGGCGCACTACCGACTGAGCCCCCCCCCCCCAGTGTCTCTGAGAAAGTTTGGAAAAAGGGATCAATTAAACAACTGTTAGGAGACAGATGGTAATCTTCCGTTAAAGTCATACAGCTTGTTCTTTAACTTGCACAAGATAGCGCTCTACGAATCTCAACGCTGGCGCAGTTGCGCCTCGGATTCGGAACTGCAGATTACGAATCTGAAGAGCTGACAACCGAACGAACCTTCCTTGGAAGTATTAAGTAATTTACGTAAACGACTCCTTACTGCATGACCTCTTATAGATCAAACAGACGCCCACGTTTCATCATAGAGTATTTTTTGTTTCGCTGTAGAAAAAGTTGACATCGGGCGTTTCTTAATGGGGTGGATTCAGTGGGGGGGAGGAGGGGGGGTGAAAGGAGAAATTCCAGTTCATCTCGCTAATTGAGAAGAGCTGGACGTGAAGTAAATCTCTAGGGAAATAAGAGGTAAACGAGGAGAAGCCAATAACGTAATTACAGAAGCAGAGAGGAGAGGGATTTGTTGGGGAACGGAAGAAAAGAGGAGAGCACCGAAGCAAAGTGAGCGTTGGACAACTCCGCGTTAGACATTAATAATCGACGACCACTTACGACAATGATGGGTAGTTGGTTATGAATTTTTTAACAGACTGTTTAAGGAAACTGAAGTAGATGATTGCATAGATTTTTCTCCCCCCATTTTTTTTCATTCATTTATTTCTTTAGCACTCTTTTTGCCCTTGTTTATTGGCAATTGTATATGTTAATCCGAAAACATAAAAGTGTATGAGACGTTGTGCTTTTGTAAAGTATGTAGCTTTGAAGAATGTATACTGAAATGTGCCAAATGTAAAACAAAGTGATTCATATATTTTTTTATCGTGTTTTTCAATAAGTTGTCACTAAACGTTTTAATTATCAATCTGCAGATATTTAAAATTGATACCACGGTCAATTTTTTGCGTAGTTGCATGAGGGTCATGTCAGGCTAGAGGCCTTTTTAAATATTTTTTTTTTGTTCGGGTTTTGTATATTATTTTGGATTTCACCAAAAAGGCATATGCTACGTGGGAGGCCCTCTGTCCCAGCATCTGGAGAGTTAATTGAAGTAGCAGTGCCCAGAGGGACGGAGGTCACCCAGACGCTGGCGTCCGCTGACAAGTGGCCCGGTGGCTAACGACCTTGCCAGATGGCAGAAGCAGAGAGAGAAAGGAAGAAAGGGTTTGGCAACGAGGAGAAAGCAGAGCCAGTCGAGGAACGAACGCGTGAAGACGTAAAATTGTAAAGCTGGTAAATGCCGACTGGAAATAACGGCATTGGGCTCTGTGAATGCAGCTGAATAGGCATAGTAAGCTGTTGTTGTAATGCTATGTAATTGAGCATATGTCCTTGTCTATCAAGCATGTTTGGAAGGTTAAATAAATAATTGTTATATTTAAGTAAAGGCTGAAGTTGAACCAATTTATTGGGGAGGAGCCTCAGTATTGAGTCCCTGCAATTGTGATAAAATCTTTGATTTTTGTTCTGAAAGACTCTTTCACCCGTCGCGTATTGCGATCGAACGGAGGGACATTCCTAAGTGATCCCAATAGACAGACAACCAAAGAAGCAACATCACAAGGGTCATTATATTTTGTTGAGATTAATCCTTTTGATGAATATCTCTTTAGTCGTACTGATTTCATACATCGGCTTAGTTGGGGAAGGAATTCCGTTTGAAGGAATTAAGTACATTATGTTACAAAAGTCGTCCGACGCTTCCATGTTATTTGAATGGAAATCCACGTTCAAAGCTCCATGAGATTGAAAACAAGCTTTTTTTATGATAAAATATAACACCTCTCACTCAAATCTCCCTTAATCTCGATTTTCAACCAAATTAGACTGATATTTAAAGAGTTTCCGAAGATGGAATACTTAATAGCAGATTGGGTTGGGTTGTTTTACTTCTGAGCGGCACGTTTTTGCACACCATGGGCTAAATGGCCAGGTCACATGGAACCCGAAGGCTCAGAGAAGGTTGGGGGAGGGGACCCACTGGAACAGCTGTTGAGAGACAGATGGTAGCCTCCCATCAAGGCCATCCAGCGTGTTCTTTAACGTGCACAGGATTCTGCTCTGATGCACCCGGACCACGGATTAACGTCCCATCCGACAGACGGCGGCCTTTCCAAGCCCATCGGTGTCCCCTACTGACCGTGGGCAGGGCGGGGAATTTTGCGGAGATAAATCTCAACGCTGACCCAGCTGGGACTCGAACCTGGGAACTACAGATTTAGAGCCTTGTGCGCTATCGACTGAGCCACCCCACCCCACCCTACCTCTATAGTAGAGGACGATCTATTCGTCCCTTGATTAAATTCATCATTGCTTAGATGAAATAACAGGTTCGCATGTTGTTATACCCATGTATGACTCAGACTTGCTGCGCCTAGTGATGTATAGAGAATGTCCAATAATTCACGCACGAGAATTGTATAGGGACGACACAGTTTATTCGCATTTATATACAATCACGTGTTGGGGATGCGCTCTACTCCGTAGTCCTTTGCTGCTTCGCTGCTGCAAACAATCATGCGATGAGGTGGAGAACTGCATTTTGCAGATTCCGCTTTACTGACCTCACACTCGGCGAAAGGATATCCAACCCTGGCCTACAATGTGGTTCACACAGAACTCACTTCAGTTCCATAGAACTGTACTTGGTTCACAAAGAACCGTATCTTGGTTCTCACAAAGAACCGAACCCTCTCCTTAAGGGTTTTGTTTGAATAAGAGCGGCGTCCCTTGATGCGTGTTCAAACGTCCTTCCTGTTTGGCAGCGACGCTCAAGACTGCTGTTTATTATTTATTGCCCTGCTCGTCTTCGCCTTTCACACTCGCACCCCACGCTAATTGTAAATGGCCGTAAAAGGGCTTTTGTACTCTTCGGCATGTGCAGGCAGCCAGCTCAGATCGGAAAACAACATCTATGAGTCACATCCCCACAATAACACTTCCAAGTGTTATTGTTCCACACTTAATACATAAAAATGTTTACAACAACGAAAATACAATAAAAATGCAATAATAAATAAAAATAAATAAATTAGAGGAACATGACATACACAATAAATAAAAAAATATTTTCGGCCATCAAATTCTCTCCTCTGCAGGCAGGGGTGAAATTGCTTTTTACTGTAATAGTCATGTGACCTAGGCAACAAAATTCAAGATCAGGCAGATTTAAAAGAAAACTAGAAGAACGCTTATCCCATCTGGCGAATATGGGAATCTCGCTTTCAAACAGAATGAAAGCTTTTCGTTTTCCTGCTTTTGCAGTTTTTAAAAGTTTTAATTCGAACGGACGGATGATTGGAAAAATGTAAAAAGAGTGTTTTATTGTACAGTCGCTCAAAAAAGTATCCGAACACTATGGTTGACTACAGAATTCAGAAAAAATATCTGGCAACGATTTTTTTTAGAAATTAGTGATCTGGCAATCTTCGTGTCACGTGATTACAGAATTCAGGAAAAATATCTGGTACGTGTACAGCAACTGTACACGCTCCAGTTACCGTTCACAGCAAACTGGAGCGTGTGCAGTTACTGCAGACGCTCCAGTTTGCTGTGAACGGTAACTGCACACGTTCAACATTTCCGTGAGTGAGCCCACACGATCTAGTATCAAAATGATATGATCACCTACAGTCGCTCAAAAAAGTATCCGAACACTATGGTTGATTACAGAATTCAGAAAAAATATCTGGCAACGATTCTTTTAGAAATTAGTGACCTGACAACCTTCGTGTCACGTGATTACAGAATTCAGGAAAAGTATCTGGCAACGATTTTTTTAGAAATTAGTGACCTGCAACCTTCGTGTCACGTGACAGGAAGGTTGCCAGATCACTAATTTCTAAAAAAATCGTTACCAGATATTTTTTTGAATTCTGTAGTCAACCATAGTGTTCGGATACTTTTTTGAGCGACTGTAGGTGGTCATATTATTTTGATACTAGATCGTGTGGGCTCACTCACGGAAATATTGAGCGTGTGCAGTTACTGTTCACAGCAAACTGGAGCGTGTGCAGTAACTGCACACGCTCCAGTTTGCTGTGAACGATAACTGGAACGTGTACAGTTGCTGTACACGCTCCAGATATTTTTCCTGAATTCTGTAATCACGTGACACGAAGATTGCCAGATCACTAATTTCTAAAAGAAATCTTTGCCAGATATTTTTTCTGAATTCTGTAGTCAACCATAGTGTTCGGATACTTTTTTGAGCGACTGTACGTCATAAAAAGTATTTATCTTTTGTTCTTTAAAATAAAAAAAATGTTGCTTTTATCACACCTTTCTGAGAAAATAGGGAATATTGTTACAGCCAATTGAATATTTTTGACTCTCTATCATCGGAATTTTAAATTTCTGTCATAAATCCTTTGCAATATTTGTAAAAGTTTCGACTTTTTCGTATTTAATACTTCTAACGATGTAAATAGAAACCACTTAAGGATTTGAAAAGCGCGTATTATAATATCCCTTTAGTACCAATCCAACTGAAAAAGAATCTTCCAATTATCTCTTAAAGCAAAAAGTTGCGTTTCCCACCCTTCTAGGTCTAAGGGAGCAACTTTTTGCTGCAAAAGCAAAACTCACGACTTTCACGTTTTATCACTAAAAATTTCGAATTTCTGACATTAATACATCGTTTGCAATATTCTTTTTAAATTTTTGAATTTTCGATTTTTATGCACTGTTAGAGAGAAGAGTTTTCGATTTTGGGAGATTCGGAAAGTGCGAATCGCGATATTTCATCAATAACTATCTAAATCAAAAATAATTTTAAACCTTTCTCCAAAACAAAAGTGCTTTATATATAGACAGAGAGAGATACAGACAGAGAAAGAAAAAAAATCTAAAAGATATTTCAAATTAAGGGGAGGATAGAATAGTTATTCTTTCACTTCAAGAAATTTCCCGTGATCGCTTGAATTTTTTTTGTCACATTTTATTATGGTAATTTGAAATCGATTCTTTGTGAAAGCCGTTATTTATTTGATTTTCTTGTTTGGAATCCACTTATAAACAAACAACACTGCGAGATAGTCAATTGTTCAACTGATCATAGCTGGCTAATAGTTTTGACTGGACATTAGCATAAGTCTGCTTTGCGGTGCATATATATAGATGCAAATGCTTAATTATAAATCATAATCACGTCTTACAAATATGCATGCTTGGTCAGAAGTGGGCTCATAATTATAGTAAAGTGGAAATAGAGAGTACATTAGCAACAAAACCGTGACCACAGCCTGCTTCTAGGGACCGCCATTTTGGTGGCAGAAAAAATCTCATTTTCGCGAGTAATTGATTCCTATTTATTGAATTAGTTTAAGTTTCATTAAATTAGCATTGCAATTAAATACAGCAAATCTCATGGCGGAAAAATCTGGATAACACTGGAATAAAAAACGTGTTTTTCATTTTTATTTCTAGGAATTTCCTATTCTTTCGATTTAAACTTTGAATGATGGAATTTAGCAAAAAAGATATTAAGTAGATGGGAATGGATTAAATGCAGCAAATGGTGGTGAAGAAAAATTACGAGCAAATGGAAAAAATTGCATAAATCCTAAAATAAAGTCCTAAAATATATATATATTTTTTTTACTTTCGTAATGTTTGAAAACGAGGGGAGGGTAAGAGGGTGAATCAATCGGTAGGATGCCAGGCTCATAATTGGTAGTTCCCAAGTTAAAGTTCCTCTTAGCCAGCATTGAGGTTTATCTCCACAAAATTTCCCGCATTACCCTAAGTGAGTAGGGGATACCGATGGGTTTTGAAAGGCCGCCGGATAGCCCCGTTTTCAGGAGAGCCATACTCTGTGCACGTTAAAGAACAAGTTGGGCATGACGGAAGGCTACCATCTGTCTCCTAACAGCTGTACAGTGGGTCTCCTCCCCCTAACCTTCTCTGAGCCCTCGGGGTCTTTGTGGCTCTGGCCATTTAGTCCATTGTGTGCAGCTCAGAGGTAAAGCAACACAACCAATTGCGAAGTAACACTATTTTTCAGAACTAGCTTTCAAAAGGGAAGCTCAATATGAAGTGACTTAGGTACATTACATAGCGACAACAATTGTCCTATCAGTATTTATTGCTTCTTCTCTACAGTACGTATAATCCTATTTAAATATGTAGACGTGAGTGACTCAGTCGGTAGCGGCCAGGCTCATAATTTGTAGTTCCCAGGTTCGAGTCCCAGCTGGGTCAGCATTGAAATTCCCAGCCCTGCCCACGGACAGTAGGGGACACCGATGGGCTTGGAATGACCGCCGTCCGTCGGATGAGACGTTAAGCCGTGACCCCGTATGCGGGAGAGCCATATCCTGTACACGTTAAAGAACACGCTGGATGGCTTTGACGGGAGGCTACCATCTGTCTCCCAACAGCTGTTCCAGTGGGTCCCCTCCCCCATCCTTTCCTGAGCCTTCCGGGTCCGTGTGATCTGGCCATTTAGCCCATGGCGTGCAAAAAAGTGCCGCTCAGAGGTAAAGCAGCCCAACCCAACCTATTTAAGTATGAAGAAAATAGAAATCGGTCAAAAAGTGGATTTTTTTAAAAAGCAAATCATTGCGGTACAGTCGCTCAAAAAAGTATCCGAACACTATGGTTGATTACAGAATTCAGAAAAAAATTAGTGATCTGGCGACCTTCGTGTCACGTGATACGAAGGTTGCCAGATCACTAATTCTAAAATAATCGTTGCCAGATATTTTTTCTGAATTCTGTAATAAACCATAGTGTTCGGATACTTATTTGAGCGACTGTACGTACTTATAAAACGATTGCTTTACAGTCCTATTGGAGCAATTAATGGAAGCGCAAGATTTTACCATTTGGCTGATGAAGCAAAACGTTAACAGGCACTTATCAACGATATTGAAATGAAATTCGCAAAATCTAATGTGAATGCAAAGGCTAATACGAACTAAAGAATCCCCATTTTGGTGGCGAACTGCTCACGGTTATTAAGATTTTGGTCCCAAACTGCCAGCAGAAAAATGCTGGTAGTGCACCATCTAGTTTCTCTACAGCAGCCGTTCTCAACCTTTCTCCCTTGGAGGAATCCTTGAAATAATTTTCAGGTCTCAGAAAACTCCTGCATAAAAACTATTACATCTACAGCTCACGGTACTTTAGCGTGATTAGCAAGTTGTAGATATAATAATCCAATAATAATTGTCAATGTTCTTTCGAGTAGAGAATGGTATATTTCCGTACGAAGTTCAAACAACAATTTTTTTTTTGATCACGGCTCTGTACAGATTTGAACCTGGCGATATCTTATTAGAACCCCACTAGCGTTAATGATTCTTTAACTGAGATTTTCTCCAATTACCTAAACCCCGCTGATATCTTTGTGTTTGGAAGAGCTACTGAATATGGGATGGGAAGACGAGGCCACGTATGAGAGAGAGC
Organism: Ryuthela nishihirai; assembly: GCA_038380435.1. NCBI lineage: Eukaryota > Metazoa > Arthropoda > Arachnida > Araneae > Heptathelidae > Ryuthela > Ryuthela nishihirai. The sequence goes on along the minus strand of JAWZYU010000001.1, from coordinate 87,206,331 downwards.
CGTATCCTCGCTATGTTATAGACACGCTGGACGAAAACCAAGACGAAAGTAGTCTTGATGGGAGGTTCCCTCTGTCTCCAAATGACTATTCAGTTTATTCCTCGTCCTTTTCGTGGGTCTTTGAGGTCTTTACCTAATCATTTATCTTGCTTTTTATATTCTATTCCTCAGAGGTAAACAACCCAACAAAAACTCCACTGCAGCCTCAATATCAGAAAAGGAAATTCCCTTTTATTGAGTTTCAGTTTATGATCTTGCTTAATGAAGGGGGAGGGGGGATCCAAAAGCTTCCATCTTAGATCAAACGACATATAAAGTCTACGGATATAAACGGATAATATCTTGTTCGAATCCAAAAGGCGGATCGAGGAATGTTTTCCCTTCGTTAGTATAAAAACTCAATCACCAGTTTGTTAAAAGCAAAATAAATATCTCTTCAAGAAATCATCCTGCCTGCTGCTGACTACACAGTGACTCTCACGGTTTTCTTTATCGTTCTCTCCTCAGATTCTCACAGCTGTGCATCGCTCTTCATCTTTCTCTTCCTTGGCCATCCGAGATGACGAAATCATGAATGTAATTCCTATGTTGGATCGTCGTTCACAATTCACATCAACAATTAGGTTCTGATCTTCTCTTTTTCACATTTTCATTCGCTACCCTTTACCAAAACGTAACCAAACTCAGTTAACCCCTACTCGTTCTCCAAATTCTACTGAGAGGGACACTCTTCTCCAAATTCCGGAACTGCTTTCAACCCGTTTAGCATTCAATTAACCCAAATCTTGTCCATCCTCTGTTTTCATTCGTCATCTTTTCCACTTCGCATTTCCCCCATGATCTACAGTTTGCTTACAATCCTCCTCTGTATATCAATAAGCTGACACTATTTATATTTTTTGCCATCATTTTCTGATTCCAGCATCACTCCCCATCTCAATGTTTCCTCCTCCTCCCCATCCATCAGCTTCCCTCATTCCCTCTCCCCATCCTGACGCCAATATTTCCTCCTCTCGTTAGACATCGTTATGAAGCAGCCACTGTGACATGCAATATCGTACATTTACAAATGGAGCGCCTTCTCCCCATCATCCTCCCCTTACCCTATCTCCCCATCACTGATTCTGTTCTCATCTCCCCCAGAGCATTACACGTGCTCAGAGTGATAGCTGGGGGATGAAGAATATCTAATGGACTCAATCTGCTTCATCTCCAAGCAGCAGCAGTTCCCAGAATAAAAGTTTTGTCTAGAAACTGTAGATGAGTTTTTGCTCGTAAATTTCACTTTTCATTTACATGTTCGCATCTCTCTTTCCTCTTATGGCAAGGACTAGTTTTTTTATCTTTCTTTTCGTCATCCTTTATGTTTTTGCTTTCTCCTTTCTTGCAACTTGCGAGAGCGAAACACAAGATGTCGAAACATCCGACGGCGACAATCTGGGAGCGTCCTTGGATGCTGATACAGAATGTGGGTGGAGCAGAAGAGATGCTCAGATGTTGCAACAGAAGAGAGCACCAAGAGATGGAGGCGGAATATTTATTCGGATGCAGCGAGGCGCGACCGCGGAACGAGATATATTATTTGCGACACGTGTGGACCTTTCGTCGTTTACCTTGTCACTGGCATACGAGCTACGGCTTAAAATATTTGAGTCCGGAGAAAAGAAAGAGATTCGTTGCTAGGAGACAATAAGGATGATGGGGAAAGGTGATGTTAGACAGTGAGTTTACCCACGATCTCATTCCAGTTATGTCTGAAGTGCTACGGAAGTAATGAAAAGGAAAAATATGACTGAGAAGATTTCAAGGATAGGAAACGCGGAGCATTGCTCAATAAGATTTTAGATTCAGTTGCTCAGTTGCAAAGATTCTGATTCTGTTTTTCTTACAGTTTGTTTACGTTTTGCAGATATTTCGTTTCAGTCATTATTTTGCTCGGTACTGCTATCGATTGGTTGGTTGTGTTGCTTTACTTCCCAATGATATTTGGCATAAAATGGGCTTTGTGGCCAGGTGACAAGGACCCCCAAGATCTCAGAGAATGTGGGAGAAAGGGATCCATTGGAAAGCTAATTTTAGACAAGTGGAAGTCTCCTGCAAAATCATTCAATATAATTCTCTAATGTTCACAGATGGATTTCCTGAAAACGGTGCAAAGCGGCTCACTATCCTATTCGATGGACGGCGACCATTCCGATTCATGCAGCGTCCTTTTCATCATCGAGAACAAAGCTGGGTTTTCTTTTGAATTTGTTTTGAATTTTTATCTCTTCTTCGAATTCTCTGAGTTCCTCAGAGATAAAAATTTGAAGAACAAACCGGAAAAAAAAACTTTTATCAAACCATAATATTTGCGAACTTAAATCAGTGGTTCTTAAAATGTGGTTTCCATGACCCTGTGAGTCCAAGAGAGGGTTTTGAAGATCCACAAATCTTTAAGAATCCGACATTCTTACTGACCGCAAATGGGAGTCTGCCCTGCTTACTGACCAGAAATGTGTGTCTGCCATGTTGACTGACCAAAAATGTGTATCTGCCATGTTGACTGACCAAAAATGTGTGTCTGCCATGTTGACTGACCAAAATGTGTGTCTGCCATGTTGACTGACCAAATATGTGTGTCTGCCATGTTGACTGACCAAAAATGTGTGTTTGCCATGTTGATTGACCAAAAATGTGTGTCTGCCATGTTGACTGACCAAAAATGTGTATCTGCCATGTTGACTGACCAAAATGTGTGTCTGCCATGTTGACTGACCAAAAATGTGTGTTTGCCATGTTGACTGACCAAAAATGTGTCTGCCATGTTGACTGACCCAAAATGTGTGTCTGTCATCTTAGCAGACCCAAAATGTGCGTCTGCCCTGTTTAGTGATCCAAACTGGGAGTTCTGCCATGTTTACCAACTAAAGACTGAGAGCCGCTGTATTAACTCTTTACTTGTACAGTAGTTGAAAAAAATTAATTCCACAATTGACAACGGTGTTTCGAATTGAAAAAAAAAAACATTTATGTGTAAAATAATTGGTAATATACAGGTAACTGAAAGTTCAGATAACCACTCTAGTTATCAGGTGAGAGTGGGTTCCGATCCTACCAGTCAAACTATTTTTTAAATTCCCTCACTTTAGTATGGCGTTTTGGTTTAGTTAGTTAATATGCCAAACTTGTCATCAATTGTTCCTGGATTCAAGTCCGAACTGTGCCGTTCCTGACCTCGGTTAGACACGAGATATCGATCGATCGGATTGGGTTGTTTTACCTCTGAGCGGCACTTTTTTGCACAGCATGTGCTAAATGGCAAGGTCACAAGGACCCCAAAGGCTCAGAGAAGGTTGGGAGAAGGGACCCACTGGAGCAGCTGTTGGGAGACATCTGGTAGCCTACCGTCAAGGTCATCCAGTGTGTTCTTTAACGTGCACAAAGTATGGCTGTCCCGCACACGGAGTCAGGCTTAACGTTCCATCCGACGGACAGCGGCCTTTTCAAGCCCATTGCTGTCCCCTAATGACCGTGGGCAGGGCGGGGAGTTTTGCGAAGATGTCACAACGCTGACCCAGTTGGGACTCGAACCTGGGAACTATAGATTACGAGCCTGGCACGCTACCGATTGAGCCACTCCCGCCCCCAATCGATTCGGAAAGCCCTTTCTTTTGAGACGTTAAGCCGTGGTTCTTGGGTAGGAGAACTGTGTAACTGTGTACGTAAGAGAACACCTGAATGATTTATGATTAATATATCTCTTATTAGTCTTCCAGTGGATTCCATTGCTCCTACCCATCTACGAGCTTTTGTAGTCCTTATGACCGGGGGTCAGGGTTAGCAGTCGGTAACACGCCAGACACGTAATCTGTAGTTTTAAGATTTGAGTTCAATTTGCGAATTTATATATCTACCAGGTCCCCGGTCAGAAATGGGGCTTGGAAAGGAAGTCGTCCGTCGAATGGTACGTTAAGCCGTGACCCCGTGTGCAGGAGCTCAATTAGCTATGCACGTTATAGAAAACTCTGGATAGTCTTGACAGGAGGCTGACATCTGTCTTCTAACATCTGTTCAGTGGGTCCTTTTCCCCCAACCTTCTCCAAGCCTTTGGAGTCCTTGTGACCTGACCATTTAGCCCACTGTGTGGAAAAGTGTCGCTCAGAGGTAAAAGAACCCAATTCGATTTTATGACCTGGTCATTATGTGCCGGGAAGTATATCTCAGAAATAAAACAATCTAAACCTTATTTTTTTTAAAATATCCATCTATAAATAAAATTTAAATAAATTTCCAGAATACATTTTGATTATGAGTTATCGTAACCAAATTTGTAAACAAAAATATACACAATAATAATAAAAATAAATACCCCCTCAAGCAGCTGCTTGCCACAGAGGTCTGACAGGAGCCTGTCAGTTTATATGCCATAGTAGAAGATCTGAGAGGATGGCAGGACCTCAGCAGAAAAACGACACACACATCCATGCCTTACCCGGGGCTCGAACCCAGGTCCCGTAGATCAGTAGCCAAGCGTGCTAACCACTCGACCACGGGACGGCTATATACACAATAGGTAAATAAAATGCAATTATTTTTAACTTTAGGATAAAAAATATTTTGAATGAGCAGTGATCTATTAAATATTTAAATTTCTCAGATTCTTTGTCACCTTATGCATTAGTGGAACTTCTGCTGGATTGCCAAAATTTAATTGCATTGCATCCAGAACACAAATTTTCCTTCAGCGAAAAAATGGTAATAAAAAAACGTTTCGGATGTGATCTTCCGTTGATAACACATAGAAAAGTGGACGTTTCATTACGAGCCCCTTAATCAGTGCTGTTCTGGATTAAAGAATCAAACAAGATCACATTTATGACGCTCCATAAGCAAAGCGAGCGAAAACAATCACAAAGCAAGAAAACATTCAGAGCCGCAAGCAAAGTTTCAACAACAAAGAATTGATTTCCTTAGGGAAAATAAACAACAGAGGCAAGAAAGAGCGACTTTTGCAACACCTCTGCAGCATTTCTGCAGCAGCGTTGATGAGAAATGGCCTCAGGGTCCAACTTTCTCCTTATTTCGAGTGGCCAACAGCCAAAGTGGCATACCGTTCGCTCAAGGCAGTGTCCTTAATTGCTGTATTATGCATCAGTGACAAGCACCGGGTCTCTAGAGTAATAGCTAATGGAAATGTTAACTTCCAGCGCTGAAAGAGGCTTTGCTAGCCAAATCTGCTTCGCACTCTACACCGTCCAGATTTTTGTTTAACAATCGGGCAGCTTTACAAATTCTCTTCCACCTTCAAATCCTTTTTAACTCACCCGAAGGAATTCATCGAATTGTTTTATTTCCTGGGGTAATATTCATAAGATTGAAATCTTGGTTGATTGCAGGGTTTTCTCCGTTACTTATTTTTCTTTGATAACATACAAGATGATTTGCTTTGTGAAGTGCTGAAGGGCATGTTGTATCTCTTTTTTTATATTTTTTTTAAAAGGAAGTAACTAGGGTTGTGATTTTTTTTTGAGAATATGAGGTTATTATGAAGTCCTTATTTTTTAGTGGGGGGAGAGAGATAGTTTTTGGGGTGAAGTCTTTGGTTGGATAGTGGCACTTTTTGTGCACACGATGGGCAAAATATCCAGGTCACAAAGACCCGGACAGTGTTGAGGAAATTGGACCAACTGGATATCTGTTAGGAGACAGATGGTAGACTCTCGTCAAGGATATCCAGCGTGTTTTTTAAAAGTAGACAAGGTATGGCTATTTTGCTTAAGGGGACATGGTCTAAAGTCCTATTCGACTGACAGTGGCCATTCCAAGACCATCGATATCCCTTTTGACAACTCCGCAGAAAAAGATTTATTTCCACAAATTTTCAAGCTTGGAAATCTTAGAGGGGGATTGCATTGTTTTACCTCTGAGTGGGTGGGTGGGCCGGGTTCAGTCGGAGCACTCCAGGCTCGAAATCTGAGGTTCCCAGATTCGAGTCCCACTTGAGGCTTATCTCCGCTGAAGAAAGGTTATACCGATAGGCTTGGAAAAGCTGCCTTCCGTCGGATGAGAAGTTAACATGTGGTTCAAAGCGAAGGAGAACTATACCGTGTGTACGTTAAGAACACACTGGATGACCTTGACGGAATGCAACCATCTGTCTTCTAACAACTTCCCAGTGGGGCCTCTTCTCCACACATTCTCTGAGCCCATAAAGTTGTTGAGCCACTCAAACATAAAATCTCGTGTGCGGGAGAGACATACCTGTGCACCTTAAATAGCACACTGGATGTCTTTATCCATCTGTCGTCGGCTACCATCTGTCTCCGACAAGCCTCCCAGAGACTGTCGGAGACAGAGGGCACAGAGAGCACAGAGACGTTCCCCACACAGAGAGAGCACAGAGACGTTCCCCACACAGAGAGAGCACGAGATTGCACAGGTAGCGCCTCCACACACACACAGAGAGAGAGAGAGGGCACAGAGAGCACAGGAAGCGCCTCCATACAGAGAGGGCACAGAGAGCACAGAGACGTTCCCCACACAGAGAGGGCACGAGATTGCACAGGTAGCGCCTCCACACACACACACACACACACACACAGAGAGGGCACAGAGAGCACAGTTAGCGCCTCCACACAGAGAGGGCACAGAGAGCACAGTTAGCGCCTCCACACAGAGAGGGCACGAGATTGCACAGGTAGCGCCTCCACACACACACAGAGAGAGAGAGAGAGGGCACAGAGAGCACAGGAATCGCCTCCATACAGAGAGGGCACAGAGAGCACAGGAAGCGCCTCCACACAGAGAGCACAGGTAGCGCCCCACACAGAGAGGGTACAGAGAGCACAGGTAGCGCCTCCACACACAGAAAGGGCTTAGAGAGCACAGGAAGCGCCTCCACACAAGAGAGGGCACAGAGAGCACAGGTAGCGCCTCCACACAGAGAGGGCACAGAGAGCACAGGAAGCGCCTCCATCAGAGAGGGCATAGAAAGCACAGGAAGTACCTCCACACAGAGAGGGCACAGAGAGCACAGGTAGCGCCTCCACACAGAGAGGACACAGATAGCACAAAGAGCACAACGAGTGCACAAGAGCACAAAGAGCACAGACAAGTTGGCCTTAGGGCACAGAGAAGTCCTTTCCCAGCCTTCTTTGTATCTTCGGGATTCTTGTGACTTGACCATTTCGCTAATGTGTGCACAAAAATGATGCTCAGGGTAATACAACCCAAATCTTCAAACAAGCATAGTTATTAAAGTGACATTTGTTATATAAATGTAATAAAAAAAACAACGACAGTCAGTAAGATTATGTTGCATAAGAGAAAAACATAAGTTTTTCAAAAAATGCTCTTTGCGATTTTCCTGTAACGTCACTCTTTATTCCCAGATGTGGGACTTGAATTCAGCGACACTGACAAGACACCAACAGGTGGGAATGACTATTATGAGAGATTAGGTGATAGCTGTTTTTCAGCATTTAATCCTTGTAAGTTGCTTCTAACGATTTACGTTAAACATAATCCGTAGAGTTTAAGTAGAGTAAGAATACAACACACCAAGGGAAATTTGTTAATATCTGCAGAAAACAGGAAAATATACAGAAAACGGAATAAAGCTGCTTGGAAACAAGAACGTAAACAAGATTGCATTAGAGTGCTCTTTTTGTAAAATCACGTATGAGACGCAATAGCATGATAATACTTTGTATAAGAAGACATATCATTTAAATCTCGCTTGTTGGAAGTATTTGGCTCTCAGTTTTCGTATCTGAAGTCTAAACAAGCATTTAAAGATAATAATAAGGGCTTAGTCCAGAGTTTTCAGTAACGACATTTTATGCGAAGGCAAATAACTCAAGTTTGTTACGCAGACTTAAAAGATATAGGATTATCTATTAAAATAAGAAGTTGTACTTGAAATTCACAAACAATGTTGCATAATTTAATCCATTTGTGATATGAGGAGAGTTAAAAGTGAAATGTTGGCAAAAAATATCCAATACACCTGTGTTTTTACACGTCTCTCTTTTCCGTACTCATTTCCAACCAAAGAATAATTAAATATGTATAAATTTTATCATTCACTCTGGAGCAGGGGTTCTCAAGGTGGGGTACGCGGTAAATTATTTTGGGGTACGCCGTGTTGGGTTGGGTTGTTTTACCTCTGAGCGGCACTTTTTTGCACACCATGGGCTAAATGGCCAGGTCACATGGACCCCGAAGGCTCAGAGAAGGTTGGGGGAGGGGACCCACTGGAACAGCTGTTGGGGGACAGATGGTAGCCTCCCGTCAAGGCCATCCAGTGTGTTCTTTAACGTGCACAGGGTATGGCTCTCCCGCACACGGGGCCACGGCTTAACGTCCCATCCGACGGACGACGGCCTTTCCAAGCCCATCGGTGTCCCCTACTGACCGTGGGCAGGGCGGGGAATTTTGCGGAGATAAATCTCAACGCTGACGCAGCTGGGACTCGAACCTGGGAACTACAGATTACGAGCCTGGCGCGCTACCGACTGAGCCACCCCCGCCCCGGGTACGCCGTGAGAGCTCAAAGTCGCTAGATCTAGTAACAAATCCATTTCACTGATTATCCAGTAAAATGTTTATAATTTTAAAAGATTTGTTAAATTGTTATTTTTTAAAAATTAATTTGTTAAATTTTTTTCTCATTTTTTGTGTTTATCGATATATATGTGATTTACGAATACAAAATTTAATGTGTATATATATATATGTTTTATTTTATTCCCATTGTTATACTATAACTATAGTTTTATCTATCTATACAAGGGGTACGCCAGTTGCATACACATTTCCAGGGGGTACGTGAAGCATAAAAGGTTGAGAACCACTGATATATATGTTTTATTTCAGTCCCATTGTTATACTATAACTATAGTTTTATCTATCTATACAAGGGGTACGCCAGTTACATACACATTTCCAGGGGGTACGTGAAGCATAAAAGGTTGAGAACCACTGATATATATGTTTTATTTCAGTCCCATTGTTATACTATAACTATAGTTTTATCTATCTATACAAGGGATACGCCAGTTACATACACATTTCCAGGGGTTACGTGAAGCGTAAAAGGTTGAGAACCACTGGTCTAAGAGTATTTTTTATGCTGATTTCAAAACTATATTTAATGTTTCGCTAACTAAAACGGTTTTGAGATATAATTACAGGAAAGCAATCAAGTAGAAATTGGAATGTTGTGTAACATATATATTAATTAATAGCATCTTAAACCTCGTGAATAATTAATTTTTATCCTTATTTTAATCATTATCACTGAGGACTAAAATTCCTCATTAGGCCATCTTCGTATTTCCAGTATGGTGAAACTGACTTTCATTACTAGAATCTGCTTTTTTCCAGTCCTCGATAGTCCACATACAGTCGCTCAAAAAATATCCGAACACTATGGTTGATTACAGATTTCAGAAAAAAATATCTGGCAACGATTTTTTTAGAAATTAGTGATCTGGCAACCTTCGTGTCACATGACACATGACACGAAGGTTTCCAGATCACAAATTTCCTTCGTGTCACGTGACACGAAGGTTGCCAGATCACTAATTTCTAAAAAAAATCGTTGAAAGATATTTTTTCTGAAATCTGTAATCAACCACAGTGTTCGGATACTTTTTTGAGCGACTGTACCTTCTTTTTCCATTGCAATGGTCTCTTGCGCTGAAAATCTGCCTGTAAAGGTTTTGGACAAGCTTTGTAACACCGAATTCGATTTCTAGGAGTCCTCCTCTTACCGTTCTTGAACGCTGTTTGACATTTCCTGCCAATGTCCATTCTTTCAAAAGTTGTGGTGAACTGAGATTTCCATTCCAAAAGTGTTTAATAATTTAGTAACAGCAATATATTTAGATCTGAAAATCAAACCAAATGATTTAAAATGCCCTTCCCCATTACAATTATAAGAGCATCTTATTTATGCAGGGAGAGACTTCATTGATTTTTCTCTGTTGTTCGCTGGGATAAAGACAGAATACGGAACAAGTGATATTTTGCCTAGTGTCCAAAAGTTAAGCATAATTCGCAAATTGTTAAGCAGAGCACAAATGAATAAAACTCTTAATATTTCATTTCGTTTGTCGATGATATATAATACATGGAAGGTTATATTGCCTCTGAAAAATCACCTGACCGGTTAAATCACCTGATCAGTTTAAAAACTAGTTACAGAACCCTCAATAAATTCTTACCCACTGGAATGGTTTTGTTCCTATATTGAGTAAACCATTTTAGCAACTTTACTGCTCATCATCATCATCATCTCATCATCATCGCTTTCCATTTCCTTAATCGCAATCTAGCTGTTTTAGTGCAATAACCTAGTTTTTTTAAAATAGTTGACGGATTACTGCTAGGAATTCCGAATTCTCTGGCAATGTCTTTTTTTTTTCATTTCAGCAGCTGTGATTGCTTTATCACTTAATGATAATCATGGTGTGCAAGTGGAATCACTAAAGTCACCATAATGCTTGCCACGTTGTAAATAAATAAATAAATTTAATGACAATCCATTCAACATGCTTTTCTGCTACCACTGTAATACAATTAAATCTTTAATAAGAGAAAATAGCTATAAAGCTAAACTATTCAGTAAATAAAGTATCACAGGAAATGTCTTGTTCGCAAGAAACGCTTAAAATAATCTTCTGAAAAAAATTTCGTTTCGTCCTGAGTGGGATTCGAACCCACGTATCACTGAACCATGCTAGGCGTCACTTCATAGCCTTTTTCTAATGGATTTATTTAAAATACTCGAATTATTATCTTTTTGAGACATTGGGAAAGTATTTTGAACGACGAAAATTACATCTAGTAGAGAAAAAAAAAATCGACTGACAGTAACTTCGACTAAAAACATATTTCCAAAACTACTACTTTTATTTACAACATTTCGTACATAATTTTCTCTTTATTAAAACATAAACAATCAGCTTTGCAAACAAAATGAACTTCTTCAACAATATATTTAACAATAACCGGTTCAAAGAAGTAACCTTTCGTGAAACTAATATGATTTCCTCTCTGGCCAAGCTCATCGCCAACCTGCTCTGCAAACAAATTGAAATACATTTGGGAAAAACAACTCTACATCCTCCCTTTTTGTCTCCATTCTGTGCAACACGATTTTCCATCCTAAAAGATTTAAACAGAAATCGTTGGCTGGCGGAATTCGCCGTCTTGCACAAGACGCATTTTTGCGACTCCAAGCTAATCTTTAATAATGTTTTTAGCAGACTCCCAAGTTAATTACGTAACTATGAAACAGTAAGTAAAAGAATTTTGTGTCTTATGGTGTCGCCAAGCAACAGTTGGCGACGACTGTATTAATGCTTGTTGCTAAGCAACAGGTTGGCGAGAAAAAGAAGCGCAATAATGAGCAGGAAAAAGAAAAGATGCCGCGTGCACGTTGGCGTGCTGTTGCTGCTGCCAGGAAAATGGCTGGAGTGGACTTTCGTTGTGTGGGCATGCTGAGGAGTTGGAGATAATGAAATAATTCGTTTCTGAATTTTTATCTTTTGAAGTGTACGCTTCAATGTGCGATTTGTAATCAGTTTTCGAAGGATATAGATGTTATTCGCAGTTTCGTTAATTTTTTAGGTAGAAATATTTGTAGCTATGGTTATGTGGCTGAAAACAAATCCTAAGGGAATTTTGTTTTTCTGGTTCTTAGAAAATCCGTTTAGCTATTTTTTTTGTTTTTCTACCTGAAACAGTTTTTTGAGAAATAATTTTTAGGTACAGAATCACAAATAACATTTTTGAAATTAACATGAGGAATAAACAAAAACCTGTCCATGAATTCATAACGATTAAATGATAAAGAAATATTAAAAAATTCTGTCGTCATATAATTATTGAAATTCCAAACTCAAAACAAATGTTAAGAATAATACAGTAAATATTTATCTTACTGTAAGATACTACTAAGCAGTTATAAATTAGAATAGAGTTGGGTGGGTTGTGTTTACCTCTGAGCGGCACCTTTTTGCATACCATGGGCTAAATGACCAAGTCACATGGACCCCGAAGGCTCAGAGAAGTTTGGGAACCCACTGGAACAGCTGTTGGGAGACAGATGGTAGCTTCACGTCAATGTCATCCAGCGTGTTCTTTAACGTGCACAGGGTGTGGCTCTCCCGCAAACGGACCACGGCTTAATGTCCCATCCGACGGATGGTGGCCTTTCCTAGCCCAACGGTGTCCCCTACTGACCGTGGGCAGGGAATTTTGCGGAGATAAATCTCAACGGTACCCAGCGCTGACCCAGCTGGGATCTCGCAGCTGTCTCAACGCTGACCCAGCTGGGACTCGAACCTGGGAACTACAGGTTACGAGCCTGGCGCGCTACGGATCCCATTAGAATAGAGTAAATATTTTGCGCTGCAATACTGAGATTAAAAATGCATCTTAAAACTAATTTGCGGCGTTGAGTGAGTAGGATGTTCGATGAAATTATAACTCTTATTATTACCTAGAGAAATTTCCCACAGTGAACAGCTGTGAAAGAGAATTAAACAATTACAATAAGACTGTTCAGACAGAAACTTTAATTAGACAGTAAAATAAAATGCACTCTTATTATCACCAAAGCTGGAAAGGGATTTTTGAACAAAATGGATAACAAAAAAAAATACATAAATTCTATTAACCTTTTTCTTTAGTGTTCCAGCAGTTATTTCTTTTTGTCATCTTCGTAATTAGTGGGAGGCCGTCCTATCGCATCCCCCCTATTGTCATCACTCATTGCACTGGGCGACATATTTTCATAAAAGTCATGCCTCTGAGATAAAAGTAGTCATTTCTTAAAGATTTCAAGGTGATGAACACGAATAAATAATAAATACCCCCTCAAGCAGCTGCTTGCCACAGAGGTCTGACAGGAGCCTGCCAGTTTATATGCCATAGTAGAAGGTCTGAGAGGATGGCAGGACCTCAGCAGAAAAACGACACATACATCCATGCCTTATCCGGGGCTCGAACCCAGGTCCCGTAGATCAGTAGCCAAGCGCGCTAACCACTCGGCCACGGGACGGATGACAATGAAAATGCAAAATTGGCTACGATTTCTGAGAAATCTGCAATAGTTTCTTATACAATAGAGTAATACTTAAATATGACATGTATCGATAAAACTCTGCTTCTTCTTTCGACGTCGCTTTGCCCGTCGCTTGTACAGCTTCTCAGGATCATCTCTGGCAAGCGTCCAACAGTAGTCAGCCAACACTGAAGTGGACCAGTTTCCCTGGTATCTTTTCCCCATCGTTGCAATGTCCTGGTGAAAACGTTCACCGTGCTCATCACTAACCATGCCGCAGTTGTCGGGGAGCAAAATCTGAGTGGGAATGGAGAAAGTGGATATTTAAGGACATATTGCAGCCAAGTTTGGGATACAGAGACAACATGTTCTTAACCAGTTTTTTGTAGTTGTCTGCCTGGACATTACTGAGGAATTTAGTTGACATCAGACGAAACGCGTCCCAAACCTTTTCCTCGTCCGCTTGAAGCAGGTTGTCGAGCATCTGGTCTCTGAACACCTCATGGATCTGAAGACCCACAGAAATTCCCTCTTTAATTTTCGTTTCGCTGAGTCGAGGCAATTTGTCAGCCAAGTACTTGAAAGCTGATGTAGTCCGATCTATGGCTTTTACGAAGTTTTTCATCACAACGAATTTGATGTGTAGCGATGATAGCAGGATTTTTTGCATTTCTGCCAGTGCAGGGTGTTCCACATTCTTCTCTCCGACCTTCAGACATTTCCTCAGAAGCCAGTTTCTCTTCATGTAGTGCAAAGTCTTTGTTCGGCTGTCCCATTCACATAAGAAACAGCAGTACTTCGTATATCCCAGCTGCAGGCAGACCCATCTAGGCCACTACCTTCAAGTCACAACAGAGATGCCAGCCATACTTGCTGTATTGAGGACAGTTCAACAACTGTTTTAGGTTGTCGTAGGTTTATTTCATGTAGACAGCGTGACCGACCGGAATGGATGTAAGTCGATTTCCATTATGTAGCAACATCGCCTTGAGACTCAAGTTCGAAGAGTCTATGAATAGTCGCCATTCTTGAGGGTCATGTTTGATTCCGAAGGCATTCATCAGGCCATCTACATCGGAGCAGAACACAAGGTCATCTTCCTTTCTGAAGTAAGGCATAAACTGCCCATGAGGAGTTCGAAACGAAGTCATTCGACCATTTTCCTTGAGAAGATTCCATTGTTAAAATCTTGATTCAAGTAATTTTGCTTTGGCCTTGGACAGCTCCAGATCGTGAACAAGATCATTCACTTCTTCTTTGGTGAGATTGTGTGGTGAAGATGACGCACCGTGACAGACCTATGGATCATCATTAGACATCGAAGGCTGTGGAGAACTCGACGCCGGTCGTCTCCCTCCTCATCGTCTGAATCGATTGAAAATCTTTGGAGGTTCGGGAACGGGAAGGCATTTGCCGTGCGAAACTGGTCGGAGAACAGATTGTATATTCGGGTACGCTATTGTCCACTTCGTTTTCCTTGTGATGACTCCAGAAACAGGAGGAACCATGCAGAAGTAGCAGTCATTTGCGAGATTGCTTTTGGCTCTCTCCAAATCATAGGAACAGCAAACGGCATCACTACGGCAACGGGCTTTTTGCACGCAACGGGCTAAATGGCCAGGTGAAAAGGACCCCGAGAAGGTTGGGAGAGGGGACCCACTGGACAGCTGTTAGGAGATGCCTCTCCTTCACACGGGGACACGGCTGACTGGGTCCGACGGATGGCGACTTTTCCAAGCCTATTGGTGTCCCCTATTCACCGAGGACATGACGGGGAGTTTTCTGGAGATAAATCTCAACGTTGACCCAGCTGGGACTCGAACCTGGGAACTGCAAATGATGAGTCTGGAGCGGTACCGACTGAGACACTCTCAGCCCTTTTTTTGAGACATTAGATTGTGCCCAGGTACACTCGGCACACCACATACGCACTCCTATCACTCTGTAAATAGTGGATGAATAGAAATAACAATCATGCGAGCTGCGATGCTCATTTTCTCAAATCTCTAGCTCTCTGTTTATAGATGGCATGAGGTGTCAGATACCATTTCGAAGAAAATAAATAAGCCATTGCAGAGTGCTTGTTGTATGGTTTGCTTTTTACGAATCAATTGCAATTATGGGATGCATTTGCGTTATAAAAAATCTGTAAAATACGGAATATCGCCAGCAAGACTTAAGTGGGCACATTTTGAAAGATTTTTTTCTTCCCTCCCCCCCAAAAAAATATAAAATAAATTACTTTCCAAAACTGTGTATCAAGCAAGAAATAAAAGCGTGAACTAGTATGCTTGTGCTCTGTTTGCTTCCTGGGGCGGGGGTGGCTCAGTCGGTAGCGCGCCAGGCTCATAATCTGTAGTTCCCAGGTTCGAGTCCCAACTGAGTCAGCGTTGAGATTTATCTCCGCAAAAATTCCCCGCCCGGCCCACGGTCAGTAGGGGACACCGATGGGCTTGGAAAGGCCGCCGTTCGTCGGATGGGACGTTAAGCCGTGGTCCCGTGTGTGGGAGAGCCATACCCTGTGCACGTTAAAGAACACACTGAATGGCCTTGACGGGAGGCTACCATCTGTCTCCCAACAGCTGTTCCAGTGGGTCCCCTCCCCCAACCTTCTCTGAGCCTACGTGGTCCATTGACCTGGCCATTTAGCCCATGGTGTGCAAAAAAGTGACGCTCAGAGGTAAAACCACCCAACTCTGTTTATAGATGGCGTGAGGTGTCAGATACCATTCCGAAGAAAATAAATAAGCCATTGCAGAGTGCTTGTTGTATGGATTGCTTTTTACGAATCACTTGCAATTATGAGATGCATTTGCGTTATAAAAAATCTGTAAAATACGGAATATCGCCAGCAAGACTTAAGTGGGCACATTTTGAAAGATTTTTTTCTTCCCTCCCCCCCCCAAAAAAATGTAAAATAAATTACTTTCCAAAACTGTGTATCAAGCAAGAAATAAAAGCGCGAACTAGTATGCGTGTGCTCTGTTTACTTCCTCTATTCTCAATAATACAACGACAACCTTCTAAATACCACAAGAAACCTTTCATCATTTCACATTTTTCAAGTGAGACTTGAACAGTTTTTTTGTTTCTTTTTATTTTACAGTTTAGCTGTGATTCAATAAAACTGAATAATATAGAAATCAGCATATTAAAAATATTTGGCACTTGTTATAACAATCACGTGAAATTTTAGTTACACATATTAGGCGAAATTCCCTTTTATAAAATGTTAATTCTGGACAAGTTTAGTATAAATATATCCGTAAGCCAATGTGGGCTACCCGACGTATTGCTAAGCAAACATATCGGGTAGAAAATGAAATAAAATAATGAACAGAAAAAAAAAATGCTCCGTGGAGTAGGATGACAATTATATACGTAAATCGTGAGTGACAGACTACAGTTCTTTAGATATTTCGCCAACTATTCTCACGTTGATAAGTTTAAACATTTTCTAGATACAATTATTTAAAATAAAATAAATAAATAAATACCCCCTCAAGCAGCTGCTTGCTACAGAAGTCTGACAGGAGCCTGTCAGTTTATATGCCATAGTAGAAGGTCTGTGAGGATGGCAGGACTTAAAATGCTTCTATTTTTCCTTCTTATTTGGAGTCGAAATCTGTTGACAAATGCAATTTCTATAACTGATGTCTTTCAGCAGACTTCAGAATGCTCTGAAACGAGAACTAAAGGAATGTTTTAAAACAATACTTTCCTCCAAAGGACATGACGAAGGACATGACTCCCATAAAGTGGGATATCTACTACTCTTTCAAACTGCAATGAATGACTGCAATAGTTAATGGATCGGATACAAAAGGATTCTGAAAACAGTCAGAGAAAAACAGGAGCCACTCACCTGAAAGATTTAAAATTAGAAAAAAAATCTTCGGTTGTTTAGCATCACATACGTGAGTGGAAAGCGAATATTCAAAAGTGCACAGTGTAAAAGGCAACGCGCCGAGGAAGCACTTAGGGAGTTGGAAGTAACACTTTGAATGCCGCTTTGCAAAGAACTGAGAAAACTGTTCTAGTAACTCAGGAGTTGAGTTCATGATGGATGAAAGTGTATTAACATATTGCAAAAGCGTTAGCGTTTAGTCTTTTGAAAACGATGGTGTTTCTGTGGATATGCGAGGGTTGTTTTACCTCTAAGGAGCACTTTTTACACACAATGTGCTAAACGTCCAAGTTTTAAGATCCGCAACTCCTCAGTCAGTAGGGGACATCGATGGGCTTGGAAAGGCCAACGTCCGGCGTATGGGACGTCAAGCAGTGGCATCTTGTGTGGTAGAGACATACCCTGTGCACGTTAAAGAACACGCTGGATGTCGTTGAAGGTAGGCTATCATCTGTCTCCCAACAGCTGTCAACTGGGTCCCCTCCCCTAACCTTCTCTGAGCTCTCTGGGTCCACGTGATCTGTCCATTGTGTGTAAAAAAAGTGCCCCTCAGAGGTTAAACAACCCAACCCAAGTCACAAAGACTCCACAGGCTCAGAGAAAGTTGAAGGAAGTGAATCCACTGGCAGCTATTAAGAGACAGATGGAAGCCTCCTGTCAAGGTCATCCCGAATATATTACGAATATTTAACGTGCATAGGGTACGGCTCTCCCGCACACGGGGCCTCAGCTTTGCGTCGAACCCGACAGATGGTGGCCTACACAAACTCATCGCTGTCCCCTGCTGACTAAGGGCAGGGGTTTAGCGGAATAATAAATCTCAACGCTTGCACAATTAGCGCTATCGACTGTGCCAACCTCTGTCCCTGATTTGAAGTTTGTAGACTGGAAAATGATAGCATCTCATTGTTATTCAATAGTATAGAATATGTCCTGTAACCATGGAACACTTGAAATATTCGCTGAAACAATTGGGTTGTCCTCTGAGTGGGATACGAAACACGACTTCCTGTTAATACGTCTGTTGCTCAAACCGCTTTGTTATCGCAAATAAAGGTTTTCAGCTAACATGGACTAAAACACTGGTCTTTAAACTTTTAACGTCTGTGGAAACAATGTGACTAAATCTAAATGTATCGCGGAACCAATGTGATTAAATCTAATTTATCGCAGAACCAAAGTGACTGAATCTAATTTATCGCGGAACCAATGTGATTAAATCTAATTTATCGCGGAACCAATGTGATTAAATCTAATTTATCGCGGAACCAATGTGATTAAATCTAATTTATCGCGGAACCAATGTGATTAAATCCAATTTATCGCTGAACCAATGTGACTAAATCTAATTTATCGCTGAACCAATGTGACTAAATCTAATTTATCGCTGAACCAATGTGATTAAATCTAATTTATCGCGGAACCAATGTGTTTAAATCTAATTCATCGCGGAACCAATGTGATTAAATCTAATTTATCGCTGAACCAATGTGATTAAATCTAATTTATCGCGGAACCAATGTGATTAAATCCAATTTATCGCGGAACCAATGTGATTAAATCCAATTTATCGCGGAACCAATGTGATTAAATCCAATTTATCGCGGAACCAATGTGACTAAATTCTTTGTTGTGTTGTTTTTTGTATGTCTTTTTCTTCTTTATGTAAAGTTGAGGATCAATATTTCCAAAATTATGTAGCTAAATGATTTGTATGTTAACCTACATGATCTCAGATGCTCTTGGGTTAATAAGAGTTTTACAAATATATGCTGACTAAATCTAATTTATCGCGGTACTTTTATATCGTAAAAGTAAAGTTTTAGGTGCAGTAATGAAATGGAAATTTTCAAAACATAACCTTTTATACATAAATCTAAAATATTTACAGGTAATTAAACATATTTTTATTATATTTACTTAGAAAAATTTATGCCTGATTTTATTGATTATTATTACAAATTATTACTAGCTTCCTGAGATTTTTCGGAACTCGCGGTTCCACGGAACGTAGTTTGAATACCACTGGACTAAACATTTTCTGTTTTGAAAAAAATTGCTGAAGCTGAAAGATCTCAATGAAATCAATTCGAATCTCGATTTTAAAAATGTTTTTTCAATATTTAAAGAATGGTAGAAATTTGAACATTTAACAAGAGCAATACAGATAGCAAGTTTAAACCTCTGAGGCCAATTAAAACTTAACAAAACTTTTTTTCAAACCATTTCATGAAACGTAATTTCTAGTTGGTTATTTAAGTAATGATTTTAATATTCGCCAAATTCGTAAAGCCTCTTAGGATTGGCAACACTGATGTAAAATATTCTAACTCAAAGACTGTTTAAATACCAAGCGCATATTTTTTAAAAATCGAGATTCAGGGAGATTTCGTTCAGATATTCAGTGGCGGTTCGTGAGTAAACTATTTGGTGGGGCAGTCTGACTAGCAGAGGCAGAGCTCGGAGGTAGGAAAAAATTTTGTAGAAATTCTTAATATTGACTTTAACTGAATCGGACTGAAAAACCTTTTCATAATGCACGAATTAATCTTCGTTCATCATCATCATCAAGCAGCCATGGGCTACGGAGGTCCAACCAGACCGTGCAGTTTAATTCTCCAGGCATATCTGTCCTGAGCTACATCTGCTGCATCCGGCCATTGCACACCAATTCTAACAAGGTCCTGTTTGACATTGTCTGCCCACCGCATCCTAGGTTTCCCCTTCTTTCTAAGGCCTTCGGGCACATTGTTCATAACCCTATTCGCCAATCTATAATTATCCATACGGGCAACATGGCCAAACCAACGGAGTCTCTCTCTGCACAATATGCTGCTTAAAAGAGGTTGCATACTCCTTAGGCTAACCTCATAATTAGTTACAAAGTTAAACCACCTAATTCCCAAGATACTAGATAAGCATTTAGAATCAAAAGCATCAAGTTTCCTGTTATCTTGCTTACAGAGTGTCCAAGTTTCACTACCATAACTAACCCTTGAAAAAACCAAACTGTTATACAGTCTAATTTTAGTCCTTAGGTGTATATGCCTATTTCTCCACACTCTCCATAGATTCTTAAAAGTCCCAGCAGCAATCCCTATTCGTCTGTTAATCTAATGCCGCACATCACCAGTATCTGTTACATAGCTCCCAAAGTAATTAAACTGTGACACCTGCTCAAGACTGCAACCATTCAGATTAACTGAATCACAGCCTGCCTGACCAATTTTCATCATTTTAGTTTTCTCTCTGTTTATAACCAAATCTAATCTACTACCAGTCTCATCAACAGCTCGAATGAAAGAGTTCATCTCGTCAACATCATTCGCCATAAGGGCTAAATCATCAGCATAATCTAAATCAGAAATTTTCGTATCTCCAGCCCATTTAAGGCCAAAATCTTTCCCTTGAAGTGAATTTCGCATAACATAATCAATAACCAAGCTAAACAGAAAAGGAGACAAAATGCACCCTTGTCGAACACCAGAAGTAATGCTAAACCAATTGCTACAAGCTTGCCAACTCTCACACACGACTCAGTGTTATTATAGAGAGCTTTCATTATGTTAACTAACTTGTTTGGTATACCATATGATCTCACAATCAACCACAAATTATTACGATCAACAGAGTTGAAAGCCTTTTTGAAATCAACAAAGGTAGCCACCAAAGGTTTCTGAAACTCTGAACATTTCTCAAGAATCTGCCTATGTGAAAATGTCTGATCCACACATCCCCTACCACTTCTGAATCCACATTGCTCATCACGCAATTGACTGTCAACCAGATTCTTAATTCTATTAAGCACAATCATGGAAAGAACTTTACCTGGAACAGAGAGTAGGCTGATACCCCTATAGTTATCACAAGAACTGCGATCACATTTTTTGAAAATAGGGATAATAATAGTTCTGGTAAAATCCTTACGAACCATGCCTTTATCATAAAAGATATTCAAAATTTCAGTCATCCAAGTGGTAACCGAAACATTCCCAGCTCTGAGCATTTCGGTAGTAATTTCATCTACTCCTGGGGATTTATGAAGTTTAAGTTTAGAAATAGCCAAAATAACTTCAGACTGTGTTATAGGGCCAACATTAAAGTCACCAATGCATCTATCATCATTTCAAACAATGGGAGTAGAACTAACCACATTGTTTAGAACATCACTGAAATGCTCAGCCCACCAAGTCATGACAGAATCCTCACCTTCTATAACCTTACCTTGTTTATCCTTCAATCCCTGTATACCTGTTTGTTTTCTACCACACAAAACATTACTATCTGGTACAGCTCTCTGCTGTTGTGCTGCCTAACTGCATCGTCAGCTTTGTCAGCCAAGCCATCAAGCCAAAACTTCTTATCAGTAGCTAACTGATCTTTTACACGTTTATTAAGCTCTTGTAATGTTTTCTATTAGGACTAGTAGGGTACTGATTAAGAACATTCCTGCAGTTCCTTCTTTCAGAAATAAGCTCAAGTGCCTTATCATTTAAATAATTCTGCCTCCTCTGCTCCTTTTTCCCTAAAAGAGTATTTTTAGTTTCCAAAAAAACCTGTTTAAAATGGTCCCATTCTTTTCTTCATTCTTGGTTTCATTCTTTTTTGTTCTAAAATGGTCCAGTTCGTCAACTTCAGTAGTAAGCAAACCATGACTAGCATAATGACTAAGTAACCTATCGTGGTAAGCTTTATCTATAACTTGGTCTTTCAGAGCTTCAGTATTAAAGGTAAATTTTTTAACCTTAGCACAACACTTTTTAATTTTAAGTTGCAAGACTCTTTTAACAAGGTAATGGTCAGATCCAATTTCAGGTCCCCTATATGCCTTGGTATTCCTAAAACAACTAGCCCACTTGCTGTTAATTAATATATAATCAATCATATTCTTATGTAGCCCATCAGGTGAAACCCATGTGCACTTATGTATGTCACGGTGTTTGGAATATGTGTTAGTTATTCTGAAACCATTGAGTTTACTTACCTGTAGGAGACGTTGCCCATTGCCATTGCAGCTACCAATACCAAAAGGCCTATCACTCCTCCCCAAAAGTCAGAGTCAGTACCAACTTTGGCATTGAAGTCACCAAGAACAAGGGAAATATCTCCTTTCTTGACAGAATTCAAAATATCCTGAAGTTGTCCATAAAACCTATCCTTCTCATCCTCATCGGCATCCTCAGTGGGGGCATAACAGCAGATAACATTCAAGACTTTAATGCTTGTCTGAAATTTTGCTGTAAGAAACCTTTCATTAATGCACTCATATCCTAGAATAGCATTACTAGCATGTCTGCTGAGAAGCACCCTCACGCCTTGTTGATGCTTTCCATTCTCCCTTCCTGTAAAGATAAATTTAAAGTTATTTTTAAGTATCTCACCTTTACCTGTCCATCTGGTCTCTTGCAAGCCTAGAATATCTAGGTTATAGCGCCGGAATTCATGCGTGAGAACATCAAGAGAATAATCTCTATAATAATGTCGTTACGTTCCATGTTCCTGCAGAGAGAAAATGATTAGTAGGATATTTAAAGAAACTAGGTTTATTGAGAGAGGTAGGGCCAACAATATAAAACAGCCCCCTGATCGCAGGCATGGGGCAAAGACCTGTTCCTCCTCCGCTAAATGCTGAAGTCACCGATGCGGGTAGGAACTTCAGGCACCATCTTTTCAAGTGGACTTTTTCAGAATGTCGTTACGTTCCATGTTCCTGCAGAGAGAAAATGATTAGTAGGATTTTTAAAGATCTAGGTTTATTGAGAGAGGTAGGACCAACAATATAAAACAGCCCCCTTATCGCAGGCATGGGGCAAAGACCTCCTCCGCTAAATGCTGAAGTCACCGATGCTGGTAGGAACTTCAGGCACCACCTTTTCAAGTGGACTTTTTCAAGAGCCATATGGCCTGCCTGAGACACATTACTCCAGTTTAGGCTTGACGATGCCCAACTATCTAAGTGAGGTTCAGGTACCTGCGATGGCCTCTGATTAGGATTATCCACCAGCTGATATAAGGTATCCCATGCCTCTGTTCACTTAGGGCTGGAACCCCAAAAGCAAACAGAAAACACAGCGGCAGATTCTCCCTCAACAGAGGCCCACCAGTGCAGCAAGTCCAGGATCCATAATCACGCTCAAATCGACTCTTCTAAAAATGGAAAATCAAAAAGGATTTAAGTACGACGGAAATAAATGAGGATTTTGAGGAAGGTAAAATATACATTAGTGATCACCTAACACCAGAGAATAAACAGTTACTCTACGAAGTAAAAGAAAAAAAAACGAAAAGGGATACAAATTTATGTGGGTAAGAGACGCGAAAATCTATGTCAGAAAGGATGAACACGCAGAAGCCATTAGGATCAGAAATTTAGAAGATGTAGCCGGATCGTATAAAAAAATTAATCTTTCAAGTAAACTTTCTTCTAGAGAAGGAAATGGATGATATATTGTTAGATATTGAAAATTTACAACAGGAAATGTTTTGTGAAATTTTTATAACGCAGATAGACAGTGAAAATTATAATGTTATGATAAAGACAACTATTTTTGGGAAAAATGGCTTAAAATAATTCAGAGAAACATTCAGAGTATGAGGAAGAATTTTGATCATTTTTTAATTTTTTAAAACTTAATAAATTTAGAACCACATATCATTGTCTTTACCGAAATTTACATAAATATTGTGAAGTTTGCATTTATAATATAAATGGTTATGATAGTTATTGTAATGAAGGTACTCTCAACAGATCTGAAGGTGTAATTGTCCATATTAAGATAAATAAAAACATTAGTTTAGAAAATTTAAATATGAATTTTATTACTGGAGATGTTTTACAAATTAAAGTTATGTTTAACAGGGCTAAATTATGTTTGTTAGCTGTTTATAGAATATACAAGTATTCAATTAAGGAGTTTACTGAGGAGTTGTAAAATAAATTAATTAATATTGATGACTTGTATGTGGTAATGTTAGGAGATTTCAATATTGATATGATAAACAGTGGTTGCAATTCGCAGAAATATGTAAATGTACATATTAACAGCATGTTGTTTTAAATGAAGTCACGAAGAAATTACTAGGTCCAAAACACGTACAGTCGCTCAAAAAAGTATCCGAACACTATGGTTGATTACAGAATTCAGAAAAAATATCTGGCAGCGATTTTTTTAGAAATGAGTGATCTGGCAACCTTCGTGTCACGTGACACGAAGGTTGCCAGATCACTCATTTCTAAAAAATTCACTCATTTCTAAAAAAATCGCTGCCAGATATTTTTTCTGAATTCTGTAATCAACCATAGTGTTCGGATACTTTTTTGAGCGACTGTACTTGTTTCGATCATGTTCTTATTTAAAACAATGAATACAAAAGTTGTAAAACGTATGTTAAAAAATTATGTTTAACTAATCATTTCTATATAGGCTTGTCGCAAAACCTAGGTTGTGAAATTAGTGAAAGTTCTAAACAACAAACTTATGAAGTAAAGAAATTAAACTTTTCTAAATTGAAAAAATGTTTAAAAAATATAAATTGGAGTCAAATTAGTGATATCAATATATATGATGGATTTTACGAGTTTATATCAATAATTAAGAATGCAATAAAAATTTCAAAAGAAATGGTGACGCATAGAAATGCCAGAAACCTAAAATCATGGATTACAAATGGTATTGTTAATTCTATAAAGGAGATAAATAATTTAATAATTTAAACGTTAAAAATTAAATTTAATATCTGAAAAGGATATCGCAGACTATAAAATTTATTGAAATTTACTCACATCATTAATTTGGGAAGCAAAAGATTTATATTATAGAAATAGGCTTGTAGGAAATAAATCATACTCAAAGGAAAACTTGGAATTATGTGATAATGACATAAAAAGAAATAATTTAAATCTAGAAATTAATGATGAGGGGAGATATACTATGTGAATAGGAATCCTCTTTTGCTAGCAAATCGATTTAATAAATATTTTAAAGACATTGTTGAAACATTAGTTACTCTGAAAGTAATGATAATACTTTTATTTGTAATATACAGGGACATTTTTTGTGGACTACATTGCGGAACAACAAATTAACGAAGTTATAAATAGCCTAGAATGCGGAAAATCAAGTGGTTTTGATGGCATTACTGCAAAAATTGTTAAGGAAATTTATCCAGAAAAAAAAAAAGATATTTTATGTTTATTATTGAATAAATCCTTTCAGCAGGGTATTTTCCCAGCAGTTTTGAAATTAGCAATTATTGTACTATTCATAAGGTACGGGAATTAAAACGTTTGGTAAATAATAGAGCAATATCGTTGTTGTCTATATTCTCGAAAATATATGAAAAACTTGTAAAGTAAAAATAATATCTTTCTTAGATAAAAATAGCTTTATTTCTCCAAATCAGTTTGGATTCAGGAAACGTACAGGAACAGAAAATGTTGTATTAGAATTGACTTCCATGATGTATAAGAGCCTAAACAAAAACCAAAAATCAGTAATTCTATGTCTAGATATATAAAAAGCCTTCGATACTGTTTCACATGAAATTTTATTCTGCAAATTACAAGCAGCTGGGTTTAGGGGGATTATGTTGAAATGGTTCCCAAGCAATTTAATTGACTAGAAACAAAGGGTAAGAATTAAAAATAAAATCAGTGATGAAGTTACATTGCAATTTGGAGTACCCTAGGGATCTGTATTGGTCCCACTGCTGTTTTTAATTTATATTACTGACGTGTGATTTATGGCTAAACGGCAAAATAATTTTTTTTGTAAATGATACAACAATATTCTTTTGTGGTAGTTAGAGAAGACATATCAATTAACCAAATAAACCATGATTTATGTAAAAGAGCAGACTGGTTCCATAAGAATAGATTGGTGTTAAGCATCACGAAAACAAAGTATGTGAACACTATAATTAAAGAAAATAAAATAGATTATTTTAAAGAGAAGCTAAATCATCATCAAAGAACCTGTAGTTCTGATATACATAGATGTGAAAGTATTGAAGGAGTACAGAGTTATTGTTATTTAGGAATAATAATAGACAAAAAAATAACTTGGAATTTGCAAAAAAATATGTAAAAAAAATCAATGCAGTAATCTTTAAAATATACCATATCAGTAATTCTGCAGACTTATCGTTAGTAAAAATTATTTATAATGCATGGATGAAATCTTATCTCACTACGGTATTTTGTCATGGGGGGGGGCTTATGACACATATATTAAACCGCGAGAGGGAGTCCAAAACCATATAATTAGATGCATGCTAAGAAAGGGAAGAAGATAAAGTATAATTCAGGATTATGAAATATTGGGCATTTTGCAAGGGAGAAAACTATATATTTTTAATGTAATCAAACATGTAAAGAAAACTTGGAATGAACAAAACATCAGAGCCTTTACGTTAATACTAGATTATCTAGAAACTTATTATTTGAAGAGCCTTTTGCAACAGAGAATATTATTACCAGGCATTACATTTACACATTCTCAAGATTATTTAATTTGATTCCAAATTATATAAAAGATATAAGAAACATAAATAAATTTGTTAAAGTACTTTAGAAAATGGTATTAGAGCTAAACTTATAAAATATTTTATTTTTATTAAAAAAAAGAACTATACGAAACATTAAATGTGAAATTCCTCCTTAAACGTTAAAGATTATGCCAAATGTATGAACATGTTTTTCATTAATAAACCCCACATACGGGTTTCACTCGTGTGGGATGATCCTGTTATAAAATGTGTATGGTAATGTTACTATAATGGCAAAAATACAAGAGAAAAATGCATAATACCAAATAACTTTGATTACAAGAATTGAAGTTCATAGTTTAAAGTTATATATATATGTAAAATATATGTTCAAGCATATTTGCATTATAGGGCAAAGTGTTGTTATTTTAATTATTACTCTGTGGCAACCATGCACTGTATGTGTACATAAAACAGAAAATAAACTTACTTACTTACTATTCCCAAAGCGCATTATTTAGCAAAAAAAAAAAGTTAAAAAACAACTACGAAAGGCGTTCTGATTCTTTCTACTAGTTCCGTTTTTTTTGTCCCCCTTCTCTTTAATAATTAACTATATACGTATTTTTTTCTCTCCTTCTAGTGGTATTTTAAAGAACTATTTGTGAAAAATATATCTAACATGAAGGTTTACATTTTTTAAACCCCATTCCGATTGGAAATTTATATTTAGTATTTTAAACTAATTTATTCGGAGTAAATTATCACTTGAACAATTGTCTTTTCCAGTTATGTTTAATATACAATATTAATTTATTATACCTATATTGTTACGACAGATGAACGTGCTGCAATGAATTTTGATAAACGTGATATGAACGCTCGCGTATGCTTCTGCGGGAGAATTGCATAACCAACGAATTGGAACGAAGAACCTAAATGAAAAATAAAAGAGAGATAGAATTGTTATGTTGGAGTTGTTGATATGGGAAAGGAGACGTAGTTAGTCTCAGACTATACACGATAAAGTGGTTAAAAAAATAAGTGTTTTATGTGGTGAGTACGCGGGAGGTTAATTAGTTTATTAGCGTAAATAAATATAATAAATAAATACCCCCTCAAGCAGCTGCTTGCCACAGAGGTCTGACAGGAGCCTGTCAGTTTATATGCCAGAGTAGAAGGTCTGAGAGGATGGCAGGACCTCAGCAGAAAAACAACACGAACATCCATGCCTTACCAGGGGCTCGAACCCAGGTCCCGTAGATCAGTAGCCAAGCGCGCTAACCACTCGGTCACGGGAACTACTAGTGAATTTACAAGGAAAATAAGAATAGTTTACGCCTGAAGTGAAAGTTACACAAGGGACATTAATGATAAAAGATGAAGAGGTAAAAGTTAGTCGAATAGACAGAGCTAGTCTTATTTTCTGTAGGAAGAGATTATTATTTGATGTAAAATAGCATTTAGTTTATTTATAAGAATTGGTAAGGATAAACTCGATAGATTGCATATTTGTTTGAAAATATTATTTTACTGTTCATTGAATGATATTTGCCTTGATTTGCGATTTGGGTGTGAATAGAAATAAAATAATGGAATCTTCTGAAAGTTTATCTTTATATTGATATAGATTTTCGTGCCGGTTGACTTAGCTTGTATAAATAAATAATTTCATCCATGCTTTTGTAATAAATTGCATTGTTTTGTAATTATCATTGACATATATTGACTTGAACTCACGCTCAGTGCTCATACATTTAATTTGTAACAATATATATACTTATATATATATATATAATTTATTTTACAATGAATTTTAAAAAAGTGATATGATAATGATATAAAGTGAATATAAAAAAACTTAGAATAAAGCTTGAATAGGGTTTTCAAAGAACGAAAATCCTGTTTCCTGTTCTGGGTGGGGGGCATTGCCCCCTTCTTCCCCCCCCCTAGATCCAGACCTGCCTAGGGATTCTAAACGATATATGACGTTCTATACCATACTGATCATTGTATAAAATGACAAAATTAATATAGGCAAATCATAAATAAGATGGAAAGTTTCATATGAAATGCTGTTTATAAATAAAATTTTTGCGTAAGATTACCATTCTATAATGACATTACAGTGCCAGAAGTTATAAATTTATTAAAATAGACGTCACAGTAAATCCACACATACTTTAAGAAATCAAATATATCAAACCTGCAAGCTCAATACATTCAGTCAGATGCATTTATTTATTGCAATAAGAACATCTCGACTGGCATTTAGAGTTCCCATAGAATTGAAGGAGCCAGTATATTATTATACTTCTCTGTTTTTCGACTCTAATATTACATAAAGTACGTTAAGTGAAGTATTTGTCCCTTTAAAAGGATCTTTTGATTTTCTTTATGTTTCTATTGACAAGTTGGGTTGGGTTTTTTTACCTCTGAGCGGCACTTTTTTTGCACACCATGGGCTAAATGGCCAGGTCACATGGACCCCGAAAGCTCAGAGAAGGTTGGGAACCCACTGGAGACAGATGGTAGCCTCCCGTCAAGGCCATCCAGCGTGTTCTTTAACGTGCACAGGGTATGTCTCTCCCGCACACGGGGCCACGGCTTAACGTCCCATCCGACGGACGGCGGCCTTTCCAAGCCCATCGGTGTCCCCTATTGACTGTGGGCAGGGCGGGGAATTTTGCGGAGATAAGTCTCAACGCTGACCCAGCTGGGGCTCGAACCTGGGAACTACAGATTACGAGCCTGGCGCGCTACCGACTGAGCCACCCCCGCCCCTAATTGACAAGCACCGACGACCGAATGATAAAACTAGAACACATATCTCATCCGTCGAATATGGGAATCTCGTTTTCAAAAAAAAAGGAAGTTTTTCGTTTACCGATTTTTGCACTCTTTAAAAGTTTTAATTGGAAATAATGGATGATTTAGAAAATGCAAATAGTAGTGCGCATTGTATTAACAATATAATTTATAGTTCCCTTTTATTCCTCAAAATGAAAAAGAAAACGTTGCTTTTCTCACATTCTTCTGAGGAAAGGGGGCAGATTGTTGCTGTCAGAACAAAATTAATAGAGGAAAATCCAATATAAGAGGCAAAAATTAATATAAATGCTGTTAATGCGTAAAATATTTACGTAAATTGACAAAATCAAAAATAAAATTAAATTACAATCTCAAAAGTGATAAATTTTTTAAATGGATGTCAAAGTCCACACATATTTTAAGAAATCTGTTGACACTCTACTGCCCAAATTTCAAATTTGCAATATTCATTTTGGTTTAATGCTCTCTCCATATTTAGTGGGCGGAGATGCTCAGTCGGTAGCGCGCCAGGTTTCTAATCTGTAATTCCCAGGTTCGAGTCCCAGCTGGGTCAGCGTTGAGATTTATTTTCGCAACACTACCCGCCCTGCCCACGGTCAATAGAGGACAAAGATGGACTTGGAAAGGCCTCCGTCCTTCGAATGGGAGAATCATACCTGAGTGCAAGTAAGGAGCAGTTACGGGAGAGTTATACCCTGTGCACGTTAAAGAACACACTGGATGGTCTTGATGGTAGGCTACCATCTGTCTCCCAACAACTGTTCCCGTGAGTCTCCATCCCCAACCTTCTTTGAGCTTTCGCGGTCCTTGTGACTTGGCCATTTAGCTCATGGCGTGCACAAAACTGCCCACTCAGAGGTAAAACATCCCAACCCAACCCATATTTATTGCTCTCTAACGCTGCAAATTAAAGTCAAATTGCTGCAAATCTAAGCTGCAATTAAGCAAATTAACTCTGCAAATTAAAGTTACCTAAGGATTTTTCAAATCCTTAGGTAACTTTAATTTGCAGCGTTAGAGAAAAAATGAAATGAATCATAATACTAAGGTGATTCATAAGTCTGTGTTTAATATCGTCTTCTTCAGCAATGATTATTGCAAATCAGGTCATAAAGTAATAGCTATGTTTTTAGACATATAGAAAGCGTTTGATACTATAGATCACAATCTCCTATTACAAAAACTAGAAAATTAAGGGATGAGGGGTATTGCGTTAAGATGGTTTAAAATTATTTAAATAACAGATATGTTATTACAAAAATAAATGCTGTGTAAAAATAATGTGTAATAATACAAAAATAAATGCTGTGTAATAATTCCAAAAGTATCATCAATTACGGGGTTACCCAAGGATCTATATTAGGGCCACTCTTATGTCTTGTATTCATTAATGATTTATGCAACAGTAACTTCAACAGTTTAGTTTGCTTATACGCAGATGGCGCATTAATAATTATAACAATAAAAATACGAAAGTGATATGCAATGAAATACAGGAGGATTTTAATCACATTTTACACTGGCTCAAGCATAATAAAATGTATTTAAATGAAAAAAAGACAATTTCATTCTTCAGGTTTAGAGATGGAGAAAATATTTTTATTAAATGGCACAAATTGGAATGTTTACATAAAGGAAACACAATTAATTAAGATATTTGTAATTGTTTTAAAATTGAAAAAGTACAAAGGATAAAATATTTGTTTTTTTTTAATATTTTTAGATGGAATACATTTACATACACAATACATTTGTGCTACAATAAAAGTACATAAATTATACAATCGGCAAAAAAATATGTTTATTATTTTACAAAGCAATTTGTAAATCTATATTAAACTATGGAATGACTATACACGGTACTACAAATAAGACAAATGAAAATAAAATTTGATAAAATGCAATCAGCAATTGGAAAAATTGTAATAGGTGACAATGAAAATTCTTATTTATTAATAAAACGGGAGATATTTAAATATTTAGATATTCTGCCTTATTCAATTTATATATATTTAATATCATGCTGAAAACATTCTTTGATGATAATTTTAAGAATAAAATAAACCACGAGAAAGAAACCAGATTGAAAAAACAACTTTTTCGTGTTACTAAATATCAAAAAATAATTATGGAAAATGTGCAAAATGAATATATAATACCCTTTAGTCTATAGTTCATTACCGAGAGATATACTAAGCATCAGAAAATTTTCTTAGATTGAAAAGAAAATTAAAACTTTTTTATGAAAATCACTAACTAACTAACTAAAGTTAACTGTGTTGTTTTTAAATCGCTTTCTAAGTAATTTTAAATATTATAGTTTGTCAACTGTTAATTGTTTCATTTCTGTATTTAGATATGTGTCACAAAGTTTAATATCATATTTTTGCTTTCTAGCTTCTTGAACTATATAATCAGATAATTCTACTATCCTTTTGTTTAATTTTAATTAATTTATTTCTTTGCCTTGCTTTCTCCTTAAATTACTTAATCTAAACAATATTGTAACTGTTATATTTCCTGCAGACAAGCTATGTAGCGAGACAATTGTAAATGGTTCAGTAACATTATTATATGAAAATAAATATTCATTTTCTATTATTAAGAAAAAGACCCATTGAACCAAGCTTGAGCAGTACGAATAGAGACTGTGAAGCATATTCCGCTTCGCATATTTTTCAGCCCGCTTCGGTAGCTTTCAATCCTATTTTCCAAATTTCAATATTTAACTTACTGACTCTACAAAAACGATAAATATTCCAGTTTTCCAATATATGTCATTTTAAAACTACCACAAATATAACTTTGTAACTAAATATATTAATCCCATCAATTTTTTTTTTATTACGAAGTGCGATAGTGGAAAACGGCCTTTTCGTCTTGAACAGTTTCTCTTCGTAAAGAGAACTAATATTCTATTAAAATAGTTGTTGTACAAAACATATGGTCCGTATGGCTACATCTTTCCAAAACAAGATTATTATATCCGACTGTATTATTTTGATTTTTGTTCCAAAATGCCCGACCATCATTTCCGTTAACTAAAATTTAAATTAATTAAAAAGTAATTTCAACCAGTTGAAATTTCTGTCTTAATTTCGTAAATTTGTCTTAATTTCGTAATTAAGAAATGTCTATCTTCTGTGCACATGCACAGTGTCAGCCGCGTTGCTTTTCTTTCAGCACAACAGTCTCGAAATTTCAAGATTAATATGGAGATTTGGCTTCACCGTGAAAGACACGAATTAATAATAAAACGCATGTGAATGTATAGAGCCCTCAATGTTCATATGATTCGCTCCTAAGTTGACCTTTTATGAAAAGGTATTTTATGTTGATATTTTTACTTGCTAGTTAACTTGCTGGGAAGCCTTTTTCAAGAGCACGAGACCTTGCAAAATGCGTTCATTCAGAGTTGTGGAGTTTTCTCCAACAGGAGAACCACCAAGCATTCCAGAATTGGCATAGACGTCTGCAACTTTGAATAGAAGCTGGAAAGGAGTACTTTGAAGGACAATATAAGTTTTGTTGAGTTAAGTGCAATGGTTTTTATTCTGCAGATGCCTGTCAACAGATTTTTGAAGGTCCCTCGTACTAGAAGAACTGCTCACGGTTTCTCGGATCTTAATATATAGCAAATGGCACAAAGTAGCAAGCTTTCATCTATTATATATTTTAGATAGGCATATTCCCAACCGGTGCGCGGAACAGCATTTATTATTGGTCCCTGGTGACATCATTGGAAGCGGATGTTTTTGGTTCCCTGTAGTTCTGCAGATATCTGACCGATCGGTTCCACATTTAGTGTGGTTGTTGTTGGGTTGTTTTACCTCTGAGCGGCACTTTTTTGCACACCATGGGCTAAATGGCCAGGTCACATGGACCCCGAAGGCTCAGAGAATGTTGGGGGAGGGGACCCACTGGAACAGCTGTTGGAAGACAGATAGTAGCCTCCCGTCAAGGCCATCCAGCGTGTTCTTTAACGTGCACAGAGTATGGCTCTCCCGCACACGGGGCCACGGCTTAACGTCCCATCCGACGGACGGCGGCCTTTCCAAGCCAATCGGTGTCCCCCGATGGGCTTGGGAAGGCAAATTCCCCGCCCTGCCCAATGACGCGTGGGCAGGGCGGGGAATTTTGCGGACATTTAGTGCGTGTTCCACTTGTGTCTTCCTGAGCAGGATTTAGAGATCGAATTCCTAGCTCCGATGGATCGGTACTAAACGTACTAAAATTATTCGAATTATCTTGGCGCTGCGTTGGGTTATTTTACCTCTGAGCGGCACTTTTTTGCACACAATGGGCTAAATGGCCAGGTCACAAGGACCCCGAAGGCTCAGAGAAGGTTGGGGGAGGGGATCCACTGGAACAGCTGTTTGGAGACAGATGGAAATCTCCCGTCAAGGCCATTCAGCGTGTTCTTTAACGTGCACAGGTATGGACTCTCCCGCACACGGGGCCACGGCTTAACGTCCCATCCGGCCTTTCCAAGCCCATCGGTGTCCCCTACTGACCGTGGGCAGGGCGGGGAATTTTGCGGAGATAAATCTCAACGCTGACTCAGCTGGGACTCGAACCTGGGAACTGCAGATTACGAGTCTGGCGCGCTACCGAATGAGCCACCTCCGCCCCTTGGCGCTGCGATCGCCTACCTTGTGAATGAAGTACTGTAGTATGTTATCAGTGAGTTGGGTTGTTTTGCCTCTGAGCGGCACGTTTTTGCACACGGTGGATTAAATGGCCATGTCACAAAAACCCAAAAGGCTCCGAGAAGGTTGAGGGAAGGGGACCAACTGAAGAGCTGTTAGGAGACAGATGGTAACCTCCCATCAAGGCTACGTAGTGTGTTCTTCAACGTGAACAGGGTATGGATCTCCATTCGACGGATGGCGGCCTTTATAAGCCCATGGGTGTCGCCTGCTGACGAAGGACAGGGCGGAGATTAATCTCAACGCTGTGTCAGGTGGTACTGTAACGTGGGAACTGCAGATTAAGAGCCTGGCCCGCTACTAACTGAGGCACCCCCAGAAAAGTTATCAATGGACAGACGTTTCAAAGGTTTAGGGGGAGAGCTTTATTTTATAGGTATGAAAGCTTAGGGTGCATTAAGTTACCATTTGATCCTATACTGCAGATTAAGAGCCTGGCCCGCTACTAACTGAGGCACCCCCAGAAAAGTTATCAATGGACAGACGTTTCAAATGTTTAGGGGGAGAGCTTTATTTTATGGGTATGAAAGCTTAGGGTGCATTAAGTTACCATTTGATCCTATACTGCAGATTAAGAGCCTGGCCCGCTACTAACTGAGGCACCCCCAGAAAAGTTATCAATGGACAGACGTTTCAAAAGTTTAGGGGGAGAGCTTTATTTTATGGGTATGAAAGCTTAGGGTGCATTAAGTTACCATTTGATCTTATACTGCAGATTAAGAGCCTGGCCCGCTACTAACTGAGGCACCCCCAGAAAAGTTATCAATGGACAGACGTTTCAAAGGTTTAGGGGGAGAGCTTTATTTTATGGGTATGAAAGCTTAGGGTGCATTAAGTTAGCATTTGATTCTATACTGCAGATTAAGAGCCTGGCCCGCTACTAACTGAGGCACCCCAGAAAAGTTATCAATGGACAGACGTTTCAAAGGTTTAGAGGGAGAGCTTTATTTTATGGGTATGAAAGCTTAGAGTGCATTATGTTACCATTTGATCTTATACTGCAGATTAAGAGAATGGCCCGCTACTAACTGAGGCACCCCCAGAAAAGTTATCAATGGACAGACGTTTCAAAGGTTTAGGGGGAGAGCTTTATTTTATATGTATGAAAGCTTAGGGTGCATTAAGTGACCATTTGATCTTATACTGCAGATTAAGAACCTGGCACGCTACTAACTGAGGCACCCCCAGAAAAGTTATCAATGGACAGACGTTTCAAAGGTTTAGGGGGAGAGCTTTATTTTATGGGTATGAAAGCTTATGGTGCATTAAGTTACCATTTGATCCTATACTGCAGATTAAGAGCCTGGCCCGATACTAACTGAGGTACCCCCAGAAAAGTTTCAAAGGCTGAGGGGGAGAGCTTTATTTTATGGGTATGAAAGCATTGGGTACATTAAGTTACCATTTGATCTTATACTGCAGATTAAGAGCCTGGTCCGCTACTAACTGAGGCACCCCCAGAAAAGTTATCAATGGACAGACGTTTCAAAGGTTTAGGGGGAGAGCTTTATTTTATGGGTATGAAAGCTTAGGGTGCATTAAGTTACCATTTGATCCTATACTGCAGATTAAGAGCCTGGCCCGATACTAACTGAGGTACCCCCAGAAAAGTTTCAAAGGCTGAGGGGGAGAGCTTTATTTTATGGGTATGAAAGCATTGGGTACATTAAGTTACCATTTGATCTTATACTGCAGATTAAGAGCCTGGTCCGCTACTAACTGAGGCACCCCCAGAAAAGTTATCAATGGACAGACGTTTCAAAGGTTTAGGGGGAGAGCTTTATTTTATGGGTATGAAAGCTTAGGGTGCATTAAGTTACCATTTGATCCTATACTGCAGATTAAGAGCCTGGCCCGCTACATAACTGAGGCACCCCCAGAAAAGTTATCAATGGACAGACGTTTCAAAGATTTAGGGGGAGAGCTTTATTTTATGGGTATAAACCCTTAGGGTGCATTAAGTTACCATTTGATCTTATACTGCAGATTAAGAGCCTGGCCCGCTACTAACTGATGCACCCCCAGAAAA
This sequence comes from Ryuthela nishihirai, assembly GCA_038380435.1. Classification (NCBI taxonomy): domain Eukaryota; kingdom Metazoa; phylum Arthropoda; class Arachnida; order Araneae; family Heptathelidae; genus Ryuthela; species Ryuthela nishihirai. Next base: position 87,170,311 of record JAWZYU010000001.1, on the reverse strand, counting down.
GTTATCAATGGACAGACGTTTCAAAGGTTCAGGGGGAGAGCTTTATTTTATGGGTATAAACCCTTAGGGTGCATTAAGTTACCATTTGATCTTATACTGCAGATTAAGAGCCTGGCCCGCTACTAACTGAGGCACCCCCAGAAAAGTTATCAATGGACAGACGTTTCAAAGGTTTAGGGGGAGAGCTTTATTTTATGGGTATAAACCCTTAGGGTGCCTTAAGTTACCATTTGATCCTGTACCAAATTTGGTGCTCTAATTTCGTGCTAGTTCTAATTGATATACAGTGGCCAAAGTCAAGAGCAGTAGTTCAGGATAGGCATATTTAGAGCACTACTCAGTCTGGTTGGACCTCCGTAGCTCATTGCTGCATGAAGATTTTGTATTACTGTGGGCTTTGGATAGCTCAGTTGTCGATGTCGGTTTTATGTAATGTCCCGTGACCGAATGGCTATCACATTTGCCTCTTGATCAAAGGGATTAATTTCAAAAGACTTATTAAAGTTACCGAAAAAATATTACCATTCACATTTCCCAAATCATCCTTTAGTTCATATTTACACTGTTAGAGGGTGCTGAAGTCTGAAAACTTTATTCTCTTTGAAAACGAGCATCCCATTTTCGCTAAGGGCGACATATTCTTCTAGTTGTTCTTTACCATAGATTTCACTTTGCAGTGTAATCCAGTTCCTTGTTTTTCTACAGTTTTTTCATTTTTTTTTTCTAAACGATCATCCTTCTTTAAGAGATTTCTTCACTTTGATCGTCTTCCCAGTGCGATAGATTATCAGAAATTACGACTACAACGTCTGCAAAAAAAAAAATACCCTTGAAGTCCACGTTATGTATATTATAGTGTTCGCTTTTTATATCCCAAGCTACAGATGTCAGATTATCTTTTGGAGAGGTTGCGTATTAATCTGTCGCGGGAATGGTCGAGAGCGACGGATTATTCAATCTCTGTGTGATTAGCACGTTTCGTTTTTACAGCTTATAGCAAATGTTTTGTTTTTGCAAATTGTGGAAGTTTAGAGGAGCACTCCTACATCCTTAATCTGTTATGCTTACCTGCTTAAAAACTGAATTTCCTACCTATAACACAACATTAGCGTTCTAAATAAGTTAAAAAAAGAGTTAAAAAGTTCGAACGCTCTTCTGTTGACTCTTCCAAAGTGCCGTTTCCTTTCCAATGAAAATAAAAAATGAAAAAGAGAAATGTTTACTTGATATAGTGGATAACCCCATAAAAAGTAATGCAGTGTTTAAAAAAAAAACTAATGCCTTTTAATCTCTGAACGTTATCAATTACCGCTTGACTCCAGATAAAAATGTAAAGTTTAATTCCATTTCCAAGAAGATGGGAACGCATCATGCTTAAAGCATAATAGCTCGATTTTTTTAGGTGAAGTGTATCTAACAGATGGACGGGAAGAGGTGGATCCATTTCAAAGCTACCAGGGGCAAGGATGGTTCAGTCGGTAGCGCGCCAGGCTCGTAATCTGTAGTTCCCAGGTTCGAGTCGCAGCTGGGTCAGCGTTGAGATTTATCTCTGCAAAATTCCCCGCCCTGCCCACGGTCAGTAGGGGACACCGATGGGCTTGGAAAGGCCGCCGTCCGTCGGATGGGACGTTAAGCCGTAACCCCGTGTGCGGGAGAGCCATACCCTGTGCACGTTAAAGAACACGGTGGATGGCCTTGACGGGAGGCTACTATCTGTCTCCCAACAGCTGTTCCAGTGGGTCCCCTCCCCTAACCTTCTCCGAGCCTTCGGGGTCCATGTGACCTGGAGAGGTAAAACAACCCAACCCAATCAAAGCTACCAGACTCATCAGATTTAACACCCACAGACTTCTCTTTGTGCTTTGCAAAGAATAAAGAAGGGAATCCTTTCGTTTCAGCCGTAATATTTTTGCACATAATGGTCTAAATTACCTGGCCACAAGGACTCCAAAACCTCAGAGCTGAATAGGGGTAGGAAAGTTTTAGGAAATAGATGGCAGCCTCCCGTCAGGACTATCAGCATAGTTCTTTTCCGTGCACAGGTTTTGGCTCTCTTGCACACAGGGTAACGGCTTAACGGACGGATTCGACGAACAGAGGCATTGGCGAACCCATCAGTGTTTCATTTCACATTGAATGTACAGCGGATGTTTGAGGAGAAAATTTTGTGGCAAACTAGTGACGACTTGAACTTACAACATGAGGCTACGAGGCTGGCTTGCTACCGACTGAGTCACTTCCGCCCCTAACACGCAAAGGAATTTTGTTCTCTGCATAACACAGAGAAAACACCATGGGTGTTAAATCTGGTGAGTATGGTAGCCTTGAAATGGATCCATCTCTTCCCTTCCATCTGTTAGACACACTTCACATAAAAAAAAAACCATCGAAAGATTGTACTCTAAATGTGGTGGGTTCCCATCTTGTTGGAAATTGAACTTAAAGCCTTGCCTTTCTTTCTGGAGTTAAGCGTTAGCTGATAACTGCAGATATCAAAAGGCATGTTTTTTTAAAACACTCTATTCCTTTTTTAGGACATCCAATATATCAAGTAAACAGATGTGCAATATGTTTTACAATTTGCTCAACAGATACGTACAGTCGCTCAAGAAAGTATCCGAACGCTATGGTTGATTACAGAATTCAGAAAAAATATCTTGCAAAGATTTTTTTAGAAATTAGTGATCTGGCAACCTTCGTGTCACGTGATTACAGAATTCAGGAAAAATATCTGGAGCGTGTACAGCAACTGTACACGCTCCAGTTACCGTTCACAGCAAACTGGAGCGTGTGCAGTTACTGCGCACGCTCCAGTTTGCTGTGAACTGCAGTTACTGCACACGCTCCAGTTTGCTGTGAACGGTAACTGCACACGCTCAATATTTCCGTGAGTGAGCCCACACGATCCAGGTCTTTGTGAGCTCACACGATCCAATGTGCTGTGAACATTAACCGCAACCGCTCCAGTTTGCTGTGAACGGTAACTGCACACGCTCCATATTCATACACATTATATATTCATACGCATCATATATATATTAAAAAATATCCGAACATTATGGTTGATTACAGAATTCAGAAAAAATATCTGGCAACGATAGTTTTTTAGAAATTAGTGATCTGGCAACCTTCGTGTGACGTGACACGAAGGTTGCCAGATCACTAATTTCTAAAAAACAATCGTTGCCAGATATTTTTTCTGAATTCTGTAATCAACCATAGCGTTCGGATACTTTCTTGATCGACTGTACGTATCCTCAAAAAGGTGCTCATTCTTCCAACGGTCCGTGGACCACTTGTGATCCATGATACTCTTACAACAGGTGGTCGGCGGTGTTCATTTATTTGAAACCTGATATTGATAAACGTTTGACAGAAAGTCAAGGGTAAGGTTCTCATTAATAAAAGTCATTGTCTTAGTCCCCGTTCGTGATGTAAAAAGAAGTTAATTATAAGTTAATTTTTATTGATCTTTTTTCACTCTCTTTCTGTATATGCAAAATGTGAGATGGTTTCTTATTTTATCCAGAAACTTGAGATACTGATTAGAAACATGTTTAGAAATGAATAATTGTCTTAATGATGATTTTAACCTACTTGACTGTGATAGAGTTATTCAGCAATATTCCAACAATTCTCTTTTATCCCCGCGCCAGGCTCGTAATCTGTAGTTCCCAGGTTCGAGTCCCAGCTGGGTCAGCGTTGAGATTTATCTCCGCAAAATTCCCCGCCCTGCCCACGGTCAGTAGGGGACACCGATGGGCTTGGAAAGGCCGCCGTCCGTCGGATGGGACGTTAAGCCGTGGCCCGTGTGCGGGAGAGCCCTACCCTGTGCACGTTAAAGAACACACTGGATGGCCTTGACGGGAGGCTACCATCTGTCTCCCAACCGCTGTTCCAGTGGGTCCCCTCCCCCAACCCTCTCTGAGCCTTCGGGGTCCATGTGACCTGGCCATTTAGCCCATGCTGTGCAAAAAAGTGCGGCTCAGAGGTAAAACAACCCAACCCTCTTTTATCCCACTTTCACGTAGGTATAATAATAGATTGAGATCTTTATCATATCTAATTAATATTATATTGTTGGCATCCATTACAAGAATTTACTCCAAACGATCACTATTCAATAACCCACACTTTATAGATAATAATAGCAAGACATATAAAAATATATAACTCTATATATATTTATTTGACGATTACAGTTCACATTTGCATATTTGAAGACATCTTCATAGACACACATTAAGTAGCTAGAACAAATGGACGCCTTCCATTTATTCCCACTGAAGCGATGAGAGTGGACCTTCTGCAGAGTGACGGCTTCACTAATTTTGTTACAAAGAAGATATAAATTTAGTTTTAAAATTCTGCAGATGCCCTTTTTTAATTCAACGGATAATTTTAGATTATTCTATAATATTCTTATAGAATCTCAATAAATTAATTATCCTTTTTGTATTCGTTTGCATAGGGCAATAAAAAAAAGGCAGTAAGAGTCAGACAAAGAACTGCAAAGCAAGATGGCACACGCACTTTGTAATTTAGTAGAAAAATGTGAATTACGGCCGGCTGCTAAAGGTGGCGCTGAAAGCAGTGGTATTGAATCTTTCATCTGGGCCACTATTTATTTTTCGAGTCATATATATAGTTTCTTATAGAATAGATTTGACGAATTGCTCATGAGCTCCTACTAATCTGTGTTCGGATATTTAACAAGTCTCATTACGTCTCTGCTCTAACTAACAATTTTCCAAACATTATTATAGTAAGCAATAATGACTATTAACATCCTGAACAATTTTTTATCGTTGCAGCCACAAACACATTTGTAAAACAAATGAAATTAAACACTGTGATGTCTTAATTCTTTTGTTTGCCTTTTTTTTTCTGCATTAAGGAACAAAAGTATCTTTTTTAAACAGAATCCGACTGAAGACATATTAAATGCATGATTATTTTTTTGGCACTAATTTAGAAATGGAAATCGCCTCATATTTTATTTTCCTTTTTTCCGCCACATTAATTTGCTCTGGCTGTTCCAGATTTAACTCGGCGCAATCTTTTTAAATGAAAAAAAAAAAAAGCGAGGCAGAGATGTGACCTAATCCAGAGAAATGCAATTACAGCATTCGTTATTTGGCAAGAAAACAAGTGGGTGAAGGCTCATTATGCTTAGAAAGCTTTATATTATTGCTTGCTTTTAATTAAGAAGTTATGCGATTGCTATCGCCGAGGAAGTAAGGTGTCACAATTTATTCTGGAGAGAGAAGAAAGAATATTTTAAGCTTCTCGACTTGCAGGTATTTTCTGCGGAACGCGTAAAAAAAAAGAAAAAAAAAACTTATTTTTCTGATGGAACTGAAGCGAAAGAATAATAATCTTTATACATAAGACGATAAGGCACTTAGTTAAAAATAACAGATACAAGTGTTATAAATGAAAAAAAGCAAAAAAAAAAAAAACAAGATGGCATAAAGGATTATTAAGCATTATTAATAATAACACACTTGATGTAGAATGCATTAACATCTGAATTATTAGAAAATATATATAAGAGAAAAAGTTAAATATGCAGCTGCAATATTTGAAACGGAATTAAATGTCACCTGAGGAGATCACGCGCATGTGACGTAGGTCGGGAAAAGAGAAGCAAAAATAGCAGAGAAGGCTTCCTTGTTGCTACGGTGAATAAATGTGCTTTAACAGAGAAATCTTGTTAAATAACACAAGTGGGTGCGAGAGACTTGGAAAGTGTTTTGTATAAAAATATGGCTAATGCATTCACAAACCGAACACTCGCTTTCATCCAAAAAGGCTAATTCTTGCGTCTTAACTCTCGCACATTGATTCGTTGGAAAACATACATTTTATTTCTGCTACGTGATAAGTTATTTGACAGTTACTCTAGAAGGGAGTGTAATTATTTCTCTTAAAGAGCGCAGAAAGCTTTGGACTTGGTGGTGTGTTGGGAGAAACAGTTTCTCCGAAGAAGCAGAAAGAGAGCGCTCGTGGTGATTGCGGCAAGGAATAGTAGGTGTGTAAAAAAAAGATCACAAATGAACTATCAGACTTTTCCATTTGGGTGTATGTTGACTTTCACCCATGCCTTAATTGTACACGTTACGAACATTTCATACCAAACTTCTTTTCATCGAGCTCGTTAAACTTTGGACTTTCTCGACTGAAAGAGAAATTTATGAAGTTTCAATCTTGACACTTTAGAAGAGTGTTACGCAAATATTTCAGTATCGTGTCCATTACCTCCCCTCCTCCTCCTCCTCCCCCACCGGAATCTCAAATCGCTACGCTTTGTTTTGTTCATACGAGACTCACCCTGTGATGTCGAATTTTGCTAATCGATCAAAGAGGTAGGTTTCGGATTTAGGTGGTGGATGCGCCCAGATAATTTATTTGTATGGGAGAAATTGGATTTGTCAGTAGCAGGTACGGTCTAAAAAATAATGGAGGGGGGCGGGGAAGAAACACAATCCAGGTAAAAAAATGCAAAGGGTGCTAAGAGACTGCATTTTCAATGTTTTACCGTTTTACAAGTCTTTAAAAAATTTCTTGAAAAATGCATGAAATATAAGTTTAATAATTTTTCGCTTCTCTTAGCCTCTTAGTAGCATTCTGAAGAGGAAGGGGGATGACCCTCTTGCTTTTCTTCCTTATATCCGGCTTTGGTCTGTAGTACACCAAAAGATGTTCCCAGTTTCGAGTCCTCATCGTGCCCGTGATAAGATTTTTCCCTCAACTCGCATTCTGCCTTTGGTGGGATGGGGAGAGGCTGTGTTTGCATCGCATCAGGCTCGAGGTCCCATTTCGCCTAAGATGAGATTTTTTTGCTCACTGTGCCCTCGGTGTGGTGGAGAGTCGACTCAGTCTGTATCTCACCTGGCTGGTAACCCTGATGTGCTCCCACATTCGACCCCTTCATTCGTGATTTCCACATTTGTGCCTGTGTTGAGGTTTTCTTCATTAACTCCCATTCTGTTCTCTGTTCTGGTGAGCTCAGTCTGTAGCGCGTCGAGCTCGTAATCTGATATTCTGAGGTTCGAGTCGCAAGTATGCCGGCGATGAGATTTTTCTGCTAGTTCTGGGCTGGGTGAGAAAGGGAACACCGTTCCGTTTGGAAAAGCGACAATTCGTCGGGTGCGACGTTAAGCCGTTGATCCATAGGAAGATTGATACCGTGCGCATTTATTTTGAAGAACACGCTGGATGCTTTTGACGGAAGGCTTCTGTATATTCTAAGAGATGTCCAACGTGTTTTTTTTTATTCTCGTACTGTGAGCACTTGAGAACAACTCAAACAGAGCGGCTCCCTCAGTTGGGTTGGGATGTTTTTCTTCTGAGCGGCACTTTTTTGCACACCATGGGCTAAATGGCCAGGTCACAGGGACCCCGAAGGCTCAGAGAAGGTTGGGGGAGGGGACCCACTGGAACAGCTGTTGGGAGACAGATAGTAGCCTCCCGTCAAGGCTATCCAGCGTGTTCTTTAACGTGCACAGGGTATGTCTCTCCCGCACACGGGGCCACGGCTTAACGTCCCATCCGACGGACGGCGGCCTTTCCAAGCCCATCGGTGTCCCCTACTGACCGTGGGCAGGGCGGGGAATTTTACGGAGATAAATCTCAACGCTGACCCAGCTGGGACTCGAACCTGGGAACTGCAGATTACGAGCCTGGCGCGCTACCGACTGAGCCACCCCCGCCCCGCTCCCTCAGTAATTTGTTTCATGTACGGACTCTCTTGAAACGGAAAACTCTTCTCTGTGAAAATGGAGTTGTACAGTTATTTTCGGAAAGTGTTAAATTTGACACGGAAATTTTTATATAAAAAAATAGAATAGTTCTATGTACTTTTTATGTAATCACGTATTCATTAATTAATTGAAAAAGCTGCGCGCAATAATTGCACGAGTCTCAGCTAGTTTAAATTTAATTTGTAGTCAGATGCAAGCGAAAAATCGTAAATTGCAACCAGGCCTGCTATTCGAACATTTTACAGTATATACACTGAAGAGCCTAAACATTATGACCACCTGCCAAATATGATGTTGGTCCTTCACGTGCCACCAAAACAGTTCTTGCCCGGCGAGGTATGCATGCTACAAGATTTCTAAAGGTGTCTTGTTGTATTTGGTACTAACACGTTACCAGCAGATCTTTTAATTATTGTAAGTTGCTTGATTGAACCGCCGCAGATCGGATATGCTGCTCCAACACAAACCACAGATCCTCGATTGGATTGATGTCTGGGGAATTTGGAGGCCAGGGCATATCTGGAAGTCTTTTTCATGTTCTGCGAACCATTCTTGAACAATCCGGGCAGTGTGGCATGGAGCATTTTCCCCCTTAAAGAAGGTACTACTAGAGGGACATACCGTTGCCATGAAAGAATGTACCTGATCTACAATGATGTTTAGGTAGGTGATAGACATCATAATTTACTGCACATGAATGACTGGACCCAGGGTTTCCCAGCAGAACATTGCCCAAAGCATTACACTTCCTCCACCGGCTTGTTTTTGCCCCATGGTGCATCCTGGTGCCAACACTTCCCCAGGTAAACGACGCACACGTACAGCCATCCACATGGTGCAAACAGGAGACAAGATTCATCGGACCAGACGACCTTCTTCCAGTCATTCAAGGTCCAGTTTTGATGTTCGCGTTCCCATTCTAGGCGCTTTCGACGGTGAACGAGGTTAGTATGGGTACTCAGAGCAGCTTGCGGCTACACAGCTCCACGTTCAGGAGGGTTCGATGTACTGTGTGTTGTGACACATTACCCCCCCCCCCCCCGTCACCAGCATTCAAATTATGGACGAATTGCGCCACAGCATCCGTTCTGTTGGCTCGTTTCATACAGGATAGCCTTTGCTCACCTCTAGCATTGATGAGCCGTGCTCGGCCTACACCTTGCTGGAGGTTCGTGGTTTTTCCCTCCTAGGACCAATTTTTGAAGGTACTAACCACGGCTGACGGTAAGCACCCCACAAGTCTTGCCATCTCGGAAATGCTCTGACCCAGTCGTATGGCCATTACAATTTTGCCTTTGTCAAGCTTACTTAAATCAGCTGCCTTCCCCATCTAAAGAACTAAAATAACACTGATTAACAACGCTCAATATCAGGTGTTATTATACCGTTTCATGACCTTCACACGTATCATCGTTCACCTGCAGTTGCTTCGATTTGCATAAAGACGCACTGGCCATAATGTTCTGGTTCTTCGGTGTATGTTTAATATTTTTTCGCCTCCACTTCTGTCAGTATCATTCTCATAAAAAGGAGAGTGTTGGATAGCTACTTTGAGGGTTGCTATACATCCAAGTCCTGTCCTGGAGGAGGGGGGCACTCTTGTCCCTCGCTTCTAGATACGAGCCCAGATCCTGACAATATAACATGGCCTCTTGACCCCTTTCCTTTCCTGAAAGGGGGCCTGGAAGCAGTGGTTTGAATAGGATGGAGTTTATCCACATGCCCGAATTGGATTGTTTTACCTCTGAGCGGCACTTTTTTGCACACAATGGGCTAAATGGCCAGGCCACAAGGACTCCGAAGGCTCAGAGAAGGTTGGGGGAGGGGACCCACTGGAACAGCTGTTGGGAGACAGATGGTAGCCTCCCGTCAAGGCCATCCAGTGTGTTCTTTAACGTGCAGAGGGTATGACACTCCCGCACACGGGGCCACGGCTTAACGTCCCATCCGACGGACGGCGGCCTTTACAAGCCCATCGGTGTCCCCTACTGACCGTGGGCAGGACGGGGAAATTTTGCGGAGATAAATCTCAACGCTGACCCAGCTGGGACTCGAACCTGGGAACTACAGATTACGAGCCTGGGGCGCTACCTTATAGTGACAATCAACTATGATACAACCTTATATATGACAATCAACTACCCCCGCTCCCCACATGCCCGAGACGCTTACCTATCTACATTTCAAATAAAAGGAATTCGCTATGTCACCACACTTTGTCGACCTCTTTGACAGTAGTTTTCATAGCTTCTTTATAGGCCAGAACATGAACAAGTGAGACTTTTTTCTGTGAGACATTTTGAAGGACGAGGACTTTTGCAACCGCTCTTCGATCAAACGAAGAATTAAGTTACAGATGATGATCAAATGCAAGCTTGTTTTCTTAGCAGAGACAGTTTTTTAGAGCCGTTTTTAATGTCCACGTACGAATCTTAATATACAAGGTTTAATACATAGTTGATTGTCACTATAAAGCGATAATTAATGAAATTTTGAACTCTGTTCTTTATGACGCTTCCATTTCCATTGTTTAATGCAATGAGGTACTCAGAAAACTCTAATGGGAGATGACATCAGAGGCGTTTGGTTTACTTCTGAGCGGCTTGTTTTTGCACACAATGGTCAGGTAACAAGGACTCGGAGAAGGTTGGCGGATGGGACCCACTATACAGTTGTTAGGAGACAGGATGTGTATACAGGTGTTAGGAGACAGGATGTGTATACAGGTGTTAGGAGACATGTGTATACAGGTGTTAGGAGACAGATGTGTATACAGTTGTTAGGAGACAGGATGTGTATACAGGTGTTAGGAGACATGTGTATACAGGTGTTAGGAGACACGATGTGTATACAGTTGTTAGGAGACAGGATGTGTATACAGGTGTTAGGAGACATGTGTATACAGGTGTTAGGAGACAGATGTGTATACAGTTGTTAGGAGACAGGATGTGTATACAGGTGTTAGGAGACATGTGTATACAGGTGTTAGGAGACATGTGTATACAGGTGTTAGGAGACAGATGTGTATACAGTTGTTAGGAGACAGGATGTGTATACAGGTGTTAGGAGACATGTGTATACAGGTGTTAGGAGACACGGTGTGTATACAGGTGTTAGGAGACATGTGTATACAGGTGTTAGGAGACAGATGTGTATACAGTTGTTAGGAGACAGGATGTGTATACAGGTGTTAGGAGACATGTGTATACAGGTGTTAGGAGACAGATGTGTATACAGTTGTTAGGAGACACGATGTGTATACAGTTGTTAGGAGACACGATGTGTATACAGTTGTTAGGAGACACGATGTGTATACAGGTGTTAGGAGACGTGTATGCAGGTGTTAGGAGACAGATGTGTATACAGTTGTTACGAGACACGATGTGTATACAGTTGTTAGGAGACAGGATGTGTATACAGTTGTTAGGAGACAGATGTGTATACAGTTGTTAGGAGACACGATGTGTATACAGTTGTTAGGAGACACGATGTGTATACAGTTGTTAGGAGACACGATGTGTATACAGTTGTTAGGAGACAGGATGTGTAAACATTTGTTAGGAGACAGATGTGTATACAGTTGTTAGGAGACACGATGTGTATACAGTTGTTAGGAGACACGATGTGTATACAGTTGTTAGGAGACACGATGTGTATACAGTTGTTAGGAGACAGGATGTGTATACAGTAGTTAGGAGACAGGATGTGTATACAGTTGTTACGAGACACGATGTGTATACAGTTGTTAGGAGACAGGATGTGTATACAGTTGTTAGGAGACAGGATGTGTATACAGTTGTTAGGAGACAGATGTGTATACAGTTGTTAGGAGACACGATGTGTATACAGTTGTTAGGAGACATGATGTGTATACAGTTGTTAGGAGACACGATGTGTATACAGTTGTTAGGAGACACGATGTGTATACAGTTGTTAGGAGACACGATGTGTATACAGTTGTTAGGAGACACGATGTGTATACAGTTGTTAGGAGACACGATGTGTATACAGTTGTTAGGAGACAGGATGTGTATACAGGTGTTAGGAGGCAGATGGTAGCCTCCCGTCAATGCCATCTAGCGTATTGTCGTGCAGGGGACGATGAAAAAGGCAAAATCTGCCGCGACTGCACCAAATGTCGTGCGCCTCAGTGACGAAGGAATGTAAAGATTCTTCCGATGTACTTCGTAGGGAACGATCAATTAGTCCACTTAATTAATATTCGCCATTGCCTAGGTGAATCCACAGGTTCGCGGATTTTTAGACTCGTGCTGAGATATGCCTCAGGCTTGCTATTGCTAAATGTCACGTAGAGAGATGAAAAAAAAAAAAACAACTAAGGCACAAGAGTAGTAGATGGACAACACTGTTTATTTACATTCACACATATATTTACATATGTTCTCGATTCCGAATTATACATATATTTTCCAATGTGCTCGATTCCGTGGACCTTAGCTCTGCTGATGATCAGAATAATTTGGCTTCCTAGATGTTCTTTTGGATCAGCTCAAATTTAATCCGAATCATGTTTTGCTACTGCAAGTATTCGCATGATGAGGTGAAAATCTGTGCTCTACAGAAATCTCTTTACAGACCACAAAACTCGGCGAGAGGATATTTAATCCTTGCTTACTACCTTGGTTCACACAGAACCGAACCCTCTCCTTAAGGATTTTTTAAGAGCTGTGCCCTTGGCGTGCTGACACGAACTCAGTGCTTTAAGGCACACTCACTGCACACGAGGCCACTACTTTAAGTCACATCCGACGGACGGTGGCCTTTCCAAGACCGTTGTTATCCTCTACTGACTAAGGGCAGGGCGGGAAGTTTTGCAGATATAAATCGTAGCAGTGACCGAGGTAGCAGTTGAAGTTGGGAATTGCAGGTTATGAATCTGGAGCACTCCCGACTGAGCCATCCTGCCTACTTTGAGGCGTTTGAATTCAATGGGAATTTTTAAGATTCCTGAGTCTCGGATTTTTCGGGGGACTTATAAAATATATAATATTAAAACCTCAAGGAGGGCAGGTTATAACCGACTTGTTTGGGTACGCCACAGTGTCTATCTGCAACACTCTGTTCTATTTGTACTTTAGTAAAAGTGTTGGATTAACATAGAGATGAACTAACTAAAATATCTTGCAGAGCAATTTGAATTAAATCTGTGCCTTCTAGCTAATAGCATTTAATTTATATCCTTAACTTTCTATTGTATATAACACAGTGAGCTTATGAAACGCAGTAACTGTGCTTTGCTAATCACATTTCGTTAAATATGTAGCTGAGAAAACCCAGATTAGATGTACTAAACTTTTAGCAAAGCTAAACTACCTCTACTTGTAACATGGTAAATACTTTAATTTATATAACTCATTAGAAATTCTCTGTTGACCTAATAAAGGTATGATTTTCATCCAAATGGAACTAATGACAGCAGGTCGACTGTGTGAGCAAACTAAATTTGAAAATCTTAATTCTTAAAGTAGAGTGATTAATTCCGACTTCCACCCAACCGTTCCATCCTTAAAGTCGTAACACAATAATTTGATGAGCGACAGTGAGCGGAAGTTATTATCGTCTGATGTTCAGCATAAGAATCGATAAGATGTTCGCAAGCATTTCAGATGCTGAAATTGCCCCCCTGTCGACACATTAGCCGGCTCTGCAGATTTCAACATCATATTATATGCTTAGTTTGATGACTGCCGCCAAAATCACAATCTTCCGTAGAGCTTTCTTTGCGACCTATCCACATCCATAGTTCTATTTATTGCATTCGATTTCACTGCATTTTTTTAAACACAGCTCTTGCCATTGGGATTTCGCCGATGATTTGTTTCCTGATAACCCCACTTAACAAACCTTAATTCAACAACAACCAAAGTGTTACAGAGAGTGGGTGGGGACGGAGATGTGTCACGAAAACCCCATTTGACTTGGACCTCAGATTTACAGTTGGGTTGTTTTATCTGTGAGCGGCACATTTTTACAAACCATGGGCTAAATGGCCACTTCACAAGGATCTCTACCAAAGAAAGTTGAAGGGAGGATTTGTTGGCAACAATAGTAATTTTCTGAGTGGACTGCTGTTAGGAGACAGATGGTAGCTTCCAGTCAAGGCTATCCAGTGGGAACAGGGTATGAGTATCGTACACAGTGCCAGGGTTTAACATCCCATCCGATGGACGTCGGTCTTTCCAAGCCCATCGGTGTCCGCTATTGACCGAGGGCAGGGCGGGGAGTTTTGAGCAGATAAATCTCGATGCTGGCCCAGCTGAGACTCGAGCCTGGGAACTGCAAATTACGAGACTGATACGCTACCGACTGAGCCATCCCCACCCCTATCAGATTTAGATACTTGCTAAATTTTTATGTCAGATACGATAGTAAAAGGTGTGATTTAGTAAAAAGATATTTTTTTTAATTGGCGAGCCTCAGATAAGGCATGGATGGTTTTTTTTTTCTTCCTAGTGTTGTGTTTCAGCTGAAATCTCGCTTTACTCATAGACCTTCTTACATCACATCTATACCCCCCGATAGAGAACCGTCTTGGTGGGGGGGGGGGGCTTCGTCATGGTGGTGGTGGTGGGGGGGGCTTCGGGCCCAGCACCCAGTCGAAGGCTTTGCCGACCGGATTGGGTCCCCGGTTGGACAGAGTCAAGACCAACCGAGGTCGAAGACATCGCCGACCGGTTGGATGTTCTGGTTGGACGGTGACGGTGTCAAGACCTCAAAATCAGGAGCTCCGTGGAGTGGAGCAGTTCAAGGGCTCGGCTGAAAGAATTGAGCCACCTAGTAGGCACGAGCCCTTTCAAAGTTTGGGCCTCACTAACAGTCTCCACCCTGGGTGCCGAGCGAACTTGAATCTACATATCTTTGTTCATGGCTAACCGGGGAACAGATTAAATTTCAGGTTTCTACCGGTGGTTAGCTTTCCTTTTATAGGACTGCTGCCATGTGAGGTTGGGGATGAGATGCATCTATATGGTGTATTCTTGACCCTGATTCTAGATAGTCGCGGCTTTCCTTTAACTTGGTAGTGTTGTGAGACGGAACCGGGGTTAGCCGTGGTTGCTGAACGTCTGGCAACAAATAGTACATCATATCTATAATAATAAAAGACGTTTTTCTATGTGTCTGTGGCATCCATAACTCATCGGGAAATCGTGGTAGATGCTTCAAATATTTACAGTGTGTTTCTGGTTGTCGTCCGAGGTGCTGTGCAGTATTTCAGGTTGAAATTCAAAAATGGGGGCTTACTAGCAGCAAACATATTTACCATGCTACTGTGGTGACCACCCCTTAGTATTTTTAGGGCGGCACACGAACTTAGGCCGTGATTCTTTTACTTGCTGTCAAATCTAGGCAGTTCCCGGACCCAATATTCAAATGAACAGACATTTAGCAAAATGACAACTGAGCTAATCTTGCAGTTATAACAATAAAATACAACATTTATTAACAAAATTACTTTCAGATATTTTACACACACAACTATTCCCACATTTTTTGGGACAATTTTCAAACAAGCGTCCCTGGCGCGGCCCTTTTCAATAACAGAAACTTTATGCGTGGTGCAGCAACATCCATTAGGAAAGAGTCCATGAAATAAACGAGCTACTTGCTCGAGAGACAGCCAGTTCTTAACAGTTCTGGGTCCCACTCGACTTCATCTGTTATAACAATAAAATACTTTGTCACGTTATAGCGTGAGTATTCATCAACTACTCCCAGGAATGAATAATATTTCTGTTGGTAGTTTTACCAGAACATATAGAGTAGTGGCAGCAGTACACCGAAAACACTCATGTGGAAGAATGGTACCAGATCTTAACGAAACGTTCCCCTACCTCATTTAGTTAGAAGTCCCTTGGGAAGACTCTGCTGGGCCGTTCGCCTCTAGTAGCTGAGAGCACGGGCTGTGGAGCGCTCTCTCCGAACATTCATTGTTCACACTTCGGGAATCTGCTCTGTGCACTGGAGAGGATCATTGCTGTCTACCACACAGCCAAAACGAGAAGACAGGACTGTTCGTTTTTGAAATTTCTCTGTTGTTCCTTTTTGCTGGCCCCCTCGTGGAGGTCACTTCGCTGACCCAGCGTGTACGTTGCCCATTGGTTGGACTGCCGAGGTGTGAAACATGCACCCATCTGGTGTTTTGATGTTGTTTGCACCGGGTCACGTAGCCCCTGCTTTGATACCTGAGGGGGCCAACGGATCAGTCGCGAATGTTCCATGCCAGTGGCGAAGACCTTCCTCAACAGGAGCTGAACGCAGAAAAATGTCACAATATGGAGGTTGGTCAAAAATGTCACTATCGCTGGGAAGAAAACGTCCGAGACCCTTTCTGCCCAGAGTCGTGTTCACAGGATAAAATAACTGTGGGCACGACACTACTCCTGCGAGATGAGATAATGACTAGTTAGTTAGTTGGAGTTCTTGACTTCTTTCTTCTTGTTGCCATTCACTTCTCCTTAACTATGAACTTAAGAGCATGGATATAGATTAAGAGCATAGATATAGATGGAGAACTGGATGGCGCATTCCCAATACTGCCAATGATAAGAAACCTTTCTGGTTTGCAAAAGTTTATGTTGCCACAGGGGGTACAGTCTCACACTGAGCTAATGTTAAGCCTATGTAGTATTGACTACCTAGTGCAAATCTTCCATATTTTTTAAAATTTGAGTAGTTTGTTATCAAGTAACAACATGGTTGCTAATTACGTAGCATTTAACTATCGGAATAAACGCAGTAAATTGGGTGCTGAACGTCTGGCAACAAATAGTACATCATATCTATAATAATATAAGATGTTTTTCTGTGTGTCTGTGGCATCCATAACTCATCGGGAAATGTGTGTCTGTGGCATCCATAATTCATAGTTAAGTGTCAAAGTGATTTACCGCATTATCGGTAGTCTATTAAAAATAAAATTACTGCTACAATTTATTAGGAAATTGTATGAAATACTGCGTGAAAATAATTATACGTTTAGTGCTTAAATATTTTCCACAGGGTAGTAATTCTGTTTTAAAGGTTTTATTCGTTCAGAAGAAATACAAGCTAAAGATATGAGTGAATTGATGAAATATTTTATCAGAATATATTATAATAATCATTTCATCAATTACACTTTCGAAATACTCCTATATTTTTCTTCATGATATTAGCCTTTGTATGTCGAACCTACTTAGAGTAGTGGAACTTTTCTCCCAACCCAGTGGGCGCGTGTCTTGATATATGTATATAAATCTATGATAAGCTGAAAAAATTGGTGGTTATACCTCCAAACCATCAACTCTTTATGGAATTGACGGAAATAGGAAGATTCCACCAATAGTGTTGAAACCTGGCATATATTTCATCAATTCTTTTTTTTCCTGTGATCCTGATCTTTTATTATTCATACCCAGAATCTTCCATCCATTGGGAGGGAGGGATGGAATTGTGCTTGAATCTTATTTTAAGAGATTATTGAAAACTATGTTATTCAACTAATCACGAGAGTGAATAATATTTTCTGAGGGGTTGTTACAAACACCTTTCTGTATCTCAAGGAGGAAGGGGTTATAACACCCTCTTGGGTATGCCACTGTAATAAAGATATTTGTCACTATGAGGAAAATGTCTGATACAGAAGTAGGTAGGGGCGGGGGTGGCTCAGTCGGTAGCGCGCCAGGCTCGTAATCTGTAGTTCCCAGGTTCGAGTCCGAGCTGGGTCGGCGTTGAGATTTATCTCCGCAAAAATTTCCCGCCCTGCCCACGGTCAGTAGGATACACCGATGGGCTTGGAAAGGCCGCCGTCTGTCGGATGGGACGTTAAGCCGTGGCCCCGTGTGCGGGAGAGCCATACCCTGTGCACGTTAAAGAACACGCTGGATGGCCTTGACGGGAGGCTACCATCTGTCTCCCAACAGCTGTTCCAGTGGGTCCCCTCCCCCAACCTTCTCTGAGCCTTCGGGGTCCATGTGACCTGGCCATTTAACCCATGGTGTGCAAAAAAGTGCCGCTCAGAGGTAAAACAACCCAACCAGAAGTAGATAAAGGCAACTCCGAATCGAGAAAAAATAGAATAATGGATTTTAATCGAAGTGCAACATTTTTACCCTTTGTTTTTGATGATGAAATCATAGGTAGTCTATCGGTTGACGATGGATGAAATCGATAGAGACGATAGAGTCTGACGATAGAGAGAAATGATGACGATGATTAAATTATCGTTAGTCTATCGGTTGACGATAGACGAAATCGATAGAGACGATAGAGTCTGACCATAGAGAGAAATGATGACGATGATGAAATCATCGGTAGTCTATCGGTTCCTAAAAAAATTATTCAGATCAGGCTCTAGATTCTTTAGGAATATTGTAAAGTGCACATTTCTTTTACACCGTTATATTAGCGACTAGAAGAATAAGTCTTTAGAATAAGTTTCAGGAAAAAGAAGGAATTAAGATTTCCGGAAATCTATTGTGATGCGTATTTTCAATTTAAAAAAAAAAGTAAAACATTTGATTTCTTATTTATATCATAGAAGCTAGCTAGGCAAAAGCAACGTTCGTAATTTTATTGAGGTGTAATAAGTTTGCAGAAAACTGGAGAGAAATTTACACAAGGCTTAAGAATGGTTCATTGGGGAAACCGGCATATTCTAGTTGGAAGTTCGTATTATTAATAAATTAAATAAAAAATTTTCAACAGAGGGTTGGGTTGTTTTACCTCTGAGCGGCACTTTTTTGCACACCATGGGCTAAATGGCCAGGTCACATGGACCCTGAAGGCTCAGAGAAGGTTGGAGGAGGGGACCCACTGGAAAAGCTGTTGGGAGACAGATGGTAGTCTCCCGTCAAGGCCATCCAGCGTGTTCTTTAACGTGCACAGGGTATGGCTCTCCCGCACACGGGGCCACGGCTTAACGTCCCATCCGACGGACGGCGGCCTTTCCAAGCCCATCGGTGTCCCCTACTGACCGTGGACAGGGCGGGGAATTTTGCGGAGATAAATCTCAACGCTGACCCAGCTGGGACTCGAACCTGGGAACTACAGATTACGAGTCTGGCGCGCTACCGACTGAGCCACCCCTTCAACAGAGGGAGTAAGAGAAAAATTACAATTTTGTGCCTCGTCAGCCAGAAACGTAAAGGATATAGCTTTCGCTAATGTTACAAAACGCACATAATAAATTACATCTATAAAAAAAGGTAAATATTACAACATCCTTTCAGTTATTTACAGTTATCGTTTCAAACAAAAACAACAGTTTGCAGAAAACGAGGTAATAAATTACTGACGCTCTAGAGAAGTGGTTCTCAACCTTTTCTGCTTCACGTACCCCTTGAAATGTGTATGTAACTGGTGTACCCCTTGTATAAATAGTTATAGTATAACAACGAGAATAAAATAAAACATATATATATATACACATTAAAATTTGTTTTCACAAATTACATATATCGATAAACACAAAAAAGGACAAACAATTTAACTAATTTTATAAAATTATAAACATTTTACTGGGTAATTAGTGAAATGGACTTGTTACTAGATCTAGCGACTTTTGAGCTCTCACGGCGTACCCCAAAAAATTTTACCGCGTACCCCACGTTGAGAACCCCTACTCTATGCAAACGAGTATCTCATATTTGCCAGAAGTGATAAATGTTCTTCTATTTTTATTATAAAAAAAAAAGTACAAGTTTCCAAAGTTTTAAAACCTACAGGTAATTTATTCCAGTAATGAATTTAACATATTTTCCTTTGTAGTTTCACTTGTCTCACTTGATGGGCAGTTACCTCCTCTCAAGATCCACGACCAACGAGATCTCTTAAGATAAAACTAAAATCACTACTTCTGACAATCTGTTTTTTGAAACCCACCCAGCAATTTCTTCCACTGGACTAATTCCAACTCCTTTAAAGCTCCCCCATGCTAACACGTCGAGTACCGGAGAAGTTGGTCACATGCAAAAGTCGCGTTTTCCTTCGCTAAACTGAAGAAGATTATTACTTAACCGTGCATCGTCGCCAGAAATGATAGTCATGACGTTGCACCTCCCGACCGTACGTCACCCCATCTGGTGCAGCAAAGCGTCGTCCTTAACGACATCGATAAACTAGATACTCCATATGGTAATGTGAGCAGTGCGTGGCCATAAAACGATTCTTTTGGCTACCAACTCTGCGATGTTACGCAAAACTAACAGGCGCTAGTATGAATAACTTAGATCTCGTCTCATAACCCCCGCCAAGAAACGATCATTTTAAGGTACTTTTTCTTTTCTCCTACGCCGGGGTGGGGGAGGCAGAGAAGGAGTGATAAGGCTATGAACTAGAGAATCCGCCAGAATATGTCTTTCTTGAGGAAGTATGCAAGTCACATGTGCGAAAAGGGGGCGATAACCTTAAATCTTTCCGGGAAAATCTCTGTCATTTAATGCTTATGCTCTATTTCGGTTCTTTATAGCTTAGTTTCCTTTTCCACCTACTTCCATGTCTTTGTTTCGGTGTCTGTATATATGTATAGTACCTATCAAGTTATCACATGACTTCGATGTTTTTGCGGAGGAAAGATACAATTGACGATTCGTCAGTTTAAAATAATTTTTTTTTTTATGAAACATGAAACTGAAGACCAGTCAGAGATCTGCATCAAATCCATTTCAGTTTCGTATTTTAATGTTGTTCGCGCAGTATTTAAAGACTTATGGAAGCCGGAGTATTTGATAATGAAGTTGACAATCGGATAGACTTAGACGTGTGAGTAATACCTTAAAAAATATATCCCCCAAACATGTGCTGGAGACAGAGGGTGCCAGTATAATAAAAATAAAATAAAATATCCTGCAACAACTGCTTCCAACACAACCAGTGACATCCGCAAAGGATCAAGAAGCTATCTAAGATGACAAATGGATATCTTATGGCCATGTTAGATGTGTTCTGGATATTTTGTAGTTGTGCATGGGTTGCCACAGATCTCATAGGAGTCTTATTCGCCATAGAGAAGATTTCTGAGGAGGCGAAACCTCAACAGGAAGACAACACAGAAAAGAAACCTTCATATATCTGGTGCTCGTGACTAGATCCCTTTGATCAAGGGCGGGGGTGGCTCAGTCGGTAGCGCGACAGGCTCGTAATCTGTAGTTCCCAGGTTCGAGTCCCAGCTGGGTCAGCGTTGAGATTTATTTCCGCAAAATTCCCCGTCCTGTCCACGGTCAGTAGGGGACACCGATGGGTTTCTAAAGGCCGCCGTCCGTCGGATGGGACGTTAAGCCGTGGCCCCGTGTGCGGGAGAGACATACCCTGTGCACGTTAAAGAACACGCTGGATGGCTTTGACGGGAGTCTACCATCTGTCTCCCAACAGCTGTTCCAGTGGGTCCCCTCCCCCAACTTTCTCTGAGCCTTCGGGGTCCATGTGACCTGGTCATTTAGCCCATGGTGTGCAAAAAAGTGCCGCTCAGAGGTAAAACAACCCAACCCTTTGGTCATTTGGGTTATTTTACCTCTGAGCGGCACCTTTTTGCGAACAATGGGCTAAATGGCAATGTTAACAAGGACACTGAGGGGTCAGAGAAGGTTGAGGGAAGGGGGCCTACTGAACAGTTGTTAGGATACAGATGTTAGCCTCCCATCAAGGCATCCAGCGTGTTCTTCAAACGTGCATAGCTTTCCTGCATACGGGGGCACGTCTTAATATTCCATCTGACGGACGATAGCCTTTTCAAGCACATTAGAGTCAATTACTGACAGAGGGCAGGATGGGGATTTTGCGGAGACGCTCTCTCAACGCTGACTCAGGTGGGACTCGAAACTGGGAACTTCAGATTACGAGCCTTGCGCGCTACCGACTGACCCCACGCCCCCCTTTGACGCAATGAATGATGATTTCCTGATTCATCAAATCATCAAATGATTTCCTCATCCATCATGATCAAATGATTTCCTGAAATAATTATATTAGTCTGGTGGTTTTACCTGGTAGTACTGCAGGATCTATAGTGTGACAGAAGGGTATGGTTCAATTTTAATGTCTGGAACAGAATCGAAAATACAGTTATGTTAGCCATATTTTGTAAGAATGTTACCCATAATTTTTTGAATATATAAACATGTTACCCATATTTTGTAAGAATATTTGTAAACTACATTAGAATGGAGGAAAAAACCAGCATATTACAATACATAACTGGAATACATTTATAGTGAAAATGCAGCTGAAAACATAAATAACCCTTCAAGTTGGGTTGGGTTGTTTTTCCTCTGAGCGGCACTTTTTTGCACACCATGGGCTAAATGGCCAGGTCACATGGACCCCGAAGGCTCAGAGAAGGTTGGGGGAGGGGACCCACTGGAACAGCTTTTGGGAGACAGATGGTAGCCTCCCGTCAAGGCCATTCAACGTGTTCTTTAAGGTGCACAGAGTATGGCTCTCCCGCACACGAGGCTACGGCTTAACGTCCCATCCGACGGACGGCGGCCTTTCCAAGCCCATCGGTGTCCCCTACTGACCGTGGGCAAGGCGAGGAATTTTGCGGAGATAAATCTCAACGCTGACCCAGCTGAGACTCGAACCTGGGAACTACAGATTACGAGCCTGTCGCGCTACCGACTGAGCCACCCCCGCCCCTAAATAGCCCTTCAAGCAACAACTTGTTACAAAGATCTCACAGTATCCTATCAGCATAACATGCCTTAGTGAAGGTCTGTGAAGAAGACTGAGCAGAAAAACAGCACTACAAACACGCTTGGCTTATCCGGGATTCAGAAGAAGGTTCCTTTGGTCAGTAGCTAGGACGCTAAACACTCGGCAATTGAGAAGAATAGACATTACCTCGTAATTATTGAATTATGGCCAAGTAAGTATGCAAAAAGAGTTTGGGTTGGGTTGTTTTACCTCTGAGCGGCACTTTTTTGCACACCATGGGCTAAATGGCCAGGTCACATGGACCCCGAAGGCTCAGAGAAGGTTGGGGGAGGGGACCCACTGGAACAGCTGTTGGGAGACAGATGGTAGTCTCCCGTCAAGTCCATCCAGTGTGTTCTTTAACGTACACAGGGTATGGCTCTCCCGCACACGGGAGACGGCTTAACGTCCCATCCGACGGACGGCGGCCTTTCCAAGCCCATCGGTGTCCCCTACTGACCGTGGGCAGGGAGTTTTGCGGAGATAAATCTCAACGCTGACCCAGCTGGGACTCGAACCTGGGAACTACAGATTACGAGCCTGGCGCGCTACCGACTGAGCCACCCCCGCCCCAAGCAAAAAGAACACGT
Organism: Ryuthela nishihirai; assembly: GCA_038380435.1. NCBI lineage: Eukaryota > Metazoa > Arthropoda > Arachnida > Araneae > Heptathelidae > Ryuthela > Ryuthela nishihirai. The sequence continues at coordinate 87,147,264 of JAWZYU010000001.1, read as the reverse complement.
ATGCAAGTGAGTAAACAGAACAGATGTGCAGGTAAGAAAAAAGATGTAGGTAAGTAAGTAAAAATATCATGTAAGCAAGTAAGTAGACAAAACATGTAATCAAGCAGGAATAGCTGTGAATAATAGCTAGAATAAACTGTGGTAGCAGCAAAGGGTGGACCAACGATATTAATCCCTTTCTTATTACCGGGAGATTATGGATGAGCGAGTGCAGATACTTTTGACCGTACAGTGTATGCATCGATTTAATTGAAGTTTTATATTTTAAAATTTTACTGGTAAATAATAATTTTTAAAAGTCTGGTAACTAATTTTAAAATTTTAATAAATATATTAATATATTAAAAAGGAATAAAAATGTTTTGTTTTACAATTTAAAAATAGATTTTTATTCAACATTTATGCAAATTTAATTGTCCTCTTTTCTTTCCTCCTTTTCCTCAAAGGCTGTTTAGGTTTGGTGTATCTAGATACCTCTAGTAGAAGTTGATGACTTCTTTATACGGGAGAGTGTAGGGGCGGGGGTGGCTCAGTCGGTAGCGCGCCAGGCTCGTAATCTGTAGTTCCCAGGTTCGAGTCCCATGGTGTGCAAGCAGCAGCAGCTGGGTCAGCGTTGAGATTTATCTCCGCAAAATTCCCCGCCCTGCCCACGGTCAGTAGCGGACACCGATGGGCTTGGAAAGGCAGCCGTCCGTCGGATGGGACGTTAAGCCGTGGCCCCGTGTGCAGGAGAGACATACCCTGTGCACGTTAAAGAACACGCTGAATGGCCTTGACGGGAGGCTACCATCTGTCTCCCAACAGCTGTTTCAGTGGGTCCCCTTCCCCAACCTTCTCTGAGCCTTCGGGGTCCATGTGACCTGGCCATTTAGCCCATGGTGTGCAAAAAAGTGTCTCTCAGAGGTAAATCAACCCAACGTTAAAGAACATGCTGGATGGCCTTGACGGGAGGCTACCATCTGTCTCCCAACAGCTGTTCCAGTGGGTCTCCTCTCCCAACCTTCTCTGAGCCTTCGGGGTCCATGTGACCTGGCCATTTAGCCCATGGTGTGCAAAAAAGTGCCGCTCAGAAGTAAAACAACCCAACCCAACGGGAGAATGTTGTGTTGGTGTGAGTTAGGTTTTCTGACGCAGGGGTGGCAACATGTAAAGGGTGTGGACTATTTGAATTTGGATCTAGATCAAGTACACTCTTGAATGCTAATGTTGTTCTTCAGTAATAATGCCATCTTTCAAAAAAGACAATAAACCCTGTTATTGGATTCGTATCATACGGGAATCGTTTTGCGGAATATTCGGACAACTTCACACTCTTCGAATGGCTAGCCAACTCCCCCAGATCTCAAGCTGATCATCTGTTTGATGTTCTGGAATGTATAATGCGATAAGGTGATACACCAGTCATCATTGTTACTCAATTGTGGGAAGCTTTACAGTCAGCTTTGCAAACATAGCTCCATCATAACCTAATGGCATTCTGCTGCTTTGCATTTACAGTTCTAGCCCAAAGCATCACACGATATTAGTCTATGGTCATAATTAATGACTAACCCTAGTATGGAGTGGGTATTATAACGGTTCGTAGGCCTTATCCCTGTCATTTGCAGTAGCTTGAACGCCCACCTTCCTAATTTTCCCTAGATGTGATTATCTAGTAAGGAGATTTTCCTTTTTTGTTGTGCAATGTTCTAAATGGGGGTCTCAATGTTAAGAACATCTGTGGGAGATGTCTGAAACGTGTGCCGGAAATTTGGCTCAGTCGGTAGCGCACTAGGCTCATAATCTGCAGTTCCCAGGTTCGAGTCCCACTTGTGCCAGCTTTAAGATTTATCTCCAGTAATCTCTTCTTCCTTGGCCAGAAAGGGGACACCGATGGGTTTTCAAAGGTCGCCAGCCATCGGATGGGATATAAGACCGTGGTTCCCTGCTCAGGAGAGCCATATACTGTGCACATCAAAGAACACGCTGGATGGCATTGATGGAAGGCTTCCATCTGTCTCCTAACCATCTCTGTTGGTTAGTGGATCTTTATCCCAAACCATCTTTCTTGGTTAGTGGATCTTTATCCCAAACCATCTCTGAGGACTTTAGAGACATTGTAACTTGTCTATTTAGCACATTGTGTGGAAAAACAGTGCCAATCAATGGTAAGATAATCTTATCTCCATCTGATTAGTGGCCATGCCAATATGTACCTTGTAACATAATAATTAGGAATACTTGGCTACAGAGTTATTTTATGAAATGAAACTTTGTTTTTTAAAAATGTCTGTGATGATATTCATCCAATTTTGATCATTAGATATGTGTCTCCAAAAAACAATATGCCTTCATGATACCATTCTTAGCAAAAAAAAAGTGGAAAAAACTCCTTATTTCCCATATTTATGTGCTATTTAATGAGAAGGATGATGCTTTCTGCCCATCATGGGCAAAATGGAAAAGTCATAATGACATCAAAGGCTCGAGTTAGGTAGGGAAGACGAATGATTGGACAGTTGTTAGATGACAGATAGAAACCTTACCGTCAAGATAATCCAGCGTTTTCTTTAATGTGTGCAGGGTATGGCTCCCCTCCACATGGGTTGGGATTGTTTGTTTTACCTCTGAGCGGCTTTTGTGCACACAATAGACTAAATGGCCAGGCCACAAGGACCCCTAGGGCTCAGATAAGGTTCGAGGGAGAGGACCCACTGAATACTCGTAGGAGACAGATGGGAGTCTCACTTCATGCCATTCAGCGTGTTCTTTAACCTGCACAGAGCATGGCTCTTCTACTCACGGGGAGATGGCTTAACGTCCCATTTGACGGACGGGGCCTTTTCAAGCCCATCCGTGTCCCGTACTCACCGAGGGTAGGGTGGGGGTTTTGCGGAGATAAAATCTTAACTCTGTCCCAGGTAGGACTCAAATCTGGGAACTGCAGATTATGAGCTTGGTGCGCTACGACTTAGCCACCCCCGGCTCCCTCAACATGGACTACGGTTTAACTGCCCATTGAATTGGGCGAAATGTACGGACTCTTCAAGTCATCGTTTAGTCTTTTCTTACTGAGGGGATTGGATTGTTTTAAATCTGAGCGGCACTTTTTTGCACACCATGGGCTAAATGGCCAGGCCACAAGGACCCCGAAGGCTCAGAGAAGGTTGGGGGAGGGGACCCACTGGGACAGCTGTTGGGAGACAGATGGTAGCCTCCCGTCAAGGCCATCCAGCGTGTTCTTTAACGTGCACAGGGTATGGCTCTCCCGCACACGGACCACGGCTTAACGTCGCATCTGACGGACGGCGGCCTTTCCAAGCCCATCGGTGTCCCCTACTGACCGTGGGCAGGGCGGGGAATTTTGCGGAGACAAAGCTCAATGCTGACCCAGTTGGGACTCGAACCTGGGAATTACAGATTACGAGACTGGCGCGCTACCGACTGAGCCACCCCCGCCCTTTTTTCTGAGGGGAGATCAGAGTTTAGCAGAGAAAATTTCGACGCAGGCAATAGTGAGTACTCGAATCTGAGAAATCAAATTATGAGCCTTGCCAGGGATACCTAGACACACCGGGTTCGGACAATCGTTGAACGAAAGGGAGGAAATTATATATGCGTAAGTATTTAAATAATATAATTTCTCTAAAATTTAACTAAAGACAAGTTATTTTAAACTGCATAAAATAAAATTTATTCAATGAGACTTTTTTAAATTTTTATAAATTTTTAAAAATAATTATTAAATTTTGAAAAATAAATAACAACTTGTTGAATTTTAAGTGGTGTTCTTAAAACACCTATAGATTTCAAAAGCACTTCTGCTAAGATGAAGCTGTCTTGCAATCAGATTATAATGCCTTTTGGGAGCATTTTGTAATTCAACCTGCACTAGCTTAGATGGAAAATTCTGCAAATTCCTTTAAATAAATTTTAATCAATTTTTAACTGAGAATCAGCTTTGAAAAAGAAACAAATAAGAAATGGAAAAAAAGAAGCTTTTATGATATTTTAAGAGACCGCTAAATGGTTTTGTTACGCACAATTTGCGGACAACAGACCTGTATAAAAACGTTTGCCTTAATAAAAAAAGCCTGTGTTTTTATTGATTCATGTACAAAAAATGCCAGTGTTTTTTTTATTGATTTATATACAAAAAAAGCCAGTGTTTTTTATTGATTTATATACAAAAAAGCCAGTGTTTTTTATTGATTTATATTTTGATATGATCAAAGATGTACCCAGTGCCCCCCCCCCCTCAGAAATTCCGTCGTCTTATGCGAAATCTCAAATTTGTCTACCTTCTTTGAAATACGAAACAGTTTTTTTTTATCATTATTTTTATTTTTCATTTTAGTCCCATTACATGCCCGACACTAAAAATAAATTAAAAAAAATTCTAAAATTATATCCATGCAAAATTTATCCTATATTTCCCCCCTATATATATATATGATATATAATATATAGAATATCATTTTAATCTTTCCTATTACGCGGAGTATTTTAATAATCGGGAAACCCCATTCAAAAGTTATTCACGGATCTCCCGTCCCCCCGCAAAGAAAGTAAATCCTGGGTGCGTGTTCTTTGAATATTACAAATTCCACAAAGCTAAAAAAAATCAGCTGCAGAAACGAGGAAGGTAAAAAGAAATTAATTTTTCTTCTTCGATGGAAAACACTTGCTGTTTCGGTCGACAGACTTCCTTCCACGTGCTACGTTTGTTCGTTCATCCAATGCACCGCTCCTTGTTACACCTCCATCTGCTTTCCTTTCGGAGCTAGCAACGTTTCCTGATATAAACCTTCTTTTTTTTTGCAATAGCTTTCTCATCTCCTCCGCATTCGTCGCTACAGCCTCCGCTTCTTCCGAAATCGCACCCGGTGGTCCCAAATGGCATTATAAGCTGGTTGGGAGCAATTCGGTTTGTTGCCGTATGTGGGATCTACGCTTTACTTATTTGCTGGCCCAGCACAGGAGTGTCATGTAGCGGGGGGCGATGAAAGGCTATTTTACTGATCTCAGCACCGAAATGGATGGAAACAAGCTCTTTCGAGAAGGACTGGGTGTGTTATGGAAAAGGAGGAAGATGGGTGGGTTGGAGGGATGAACGGACACGCGCATATCAATGGGATACGTTGCCGGTTACTGTTATTTGCTTCCATCAGCACGAATGCCAGTGGAGGTTGCATTACAAATGTAGAAACATTGGGAGCGATGGTGTGGTATTTTCAGACCTGGGATGGACGAAGATGGAATTGTAGAATCCGTTCCTAAGTTTTTCTGACGCGAAGCGATGGAAATTTCTTTAGTGCCGTAAATGGAATGGATTGTTTCACATCTAAGCTACACTATTGTTGTGCACAGTAGGCTAAATGGCCAGGTCACAAGGACCCTAATGTCTTAGGGAAGGTTGGGTTAGAATTGGTTTGTTTTACCTCTGAGCGCTACTCTCCCCCCCCCCCCCCAATGGGCTAATGTCCAGGTCACAAGGGCCCTAAAGTCTGAGAGAAGGTTGGGGAAGGGTTGTTTAACATCTGAACGGCATTGTTTTTGCAATCAATGAGCAAAATGGCCAGGTAACAAGGACCCTAATGTCTCAGAGAACGTTGGAATTGGGGTGTCTACCTCTCAGTGGCACTTGTTGTGCACATTAGGCTAAATGGCCAGGTCACAAGGACCCTAATGTCTTAGGGAAGGTTGGGTTAGAATTGGGTTGTTTTACCTCTGAGCGGTACTCTTCCCCCTCCCCCAATGGGCTAATGTCCAGGTCACAAGGGCCCTAAAGTCTGAGAGAAGGTTGGAGAAGGGTTGTTTAACATCTGAACGGCATTGTTTTTGCAAACAATGAGCAAAATGGCCAGGTAACAAGGACCCTAATGTCTCAGAGAACGTTGGAGTTGGGGTGTCTACCTCTCAGTGGCACTTGTTGTGCACATTAGGCTAAATGGACAGGTCACAAGGACCCTAATGTCTTAGGGAAGGTTGGGTTAGAATTGGGTTGTTTTACCTCTGAGCGGTATTCTTCCCCCCCCCCCCCAATGGGCTAATGTCCAGGTCACAAGGGCCCTAAAGTCTGAGAGAAGGTTGGGGAAGGGTTGTTTAACATCTGAACGGCATTGTTTTTGCAAACAATGAGCAAAATGGCCAGGTAACAAGGACCCTAATGTCTCAGAGAACGTTGGAGTTGGGGTGTCTACCTCTCAGTGGCACTTGTTGCACACATGTAATTATAGGTAAACAGCCTAGGTTACAAAGACCCAAGGGCGCAGAGAAGGTTGGGAGAAGATTACCCATTGGACACTATTAGGAGACAGATGGAAGTCTCCTATCAAGCTCATCAGCGTTTCTTTAATATGCAGAGTGTATGGCTCTCCTGTACATGGGGCTAATTCATTTTGTTCCGCCGGCCGACGGTCGGCAATCTTTCCAAGCCCACCGGTTTCCCCTTTCTCATGGAGGGCAATCTGTGGGTTAGTGGAGATAAATTTCAACTCAGACACAGTGAAGACTTGTACTTGTCATGACGCGTTAAAGACTGCTCCTGCCCCGCTATTCATACGGAGTGAAATCTTTTACCATTTCCTTTTCCCTTCTCTACAATTGTTTTACTCATGGATGAATCAAATATTTAAAACCATTGTAAGCGGTGGTAACTGCTTGGCTACTGTGTGGTAATGAAATAAATGTTTATTTTTTCTTTTTAATTTCTCTTTTGCTGTTTAAAGCTTCTTGTAATCATAGGTATAGCAAACGAGTCCTACTCACTGTTAAAGCTTCCTAATCTGAAAATGTACTCCCTGCTTGGCAGATACTCTATTTTTCATTCAATTGTCTATGTATGCAGCGGAGCAGGGGTGCCTCAATCGGTAGCAAGCCAACTCGCAATCTATAGTTTCCAGGTTCGAGTCCCAGCTCGGCCAGCGTTAAGATTTATCTCCCCAAAACTTCTCGCCCCGTAGTGGACACCGATGGGTTTGGAAAGACAGTTGGATGAGACATTAAGCTGTGGCCCCATGTGCGGGAGAACCATACCCTGTTAACCATACCCATGTGCGGGAGAACCATACCCATGTGCGGAAGAACCATACCCTGTTAACCATACCCAGTTAAAGATCATGCTGGATGACCTTGACTGGAGGTTACCATCTGTCTCCTAACAGCTATCCAGTAAGTCCTCTTCCCCCAACCTTCTCGGAGCCCTCAGGGGTTCTTGTGACCTGGCCATTTTGTGCAAAAAATATACTTCTCAGAAATAAAATAATCCAAATCCTTGCGCAGTAGCCAAACTGAGCTCCAGATATATAAATTTCTCATAGATAAGAAATAATAACGCTGTTAGGAATTTTATTTCGATATCTAGTATGCAACACATTTATAGATATAATTTTCAATCTTAGAGATGACAACGGAGATTGCGATAAGAGTTCAGCTAGTGCAGACGTGTTGTTATCAGTTCCCGAGTTCGTCGATCGATCATCGACTACAGTCTCCTGGATGTGCATCGCCTTTGTTCGCCGCCATATTGTCTTGTTATCTAAAAAAGTCTTTTTCAAGACTAAGGCAATGGAAGACGAAAATCTTCACTGCTGTTTTCGCCTATATTATCAGAACAATAATTTCATCGAAGTTCTAGAAGATATTAGTGAAAAATTAGGACTTGAAACAGTCACCATCGCACAATCGATCAACAAAAATATATCGATTCTACTACTAGCCTCGGACCAGGCCACTGATGATATTATAGTGCTAAAAGAAAAAGGCTGGATACTCAAAGAGAAGAAAATTGATATCAGTCAAATAGGAAAGTCAGTAAAAAGGAATTCTATTTCAAAATTTCCTTTCTTTATTGACAACGAAGAAATTTACAAAATGATTAACAAACATGGCGAAGTAAGAAATATCGAAAATCAGTATTTCAACCAAGAACACTTAAAAAACATTCAAACAGGTTCAAACAGGCAGAATTGAATCTTAATGGTGATATTCCTATTTTATTAGAATCAGAACTTTCGACGCCACAATTGACTATCGTGGAATGATTAAATTATGCAGATGTAGAAAAGAAGGACATTAAGCAGCAAACTGCCCAAGAAATAAAGAAAATAAAAAAAAAACAGTAGCGAAGTGTGATGGACTGCTCCGGATGTGATGGACTGCACCAAATGTCGTGGCCGCCGGAGGACGATGAATTTGTCCCTTAATTGCCTTCACCCTTAGGTGAAATGACAGGTTCGCGGTAGTTACACCCTTACCGACGTACGACTCAGACTTGCTGAGTCAAGAGCCAATTGTGGTATAAAAATATGTCCACAATTGGCGCACGAGAGTTGCATAGGGATGGTACAGTTTATTCACACTATATACAGTTACGTGCTAGGGTTACGTCTCTCAACTCCGTAGGCCTTTTCTGCTGCAAACAATTACGCAATGAGGTGGAGAATCGCACACTTTGAAGGTTCTCGTTTTACCGACGTCAAACTCAGAAAAAGGATATTTAACCTTTGCCTACAACGTGGTTCACACAGAATCCACAGAATAGTATCTGATTCACCAAGAATCTTGATTCTTACTTAGAATCGAACTCTCTCCTCATGGGTTTTTCTTTGATTAAGAGCAGTGTCCCTTGACGCGTGTTCAAACGTCAAATTCCCATCTGGCCGCTATGCTCAAGACTTTGATTCTCATACAGAGAATCGAACCCTCTCCTTACGGGTTTCGTTTGAGTAAGAGTGGTGTCCCTTGACGCGTGTTCAAACGTTCTGCCTGTCTGTCTGCTACGCTCCAGACTTTGATTCTCACATAGAGAATCGAACCCTCTCCTTGGTTTCATTTGAGTAAGAGTGGCGTCCATTGACACTGTTCAAACGTCCTGCCTCTCTGACACTACGCTCCAGACTGTGATTCTCACACAGAGAATTGAAACCTCTCCTTATATGGTTTCGTTTGAATAAGAGTGGCATCCCTTGATGCGTGTTCAAACATCCTGCCCATCTGACCACTATGCTCCAAACTTTGATTCTCACACAGAGAATCAAACCTCTACTTACGGGTTTCGTTTGAGTAAGAGAGGTGCCCCTTGACACGTGTTCAAACGTCCTGCCCGTCTGACCACTACTCTCAAGACTGTCCTTTCCTTATTGCACAGTTAATCTCCTGCGCTCACACTTGTGCCCCAGGCTAGTCGCAAAGGCCATAAAAGTGCTTTTGGAACACCTCAACCCATGCAGGCAGCCAGCTCAGACCCGAAAACAACATATATGAGTCACATCCCCACGATAGCATTTCCAAGAACACACTTAATACATAAAAATATTACAATAATAAAAATACAATAAAATGCAACAATAAATAAAAATAAATAAATTAGAGGGACATAACACGAATCGTGACATTTTGAGTAGGGGAAGCAATTTATAAAAGCACTACAACTAAATTTAACACGGTTCCACTAATCGCTGCTTCCGAATCATTGAACCCAGACGCCGTTCCACTACTCGATGTTTCCGAATCACTGAAAAGGAACATCGTTCCGCTACTAGATATTTTCGAACCACTGAACCGGAACGGCGTTCCGGTACTTAATGTTTCCGAATCGTTGAGTGAAAGTAGTTCTATATCTTTTAAATCAAATGTTAATAGTATAATTAGTATAATAGTATAATAGTATATAAGTATAATTAGTATAATAATGTAACTAGTAGTAGTAGTTAATATGCAGTCTAGTAACGAAGTAGGAGTTGGGGTTGAGAGTGTCATCTCTCCATCATTGAGGAAAGTTATTTTTAACAAACTGTTCATCGGCGTTCCGGTGAACAGGCTGGGTGGTTTTATTTAATACATTGAACTACTGTGAAAAAGCACTATTATGTCGATAATGCTGAATAGATTTGTATTATGTAAATAGTAAAAAAGCCAAAGCAATTTTTATGTGATTGAAAAACCAGCATTATTCATAAAATTATATGTATTTAATGTTTTCCAATTTTCACCCATTTGCTTTTTTGTCCCGTAGCCCAGTGGGTAGCGCGCTTGGTAATTATTAAAAAAGAAACCGGGGTTCGAGGCCCGGTTAAGGCATGGATGTGTGTGTTGTTTTTCTGATGAGGTCCCGCCATCCACCTGTCTGTCCTCTGTGACAATCAACTGCCTGAGGAGGTTTTTATTTTTTTACTTTTTTAGACAGGGCCGAATTTACACCTCGTGCGTCTTTAGGCACACGAAGTGGTAGTCCGCCGTTATCAACAATACTTCTTTCAATTTGGTATAAAAATATTTTCTTTCTTTCACAACCATGGAGAATGGAAATAATGTAAAAATATAAATGAATGTAGAAATTGTAATGATAATAGAGTTTTGCTAATAAATGGTGAAATTAATGCAAAACAATTAATATTATGGATAACATTCAACTTGTATTCAATATGGATTAATATTACACAATCAAATTATCAATTTAAATTTCAAAAAAATTTTCCCCGCTCTAGCACTCTGAGAATGATTAAATTACACTTAATTATCAAAACTATTAAGATACTTTCATATTGTGCGAAAACTGTATCTCCCTAATTTTGAATTAAGCTTCTGTAGCTTCGTGGTGTCTTTCTGCTGGGTCCCGCCATTCCTACAGACCTTCTACTGAGGCGTATTAAACTGACAGATTCTTGTTAGACCTTTGTGGCAACAGCTGTTGGGAGACAGATGGTAGCCTCCCATCAAGGCCATCCAGCGTGTTCTTTAACGTGCACAGTGCATGGCTCTCCCGCACACGGGGCCACGGCTTAACGTCCCATCCGACGGACGGCGGCCTTTCCAAGCCCATCGGTGTCCCCTACTGACCGTGGGCAGGGCGGGGAATTTTGCGGAGATAAATCTCAACGCTGACCCAGCTGGGACTCGAACCTGGGAAGTACAGATTACGAGCCTGGCGCGCTACCGACTGAGCCACCTCTACCCCTAAATGACCAGGTCACAAGGACCCCGAATGCTCAGAGAAGGTTGGGTGAGGGGACCCACTACAACAGCTGTTAGGAGACAGATGGTAGCCTCTTGTCAAGGCCATCAAGTGTGTTCTTTAATGTGCCCAGGGTATGATTTTCCCGCACACGGGGCCATGGTTTAACGTCCCATCCGATGGACGGCGGTCTTTCCTAGCCCATCGGTGTCCCCTACTGACCGTGGGCAGGTCGGGGAGTTTTGCGGAGATAAATCTCAGTACTGATCCAGTTGGGATTCGAACCTGGGAACTACCGATGGATGGCGGTCATTCCTAGCCCATCGGTGTTCTTTGTTGACCGTGGGCGGGGAGTTTTGCGGAGATAAATCTCAACGCTAATTCAGTTGGGATTCGAACTTGGGAACTGCAGATTACGAGCTTGATGCGCTACCGACTCCCGCGCCCTCGAGATGAGAGTGCACATTACTTTATTTATAATTTTAATGACCAATGAGGGCCTTTATCCCCGACTAAACTTTTTCCTTCATTATTTATTTCAAATGTGAATCGTATTAGTTGAATGGCTGCTGAAAATTCTGACAAACATTAATAAAATTATATAATTTTACTCTAAATCATTTCGGAACTTGCCAGAATTTTTCACACAAATTATTTAAATTTTTTTCTCCATTTTAATATTTCCGTTCTTTATTTCTCATTTTGTATTTAGAATTTGTATCATAGTTTAAATTAATTTCGAGTTCGAACCTATGTTCTGTTACAAGTAAAGAGTTGAATTTTTAAGACAATACGATGTGGCTTATGTTGAGGGTTGCTTTACTGGGTTGGGTTGTTTTACCTCTGAGCGGCACTTTTTTGCACACCATGGGCTAAATGGCCAGGTCATATGGACCCCGAAGGCTCAGAGAAGGTTGGGGGAGGGGACCCACTGGAACAGCTGTTGGGAGACAGATGGTAGCCCCCCGTGAAGGCCATCCAGCGTGTTCTTTAACGTGCACAGAGCATGGCTCTCCCGCACACGGGGCCACGGCTTAACGTCCCATCCAACGGACGGCGGCCTTTCCAAGCCCATCGGTGTCCCCTACTGACCGTGGGCATGGCGGGTAATTTTGCGGAGATAAATCACAACGCTGACCCAGCTGGGACTCGAACCTGGGAACTACAGATTACGAGCCTGGCGCGCTACAGACTGAGCCACTCCCGCCCCCTGACAGAATGTAGACTCGACGAATTGCAGTATTAGTACTCGTAAATTACATTGATCACAAAATATTTTCTATTATACCTATAGTAGTAATAACATTGTCTTTAGTAGTTACGGTAATGAGAACAGTAACTCGTGTTAAGAAGTTATAAACCACTTCTGCAAATGTGATCGGAGAAATTAAGCTGACAGACGCGGTAGGACACAGTTTACGTTTACTTTACATACGCTCAACGGTAGAACAATACTATCTATACATACGAAATTCATGTAATTTGGAATGAAAAAGTCGGACATAGGACAATAAAGGAGAATTCCACCTGATTTATAAAAAAAAAGATTAAATAATTACACTTCGACGAGTCCTCGTCTGTCGACGACATTGCTGATGACAGTCACAACGACTCTGGCGGTCTCTAATGGTAGGAAGGATGTGAAATATTATGCAAAACAGTGGGAAAAGTGCTTTCAACGAAAGAAATCTACACATTGAATTCTGTGAATTGAATATGGAAAATGTAACTGCCGTTGTAAGATACGATAACCAATGCAGTAACGAGGAAGCGAGATTTTTCATACATTCGTAGCTCAACTAGCCTGGAAAATTGGTGCTTCTGTTAATTAATACAGTATAATATAACAGAAAAATATGAAGAATATTACATAAATGTAAACTTTATGATAGAATAAACTTATAAAAACTATGAAAATACTTTTACTTTTATGTCAAAAATTATGAAAATACTTTTAATTTTTATGTCAAAAATTATGAAAATACTTTTACTTTTATGTCTAAAATTATGAAAATACTTTTACTTTTATGTCAAAAATTATGAAAATAATTTTATGTCAAAACATTTAATATATTTAATTTATATTTCTTATTTTTTAACGAGAATTTTAAGGAAACCGTTGCTTCCTTTGCTTACATGGAGGCTTCGCCACTGAAACAAACTACAGGAAAAATACCAACAACCTTTGCTGAAGTGATCAAGAAAGCTATTACAGAAGTAAAAGATAATTCGGAATCACAACCACAGAGAAATAACGAAACAATACAGAGTGTTACCAATTATGATACCTTTGAACCTGAAATATCTTTAACGAATATCGAAGAAGTTGAAAAAATTTACAAGACGAAAATTCCGATCTTGAAGATCTGAATAACACAGTTCGAAACGATTTAGATAAGAAAATCGCTAGTAGTCATAATGCCTCTAAAGAAAGAAGAACTTCAGTCCCATCTATCTTCAACCTTAATGAATCGCAACTTTCTCACTTTTCTTGCCAAAGGTCCCACTATACAACAATTTGGAAAACTACAAGTACTTCCCACTTGGAATTGTATTAGACAGAAGAGAAAACGTAAAAAATAAGTATAAGATTACCTTCCAAAATGAGAAAACCAATAGAGATTAAGCGGACATCATCTCTGTTCTAGATTGTTTTTGTTGGGAACTGAAGCATATCAGCTAAAACGACTTCGCCTTTTTTTTTTGGCTTGCCTTTCTTTGGAGGTAAGTGGGTGGGTTTGTTTTACCTCTGAGCGACACTTTTTTGCACACCATGGGCTAAATGGCCAGGTCATATGGATCTCGCAGGCTGAGAAGGTTGGGGGAGGGGACCCACTGGAACAGCTGTTGGGAGACATATGGTAGCCTCCCGTCAAGTCCATCCAGCGTGTTCTTTAACGTGCACAGGGTATGGCTCTTCCGCACACGGGGCCACGGCTTAACGTCCCATCCGACGGACGGTGGCCTTTTCCAAGCCTATCGGTGTCCCCTACTGACCGTGGGCAGGGCGGGGAATTTTGCGGAGATAAATCTCAACGCTGACCCAGCTGGGACTCGAACCTGGGAACTACAGATTACGAGCCTGGCGCGCTACCGACTGAGCCACCCCCGCCCCTAGGTAAGTGGGTGGTCTGCTATTGTCTGATGAACGTTTCGTCACGCCGACTTCTGCATAAGTCTTTTTTTTCTTTTTATTTTTGCGATCTTTATATCACTTGCTTTTTTTATTTTTATACTCAAAATTATTTTAAATTTAAACTTTTAGAACTTTTCACTAAATTATTTTTTTTCGGCCTCCTCTTCAATATTTTAACGTTATTTTAATAACATTTTTAGATCTCAACCAATGGAATATCTCTTTCCTACATTTATTGTCTCTGACTATCCCTATGCCCTTATCATCCGGGATAGAGAAATCTGTATTCCCGCATTCCTCTCGGCGATGAGATATATAAAAAAAGTGATGACAACTACGTGCAAAAATTCTCTGAAGTTCTTAAATATATCTAATTTTCGATTCCCTCAACATTTTATACTTCCAATTCCATAAGAACGCACTTTAAAAATTTCAAATGAATAGAATTTATAAAAATAATCATATGGGTCATATTTAATTGTATGGATTTATATCGTATAAATCATAAACCTTTAAGTCTTACTAACAAGACAACTTATTATATTGATTGCTTGTTATGCTGGTTAGACGAAAAAACCGTGCTCTACTAGTATGATATCTCATTACCCTTGGGGCAGGATGAGGGGGGGGGAGTGACTCAGTCAGCAGCGAGTCAGGTTAGTAATCTGTAGTTCCCAGGTTCGAATTCCATTTGTTTCAATATTGAGATTTATCTCCGCGAAATCCCCACCCTGCCCTCGGTGAGAAAGGAGACACCGATGTACTTTGAAAAGGTCACCGTCCTTCAGATGCAATGCAAAGCAGTGGCCCTGCCTGCAGGAGAGCCATACCCGGTGCACAGATCTTAGCTTCCGAATAGATCAGTAAGGCGAGGGCCCTAACCAAATTCAAAATTTAATTTAGAATAATCTGGAACTTTTACTATACCAAATAACAATAACCCGTTGAACAGGGGGGCGGGGGTGGATCAGTCGGTAGCGCGCCAGGCTCGTAATCTGTAGTTCCCAGGTTCGAGTCCCAGCTGGGTCAGCGTTGAGATTTATCTCCGCAAAATTCCCCGACCTGCCCACGGTCAGTAGGGGACACCGATGGGCTTGGAAAGGCCGCCGTCCGTCGGATGGGACGTTAAGCCGTGGCCCCGTGTGCGGGAGAAGAATACTCTGTGCACGTTAAAGAACATGCTGGATGGCCTTGACGGAAGGCTAACATCTCTCTCACAACAGCTGTTCCAGTGGGTCCCTTCCCCCAACCTTCTCTGAACCTTCGGGGTTCTTGTGACCTGGCCATTTAGCCCATGGTGTGCAAAAAAGTGCCGCTCAGAGGTAAAACAACCCAACAACCCGTTGAACAGGTGTAGTTAGGAATGCCAGGAACATCCTACCCTGCAGTCCTGGCATTTATTAGAACCTCTGAAAGTGCCGCAAAAGCATATTTCTTCTCGCAATAGTCAAAATCGCTTTAGGAAAGAAATTGTTGCTAAATTCGTGTTGAGACAAATGTCTCGATAGGCATATAGAATTTTAATAGGTCAATAAATGATTCAAACGTCATTTTCGACTTGTCCACTTTTCATTTCAACGTTCTTTATATCTACAATAACGATTAGTTGTATTTTATACACATTTCTCTCAGTCACCAGCTTTTTTGGGGGTGAAATGGTCAGTAGACTGGTTTTAAATACAATAATAGGACTCGAAGAGTCTCGGTTTCACTTAATTTACCTAATGAATTAAATTTGGAATGATCTGTGGGTGCACATCTCACTGGCTTTAGTAGGATAGGACATTACATTCAAGGGCAGCCTTCGATCGTCACAACTTGAACAGCGTTTTAACTTTTCTTACTCTTCAGCTTTTTTCCGTATCGTAAGAATTAGGGATGAATTCTGACTTCGATTCGGAATAATTTAAATTTTAAATATTTCTTGTAAGAAAAAGGAAAAAAACTAACAAATTTATATATAATTTTTTTATTAACATTTAAACCTTTTATTCATTCTTTAATATTTAAAAATAAATAACATGGAACTTTTTATTATTTATTATGCTCCCTCTACTGTGGCGTATTAAACTGACAGGCTCCTCCTGGCAGACCTCTGTGGCAAGCAGCTGCTCGAGGAGGTATTGATCTTTTCATTTTTTTATCTCTATAATAAATTTTATATTTTTATCTCTATAATATAATAAATAAATGGCTCTTTGAATTTAATGAATAAATTATTTGAATGTTATTGACTTATATTTTGCATATTGAAATGTTTACTCGGGAATTTTCAGTTTCTACTAGTATTTCTAATACTTTTCGTTGCAAATTGATTTGACATCTTAATTTTGTCGTATACTGATTATAATTAATAATATAAGAATAATAATGAATGATTAGCGACATACATTTCTGTATATAATGACGCTTCAGAGAATTTTTTTTCACAAATAGGTTTCAGCTGAGCAATTGTCGGATTAGTTCGGGTGAGGATGAACTCGGTCTGAACAATTGTCGAAATGTTGTGGCTCGGACGAACTCGGGTTCAACAATAGTCAAAATGATTAGGGTTCAGGTAAAGTACGGTTCAACAATAATCGAAATGGTTAGGATTCGGGCGAACTCGGTTTCAACAATAGTTAAAATGGTTAGGGGCTCGGATTCAACAATTGTCGAAATGATTAGGGCTGAGGCAAAGTACGGTTCAACAATAATCGAAATGGTTAGGATTCTGGCGAACTCGGGTTCAACAATAGTTAAAATGGTTAGGGGCTCGGATTCAACAATTGTCGAAATGATTAGGGTTCAGGCAAAGTACGGTTCAACAATAATCGAAATGGTTAGGATCGGGTGAACTCGGATTCAACAATATAAATTCTGAATCGAAGTCAGAATAGTTAAAATGGTTAGGGGCTCGGATTCAACAATAGTTAAAATGGTTAGGGCCTCGGATTCAACAATTGTCGAAATGGTTAGGGGCTCGGATTCAACAATAGTTAAAATGGTTAGGGGCTCGGATTCAACAATTGTCGAAATGATTAGGGCTGAGGCAAAGTACGGTTCAACAATAATCGAAATGGTTAGAACTCGGGCGAACTCGGATTCAATAATAGTTAAAATGGTTAGGGCTCGGACTCAACAATTGTCGAAATGATTAGGGTTCAGGCAAAGTACGGTTCAACAATAATCGAAATGGGTAGGGCTCGGACTCAACAATTGTCGAAATTATTAGGGCTCAGGCAAAGTACATTCAACAATAATCGATATGGGTAGGGCTCGGACGAACTCGGGTTCAACAATAATTAAAATGATTAGGGCTCGGAGATACTCTGGCTTGGGCTTGAAAAATTAAGCCCGAACTCATCTCTGGTCAAAATATTTTAAGTAAGCAATTGAGGAAAAGGAATTTCCCCCCCCCCCCTCAATACTTACGATATCAGATAAAACTTTCTTTCGTCATTTCCGTTGTGCCTCTGCGTGGCTCGGTCAAACAAATTCTCCATTATTAGATGAAGAATAAAGCATTTGTACTGTAACCTCCTTCCATTACCAGCATTACTAATGTGCACGTGCTCTTGTGATTACTGCTCGAAAGCGGAAAACGTTCCAATCAACACACTACTTAGGTAACTTTTCGCCGTCCCTCTTTGGTGGCACTCGGCTGCATCCACGACGCAGAAAGGAGTTCAGCAACAGCAGACATTCATCACAAAGGAGTGGGGGGGGGGGGTAGTGGGGCGGAGAGATCGGCTACTTTCGAGAATGCCGCAGTGCTAGACCAGATTAAGCCGATGTCAGACGACTCATTATCAAAATTAGTGCATTGCCATTCTCTGGTAATTAAGGAGGTCCTTGTGGTGGCTTGCACAAAGAAAGCATTAGGGGATTATTGTTAATCTTCATCGGCTGGGGAAGGACAGCTACGAGGAACATGCGGCCGAATGAAATACTTCGGACGAAATGCAAAGCTTGATGAAAGGGAGGACAATAATAGTCGGGGCCCAATTCCACCTCACTTTTCAACTGGGGAAATTTCGAGAAGAGCGTTTTGGCAAAAGGAAAAGTCCTAATTCAATCAATCCGGTTAATAGATGGACCGTGATGTGCTTTCGCTAGGCCTAACGTTGAGACGCTTTGCTCGCCTTAAGTGGATTGGCCTCTGTCTCTGCCTTTGTGATAAGTAGCCTGGGTAGAGTAAAGAGGTTTTCAGAAACTTAACGATGGTCATTAAGTAAAAGTTATAACTTTGCTTAGTTACTGAGAGGAATTTGTATCTCATTTCTCCAATACGTGCGTTTCGGGTTGTTTGGGAAAGAACGGTTTTGCTTTTATGCTCTTAAATGATTTGGTTTGGAGAAAACTTCAGGAAGAATTGAATTAAAGGAGGGATCCAATACTGTAGCGTGAGTGGGAATTGAGAGACTTTAGGAAGACTATGCAACTGGGCAGTTACATTTAGATAATTCTGATAGGTCAAAGGTCAATGATCTGTTATTCAACTGTCAGTCAACTCACCAGCCTATAGTCTCCCTTTAGTCTTGCCAGTTTTCACTCCTGCCAGGGGAGCTAGTATTGGTTCAATCGGGAGTACGACATTGTCGTAACCTTCAGTTCCAGGTTCGAGTCTCAGCTGTTCCAGCGTTGAGATTTATGTTCGCTAAACCCCTTACGGTCGGTAAATGGTAGCTAGGTAGTCACTGGAAGCAGAGCTATGCACCAATCCCCAGTGATGATGCATAGAACCGGCCAGGTCTAGCACCTAATGTCCGACCCCGCCTTCTCGTGGTGCAGACTGTTAATACCTTTCAAAAGAGATACTCTCTTGTGGAAAGGCCGCCGTCCGTCGGATGGAACGTTAAGCCGTGGCCCCGTGTGCGGGAGAGACATACCCTGTGCACGTTAAAGAACACGCTGGATGGCCTTGACGGGAGGCTACCATCTGTCTCCTAACAGCTGTTCCAGTGGGTCCCCTCCCCCAACCTTCTCTGAGCCTTCGGGGTCCATGTGACCTGGCCATTTAGCCCATGGTGTGCAAAAAAGTGCCGCTCAGAGGTAAAACAACCCAACAACAACTCTCTTTTGGAAGTGAACGGAAGGGGAGGGCTGCCAGATTAGTGTGGCCTACTGATCTGGACAACTATAACTACACTACTTTTCTTTTTTTTTCTACCCTGCTGAGGAGTGGTCAACCACACAGGGTCCTGGTGCTGACCATATATACCAACCTGAACGGAATTATGGCTCTGAGCTTGATTATGGATCCTGATTTTGCTGCACTGGTGGGCTTCTCTGGAGGAAAAATCTTCCGCTGTGTTTTCTCTTTGTTGGTGGGTTGACTGCTCCAAGTGAATAGATTCACAGGATATGTTTATCAGCTGGTGGATAATTCTGAGCAGAGGTCATCGCAGGCACCTGAACTCTTTGCTTCTATTGGAATCGTCAAATTCTACATTGGAGGTAGTCTTCCAGTGTAGATGGCTTCAGTCTTTAGTGGTGGGGGATCCGGTCTTTGCCCCATCTGCGATTAGGGGGCTGTTTGATATTGTCGGCATTCCCTCTCTCAATAAACAGTTTTTTAAACATCCACTAACCATTTTCTCTCGATAGGTAGTTGGAATGTGAGGACTCTGCACAGAGCTTTTTCTCTTGATGTCCTCACACAAGAATTCCACCATTATAATTTAGATATTCTCGGCTTGCAAGAGACCAGATGGATAGATAAAGGTCAGGTTCTTAAAAATAATCTTAAATTTCTCTTTTCAGGGAGGGACGACAATAAGCATCACCAAGGCGAGGGTCTGCTTCTCAGCAGACACGCTAGTGATGCTCTTCTAGGATATGAGTGCATTAATGAAAGGTTTCTTACAGCAAAATTTCAGACAAGCGTTAAAGACTTGAATGTTATCTGCTGTTATGCCCCCACTGCTATCTAGTGGGTCCCTTTCCCCTAACCTTCTCTGAGGTTTCGGGGACCTGATAACCTCTCCACATTTAGCAACTCGTGCTGCGTTATTGACAGAAGAAAGAATCTAGGAAGAAGAAAGAGACCAGAGGTTTGTAGTCAGAGTTGCGAGATTTTTGAAATCATTAGTCGGGAAATTTACACATTTGTAAAATATTAAGTCGGGGTATTTAAACAAAATCAAATTCAAAAACATTTATATGATAGTTGTATGTATGTCAAGTAAACAATCGAATAAAATTTATAGTTATGAGATATATTTCCCTAATAAAATAAAGAAGAAAAACGAAACATCACAGGAGTACATTAAAGAAATGCATTAAAATGAACTTAATTATAAATATTTAAGATTTGATTGCCATTCTTTAAAATATTCTAGGCAACGTTAATTAAAATCCCAAGTACAGTCGCTCAAAAAAGTATCCGAACGCTATGGTTGATTACAAAATTCAGAAAAAATATCTGGCAATGATTTTTTCAGAAATTAGTGATCTGGCATCCTTCGTGTACGGTACACGAAGGATGCCAGATCACTAATTTCTGAAAAAATCTTTGCCAGATATTTTTTCTGAATTTTATAATCAACTATGGCGTTCGGATACTTTTTTTGAGCGACTGTACTATTCCTCAGCATGAAATAATAGAAATATTTAGAAAAGCGGTTTTGTTTGCTAAAAAAAACATATAAATTTGGTAAAAACGATTCATTACCGAAATTCTGATTATGCACCTTTATCAAAGACAATTTTATAAAATCTTTTCTTCTTAACTGTTTAAAGAAAGACTTTTAAAATTGTTTGACCAATTTCATTTTTTCTTACATAAGGCGAAAAAAAAAGAGTATTCCTAACAAGACTCTGGAAATAATTTGGTAGAGACAGGTTTGGGGTTGTTTTATGCACCACAGGAATCACAAAAGAAATAAAACCAAGTATTGACTTCGATTCCTGAAAAATGATGGATCCACTAATAAATATCTCTGCAATTTGTGGATAGGAAAAAAAAATCTCGAGACGGAAATTTTTACTCTTATTAAGGCATGCGCGATACAATTATTATCCATCATTCTATTCGATGTTTGACATTGGCCACAGTCATTCGAAAGATGCCTCCGTTTGTTACGGAACAATTTTTGATAAATCACGGGAGTCGGCTGACATAGACAAAACAAAACGCAACAGACATCGGCCGTTCGTTATAACTATGACGTCCCTTAGGGGCTTAGTAGTAATGGGATTTGTTTTGTGTTTTTCTAAACATCGTTGCCGTTCACGTTGCCCTGTTAAGTTCGTGTTCATAGGAAACAGAATAAAATCGATGATTCCGGGGTTTGGAAGGGACGAAAACACCAACGCAAAACGGCAGCTGGCATGTTCAGTATTCCCAGTCGATTGTAGTACTGCGATGGTGATGGCTGAGCCGGTTGCTCAGAGCTTTTTTGCTTATTGTGAGCAGCAATAAATGGTGGCTGCTGCATTCGTCCGTTCGTCTTCGAAGGGAGGGGGGGAGGGAGATCTGAGAAGCAGAAAATAACGATCTTGCTCTGAATATTGGAGGAGAAAGTAACAGAGTGAAATAAATCAATCGAAGTGGACTTTAAAGATGGAGGGGAAGGGAGGATCGAATCGGTTAGGAGTCTTAATAATCCTTGACATAATTTTTTGACCAAACTTATGATAACTTCTACTTTGAAAAAGTGATTGGGGAAACAATTGCATTGGCTATTAATCTCGGCGGTGTTTTCAAATATGGGATTGTGGTGGCTCAGTCGGTAGCTCGACAAGCTCCAGTCCTAGGTTCGAGTGCTACCTGGACCAAAGTTTATCGAGATTTATCTACCCAAAACCCCTACCCTGCCCTGCCCTCGATCAGTAGGGGACATCGATGAGCATGAAAAGGCCGCCGTCCGTCGGATGGGACGTTAATTCACGGCCACATGTGCGGGAGAGCCATTCCTTGTGCCCGTTAAAGAATACACTGGATAGCTTTGACGGGAGGTTGCCATCTGTCTCCTAACCATTGTCCAGTGGGTTCCCTAACTTCTTTGAGTCCTCGGGGTCCTACAGCTACAATATGCAGAAAACAGATATCAAATACGTAAGATCACTATAGGATATCTATTAGTCATCTTAGATATCTTCTGGATATATTCAGGATGTTGTGATTCTGTGGGTTGTGACCTGCCATTTAGTCCATTTCGGGAAAGAAGTGCCGCTCAGAGGTAAAATAACCCAAGCAACTCTCAAATATGGAAGTTTGATGACGCGAAATACATATTTCCGTCCGTTTTCTCTTTCCTGATTCCAAAATAGTATTTTGGTTTCGTTAATAAAGCTATAAATTGACCAAGCGGGGGATTTCAATGTTTACATTTATTCCTACGCTTTGTTGCAGTAGTGTTCGAATAGAGCTCAAACAGTTTATCTTTTGAGAACACTTTACTTATGAAGACTGGGATGATTTTATAGCATTAATCAGTTAGGCCAATGCCGAGTGATATATATTTATGAGGTAAAGGAATCAAACCAGTACACTCTAAAATAAATATCCCCTCAAACAGCTGCTTCCCAGAGAGATCTGATATGAGCCTGTCAGTTTATACACAATAGTAGAAGGTCTGTGAGGAAGGCGAGACCTCGGCAGAAAGAACAACACAAACGACCATGCCTTACTCGGGGCTCGAACCTAGGTCACTTGGGTCAGATAGACAAGCACGCTAGCCATTCGACTTCTGCTGAATCTGAAAGGCTCCTTTTCAGAGAGAAATTCTTTCGTACGTTTCCAAGTTTAAAATTCTTCTAATGGTGGAAACCGAAACTAATGAGAAGTTCAGAAAATGCGTTTAGTAATATTTCATTAGTACTATTCAATCCAGAAAAAAAAAATGATTTATCTTTTAGAGCACAAAAAAATGCATTTCCCCATCCTCCTCGTGCATCCTCCTCGTTTGGAAGAAAAAAAATGGCAAGAAAGTCATTCGAGCTCGAAAAAACGTAAAAGAGACAGAGACAGACTGGATTCCCACAGAAGTGTAACATTTCCTCCCCTGTGTTAAGAGGTCTTTAAAAAATACTTAAAAAATGCATGAAATCTATATAAGTTTAATAATTTTTTTGCCCCTGTTATCTTTACTTGTATTCTTAAAGGAGGGGGTAGGCATGGTCCCCTCCCACCTAGATCTGTCTCTGCCCTGGAGTAAAGTGGTATGTTGCGCTGCAAATGCAAACTCTATAAATACTACACTCTATATACACCGAAGAACCAAAGCATGGTGATCACCTGCCAAATATGATGTTGGTCCTCCACGTGCCGCCAAAACAGCTCTTACCCGGTGAGGCATGGACGCTAGAAGATTTTTAAAGGTGTCTTACCACACCTACTTTTTCATATCTACTTTTCTGTGGTATCTGGTACCAACATGTTACCATCAGATCCTTTAATTCTTATAAATTACGTTTTTGAGCCGCCGCAGATCGCATATGCTGTTCCAACATAAACCATAGATGCTCGATTTGATTGATGTCTGGGGAATTTGGAGGCCAATCCGAGGTCTTCCTCACGTTCCACGAATCATTCTCGGACATTCGGGCAGTGTGGCATGGCGCATTATCCTGCTGAAAGAAGGCATTACTAGAGGGTAATACATTGCTATGAAAGGATGTACCTGGTCTGGAATGATGTTTAGGTAGGTGGTAGACGTCATAGTTTCCTGCACATGAATGACTGAACCCTGCACATGAATGACTGAACCCTGCACCTTTTCTTGCACATGAATGACTGAACCCTGCACCTTTTCTTGCACATGAATGGCATAACATTGCCCAAAGCATTACACTTCCTCCACCCGCTTGTTTTTGTCCCATAATACACCCTGGTACCAACAGCAAGGGCCAGGCAAACGACGCACATGGCAACGACGCACATGTACTCGGCAAACGACGCACATGTACCCGGCCATCCACATGATGCAACAGGCAAACGACGCACATGTACCAGGCCATCCACATGATGCAACAGGAAACGAGATTCTTCCGACCTTCAGACGACTTTCTTCCAATGATCCAAGGCCCAGTTTTGATGCTCGCGTTCCCATTGTAGGCGCTTTCGACAGTGAACCGAGGTTAGCATGGGCACTCGGAGTGGCTATGCAGCCCCATTGTCAGCAGGGTTGATGTACTGTGTTCTGTGATACATTACTCCCGTCACCAGCATTCAAATTACGGACGAGTTGCGCCATAGTTTCCCTTCTGTTGGCTCATACCATACGAGGCAGCCTTCTCTTATCTCTAGAATCGATGACCTGTGGTTGGCCCAAACCTTGCCAGCGGTTCATGGTTTTCCTTCCTCGGACCATTTTCTGAAGGTACAGTCGGTCAAAAAAGTATCCGAACGCTATGGTTGTATACAAAGTTCAGAAAAAACAACTGGCAACGATTTTTTTAGAAATTAATGATCTGGCAACCTTCGTGTACCGTACACGAAGGTTGCCAGATCATTAATTTCTAAAAAAAATCATTGCCAGATTTTTTTCTGAATTTTGTATGCAACCATAGCGTTCGGATACTTTTTTGACCGACTGTACTAACCACGGCTGACCGTGAACACCCCACAAGCCTTGTCTTCTCGGAAATGCTTTGACCCAGTCGTCTGGTCATTACAATTTGGCCTTTGTCAAACTCACTTAAGTGAGATGCCTTTTCCAACTGAGTTGGGTTGGGTTGTTTTATCTCTGAGCGGCACTTTTTTGCACACCATGGGCTAAATGGTCAGGTCACATGGACTCCAAAGGCTCAGAGAAGGTTAGGGGAGGGGACCCACTGGAACAACTGTTGGGAGACAGATGGTAGCCTCCCGTCAAGGCCATCCAGCGTGTTCTTTAAGGTGCACAGGGTATGGCTCTCCCGCACACGGGGCCACGGCTTAACGTCCCATCCGACGGACGGGGCCTTTCCAAGTCCATCGGTGTCCCCTACTGACCGTGAGCAGGGCGGGGAATTTTGCGGAAATAAATCTCAACGCTGACCCAGCTGGGACTCGAACCTGGGAACTACAGATTACGAGCCTGGCGCGCTACCGACTGAGCCACCCCCGCCACCATTTTCCAACTGAAGAACACGAATAACACTGATTAACAGAGCTCAGTATCAGGTGTTATTTATACCGTTTCATGACCTTCACACACGCCATCGTTTACCTTCAGTGTCTTCGATTTGCATAAAGACGCGCTGGTCATAATGTTTTGGCTCTTCGGTGTAACACAAATTTTCAAACTTCTATCACGAGATTGTTAAGAATTTTGCCAAAGTTCCTCTAATGTTGAAAATATCAGAATATTGGAAATGCGAAAATGCATATCGTAATGTTTTATTAATACTTATTCATCCGAAAAAATAATTTTTCGTTATCCGTTAGAGCAAACAATCAAAAATTGACATCTGTAAATAAACAAACAACAGTAAAAAATACCTTAGAAAGAAAAACTGTTTATAATGATTTTTTTTACTAGTGATTATACGCTGCTCAGGGCTTTTCGCAATGTAGTTGATCTAAAAGACGGGTTTAATTTATCATTCAAACATAAGATATAATTTTATATAAATAATTTACTTATTAGTGATGAGGTCGATTCATGGAGTCGTTTGAGAGGTACTGAGGAATGCACAAACAAATACAAAATGCTTTAAGGTCACTTAGAATGAGATTTATTTTTTCAATTTATTTGTACAATATTTAAATACATAGACAACGCAGTCAAGCTTCGCAAGAGTTAATATTAACTGGCAACTGGATATTTACAAAACATCTATATATCCTGCAGTCCCGAGTACATCAATATATAAATATAAAGCATAGAGGTTGGGTTGTTTTACCTCTGAGCGGCACTTTTTTGCACACCATGGGCTAAATGGCCAGGTCACATGGACCCCGAAGGCTCAGAGAAGGTTTGGGGAGGGTACCCAGTGGAATAGCTGTTGGGAGACAGATGGTAGCCTCCCGTCAAGGCCATCCAGCGTGTTCTTAATGTGCACAGGGTATGGCTCTCCTACACACGGGGCCACGGCTTAACGGCCCATCCGACGGACGGCGGCCTTTCCAAGGCCATCGGTGTCCCCTACTGACCGTGGGCAGGGCGGGGAATTTTGCGGAGATAAATCTCAACGCTGACCCAGCTGGGACTCGAACCTGGGAACTACAGATTACGAGCCTGGCGCGCTACCGACTAAGCCACCCCCGCCCCCATAAAGCATAGAGAAATATCAAGTTCAACCTCTGTAATATATTAGCTTATATCCTACAACTCATATCGCATTTCAATGCAATTAACGCAGTAAATAAAACACCAGTCACAATCTCCATCTTTCAACAGCCAATAGTTTAGTTCTTTAAAGAACTGCATTTTATTATTTATAATTTTCGGGCTATTCGACAGTGAGTTAAATAGTTTTAAGCTACTATATCCATAATAATTTTTAAATAATTCTTTGTTTGGTTTCGGAATACAAATATTCTGAGTAAATAATATCTTGTAAAATATTTATTAAACATTGCATCAAATTTATCCTCATTATTAAATACATGCATTGCCAAAACATTTTGTGTATTTGTTTTAATTTAAATGTTTCAAAATTTTTTAAACTTTCGTCAGACGAGTCGTACTTTCTTTTAAATGTTTACTATATAATATAAAATTACTATATAAAATAAACCTTTACTATATATTTTTGCTTTTCTGCAATTGATTGAAACAATTTGAACATGCTCCTCACCAAATTAGAATTGCATAGTGTATTCTAGAATAAATTAATGCATAATATATATTCTTTAAAATCTTTATATTCTTCATATCTCTTAAGAGATACATCTTGGGTTTGTATGATTTCTAACACTATAGTTTGAACATGATCTTATCATGTTAGATAACAGTCGAAACTAACTCTTAAATGTTTTATTAAAGATATTTCAGTTTGCTCAAATGTATGTGCATATTTTGCCTATTTATTAACTTATATAGTCATCGGTGCCCTTAAGTCCGATCGGGCAACTTCTCGGGGTCAAAGACGTTTGTGTATGTGTGTAGGGGGGGAGGGGGGGCTCAGTCATTATCGAGCCAGGATCGTCGTAATCTGCAGTTTCCCAGGTTCGATTCCCACCTGTGCACCGTTGAGATTTATCTCTTCTAAACTCCCGCCCTGCAGTGGGTCATTAGGGGACACCGATGGGCCTGGAAAGGCCGCCGTTCGTCGGATGGGACGTTAAGCCGTGACCCAGTGTGCGGGAGAGCTATACCCTGTACGGGAGGCTACTATATGTCACCCAACAGTTTTCCAGTGGATTCCCTTCACACAACCTGCTCTCAGACCTCGGAGTCCTTATAACCTGGCCATTTAGCCCATTGTGTACTAACAACGAGCCGTTCAGAGGTAAAAAACCCAACCGTAATCTCGGTGTCACACTTTAGGAAAGCGGCAAATTTTTGCCTGATTAGTTAACTAAACTTCTATGGTTTCGCAATGACTCTATCACACAGAGTGCCAAGAATCCTAAGGCTATCCAATAAAAAGGAGGTTTTGTTTGTGTAAGCCAGAATGTCTAGTCACCTTTTGGAATCTGTAATACTCGTTTTCAATTGCAACGATCTTTTACAAATTCGGGGCCATCTAGTGGTTGAAATAAAACTAATGAAACTAATAAAAAAAAAAATAAATACTATGAAAAAATAAAACTAATGAAATATTCAAAATCAGCGAATAGACTTGTGGGTTGTTGTTTTTTTCTTTCTTTTGAACGGCACTTTTCTTTTTTGCACACAACGTGCTAAATAACCAAGGTCACAAAACCCCCAAGGGCTCGGAGGAGGTTAGGGGAGGGACGCACTGGAGAACTATTAGGAGACATATGGAAGTCTCCTGTCAAGGCCATTTAGAATGTTCTTTAACATGCACAGGGTATGTCTCTCCTGTAACAGGGACACGGCTTAACGTCCTATCCGACTGACGGAGACCTTTCCAAGCCCATCGGTGTTCTCTTTCAGAACGAGGACAGGGTGGGGATTTACCGGACTGAGAAAATGCTCGACCTATTGTTACGCTACTGACTGTAATCCGCCTTTTCGTGCCCAACAGCTGCATTCCAAGTGGACACAACAACTTACAAACGGATATGAAACAAATTTGATATATTTCTCTTCAATGTTCAAAATTTGTTTTCTTCTCACGTTACAAATAAAATAGTTATATAAGTTTGAAGTTGTAAACGCACTTTGCAATTACCCTGTGTACCATGATAATTCACTTAAAACAGAAACGGAATGTGTAAGAACAGATTTCTAATAATGCGTCTTGATTAATTGCCATCCAGCGCTCTTGTGCGTTGAAGGAGCATATTTCGGCTCTGCTGAAGCGGTCGTAAAGAGCCCGATTACTCTTCTGTTTGTACATAATCGCAACATGCCAAGTGGAAATGAAGCTCGGTTTGCAAAATCTTTGTAATTAATTTTCAGCGAAGCTCTTCGAACAATTTCTCCTATTTCGAACTATTCGAGTGATGATAATTGCGAATTCGGAAAGAGGATTTGGCCTCTAAAGTAATATCGATTTTGTGACAAAATTCACGATGCCATAGAAAAGATGCGCACGCACTAAACGTTTACGAGGTGTTGGTTGTTTTACCTCTGAGCGGCACTGTTTTGCGCATCATGAGCTAAACGGCCAGGTCACATGGACCCCGAAGGCTCAGAGAAGGTTGGGGGGGGGGGAACCTATTGGAACAACTGTTGGGAGACAGATGGTAGCCTCCCGTCAAGGCCATCCAGCGTGTTCTTTAACGTGCACAGGGTAAGATTTTCCTGCACACGGAGTCACGGCTGACCCCGAACGCTCAGAGAAGGTTTGGGGAGGGAACCTACTGGAACAACTGTTGGGAGACAGATGGTAGCCTCCCGTCAAAGCCATCCAGCGTGTTCTTTAACGTGCACAGCGTAAGATTTTCCTGCACACGGAGTCACGGCTTAACGTCCCATACGACGGACAGCGGCCTTTTCAAGCTCATCGGTGTCCCCTACTGACCGTGGGCAGAGAATTTTGCGGAGATAAATCTCAACGTAGACCCAGCTGGGACTCGAACCTGGGAACTACAGAATACGATCCTGGCGCGCTACCAACAAGTGGAGGGTGTGAAACAATACTTTTCGTGTAGTGTGAAGACTGAAGTGTTAGCCTCTTTAAAAGTATGAGGTGCAGAGTAATAAGACCAAGGTGCAGAGTAATAAGACGAGTCCCTTTCCCCCTCAAGTACCCTCACCTTGTCTGGAGTTCATGGAATGTTTATCTACATTGCTTTGGATTCCAATATTTAGAGTCATTTGCTAAGAGGTTAACAAGGATGGTTATGTATTTTTGATAATATCATAAAGTGAGACGAATGAGGTATTTCATGCTGCAACTGAAAATTAAAAAAAAATCTGATGTAATTTTCTAACTTCGGAATGAACGTTTTTTTTTTCTGATAGCGCATATATTTTTCAGTGCTTTGTGTCTAAGAATACTGTCGTTGGAGCTCGTATTTTTCCCAGGTTTGGGTAATGGAGAACGAAATGATCAATATCACGTGCCGGGAATTCATTAACTTTTGAATAAAAAGTAATATATAAATAACTCTAATTATACAGGCCGTCACGTGGCCGAGTGGTTAGAACGCTTGGCTACTGAGCTGGACCTGGGTTCGAGCCCCGGAATTAGGCATGGATGTGTGTGTCGTTTTTCTGCTGAGGTCCTGCCATCCTCTCAGATCTCCTACTGTGGCATATAAACTGACAGGCTCCTGTCAGACCTCTGTGGCAAGCAGCTGCTTGAGGGGGTATTTATTTTATTGATTTTTTTTTTATTAATTATACAGGGTCATTATAACACTCCGCGTAGTTCAAAGAACTATAATTCATTGAATAATTAAGTTTAAAAGTAATTGTGTGTAAAATGTCAAAAAAATTTCAAAGTTTCGTTTTGTGTTCAGTGGATTTTAATGTAGGCACTATTTGTGCGCTGATATTTAACTTCCGTCCATACTGAGCTCAGCAGGTCTGGTCTAACACTTGAAACAACTACAGTGATTTTTTCCTTTAAATGCGGTAAATTACGATTTTTTTTCAGTTAATTTTAGGTATATTCATTCATTCTTTAACATTACTCTGTCATGGGATTTCCTTGTTCAGACTTTCCCAATTACAAAATGTTAATATAACTTTTTTGATGACTAATCTGATATTCTTATCTTTTATAATTTTTTTTTTGGTTTTAAACTGTTTTTTTTTGGTATTAAAGTTTTTAATTTTTACAACAAAGTTAGGAGTTTTATTTTATTTATATTTATTTTTTTTCTTTATAATTTTTATATTTTTTATAATATAATTTCGTTTTTATGCTTTTTTGTGATTTGATTATTATTTATATATATATATATATTTTATATTTTCTCTTTTATACTTTTTTTTCCATTTTTATTTTATGCTTTTTTTGTATCCATATATATATTTTCTTTTTTATGCTTTTCCTCCCATTTACTTTGTTTTTCCCTATATATATATTTTTATATTTATTTTTATATTTTTTCTTTTTTATGCTTTTTTTTCATTTCTATTTTTATGATTTTTCCCCCTATATTTTATTTATTTATTTTTTAAATTTTATGTTAATTTTTGGATATTTTCGTTTTTATGCTTTTTTTATTTTCTTTTTTATGTTTTTTTTTTTTCATTTTTATTTTTATGCTTTTTTTCCCATTTTTTTTATATAAGATTCCAATAATGAGTCCCCCTCAGGAACTCCAAGATCAAGGAATAAGTTTTAAATCTTATATTTTCTAAAGGATGGTTTAAAAGTAAGTCCATTCTCAATTCTTGAAGTCCAAGTTTAAGAAGTTTGTCAAAGAAGTTTTGTTTAAGAGATTCATATTTGCTACAGTTTAATAAAATATGGGGTGTATTTTCAGGAAATTGGTCAGGCAGGTTGTGATTCAGTTAATCTGAATGGTTGCAGTCTTGAGCAGGTGTCACAGTGTAATTACCTTGGGAGCTATGTAACTGATACTGGTGATGTGCGCATGAGATTAACAGACGAATAGGTATTGCTGCCGGGACTTTTAAGAATCTATGGAGATTGTGGAGAAATAGGCGTATACACCTAAAGACTAAAATTAGACTGTATAATAGTTTGGTTCTTTCTAGGGTTAGTTATGGTAGTGAAACATGGACGCTATGTAAACAAGATAACAGGAAACTAGATGCTTTTGATTCTAGATGCTTACGCAGTATCTTAGGTATTAGGTGGTTTAACTTTGCAATTAAGGATGAGGTTAGGCAAAGGAGTCTGCAACCTCCTTTAAGCAGCATATTGTGCAGAGAGAGACTCCGCTGGTTTGGCCATGTGGCCCGTATGGATAATTATAGATTGGCGAATAAGGTTATGAACATTGTGCCTGGAGGCCTCAGAAGGAGGGGGAGGCCTAGGATGCGGTGGACAGACAATGTCAAACAGGACCTTGTTAGAATTGGTGTGCAGTGGCCGGATGCAGCAGATGTAGCTCAGGACAGATATGCTTGGAGAATTAAACTGCACGGTCTGGTTGGACCTCCGTAGCCCATGGCTGCTTGAGGATGATGATGATGATGATTTTCAGGTAGATTACATAAAGAACAATTTGGAGAATTTATAAGATGCATTTTATATTTTGTACTATTAAGCATTATTTTATCAGTTCTTAAACGGTATCGAATTTTTGCTTCTAGTCTATTAAAAGGTAGTTTTTGAATATAATTTATATAGTTAGATAAATGATATCTAAAAGAAAGTTTTAAAATAGAGTGGATTTGGAAGTATTTTTCTGTAAAAAGAAATTCTAATTTTTTTAATTCAAGTTTTGCAGTGGAAGAAAAGGAATAAGTAGGTGAAATTTCTATTATGTGCATTTTTAGCGATAGAATCAACAAAATTATTTTCTATAATATTTGAGTGAGAGGGTACCCATTGAATTGCAATAAAGTTATTCAGTTTCTTATTTTCTTCATTAAGTAGTAATAATTGTTTGGGGGCGGGGGTGGCTCAGTCGGTAGCGCGCCAGACTCGTAATCTGTAGTTCCCAGGTTCGAGTCCTAGCTGGGTCAGCGTTGAGATTTATCTCCGCAAAATTCCCCGCCCTGTCCACGGTCAGTAGGGGACACCGATGGGCTTGAAAAGGCCGCCGTCGGTCGGATGGGACGTTAAGCCGTGGTCCCGTGTGCGGGAGAGCCATACCCTGTGCACGTTAAAGAACAAGCTGGATGGCCTTGACGGGAGGCTACCATCTGTCTCCCAACAGCTGTTCCAGTGGGTCCCCTCCCCCAACCTTCTCTGAACCTTCGGGGTCCTTGTGACCTGGCCATTTAGCCCATGGTGTGCAAAAAAGTGCCGCTCAGAGGTAAAACAATCCAATCCAATAATTGTTTGATATAATAATTATTATTTGAATAAAAAATTTGCTGAGATAAAGTTTGGATTGCTCCTTTGGAGTCCGCAAAAATTACTATGTATTATTCTCTTAAATTATACAGAGACCATTTTAATGCCTCAACAATTGCAAACAATTCTGCTTGAATTATTGAGGCATGATTGGCTAATTTATAAGAAAAATGTTGGTTAGTGCTGGGACAATAAAAAGCAGCAGTAACAGAATATGGATCAGAATAAACTGAGCTATCAGTAAATATTTCAAAAAAATTGTTATAAACATCTTGTTTATAAGTATAAAAAATGTTGGCTATAGCATCTTCAGAAAAATCTGATTTCCTTAATAAGGAAGGAATTTCTAATTTAAAACTTGGTAAAGAGTATTTCCAAGTTGGAAAAATTTCTGGAATGTCTCCCTTAAGGTTACAAGAAGCAAATTTTTTAAAAAAATTTAAAAGTTCAGTGTCATTTTTTATTATAGTATAATATGGAGTTCTTTTGAATCTTATATAAAAGGGATGAGAAGACAATTTAAAATAAAGTTTAAAATAATAATTAATTAGCAGAATAAGTTTTCTAATTTCAAAGGGAGGAAAAGCTGTTTCAGCTATCACTGCCAAATTAGGGCAGGATTTGGGCACCCCAAAGCAATTTTAATACATTGATTTTGTAAACTATTGAGTTTTTGTAAAATTCTAGAATTTATACTTGGAATAAATTCAAAGCCATATTCAATTTTGGCTCGGATTAGATTTTTGTACAATGTGATGAGATGTATTTGGGGAGTCCACTCTTTTTTTAATGCAAAATATTTTAAGCAATTTAATAATTTAAGTCCAGAAATATGTGCTTTTTCTAAATGAAGCTTCCAGGTTAATTTACTATCCAACTGAAAGCCAAGTAGCTTACAGTTAGATACTTGAGGAATAATATCATTATTATTTTTTAATACAAAATTAGGCTTAAAATTTCTAGATTTATAAAATGGTATGCAAAAAGATTTTTTATAATTTATATCAAGATGCCAGTCATTGCAGTATTTTATAATTTTATCTAATTGTTTTTGAAGCTTAAATTGCAAATTAAAAACATTTTTATCCAAATACCAAAAGGTGAGATCATCAGCAAAAGTTGTAAATATGTCTTTATTAAAGATTTTTTTAATATCTGATAGATAAATATTAAACAAAATTGGGGAAAGCGTAGATCCTTGAGCTAATCCTTGAGTTATTTTATAATCCTTTGAAAAATTATTTTCTATTTTAACATTTAAAATTCTATTATTGAGGTAATGTTCTAAAAATAGGACTAGGTTTGTGTTAAGATTTAAATCAATAAGTTTAGAAATTAGGCCTTTGATTGAAACTGAATCATAGGCCTGGGTTAAATCTAAAGAAATTGCTAATAAGATATTTTTTTGTTTAAATGCTTTGAATATATCGGATAAGAGGAGCGAGATGCATTCCTTTGAAGATCTATTCTTGTGGAAGCCAAAGATGTTTGCAGCAAAAATATTTTGAGATTCAAGAAAATAATTAAGTCGATTAATATTAATCTTTCGAATAATTTTAATGCATTAGAGAGCAATGAGATTGATCTGTAAGAACTGCTATCTTCTGGATTTTTTCCATTTTTTGAAGAAAAATGATGATAATATGTCTCCAAGTAGGAGGAATTGCATGATTTTTCCAGATGTGACAGAAAACCTCGAAGAGTTTTTCTCTACAACATATAGGAAGAAATTTTAAATATTTATTTGGAATTTTATCTGCCCTTGGTATAGCTTTTAAATTTAATTATTTTATAGCAGAGTAAGTTCAGAGAGAGAGAAATTTTCATCATAAATTGTGTCTGCTAGCGGAAGAAGGGAAAGTGTGTAGTTTAGATTTAATTTTTGTACATGTTTTGAAGTAGGTTGATTTTGGGTGATTCTTAAGTTTTTTGCAAGTAATTCTGTCGTTTCTGACAAACTAATTTTATTTTTAATGGCTACCTATGCTATTGGAAATTTATGAGAGTTTCCAAGGGCAGATTTCTTAAAAATTCTCCACAGATTTGTACCTAGAGAGGCTGTGGAGAGTTCTGATGTGTATATATGTATATATATGTATATATGTATATATATGTATATATGTATTACTTATATTTATTTTATTTACAATTCAACTGGTAACTATTTATTTTAAAAAATTTAAAGTGTTAAATATTTTAAATATTCATAAATATTTAATTTTTTATGATAAACTCTTTATGGTTTAATTTTAAATGGTAAAATTTAATTTTAAATGATTTGCTCAAGAATCCACTGGCGCCATCGTATCCACGCATGCCATCTTAGCAAAAAGTCAGTTCGGGACATTTCGGTCCTCTGTAGCTGCCCCGATTAACTGTAAGTGATGCAATCATGAAGTGGAAACTCCTAGGAGCAACAACAGCGCAATCGCAAGCCGGTAGGCCACGCAAAATGACAGAGCGGGACCGCCGAGTGCTGAAGCTGGTGGTGCGACGAAATCGCCTGTTCTCGGTTGCACCACTCACCACCGAGTTCCAAAATACCTCTGGAAGCAACTCCAGCACCATAATAGTTCATCGCGAGCTGCAGGAAATGGATTTCCATGGCCGAGCAGCGGCTATCAACAAAATCAATGCCAAGCGTCGGTTGGAGTGATGTAAAGGATGGTGCAGTGACTGTAAATAAGAAACACTGATGCTAAATTTAAGATCAGTCGTTTCGAAAATCAACACGATAAACTCAGTAATAAAGTATCACAAGAAAAATTCCTGTAACCAAAAATCATTTGAAATAATTAGTTGAAAAAAAAATTGGTTCTCCTGAGTAGGACCACTCAAGACAACATTTTTTTTTCAACTAATTATTTCAATACCATAAACATTTATTAAACATACTTTTCTGTTCATAGGCAGCTTTATTGTCAAGTACCGTCTACCTAAAGACTTATTCTCATATTATAATTTAACATAATTCACAATCGGAATTTTGAGGCCTGGTCTTCTATAGTGTCAAATTACGAACATAATTTTTTTTGTTAAATATTATACAATATCAAAAGGACAAACTCAAAAGATAAAAAAATTTTGAAGCAGGGGCAGTAAAAATTGAAATAGTTCAGTGATACCATGTTCAAATGCAATTCCCGATTTAGTTGTTTAGAAAATTCTCTAAAATATAAGGAAATTTCTTTACTGGTCTAAATTCAAATTCTTGAACACAAAGCAATAGATTGCAAAGCGTTTTATGATAGCTTGCTGACACAGTTTTCTACATTAGAAGTTTTCTTGTTTTAATAATGAATTTAAGTAAATTAGTGGATATTAAGGTTAGAGATATCTTAGAATAGTATACTTCTTTCATAAAGTGAACAATTAAGGAAAACATGAGAGACTTTTTCTGCCACATTAAAATGTGAGCATAAGTTAAAATTATATAATTCAAGAAAACTTACTCTCACAAAATATTTTGCTTTTCAGTAAATTATACATATATCTGAATCTGGCAACTATCTAACAGCGCGAAATTTCCTACAAAGAATATATATAGAGACAGGTAACTATATTTTAAATGAGTGACGTCAGCGAGCTAGTGTTGAATCGAATAATTTATTTGGCTTTATGACGTGAGAGCACTTCCAGCTTGTAGCCATTTGAATCAGCAACAGTTGCATGTTGGTGGTAGTCAAGCGCTGTTAACGGTTTATCTCATAGAGGTAGGAATAGGGGGAGGCGCCCTTGCTATCAGTTAGCATAGATAACTTTTTTTAAAAATTAAATACCCCCTCAAGCAGCTGCTTGCCACAGAGGTCTGACAGGAGCCTGTCAGTTTATATGCCATAAGTAGAAGATCTGAGAGGATGGCAGGACCTCAGCAGAAAAACGACACACATCCATGCCTTACCCGGGGCTCGAACCCGGTCCCATTAGATCAATAGCCAAGCGTGCTAACCACTCGGCCACGGGACGGCTTATAGATGACTAGTGTAGCCGAAATTGCCATGTTACTCCTACCCTGAGAATCGCGCTAAAAGATCACTTGAAATCGTATGTTTTGTACGAATACTGACACAATTAAATTGTTTGTTTGTACGAATACTGACACAATTAAGAATGTTTTGTACGAATACTGACACAATTAAATCGTAATATTTCCTAATAACAGTAGTAGTATTATTAGGTACATGGGAATTTACTCTTTTCCAATTACTTTTTGTGTTTGAATGTGTTTACAAAAACTGTAGTTGAACAATATGATCAAATTTGTCTGTGGTTTTTAAAAACGCTTATTGAGGTCCATATTGGACGTCTATCGTAATAAATTACGTATCAAATAAAAGCAATTCAACAATAATACCCTCCTGGAAAAAAAGGGGGTGAGGGGACATTTCAAACCAGTAGTAATTTTAGCAATATATAGCATTAGTAGAAGTTGTTTACCCTACTTTCGAATGTAATTAAAATAATGAAAAGTTTGAAAATTCCGGAAGAAAAACTTTATTTCAACTTCTTACCAATGAAATGCTATTCCTTTTATTTTTTTCGAAGGTTAATTTCTGCAGGAATATGCTATATAGGATCTAACGTTTTTGCACAATCTCTCGTTCGTTAACATAGACAACGCACGCTTACGAGTAAGAGCAATATGGCGATATCGGTTACAGTTTTCAAGTGATAAGGCATCTTCCTCTCTTCCTACCTCCATGGTTCATCTCTGCTGTAATTTCGGATTTTATTTAATAATATACTATTTAATAGTTTTCTTGATGTGATATTTTAATTATGAGGAAAGAGAAATGTGTAGTTTGCCAAAAGTCCGGTGCCGTGTTAATTCGCTCTCCCAAAGTTCAAGAAAGGTTGAAATTATTGCTCTATTTTGTTGTATTCTGGTTATATAGCGAAAACATTTATGCTTAAGGCAATGTCAAAATTGCATTGTAGAATTGATAAATTGTGGTATGATGTATTTGGAGGCTGAGAGTTTATGGTGAATGTAGCACGTAGACAACTTAATAGTTAAATAAACTTTAGTAAACGTTGATAAGTTGTTATTAGTAAACAGTCTTTAACTAGAACTTGTGAATATTCATGATATTAGAATTGTTGACGTCAAAAGTTACTTGTTTAGGTAAAGAGATAATATGGACAAAGAGCTGACATTTTGTAAAAATTGTATTTATTAATGCAGTCATATCTAGATTGACGTCACTCATTGGTTCTAAGAAAACACATTAGGCGAAACAACGTTACAGGGAGTAATTAGTCCGTAAGAACGATATTGAAACGACGTTCACGTGCAACTATTGAAAGCTTTATTATTGGTTTACGATATACGACAAGACTGTGTAAATACGACACGTTTGGAATAGAACGTACAGTTAAGTTTGAAAAGAGTTGTAGAGAACTAAAAATGTAGTTTGAGTGACTTTACTTGTGTGTAGTGGGCGGACGTTGGCGAAGATTGCCATTATTAGTTTATTAGTTTCTTTTAGTGAAGAATTGGAATGGCTTCGGTTGTTTAAGAAATGATGCCCTTATTACACATGTTGTGTAAATAAGAAACATTTTTGGTAAGAGTCGATAGAATAATTCGTAGAAAATGTTGCATTCAACTTTCGAATTTTATATTTATTTAGTACTAGCAGATTTACCCGGCGTTGCTCGTGTCTGAAATTTTCTAAAATGTAGAGTAAGTGGTACTCCTCACGTCGTAAGCTTTCATTTGGCAAAAGTATCATTATACTCGATTGGCTCAGTCGGTAGCGCACCAGATGCGTAATTTGTAGTTCCCAAGGTTTCTCAAGGTTCGAGTCCCAGCTGGGTAAGCGTTGAGATTTTTCTCCGCAAAACTCCCCGCCTTGCCCACGGTCAGTAGAGGATACCGATACTGCTTGGATACGGCGCCGTCTGTCGGATGGAAAATTAAGCCGTGGCTTCGTGTGCGCGAAAGCCATACTCTGTGCACGTTAAGGAACTCTCTGGATGGCCTTGATAGGAGACTACTATCTATCTCCGAGTAGCTGTTCCAATGGGTCCCCTCCCCCAACATTTTCTGAGCCTTCGGGGTACTTGTGACCTGGCCATTTAGCACATTGTGTGCAAAAAAAGTGCCACACAGAGGTAAACAAACCAAACCACCCTCCTCCTCATATTAAAATTTATTCCTTCTCTTTTAGGGGAGGAAAGAAATAGACATAGTTATCTTCCCCACGTCAGAATATTCTAAAGAATTCCTCGCTCAGAGAATCGAACTTTTCAAATCACTTCGTAACCACCAGAGTTCCTCGGTTAGAATTTGCCTGACATATGTAACTTATGTAACCAAACATATGTAGCATATGTAACTTATGTAACCAAACATATGTAGCATATGTAACTTATGTAACCAAACATATGTAACTTATGTAACCAGACATATATAAGCAAAGGGAAATTAACTGTGGTCTGAGGTGCATAAAAAATGCAAAGATATAAAAATATTACTATTATTAAACAAAATTATTCATTACTTAATTTTACATATTTATTATTTATTAACATAATATTTAAAACATTTATTAATTATGTGTATATAATTTATTAGCTTTTGCATATTTTTCAAATTAAGTTAATGATTTTACATTCGATATGAATTTAATTTTTGAATCTCGTGTTCTGCTCATACTTAATTATGACGACTCCAACATCCACGGACGCTCGAGCTCTTGACCCAGCAAACTGAACAATGAGTTTATCACGCGAAATCATAAAAATTAATTTGATGCATTCATTATTTCAAATTTAATGGTCGCAACAGTTATTTTGAAGAACTTTCAACGGTTAATGTTTAATCACGCGAAATCAGTATTAGTTTAGTTTGATGCATTCCTTTTATCAAAGTTATTAGTGGCAACAGCTATTTTGAATAACTTTAAACCGTTATTGTTAATTCTATGGGAATTTTGAGAAATTCCAACCCTCCCACCCCAATTTTGGTTGACCCCAGCTGGTTCGCACATAGCCTATATTCTTCCTTTTGTTGCAAGGTAACTGTCATGCAAAGTTCATCCCAAAGCTCTTTTGGGGGTGAGTGCATAAGCGGACAGACACACAAACAAACAAACTTTCTTCTCTATATATTAGATTAGACATTTAAAGATAATAAGAGAAATTTGCCATTGGTTTAGAGTTCATTTGTATTGAAAGTGAGACATAATTAAGGTTTCATTTATTTCTTATAAATTAATTGCTTTATTTATTAATAAGTTAGTTTATTATCTGAAAGAAATTGGTTGTCCCCACAGGGATTTGAACATAGATCTCCCAGAAGCATGCCGGGAATCTTAACAGCTGGACCATTTTTTTCCAACCAATTATTTCACGTGTTTTATGTCTACAGGACGTGATAATTTATTACTAATTTATTCTTTGTTTGGTTATTTTGTACTCACGCACGCTGTTTCCAAACAAACAGAGATAAAAAACTAACAATATTATAAATGAGATATAAGTTTCTAGACGGCCAAAATTTGAATAATAAAGCCCGAAAATTTGACTTTAAATAGACGTGATATCTATAGAATGATAAATATCAAATTATGCAACATAATCTTTATTACGGTAACAATGATTAAATACAAATATTTTAAGTATACAGAACATTGAAAACATGTAACTAAATAAACATTAAACACATGTAACTAAACATTTTGTAATATAATATGCATTAAAACATTTTCAAACTTGTAAATGAACAATCTTCCTTAAAGAACTTAAACGTTTTTCTATGTGGAAGGATATTGAATTAATGTGATGAACTGCACTCCCTCATCATGATCTGTAAGAGGTTTTTTCGTGGATTTAAGTACACTGCTTGAAGTGATCATTTCAGGCGTCTTTGTTATCTGTATGGATAAAATAGCTATATTATTGAACTATGACGCATGCAAATTAGCAAAATATATATATAAATAGCCAAAATTTATGTAAATACAGAAAGCGGTGAGCATATGAGAATCTCGTTTTCAGAGGAAATGTAGTTTTTTGTTTACTTGCTTTTTTACTCCTTACAAGTTTTAATTCGAGGCAATGGATGCTGGGAAAAATGTAAATAGTAGTGTTTTATTAGTAAGTATGCAACATAAAAAGTATTTGTCTTTTATTCGTTAAATTGAAAATTATTAGTTAATTTTCGTTTAATTGTTGCTATTTTTCCCACTGCACTGAGAAAAGGGGACAGTTGTTGCTGACAGCCTCTTAGCCGTCTACCATCGAAATTTTAAATTTGTACCATAAATCAATTATTTGTAACATTCGTTAACAGTTACTCCGTTTCCATATTTAGTGATCACTAACGATATAAATTAAAATTACCTAAAAAATACCTCCCTCAAGCAGCTGCTTGCCACAGAGGTCTGACAGAAGCCTATCAGTTTATATGCCAGAGTAGATCTGTGAGGATGGCAGGACCTCAGAAAAATTACCTAAGGATTTGATAAATGTGAATTATATTTCGTTAGTACCAATCCAACTAAAAAAATAAATAAACCACTCAAGCAGCTGCTTGCAACAGAGGTCTGACAGAAGCCTATCAGTTTATATGTCATAGTAGATCTGGGAGGATGGCAGGACCTCAGAAAAATTACCTAAGGATTTGATAAATGTAAATTATATTTCGTTAGTACCAATCCTACTAAAAATATATAAAATAAAAACACCCCCTCAAGCAGCTGCTTGCCACAGAGGTCTGACAGGAGACTGTCAATTTATATGCCATAGTAGAAGGTCTGTGAGAATGGCAGGACCTCAGCAGAAAAACAGCACAAACCAACTCATTGCTGCCAATGAAAATGTCATGATTTTCTTGTCTGTGATTGATTAAAAAGGTCAAAATATCTTGTCTGTGGTTGATTAAAAGGTCAGAATATCTTGTCTGTGGTTGATTAAAAGGTCAGAATATCTTGTCTGTGGTTGATTAAAAGGCCAGAATATCTTGTCTGTGGTTGATTAAA
Organism: Ryuthela nishihirai; assembly: GCA_038380435.1. Classification (NCBI taxonomy): domain Eukaryota; kingdom Metazoa; phylum Arthropoda; class Arachnida; order Araneae; family Heptathelidae; genus Ryuthela; species Ryuthela nishihirai. Next base: position 87,105,773 of record JAWZYU010000001.1, on the reverse strand, counting down.
AGGCCAGAATATCTTGTCTGTGGTTGATTAAAAGGCCAGAATATCTTGTCTGTGGTTGATTAAAAGGCCAGAATATCTTGTCTGTGGTTGATTAAAAGGCCAGAATATCTTGTCTGTGGTTGATTAAAAGGTCAGAATATCTTGTCTGTGGTTGATTAAAAGGTCAGAATATCTTGTCTGTGGTTGCTTAAAAGGCCAGAATATCTTGTCTGTGGTTGATTAAAAGGTCAGAATATCTTGTCTGTGGTTGATTAAAAGGTCAGAATATCTTGTCTGTGGTTGATTAAAAGGCCAGAATATCTTGTCTGTGGTTGATTAAAAGGCCAGAATATCTTGTCTGTGGTTGATTAAAAGGTCAGAATATCTTGTCTGTGGTTGATTAAAAGGTCAGAATATCTTGTCTGTGGTTGCTTAAAAGGCCAGAATATCTTGTCTGTGGTTGATTAAAAGGTCAGAATATCTTGTCTGTGGTTGATTAAAAGGTCAGAATATCTTGTCTGTGGTTGATTAAAAGGCCAGAATATCTTGTCTGTGGTTGATTAAAAGGCCAGAATATCTTGTCTGTGGTTGATTAAAAGGTCAGAATATCTTGTCTGTGGTTGATTAAAAGGTCAGAATATCTTGTCTGTGGTTGATTAAAAGGTCTGAATATCTTGTCTGTGGTTGATTAAAAGGTCAGAGTATCTTGTCTGTGGTTGATTAAAAGGTCAGAATGTCTTGTCTGTGGTTGATTAAAAGGTCAGAATATCTTGTCTGTGGTTGATTAAAAGGCCAGAATATCTTGTCTGTGGTTGATTAAAAGGTCAGAATATCTTGTCTGTGGTTGATTAAAAGGCCAGAATATCTTGTCTGTGGTTGATTAAAAGGCCAGAATATCTTGTCTGTGTTTGATTAAAAGGTCAGAATATCTTGTCTCTAGTTTATTAAAAGGCCAGAATATCTTGTCTGTGGTTGATTAATAGGTCAGAATATCTTGTCTGTGGTTGATTAAAAGGTCAGAATATCTTGTCTGTGGTTGATTAAAAGGTCAGAATATCTTGTCTGTGGTTGATTAAAAGGTCAGAATATCTTGTCTGTGGTTGATTAAAAGGTCAGAATATCTTGTCTGTGGTTGATTAAAAGGCCAGAATATCTTGTCTGTGGTTGATTAAAAGGCCAGAATATCTTGTCTGTGTTTGATTAAAAGGTCAGAATATCTTGTCTCTAGTTTATTAAAAGGCCAGAATATCTTGTCTGTGGTTGATTAATAGGTCAGAATATCTTGTCTGTGGTTGATTAAAAGGTCAGAATATCTTGTCTGTGGTTGATTAAAAGGTCAGAATATCTTGTCTGTGGTTGATTAAAAGGCCAGAATATCTTGTCTGTGGTTGATTAAAAGGTCAGAATATCTTGTCTGTGGTTGATTAAAAGGTCAGAATATCTTGTCTGTGGTTGATTAAAAGGTCAGAATATCTTGTCTGTGATTGATTAAAAGGTCAGAATATCTTGTCTGTGGTTGATTAAAAGGCCAGAATATCTTGTCTGTGGATGATTAAAAGGCCAGAATATCTTGTCTGTGTTTGATTAAAAGGTCAGAATATCTTGTCTCTAGTTTATTAAAAGGCCAGAATATCTTGTCTGTGGTTGATTAATAGGTCAGAATATCTTGTCTGTGGTTGATTAAAAGGTCAGAATATCTTGTCTGTGGTTGATTAAAAGGTCAGAATATCTTGTCTGTGGTTGATTAAAAGGTCAGAATATCTTGTCTGTGGTTGATTAAAAGGTCAGAATATCTTGTCTGTGATTGATTAAAAGGTCAGAATATCTTGTCTGTGGTTGATTAAAAGGCCAGAATATCTTGTCTGTGGATGATTAAAAGGCCAGAATATCTTGTCTGTGTTTGATTAAAAGGTCAGAATATCTTGTCTCTAGTTTATTAAAAGGCCAGAATATCTTGTCTGTGGTTGATTAATAGGTCAGAATATCTTGTCTGTGGTTGATTAAAAGGTCAGAATATCTTGTCTGTGGTTGATTAAAAGGTCAGAATATCTTGTCTGTGGTTGATTAAAAGGCCAGAATATCTTGTCTGTGGTTGATTAAAAGGCCAGAATATCTTGTCTGTGGTTGATTAAAAGGGCAGAATATCTTGTCTGTGGTTGATTAAAAGGTCAGAATATCTTGTCTGTGGTTGATTAAAAAGTAAGAATATCTTTTTCTGTGGTTGATTAAAAAGGTTAGAATATCTTGTCTGTGGTTGATTAAAAGGCCAGAATATCTTGTCTGTGGTTGATTAAAAGGCGAGAATATCGTGTCTGTGGTTGATTAAATGGTCATAACATTTTTTCTGTGGTTGATTAAATGGTCAGAACATTTTGTCTGTGGTTGATTACATGGTCAGAATATTTTGTCTGTGGTTGATTAAAAGGTGAAAATATTTGTGGTTGATTAAAAGGTGAAAATATTTGTGGTTGATTAAAAGGTGAAAATCTCTTGTTCGCAGTTGATAAAAGGGTGAACACATCCTGTCTGCTATAGATAAAATTTTTTGAAAATATCTTGTTTGTGTTGATAAAACATGGAATTGTCTGTGGTCGGATAAGTATTGGATGAATATTTAGAGTTTTGAAATTTAAATATCTAGCAATAGTAGTGCCAACCAAAAGAATTTCCTTCAGACTTTGATAAAAAGGTAAGTGATAGGTATCATTTCAATCATATAACTAAATAAGTGTATATTTTAGAATTTTTGTGGGTAATTTTTAAAATATTCATCAGTTTTATTTCTTATGACTGGCATTGCTTATATTAAATATTGCGACTTTAATAACTTTTTAAATATCGAATGAATATAGAAGGTGTGATCAGAATTTTGAAAATAACGAGTAAGTTGATAAGATGCAAAATCTCGCAAGCCAGTCATTTTTGGTAACACTTGATATCACTTCGTCCTGAATCTACCACTTATTCTGTGTACGAGTCTGTTAAACAAGACTGGAATAGTGGTCCAAGAATGAAATCCGTGCTGTAATTAGGATTTTGAATGCAAAAAAATGTCTCGCAGGCAGAAATACGTTGCCAGCTCATGCAAGTTGGGCGTAGATGCTATGATCTGCAGAGCGTAGCGAAATGGTGTGCAGTATTTGATAGAAGAAGAATCAGTACGGAGGATTGTAGTGCAGATGTGATGAGTCTTCAGAGCGTAGCGATATGGTGGCCGGAATTTAATGAAGAAAGAGTCAGTACGGGGAATTGTAACTTAAATGTTATGAGTCTGTAGAGTGTAGGGGAATGGTGTGCAGGATTTGTTGGAGGACGAGTCAGTACGGAGGTTTGTAAAAGAGCAGCAGACTCACAACAGTAAGAACTGCCAAAAAAATTACAGTCGAGGAAAATGGGATTCAACCTAACGACTACCATCTTTTCCTACGCTGAAAGAACATCTTCCTGGAGGCCACAGGTTTCAAAGTGATGACAACGTGGAAACAGCAGTGAGCCAATGGCTGAGAGGAAAGGACACGTACTTTTACCAATAAATAAAAATAATATAAATACTCCCTCAAGCAGCTGCTTGCCACAGAGGTCTGACAGGAATCTGTCAGTTTATATGCCTTAGTAGAAGGTCTAAGACCTTCTACTAAGGCATATAAACGGCGTTTTCGTTCGGGGCGTTTTTGCCTTCGGGGCTTTTTTGGTGGCAGGACCTCAGCAGAAAAACGACACATACATCCATACCTTAACCGGGGCTTGAACCCAGGTCCCTTAGTTCAGTAGTCAAGCGCGCTCCCAATAGGGAGTAGGAAATTTATGAACAATGAGAGTCTCAATCTTTTTTTCGGAGACTATGTGAAAATGAAATGAGATAACAGTAGAATTATCCTGCATTGTTATTATTACGGATTGTAATAAAAAAACATCGAACTTCGTTTTTGTAAACATACTTTACCTTCTAACTGTTTCTCGCCTATAGTTGTAAATAAAGCTTTAGTTTGATGTGTGCGTAGCTTTAAATTATTTCTAGGCACATCTTTCCACGAAAAACTTAACTAATATGTTACGGAGCTTTAACTTTGACTCATTATTGATGTAACATGAGGATGTTCAAATGTTTTTGTCCTGTACCTGTACGAAAATCGCATGAATACTTTATTACGAAAAGTAACTGACACGTGTTATGTGAATGGAAACCCACATTCAAAGCTCCCTAACTTTGAAAATGAAATTTATACGGAAAAATGTCACAAGATGTCGCTTAACATTTGAAGAATTATTGAAGCTGGAATATTTAACAGCAGACGACGCTGCAGCATTCTTTCTAAACGTTTTCCTCTCAAATTGACGGAAACTGGAAGAAAAACAATCGCTGCAGAAGCTTCAAATATTGCATTTATGTCGTTTATATTCCAGAACGATTTGTTCTGAAACATAAATGACACAATGATGTTTGGAAATTTGTGCTTTTATCTTCCGATGTAAATTTACTTGATCAGCAAAAGTTTATCTTCCGAAATTCTTTAAATATTAAACGGATATTTCGGTAAAACAGATGTTTTGAGAGATTAGAGTGAGTTGGGTTGTTTTACCTCTGAGCGGCACTTTTTTACACACAAAAGGACCCCGAAGGCTCAGAGAAGGTTGTGGGAGGGGACCCACTGAAACAGCTGTTGGGTAACAGATGATACCCTCCCGTCAACGCCATCCAGAGCGTTCTTTAACGTGCACAGTGTATGGCTCTCCCGCACACGGGGCCACGGCTTTACATCCCATCCGACGGACGGTGGTCTTTCAAGCCCATCGGTGTCCCCTACTGACAGTGGGTAAGGCGGGGGGTTTCACGGAGATAAATCCCAACGCCTGTGCAGTAAATAGTTTTTGCAAAAAAAAACTCATTTTCAAAGTCATCGAGCTTTTGAATGTGCTGCTTCCATTCACATAACGTGGAAGGATCCTGTTACTTCTCGTATTGTGTGAAACAGGAGAGATGCGATTGGAATGAATAGTTTGACTGCGGTGAATCCATAATTATACCTCGTTTCATGCATCTCATTACAATCGCAAGTAAATGTAGATGTCGAATTGTCCATTTCGTGAGCAATGCTGAGCTCAGTTAGAATTCAAACAATTGTTCTCTTATTGTAATTAAAATTGGATTATATGCAGCATTACACTGTGCCGGACTTCAGATTTCGAGCAACAGAGGGATTGGCATTGTTAACGTTACAATCAAGTAATGTTGCTTGAAACTGGAGGAATGTCTATTGAATTCTAGGTCATAATACAGAACAGAGTTATCAAAGCTCTCTTTCTGTAATTCGTTGCTTCTGATATCTGATAGAACTATCTGCGTAGTTAGTAATTTAATAATAATGAAATTACAAGTTTATTTTACACTTTACACGACGAAGAACATGCTGGATGGCTTTGACGAGAGTTTTCATCTGTCGCTCCCATTTGTCTAGCGTATACACTTCCCCATTTGTTCCCTGAGCCCTCGGGGTTTTTGTGACTTGGCCATTTAGCCTATTATGTGCAAAAAAGGGTCGCTCAGAGGTAAAGTAACCCAAACAACAAGTCTACTTTAATGAATTTTATGAAATTGCTTTAGAAAGCTCTCAAGAAATCCAAAATTTGTAATGCAGTGTCATGCTAATTCCGAAACAGAAGAAAATTGAATAAGAGGATTACTTAATGAATTTCTCGATGTTTCATCGTTTGAAAGGCACGAAATCACTCTTAACATCGATATCTAACTAAAAGGATATATTGTCTCGAGTCGGGTGGAATACGAAACTACCTGGCTCAAAATCAGGAGATCGTGGAGTTCGTATCACATCAGGCTCAAGACAATTTTTCCCTTAAATTTGATAGTGATGTTAAGAGTGATTTCGTGCCTTCAAGTGATTGGGTTGGGTTGTTTCACCTCTGAGCGGCACTTTTTTGCACACCATGTACTAAATGGCCAGATCACATGGACCCCGAAGGCTCAGAGAAGGTTGGGGGAGGGGACCCACTGGAATAGCTGTTGGGAGACAGATGGTAGCGTCCCGTTAAGGCCATCCAGCATGTTCTTTAACGTGCACAGGGTAAGACTCTCCCTCATATGGGGCCACGGCTTAACGTCCCATCCGACGGACGGCAGCCTTTCCAAGCCCATCGGTGTCCCCTACTAACCGTGGGCAGGGCGGGGAATTTTGCGGAGATAATTCTCAACGCTTACCCAGCTGGGACTCGAACCTGGGAACTACAGATTACGAGCCTGGCGCGGGGATAAAAGAGGATTGTTGGAATATTGCTGAATAACTCTATCACAGTCAAGTAGGTTAAAATCATCATGAAGACAATTATTCATTTCTAAACATGTTTCTAATCAATATCTCAAGTTTCTGGATAAAATAAGAAACCATCTCACATTTTGCATATACAGAAAGAGAGTGAAAAAAGATCAATAAAAATTAACTTATAATTAACTTCTTTTTACATCACGAACGGGGACTAAGACAATGACTTTTATTAATGAGAACCTTACCCTTGACTTTCTGTCAAAAGTTTATCAATATCGGTTTCAAATAAATGAACACCGCGGACCACTGTTGTAAGAGTATCATGGATCACAAGTGGTCCACGGACCGTTGGAAGCCTGAGCACCTTTTTGAGGATACGTACAGTCGCTCAAGAAAGTATCCGAACACTATGGTTGATTACAGAATTCAGAAAAAATATCTGGCAGCGATTTTTTTGAGAAATTAGTGATCTGGCAACCTTCGTGTCACGTGGTTACAGAATTCAGGAAAAAATATCTGGAACGTATACAGCAACTGTACACGCTCCAGTTACCGTTCACAGAAAACTGGAACGTGTGCAGGTACTGCACACGCTCCACTTTGCTGTGAACGGTAACTGCACACGCTCAATATTTCCGTGAGTAAGCCCACACGATCTAGTATCAAAATAATATGACCACCTACAATCGCTCAAAAAAGTATCCGAACACTATGTCACGTGACACGAAGGTTGCCAGATCAATAATTTCTAAAAGAAATCGTTGCCATATATTTTTTTCTGAATTCTGTAATCAACCATCCTACACTGGAGTAATGAGTCTCAGGCAGTCAGTTTCCATCTAGATTCTGGTTCTTGAAAAGGTTCACTTGAAAAGGTGGTACCTGAAGTTCCTATCAGCATGGGTGACTTCAGCCTTTACCGGTGGGGGAACGGGTCTTTGCCCCATGCCGTGCGATTAGGGGGCTGTTTGATTGTTGGTCCTACCTCTCTCAATAAACTATTTTCTTTAAAAATCCTACGAATCATTTTTCCCGCAGGTAGGTGGAATGTGAGACTTCGCACAGATATTCTCTATTGCAGTGGTTCTCAACCGTTTATGCTTCACGTACCCCCTGTAAATGTGTATATAGTTGGCGTACCCCTTGTATAGATAGATAAAAGTATAGTTATAGTCAGTGGTGAAAGTAGGCCGGTACGCGCCGGTACGTCGTACCGGCAAGCAATTATTTGCCGGTATTTCGTACCGGTAAGACAATTTTCGGTAGTGGCTCTGTTAACGATTTCTTTTTCACCTTAATGTTTTTTAAAACGAGAATTTAATTTTTTAAAAAAGCGGACCATTTCTTTTAAGAAAAGGTCATCGTCTTTTAATTACATTGCTACAATTTACAATTACAATTTAACCCTTTAGATACCAAGCTGTTTAGAAACCGGATACTTGAGACTCCATTTCTGCCGACAGGGAGTGCTAGAAATTGGAAGTAGTGCTTTCTTTCTTTGAAAGATTAGCAAGGATATTGGATATAGAAAGCAGAACTAGACAGATAATGGTGACTCCAACCAAATCCGTCTTTCGGGGAGTCGTATATAAGAGTTCACGGACAATGCACATTCCCATCCGCCGAAGCTGTCTGGGTGCGGTCTTAATCAATACCGGAGGCAGAACTGGGAAAATGGGGTGGTAAATCTAAGAAAGTATATGAACTCACTTAGACGTCGAAATCCATTGCAAAGCAGCGTGTGCTTGTGGTTTTAAAATTTTCGTTTTCAAAATATATATTTTTTATTTTCTGCTGAATGGAAAATTCTAAACGTTTCTGAGAATAACGGAAGGTAGTTTAATGGAGGCGATGGGGCATATGCTTCCCCAGATTTAAGTAATGAGTTTGAAGGGGGGGGGGGAATTTTTAATGTGAAATCTTGGAAAAACATTTTTAAAAATTAGTTTTATCAATTAATTACCTTACATTACGCTAATGGAGTAACCATAATAGAAAAACTAATACACGTTCTTTTAATTTTATTGTCCCGCAAAAGTTGGCACATCTTTTTTTTTAAACATAATTTTCGCTTAGCACACATCCCTTGATTTTAAGGCAGGAAATATTTGCTATGAATTTTAAATATTAAGTTGTCTTTCCTAGCCATTTCAAAAACTGGTGATCTGTTTCGTCATCTCCTAAACATCTGCGAGTTCTAAACAGACATGTATTCAGAGTATACACACACATGCACAGTAAGAGAATACGCACACTCCTAAACTGTACGACTGAAATTATTTGGAAGATTTAAAAAAAATAATTATGGCGTATATTAATTTAAAATTTTTTATTTGAATCTAATTGCAAACTTTAATAAAACAAAGTAAATATATTTATCTACTCTAGATAAGTTTATTTGAATATTAAATTAAAGTTATTTTACCTCTATCGCATTTTTGCTTTCTCCCTCGTCGCTCCTCACAAGGTTAGCTTTAGGCCCTTCAAAACATATTTTCTATCTGAGTCTTGTCGCCAATATACCACTGGGGAAAACGATTTTTATTTCAGTGCAGTTAATTTGTTTATAGAGTTTGAAGAGAAAACTTCAGATTGCTGTAAATTTTCTCTTTGTAAGTAACAATATTCCAATTGTTTTGTTTTATGTTTGTTTGATGTTAAATATTAATAATGAATGTTTTTGAAAAATCTCTTGACTCTTAATACGTATCTGTAGTCTGAGATTTTTGACATCCAAAAAAGACCCATACTCAAGGCAATTGCAATGATGAATCCTCCTCATATTTTATCAATAGTTTATACTGAACTACCAGTTTCGACTTTTAGAACCACTATCATTTTCACTGAATTCAGCATATTTGTTAGTATTGACCACGCAGCATGTCAACATTGTCGTCTGTAAGAAAAGAAGTTTAAAATAATGGATGTCTAATGATAAAGGAGATAGTTCAAGAATAAGGCCCACAGAAGATTCAAAATTATTAACAAAAACTGCGTCGCTGATAACTGGCATTTGTCAAATTTATTTTGGCATCGTCCGTTTGATCAAGTGGTGTACACTCTTCGCTTCAAGTTTATGGGACCTGGATTCGAAATCTTATAGGTATGGGGCTATTTTCTCTCTGCTGCGATCTCGCCTTCATAATAGGTCATCTGACATCTGGAATCGACAGACTCTTATCGGACCACTGATAAACAGCTATTTGAAAGGTGTAAATTCTCTAATGCTTTTTTTCATCATTTGCATCCCTTGGAATTTAACTTTCAGTATCAGAATTTATAGTATTTGTATACGTACTAAGCCGTCCCATGGCCGAGTGGTTAGCGCGTTTGGCTACTGATCTACGGGACCTGGGTTCGAGCCTCAGGTAATGTGGTTGTTTTTCTGCTGAGGTCATGCCATCCTCACAAGACCTTCTGTTATAGCCTTCTACTGACAGGCTACTGTCAGACCTCTGTGGCAAGCAGCTGCTTGAGGGGTGTTTATTTTATTATATTATACGTATTAGATACTTCGAGCCGTTTCAGATTCCCAAATATCAGAATAGTTATAATTAAAAAGAAATTATGATTATCAATTTATGATAAAGATGTTTTTCCTTAGAAACATTGGTAAAATTATTATCAACTTTAAATTACACCAAACAATAAATTTGATACAAAAATAATGCTATAGAATGATTTGGGTTCTGCTTTAACGAACAATGCTATGGAACTGAAAGAAAAAGCCCAACAGTTTTGTATTAAAGAAAAGAGAGGTTACTTTTCTTGGAACCTTTTATTAGAGTGGATTAAGGTTAGCAGAGAACAGAAAGAATTCTGCCAGGTCCACTAGAAGAGTGGCGTTGCAGTTTACATTTAGCGACTACCTCTTAAGGGGAAAGGAAGCAAGCATGAGAGATGAGGAGAGTTTGAGATGCAATGGTCTTCTGCATATCGGGCTGCGGCAGCCGACCTAATAGTTGCCATTTTTACTCTGTGGTATTAGCGTTGCTGAATCGCTAAACATTTCTCATTAAGATGTTGATAAGGTCTATATTGTGGTCAAATCATGTGTAAAGTTAAATGATTAATTTTTCTACTGCAGGAATGGCCAACCTATAGTACCGTGACAAGAGTGGGTTGGGTTGTTTTACCACTGAGCTGCACTTTTTGCACACCATGGGCTAAATGGCCAGGTCACATGGATCCCGAAGGCTCAGAGAAGGTTGGGGGAGGGGACCCATTGGAACAACTGTTGGGAGACAGATGGTAGTCTCCCGTCAAGGCCATCCATCATGTTCTTTTAAGTGCACAGGATATGACTCTCCCGCTCACGAGGCAACGGCTTAACGTCTCATCCGATGGACCGAGGCCTTTCCAAGCTCATCGGTGTCTCCTACTGATCGTGGGCAGTGGGATAAATCTCAACGCTGACCCAGCTGGGACTCGAACCTGGGAACTACAGATTACGAGCCTGGCGCGCTACCGACTGAGACATCCCCGCCCTTATTTGTGACAAGAGTGGAAAGCTAAATGAATTTGCTTGGCACACAAGAGCGCTCAACAAAATCATTACACAACTTTTTTTTGACAAAAGTCACTCTTTTCCTACCTCATTTTGGATGCGGAAACTCTGCAATTTCGCATCTATTATCAGGGATAAGTCAGAGACGAAATTTCCGTATGTCATATAATCATTGATTAAGCTTTGTAAATTTTAAAAGGCTATTCCAAATCTCTTATAAAAGTTTTTCTAAAAAAATGCTATATTTGGTTTCTGAGTTTAAAATATGCAAGTTGAGTATTCAAAATTACAATACGAATGAAACGTTAATTTTCCTTTCTAAAAAAAATTTCTTCAAATACTAAAATAATTTTAAAAATAAATAAATCATATTATAATTTTTTTCAATAACACTGAAATCCATGAATACAACGGAATCAGCAAGTATTTAAATATATTAATATTTATTTCACATTAAAAATCCCTAAATCATTCACTATTTGCGGAAAACACATGGGAAATGAGAAAATCTAAGAGTACTGTGCTCTTGTCGCCACACACTTCAATTTATTAATCCCTGTAAGACGACTTCACTGGAGCGATCACCTGTGTGTGATTTTCCACACATGGCTGTGCTTTGAAGCGTACCGCTAAGAAATAAAATCTACTTTCACCACTAGTTATAGTATAACAATTGTTACTTTTACTTTGTTACTAGATCTAGCGACTTTTGAGCTCTCACGGCGTACTCCAAAAAATTTCACCGCGTATCCCACGATGAGAACCCCTACTCTATGGGGCGGAGGTGGCTCAGTCGGTAGCGCGCCAGGCTCGTAATCTATAGTTCCCAGGTTCGAGTCCCAGCTGGGTCAGCGTTGAGATTTATCTCCGCAAAATTCCCCGCCCTGCCCACGGTCAGTAGGGGACACCGATGGGTTTGGAAAGGCCGCCGTCCGTCGGATGGGACGTTAAGACGTGGCCCCGTGTGTGGGAGAGCCATACCCTGTGCACGTTAAAAAACACGCTGGATTGCCTTGACGGGAGCTACCATATGTCTCCCAACAGCTGTTCCAATGGGTCCCCTTCCCCAACCTTCTCTGAGCCTTCGGGGTCCATGTGACCTGGCCATTTAGCCCATGGTGTGCAAAAAAGTGCCGCTCAGAGGTAAAACAACCCAACCCCTAATCTACTGTATCTGTGCGAAGTCTCACATCTATTGTATATTGTCCTCACAGAGGAATTCCAGCATTATAACTAGATATTCTGGGTGTGCAAGAGACTAGAAGGACAGGTAAAGGTCAGAGACTTAAAAATATTTTTAAATTTCTCTTTTCGGGAGGGAGGATGGAAAGTATCTCCAAGGTGTAGGTTTCCTTCTCAGAAGAAAAGCCAGTAATGCTCTTCTGGGATATGGCTGCATTAATGAAAGATTTATCACAGCTAAATTTAAAACTAAGATTAAAGACTTGAATGTTATCTGTTGTCATACCCCTACAGAGGAATCTGATGAGGATGGAAAGGATTGGTTTTACAAACAAGTTCAGGATATTTGAAATCTAACAAGAAAGGAGATATTTATTTATGCTAGGTGGCTTCAATGCTAAAATTGGTACTGACTCTGACCTTTGGTCAGGGGTGTTCGGTCCCTTTGGTATTGGTAGTTCCAATAGCAATGAGGAACGTCACCTATAGGTAAATAAACTTAACGGTTTGGGAGTAATTATCGATTATATATTAATTAACATCAAATGGGCAAGTTCGGTTAGGAATATCAAATTATATAGGGGAGCCTATATTGGGTCTGGCCATTACCACTGCTTGGGTCAAAAGTGTCTTGGAATTGATATGCTAAGATTAAAAGAATTATCTTTAACACTGAAGCTCTGAAAGAGCCAGATGTAGCCAAAACATACATGATAATCTTACTCAGCCATTATGGAAATCGTGGTTTGCTTACTGCTGAAGTTGAGAAAGAATGGGATCAGTTTAAACAGGCTTTTCTTGAAATTAACTCTTTTGGGTAAAAACGAACAGAGGAGACAAATTTATTTGAGTGATAAGGCTATGGAACTTATTTCTGAAAGAAGGATTGGGTTGTTTTATCTCTGAGCACCACTTTTTTTTTGCATACAATGGGTTAAATGGCCAGGTTACAAGGACCCCGAGGGCTCAGAGAAAGTTTGGGGAGGAGCCCACAGGACACCTTTTGGGAAACAGATGGTAGCCTCCCGTCAAGGCTATTCAGCGTGTTCTCAAACGTGCACAGGGTATGGCTCTCCCGCACACCAGGCCACGACTTAACTATGGCCCCATGTCCATCCCATCAGATGGACGGTGTGTGGGGGGGGAGGGGTTAACCGTCCCATCTGATAGACAGTGGGGGGTTAAATGTCTCATCTGATAGACGGTGGGGGTTTAACCATCCGATCTGATAGACGGTGTGGGGGGTTAACCGTCCCATCTGATAGACGGTGTCGGGGGTTAACCGTCCCATCTGATAGATGGTGTGTGTGTGTGTGGGAGGGGGGTAACCATTCCATCTGATAGACGGTGTGTGCGTGTGGGGTTAACCGTCCCGTCTGATAGACGGTGGCTTTCTAGTCCCATTGGTGTTCCCTACTGACCGAGGGCAGAGCGGGAGTTTGACGAAAGATAAATCTCAACAATGGGCTAGCTAGGACTCGAACCTGGAACTGCAGATTACGATCATGGTGCGCTATCTACTGAGTCACCTTCACTCCTATGAAAGAAGCAAATGCAGGAATAACATGAAACAACGCCCTACTGGTCCTAATGGACATCATTACATAGATCAGAATAAACGTGTAAACGATCAGTTAACAGCTGATAAAAATCTTTGGCTTCATAGCTTGAGTGACAGAAGCAGAGGAAGCAGCTAGTCTTTTTGGTGGAAAGAAACAGGCTGCCATACAGGGATTGAGTGATAAACATGTTAAGGTTATTGAAGGTAAGGACTCTGTCATGGCCACGTGGACTGAGCATTTCAGATTTCTAAACAATATGGTATTTGTACTCCCATTGTTTAGATATTATTGTTAGATTGGAATAGATGCATTAATGGCTTTAACGCTGGCACTATATAACATTCTGAAGTCACTTTGGTTATTTATAAATTTTAAATTTCTAAAGTTATAACTGCATAAATTCCTAGGTGTGGATGAAATTACCTTTGAAATGCTGACAGCTGGGAATGTTCGTGATGTCACATGGCTGACCGATATCTTTGAATATATTTTACAATAAAGGTGTTCTTCCTAAGTATTTTATTAGAACTATAATTATTCCTATTTTTAGAAAAGATGACCGTACTTCTTGTAGTAATTATGGTAGAATTAGTCTACTTTCTGTTTCGGGTAAAGTTCAAAAGTTATTATTGTGCTTAACAGAATTAAGAATTTGGTTGATGGACAACTGCGTGATACACAGTATGGATTCAAAAGTTATAGAGGATGTATAGATCCAATATTTTCACCTGAACAGATTCTTGAGAAATGTTTAGAGTTTAAAAAACTTGTGGTTACTAGCTTTGCAGTTCTCAAAAGTGCTTTTGACCCTGGTGATCATCATAATTTTGTGGTTGATCCTGAGATCGTATGGAATACCTCACAAGTTAGCATAATGAAAGCTGAGAGTTGATAAGGCTTGTTGTAGCAATTGGTTTAGTATTGCTTCGGTGCTCGACAAAGGTACAGTCGCTCAAAAAAGTATCAAACACTATGGTTGATTACAGAATTGAGAAAAAATATCTGGCAACGATTTTTTTAGAACTTAGTGACTGGCAACCTTCGTGTCACGTGACATGAAGGTTGCCAGATCACTAATTTCTAAAAAAATCGTTGCCAGATATTTTTTCTGAATTCTTTAATCAACCATAGTGTTTGATACTTTTTTGAGCGACTGTACATTTTATCTCCTTTCCTCTTTAATTTGATTATTGATTATTTTAGCGAAATTCACTGCAAGGGAAAGATTTTGGGCTTAAATGTTCTAGAGATCTGATAAGTTCTGATTTAGATTATGTTGATTATTTAGCCCTTTTGGTAAATGATGTTGATTAGACGAACTCTTTCATTGGAGCTGTTGATGAGACTGGTAGTCAAGTTTGGTGATAAACAGAGAGAAAACTAAAGTGATGAAAATTTGTCAGACAGACTATGGTTCAGTTAATCTTAATGGTTGCAGTCTTCAGTAGGTGTCTCAGTTTAATTATCTTGTGAGCTATGTAACAGATACTGATGATGTGTGGCTTGAGACTAACAAATGAATAGGAGTTGCTCCTGGGACTTTTAAAAAACTATAGAGAGTGTGGAAAAATAAGCATATACACCTAAAGGCTAAAATTAGTATTGTTTGTATGTAATACAAACAATACAACTAAAATTAGTATTGTCTGTATAATTGTTTGGTATTAAAACTTTGACCCTTTTTTGTAAGCAAGATAACAGGAAATTTGATGTCTTTGATTCTGGATCTTATATTTATATTCTAGATGAGATTAGGGAAAGAGTAGGAAAATTCCTTTGAGCAGCATATTGTGCAAAGAGAGACTGCATTATTTTCACCATATTGTCCGTAAGCATTGCTGCAGATTGGCGAATAGGGTTATGAACAGTGCGCCTAAGAACCTCAGGAAAAGTGGAGATAGCGAGCCTGGCGCGCTACCGACTGAGCCACCCCCGCCCCAATAGGGTTATGAACAGTGCGCCTAAGAACCTCAGGAAAAGTGTAGATACCTAGGATGGGTTGGGTTGTTTTACCTCTGAGCGGCACTTTTTTGCACACCATGGGCTAAATGGCCAGGTCACATGGACCCCGAAGGTTCAGCGAAGGTTGGGGGAGGGGACCCACTGGAACAGCTGTTGGGAGACAGATGGTAGCCTCCCGTCAAGGCCATCCAGCGTGTTCTTTAACGTGCACAGGATATGGCTCTCCCGCACACGGGGCCACGGCTTAACGTCCCAGCCGACGGACGGTGGCCTTTCCAAGCCCATCGGTGTCCCCTACTGACCGTGAGCAGGGCGAGGAATTTTTGCGAAGATAAATCTCAACGCTGACCCAGCTGGGATTCGAACCTGGGAACTACAGATTACGAGCCTGGCGCGCTACCGACTGAGCCACCCCCGCCCCTTACCTAGGATGCTATAAGGCATCCTAGGTAGCCGCCCCTTACCTAGGATGCCCCTTACCTAGGATGCTAGGGGAATATGGGATAGCCGCCCCTTACCTAGCCGCCCCTTACCTAGGATGCTATGGGAAGATAATATCAAACAGAACCTTGCTAAAATTGGCCTACAGAGCCAAATGAAACATCTGTAGCTCAGGACAGACATGTCTAGATAACAAAATATAGCCTGATAGGACTTTCGTTACCAATGGATGCATGGGGATTGGGTATGTATGTATGTATGTATGTATATGTATGTATGTATGTATGCACTGAGAAGAAAAGTTCATATTATTAATATAGAACATTTTGATCGGAGCCAGGTAGCTCTGTAATCGGAGCACCTGACACGTTATCAGGATGTCGTGATTTCGCATCCCAACCGCTCAAAGCAATATTTCCTCCAAATTTGATATCTATGTTTTTACGCCTTTCAATAGAATAAAGGATTTTCCCAGAAGTAATCCATCCTCTACTACAGCTTTAACATAGGTGCTATTGAGATGGAAAATTATTATTATTATTGTTTCCGTTGCGAAATGTAAATATTTATGGTTAAATACAAAAAGCTGTCATTGTAATGCTTCTTTAGTGCTAAAGATGTAAATGGTAAAATGTTTTCGGCATTTCTACTACTTAAACCTCGCTGTAAACTCTAGGAACATCAGATCGGTATAGAATAACCTCCTAATAACATAAAGCAACGTAGGAGCCTGACCCAAAAGTTTTCTTTCCACCATCTACAAAAATCTCGTTTTGTATAGTAAAATCCCCACTGGTTGCCAAAAATCCTTCACATCAAGGATCAAGAAGCAATCAAAATTTCGTTTTCAATTTCTTAATAACGATTTTTAAGAATTCTAAAGCGTTTTTTGTTTTTATTTGGACTACTATACGTTGGAAATCAAAACACTGGGATTCCTGTAGTAAGAAATACCTTCATTTAAGTATCTGGGAATTCAGTTAACGCCGGCAAGAAAATTTTAGAGAATGCCAATCAAATCTGAAATATTTATAGTTATATAATCTGTTCCAGAAAAAGAATGGAACTATGAATGCAAAGATGAAAGAAAGCAATCAACCAATGAAAAAAGGCCACAACCACACGAGTTCTTGCGAGAACAACTCTCCAGATATAATTCCGCCACAACAAATAGTTCCATACCTATACCTATATATATATAGTACTTTTTCTAATGTAGGTTATTAATACGTATACTATTTGGAAGTTACCAATTAAAAGCACTGTTTTTAATTTTGGAAATTTGCGAAGTACTTAATGAAGCATAATTTTTTTTAAGTGGTTATGTTAGCGACTAGAAAAATTGCCCGGAATTGCTCAGGTCGTTGCTGACGTCAGCGCGCTCTCTCATAGCCCGTGACTTCGTTTCTATGCAAATTATTGAAATTACTATTTCTGTTTCCCCAGATTTTTGTCCCCTGTAATTACCGAGATACTTGACCGAATGGTCCTAGATTTCATACGCGGGTTCCCCCTTTGTGAAAATATCAGGTAACTATCTGCAACAAGACGTCTTAATGTAATAATTTATATGGGAAAGTAAGGGGTCTGCCAAGAGTTGGCAGACCCCTTACATTCCCATATAAATTGGAATTACGAATGAGAAGAAGCTACAAATGCAGAACGGAGTAGAAAGATGTTTTATCAAAAATAGCGACTTGTAACCATCTATTCAACCTATTGATTTTATGTTCCTTACCCTTTATATGAAGAGTTTTGGCGACCACAGACATATTATAATAGACGTAAAGCACTTACCACAGAAGCGCCCGAACGAGTTGAGGGTCGGGTTGGGTTGTTTTACATCTGAACGGCACTTTTTTTGCCCACAATGTGCTAAATGGCCAGTTCAAAAGGACCTCGAAGGCTCAGAGAAGGTTGGAGGAGATGATCCACAGGAACAGCTGTTAGGAGACAGATGGTAGCCTCCCGTCAAGGCCATCCAGTGTGTTCTTTAACGTGCACAGGGTAGGGCTCTCCCGCACATCGGTCCGCAGCTTAACGTCCCATCCGACGGACGGCGGCCTTTCCAAGCCCATCAGTGTCCCCTACTGACCGTGGGCAGGGAGTTTTGCGGAGATAAATCTCAACGCTGACCCAGCTGGGACTCGAACCTGGGAACTGCAGATTACGAGCCTGGCGAACGAGTTGAGGACTAATACATTTCCAAGCGTAGAATCTTGGTTTTCCAAGCCCATCGGTATCCCTTACTGACCGTAGACAGGTCGGGGAGTTTTGGGGAGATAACTCTCAACACTGGCACAAGCGGGACTCGAATCTTGGAACTGAAGATTACGAGCCTGGCGTACTACAGACTGAGCCACCCCCGCCCCTCTAGGACGAGATGTGGAATGAACAGACAGGCAAACTTTTTAATTTATACATGTAGATTTCCCTTTTAATGCACTTTTAATGTATTATTTAAAATTTTGATAATGTTGGGTAAGCTAATACAGGAAAGCACTCCCCATGACCTGAACATTTCAATTATTTTATATGGGAAAATTGCCTCATTTCGTGCGAATTTGATCAATTAAAAGTGACCTACGGATGCAATCAAAACGCATTAACCATGCACATAGAGAACAACCTGTAGCTTGTAATAGTTAGCTCGCTAACCACAAAAACATTTAAAATTTCTCACGAATTTTATTGTAAATCCTATTATATTTGGTATAATAACAATTTCTTCTTCCTCATTCGTTTCAATGGAAATTAAATTCAGAAAACTACTGACGAAGCCGTTGCCGTAACCCGAGTGATGCCAAGTTCATCGCGTGTTTCGCTTCAGAAATAGTTGACGAGTTACTAGGAAGAAAAAAAAAAGGTATTTTATCGAAGGCTTCCTTTTGATCGATAAAATTGTCAGGCAGAGTGAAATGGAATTGTTTCGCTCATCCAATCAGAGAGAGGGAGGAAGCGAAAAGAATTGGAAGCTGACTGTTATGAGAGGAATCGCGGAAGACCAAATGATACGTGGGACAAGAAGTATCCGAAAGAAGGAAGAGAAATTTTTAAAAAAAGTAAAAAGAAGAAAACTTAATAAAAAAAAATCGCTAAAAGGAAACGAAAATTCCATTGTAAAGAAACGAAATGGGTATACATCAGAGAAGGTTAAAGAAATATCAGAAAAAGACGAAGAAAAATCTCGAGCAAGAAATTAATCTTCGTTTTTGTGTACTAATCAAATTAATATTTCAGAGCAAGAGAAGAATCTCAGAGGAGGAAAGGAGAAATATAAATGAAAGCAGAAAAAGAAAGTTCTGGAAGGTAGAACAAAGAGGTGTAATTAAATAACATAGAAAAATTTTTTAAAAAAATACCTGTCTACCTATATACACCCTAAGAATAAGAAATTAACCTAAAGCATATCGATGGTGCAGTCACTGAAGTCGTACTCACATCAAAAGAAGATAGGCGCTGGATGCAATCAAAAAAATATATCTGAAAATAATAATTAAGTGAATCGGAAAAAAAAAGAGGAAATACTAAGAAGAAAAAAAAAACCCGTGAAAGAAAATATTAGAGAAATATATGAATATTTGAGAAATGTTGAAGAAATATCTAGGAGAAAATGAAATATTAGAAAAAAAAAACAGATATCCAAAAGGTGAGAAAATATTA
This sequence comes from Ryuthela nishihirai, assembly GCA_038380435.1. Lineage (NCBI taxonomy): Eukaryota > Metazoa > Arthropoda > Arachnida > Araneae > Heptathelidae > Ryuthela > Ryuthela nishihirai. The sequence goes on along the minus strand of JAWZYU010000001.1, from coordinate 87,086,199 downwards.
TAGAAATTAATAAAAATTTAATGAAAAATATATAAAGAAAGAAACGTAGAGTTCATTAAAAAAAAGGGAATGCTAAGAAACCAAAATTTCCTTAAAGAAGAAACATTAGAAAAAGAAACAAAATTCTAGAAAAAGAGAGATATTAGGGGAAAATTTTCAGGAAAAGATAAATATTAGAGTATAAAAACGAAAATCTCAGGAAATGAGAGAAACATTAAAGAAACTCGAATCATAGAAAAAAGTGAACTGCTAGACGAAGAAGCAAACATCTCAGGAAGGCTATCCAAGAAAAGGAACAAAAGTATCCATAAAAAGATAACTTCACTAGTTTACCAATAAAATAAGCTATAGATTCGAACCATAAACTCTATTAAACCCTCATGATTTCATTTCAAAACTTAGTAAAGTTTGATCACGAGCCTATGGGTATATTCAGGAGAGCTAGACATTGGTTTTAGAGCAGGAAACCTTCTCTATTTAGCACTATATTCCACATACCTGTCACTATTTTTGCTGTCCTTTGGTACAGTCGCTTAAAAAAGTATCCGAACACTGGGTTGATTACAGAATTCAGAAAAAATATCTGGCAGCGATTTTTTTAGAAATTAGTGATCTGGCAACCTTCGTGTCACGTGACACGAAGGTTGCCAGATCACTAATTTCTAAAAAAATCGGTGCCAGATATTTTTTCTGAATTCTGTAATCAACCCTAGTGTTCGGATACTTTTTTGAGCGACTGTACTCACCTTTTGGTGATTTTTTGTGGCCCATCGTGACTCACGCTGCATTTGGACACCTTCAGATGGAGAAGGATGAGGGATGGTGGATTTGGCACTTCAAAAAATCATTTTATACTATATGCTCTTATCCGGCCCTTACGGGACCGAACACCAGGCCGGATGAACGAAAGGCCGGCTAATCCAAAAATTGTGTCAGAAAATAAATAAAAACGGCAATTGATAAAAATACTAATTGTACTGTATTTTAATTAATAATTTGTTGTACAGTCGCTCAAAAAAGTATCCGAACACTATGGTTGATTACAGAATAAAAAAAAAATATCTGGCAACGATTTTTTTAGAAATTAGTGATCTGGCAACCTTCGTGTCACGTGACACGAAGGTTGCCAGATCACTAATTTCTAAAAAAATCGTTGCCAGATATTTTTTTTTAATTCTGTAATCAACCATAGTGTTCGGATACTTTTTTGAGCGACTGTACAATATTAACAATTTACTCATACTCACTGGAAAAAGTCCGTGATTTTCCTTGTTTCTTTGAACTTAACACTTTTTACCTGCAAAGTCTTGTCATTTTTTAATAAACATCACATCAATCGCAGATGAGGCCGGTTGTTTTTCATTGTATCTTACTGCAACATCAAAAGCTACTTTTCCTTCAATATGGCTAACTTTCCCTTTTTCCTTTTCTTCCTCTTCTTCATTCTCCACTTCTTCTAGGTTCCCTTCTTGGCAGACTGCATTGATAATTTCGTCATCATTCAGTGTTTCATTTTCCAACTGTTCATCACCTTTAAACCATTTTTCAATGTCATCTTCTTCAAGTGTGTCACATCCAGGCAGCAGTTCAAAGTCATTAAGCATCGAAATATTGTCATTATCCGTCATATCTTCGGCAGGTGCAGACTCATTCGATACTTTCGTGTCGTCTTTGGTACTTTCTACACATTTTTCAACTTCGTGCCAAAGTTTTCTCCATGACTTCACAAACGTTATACGAGACATTTCTTCAAAAGCTCTTGCCAACATGTAGATCACATCCTTGATATTTATTGTTTTCAAAACATTTAAAAGTCTTCCGTCATTTTTGGTTCGCTGTAGAATTTCTGAAAGAAGCTTTATCTTGTATCGCCTTTTTAAACTTGCAAGCACGCCTTAATCCTTTGGTTGCACTAAAGATGTTACATTAGGTGGCAAAAAAGCCATGTTTTTGCCACCTAATGTAATTAGTCATTTTAAAACTTGTCAAGTGGTTTTTTACTTTTGGAACAAATTCTGTAAAGAACCACACCTTAAACAAATATGAGTCTATCCAAGCAGACTTTTGAGCTTCATAGTAAACTGGCAGAGCAGCTAAATTTAAATGCTGAATGCTCGTGGTTTTGCTGATTTCCCAATTACAAAAAGAGGAAGTTTGTGCGTACCTGCAGCATTTGTACACACAGCCACAGTGATCCTTTCTCTGTTTTAAATCCTTATACTGAGGTTTCTTGCGCTATCACAAACCCAGTCTCATCTGCATTGTAGATTTGTTCTGCGCATAGGCCTTCTTCTTCAATAAGCACTAAAAGTTTTCCTGAAAATTCCTTTGCTGCTAAAGGATCAGCTGGCAATTTCTCACCACAAACGCCAAGATAATGAACACCATGACGTTTTTTCCAGTGAGAAAGTCATCCCTCGCTTGCTGAAAAACCTCCCCCATTATCGATTTTAGAATGAAGGATTAATGATTTTTCTTTGAAAATTGACCCACTGATTGGCGTTCCTTTTCGACGCTCTTGCATGAACCATAACCAAAGTGAATCATTGACAATTTCATTTTTTGGCTTTTTAAGAGTGCACCGAGAGAAAAGCGTTTTTTCAGACTCGACTTGAGTTCAAAAATCTTTTAAAGATTTTCTATTCCTTCTCCAGTTATTTGCCGTGCTTTTATCAACACCTAGTTCATCAGAAATATGCTTTACTGGATCACCTTTGTCAATACGTTCTAACGCTTTTAATTTCATTTCCATCGTAACGCTTACGTTTGCACCCACTCATTTTATACCACACAATAATTAGTAGATCGCAACACACACTCCTGTATGCGCATATTACATTGTAATATTCACAAAGAGGAACTGAAGGAAATGTGTACTGTACTATAAACATAACATGCGGCGACTTGCTTCCTCTTCTTCGAACGACCGGTTAAAGCGGAGGTCGGTTGAGCCGAGGTTGGGTTGGGTTGTTTTACCTCTGAGCGGCACTTTTTTTACACACTATGGGCTAAATGGCCAGGTCACAAGGACCCCGAAGGCTCAGAGAAGGTTGGGGGAGGGGACCCACTGGAACAGCTGTTGGGAGACAGATGGTAGCCTCCCGTCAAGGCCATCCAGCGTGTTCTTTAACGTGCACAGGGTATGGCTCTCCCGCGCACGGGGACACGGCTTAACATCCCATCCGACGGACGGCGGCCTTTACAAGCCCATCGGTGTCCTCTACTGACCGTGGGCAGGGCGGGGAATTTTGCGGAGATAAATCTCAACGCTGACCCAGCTGGGACTCGAACCTGGGAACTGCAGATTACGAGCCTGGCGCCTACCGACTGAGCCACCCCCGCCTCCTCTTACCCAAGTAGTCAATGCTTAACTTCCCATCAGCGGCAGTTATAAATTCATCACTATTCTCGTTCCCACTGAGCGTAGAATGGATAGAGTTATTCTGCGTTGTGTTGTTTTACCTTTCAGTGGCTCTTTTGTTTCGCAACACATAATGGAATAAATGCCAAGGTCACAAGGACTCCAAGGGCTCAGAGAAGTTTAGGGGAATTGGAACTACTGGACAACTGTTAGGAGACAGATTATAGCCATTTGTGAAAGCTATCCAGTGTGTTCTTTATCGTGCACATGGTATGTTGTGCACGATAAGATGGTAACAATTACCATCTTATCTGGCGGATGGGGTCTTTTCAAGCATATCATTGTCCGCTTTCTGACCGGGAGCAGAGTGGAAGTTAGCGGGGATAAATATCCTCGCTGGCCCAGCTGGGACTCGAATCTGGGAACTGCAGAGTACGAGACGGCGCGCTACCGATTGAGCCACTCAGCACTTATTTTTTCCGGAGAAATTTTGACTCATACTTTGAAATTTTTAGTAAATAAGTCAGTAATGATTTATTACCATTGAATAGACAAGCTATACATTTCACATACAGTATTTTATATAACTTATTTTCGAAAAATATATATATTCAATTGTAGAAAATATTGAAAACATCAACAAGAGTTCAAGAAAAGTGCATCTGGGTTTATACAATTTGTAAAACATTTTGGAAAATGCAACGAATTTAACACAAAATTTATAGATGTGATATCATTTTCTATTCATTTAGTAATATATTCTATTTTCAAAATAAGTTATAATGAAAAATAGAAATTTAAAAAAAGACAAGACTTAAACTGTTGTAATTATTATTAACATTTTAAAGAAGATTTTCAATATCATTAAATTTAGAGATCCAGATTTTCAATTTCCATTTAAAAGAGTGAATGTTTGTTTCATCTTTCAGATCTCCCGGTAAGGAATTAAATATTTTTGGCGCTAAATAAGTATAATGTTTTTGTAAAATGGTTATTTTAGGAAGAGGTAAAATAAATTTATACGTTTAGCAATTCAATAATATTATAATTTACATGTCTAATATCATTTCCAATCCAGTGTTTTTCAAGATATAAAACCTTACCAGGTCTAGAGGCCTGACTACTAGACCAGCAAGGAATGTCCTTGGATAAGTGTTTGTATGTTGTATGAGAAGCCAGGAAAAGCCTAATACAGCTTCCAGGTTATCTCCATCCTTTGTGTAGGGAAATACCACCTTCCTTTAAAAAAATATTACATACTAGAAATCAAGAGGTGCCTCAAAGGACCATTGACTCTAACCTTTGTCATGATTTCTGAGATCTAGAACTTAAAAAACTCCCAGCTATCAATTTTTAGCCATCTAACACTAGTAGATCAATTTTTGACCTTTGACCTCAAAGAACCCATCGCATCCAAAATTTCGTAACATTTCAGATATCTACGACTGAAAATACCCACAAGAACCAATTTTTAGCTACTAGCACTGACAGATATAATTTGATCTTTGACCTCAAAGGACACTCCGGATCAAAAATATCCTAATCTTTTCGAAATCTACAATTCGAAACACCCCCAGACACCGATTTTCATGCTTCTAGACTTGTAGATCATGGTTTGACCTTTATGTGACTTTTATTTGCCATAAACGACACCTCCGAGGTCAAATTTCGATTTTTTTTACGAGATCTACGACCCGGATTACCCCTTGGTGCAAATTTTCAGAGTTTACCATTTCTGCATCACAGTTAAAATTACCGGGATCCCTTGTCAGTCAGTCAATCACTCACAATCTTCTATATACAATGTACGACATTGAAATTGCCCCATCCAGAAGTAGTGAGGTGATAGGAGTGAAATGTAGCACACACATAGCAATACATATTGGCATAATATGATTTAATTTGCAGTCACTCACAGTGGTTAGAAGATGAGATAATGCAGCACAATATGACTGCCTAGGTGGTTGCACCGCAGTGAACGGTAATACAATCGGCAATACAGTCAAAATAATGGAGTCATACAATCCACGGATACGGTCCTGAGGAATTGAACACCAAGCAACGTTGACTTGCTCCCATAATTCATCGAGATCCCGCGCTGGCCGGTGAGAGGTTGGGTTGGATTGTTTTACCTCTGAGCGGCACTTTTCTGCACACCATGGGCTAAATGGCCAGGTCACATGGACTCCGAAGGCTAAGAGAAGGTTGGGGGAAAGGACCCACTGGAACAGCTGTTGGGAGACAGATGGTAGCCTCCCGTCAAGGCCATCCAGCGTGTTCTTTAACGTGCACAGGGTATGGCTCTCCCACACACGGGGCCACGGCTTAACGTCCCATCCGACGGACGGCGGTTTTTGCAAGCCCTTCGGTGTCCCCTACTGACCGTGGGCAGCCGGTGAGAGGATTGCATACGTCGTCCAATGTGGTCCCACAGATTTTCTATTGGGGATAATTCTGGAGATCCTGCTGGCTTTGACAATACTTGAACACGTTGCAAACATTGTCTGGAGACCTTAGCAGTGTGTACATGGGTGTTGTCAGGATGGCAAATGGGCTGCTTCATTCCTTCCAGGAACGGTAACATTACGGGCTGCAGAACCACGCTAACGTGTTGGTGCAGTTGTCAGTGTGACCTGCTTTCATACCCAATAGCACCCCATACCATTATGCCTGGCTGACAGGCAGTGTGCTGGTCGTGAACAAAAGCTGGATCCGTCCTCTCGCCAGGTTGTCACCATACATTGACCCGTCGATCGTCAGCACCCAGACAGAAATGGGATTCATCACCAAACACAACAATGTTCCATTCTTGACCACAGGTCGCACGAATTCGGCACCAAGGCAGACGCGCGCTGCAATGGTTTGCAGTCAATGGCAGTCGACGTAATGGTTGCCTAGAGCGCAGGTGTGCCTCGTGCAACATACGGTTTACCATTCAGGTCGTTATGGGGATGTCCATGGCTGCTGACACAGCCCGTCGAATATCACCTGCAGTGCTCTGTGGTGATGAAAGTGCATGTTGAACAATGCACCTATCAAGTCATGCTGACGTCTGTCGGACGGTACTGTTCCCTCTGCGACGCGCCAGAACTTTCATTTCGACATTGTTTCCAACAGCGTCCAACAGTTCGTGTATCCCAAAGAACATGGGCAGCGACACGACGTGTACTCCATCCAGCTTCACATAGGCCTATAATTCTTCCTCTCTCAAGAGCATCCAAATGGGATAAACCTGCCGACGGCATGTACCAGGCATTTCAGGCCTTCGCTGAACAATTTCCAAGTGGAACCACCTAATCTCAACCGTTCGCACGACTTCCACCTGCATAAACACAATACCATCCCTGTTCCTTCTTGCACCTTTTATCTCTTGAGCCAAACACGTCACTGACTCCGGATTAATCATTTGCATATCTCAACTGTGCACACCCACCCTTCTATTTGCATGTTTGTACGACATGTCCTTCTGGGTGGGGCATTTTCAATGTCGAGCAATGTATATTAGAGGCCCGGATCTAAAAAAGAAAAAAATCGAGAGAGGGGGACAAAAGACATAATCGAGCCAAAAAAAGGTAAAAAGTGGGCCCAAAACACTCGATTTCCAATGCAATATAACATTTCCCCCTCCGTAACTCGAAAAACATTCCTTGAAAAATGCTCGAAATATAAATGAATTTAATAATTTTTTCCTTTATTCGCATTCTGAAAGAGGGGATAGTCCCCTAGTCTCCCAACCCTTGATCCGCCCCTGATATTAAATGTATAATTTTCTTAAAGGTAATATATGCAATTCATTATAAAAATGTCTAACACTATCATACCTTCTTTTCCTTAAAATGCGTATATTTTGAGTTCTAATTAATGGTTTAATATTGCTGTAATAAATTACACCCCGAAGAAATTAATCCATATGTTAAATAATATTTAACCCATGCATTGAATCAATTTTAAAAGAATAATATAATATAATTATGGTATTATTGTATTAAGTTAATTTTTAAGGTATCAATGTTATTGTTCCAAGTTAGTTTACTATCAATGTATATATGTATTTTCCTAAATATTTATAGCACTCAACACTTTCTAGTGGATGGCGTGAACAACCATTACTAATGCATTTATCATCCTCATCCTCATCCTCAAGCAGCCATGGGCTACGGAGGCCAACCAGACCACGCAGTTTAATTCTCCAAGCATATCTGTGCTGAGCTACATCTGCTGCATCCGGCTACTGCACACCAATTCTAACAAGGTCCTGTTTGACATTGTCTGCACACCGCATCCTAGGTCTCCCCCTCCTTCTGAGGCCTCTAGGCACACTGTTCATAACCCTATTCGCCAATCTATAATTATCCATACGGGCAACATGGCCAAACCAGCGGAGTCTCTCTCTGCACAATATGCTGCTTAAAGGAGGTTGCAGACTCATTTGCCTAACCTCATCATTAGTTACAAAGTTAAACCACCTAATACCTAAGATACTGCGTAAGCATCTAGAATCAAAAGCATCTAGTTTCCTGTTATCTTGTTTACACAGCGTCCAAGTTTCACTACCATAACTAACCCTAGAAAGAACCAAACTATTATACAGTCTAATTTTAGTCTTTAGGTGTATACGCCTATTTCTCCACAATCTCCATAGATTCTTAAAAGTCCCGGCAGCAATTCCTATTCGTCTGTTAATCTCATGCCGCACATCACCAGTATCAGTTACATAGCTCCCAAGGTAATTAAACTGTGACACCTGCTCAAGACTGCAACCATTCAGATTAACTGAATCACAACCTGCATGACCAATTTTCATCACTTTAGTTTTCTCTCTGTTTATAACCAAACCTACTCTACTACCAGTCTCATCAACAGTTCGAATGAAAGAGTTTATCTCATCAATATCATTTGCCAAAAGGGATAAATCATCAGCATAATCTAAATCAGACATTTTCGTATCTCCAGCCCATTTAAGGCCAAAATCTTTCCCTTGAAGTGAATTTCGCATAACATAATCAACAACCAAACTAAAGAGAAAAGGAGACAAAATGCACCCTTGTCGAACACCAGACGTAATGCTAAACCAATTGCTACAAGCCTTACCAACTCTCACACACGACTCAGTGTTATTATAGAGAGCTTTCATTATGTTAACTAACTTGTCTGGTATACCATATGATCTCACAATCAACCACAAATTATGACGATCAACAGAGTCGAAAGCCTTTTTGAAATCAACAAAGCTAGCAACCAAAGGTTTCTGAAACTCTAAACATTTCTCAAGAATCTGCCTAAGTGAAAATATCTGATCTATACATCCCCTACCACTTCTGAATCCACATTGCTCATCACGCAATTGCCTGTCAACCAGATTCTTAATTCTATTAAGCACAATCATGGAAAGAACTTTACCTGGAACAGAGAGTAGGCTGATACCCCTATAGTCATCACAAGAACTGCGATCACCTTTTTTGAAAATAGGGATAACAATAGCTCTGGTAAAATCCTTAGGAACCATGCCTTTATCATAAAAGATATTCAGAATTTCAGTCATCCAAGTGGTAACCGAAACATTCCCAGCTCTGAGCATTTCTGTAGTAATTTCATCTACCCCTGGGGATTTATGAAGTTTAAGTTTAGAGATAGCCAAACTAACTTCAGATTGTGTTATAGGGCCAACATTAAAGCTGCCAATGCATCTATCATCATTACAAACGATGGGAGTAGAACTAACCACATAGTTTAGAACATCACTGAAATGCTCAGCCCACCTAGCCATGACAGAATCCTCCCCTTCTATAACCTTACCTTGTTTATCCTTCAATCCCTGTATGCCTGTCCGTTTTCTACCACATAATACATTAACTATCTGGTACAGCTCTCTGCTGTTGTGCTGCCTAACTGTTTCCTCAGCTTTGTCAGGCAAACTATCAAGCCAAAGATTCTTATCAGCAGCTAACTGATCCTTTTCACGTTTATTAAGTTCTCTGTAATGCTTTCTATTAGGACTAGTAGGGAATTGATTAAGGACATTCCTGCAATTCTTTCTTTCCAAAATAAGCTCAAGTGCCTTATCACTCAAATAATTCTGTCTCTTCTGCTCCTTTTTTCCTAAAAGAGTACTGTTAGTTTCCAAAAAAGCCTGTTTAAAATGGCCCCATTCTTCCTCAACATCAGTATTAAGCAAACCATGACTGTCATAATGACTAAGTAACCTATCATGGTAAGCTTTAGCTATAACTGGGTCTTTCAGAGCATTAATATTAAAGGCAAATTTTTTAACCCTAGCACAACACTTTTTAAGTTTAAGTTGCAAGACACTTTTAACAAGGTAATGGTCAGATCCAATTTCAGCTCCCCTATATGCCCTGGTATTTCTAACAGAACTAGCCCATTTGCTGTTAATTAATATATAATCAATCATATTCGTATGCAGCCCATCAGGTGAAACCCATGTGTATTTATGTATGTCACGGTGTTTGTAATATGTGTTAGTTATTCTGAAACCATTGAGTTTACTTACCTGTAGGAGACGTTGCCCATTGCCATTGCAGCTACCAATACCAAAAGGGCCTATCACCCCTCCCCAAAGATCAGAGTCAGTACCAACTTTGGCATTGAAGTCACCAAGAACAAGGGTAATATCTCCTTTCTTGACAGAATTCAAAATATCCTGAAGTTGTCCGTAAAACCTATCCTTCTCATCCTCATCAGCATCCTCAGTGGGGGCATAACAGCAGATAACATTCAAGTCTTTAATGCTTGTCTGAAATTTTGCTGTAAGAAACCTTTCATTAATGCACTCATATCCTAGAAGAGCATCACTAGCATGTCTGCTGAGCAGCAGACCCACGCCTTGGTGATGCTTTCCATCCTCCTCCCTGTAAAGAGAAATTTAAAATTATTTTTAAGTATCTCACCTTTACCTGTCCATCTGGTCTCTTGCAAGCCTAGAATATCTAGGTTATAGCGCTGGAATTCCTGCATGAGGACATCAAGAGAATAATCTCTATGTAATGTCCTCATGTTCCACGTTCCTGCAGAGAGAAAATGATTAGTAGGATTTTTAAAGAAATTAGGTTTATTGAGATTGGTAGGGCCAACAATATCAAACAGCCCCCTGATCGCAGGCATGGGGCAAAGACCTGTTCCTCCTCTGCTAAAGGCTGAAGTCACCGATGCTGGTAGGAACATCAGGCACCACCTTTTCAAGTGGACTTTTTCAAGAGCCACATGGCCTGCCTGAGACACATTACTCCAGTTTAGGCTTGACGATGCCCAACTAGCTAAGTAAGGTTCAGGTACCTGCGATGGCCTCTGATTAGGATTATCCACCAGCTGATATAAAATATCCCATGCCTCTGTTCACTTAGAGCTGGCAACCCAGAAGCAAACAGAAAGCACAGCGGGAGACTCTCCCTCAACAGAGGCCCACCAGTGCAGCATGTCCAGGATCCATAATCAAGCTCAAATCCATAAACAAGTCCAGTCTAGTAGGTATAAATGGTCAGCACCAGGACCCTGTGAAGTTGACCACTCAGAAGGGTTGAAAAAAAAAGAAAAAAGTGGCCATAGATGACCAGATCAGCAGGCCATTACTGAACTGGCAGCCCTCCCCTTCCGTTCCCTTCCAAAAGAGAATATCTCTTTTGAAAGGTACTAACGGCCTGCACCACGAAGGCAGGGTAGGACATTAGGTTCTAGACCTGGCCGGTTCTGTGCATCATCACTAGGGATTGGTACACAGCTCTCCTTCCAGTTTACGCCTAGCTACCATTTACAGGCCCAATGCATTTAAGTGTATAATAAAATAATTTGTTTTTCCATACCATTATGTTATCTATTTGATTTCGTCTCAATCGGAAAAAATATATATATTTCGTTTTCTCTACATTTAGAAAAAAAATTATTTTCCAAAAACCAATTTTTGATATTCCATAAATCTTCATTTATTTTCTGAATCAAAACATTTTGAGCACTTTCTGTATATATTTAAGAACAATATCATCAGCAAATACTATTAATTTCCATTTTAGTTCCTGGTTAAAAAGATCACTTATAAAAATATTAAATAATATCGGACCTTATACAGACCCTTTTGGAATACCATATTTAATTTATTTTATTTACTGCAATAATTTCTTATTTTAACCATTTGAGACCAATTTTTAAAATAAGTCTGAAACCTTAAGTAAACTGTCTTTCGAACTCCTGTTCTCTCAAGTTTATATAATAATATGTCATGTAAAACTGAATCAAATGCTTTCTTTATGTCCAAAAATACTAATGCTGCTTTCAAATTTTTATTTTTTCTGCTTTCAAATTTAAGACGTAATTTTAATATAGCATCCTCTCTTCCAATGTTTTTGCTAAACCCAAACAAATTTCTGGAAAACAAAAAACCTATTTCTATCTAGAAAATTGAAAAGTCTAATCTTAATTAATTATTGAGCTAACAAAGGAACTTTCTCATTCAACACGAATTTTTGGCAGTTAACCTTTGTTTGTTTGTTTGTTTGTTTTTGGATTTATTTATATGTAAAATTGTTGCTTATTTTCCATAATTTTTTAACAATTACATGTGTCATTTTTAACAAATAAACTTTTCAGATTCGAAGATTAACTAAATCCGTTTCTTAGAAAGAAACGTTTAGAAGTTTTTCAAGTTACACATACGAACTAACAATATAGGCGATAATGGGTAAACAATTTTCTAAAGAATTAAGCATTTTAGCTATTGTTTTGCTGTGCTATTGAACATTGTATTTCCAACATACTGATTGATAAGGCAATAGTAATAGTAAGTAGATTCTCAAAATTAGAATATTTATTTTAAAAAATTTCAAGTGTATTAGCTTGTTGTTTCGCAAACTACTGGTTTCAGAAGAGTTGTTGTTAGGTTGTTTTACTTCCGAGAGGAACTTATTTGAACAAAATGGGATAAATGGTGAGGCCACAGGGATCCCAATGTCTAAGAGAAAGTTGTGGGAAGGGGGGAACCTACTGGACAGGTGTTAGGCGACAGATGGAAGCCTCCCGCCAAGGCTATACAGATCTGATTTTAAATAGACTCATGCAATCAATTTCACTACTTCCTACCTGAAGTTTGGGTTGGGTTGTTTTACCTCTGAGCGGCACACCATAGGCTAAATTTTTTTGCACACCATGGGCTAAATGGCCAGGTCACAAGCACTTGAAGTCTCAGAGAAGGTTGGGGAAGGGTACCCACTGGAACAGCTGTTGGGAGACAGATGGTAGCCTCCCGTCAAGGCTATCCAGCGTGTTCTTTAACGTGCACAGGTTATAGCTCTCCCACACACGGGGCCACGGCTTAACGTCCCATCCGACGACGGACGGAGGCCTTATCGAAGCCCATCGGTGTCCCCTACTGACCGTGGGCAGGGAGGGGAATTTTGCGGAGATAAATCTCAACGCTGACCCAGATGGGACTCGAACCTGGGAACTACAGATTACGAGCCTGGCGCGATACCGACTGAGCCACCCCCGCCCCCGGTTGAGTCGAGACCGGATAAGAGAGAGTCTATTGTATATGCCATAAACTCTCTCTATTGTCGCAAAAACACATAAATTAGGAAATATCATCAAATGAGTCATACATTGCCACTTAATATTTAAGCTCAGTGATCATAGTGTATAAATTCAGAAAATATCGGAATATCAATGTTCCTATATTTTCTGAATTTATATATTATATTATTTATACATTTATTATGTGTACAATATGCTATGTTCATTGATTTTAATGTTGTTAAAATATATCTCGCATAAATAGCCAGTATGTCAGAAAGATATTTAATTTGTCAGGAATGTTTATTGGAACACAACGGAAACATATTTTCCCAATTTTTCCAGATGGCAAAAATTAAAAATTAAATCTAGCGGTAATTAGTAGTTATTAATGTATTTATCTTCGATGTGGAATGAATAGAGTTATTTTGCGTTGTGTTGTTTTACCTTTCAGCGGCTCTTTTGTTTCGCAACACATAATGGACTAAATGCCCAGGTAACAAGGACTCCAAGGGCTCAGAGAAGTTTAGGGGAATGGGAACTGCTTGACAACTGTTAGGAGACAGATTATAGCCATTTGTGAAAGCTATCCAGTGTGTTCTTTATCGTGCACATGGTATGTTGTGCACGATAAGATGGTAAAAATTACAATCTTATCTGGCGGATGGGGTCTTTTCAAGCATATCATTGTCCGCTTTCTGACCGGGAGCAGAGTGGAAGTTAGCGGGGATAAATATCCTCGCTGGGACTCGAATCTGGGAACTGCAGAGTACGAGACGGCGCGCTACCGATTGAGCCACTCAGCACTTATTTTTTCCGGAGAAATTTTGACTCATACTTTGAAATTTTTAGTAAATAAGTCAGTAATGATTTATTACTATTGAATAGACAAGCTATACATTTCACATACAGTATTTTATATAACTTATTTTCGAAAAATATATATATTCAACTGTAGGAAATACTGAAAACATCGACAAGAGTTCAAGAAAAGCGCATCTGGGTTTATATAATTTGTAAAACATTTTGGAAAATGCAACGAATTTAATACAAAATTTATAGATGTGATATCATTTTCTATTCATTTAGTAATATATTCTATTTCCAAAATAAGTTATAATGAAAAATAGAAATTCAAAAAAAGACAAGACTTAAACTGTTGTAATTATTATTAACATTTTTAAGAAGATTTTCAATATCATTAAATTTAGAGATCCAGATTTTCAATTTCCGTTTAAAAGAGTGAATGTTTGTTTCATCTTTCAGATCTCCCGATAAAGTATTAAATATTTTTGGCGCTAAATAAGTATAATATTTTTGTAAAATGGTTATTTTAGGAAGAGGTAAAATAAATTTATACGTTTAGCAATTCAATAATATTATAATTTACATGTCTAATATCATTTCCAATCCAGTGTTTTTCAAGATATAAAACCTTACCAGGTCTAGAGGCCTGACTACTAGACCAGCAAGGAATGTCCTTGTATAAGTGTTTGTATGTTGTATGAGAAGCCAGGAAAAGCCTAATACAGCTTCCAGGTTATCTCCATCCTTTGTGTAGGGAAATACCACCTTCTTTTAAAAAAATATTACATAGTAGAAATCAAGAGGTGCCTCAAAGGACCATTGAATCTAACCTTTGTCATGATTTCTGAGATCTAGAACTTAAAATACTCCCAGGTATCAATTTTTAGCCATCTAACACTAGTAGATCAATATTTGACCTTTGACCTCAAAGAACCCATCGCATCCAAAATTTCGTAACATTTCAGAGATCAACGACTGAAAATACCCACAAGAACCAATTTTTAGCTACTAGCACTGACAGATATAATTTGATCTTTGACCTCAAAGGACACTCCGGATCAAAAATATCCTAATCTTTTCGAAATCTACAATTCGAAACACCCCCAGACACCAATTTTCATGCTTCTAGACTTGTAGATCATGGTTTGACCTTTATTTGACTTTTATTTGCCATAAACGACACCTCCGAGGTCAAATTTCGATTTTTTTCACGAGATCTACGACCCGGATTTGGTTCAAATTTTCAGAGTTTACCATTTCTGCATCACAGTTAAAATTACCGGGATCCCTTGTTAGTCAGTCAATCACTCACAATCGTCTATATACAATGTACGACATTGAAATTGCCCCATCCAGAAGGAGTGAGGTGATAGGAGTGAAATGTAGCACACACATAGCAATACATATTGGCATAATATGATTTAATTTGCAGTCACTCACAGTGGTTAGAAGATGAGATAATGAAGCACAATATGACTGCCTAGGCGGTTGCACCGCAGTGAACGGTAATACAGTCGGCAATACAGTCAAAATAATGGAGTCATACAATCCACGGATATGGTCCTGAGGAATTGCACACCAAGCAACGTCGACTTGCTCCCATAATTCATCGAGATCCCGCGCTGGCCGGTGAGAGGTTGGGTTGGATTGTTTTACCTCTGAGCGTCACTTTTCTGCACACCATGGGCTAAATGGCCAGATCACATGGACCCCGAAGGCTAAGAGAAGGTTGGGGGAGGGGACCCACTGGAACAGCTGTTGGGAAACAGATGGTAGCCTCCCGTCAAGGCCATCCAGCGTGTTCTTTAACTTGCACAGGTATGGCTCTCCCACACACGGGGCCACGGCTTAACGTCCCATCCGACGGACGGCGGCCTTTCCAAGCCCATCGGTGTCCCCTACTGACCGTAGGCAGGGCGGGTAATTTTGCGGAGATAAATCTCAACGCGGACCCAGCTGGGACTCGAACCTGGGAACTGCAGATTACGAGCCTGGCGGGCTACCGACTGAGCCCCCCCCCCGCCCCCCTGAAGTTTGGTCCGGTAAGGTAGAGAAAGGGTTAACGTGCACAAGGTATGAATCTCTTGCACACGAGTCACCACTTTGTCTTTAATACGACGGATAGCGGTCTTTCCAGTTCATCGGTGTCCTCTTTCTGATCGAGAGTGTGTGGAGGTCTAGCAGAGATAAATCTCAACGCTGGCACGGGTGGAGTCGAACCTGGAAACTGCAGGTTAAAAATCTGGCATGCTACCGTCTGAACCACTTCTCGGTCCTTTCAGAAACACAAAAAACATAGAAAGATTTAGAAAGAAAGATTTAAGAATCCAATTTTACATAAAAAAATCATTTATAATATATGTATAACGCTGTTATATTTTGGTAAGTTTAAATTTAGAATATATTCTAAATACAAGTTTACCATACTTTCTTATCCGTATTGGGGCGGGGGTGGCTCAGTCGGTAGCGCGACAGGCTCGTTATCTACTGTTCCCATGTTCGAGTCTCAGCTGGGCCAGCGTTGAGATTTATCTCCGCAAAATTTGCTGTTAGGAAATAGATGGTAGCCCTTCTATAAGAATATCTAGTGTATTCTTTAATGTCCATAGGTTATGGCTCTCCTTCACACGGGACACTTCTTAAGGTCCTATTCGATAGACCGCCGGGTTTCCAAGTCCATCGGTTTCCTCTACTGGCCGAGGAGTTTTGTGGAGATAAATGTCAACATCTTCTCAACTGGCACTCGAACCTGAGAACTGCATATTATGAGCCTGGGCTCGATACCGACTGAGCAACCCCCGCCAAACAGTTAGATTTAGTAATTCTAAATTATTCTTACCCTTTTCATTCTTCTATCCATTTATAGTATCCACCCAACCGTTAACCTGATCGTGATATGAATCCAATTGTTGCATCCGTCTAATTTATCGTATCTTACCGATTGTCGTCTCCATCCAATTGTCGTATCCTTCCTTATAATTCTCCCATCCTCTTAATAGTCGCCTCAATCCAATTGTCTGTCTTTCCAATTTTCCTACCTCTCTAATTTTGGCCACCAATTGTTGTATCCTTACAATTGTCACCTCCATTCAATTGTATAATCCTTACAATTGTCATGTCCATTCAATTGTTGTATCCTTGCAATTGTCAACTCCATCCAATTGTATAATCCTTATAATTGTCCCAGCCTCTAAATAATTGTCTCTAATCCATTTGTCGTGCCTTTCCAATTGTCGTACCTCTATAATTGTCGCCTCCATCCAATTGCCGTATCTTTCCAATTGTTTCATCTAATTGTCTTACTTTCCAAGTCGGATCACACAATTATTTTTTTCCAATTATCGCATCCATTTAATTATTGTGTTCTTCGGATTGCCTTTCCTTTCAATTATCGCTTTTCTTCTTGTTGTAATCTTTTCTTCTGAATTAGTTGAATCAAAACTTGAATTTGTTAACTTCATGTTACGGTCGTGAAGCATTTCTTCCTGATCCTTAGATCAGTGGTTCTCAAACTTTTATGCTTCACTTACCACCTGGAAATGTGTATATAACTGGCGTACTCCTTGTATAGATAGATAAAACTATAGTTATAATACGATAATGCGAACTTAGCGACTTTGTTACTAAATCTAGCGACGTTTGAGCTCTCACGGCGTACGCCAAAAAAATTTACCGCGTAACCCACGTTGAGAACCCCTGCATTAGATTCCAAAACAAAAAAAAGAGTGCAAATTCTTTTCCGATTGCTGTTTTTTTAAGCAAGCAAAATATTGAATTAGTACTTATATGCTAAAAGGAAAACTTTTTATGAAAGCGAATATTTGCCTAGATTAAATTTCGTATTAATTTTTTTTACTTGTTATATTTAATAGACTTTAGTTTTCCGAGCAAGAGAAGACGTTTCTATTTTTCGTCGTTTTCTGTAAAATACTTCTAAAAAGCACTCAAATCCCATTACTTGTAATAATATCTATTTCACAAATTGCTATTATGAAATAGAAAACAGTCGTGAGTTGGGTTGTTTTACCTCTGAGCGGCACTTTTTTTGCCCACCATGGTCTAAATGGCCAGGTCACATGGACCCCGAAGGCTCAGAGAAGGTTGGGGGAGGGGACCCACTGGAACAGCTGTTGGGAGACAGATGGTAGCCTCCCGTCAAGGCCATCCAGCGTGTTCTTTAACGTGCACAGGGTATGGCTCTCCCGCACACGGGGCCACGGCTTAACGTCCCATCCGACGGACGGCGGTCTTTCCAAGCCCATCGGTGTCCCCTACTGACCGTGGGCAGGGCGGGGAATTTTGCGGAGATAAATCTCAACGCTGACCCAGTTGGGACTCGAACCTGGGAACTACAGATTACGAGCCTGGCGCGCTACCGACTGAGCCACCCCCGCCCCAAACAGTCGTGAGAAACGTAGAGTAAAAAAGAATGATGTTTGCAAATCGGCTTAGTTTTACACGTTTAATCATTGTCATTAAGTCTGAAAAATTCGCGAATTAATAAATCAACTTTCTCTCTAATTCGGGGGCGGGGGTGGCTCAGTCGGTAGCGCGCCAGGCTCGTAATCTGTAGTACCCAGGTTCGAGTCCCAGCTGGGTCAGCGTTGAGATTTATCTCCGCAAAATTCACCGCCCTGCCCTCGGTCAGTAGGGGACACCGATGGGCTTGGAAAGGCCGCCGTCCGTCGGATGGGACGTTAAGCCGTGGTCCCGTGTGTGGGAGAGCCATACCCTGTGCACGTTAAAGAACACACTGGATGGCCTTGACGGGAGGCTACCATCTGTCTCCCAACAGCTGTTCCAGTGGGTCCCCTCCCCCAACTTTCTCTGAGCCTTCGGGGTCCATGTGACCTGGCCATTTAGCCCATGGTGTGCAAAAAAGGGCCGTTCAGAGGTAAAACAACCCAACTCTCTAATTCGAATGAAGTTCTGTGCAAGGAAAAGGATCAAGTGATCTACAAACTTCTCCAAATTACACGTATTTCGACTACATCGGCTAACGAACCATGTTGTTTGAAATGGCTTCTTTTAAAATTGTTTAAAAGGTTTATTTTTCGCTTTTTATATACTTCGTTAAACTGAGAATCTTTTGATTACACTGTCAGCAATGCTTTTGCTTATAAACATTAAGCAAACATTTTTTTCCCTCTTTATAAAACAGAAAAAAAATGGACCGATATATCTCAGAGAGAATTTAATTATAAGAACACTCGATTTACCTTTTTTTTTTGAAAATATAAAATAGCTATAGATTTCAATTTGTCGTCTGTCCATCCGTTTGTAGACGTTCAACATTTTATGTTTAAAAGATAAATTAATTTTTTTTTCGGGATAGGTAATAATAAAAGTTTCGATTCGTAATTTTTGAATCACGCAATTATTTGAATATTCACCGTTTAGAGGACATCAAATTTAGAAAACTGCAAAAATTTAGTTTTAAAACAAAATATTGTCAACAGTTTCTTTATGTAAAAATCTTAAATTTATTTGGTAGTGTTCCGTTTTGAGAATCCATTATAAATACCTACCGCTCTGAAATTGAAAAATGATAAATATTACTTTTTCGAAAATGACCGATTTTACAATCGTCAGAAGTGCTTTGGCTTTCTCGGTATTCAATTTACAGATCTTCGTTCAAAGAGGGGATTGTTACTTAAATATGTAAAGTTTAATAACAAACTATTTATTTTTAAAGAGACTAAAATAAAATCATCTATTTATTACGATTTTATTAAAATATTTATGAATATTTTAAAATAAATTACGATATTTTTAATTTAAATTTGTAAAAAAAATTTAAATTGAAAAAAATCGCAATTTGTAGGATTTTTAAGATAAGGAAATTTAATTAAAGCACCTATATATTTAAAAATTAATTCTTCTTTTACTGCACTGTTCAGGTCTGGTTTGATATTGGGGCGGGGGTGGCTCAGTCAGTAGCGCGTCAGGCTCGTAATCGGCATTTCCCAGGTTCGAGTCCTAGCTGGGTCAGCTTTGAGATTTATCTCCGCAAAATTCCCTGCCCACGGTCAGTAGGGGACACCGTATGGTCTTGGAAACGTCGACGTCCGTCGGATGGGACATAAAGCCGTGGCTCCGTGTGCGGGAGAGCCATACCCTGTGCACGTTAAAGAACACGCTGGATAGCCTTGACGGGAGACTACCATCTGTCTCCCAAACAGCTGTTCCAGTGGGTCCCCTCCCCCAACCTTCTCTGAGCCTTCGGGGTCCTTGTGACCTGGCCATTTAGATCATTGTGTGCAAAAAAGTGCCACTCAGAGGTAAAACAACACAAACCCAACTGGTTTGATATTTGGTGACTCTAAGTTTTTTCTGTTATGAGAAGAATGAACCCTAAAATAAATAAGCAGATACTGGATGAAATGTTTCGGAGTTATTTGCAAAACATCGAAGCGATATTATCAGTCGTGTTCACTTTCCACTTGAATGGCTGATCCGTTTTTACGTGTGCATTGCAGCAGGCAAAGAAATGGACTCAGTTTAAAGTGATCGTCAGAATAAGAGAGAAGCAGAGAGAGAGTAGTCATAAAATATCTCATCATAAAAAAGTCACTTTTTTTATACAGCATCGAAACTTTTGATGGTAACTTTTAGTCTCCTTTTGAAAGCAAAGAGAATCCATTCGCATTGAAGAGAGTGTTAGCATATGATTGGCTGCTCTAAAATACTTTGCTGAAGAATTTCAGATGGGAAATGTGTTGTTATCGATTACTTACTCACTACCACCACTTCTCCTCAATCTGTATGCACAGAAGTATCGAGTGAAAGAAAGTGGATTTCTGAAAAGTGTCGATTTATTTTTTCCCCGAAAAAACACTTTGCTTTTATTATTTTCAGTGCAGACTTGCTGTTCATAGACATGCAAAATAGGGATTAAAATCAGTAGTCATATCCAACGTCGCGATATCAATTGCATTAAAGGATTATCTACCTAATCCTCAAGTAAACATAAGTGGTGAGTTCAACAAAGGTTCTTTAACTGGTGCTTGCAATTTTTATGTAGTTGGTAAGACAAATCAGTTTTGTCACCTTATCTTCCTTCGAAATTAATTCGCATTCAGTAAGTGATTTCGCCATTGGATACTTTATTTCATACTTTTAGGGTACATATTAGTAAGGTAGGTATTTTTTTGAAATTTTTTTAATTTATATATATGTACACAGTCATATCAGAATAATATGACCACCTACCATACATATACTATGGTAGGTGGTCATATTATTCTGATATGACTGTGTATATATTCATTTGGCTCTTTAGCGGCAAATTCACAGGGATTTGATTTGGGTTACCTCTGAGTAAAAATTGAGATTTGCAGAGACGTAGGTAGAAATATAGATTGAATTGAGATCTTTAATTTATTTTCCGTTACCTTTTCTCATAAAACGCTTAGTTTAGAACAGAGGTTCCCAAACTTATTTGTCCTACTCAGTACTTATGTGTCCTTTTCAGAAAAAAAAATTACTCAGCGCCCCCCTGGAAATCTACCTTCTTTAAGCAAACAAACAGAAAGATGCAGTGACAATTTTGTGTTCTTTTATGTATCTATATTTCTACCTACGTCCTACAACAAAGTAAAGAAAGATGTTGTTGTAAATAAGACATCTTGAAGCTTGAAATTATAAAATTATTTTACACAACAGATGAAACATGTACGAACGGTTTTTCAAAAATTTCTATCTTCCCTTCTTTCTTTATGCTTCCACCGCCCCCAATTGCATCCGAGGCTACTACCGACGATCGTTCCAGCGCCCTCCAGGGGGCGGTATCGCCCACTTTGGGAAACATTGGTTTAGAAGTTCTAGAGCTTCGAAATTAGGTTCCCTCCGTGTGTGACCACCTCCCTCCATGAACTATCCAGTGTGGTTTTTAACGTGCACAGGGTATGGCTCTCCCGCACACGGGGTCACGGCTTAACATCCCATCCAATGGACGGCGGCCTTTCCAAACCCATCGGTGTCCGCTACTGACCGAGGCGGGGAGTTTTCCGGAGATAAATCTTAACGCTGACCCAGCTGGGACTCGAACCAGGGAACTACAGATTACAAGCCTGGCGCACTACCGACTAAGCTGCCTTCGCCCAAATTGAAGGCAATGAGATGATAACAGTATTCCATATGCTGGAGGATAATGCCTTTCTCAATTATATTCCAATTCGTGATAGAGAGATATCTAGGGTGAGGAGGGGACATGCCCCTACCCTAGATATGGTCCGCAACAGTCTGCTTCTTGTCTGCCTAGAATCTACCAACCTTCGGGGGTCAAGTTCAGTCCTTGTGCTTGACCCTTTCTCCTCCATAGTGGGGAACTACTGTTCTACTGAGGGCGGGGGTGGCTCAATCAGGAACGCGCCAGGCTCGTAATCTGCAGTTCCCAGGTTCGAATCACAGCTGGTTCAGCGTTGAGATTTATCTCCGCAAAACTCCCCGCCCTTCTCACGGTCAATAGGGGACACTGATGGGCTTGGAAAGACCGCCGTCCGTCGAATGGGACGTTAAGCCGTGGTCCGTGTGCGGAAAGTCATAAAGAACATGCTGGATGGCGTTGACAGGAGGCTATCATCTGTCTCCCAACAGCTGTCCAGTGGGTCCCCTCCGCCAACCTTCTCTGAGCCTTCGAAGTTCTTGTGACTTGGCCATTTAACCCATAGTGTGCAAAAAAGTGCCGCTCAGAGGTAAAACAACCCAACCTAAAACCTTCAACTCCTTTAACAGAAATCAAATTTAATACTCACTGATCGCCATTGAAATCTTTTTCTTAATTTTTCTCCTTCATAAAAACTTTTTGGAAATAAAAGTAGACCTGAACAAAAAATGTCCTAATATACAGGTTACAGATAATTTGATTATAAACTACCGCTGTTATTTTAGTTATATCCATGTCTGAAATATTGTGTATCGAGTACGTTCAAGGTACGTCAAATTCTTAAAAACTTTCAAAAAAACAACAACTTCATTTTAACAATGTTCAGTTTAATGAATGGTCTTCATACAACAACTAAAAAAAATGTATAAAATACTTATAGAGGGCCAGTAAAAATTTCGTTTGCAAAATCTGGGGGCTTGTTAGAGAGACCAGAAGAATGGAAAAAAGTTCTCATGAAAGTGGGTCTTCCACAAAGAGTAGAATGTCGCCTTCATGCATTTGCGCTGCTATGAGAAGTGCAACAGGCCCATTCTGATCAACGCCTCCACCTACTTTTGCCTATTCTTAAATATGCGTCTCCTGTCTGGTCTCGCCACATGATCTCTGACATCAGTCTAGTTGAACGTTCACTCAGATGATTTAGTTAGAAATTACCTGGACTTTCCTACTCAAGCTACGAGGAATGATTGAAAGTTCTCAATATTCACTCCTTAGAAACGAGAAGGTTGGTTCACGATCTCAAAATCTGTTATAAAATCATTAACGACCTTCTGTATTCAAATCCGATCGTGCCACTAATTAGTGTCAATTTCTGGGTCGAGTAAGCAATGCAGTTCAGCAGAACATGAATCACTGTTTCCTTTACTTTTCCCGTCTTTCAATTGGGGGATAGAACCTTTCTCATCTTGAAAAGTGAGTCGTTCAAGAGTGATGAACCTTTACTGTGAGTCTGGTGATGCACACCACTGGTGATGCAAAGGTGAATCTGGTGATGCACACAGCATTTCTTTTTGAAAGGTGCAGATCATTTAGTGGAAGGATCTTGTTCTCTGTTAATTGTCGATGACTGATCTTTCTTTCAGCGATGGCTTGGAAGTGTTGTATATAATGACAGCCGTAACTAACTTAATTTCGCTATTATAATGACAGCGTAACTAACTTAATTTCGTTATTATAATGACAGCGATATTAAATGTTTACCGCCAGTATCTCTTTATTCAAATGACAGTAGTAGCTAGGGGTTTGACTGGCGTATATGAATTTCGGTTCGCGTCCAAAAAAAACAGTGGACAATAAAGATAGTTTGTACAGATTCGATTTCGCACAAATGGAACTCGCGCACACGGAGGGTTTACTGTATATATAAATATTTAAAAATTAATTCTCCTGTTATTGCACTGTCCAGTGCCTGGTTTGACAGGAGGCTTTGCGCAAGGTCGAGTGGACCGCGATCATCCTAAGCGGAGGAAAATGTTCTCATTACAATGGACTCAACTCCATGTTCTGGCACTCATCAGATAACTTCTAGGATTCACAACTCTCAGTCCAGCGTTTACTGAATTTTATGCGGAGAACGGCTATATGCTTTCTACTTCCATACGATGAAATCACTTCTCCAGCCTGATCGTCCAGCTTGTTTACGATTTCTATCAGTGTCAGTGAAGTGGTCCTTAAGTCAATTGACAATGGATCCTTCTTTCAAAATTTCCTTGCTCGAGGCATCATTCACGAGGGATTAATTATCTCAATGAACACTTGTAGTCTCAAGAAAATGCATATGCAATCCGTGAAGATATTTTCATTGAATGTTTTGGCTGGAAAAGTCGGTGGCATGTTTTTCACCCCTCACATGTTTCCAGCGCATAGAGAAGATTCGTATCTGAACTTCTTGGAAGATTTGCCAATACTTCTCCAAGACTTATGGCAGGCCAAATACTGCAAGGTCGTACCGTCTTGTGGTATGGTCTGGTATAAGTGACAGCAGTCATCACTGTTATGCAGTGGGCGGGGGTGGCTCAGTCGGTAGCGCGCCAGACTCGTAATCTGTAGTTCCCAGGTTCGAGTCCCAGCTGGGTCAGCGTTGAGATTTATCTCCGCAAAATTCCCCGCCCTGCCCACGGTCAGTAGGGAACACCGATGGGCTTGGAAAGGCCGCCGTCCGTCG
Organism: Ryuthela nishihirai; assembly: GCA_038380435.1. Classification (NCBI taxonomy): domain Eukaryota; kingdom Metazoa; phylum Arthropoda; class Arachnida; order Araneae; family Heptathelidae; genus Ryuthela; species Ryuthela nishihirai. Next base: position 87,061,683 of record JAWZYU010000001.1, on the reverse strand, counting down.
GATGGGACGTTAAACCGTGGCCCCGTGTGCGGGAGAGCCATACCCTGTGCACGTTAAAGAACACGCTGGATGGCCTTGAAGGGAGGCTATCATCTGTCTTCCAACAGCTGTTCCAGTGGGTCCCCTCCCCCAACCTTCTCTGAGCCTTCGGGGTCCATGTGACCTGGCCATTTAGCCCATGGTGTGCAAAAAAGTGCCGCTCAGAGGTAAAACAACCCAACCCACTGTTATGCAGTTCCCAGGTTCAAGTCCTACTTGTGCCATCATTAATGTTTCTATCCGCTAATCTCTTTCGTCCCTCGGTGATGAAGGACAAACTAATTGTCATGGAAAAGCCATTATCCATCAGATGTGACATAAAGCTATGACTGTGTGCAGTAGAGCGATACCCTGTGCGCGTTAAAGAACAGTCTGGATGGTCTCGATGGAAGATTTCCTTCTCTCTCCTTTCAGCTGTTTAGTAAGTCACCTTCCCCGAAACTTCTCTGAGTCCTGGGGGTCCTTGTGATCTGTCCATTTAACCCATTGTGTCCAAAAAATTGCCTCTCAGAGGTAAAACAATCCAACCCAATCCTCTGTATAAATTAAATGGGAATCTTACACTTTGACTTACCCTCGTATATTCAATTAATTTAAAACAAAATTGCTTTACCTTATAGTTTACTTAAACTGCATTTTATGGAAAAGCAATATGGATGCCATTGCTTAGTAGGTTCTGGTTTTAACATGTATTAAAAATTTTCTTTTTCTTTGTGATAACGGGAAAAAAAGACAATTTTGAACTTCATAATTCTCTTACGAAAAATCTTTCTCTCCCCGAGGCACAATGATTCTTTTCTTTCCCATTCTGATGCACGATCTTCGTCTTCTTTCTTTGGGAGCTTCTCAGCGAAAACTTTCTATTTCGTGGCTAATGGAAATCGAAACCCGAGGGAAAAATGATTACGCTATAAATTCATAACTTCGTCTCTTCTGCGACTGATTCGTAACATCGGGCTATAACTAGACAAAAAGAACCAGAGGAAAAAAATAGTTAAAACCTCAGAACGGAAATGCCTGCAAGTGGCGAATGTCATACCAAGAATGAGGAGCAGTGGAGAACATTCTAGATAATGGTTTTACGCATTCAAGGGCCGTTTTGGCGAAAAAGCATTGAAATAAAAGATGTGGGTTAGAGAAAAAAGGAAACGGGGCAGATAAATATTATTACATTATCGTCAATGTCGTGGTTATAATCATGCAACGCTAATGGAAAAACAGAGCCAAAACTTCTATAAATGCATCACTGCAATACATCGGTTTAGGAGGCACAGACGATTGGGAATAATTTAATATCGCCGAGGAAAATTGAATGGGCATTATGTAAATACAATCAGAGGGACGGGTTTGGCTAGGAGTCAAGGTTGAGGGGGGAAGAAATGAATTAATTAGTCACTACTGGACGGAAACGGAGGCAGAATTCGGCCGCTATCAGTTTCGTATTCGTTTCAGACAGAGTTTTTTCTTTGATTATCGACGGAAGAGAAAAATCGCACCGGTTTAATTGCATTGCCGAAGGAAGACCCCGAAAGAGCTCTTTGATTTCGGAAGGGGAGAATGGATTTATCGGTTTTTTTTTTTATTTTTTTTATTTTGGTAGTGCGATGTTTTTGCGTTGCTGGACCCACTTCAGTTTCAATGGCAACTAAAGGGAGAAAGACTGGGGGGTGGGGGTGGGGTGGAGAGGAGGGAGGGGGGACAGAAACAAGAAAAATTGGCGGCTAGAAAAATCGAAATCGGACTTGATTGGGATCGGCGATGTTGGTTTTTCGCTTTCCGTAGTTGATAGGGATTTCACGGAGAGGAAAACCGAGGGAGGGAGGGAAGGAGGGGTAAGATGTGGGGGGAGTAACTGATCTCAACTCTCTTTGGTAAATCGAGGGAAGGAGGGGAGTAAAACGTGGGGGCAGTAACTGATCTCACCTCTCTTTTGTAAATCGAGAGAGGGGGGTAAAACGTGGGTAGGGGAAGTAACTGATCTCACCTTTCTTTGGTAAATCGAGAGAGGGAGGGGAGGTAAAACGTGAGGAGGGGAAGTAATTGATCTCTCCTCTCTTTGGTGAGGGGACATAAATTGAAACTCAGGACGGTGACTTTTGCTGAGAAGTCGTTCGCATCACTGGGAGAATGTTGGAATGTTTATCATTCGCAAATTATTGTCTAATGTAACGACTATAACTGAACTAAAGATTACTGGACTACTTTGGTAAAACTACATTGGTACTACATTACTAAAGATCGTGGACTACATTGGTAAAATAATAATAGTAATTACAATTTGTGAAACAATAATGATTTATTTTCTGCATAACTGTTTACGCAGAAGGGACAGGTGATGCATTACAAACTTATTCACTACCTGTCGACTTGAAAGTGAGAAATACAAACGAAAGATTGCCCAATCGTTACGGTTTATTGCAAAAACGTTCGCTATGATGCATTTAAACCTGAAGTATCTGATGAAATGGGAACAGATACGCTATTTAGCAGATACTTCAGGTTTAAAAGAAAGTATATAAGAATTTAAAAATATTAAATGATTGGCTTTATTTAGGTTTAACTTGTACGATCAATTCTGATATAGTATTGCCCTCATTTAGGCTCCGACGATCATCTCGCACAATGCCTATATGTTTAGGAAGATGTCGCTCTGAATTAGCACTCTTTGTTGAGACTGAAATATCGCAGAGACTGAAATATCGTTGTTTCTGAGACAACCAGAAAAGAATTAAATTCACGCTGCGGCTTTTAAGCTGTTGTAGTCTTGGAGAATGAGCATAATGTTCAAAATTATGTTATGAACATCATTCGCAGAAATATTTAAACACTTTAGTTAAGTGCGATCGCAAAATCGACTTGGTTTAAAAAAAAGACTGTTTACAGGCCGATAGAATGTGCAGTTTTTTTTTGCATCACTGAAATATTGCCCAGTTATTCCAAACATTAACGGAGTATGTGTTTTGGAAGTGTTAGATCACACTCCTGGCTTTTGCTGAGTTATTTTATTGCCAAATAGTTCATATCATTATAGACTTTAAGTGCTGATATACGAGGACTTCAAACAACCTAAGTGGATCGGGGATAGTCAGGGCATATTTTTTAAGTTTGATTAAAATCGCTACTGAAGAATCATTTTTAAATATTTGAACGATATCTTTTAATACACAATACTGCATCTGTTTTCTATTTTCTTCTCGAGAACTCCTTATAAACTCCTATATGATCGCAGTAATAGAGTAAAGCTTGGAACCAAATGTTCCACCTTGTTTTCAAAGGAACTGGTGGTTTGTTAGTTTGTTTCCTTTTTCTTGAAGAACCACCTTAAACGAATTTTTACATGTAGGACAAGTTGTGAATCCGCGTTTACCTCTACAACCTCATCAGACCGGTGATTCTCTATGCTTCATCCATATGGGCGAATACTACACCCACCAATATTCATAAGATTCAGGTCTTACAGAACAAGATTTTGAGAACTGCGGTCGATGCCCCCTGGTTTATCACTAACAGACAACTCCATAAAGACCTGGCATCGACCATATATATATACACACATATAAAACGCACCCCAATGAGCAATAATCCCAATGAGATTATTTCTTCTCTGATTCTTTACGATCATACTGTTTTGAACAAGTACAAGAGGCCTAAAACGGCAACGTTCTCTGAGGAGGCCTACCCGTTTTAGGTTTCTTATACAATTTTACTGCTATTTTTAGCTTTTCTTATGTTTGCCCTTAGGGGCCCACCTAAGGGTGGTTTACTTATATATTTTGTTCTTACTCATGCTAAATAAGCATATCTTTATGATGGAGATGGTTAGGGATAAAATTATTACCTGGTATAGCGAATATGATTATACGATCTACGATCTACCTCTGCAACCAAAGCATTAACCGTTTTGAATTCTCGTTATCATTTCTTACCAAAAGATTTAGGACACGAGCGGTACACGTGACATGAACTGCGTTACAACTTTACATTTTTATTCGCATGCTTTGAACATGTACGAAAGCTTTGACGGTAACAAAAGCTGGGACATAGAATAAATACATAGAATAAATGCTACAGTGAACAGCGGTACATTGGAGACACGTGGACTTCTAACATTGAATTCTACATTTCCCCCAATGCATTACTCCATTAACGAAAGTCATGTAAATGGGATTTGAAAGGGATTATCCCTTTCACCTGAGGAGTGAATGTGGGGAGCAATTTAGTCACGTAGAAACTAATTACTGAAGAAGAATAAAAGTCATTAAAGCAAAAGTCATCCCTCCACATCAGTTACTCAAAGCATACAGTATGTTCCCATGCATTTCAGAAAATACACCCTAATTAAGAAACTCATGAAAACTCGAAAATTTGCACAAACTGACTATTCCCTTCTGCGACTTATCAGAATTTTACAGCGTTGAGATTTATCTCCGCAAAATTCCCCGCCCTGCCCACGGTCAGTAGAGGACACCGATGGGCTTGGAAAGGCCGCCGTCCGTCGGATGGGACGTTAAGCCGTGGCCCCGTGTACGGGAGAGCCATTCCCTACGCACGTTAAAGAACACGCTGGATGGCCTTGACGGGAGGCTACCATCTGTCTCCCAACAGCTGCTCCAGTGGATCCCCTCCCCCAACCTTCTCTAAGCCTTCGGGGTCCATGTGACCTGTCCATTTAGCCCATGGTGTGCAAAAAAGTGCCGCTCAGAGGTAAAACAACCCAACCCAACTATCACAATTTTAACAATTTAAATATGGAAGAAATTCTGATAAGTCGCAGAATTTCAGGAAAAGAAAGAAAGAAAAAACCATCAAAATTTCAGAATCGTGAAAAACTATCAAAATCCGCGGAAACCTTTAAAAAACACAGCAATTCGCGAAAATTCACGCGGAAATTTGCGCTGCGAAAACCTTACAGTCCTAGTGATAGTACACAACCTCTGTTGAAAGAGGTCACACACCCTTCTGGGGCGAGAGTTGGCTCAATCGGCAGAGCGCCAGGCTCGTAATCTATAGTTCTCAGTTTCGAGTCCGAACTGTGACAGGATTGAGATTTATCTCTGTTAACCTCCATCCTTTCCTTTGTGAGAAAGGGGACAACGATGGGCTTCGAAAGGTTCCCGTCCTTCGGATGGGACGTTAAGCCATGGACCCATGTGCAGGAGAGCTATACCCTCTGAACGTAAAAGAATACTCTGGATCAGGGGTTCTCATCGTGGAATATGCAGTAAAACCTTTTGGGGTATGCCGTGAGAGTCAAAGGTCGCTAGAACTAGTAGCAAAGTCGTTAGGTTGGCATTATTATACTATAACTATAGTTTTATCTATTTATATAAGGGATACGCCAGTTACATATACATTTCCAGGGGGTACATGAAGCATAAAATGTTGAGAACCACTGCTCTGGATGGCTTTGACCGGAGGCTACCATCTGTCTCCTATCAGCAGTCCAGTGGATCATTTCGGGATCCTCTTTGAGGCCTCGAGATCATTGTGACCTACCCATTTAGCCAATGGGGAAAAAAGGGCCTCTCAGAGGTAAAACAACACCAAATAACAACACATTTGTGTCGTTTAACTTCATTTACATGCCTTCTAATTCATCACATGACACCAACTTCATTTCAAAAAGATAAACAAAATCAAAACAAGAAGAATTAAAAGTTCTACTTTGGGTGTAATCTTGTTTGGCTTAATTTTACTGAAACTTAACTATACTCTGGCCTATTGCACAACTTCATCGCCGTGGTTCGAGAGTTGGGTGGCTACAGACGCGCATCTTTCTAGTACATTAGCTCGCTAATGATCCAGCTAATAGTCTTCGTGCAGTGGAATGCGAAGTGCAAAGGGCAAGGTTTCAAACAGTTTAGATGACGCTAACCCGATTAAGTGAAGATCTAGCCAGAAGATAGGGCGAACCCAACTAATTCTACCGAACCTCTGTTTTTCGTAGACGACCATTAAAACTTCAATTAAGACTTTAATAGCCCACTTTATATTCAATACGTAATTAGCAAATGCGTGGTTTTCCGAGCAATGCAAGTGTTACAAAGAAGCATTTTTATTATTTCTTATCAGAATAAAATATTAATGACGAGTATAGGTCTTATTGTACTGGCAGAGCAAATTAATACTGAGCTTTTGCTAAAAGAAAGTAATTATTTTATCTCTGGATGGCGAAAAGAAGTGGTTAATGCATTATGTATTCTAATCGTGTTTTTGTTTTCAAGAACAACACGTTGCAATAAAAATCTGTCACGTCAAGAAAAAGCAAAAAGCGTGGAATGAAAGCAACATGGCTTTCTTCTTCTCTGATTATTAATAAAGGCAGAAAAGTAATGACGATCTTTTATATTTTGTTTTAGGTGAAAAAAAACACAAAAGGTACATTTGGAAAAAAATATTAATTTTGTGAAGAAATTTTAGCAAGATTAGTTTTCTTGGTATAAAGAGGAAGTAATTTTATTAAAGGTAATTACTGTTTTTGATGTGAATTCGTTCACAAAGCCTTAACTGGAGATTAGGAATGTAGGATGGATGCCGTGGTCGATGATGTTATTTATGACAGTGGAGAACTGCCATTTATTTTCTGGAGAAATTGCGAGAAATAATATGGCTTTAATTAAAGAATCACAGCTCAATCTTTATTTGTTATGACTGCACGTGATCTTGATGAGCATAAAACCAATATCATGATTATTGTTATTATTATAATTTATTATATACCGGGGAAGTGTTGTTGGGGGGCGGTTACAGTGAAACCAATGTACAGTCGCTCAAAAGAGTATCCGAACACTATGGTTGATTACAGAATTCAGAAAAAATATCTGGCAACGATTTTTTTAGAAATTAGTGGTAATCGTTGCCAGATATTTTTTCTGAATTCTGTAATCAACCATAGTGTTTGGATACTCTTTTGAGCGACTGTACAGGAAACTTAAGATATTAATTAGAATGTTAAAGTGGCTTGATGACCCAGTACATTTGGAAAATTAAAAAGAAATATTCAGGACAGTTCAAAAATACAAACATGTGTACAAAAATTGCATAACTATTTGATACATAAATGAAATGAAAAGGAACTGCATAAACGAAGTTACATATATAATATGAAATATGATAATAAAATTAAAGGAGAGTTGGTTGTTTTACTTCTGAGCGCACTTTTTTTCACAAAATGTATAAAATGGCCAGATTACAGAGACCCCGAGGGGCTCAGGAAAGGTTAAGGGAAGGGACCCATTAGACAGCTGTTGGGAGCCTGTTTAGACTCCTGTCAAGGCCATCCAGCGTGTTCTTTAATGTGCAGAGGTTATGTATCTCCCGCACACGTGACCACGGTTTTATGTCCCATCCGACGAACGGCGGCCTTTCCAAGCCTCATCGGTGTCCCTACTAACCGAGGGTAGGGCAGACAGTTTTGGCTGTGATAAATATCATCGCTGGCTCAGCTGGGACTCGAACCTTGGAACTGCAGATTACGAGCCTGTTGCACTTCCGACTGAGACACCCCCGCCCCCTGCAGGTCAACTTATTTATATATGTGGAGGAGGTTATTACAAGGCCACCTGATACACCAGGCCTGACAGCCATTGAACATATGGAAGGATATTAAATATGAATACAATTTTTTGTGATCTAATTTGTTTAAAATTTAATTAAAAACTATTTATTTTGAACTGTTTTTAATAAAATAATTTATTTATTTCAATTATATTAAATATTTATCAATATTTTTAAATTAAGTACCACATTTTTCAAAATTAAAGGCTATCAGTAGAATTTTAAACAATAAAACTTAATTCCAGCAACTGTATATTTAAAAATTGATTCCTCTGTCACTGCACTGTCCAGGTTTAGTATGAATAATCTAAAAGACTTTGGATATTAAAGAGTTTAAAATGTGGTTTTATTATAGGTTTTGTTGGTTGGTAGTAAATGTTTTGCATTGTTTTCCTGAAAGAAGATTTAATCTAGAAGAACACACACTTTGGAAAATATGGGCTGCTCGTTTTCAAAGAAAACGAAAAAACGATCTTTTGGTGTTTTATAGGTGCTAACGAAAAAATTACTTGCATTCTATTGTTAGTCATGTTTATTCAATATTTAACATATGTACATTTATATATAAATTTATTAACACTAACATTTCTCTATGTACAAAAATTAGCATGTAAGAATATTATTTATGCCAATAATATAAAATGTACTACGTACCTTCAATCAGACCTTTCCCATTCGAGGGAATAATCGTTTGTGAGATGTAAATATTTGTAAAAAAATACTTTAGAAATTTTAAAATATGTAATCAACCGTAAGTAATAACAGCAAAACCAAAATTATAATTTAAAGCAGATCTTTTAGTTTATACAAGATTTAAACATAAATAAACCAACGAAAAAATCGCAATTTTAAATACTGCAGAATTTCTCAACTTCAGAACTGTGAACAACCCTATTCTTGATACTACGGTTAAATGGTACAAAATTCAAGAAATGAAAAACTCCATTGTGTTTGAAAACCTACATCCTACAGTGGCGATGTGTATCTTTCCAGTTAGTCATCTCTTATTGCTTTCGAACCACCTTTGTTTCAGTTTTTTGACTGGATAGTGAAACATAGGTCATCTGTTTATAAAACTAGAAGGACGCATATCATCTCTATCGCATATCAGAATCTCGTTTTCAAAGAGAAAGAAGTTTTTCTCTTTTTCTACTGTTTCATAACTGAAAAGTTTTAGTTTGAGCTAGCGGATGATGGGGGAAAATAAAAATAGCATTTCATTAGTAATTATACAACATAAAAGTATTCGTCTTTTAATTCTTAAATCTAAAAAGTTGCATTTCCCACATCTCTCTCAGAAAGTGGATTAATTATTGCTTTCATTGGAATATCTTAAAAGCTACCATTAATTTTTCAAATTTCTATTATATACATATTATTTGTAAAGCTAAAAATAGTTTTAATAAACGTTTACTAATTATATGTATATATAATTATCGACTTGCTGTACCAAATGATGTGTAGAAAGGTGTCCAACAATTCAATCACGAGAGTAGTATATGGATAACACAGTTTATTTACATTTATATACAATTACGTGCTGGGGATGCGCTTGATTCCGTAAGGCCTTTGCTGCTGCAAACAGTCATGCAATGAGGCGGAGATCTATGCTTTGCAGATTCTCGCTTTACCGACCTCAAACTCGGCGAGAAGATATTTAATCCTTGCCTACTACCAGGTTCACACAGAACAGTACCTCAGTTCATACAGAACCAAATCTTGGTTCACACAGAATAGAACCCACTCCTAAGGGTTTCACTTTTGAGCGAGAGCGGTGTCCCTTGGTGCGTGTTCAAACGTCTTTCCAGTCTGACAGAGACGCTCAGACGCATTCATTATTGTCACGCTTGTCTCCAGCGCTAGCACTCGTGCCAGAGGCTAGTCATAAATAGTCGTAAAAGTGCTTTCGACTTGTGAGCATAGACAGTCAGCCAGCTCAGACCCGAATAACAGCTCGTGAGTCACATCCCCACACCAGCACTTCTAAAAATACCTAATAATAGAAATATATATTTAGAACAACAAAAATTCAATAAAAATATAATAATAAATAAAAATAAATAAATTTGAGAGACATGACAATGCTCTCCCAGTTTGTAAACTCCAGAGCTAGAGACACGTCTCTGTGAATCGATCCTACACTGTAATTGTTTTTAAGTTAGTTGGTAGCACTCTAGGTTGCAGTATAATCTGCAGTTTCCAGGTTCGAGTCTCACCTGGGTCATCTTTGAGATATATCTCCGCAAAACACCTATGAGCTTGAAAAGGTCGCCGTTCGTCGGATGGGATGCTAAGCCATGGCCCCGTATGCTGGAGAGCCATACCCTGTGCATGTTAAAGAACACGCTGGATGGCCTTCACGGGAGGCTATCATCTGTCTCCCAACAGCTGTTCCAGTGGGTCCCTTCCCCCAACCTTCTCTGAGCCTTTGGGGTCCTTGTGACCTAGCCATTTTAGCCCATGGTGTGCAAAAAAGTGTCGCTCAGAGGAAAAACAACCCAACCCATCGTTGATATTTATCTCCGCGCAACTCCTGGCCCTGCCCTCAGTCAGTAGTAGACACCGATGGGTTTGAAAAGGTCACCGTCCGTCTTGACCTTGGCCCTTGTGCGGAAAGCTATATCTTGTACAAGGTAAAGAGCACACTGTATGACCTTTATGGGAGGTTTCCATCTGTCTGTTGACAGCTGTTCAGTGAGTTCCCTGTCCCTGACTTTCTCTAAGCCCAAGGGATCCTTGTGACCTGGTCATGTAGCCCATTGTGTGCAAAAAGTGCCGCTCAGAGCTAAAACTACCCAATCCGTAAATTTTGGAACTGGTCCCTGAATCTTGTACATCTTTTTCGACCCATTGCCTCAGAAATTTCAACGTTTCTCATATCTTGCGAAAAGGCGCAGCATTTCAAACAACTTCGATTTTCAGGATGGTCATTAATCTTTAAATCATTACTTTCAGGTGAATAGGTTAAACAGTTCCAACATTTCCATGAATTCTCTTTTCATTATGAAAAGTCTAGTGAGATTAATGTTCTAAACAGGAAGCCAATTAAGTCTTCATCATGTTCGAATTCGGTATCAAGCATGGCAGAGCAAAATTCTCTCTCTCTCTCTCCATCCTTCTCTCGCTCTCTCTACTGTCTGTATTTCGAATATTGGATCATAGTAAACTGCTTTGCCTAATATCTGCTTCGGAGCCTGGAGCTACGGGCTTTGCTATCATTAAGAGCAGCTGGTTTAATTTGCTGCTTGTCACTTTCGACTGAAAATCCCATTACAAACTGCAGGCATTGCTTCGATTTCTGCCTCGGAGTGTGTGGGAATGGTTTGGAGGAAGGAATATGCTAGAAAACGGTCAGCATTTTATGGGTGCAAGTCTAGACGAAATTGGATCTACGCGACGTTGGAGAACAAACAGTACAATTCGACATGTTGGAACGAAACTTGTTGGAACGAATCCAGGTATGGGAAGGTACTAGATAGAAAAATGGAAACAGTTCTACCTCATCTCAATAGAAAATCACAATCAGAGCTCAATAACTTCTTCAATGTGATTTTTTAATGAAAATATTGTTTAACGATAAATTACAGATCTCAGTCAAATCTATCTAAATTTCTATTTTAAACGATATTTGTTCAATATTGAAAGAGTTATGAACGCTGGATTATAAGTATATGAACGCTGGAATAATATATATATCTGATCTAGTGGAATATTTTAATAGGTTACCAAAAAACGTGACGTCAAAATTTAATTAAAACTTTAAAATAGGTTAACATATCAGAGATTCTAGTTGATTCTAGTGGAATATTTTAATAGGCTACCAAAAATGTGACGACAGAATTTAATTTAAACGTTAAAATAGGTTAAGAGATCAGGGATTCTAGTTGATTCTAGAGGGCTACCAAAAATGTGACGCCAAAATTTAATTAAAACTTTAAAATAGGTTAACAATTCAAAGATTCTAGTTGATTCTAGGGGAATATTTTAATAGGCTACCAAAAAATGTGACGACAAAATTTAATTAAAACGTTAAAATAGGTAAAGAGATCAGAGATTCTATTTGATTCTAGAGAAATATTTTAATCGGCTACCAAAAAATGTGACGACAAAATTTAATTAAAACGTTAAAATAGGTAAAGAGATCAGAGATTCTAGTTGATTCTAGGGGAATATTTTAATAGGCTACCAAAAATGTGACGCCAAAATTTGATTAAAACTTTAAAATAGGTTAACAAATCAAAAATTCTAGTTGATTCTAGTGAAATATTTTAATAGGCTACCAAAAATTTGACGTCAAAATTTAAGTAAAACATTTAAATAGGTTAAGAGATCAAAGATTCTAGTTGATTCTTATAGAGTACCAGGTGCATTGTACCCGGTACTAATTCTCTTAACCTCTTTTAATAAATTTTTTTAGTCAATTTTTTGTAGCATGTAAAATATATTTCAGCGTTCATAACTAATACTGAACAAATATTGTTTGAAATCAAAATTAAGGTAAATTTGATTGAAATCTTTAATTATCTTTAGATATATTTTTCATTTAAAATCATATTAAATAATTTATTGAGCTCTGAATGTCATTTCTATTCGTGATATCATGGAACTGTTTCCATTTTTCCGTCTAGTACCTGTATATAGCTTAAACTAATACGACCAAAATTTTCGAAGCGATAGTAGGATAACAACATATTACCTCTGGCGAATATGGAAATTTCGTTTCCAAAGAGCAAGAATTTGTCATTTTATAACTTTAGCATTCTCTAGCGGTGCAAATTCGAAATGATGGATTGATACGGTTTGGTCCTTGTGTTCGATGATTTTACCTCTGAACGTCACTGAACTGAAAGAGAAGATAGGAAGGAAATTCATTGGATAGCTAATAGGGGGCGGGGGTGGCTCAGTCGGTAGCGCGCCAGGCTCGTAATCTGTAGTTCCCAGGTTCGCGTCCCAGCTGGGTGAGCGTTGAGATTTAGCTCCGCTAAATTCCCCGCCCTGCCCACGGTCAGTAGGGGACACCGATGGGCTTGGAAAGGCGCCGTCCGTCGGATGGGACGTTAAGCCGTGGCCCCGTGTGCGGGAGAAGCATACCCTGTGCACGTTAAAGAACATGCTGGATGGCCTTGACGAGAGGCTACCATCTGTCTCCCAACAGCTGTTCCAGTGGGTCCCCTCCCCCAACCTTCTCTGAGCCTTCGGGGTCCATGTGACCTGGCCATTTAGCCCATGGTGTGCAAAAAAGTGCCGCTCAGAGGTAAAACAACCCATCCCAAAGTATAGCTAATAGGAGATAGATGAAAGCCTTTTGTCAAAGCTATCCAGCGTGTTCTTCAGCGTGCACAGTGAGTGATTCTTCTACACATGTACCATCTGACGGAACGTCAGCCTTTCCAATTCCATCGGTATCCCCTTTCAGACCGATGGAAAGGTGGGGTTTACCGGTAAGATGATACGGAAAGCACTAACAGTAATATTTCGTTAGTATGTATCCAACCTAAAAATAACTTTTCAATTATCTTTTAAAAAGGAAAAGTTCAATTTACCTTGCCCCCCCCCCCTCTTGTGGATAAGGGACAATCTCTATTGTCAATGTAAAATCATTTGACCATCATATTCTGCTAAAACATTTCAAGTTTGTATCAGGGATAAATAGCATTTTATATCGGCTGGCGCGTCCAACCCAAGCTTAGTGAGAAACCACTAGAAACAAACTACAGTCTTAAAAAGGCTTAGGAAAAATTCTCCATTTAAACACGAAAGCATACATTTCTAATGTGTAATGAATTAAAGGAAAAAAAAATATTTTTAAAGAATCAAGAAAATTTCTTGATAACAAGATACAGAAAAATACATTTTAATGAGAACTATGAGTGGTAAAATCATTTAGTTATGCACCTAGAAATGTTTGGAAGAAATATACAAGATTTAATTCGTAGTGATGATTTGTTTCATGAGCCTGAAGTTCTTTTGCACGAGCTATTGGTTGGAGGAGCTTGGTTTTAATCATGTGGACATCCGGGTACGTGTGTGTTGTTTACTGGGAAAAGTATTGAAACCAGGATGCACTGTGGGAAAAAAACAAGCCTGTGGAGGAAGTGTAATGCTTTGGGCAAAGGTCTGCTGGGAAACCCTGGGTTCAGTCATTCTAGTGTAGGAAACTGTGTCGTCTACCACCTACCTAAACATCATTGTAGACAGGGTACGTCCTTTCATGGCAACGGCATTCCCCTCTCGTAGTGCCTTCTTTCAGCAGGATAAAGCACCATGCCATACTGCCCGGATTGTTCAAGAATGGTTTGCGGAACATGAGGAAGACATCCAGGTATTGCCCTGGCCTCCAAATTTCCCATGCATCAATCCAATCGAGCATCTGTGGTTTGTGTTGAAACAGCATTTCCGATCTGCAGTGGCTTTGGGTTGGGTTGTTTTACCTCTGAGCGGCACTTTTTTGCACACCATGGGCTAAATGGCCAGGTCACATGGACCCCGAAGGCTCAGAGAAGGTTGGGGGAGGGGACCCACTGGAACAGCTGTTGGGAGACAGATGGTAGCCTCCCGTCAAGGCCATCCAGCGTGTTCTTTAACGTGCACAGGGTATGGCTCTCCCGCACACGGGGTCACGGCTTAACGTCCCATCCGACGGACGGCGGCCTTTCCAAGCCCATCGGTGTCCTCTACTGACCGTGGGCAGGGCGGGGAATTTTGCGGAGATAAATCTCAACGCTGACCCAGCTGGGACTCGAACCTGGGAACTACAGATTACGAGCCTGGCGCTCTACCGACTGAGCCACCCCCGCCCCCTCTGCAGTTTCTCAACCACGTAACTTACAAGAGTTAAAGGATCTGCTGGTAATGTGTTGGTATCAGATACCACAAGACATCTTTAGAAATCTTGCAGCGTCCATGCCTCGCTGGGTCAGAACTGTTTTGGCGGCACGTGGAGGACCAACATTATATTAGGTAGGCGGTCATAATGTGTTGGCTCTTTTGTGTATATGTGCGTGTGTGTATGTGAATGTAAATAAATACTTTTCCTGTACTTAATGCATTGGACATTTTTTTATTTCATCAGAAGCACAGCACGTCTGAAGGAAAAAAGGGTGTAAAAATCCGCGAACCTGTATTTCACCCACAGTCATGGGTAAAATTAGTAAATTGGACTAATTAATCGTTCTCTTCTATGGTGCATCGACCGATGCTGTTTCCCTCATCATCCACGTTCACGGGAAACATCGAATATTATGAAATGTAACAACACGATGTAATGGAGTGTGTTTTTAACTTTCTCCCTAAAAGAAACGAGCTTTTTATTTGAAAAACTAGTTAAAAAATTGAGCAAAAAATGGGGAAATGGCACCCGTTAATAACACTGGGCAACACACAAAAAGGCTTTGAAACGAAAATAGCCAATCTTTACTAATTTCGAGGTGCTGTATTCGAAAATGATAATAAAATTTTTCGTTTGGCTCTTGTTTAGGAGAGACAGAGATGATCATATATAAACGACTCAGTCCGCATTGAGTACATAGGTAACCATTTCGCAACTCCAGATTGCAACATACTGCATTGTATTGCATCAGCCTGCCACACATACAACCCCCTCCCCCCTACGAGGGATTGTATCATTGTTTTATGCAATATAGTTGAGTCATGACATCGCGGCTTCGATCGTGGACAAAATATGATGCAATTGTTAGTTGTAAGCGACGTCTCGTAAGGTGAGCAATTCTTTTGAGCGACTCTCATTTACCCCTGAGTCATAAGTACAATACCAATGATCCTTTCAGTTTTAATCCAGCAGTAGTGATGTCTTGTAACTGTGTTAATATTTCAGATACATTTTGCTATATTTGCGGGGATGTGATGCTTAGAAAGAAATGGCCATCATTCCAATAGTGAAAGCAGCGTATGAGTTTTATTTTGGATGCAAGATCCGGACCAGGACAAGGCCTGGGTGTATATATATATACCCAGGCCTTGTCCAATATATGTGTGTGTGTGTGTGTGTGTGTATATACACATATGCTGCAGTACGTGTGCAAGAAATCTTCCGAAATGGCTGAAAGTAGAAAAAGTGGCGATGCCACTTGTTGTTCCTATGGTATGGAGAGAGCCAAGCAATCAACCAAATGACTGTTTCTACTGCATGGTTCCATCTGTTTCTGGAGGAATCACAAGGAAATAGAAGTGGACAATAGCATACCCGAATATACAATCTGCTCTCCGACCGGTTCCACAAGGCAAAGGCTTTCCCGTTCCCGAACCTCCAAAAGAATTTTTCATTGATTCAGACGAAGAGGAGGGAGGTGAACCGAAGTCGGGTTCCCCACAGCGTTTGGTGTCTAATGATGATCGACACGCCTGCCACGGTGTGTCATCTGCGCCACACATTCTCACGAAGAAGAAATGAATGATCTTGTTTACGATCTGGAGCTGTCCAAGGCCAAAGCATAGTTACTTGGATTAAGACTTAAACAATGGAATCTTTTCAAGAAAAATGTCCAAGTGATGTCGTTTCGAACTCGTCATGAGCGGGTTCTGCCTTACTTCAGAAAGAAAGATGACCCTGTATTCTGCTCCGATATAGATGGCTGATGAATGCCCTTGGAATCAAACATTACCCTCAAGAATGGCGAGTATTCAAAGACTCCTCGAAATTGAGTCTCAAGGCGGTGTTGCTGCATAATGGAAATTCACTTCCATCCATTCCGGTCGGTCACGCTGTCTACATGAAAGAAACCTACGACAACCTAAACCAACTGTTGAACTGTCTGCAATACAGCAGGTATGACTGGCATCTCTGTTGTGACTTGAAGGTAGTGGCTCTGTTGATGGGTCTTGCAGCTGGGATATACACTGCTTTTCTTCTGTGAATGGAACTGCCAAGGAAAGACTTTGCACTACATGAAGAGAAACTGGCCTCAGAGAAAATCTCTGAAGGTCGGAGAGAAGAATGTGGAACACCCAGACTGGCAGAAACGCACAAAATTCTGCTACCGTCCCTATATGTCAAACTCGATGTGATGAAAAACTTCGTAAAAGCCATGGACCGGACTGCATCAGCTTTCAAGTACTTGGCTAACAAGTTCCCTTGACTCAGCAAAAATTAAATAGGGAATTTTTGTGGATCCGCGAGCTGTTCAGAGACCAGATGTTCGACAACCTGCTTCAGGGGACAAGAAAAAGACTTGGGATGCATTTCATTTGGTGTCAACTAAATTCCTCGGGAATGTCAGGGCACACAACTACAAGAAACTGGTTAAGGACATGTTGTCTCTGTATCAAAAACTTGGCTGCAATATGTCCTTAAAGATCCACTTTCTCCATTCCCATTTAGATTTCTTCCCCGACAACTGCGGCATGGTTAGTGATGAGCACGGTGAACGTTTTTCACTACGACATTACAACGATGGAGAAATGATACCAGAGAAACTGGTCCACTTCAACGTTGGCTGACTACTGTTGGACGCTCGCCAGAGATGATCCTGAGCAGCTATACAAGCGACGGGCAAAGTGACGTCGGAAGTAGAAGCAGAGTTTTACAGATACATGTGATATGTACGTATTACTCTATTACAAGAAACTATTGCGGATTTCTCAGAAATCGTAGAAAACATTGCATTTTCATTGTCATATTCGTGTTTAGCACCTTGAAATCTCTAAGAAATGGATACTTTTATCTCAAAGGCATGACTTCTATGAAAATTTGTTGCTCAGTGTAATTTAGTTTGTCCATGCCTTCGCCAAGGAATGGAACATCTGGTCACACTACTTTAAATTAAGTTTTAAAACATAAAACTGTAAAATTTGTTTATTATTTGTTATCTGAAAATAAACTCATAACTGGTTGAAACAAATCCTTTAAAACAGACTAAAGTTTGGTATTAAAAAAATTACCTTTTTTTCTCTTTACATTTGTAAAAGAAATAAACCAATCTTTCGAAAATCGAAATAGCACATTCAAGTCCAACGTTCATCGTGCAATACCGTGTAGTCATTTAACAAATTAAATCTTAATAGAAAAATGCATAATAAGCTAATATCCATGTTTGCTTAGCCCGACAAGTATTTATATTACATGTATAATATTGAAAAATACCCAATAATAGCTGCAGCGAAACCTAGTGAAGCGACATACAAATCAATTCAATAAATACACATTTCTACAGATTGGTTTGGGTTGTTTTACCTCTGAGCAACACTTTTTTTGTACACAATGGTCTAAATGGGAAGGTCACAAGGACTCCGAATGCCTCGAAAAGGTTGGGGGAAGGGGAGTCGCTGGAGAGCTGTTACGAGACAACTGATAGCCTCCCGTCGGCCATCAAGCGTGATCTTTAACGCGCACAAGGTTCACACTTTCTCACTCACACGGAACCATGGTTTAACGTCCCAATTGACAGGCGATGGCCTTTCCAAGATCAACGGTGTCCTCTATCTACCGAGGGTTAGGACGGGGAGTTTTGCGGAGTTAAATCTCAACGCTGGTTCAAGTGGAACTCGAACCCAGGAACTACAGATTATGAGCCTCGAAGGTAGGAGAAGCTTCTTTGCTTCTCCAGTGTCCCACAATTCAAATGACTCAGTGGCATGCTTTTTTCCATTATTGATGAGTATCCAATATTAAATGTACCTCTGGCTACACAAAACTTTTTCTGAAAATCATTCTGGGTAGGGGCGGGGGTGGCTCAGTCGGTAGCGCGCCAGGCTCGTAATCTGTAGTTCCCACGTTCGAGTACCAGCTGGGTCAGCGTTGAGATTTATCTCCGCAAAAATTCCCCGCCTTTCCCACGGTCAGTAGGGGACACCGATGGGCTTGGAAAGGCCGAAGTCCGTCGGATGGGACGTTTAGCCGTGGCCCCGTGTGCGGGAGAGCCATATCCTGTGCACGTTAAAGAACACGCTGGATGGCCTTGACGGGAGGCTAACATCTGTCTCCCAACAGCTGTTCCAGTGGGTCTCCTCCCCCAACCTTCTCTGAGTCTGAGCCTTCGGGGTCCATGTGACCTGGCCATTTAGCCCATGGTGTGCAAAAAAGTGCCGCTCAGAGGTAAAACAACCCAACCCAACTCATTCTGGGTAGACCAGTTCCCTATCGAACTAAATTGGGTTGTTTACCTCCCTGTGGCCCTTTTGCGCACATGAGTGTCAAATAGGCAGGTGACACCCCCCCCCCCCCGATGTAAAATGGTTACTCGAAATTCAAACTGGTTTCACATATATTCAGTTAATTCATGTACAGATATTCAAATGATATATGTCTCTTCTATCATTATTTGAATTTATGCTACATTTATGATCTAATTTCAAACAAGAAACCTCTTATTTCGATCCTTATGGGGAATACTTGATAGCGTAACTTATATATCGTGCTTCTAACTAAGCAAAAAAAAAAGACTTTTAGAAATCGGGATTTATTTTTGATCGTCAGAATTTTCATGTGAAGAGGCCCAACATAGAATAGTACAGAGAAAAGGACTTCTCCCAAATACGAATTCTATCCGCAAAGTTTCAGCGTTTTAAATGAATTCAACTCAGATATTGAAAGATGCGGTAAAAATAACAAAGTAGGATTTCAGTAGCACCTTGCTTTGCTGTAATTTATGTTCGTCAATATTTACCTTGTTTCTTTACATGCATCTTCGACGCAATATTAATTACAGTTTTCGATGGTGATTACTTCTCTGTGCGGCTCAGAGCTTTCCGTGATGCCGTGCTGGCGCTCTCTCTCTCCTCTTCGTAGCGATGTTTTACTTCTCCATACACATCTGCAATGAGAAGGGATGTCGCTAATTAAATTGGCGTGGGATTAAATTTTATTTCTAATGAGAGGAAGTTATATTGTGCGAGTGTTCAGTCATAGAGTGATGGGAGCAAAATTTAATCGATTAGGATTAGACGGAATATTTCAGTTTTTTTTGTAGCAAATAGTAATGTAAACGAATGGTTTATTCAGTTTTTTAAACGTTTAAATATGCATGGTTATAATAATATTATGTGAGCTACAGAAAAAGAAATGAAGGGATGGGGGAGGGTTGTTTTACCTCTGAGCGGCACTTTTTTGCACACCATGGGCTAAATGGCCAGGTCACCCGAAGGCTCAGAGAAGGTTGGGGGAGTGGACCCACTGGAACAGTTGTTGGGAGACAGATGGTATCCTCCCGTCAAGGCCATCCAGCGTGTTCTTTAACGTGCACAGGGTATGGCTCTCCCGCACACGGAGCCACGGCTTAACGTCCCAGCCGACGGACGGCGGCCTTTCCAAGCCCATCGGTGTCCCCTACTGACCGTGGGCAGGGCGGGGAATTTTTGCGGAGATAAATCTCAACGCTGACCCAGCTGGGACTCGAACCTGGGAACTACAGATTACGAGTCTGGCGCGCTACCGACTGAGCCACCCCCGCCCCAGATTTTGAGTAATATGAGAACATGATCAACAGAAACCATAATATTCATTTTCAGTAAGAAAATAATTTTAAATCACATAAGTCTGATGATTCTAATGATTTTCCATAAGTCCAAGCCACATGAAGACAAATATATTTTTTCAACAATCCAACAACTGCAAAAGGAAAGGTATTTCAAGAATATATGCACTCTTCTTAGGTACAGTGGCTTAAAAAAGTATCCGAACACTATGGTCGATTACAGAATTCAGAAAAAAATATCTGGCAAAGATTTTTTTAAAGAAATTAGTGATCTGGCAAGCTTCGTGTAACGTGACACGGGAGTGTTCATCATAGTGACACGTGACACAAAGGTTGCCAGATCACTAATTTCTAAAAAAAATCGTGCCAGATATTTTTTTCTGAATTCTGTAATCGACCATAGTGTTCGGATACTTTTTTGAGCGACTGTACATGCCCAGGATTTAATTTCAAGGATGGGAGAGGATAAGTTCTGATTTCGTGAATAAAACTTGAATAGGATTTCTCAGTTGATAAAATGCAAAATACCTCCACCGGACAAGAAAGGTTAAAAAATATTCTATGTGTTATAAAAATTTACAGTTTAAGTTTTTTAATTTATTTTTATTATCGGGCAAATGATAAGGGGTAAAACAAAATTGTACGAAGACATCCGTTTTGGATTTCAAAGCAGGTAGACAACTTTGAAAGTTCGTATAAGACGACGGGATTTTGGAGAGAGGGGGTTATCCGGAACCCCTGATTTCTCCCCTCCCCAGAGTATTGACTACGTGAGTATTAACCTTCCATTTTACACGAACGTTCTTTCAGATATAATGTAGTTTCTTCATAGTTAATGGACAGCAATAGGAAACGGTGCATCCAAGGGATGGGGTGGCTGTTCTATCAAGTGGTGGCGGACCGTAAACTTTTTTTAATTTTTCTTTAATTAATTATTTCAATTAATTCTTCTTCATATGTGAATTTAGGTGAATCTACAGATCCGAAATTGTTACGACTATGCATTGCTATGCTTCAGATGTGATATGCGTTCGATGAGAGAAGAAAATGTCTAATGCACTATGTAGAGGATGATACAGCATTTGTTTCTGTATTTTACATACACACACACACACACATATACACACATATATATACTATACACACATAGTATACATATTTATATTTCATACACACATATATACAGGATGATTCAAAACTCTTGGGCTAAACTTTAAGGGGTGATAGAACACACCTAAACAAGCACTTTTCGTCATGCAATGCATGGTCGGAACTCAAGCGATGAAGCGCTAGAGGGCGCTTTCCAGTGAACACTTATAAGCGCTGGTTTTCGCATTCGTCGTCATTTCTACCGTGGATTGCAGAACGGATGGATTGTTTCACGAATCAGGAGAAGGCGGACATGCATTGCTCGTATGGAACTGCGGACGGGAATGCGAGAGAGACCATTCGTTCTGCAATTCACGGTAGAAATGACGACGAGTGCGAAAACCAGCGCTTGTAAGTGTTCACTGGAGAGCGCCCTCTAGCGCTTCATCGCTTGAGTTCCGACCATGCATTGTATGACTAGAAGTGCTTGTTTAGGTG
Organism: Ryuthela nishihirai; assembly: GCA_038380435.1. Classification (NCBI taxonomy): domain Eukaryota; kingdom Metazoa; phylum Arthropoda; class Arachnida; order Araneae; family Heptathelidae; genus Ryuthela; species Ryuthela nishihirai. The sequence goes on along the minus strand of JAWZYU010000001.1, from coordinate 87,040,072 downwards.
TGTTCTATCACCCCTTAAAGTTTGGCCCAAGAGTTTTGAATCACCCTCTATAATATGAGAATACACTTGATTCTATGGGCTTTAGCTACGCTCAAAACTTTGCTGAATTAAATGGCTTAATTTGATGTGTTTTGGAGACGTTCTGCTATCGGCTTAACATTGCTTGAATGTTACTTTAGTTTTACAGGTATTCATTTAATGAGGTGGAAATCTGTAGTTTCCCAAGCAGAAATCGTTTTACAGACCTCAGAACTCGGTGAGAGGATATCTTAATCCCTGCCTAGATAAACTGGTTTACACAGAACCGAACCTTGCTCCTTTAGATTTTTCGAGAAAGAGCTACGTCACTTTGACACACTGAAGAACCCGACGTCCCGTCAATTCATTAACGTCTCTCTTTTGCATTAGTTATTATCCGCATCTCACCGTCTACTCTCTCGATGATTCACATTACTCGATCATTACCATTTAAGGCACTTCTAAAAATACACATATAAGAGAAATATACAAAAAAAAAAAAAAAAAAAAAATCCCCGCCCTCGGTCAGTAGGGGACACCGATGGGCTTGGAAAGGCCGCCGTCCGTCGGATAGGACGTTAAGCCGTGGCCTCATGTGTGTGAGAGCCATACCCTGTGCACGTTAAAGAACATGCTGGATGGCTTTGACGGGAGGCTACCATCTGTCTCCCAACAGCTGTTCCAGTGGGTCCCCTCCCTCAACCTTCTCTGAGCCTTCGGGGTCCTTGTGAACTGGCCATTTAGCCCATTGTGTGCAAAAAAAGTGCCACTCAGAGGTAAAACAACCAACTAACCAACAACGAAAAACAATAAATTAGAAAAACCAAATTAGAGTTGGGTTGGGTTGTTTTACCTCTCGTGGTGCAGGCCGTTAGTACCTTTCGAAAGAGATATTCTCTTTTGGAAGGGAACGGAAGGGGAGGGCTGCCAGTTCAGTATGGCCTACTGATCTGGTCATCTATGGTCACTTTTTCTCTTTTTTTTCAACCCTGCTGAGTAGTGGTCAACTTCACAGTGTCCTGGTGCTGACCATTTATACCTACTAGACTGGACTTGTTTATGGATTTGAGCTTGATTATGGATCCTGGACTTGCTGCACTGGTGGGCCTCTGTTGAGGGAGAGTCTGCTGCTGTGTTTTCTGTTTGCTTCTGGGTTGCCAGCTCTAAGTGAACAGAGGCATGGGATACCTTATATCAGCTGGTGGATAATCCTAATCAGAGGCCATCGCAGGTACCTGAACCTTACTTAGCTAGTTGGGCATCGTCAAGCCTAAACTGGAGTAATGTGTCTCAGGCAGGCCATATGGCTCTTGAAAAAGTCCACTTGAAAAGGTGGTGCCTGAAGTTCCTACCAGCATCGGTGACTTCAGCCTTTAGCGGAGGAGGAACAGGTCTTTGCCCCATGCCTGCGATCAGGGGGCTGTTTGATATTGTTGGCCCTACCAATCTCAATAAACCTAATTTCTTTAAAAATCCTACTAATCATTTTCTCTCTGCAGGAACGTGGAACATGAGGACATTACATAGAGATTATTCTCTTGATGTCCTCATGCAGGAATTCCAGCGCTATAACCTAGATATTCTAGGCTTGCAAGAGACCAGATGGACAGGTAAAGGTGAGATACTTAAAAATAACTTTAAATTTCTCTTTACAGGGAGGGAGGATGGAAAGCATCACCAAGGCGTGGGTCTGCTGCTCAGAAGACATGCTAGTGATGCTCTTCTAGGATATGAGTGTATTAATGAAAGGTTACTTACAGCAAAATTTCAGACGAGCGTGAATGTTATCTGCTGTTATGCCCCCACTGAGGATGTCAAGAAGGATGAGAAGGATAGGTTTTATGAACAACTTCAGGATATTTTGAATTCTGTCAAGAAAGGAGATATTACCCTTGTTCTTGGTGACTTCAATGTCAAAGTTGGTACCGACTCTGACCTTTGGGGAGGAGTAATAGGCCCTTTTGGTATTGGTAGCTGCAATGGCAATGGGCAACGTCTCCTACAGGTAAGTAAACTCAATGGTTTCAGAATAACTAACACATATTACAAACACCGCGACATACATAAATACACATGGGTTTCACCTGATGGTCTGCATAGGAATATGATTGATTATATATTAATTAACAGCAAATGGGCTAGTTCTGTTAGAAATACCAGGGCATATAGGGGAGCTGAAATTGGATCTGACCATTACCTTGTTAAAAGTGTGTTGCAACTTAAACTTAAAAAGTGTTGTGCTAGGGTTAAAAAATTTACCTTTAATACTGAAGCTCTGAAAGACCCAGTTATAGCTAAAGCTTACCATGATAGGTTACTTAGTCATTATGACAGTCATGGTTTTCTTAATACTGAAGTTGAGGAAGAATGGGACAGTTTTAAACAGGCTTTTTTGGAAACTAACAGTACTCTTTTAGGGAAAAAGGAGCAGAGGAGACAGAATTATTTAAGTGATAAGACACTTGAGCTTATTTCAGAAAGAAGGAACTGCAGGAATGCCCTTAATCAGTACCCTACTAGTCCTAATAGAAAGCATTACAAAGAACTTAATAAACGTGTAAAGGATCAGTTAGCTACTGATAAGAATCTTTGGCTTGATGGCCTGGCTGACAAAGCTGAGGAAGCAGTTAGACAGCACAACAGCAGAGAGCTCTACCAGAGAGTTAATGTTTTGTGTGGTAGAAAACGAACAGGTATACAGGGATTGAAGGATAAACAAGGTAAGGTTATAGAAGGTGAGGATTCTGTCATGGCTAGGTGGGCTGAGCATTTCAGTGATGTTCTAAACAATGTGGTTAATTCTACTCCCATTGTTTGCAATGATGATAGATGTATTGTTGGCTTTAATGTTGGCCCTATAACACAATCTGAAGTTAGTTTGGCTATTTCTAAACTTAAACTTCATAAATCCCCAGGGATGGATGAAATTACTACGGAAATGCTTAGAGCTGGGAAGGTTTCAGATACCATTTGGATGACTGAAATTTTGAATAACGTTTATGATAAAGGCATGGTTCCTAAAGATTTTACCAGAGCTATTATTATCCCTATTTTCAAAAAAGGTGATCGCAGGTCTTTTGATAACTATAGGGATATCAGCCTACTCTCTGTTCCAGGTAAAGTTCTTTCCATGATTGTGCTTAATAGAATTAAGAATCTGGTTGACAGTCAATTGCGTGATGAGCAATGTGGATTCAGAAGTGGTAGGGGATGTATGGATCAGATATTTTCACTTAGGCAGATTCTTGAGAAATGTTTAGAATTTCAGAAACCTTTGGTTGCTAGCTTTGTTGATTTCAAAAAGGCTTTCGACTCTGTTGATCGTCATAATTTGTGGTTGGTTGTGAGATCATACGGTATACCAGACAAGTTAGTTAACATAATGAAAGCTCTCTCTATAATAACACTGAGTCGTGTGTGAGAGTTGGTAAGTCTTGTAGCAATTGGTTTATCATTACTTCTGGTGTTCGACAAGGGTGCATTTTGTCTCCTTTTCTCTTTAGTTTGGTTGTTGATTATGTTATGCGAAATTCACTTCAAGGGAAAGCTTTTGGCCTTAAATGGGCTGGAGATACGAAAATTTCTGATTTAGATTATGCTGATGATTTAGCCCTTTTGGCAAATGATGTTGATGAGATGAATTCTTTCATTCGAGCTGTTGATGAGACTGGTAGTACAGTAGGTTTGGTTATAAACAGAGAGAAAACTAAAGTGATGAAAATTGGTCAGGCAGGTTGTGATTCAGTTAATCTGAATGGTTGCAGTCTTGAGCAGGTGTCACAGTTTAATTACCTTGGGAGCTACGTAACTGCTACTGGTGATGTGCGGCATGAGATTAACAGACGAATAGGTATAGCTGCCGGGACTTTTAAGAATCTATGGAGATTGTGGAGAAATAGGCGTATACACCTAAAGACTAAAATTAGACTGTATAATAGTTTGGTTCTTTCTAGGGTTTTAGTTATGGTAGTGAAACTTGGACGCTGTGTAAACAAGATAACAGGAAACTAGATGCTTTTGATTCTAGATGCTTACGCAGTATCTTGGGTATTAGGTGGTTTAACTATGTAACTAATGATGAGGTTAGGCAAAGGAGTCTGCAACCTCCTTTAAGCAGCATATTGTGCAGAGAGAGACTCCCCTGGTTTGGCCATGTTGCCCGTATGGATAATTATAGATTGGCGAATAGGGTTATGAACAGTGTGCCTAGAAGTCTCAGAAGGAGTGGGAGACCTAGGATGCGGTGGGCAGACAATGTCAAACAAGACCTTGTTAGAATTGGTGTACAGTGGCCGGATGCAGCAGATGTAGCTCAGGACAGATATGCTTGGAGAATTAAACTGCGCGGTCTGGTTGGACCTCCGTAGCCCATGGCTGCTTGAGGATGATGATGATGATGATGATGGCACTTTTTTGCACACCATGGGCTAAATGGCCAAGTCACATGGACCCGAAGGCTCAGAGAAGGTTGGGGGAGGGGACCCACTGGAACAGCTGTTGGGAGACAGATGGTAGCCTCCCGTCAAGGCCATCCAGCGTGTTCTTTAACGTGCACAGGGTATGGCTCTCCCGCACACGGGGCCACGGCTTAACGTCTCATCCGACGGAAGGCGGCCTTTCCAAGCCCATCGGTGTCCCCTACTGACCGTGGGCAGGGCGGGGAATTTTTGCCAAATTAGAGAGACACGACACACTCAACTTAAAAGTTTTGTTTGTCTTCTAAACTACTACTAAATTTCACGACGTGTCCTCTAATCACATCTCAGCTTATTTAGTGAAGCTCACAACCCTTACTTGAAGACTAAATTTTAGCTTCTTAGTGGGGAAAAAATATACTACTACTTTATTATTTTCAGTGGTAGAGAAAGTTTCATTATGCAATCTGTTCCAGCAAGGCAAACTTTGTGTGTTGTGTTAGCTCTAACTAAGGCAGTGGTCAGCAGTGACCTCGGTCTTAGTAGGGCATGTCCTTGTATGAGAAGGCCTGTATTAAACTAGGAGTAGCTTCCAGGATTCTTCTCTGTCCTATATGTCGCAAATCAATCTTTTTAGTGCACATTGATAAGTGTGTATCATGAACATTTTTTTGAAAAATTAAAAGTTTATTAATTTTAGATTTATTTTTAGATTTTAATTCTGAAACCTGTTTAATGGCAAATGTAATTTTTACAATCATAACCATTTTAGTTAGTAGACAATAACAATTTTATTACCATAACCTCTTTTCAACGTACAATAACGCTTTTACTCTAGCAACCTCTGAAAAATAATAATATTACTACCATGAATACATAGTGAAACAAAGGGGGATCTTTGAATTTCAAAACATTTTTAATATCCAAACATGGAAATTTTAGAAATAAAAAAAATTCTTTTCCACAATCTCTGTTCGTTACTGCTGAAGAGAAAAAATGTATTTAGCGTCTCAAATGAAATATGCAATACTTAGGAGTTTTCCGAAAGTTTTCTGCTCCTTGCGTTTAGCAGATTGCTACTAATCGTCTGGGTGCAAAAGTGAAACGGTGGAGGAACGCAGCGGAAATCAAAGGAACAACTTATCACATCTCGAAAGCATTGTTTTACATATTCGAAGGAAGCAGAAAAGAAAAGAAAAACAACGGACGCGACGAAAATTAAAAAAAAAAAGCAACCCAGGTGTGACAATATTGGGTCATTGGTCCCGTTCTGCTTCACATTTTATCATCGCGATGATTCAAAATATCAGAAGGCGACGAACCATTTGTAGAAGGAAGGAAATGAGCCGAGGAAGAATTGTAATCTTTTTTTTAATCTCTGTCGCTTTTATTTTTGGGGATCGTATAGAAAATTATTTTCGTGTGAAATATGCATTCTCTCACAACACTGCATCTTGGGTGGTAATGATATAACGCGACGGGGGGGGGGGGGGGGGGGGCAGTGAGTTAAAGGTCCATCATCCTCTTTTAGAGAATTGCAACAATAACAGGAGATCGGTTGGTTGGTTGTTTTACCTCTAAGCGGCACTTTTTTGCACACCATGGTCTAAATGGCCAGGTCACAAGGACCCCGAAGGCTCAGAGAACTTTGGGGGAGGGGACCCACTGGAACAGTTGTTGGGAGACAAATAGTAGCCTCCCGTCAAGGCCATCCAGCGTGTTATTTAACGAACACAGGGAATGACTCTCCCGTACACGGGGTCACGGCTTAATGTCACATCCGATGGACGGCGGCCTTTCCAAGCCCATTGGTGTCCCCTACTGACCGTGGGTAGGGCGGGGAGTTTTGCGGGGATAAATCTCAACGTTGATCTAGCTGGGACTCGAACCTGGGAACTGCAGATTACGAGCCTCACGCACTACCGACTGAGACATCCCAGCCCCAATAACAGAGGAGAAAATAAGATCATAAGCATGTATTTTGCACATAGTATGCAAAAATATTTTTTAAAACAAATGTATTGGGCTATTTTATCTCTGAGCGGCACTTTTTTTGCGCACAATGGGCTAAATGGCCATGTTGCAAGGTTCCTGAGTGCTCCGACAAGGATACCTACTGGAAAGCTGGTAGAAGACAGATGTCAGACTCTCGTCAAGACCGTCCAGCGTGTTCTTTAAGATGCATAGAGTATGGGTCTTCCGCACGTGCGTCCGCGGCTTAACGTCCCATCTGACGGACGGCGGTCTTTCCAAGCCCATCGAAGCTCCCTATTGACTGAAGGCAGCGGATGTGGGAGATAAATCTCAACGCTGGCCCAATGGAACTCGAACCTGCGAACAACGGATTACGAGTCTGGCACGCGACCGATTCAGCCACCTCCGTCCCATTACAGAATGGAGGGAAAAATTATTTTGCTCCATTCCTTGAAAATATTTTCTTCACATAAAAATAAATAACACTGGAATTGCGCTATAAATATTTGCATTGTAATATTTTCAGTGCATAATAAAAAAATTTTTTTGTTAAGCTACTTTTTTGTGAGAAATGACAATTTTTGCGTTTCAATTTGTTTAGAGAAAATTCAATCTTTACGTTGTTATATATTGATGATGGCTTGGTGTGATCACCGTCTTTCAGATGGAAACGTTAAGCCTTCTCCGCGTATGCAAGAAAGTCATAACCTGTGCACGACAGAAAAAGCATGATGGATGGCTTTCACGAGAGCCTTCAAGTTGTCTCATAACAGCTGTTTACTAACTGCCTTTTTCCAGCCTTTTCTTAACTTTGGGGTCTTTGTGACTTATCCATTTAGTCCAGGGGTTCTCAACGTGGGGTACAGTCGCTCAAAAAAGTATCCGAACACTATGGTTGATTGCAAAATTCAGAAAAAATATCTGGCATTGATTTTTTTAGAAATTAGTCATCTGGCAACCTTCGTCTCACGTGACACGAAGGTTGCCAGATGACTAATTTCTAAAAAAATCAATGCCAGATATTTTTTCTGAATTTTGCAATCAACCATAGTGTTCGGATACGTTTTTGAGCGACTGTACATGGTGAAATGTTTTGGGGTACGCCGTAAGAGCGTCGGTCAGTAGGGGACACCGATGGGCTTGGAAAGGCTGCCTTTCGTCGGTTTTTCAGAGCGCTCGCTAGAGCTAGTAACAAAGTCGCTAAGTTGGGATTATTAGAGAATAACTATAGTTTTATCTATCTATATAAGAGGTAAGCCATTTACATACACATATTCAGTGGGTACGTGAAGCATAAAAGGTTAAGAACCACTGATTTAGTCTATTGTGTGCCTAAAAGCCCATCTCCGAAGCGAAAAACCCAGCCCTTTCATTTTAGTCTGGATATCACTTCTTCTTCTCCCACAAAAGACGCACTTCGGAACAACTGAATTGAAATATTTGCCAATATTGCAAATAGTACGAATTCCAATGGATAAGCCGTTTTCGCGGTAACACATGCCGATAGAAAATAGAAATGTAGTTTATCTTTTCAGAGCGAACAGCTCGACATAAGAGCATCGTTACATTTGAGGGAAGCAAAGTACCCACATTTTTAGTTATGGCAAAGAACACGAGAATGAAGACTTCTATTTTGACTGGTGCGGGGGTGGCTTAGTCGGTAGCGCTCCAAACTCGTAATCTGTAGTTCCCAGGTTCGAGTCCCAGCTGGGTCAGCGTTGAGATTTATCTCCGCAAAATTCCCTGCCCTGCCCACGGTCAGTAGGAGACACCGATGGACTTGGAAAAGCTGCCTTTCGTCGGATGGGACGTTACGTTGTGGCCCCGTGTGCGGGAGAGCCTTACCCTGTGCGCGTTAAATAACACGCTGGATGACCTTGACGGGAGACTACCATCTGTCTCCCAACAGCTGTTCCAGTGGGTCCCCTCCCCCAACCTTCTCTGAGTCTTCGGAGTCCACGTGACCTGGTCATTTAGCCCATGGTGTGCAAAAAAGTGCCGCTCAGATGTAAAACAACCCAACCCAACTGGTGCGGGGTTTAAGTCTCAAAAGTACGAGGCTCGCAATTTCATGTTTCCAGATTCCAGCCCTTACTGGGGCTGGGTCACTACCGTACCACTTAACCCATTCTACGCTCAGTGGGAACGAGAATAGTGATGAATTTATAACTGCCGCTGATGGGAAGTTAAGCATTGACTACTTGGGTAAGAGGGGGCGGGGGTGGCTCAGTCAGTAGGCGCCAGGCTCGTAATCGGCAGTTCCCAGGTTCGAGTCCCAGCTGGGTCAGCGTTGAGATTTTTCTCCGCAAAATTCCCCGCCCTGCCCACGGTCAGTAGAGGACACCGATGGGCTTGTAAAGGCCGCCGTCCGTCGGATGGGACGTTAAGCCGTCGCCCCGTGTGCGGGAGAGCCATACCCTGTGCACGTTAAAGAACACGCTGGATGGCCTTGACGGGAGGCTACCGTCTGTCTCCTAGCAGCTGTTCCAGTGGGTCCCCTCCCCCCAACCTTCTCTGAGCCTTCCGGGTCCATGTGACCTGGCCATTTAGCCCATGGTGTGCAAAAAAAGTGCCGCTCAGAGGTAAAACAACCCAACCCAACTTGGGTAAGAAAGCTATGTACAGTAATACCCCGACTTGCGCGAACTCGGAGTTACGCGGTTCTTGATTTTTTTCGGTTGGCAACACTGCCACCCGCTATCTTCAGTGTTTCTCTTGCTGTGATACGCATTGGCCGCGTTTCGCGCGAACTCTACGTGCACGATTACGATTCTACGATCGACGAAAGTTAAGATTGTTTTGTTATACGTTTTCTAAACCCTTAAAAAAACTGTGTCGTCCATCGAAGTAAATCTGATTCTCCTGCACCTAGTAAGAAATGGAAAACGATATCTTTGGAATGTAAACTTAACATTATCAAGGATTTTGATAGCAGAATGAAAATTTGTGAATTGGCAAAGAAGTTTGAGCTACCGGAATCCACAGTAAGAACAATCATAAAAGATAAAGGGCGGGGGTGGCTCAGTCGGTAGCGCGCCAGGCTCGTAATCTGTAGTTCCCAGGTTCGAGTCCCAGCTGGGTCAGCGTTGAGATTTATCTCCGCAAAATTCCCCCCCCCCTCGCCCACGGTCAGTAGGGGAGACCGATGGGCTTGGAAAGGACGCCGTCCGTCGGATGGGACGTTAAGCCGTGGCTCCGTGTGCGGGAGAGCCATACCCTGTGCACGTTAAAGAACACGCTGGATGGCCTTGACGGGAGGCTACCATCTGTCTCCCAACAGTTGTTCCAGTGGGTCCCCTCCCCCAACCTCCTCTGAGCCTTCGGGGTCCATGTGACCCGCGCATTTAGCCCATGGTGTACAAAAAAGTGCCGCTCAGAGGTAAAACAACCCAACCCAACCAATAAAAGATAAAGAATTCTCGATGCGGTGAAAAATGCTCAATCCTTGAACTCAAGCAAAATTCGTAAACGTCATGGTATTATTCCTGAGATGGAAACAATGCTGAAATTATGGTGTGATAATCAAGTAAAAGTGAAGAATTGTCCAGTCGATCAGAACACTGTGTGCTATCAAGCTAAGCTGATTTTTGAGAGGTTGAAAGAAGAAGCTGGGGAGGCGGGTGAGGATGAAAACTTTGTAGCTAGTAACGGTTGGTTCAACCGATTTAAAACTCGCTGCAATTTGCACAGCATCGCGGAGAGTGGAGAGGCGGCAAGTGCCGATAAAGAAGCTGCGTCTTCTTTTCCTGAGACACTCAAGGCTATGATAGAAGAAGGCGACTATAGCAGTGAAACCGTATTTAACGTGGATGAGACTGGCCTGTTCTGGAAGAAGATGCCTAAAAGAACTTTAATCACAAGTGAAGAAAAAAACTTTCCAGGCTTTAAGGTTTCTGAAGACCGATTGACAGTGATGGTTGGCGGGAATGCAGCTGGTGACTGCAAGTTGAAACCTCTCTTAATTTATCGCTCCGAAAACCCAAGAGCCTTAAAAAATATATCTAAAATTAGCTTACCAGTGATTTGGAAGTCAAATGATAAAGCGTGGGTGACAGCTTCCGTTTTTGAGGACTGGTTTGGTCACCACTTCATACCCGAAGTCGAACGTTATTGCAAGTCTAAACAGATTCCATTTAAAGTGATGCTTCTTATTGACAGTGCACCCGGTCACCCTCCTGCCACCCTAATTGATTTCGACCCACGTGTGAAAGTTGTGTTTTTGCCTCCAAACACAACCAGCTTGCTTCAACCGATGGACCAAGGAGTCATCAAAACATTCAAGGCTTACTACACGAGGCGTTCGTTTGCACATCTGAATGAAGCTATGAGGCAAAACAGTGAGATATCTGTTAAAGACTTTTGGAAACAATTCAGTGTTTTAGATGCCGTAAGAATCATTGGAAAATCTTGGGATGAAATTTCCAACAAAACATTGAATGGTGTCTGGAAGAAACTTTGTTCATTTTTTTTCAAAAACGAGACGGAAACAACGCCAGAAACTGATCATGTCGCTCATGTGATAGAAGAAGTTGTTAATCTTGCCAGGTTGGGTTTGGTTGGGTTGTTTTACCTCTGAGCGGCACTTTTTTGCACACCATGGGCTAAATTGCCAGGTCACATGGACCCCGAAGGCTCAGAGAAGGTTGGGGGAGGGGACCCACTGGAACAGCTGTTGGGAGACAGATGGTAGCCTCCCGTCAAGGCCATCTAGCGTGTTCTTTAACGTGCACAGTGTATGGCTCTCCCGCACACGGGGCCACGGTTTAACGTCCCATCCGACGGACGGCGGCCTTTCCAAGCCCATCGGTGTCCCCCCTACTGACCGTGGGCAGGGCGGGGAATTTTGCGGAGATAAATCTCAACGCTGACCCAGATGGGACTCGAACCTGGGAACTACAGATTACGAGCCTGGCGCTCTACCGACTGAGCCACCCCCGCCCCTCAATCTTGCCAGGCAATCAGATTTGAAAGTCAATGGTGATGATGTCAACGAGCTGTTGGATTCACATAGTCAAGAGCTGACAATCGATGAGCTCATAGAGATGCGTGATCACAACTTCACTGAAGCATCCGACTCTTCAGTCCCAGTTCCACCAGAAAAGCACATGACAATTGCAAGCTTGACAGAAGGTCTCAGCTCAATTGAAAAGGGCTTAAAAATTTAAGAAAAACATAGACCCCAACGAAGAATGCGTTATAGCTACAAAGCAAGGAATAAAAAAAGTATTGGCTTGCTACGAAGAAATTCTGCGTGAAAAAAAGAAGGCGTCGTCAGACGAATTTGTTTGATTTCATGAAGCCATCGACATCGAAATAACATTTTTTCGTAACTCATTTATTTTTTTAATATTTTGTATTAATATGCATAAAGAACTGCAATTTTATTAAATATTTTTCTTCTAAACTAGTGTTTTTGTTAGTCCTTGGTCACAATTAAACAAAATTTATAGGTATTTATATAAAAAGTTTTACCCCGACTTACGCGAATTCGACTTAAACGATTTTCGTCGGACCCACCTATCGCGTAACTTCGAGGTATTACTGTATATTATAAAAAAATGCTAAAAAGCGTGCTAGATAGATCGTTGGTTGCCATCTAATAGGGGGCGGGGGTGGCTCAGTAGGTAGCGCGCCAGGCTCGTAATCTGTAGTTCCCAGGTTCGTTGGGTTGGGTTGTTTTACCTCTGAGCGGCACTTTTTTGCACACCATGGGCTAAATGGCCAGGTCACAATGACCCCGAAGGCTCAGAGAAGGTTGGGGGAGGGGACCCACTGGAACAGCTGTTGGGAAACAGATGGTAGCCCCCCGTCAAGCCATCCAGCGTGTTCTTTAACGTGCACAAGGTATGGCTCTCCCACACACGGGGCCACGGCTTAACGTCCCATCCAACGGACGGCGGCTTTTCCAAGCCCATCGGTGTCCCCTACTGACCGTGGGCAGGGCGGGGAATTTTGCGGAGATAAATCTCAATGCTGTTCCAGCTGGGACTCGAACCTGGGAACTGCAGATTACGAGCCTGGCGCGCTACCGACTGAGCCACCCCTGCCCCGTCCCAGGTTCGAGTCCCAGCTGGGTGAGCGTTGAGATTTATCTCCACAAAATTCCCCGCCCTGCCCACGGTCAGTAGGGGACACCGATGGGCTTGGAAAGGCCGCCGTCCGTCGGATGGGATGTTAAGCCGTGGCCCCGTGTGCGGGAGAGCCATTCCATGTGCATATTAAAGAACACGCTGGATGGCCTTGACGGGAGGCTACCATCTGTCTCCCAACAGCTGTTCCAGTGGGTCCCCTCCCCCAACCTTCTCTGAGCCTTCGGGGTCCATGTAACCTGGCCATGGTGTGCAAAAAAGTACCGCTCAGAGGTAAAACAACCCAACCCAAAGCCATGTAATAGGCAGCAGACCCTGGTGAGCCATAGAGTAATTCCAGGGAGGTCCGCGAATCCATAAGCGCAACAAATTTAGTCATATTGATCTTTATTTAGTTCCAACAAATCATACAGCGTGAATAATCGTTTTTCTGTGGACGGTTTTGTATTATCGGCGCATCATTTGGGAGTAATAGGAAAAACAATTTCTGTCCTTTCGGAATGAAATATTACCTCGTCTTTTGCCGAGACGCATTTTTTTCGGAATAGGTCGTATGAATTGTTTACTGTCAGAATTCATGAAGTGCCAAATTTGCTTTCGCATTGACGACATCGCATCAGTTTGGAATGATGATATTTTATTTCATCTGCCCCAAATTTTTATATTTTTTGAATTAATGTTAGGGATATGTTGCTACGTATTTGAAAATTGTTGCTTGTGAAGTTTGGTGATCGAAGTGCATTTGGAGATTAAATTTAATGTTTATTCTATTAGCGTAATTTACTTAAAGTAGGTTCTTCCGTAAATTTCTGGGGCGGGGGTGGCTCAGTCGATAGCGCGCCAGATTCGTAAACTGTAGTTCCCAGGTTCGAGTTCCAGCTGGGTCAGCGTTGAGATTTATCTCCGCAAAATTCCCCGCCCTGCCCACGGTCAGTAGGGGACACCGATGAGTTTGAAAAGGCCGCCGTCCGTCGGATGGGGCGTTAAGCCGTGACCCTTGTGCGGGAGAGCAATATTCTGTGCACGTTAAAGAACACACTGAATGGCCTTGACGGGAGGCTACCATCTGTCTCCCAACAGCTGTTCCAGTGGGTCCCCTCCCCCAACCTTCTCTGAGTCTTCGGGGTCCATGTTACCTGACCATTAAGCACATGGTGTGCAAAAACGTGCCGCTCAGAGGTAAAACAACCCAACCCGTAAATATCTATGACGTATTTTGGCGGAACCAAAAGAATAATTGGAAAGTTTCGGAATCATCGCTGGGATTCCAGTGGCTTTGAACGAGCCTATTATACTCCGTTTCAATTAAGTTGAAACCTAACGTAAATGAACCGTATAAGGTAGGCAAGCCTTTCCTAATATCATTACACACAGAAAAAAATGTTATTGTTTAAAAACGTGGACTTCACATGGAGTCCTCATGAAGTGAAACTTCTTAGGAATAGAAAGATTTCTCAGGAAGTTCACATATAATAGTTGGACTTCACAGTGTCCACAAGAAGACTTCGCAAGGGGTCCGCATGTGAGAGTTAGGACTTCACAGAACTCTTAGAAAGAGTTCGACTACACAGGGGTCCCAGGAAGAGATAGACTTTGCAGAGGTCCGCATGTAAGAGTTAGAGTGTCTTTATGAAAAGTTAGACATCACACGGAGACTATGTATAATATAAGAGTTAGACTTCGCAGTAGATCCTCAAGAAGGGTTAGACTTCACAGTGAGCCTATGTGTAAGAGTTAGACTTCATAGTGAGTCCTGAGAAAGAGTTAGACTTCAGAGTGGATCCTTAGAAAGAGTTAGACTACATACAGGTCGCAGGAAAAGATATAATTTGCAAGGTATCCGCATGTAAGAGTAAGACAAGAGTGAATCCTCAGGAAGAATTAGACTATACAGGGGGTCTTCCGGAAGAGTTAAACTTTTCAGGGCGTCCGCATGTAAGAGTTAGACATTACAGTGTGTCCTGAAGAAGGTTAGACCTAACAAGGGTCCACGTGTAAAAGTTAACTTCACAGTGGGTCATCAGGAAGAGTTAGACTTCGCAAGGGTCAACATGTAAGAGTTAGACTTCACAGTGGGTCTGTCGTGTCCCCTAACTCTCTTGTAGTCAATTGATGTATCTTTTCCTGGCCTTCAGTGATAAGGGTAAGGGACGTTCAACACTTACAATTTTTATTAAGGTTCGAGGATTATTTAATCCAATGCCAGTGTCTTTGAATGTTGCTCCCGTTGATAATTTCGCCCAATACTACTCAACCTTTGAGAAGAATTTTATCCGCCGTAATGTATTCACCTTTGATCGATGGATAAACAGAAGACACTTGTTGCAAACTTAACATGAGCTTTATTATATCCTTCTCATCAGTGTTGCCTTCCTGTTGCTGGGATACGTCTTAGGAGGCAGGGCGTAGTCATGGGGGGATGGGAGAGAGGGTCCCCCTAAAGTAACTCGGAGTTTGCAAAATTCGAAGCGACTTCGTAAAATATAGGTGAGTTGTGAAAATTTGTAATTTTTGCTTTTGGAAAATTTAGGGAAGTTGTCAAAATCGAGGTAACTTGGCGGATCTAAGGCAGTTTGGAAAATGGAGAGATGGAAAAATTTAGAGCAGTTGGCAAACTTCGAAGCCACTTAGTAAAATACAGGTGAGTTGGCAAAATCTTAGGGAGTTGGCAAAATTCGGATTGACTTGGTAAAATCTTGGGGAGTTGGCAAAATTCGGAGTGACTTGACAAAATCTTGGGGAGTTGGCAAAATTCGGAGTGACTTAACAAAATCTTGGGGAGTTGACAAATTCGGAATGACTTGATAAAATCGTGGGGAGTTGGCAAAATTCAGGTGAGATGTAAAAAATTGGATTTTTTTCTGTAAAATTATGGCGAGTTGGCAAAACCTAGGGAGTTGGCAAAATCTAGGGACAGTTAGCAAAATTCGGAGTGACTTGGCAAAATCGTGGGGAATCGTGGGAAATTCAGGTGAGATGTGAAAATGTGGAATTTTTTTTAAAATTATGGCGAGTTGGCAAAACCTAGGAGAGTTGGCAAAACTTAGGGAGTTGGCAAAATCTAGGGGTAGTTGGAAAAATTAGGGACAGTTTGCAAAATTCGGAGTGACTTGGCAAAATCGTGGGGAATTGGCAAAATTCAGGCGAGTTGTGAAAATTTGGATTTTTTTTCTGTAAAATTATGGCGAGTTGGCAAAACTTAGGGAGTTGCCAAAATCTAGGTACAGTTGGCAAAATTCGGAGTGACTTGGCAAAATCGTGGGGAATTGGCAAAATTCAGGTGAGATATGAAAATTTGGATTTTTTTCTGTAAAATTATGGCGAGTTGGCAAAATCTAGCAGAGTTGGCAAAATTTATGGAGTTGGCGAAATCTGGGGGCCGTTGTCAAAATTCGGAGTGACTTGACAAAATCGTGGAGAGGTGACAAAATTCAGGTGAGTTGTAAAAAATAGGATTTTTTTCTGTGAAATTATGGCGAGTTGGCAAACTTAGGGAGTTGGCAAAATCTAGGGAAAGTTGGCAAAATTCGGAGTGACTTGGCAAAATCGTGGGGAGTTGGCAAAATCGTGGGGAGTTGGCAAAATTCAGGTAAGATGTGAAAATTTGGAATTCTTTTTTTAAAATTATGGCGAGCGGGCAAAACCTAGGAGAGTTGGCAAAATCTAGGGGTAGTTGGAAAAATTAGGGACAGTTAGCAAAATTCGGAGTGACTTGGCAAAATCGTGGGGAGTTGGCAAAATTCAGGTGAGATGTGAAAATTTGGAATTTTTTTTAAAATTATGGCGAGTTGGCAAAATCTAGGAGAGTTGGCAAAACTTAGGGAGTTGGCAAAATCTAGGGGTAGTTGGAAAAATTAGGGACAGTTGGAAAAATTCGGAGTGACTTGGCAAAATCTTGGAGAGTTGACAAAATTAAGGTGAGATGTAAAAATTAGGATTTTTTTTCTGTAAAATTATGGCGAGTTGACAAAACTTAGGGAGTTGGCAAAATCTAGAGACAGTTGGCAAAATTCGGAGTGACTTGGCAAAATCGTGGGGAATTGGCAAAATTCAGGTGAGATGTGAAAATTTGGATTTTTTTTTAAATTATGGCGAGTGGGCAAAAAGGAGAGTTGGCAAAACTTATGGAATTGGCAAAATCTAGGGGTAGTTGGAAAAATTAGGGACAGTTAGCAAAATTCGGAGTGACTTGGCAAAATCGTGGGGAATTGGCAAAATTCAGGTGAGATGTGAAAATTTGGATTTTTTTCTGTAAAATTATGGCGAGTTGGCAAAACTTAGGGAGTTGGCAAAATCTAGGGAAAGTTGGCAAAATTCGGAGTGACTTCGCAAAATCGTGGGGAGTTGGCAAAATTCAGGTGAGATGTGAAAATTTGGAATTTTTTTAAAATTATGGCGAGTTGGCAAAATCTAGGAGAGTTGGCAAAACTTGGGTAGTTGGCAAAATCTAGGAGAGTTGGCAAAACTTGGGGAGTTGGCAAAATCTAGGGGTAGTTGGAAAAATTAGGGGTAGTTGGAAAAATTAGGGGCACTTGGAAAAATTCGGAGTGACTTGGCAAAATCTTGGAGAGTTGAGAAAATTAAGGTGAGATGTAAAAATTAGGATTTTTTTTCTGTAAAATTATGGCGAGTTGACAAAACTTAGGGAGTTGGCAAAGTTCAGGTGAGATGTGAAAATTTAGATTTTTTTCTGTAAAATTATGGCGAGTTGGCAAAATTCGGAGTGGCTTAGCAAAATCTTGGGGAGTTGACAAATTCGGAGTGACTTGATAAAATCGTGGGGAGTTGGCAAAATCGTTGGGAGTTGGCAAAATTCAGGTGATGTAAAAATTTGGATTTTTTTCTGTAAAATTATGGCGAGTTGGCAAAACTTAGGGAGTTGGCAAAAAAAGGGAAAATCGTGGGTAATTGGCAAAATTCAGGTGAGATGTGAAAATTTGGATTTTTTTTCTGTAAAATTATGGCGAATTGGCAAAATCTAGCAGAGTTGGCAAAACTTATGGGGTTGGCGAAATCTACGGGAAGTTTGCAAAATTCGGAGTGACTTGGCAAAGTCGTGGAGAGTTGATAAATTTCAGGTGAGTTGTAAAAATTAGGATTTTTTTCTGCGAAATTATGGCGAGTTGGCAAAACCTAGGGGAGTTGGCAAAACTTAGGGAGTTGGCAAAATATGGGGGTAGTTGGAAAAATTAGGGACAGTTAGCAAAATTCGGAGTGACTTGGCAAAATCTTGGGGAATCGGCAAAATTCAGGTGAGAAGTGAAAATTTGGATTTTTTTCTGTAAAATTATTTCGAGTTGGCAAAATTCAGGTGAGATGTGAAAATTTGGATTTTTTTCTGTAAAATTATGGCGAGTTGGCAAAATCTAGCAGAGTTGGCAAAACTTTTGGAGTTGGCGAAATCTAGGGGCAGTTGGCAAAATTCGGAGTGACTTGGCAAAATCGTGGAGAATTGACAAAATTCAGGTGAGTTGTAAAAATTAGGATTTTTTTCTTTGAAATTATATCGAGTTGGCAAAACTTAGGGAGTTGGCAAAATCTAGGGACAGTTGGCAAAATTCAGGTGAGATGTGAAAATTTAGATTTTTTTCTGTAAAATTATGGCGAGTTGGCAAAATTCGGAGTGACTTGGAAAAATCTTGGGGAGTTGACAAATTCGGAGTGACTTGATAAAATCGTGGGGAGTTGGCAAAATTCAGGTCAGATGTAAAAATTTGGATTTTTTTCTGTAAAATTATGGCGAGTTGGCAAAATCTAGCAGAGTTGACAAAATTTATGGAGTTGGCGAATTCTAGGGGCAGTTGGCAAAATTCGGAGTGACTGAGCAAAATCATGGAGAGTTGACAAAATTCAGGTGAGTTGTAAACATTAGGATTTTTTTTCTGTGAAATTATGGCGAGTTGGCAAAACTTATGGAGTTGGCAAAATCTAGGGGTAGTTGGAAAAATTAGGGACAGTTGGCAAAATCTAGGGGTAGTTGGAAAAATTAGGGACAGTTAGCAAAATTCGGAGTGACTTGGCAAAATCGTGGGGAATTGGCAAAATTCAGGTGAGTTGTGAAAATTTGGATTTTTTTTCTGTAAAATTATGGCAAGTTGGCAAAATCTAGCAGAGTTGGCAAAACTTATGGAGTTGGCGAAATCTAGGGGAGGTTGGCAAAATTCGGAGTGACTTGGCAAAATCGTGGAGAGTTGACAAAATTAAGGTGAGATGTAATAATTAGGATTTTTTTCTGTAAAATTATGGCGAGTTGACAAAACTTAGGGAGTTGGCAAAATCTAGAGACAGTTGGCAAAATTCAGGTGAGATGTGAAAATTTAGATTTTTTTATGTAAAATTATGGCGAGTTGGCAAAATTCGGAGTGACTTGGCAAAATCTTGGAGAGTTGACAAGATTCAGGTGAGATGTAAAAATTGGAATCTTTTTTCTGTAAAATTATGGCGAGTTGGCAAAATCTAGGGGAAGTTGGCAAAATTCGGAGTGACTTGGCAAAATCTTGGACAGTTGACAAAGTTCAGGTGAGATGTAAAAATTGGAATCTTTTTTCTGTAAAATTATGGCGTGTTGGCAAAATCGAGGCAACTTCGCAATATCTAGGAGAGTTGGAAAATCTTGGGGGAGTTGGCAAAATTCAGAGTGACTTTGCAAGAATCAGATGTGATGTAAAATTGGGATTTTTTTTCTGTAAAATTGTGGCGTGATGGCAAAATCGAGGAAACTTGGCAAAACTAGGGCAATTGGCAAAATTCGAATCCACTTGGTAAAATACGGGCGAGTTGTGAAAATTGGGATTGTTTTTGTGAAATTAAGGAGAATTGACAAAATCGGGAACTTGGCAAAATTTAGGGCAGTTGGCAAAACTGGAAACCACTTAGTAAAGTACAGGTGAGTTGTAAAAATTGGGATTGGTTTTGTGAAATTAAGAAGAGTTAGAAAAACCAAGAACTCTTGGCAAAATCTAGGGGAGTTGACAAAATTCGAAGCCACTTGGTAAAATACAGGGAGTTGGGAAAATTGTGCCTTTCGTGTGCAATTAAGGAGAGTTTATAAAATTCGAAGTGACTTGGCAAATTTAGGGAAGATGTAAAAATTGCGATTTTTTTCTGTAAAATTACGGCGCAATTTCGAATTTTGGCAAAATTCGAATCCACTTGGTAAAATATAGGCGAGTTGTGATAATTGAGATTTGTTTTGTGAAATTAAGGAGTGTTGGACAAATTGAGGAAACTTAACAAAATGTAGAGCAGTTGGCAAAATTCGAATCCACTTGGAAAGTACGGGCGAGTTGTGATAATTGGGATTGGGTTTGTGAAATTCAGGAAAGTTGACTAAAATCGAGAAAACTTGGCAAAATCTTCGGAAGTTTGAAGTTATTTGGCAACTTTAGGAGAGATGTAAAGATTGGGATAAGTTTCGTGAAATTAAGGAGAGTTGTCCAAATCAAGGGAAAAAGCACACTGACTTGCTACAATTCAGATGAGACGTAAATAGTGAAAGTTGAGATGAAATGGAATTCAGATGAGTTTTAAATATTGAAATTATGGCCAGTTGGCAAAATTGGAAGTTGAGATGAGATGGAATTCAGATGAGATGTAAATATTGGAATTATGGCGAGTTGGCAAAATTGGAAGTTAAACGGCAAATTACGGTTAGTTGTCAAAATTGGAAGCTAAACGGCAAATTAACGGTTTAAGAAGTAAGTTTGCCCAGTTGGCAAAATTTGAAATTCGAGTTGGAAAATAAACCATAGTCCTTCGCTACGCCCCTGTTAGGAGGTTGTCTACCGTTTCTAGTGATTCCGTTCTTTGTTAGTCACAGATGATTATTAGTTAGTCATACAGACTGATTATTGTTAGTCACACACAGACTGATTATTGTTAGTCACACAGACTGATTATTGTTAGTCACACACAGACGATTATTGTTAGTCACACAGGCTGATTACTGTTAGTCGCACAAACTTTTATTTCCGATGGTCACACAGACCTTTGATATATACTACTTTGAGATATACTGGTCACATAGACCTCTAGTTGTTCTAAGTCACACAGACTACATTTAGGGTTCAATTTATCTAACCCCACCCTGAAACCTACAGTATCTCAGGCTCCCGAGAAATGCACCTCTCAATCCCTTGACGTCCGATACGAGTCTCCTTCCTGTTCACCTCGCTCCACCCTTTCCCTCCACCCGCTCTTGTCCTCAAGGTCGACAAGGTCTCAAGGTGGCAACAGCGCCCGCACACCACCCAGCAGTGCCATAAAATTTCATCCGGTGAGCAACATTGTGGCCAACACCTTGCTAGTGCAGAAGAGAAGGTGGGGTACTCATCAAGGCCACCCGCAATAGCAGCGGCATCCCTTGCTATCATCATAGGAAGTAGATCACCTCCTAAGTTCTCACACTTTCGATGCCTTTCGTGCACTAGGTGCAGTGTCGTCAATTCGACGTTCCCAACCAATAGAAATAGCTACAGGCAACAATCATATCACAAGAATAAAATAGACAGCTCCATAAATATGTGCATATAAAAACAAATATAAATTATGATTAAAATATCAATATCCATGACATATAATACCTTATGCACTTACAAAAGTATATACAAAAAAAATCACTCAATTATGCGACGGATACTACAGGGTCGTCAAAAAAATTTAGAATTCATAGGAGTCCTCAGAAAATGTTAGACTTTACAAGGAAGTCCTTAGGAAGAGTTGGATTTTGTAGGAGGTCTGCATGTAAAAGTTAGGGTTTACAGTGTGTCCTCAGGAAGAGTTGACTTCGCAGTAGGGGCTGTGTGTAAACATTAGACATTACAATGGTTTCTCAATAAGAGTTAGATTTCACAGAGGTCCTCAGGAAGAGTTAGACTTAAGAGTGAATTCTCAGGAAGAGTTAGACTTAAGAATGAATCCTCAGGAAGAGCTAGACCTAAGAGTGAATCCTCAGGAAGAGTTAGACTTAAGAGCGAAACTCAGGAAGAGCTAGACTTAAGAGCGAATCCTCAGGAAGAGTTAGACTTAAGAGTGAATTCTCAGGAAGAATTAGATTTAAGAATGAATCCTCAGGAAGAGCTAGACTTAAGAGTGAATCCCCAAGAAAAGTTAGACTTAAGAGCGAATCCTCAGGAAGAGCTAGACTTAAGAGCGAATCCTCAGGAAGAGTTAGACTTAAGAGTGAATTCTCAGGAAGAGTTAGATTTAAGAATGAATCCTCAGGAAGAGCTATACTTAAGGGTGAATCCTCAAGAAAAGTTAGACTTAAGAGCGAATCCTCAGGAAGAGCTAGACTTAAGAGCGAATCCTCAGGAAGAGTTAGACTTAAGAGTGAATCCTCAGGAAGAATTAGACTTTTTAGGGGGTCTGTATGTAAGAGTTAGATGTCACAATGTGTCCTCAGGAAAAGTTAGACTTCGCAGTGGGTCGTGTGTAACATTGACTAAATTTAGATTTTATAGAGTGTCCTCAGAAAGAGTTAGATTTCGCAGGGTGTTTGTGTGTAAGAGTTTGGAAATGGTGAACGAAAGAGAATGAGGAAATGTAGTTCAACGTTTCCAAATCGAGTTCGGTTATAAGTTGTTTGGTTGGGTTGTTTTACCTCTGAGCGGCACTTTTTTGCACACTATGGGCTAAATGACCAGGTCACATGGACCCCGAAGGCACAGATAAGGTTGGGAGAGGGGACCCACTGGAACAGCTGTTGGGAGACAGATGGTTGCCTCCCTTCAAGGTATCCAGTGTGTTTTTAACGTGCACAGGGTATGGCTCTCACGCACACGGGGCCACGGCTTAACGTCCCATACGACGGACGGTGGTCTTTCCAAGCCCAACGGTGTCCCCTACTGACCGTGGGAGGGCGGGAAATTTTGCTCGTTTATAAGTAGCAGCTTGAAGTTTTAAGGGAAAAGAAAATTCACTGTAGAAATTCAACTAGAACCATGTGGAAAAAAAATAAAAATTGTTTTAAACCCCAACTCGGCTTCTGTCAGGCTATGAACTGGAATTTTTAATCCAACCCGGAATGACACGGGCGACCTTGTGAATGAAATTTGAGACAGGCCGGTCAAGTATTTAGGAAATTATGCAGTATCGAAATCTGTTAAAAAGGACAACTCTTCAAAACGCTTATACGATGCGCTTGTCTTATCAGGAATTCTGTCAAGCACTACTGCATCAATCTGCATTGCCGAAAGAAACATTGTTGCAAACTCAATTATCCGGAGGAAAGCTCTACAGGTTTCGAACGCATGAAAACTTTGAAAATATGTAAGTAATGGTTCAATCTAAAAAAATTAAAAATGATTGTCCAAGAATCATCTTTCTGAAAGATAGTGTTACAAAACATCGACGCACGTACCAACGTGGGAGGCGGGGGTGCTCAGTCGGTAGCTCGCCAGGCTCGTAATCTATAGTTCCCAGGTTCGAGTCCCAGCTGGGTCAGCATTGAGATTTATCTCCGCAGAATTCCCCGCCCTGCCCACGGTCAGTAGGGGACACCGATGGGCTGGAAAGGCCGCCGTCCGTCGGATGGGACGTTAAGCCGTGGCCCCGTTTGCGGGAGAGCCATACCCTGTGCACGTTAAAGAACACGCTGGATGGCCTTGACGGGAGGCTACCATCTGTCTCACAACAGCTGTTCCATTGGGTCCCCTCCCCCAACCTTCTCTGAGCCTTGGGGTCCATATGACTTGGCCATTTAGCCCATGGTGTGCAAAAAAGTGCCGCTGAGAGGTAAAACAACCCAACCGTACTAACGTGTATAACAATAATACATTTATACATATATCAGAGAAGAATTTGGGCTGAATTTTTAGTAACCGAACAGTTTCGATATTTAATAGGACCGAGTTCGGTTAAGGGAAAACTTTACTTCGTAAAACTTATATGTATGGAAAAGAATGCTGTCTAACTATTTTTTAAATAATAATAAATCAATGATATTAATTTAATTCAAAAAAAAATGCTAATTTTTAAATAGTTATAATTATTTTAAGACAAAATAAAAATCTAAATGTTATTTCGAAAGTGAACTCTAGATAATAATTAAACCAAGTCAAACGTTTGGTGCGAAACGTATGTCCTTTGATGACTCTTCCAATCAAAATTTCATTCATAGCTTTTCACCGTACTACTCCATTCAAAATATAGGTATTTTATTCATAGCTTTTAAACGTACTCCATTCACAAGGTAGGTATTTTATTCATAACTTTTTAACGTACAACTCCATTCACAAGGTAGGCTTTATATTCATAGCTTTTTAACGTACTGCTCCATTCACAAGGTAGGCTTTTTATTCGTAGGTTTTTAACGTATTACTCCATTCAGAAGGTAGACTTTTTATTCATAGCGTTTTAATGTACTGCTCCATTCACAAGATAGGAGTTTTATTCATAGCGTTTTAATATACTACTCCATTCACAAGATAGGAGTTTTATTCATAGCTTTTTAACGTACTGCTCCATTCACAAGGTAGTCTTTTTATTCATAGCTTTTTAACGTACTATTCTATTCGCAAGGTAAACTTTTTATTCATAGCTCTTTAACGTACTATTCCATTCACAAGGTAGTCTCACAGCATTCACAAAGCCATTCACAAGATACCTCCCAGCAACTTCTCTTCGGCTGTCGATGACGTTCGAAAAGTCCCGGAGTGTTCTGAATTCCTTGACAACCATTCACGATCCCTTCGCTGAGAATTTATCTTAGGAACCAGGGTAACGTAAGAATCAGCCTTAACATGTCCCCATAAGAAGGAAACAAGTGGATTCAAATCTATACAACGTGCAGGTCATGCAGCTGGTCCACCTCTACGAATCCAATGGGCAGGATACGTACGATTGAGATCACCGAGGAGTGGTGAGATTTTGTCCAATATTTGCCTTCATCTACTATGCCATCAAACATGCAAATGACGCAGATTTACCTAGCATCGTACCTTTTGACAGTCTTCCTTACTTGCATTCTCAAAATGTGTTATAACTCGGAAGGGAAGCTTTTCTTTTCGAATTTTAATAGGAACATTTTTCATTACTATGCTCAGTAAAACACTTTCTCAAAGTTGGACTGGATCTTTTGGGAACACCCTGTATAGACTACCTGCTTTGCAAATCAGTTTCTTTAGCAGTAATTTTTTTTAACTTTCCTTACGTCCCATGGACGAGTGGTTAGCGCGCTTAGTTACTGTTTTAAGGGACCTGGGTTCGAGCCCCGGAAAAGGCATGGATGTGTGTGTTGGTTTTCTGCTGAGGTCGAGCCATCCTCACAGACCTTTACTATGGCGTATAAGCTGACAGGCTCCTCTCAGATTTCTGTGCCAAGCAGCTGCTTGAGGGTATATTTATATTTATTTTTTAAGTTTAAAATACATTGCAAGTGCTTTTGTTTTTCAATTGTCAATGTGCCACGATGAATCTTTTAAAATAATACTAAACAAGAATATTTTCACTTTGATTTTTCTCTTTTCTAATACTTTTAAAACTACTTTCTCCCGCTTTAGAAGGTTTATTAGGATGCATTTTGTTACGATGAACAAATCTTCTTGATACATATAAAAAAAATCATTTAGATTTTTTGATAATTAATACTTTGAGAAACCTTATAGGAATCTTCAACATTACAAATTTTGAAAATACAAATCCTAGCAACAAATGACTGTATGCTCCAATCAAGCTTAACCTTTTCGTAGGCGCAAATCTTTAGACTCCTTTGAAGTTCTAATTAACACACCGTTTGCACAAAACAATATTTATATTAATAACTGCTTCTAAGTCAGATGGTCTCTTCTATATTAGAAATTACAAAATTCTATGCGTTAAATTAAAACAAAAAAAAATCCATCGATGACTAGAAGCCTACTCGGAATTCTTCAGAATAACAAAAATTAAAGCGTACACTTGAAACTCGTGAGGAACGGAATTTACCAAAAAAAAAAATCTCTCTAAAGTATTTAAAGTGGCGAAACTAACAAGCATAATAAATTCTAGCAGAAAGAAAACTTTAACCTGAATAAAATTAAAATGTGTACTGGCGAAGCAATAAAACAAAACACTACTTTCACTAAACGTCACTGACGATAATAAAATAAAAATAATTCTTCTGCGGTTTGGGCACTGAAAACGATAGTGGCACAGAAAAATACACACACACACAAAAAAAAGGTTAAAGAAAAAAGGAAAAGAAAACGATAAAAAAGAGGAATTGCCCAAACGAAACAAACTAGCAAATGTTATAATCTCCTTTGCAATATTGGAACGGTCCCCAAGGAGAGAGTCAGGAGAATAATAGCGATAATCTTAGTGGCAGGATTAACCGCACTTTATAGCACTTCGGGGTGCACGAGGAAAAAGCGAATCATGCTCCCGCAAGACCGCGCAGCAATAAAACAGATTCCAGAGCAACTCTGGTAGCAGTCTCCTCGGAGCTCTGTCATGACGAAGGTAAGAGGCAAACTGTTTCATTTATATGAACTGATATGTCGTTATCCCCGCCGTTACCAGCGTCTCAGTGAAATGACAAAGAGCCACTATATGCTAAAGAGCTTATATATGTTTATTATAGACGACACGAGGAAAGCTTTGGGCGCAAACGTCAGCCACGCTTAGGGAATCTATAAACCGTCTTGAAAGATGTTCACTTCTCGAAGAAGATACTTTCCTTCCCTAGCGCCATTAAGCGAACTGTCAGCTTTAATCAGATTCTGAATCATCGGAGACTTGCAGAGCTGATGGAAAATCTTCTCTTTCTAGAGCAGGTAGAAATTGTGCTAATAATATTTAGTGGCGATGTATTTTAGGATGAGTGAAGCTATCGTGTCTTGTCGTAGCTTATTTGCCAGAAGTCTAAGGCAATGGGGAATGATGGGATTCTGGCAGAGCTTTATGGAAAATGCTAAGGACTTTTCATCATCTTCAACTGGAAGGAAATGCATGTGCCCTCGTGGTTACCCGGTTGGGTGCACACGTGGAATCAAGTGGGTTGAATGGCGTTTCACAATGTAAACAGAAGTGACAGGCTTCCAATAAATGTTGAAATAGGTTTTGTTGTGTTGGGAGGATTCGGGATAAAAGTGCCGCAGATGCGTCACTGAGAAGTCAAGTTGCCTAACGTTGAGTGACACGGCGACGAGGAAGGAAAACGGAACCTAAGTAGTTTAAAATGGTGAAAAGGGATGGAGTTATGAACTTTTAAGCCTATTAGAGACAATTGTTAACGTACGGAGTGTTAGTTTCATGAAAGCATTTACTGAGTTGCATTTTGAAATGCACGTCACAGTCCATATAAGGGAAAATGATTATTAATCAAACCTGTTTAATTTCGTTTGTGAGAAGAAAAGTTAGGTTTCTTACTTTGATAAGGCCCGGATCTAGAATTAAAAAAAAAAAAGTGGGGGCGGGGGTGGCTCAGTCTGTAGCGCGCCAGACTCGTAATCTGTAGTTCCCAGGTTCGAGTCCCAGCTGGGTCAGCGCTGAGATTTACCTCCGCAAAATTCTCCGCCCTGCCCACGGTCAGTAGGGGGCACCGATGGGTTTGGAAAGGCCGCCGACCGTCGGATGGGACGTTAAGCCGTGGCCCCGTGTGCGGGAGAGCCATACCCTGTGCACGTTACAGAACGTGCTGGATGGCCTTGACGCGGGAGACTACCATCTGTCTCCCAACAGCTTGTTCCAGTGGGTCCCCTCCCCCAACCTTCTCTGAGCCTTTGGGGTCCATGTGACCTGGCCATTTAGCCCATGGTGTGCAAAAAAGTGCCGCTCAGAGGTAAAACAACCCAACTTAAAAAAAAGTGTGTGTGTGTGTGTGTGTGTGGGGGGGGGGGGTCATGCGGCCCAATCGAGCCGTAAAAAGGTAAAAGGGACTGAATTTCTATTACAGTGTAACGTTTTCCCTTTCTTTTTATAGTTTGTTATTTTTTTATTTAAGAAAAATGCGTGAAATAAGCACAATTTTAATAGTGTTTGGTGGCCGTTACCCTTACTAATGTTTTCAAAGAGGGGTGGCATTGCTCCTTTCCCCATTTTGAGAATCCTGCTCTGATTTTGATGGTATATTTGACTTGAGATTTTGTTAATAAAGATGTTATAAACTGTATTTTGGTTTAGTAACTAACAACCGTTTTCTTATAACAAGTGTAGTGTTAGCTGAAAATTTAATTCTGCCTTGGCAGGAATGGAAACGAACTCACGAACTCGTAGAAAATGCGTCAGGTGTTTGCTGAGTTTTCTTAACTAGTGAATGAAGCTGTAGTCGCAGTTACTGGCTACAACCGAGTTTGGTTGTTTTACCTCTGAGCGTCACTTTTCTTCGCATAATGGGATAAATGGCCAAGTCGCAAGGACCCCGAAGGCTCAGATAATGTTGGGGGAGGGGACTCACTGGAAAAACTGTTGGGAGACAGATGGTAGCCTCCCGTCAAGGCCACCCAGAGTGCTCTTTAACGTTCACAGGGTATGCTCTCTCCCATACGAAAAACTGTTGAAAGTCCCATCCGACGTACGGCTGCCTTTCCAAGCCGATCGTTGTTCCCTACTGATCATGCAGTTTTGCGGAGATAAATCTCAATACTGCCTCAGCATTGACTCGAACCTCGGAACTGCCGATTACGAGCCTGGCGAGCAACCGACTGAGTCACCCCCGCTCCACTACAACCGAGAACAACCGTTCCACACAAATGCAGCTCAGAGGTAAAACATTCCAATTGATGTTTAAATTAACAGTATGACGGTGACGTGATAGGTAACTTTAACACAGGGCAATCATTTAGAAAAAACATAAAGAGGAGGGGGGGGGGGTAGGGTAGTGAAGCAATCGATCAGGTTAAAAGGTAAAAAGGAGGCCAAGAGACTGGAATTCCATTTACAGTATAATATTTCCCCCTCTGTTTTAAAGGCCTTTAAAATATTTCGAAAAAAAACGTAAAATATGCCGCAAAAATTTGATAATTTTTTTGACTCTATCAGCCTTAGCAGCATTCTCAAAGAGTTTTGGGAGGGACATGCCCCTCTTGCCTCTCCCCTCCTCTAGATCCTGGACGGCTTTCTAAAATGAGAAATACGTATTGTATTACTTTCTAAAATGAGGAATAGTGCATTGCACTACTTTCTAAAATGAGGAATACTGCATTGCACTACTTTCTAAAATGAGGAATACTGCATTACACTACTTTCTAAAATGAGGAATACTGCATTGCACTACTTTCTAAAATGAGGAATACTGCATTGCACTACTTTCTAAAATGAGGAATACTGCATTGCACTACTTTCTAAAATGAGGAATACTGCATTGCACTACTTTCTAAAATGAGGAATACTGCATTGCACTACTTTCTAGAATGAGGAATACTGCATTGCACTACTTTCTAAAATGAGGAATACTGCATTGCACTACTTTCTAAAATGAGGAATACTGCATTGCACTACTTTCTAAAATGAGGAATACTGCATTGCACTACTTTCTAAAATGAGGAATACTGCATTGCACTGCTTTCTAAAATGAGGAAAACTGCATTGCACTGCTTTCTAAAATGAGGAAAACTGCATTGCGCTACTTTCTAAGATGAGGAATGCTGCATTGCACTACTTTTTAAAATGAGGAATACTGCATTGCGCTAATTTCTAAGATGAGGAATGCGAATTGTACTGTTTTCTAAAATGTGGAATACTGAATTGCACTACTTTCTAAAATGAGGAATGCTGCATTGCACTACTTTCTAAGATGAGGAATGTTGCATTGCGCTACTTTCTAAAATGAAGAATACTGCATTGCACTACTTTCTAAAATGAGGAATACTGCATTGCACTACTTTCTAAAATAAGGAATACTGCATTGCACTACTTTCTAAAATGAGGAATACTGCATTGCACTACTTCCTAAAATGAGGAATGATGCATTGTACTACTTTCTAAAATGAGAAACACTGCATTGTATTACTTTCTAAAATGAAGAATACTGTATTGTATTCCTTTCTAAAATGAGGAATACTGTATTGTACTCCTTTCTAAAATGAAGAATACTGTACTGTACTCCTTTCTAAAATGAAGAATACTGTATTGTACTCCTTTATAAAATGAGGAATACTGTATTGTATTACTTTCTAAAATGAGGAGTACTGCATTGTGTTACTTTCTAAAATGAGGAGTACTGCATTATACTGCTGAATCAGTACTTTGATCAGTTTCGTTAACAGAACGATCTTGTCAAAATAATTAATGCGCCGCAGAAAAGATCTGCGAGGAAAGGGAGACCTTGGCAAAAGGAGGAAAGTACAAAAACAAAATATGAATGCTTAATCCGAACTCGATCCCAGGTCCCTTTCATCAGAAAAGGAAAACTTAAACGACTCGGCAAAATTAAAATTTAGTATCACGAAAAATATTATTCGGTTCCAGAATGGTGTTCGATTTTATTAGGTTTGCATCAAGCTGCAGGAAATATAAATTCTGAGCGTTAAAAACGCCATTTGAAATGCATTCAATTAACAAAAATCGTAGTATAAAGACCAACAGATGCTTGGGTTCAGATCCAAGTTTTGAATCATCCCATTATTCCAGAATCTTCGGCAGAAACCAATATCGAAATTTTTAAATCCTCTTCACCTACTGCTGATGCTTTGCCATTCAAAAATCGATAGATATCGAGAACGTCAAGTGCTAAAAATGTTTTCCCGTTTATGACGTTTTAAGTGTGCTGTGGCCACAATTATTTATCCATCAGTAAAAATCAGGTTTTTACCCATTAGAAACAACTGTTTTCTTTTGAAGTGTGTGAGTGGTGGGTTAAGAAACGGGAGCTTGAGTGAAAACGAAGTGGTGAGGGGGGAAACACAAATGTGGAGGCAAAAAATGAAAGGGAGATTATACGAAAGATGTCCTCGTGCATGTTGCGGCTGGGGAGAAGAAACCTTCCGTTTGCTATCTGTTTCTATCTACATAAATAGAACAGGGCAAAGCACAAATGCTGGTCTTTTGCAATTTAAATATGCAAGCAAGCCAGAAGCATCGATAAATTTAAAACAGATGCAATCATGAATAATAAAATGACAAATTCGTGATTAAAGTATGTTGGTGTGTGTGTGCGTGGTATGACGACAATGCGACTGTGAGAAGTATTGGACGTAGATTTGCAAATTCATAAAAGAAACCTTCTTTTTGTCCTCTAAAGATAAAGACAGAGACTACTTATTTATCGTTTTGCTCTGCCGAGACAAAAGACCTATTTTTCATTGTAGTTCAGACAAATATTGCAAAATCAAATAAGTAGAGTTTTTGTTTTTGTGTGTGTCTATGTGTGCATCCTGAACTACTAAGCTGAATTACAAAATAACGTAGTAAATATAGGTTGTCCCTTATTCTATTTGACTTTTTGATTGTGGTCTTTCGGAATCTAAATAGGATTTACATTTTTCTTTAAGCGAAGGAGAAAATCTTTATGTGAACTTTGACTACGTTAGGCATAAAATTCTTCAGTGATATCAGATAAGAATTTCGCAGAAGCAATCTTTTGTTTGTGTTTCCCGTTCGTTTAAGTTTTGTAATGGGAAATGTATTGATCTCGTTAGGAGGATGTGGAAACGGTACACGGTTGCACAAAAACACATAGTACGTACATCAGTCGAGATGTACAGTCGCTCAAAAAATATCCGAACACTACGGTTGATTACAGAATTCAGAAAAAGAATCTGGAAACGATTTTTTTAGAAATTAGTGATCTGGCAACCTTCAATATACTTCGTGTACTGTACACGAAGGTTGTCAGATCACTAATTTGTAAAAAAATCGTTGCCAGATACTTTTTCTGAATTATGTAATCAACCATAGTGTTTGGATTTTTTTTGAGCGACTGTACGTACGCTGCCCTCGGTAAGAAAGGGAACACTGTTGGGTTTGAAAAGGTCGCCGCCGTCCGTCGAATAGGACATTAAGTCGTGGCACCGTGTGCATGAGAGCACATTAAACAATGCACTGGATGGTCTTGACGAGAGGCTATCAGTTGTCTCCTGGAGATGCTTTCCTGTGGGTGACTTTTCAAAACATTCTCTGATGCTTTGGGGACCTTGTGACCTGGTCATTAAGTCCATTGTGTGTAAAAAAAGTGCCGCTCATAGATGAAACAGCACAAAACAACAACCAGTGTAAGTTCTGATTGCACGTGATTTAAAAGTTGTCAGCATTTTTGAATCATACCTTAGATGGGCAGCCAGGTCCGGATCTAGGGAAAGGAGGGAATGGAAAGAAGCCATGATCATCCTTTGACAATGCGGGGAAGGGTTGGGTTGTTTTACCTCTGACCGGCACTTTTTTGCACACCATGGGCTAAATGGCCAGGTCACATGGACCCCGAAGGCTCAGAGAAGGTTGGGGGAGGGGACCCACTGGAACAGCTGTTGGGAGACAGATGGTAGCCTCCCGTCAAGGCCATCCAGCGTGTTCTTTAACGTGCACAGGGTATGGCTCTCCCGCACACGGGGCCACGGCTTAACGTCCCATCCGACGGACGGCGGCCTTTCCAAGCCCATCGGTGTTCCCTACTGACCGTGAGCAGGGCAGGGAATTCTGAGGAGATAAATCTCAACGCTGACCCAGCTGGGACTCGAACCTGGGAACTACAGATTACGAGCCTGGCGCGCTACCGACTGAGCCACCCCCGCCCCACACGGGAAAGGGTAATAAACGCAAAAAATTATGAAACTTACGTATAAATAAAAATAAATAGACAAATACCCCCTCAAGCAGCTGCTTGCCACAGAGGTCTGACAGGAGCCTGCCTGTCAGTTTATATGCAACAGTAGGAGATCTGAGAGGATGGCAGGACCTCAGCAGAAAAACGATTTCACTCAATTTTCAAACAATTTTTAAACACCTCTAAAATGAAG
Source organism: Ryuthela nishihirai (assembly GCA_038380435.1). Classification (NCBI taxonomy): domain Eukaryota; kingdom Metazoa; phylum Arthropoda; class Arachnida; order Araneae; family Heptathelidae; genus Ryuthela; species Ryuthela nishihirai. The sequence goes on along the minus strand of JAWZYU010000001.1, from coordinate 87,007,705 downwards.
GAGGCAATGAGTAGAAAATTCCTTCTTCCGTTATTAACTGCAGGTGTTCATTCCTCTCTATTCATGTAAAAAGATTGATTATACGTTTAAGCAGCACATACCTTTATGGGGTTATTAATTACGATGGATGCAAGAAATATTTTTGGAACTGATTAATTTAAAATATGCTTTGTAGATTTTTATGTATTTCATTAATTATCATTTCTTAAATTGATTGAGCACCTTTAAAATTACGAAATATCGATTGAGGTATCGATATAATTAAAATAAAATAAAATTACCATAATCATTTAAATCAACCATGGACAACCCGTGATCCACATCAGATCTAGTTATATCCTTCCAGGCTTGGACACGGCAAAAACAGAAGAATTAATTTTCTAATATATATATACCTAGGTATCACTACGCGAACGTTCTTTGTACGAACCTTCACTTATACGAACACGAAAAATTGGTACCCTAAAATTCGCTATGTGAAAGACTGATTCAGATAAACGAACTTTCACTTCGCAAGTGTAGGAAAAAAATTCTTCTTCTCTCCCCTTTTCTCTTCTCTCTGAGGAGAGTTGGGTTGTTTTACCTCTGAGCGGCACTTTTTTGCACGCCATGGGCTAAATGGCCAGGTCACATGGACCCCGAAGGCTCAGAGAAGGTTGGGGGAGGAGACCCACTGGAACAGCTGTTGGGAGACAGATGGTAGCCTCCCGTCTAGGCCATCCAGCGTGTTCTTTAACGAGCACAGGGTATGGCTCTCCCGCACACGGAGACACGGCTTAACGTCCCATCCGACGGACGGCGGCCTTTCCAAGCCCATCGGTGTCCCCTACTGACCGTGGGCAGGGCGGGGAATTTTTGCGGAGATAAATCTCAACGCTGACCCAGCTGGGACTCGAACCTGGGAACTACAGATTACGAGCCTGGCGCGCTACCGACTGGGCCACCCTCGCCCCTCTGAGGAGAGAGATTGAGGAATATGATAACAGCTTTGAACGTGCACTAAAGGCAAAAATAGTGTTAAGCGAACTAATGGAGCCGTATAAGTTTCTCAATGAAAAAAAGCAGAAGGAAACGAAATTCAACTATCTATGAATTATTTCGGAGAAAACCAAAAGAAAGCACATCTGAATCCGAACCCTTAAACGCCTGGATATGTTCCTCCTGGAAAGGCTTTGGGTTGGGTTGTTTGACCTCTGAGCGGCACTTTTTTGCACACCATGGGCTAAATGGCCAGGTCACATGGACCCCGAAGGCTCAGAGAATGTTGGAGGAGGGGACCCACTGAAACAGCTGTTGAGAGACAGATGGTAGCCTCCCGTCAAGGCCATCCAGTGTGTTCTTTAACGTGCACAGGGTATGGCTCTCTCATACACGGGACCACGGCTTAACGTCCCATCCGACGGACGACAGACTTTTCAAGCCCATCGGTGTCCCCTACTGACCATGGAAGGGGGGGGGAGTTTTGCGGAGATAAATCTCAACGCTGACCCAGCTGGGACTCGAACCTGGGAACTGCAGATCCTGAGCCTGGCGCGCTACCAACTGAGCCTCCCCCGCCCCTCCTGTAAAGGCAGTGGCCATTGAGAAAGCGATTGCCGACTCGAAGAAGACGTTGAAGAAATGGAAACTGAACCTCCAGACTAAGCTGATTCGCCGTGTACTGATGATAGAGGTAATCTTGGCCTTTAGTATCGTCGCTTTCACCACAAAACTGACTTCCAAATTCCTGTCTTCCTGCCTCATCAGCTCTTCATCAACCTTCTTTAACAAGTTTAAGTAAATTTATTGCTTTTTGACTTTTTTGCTTATTAAATAGTATAGTGGTGTTTGTGATTTTATTATTTATAGATAATGCAGTGTAAGTTTCCTGACAGGGACGGAAATTGCGCTGTGCTCTCTTTCGCAAAACACTGAACTTGATTTTTATATTAATTATCGCATTTTCTATATTCATTTAACTTTAGGAATGCTTTTTTTAATGATAAATACATTGCAAAATTGCATTATAATAATTCTATTTAGTGTTTTGTATCATTTTGTGGTGAAACTGTTATGGGTCGGGAATGCATTGGAATTTTCCCCATAACAAATAATGGAAATATCGCAATCGCCATAGGAACGCTCGCCTTACGAACCGTTTTTCAAGAACGAATTAGGTTCGTGAAGATAATTGTTAATATAATAAATAAATAATAATTATTAATTTTGCTGAACTTCTTGTAAACATTAAGGTACTGTTTACTGAATATCAGACTGCCACTGGCCTTATGGCCAAACTTACAGTGGGTTTTAAGGCTTTCGATTTCCTATTCAATGCCATAAACTGCAATGGCTAATACACCTGTTTCTAAGGATGAAATTAAGATTCTCACCTGGAACTGCAATAGCCTGAAACTTGATCTTTTTGAATTTTTAAACTTCTTAATGGAATCCAAAACCGACATAGCTCTTTTGAGTGAGACGCACTTAAGAGCTAGTGATAGTTTAAAGATTCCAAATTATGATATATACAGAACTGATGGTCTGCATAATAGTGGAGGAAGTACTGCTGTTATCATCAAGCATAGTCTTCCTCATTTCCGTTCTGAAATACCCAACATTGATTCTCTTGAGATTATTGCTGTCTCTATTTTGGGTACTAATGTAGGGAATATAAATATCATAGCAGGTTACAAACCTCCTAATAAAAACTAGAAACGTCTGATTTAGACACCATTTTTAATTCAGGAAATCCAACAATTTTAGCTGGGGACCTAAATTCCAAACATAATGCTTGGCATTCTAGGAGCTGTAATGCAAATGGTCGCATTTTGCTTGATTATTCCACAAATAAAGGCCTCATCGTAGATGCACCTTCTGATCCCACGTACAGTCGCTCAAAAAAGTATTCGAACACTATGGTCGATTACAGAATTCAGAAAAAATATCTGGCAACGATTTTTTTAGAAATTAGTGATCTGGCAACCTTCGTGTCACGTGACATAAAGGTTGCCAGATCACTAATTTTTAAAAAATTCGTTGCCAGATATTTTTTCTCAATTCTGTAATCGCCCATAGTGTTCGGATACTTTTTTGAGCGACTGTACTACCCATATAATACTAATTTCAAACCGGATGTCTTAGATGTGGTAGTACTTGGAAATTTCTTCCCCATTTACAGATTAAATACAATTAATGTATTTAACTCTGACCACATTCCCGTTAATATGCAATTTTCTATTACCTCACAGGAAAATCCTACGAGCTGATTTACACCAACTGGGATAAATTTACTTCTCTTTTAAATGAATCCATCAGTGGAAAATGCAACTCATCCAATCTACGTACTATCACGCAGGATATCGAGACTTTTACTCATATTCTAACTGATTCTAAGGTAAAAGCGACTAAAGTTAAAAAGAGTTTACCGGTTTATTACTCGCTTCCTGCTCCCATTTTAGCACTTATCAGAGATAAAAATAAATCACGGCATAAATGGCAGAGAAATAGGAATGAAGAAGATAAAAAGTTATATTATCAACTAAAAGAACACATCAGAAATGATATTAAGGATTTTAGACAAAATAGCTAGAAGGATAAAATCAGCAATCTTTCTGTGCATGGCAATTCCATATGGAGGTTAACAAAATCTTTCAAAAATCCTAAGGATAATCTCCCACCTATTCATGGTTTCCAGGGAGTGGTCTTTAGCGATGAAGAGAAGGCGGAGGCTTTTGCCATCTCGCTGGAGGATCAATTTCAGAAAAATCCTGATCTCTCTGATGAAGACACACATGAAGAGGTGGATGATGGACTCTTCAGATTCTTACAACTTCCTATCGTTAATATTCTTTTTATCACACCCAAGGAAATTGAAGATGCAATAAAAAGCCTTAAGCGAAATAAGGCCGAAGGTCCTGACCTCATAACTAACAAAATGCTGAAAAAACTGCCTAAAAAGGCAATTGTTCATTTGTGTTCAATCTTCAATCTACTCATCCGATACGGTAAACTTCCCGAATATCTGGAAGAATGCTCATGTCAGAATGATCCTAAAGCCAGGGAAAAATCCAAGTTTCCCCCAAAGTTACCTCCCAATCAGCTTTCTTTCCTGTTTGGGCAAGCTGCTTGAGCGGGTAATTCTCAATAGACTCTATGACTTTCTTAATCAGAACCACATCATTCCAGATTCGGAATTCGGCTTTAGAAAGAAGATGTCCACTGAGCATCAGATCCTCCGTGTAGTTGAGAAGATTGCTGAAACTTGAATAAAAAGGAAACGGTTGCCTCAGTTTTTCTTGATGTGGCCAAAGCCTTTGACAAAGTTTGGATAGATGGTTTATTGTACAAACTTGTCAGGGTTAATGTTTCATCAGGAATTATCCAATTTATACAGTCATACCTTAACAATCGTACATTTCAAGAACAGATTAAAAAGAGCCTTTTTACGATACATCCCATCGACGCTGGAGTACAGTCGCTCAAAAAAGTATCCGAACACTGTGGTTGATTACAGAATTCAGAAAAAATATCTCACAAAGATTTTTTCAGAAATTAGTGATCTGGCAACCTTCGTGTCACCTGACACGAAGGTTGCCAGATCACTGATTTTTAAAAAAATCTTTGCCAGATATTTTTTCTGAATTCTGTAATCAACCGTAGTGTTCGGATACTTTTTTGAGCGACTGTACCACAAGGCTCCCTTCTTGGACCAGTGATCTTTTCTATTTACCTTTATGATTATCCTGTTATTGACAGGATCACTACTGCTATGTATGCAGATGACATTGCTCTTCTCTCACCCTCGCTGAGTGTATCTATTGCTATTAATAGATTACAGCAAGGCCTGGATAAGATAGAGCAATGGTACAGTAAATGGAAGATTGGAATCAATGTTGAGAAAAGTGCTTCAGTTTTATTTACCACCAAAAGAGTCACTAACCCCCAGACTCTCAACTTTTTCGATACTCCACTTAACTGGCAGAAAACTGTTAAGTAACTGGGCGTTACCTTGCATAGCAAGCTCAGATGGGACAAGCAGATTGAAAATGTTCTGCCAAAAGCAAACATGATTTCGATGCCAACTTGGCCCTTTGATGGGGAGGATTTCTATCCTCTCCATTGATCATAAGTTACTACTTCACCATACAGTTCTTAGACCTGTTATAACATATGCAGCCCCCATATGGGATAACAGTACAAAGGCAAATATTAAGAAACTCCAGATCTTTCAAAATAAAATCTTGAGACAGGCCGTAAATGCCCCATGGTTTGTGACCAACAGACAAATGCATGGGGATTTAGGCGTCCAACATATTTACACCCATATAAAGCAGATCTCTAAGAAATTCTTAGAAGCTGTGGACACGAATCCTCACGATTTCATTACTAACATTTTAAAGTATGATCATGATCCTATGAGCAGATTCAAAAGGGCTAGACCATTGGTTTTCGATCAGGAACACTTTTTGGTCTAGTACCCTGATCTACCATATTTATCATTGTTTTCCTGCCCTTTGGACTCACCTTTTGGTGATTTTTATGTTGTCCTTTGCATGAGTCGCAAAGGACAACATAAAAATCATCAATGACCTTTGCGACTCATCTATTGGATATCCTCAGATGGAGAAGGTTATGGGATCTTTTATCCTCGTACTTCGAAAAGTCATAATTATGCTACATGCTACATGTGCAATTTTAGTTTCTTAACAGTTTGTTTTTGAAATTGTATAATATTAGATCTCATCGTTCTAATACATGACTAATTTACGAAAAACAACAAGAACAAAAAACATGTTTGCAGACTTATTTCCTCAGAATTCTACAGAAGCATATAAATCTCATCAAAATAGAAATCTAAAGTGAAAAATAAAAAAGAACAAGACAAACATATATATATAAATATAACAACATAACATTCTAGAATAATCGAAAACTGGAAACATTCCGCATCTCGCTTTCGTCTTTTCCTATCTTTCCTTTGGCATTCCTAATCAATATTCTGGTAAAATCCCTGATGGCATTTCTGGTGGCTGGGTTGTTGATCGTTTGCATTTTTAATAAGCATTATTATTCAGCAGATGCAGCAACAGATGCTATGAAGATGGAGAAGAGCAGGAAGAAAAGGAATGTCAGCATCTCTTCCCTTCTTCTCCTCTTCTTCCTCCGAACATCCTTTCTCATCTTGGGCTTCCTTTTCCTTTATCCGCGATTCTCTCAGACTCCGTCTATCGCTGCCCATTATATTCCTTCTAGAATATTCGGGGAATTAAATCTTTCAAAGAGCGCGGAGCGAATTTGTTGACTTAAAGTTTTATTACTTCGTTAAATATTATCGTTCAAACACTTGAGAATAAGGGCTGCACGCAGTGCATACAAAGGCGGTGAGCACAGCTACAAGTGTGGAGGAAAGAGGTAGGCGATGCCCGGACTAATGCGAAAATTATCAAGGCCCTGCAGCATATAAATAAGGAGGACGTTTGTGTATGTATGTTCAACGTTTTCTGCCTTCTTCCATGCTTTTGTTTTTACTCCTACTATCAATTCTTTAAAATAAAAGACCCAAATGTTAGAAAAAGTAATAAAATATGCTTTATAAAACAATGAAAAATTAATAAATTTCGAAGTACACATATGCAATTTACGAAAATACTGTTTGTTGAATTTTAAATGACATTCAAAAGCTTGGTAATGTAAGATTTAGAAAAAAGAATTATTTTCTTGCTGTTAAGGAATTTGTTTGATATTTTTATGCTATTCGTTTTTTTTTTTAATATTATTTAGTTATGTGTGGTATAACACTAAAAGAAGCATTGATATCATATTATTATTATTGAATTAATGCTATTAATTAAAAATAAAATAATAAATAATTGCAATAATTTCAAATGAATGTGTGAATTCAATTCAGTTTTTTTATTAATATATGGAATGATATTCAGTGTAATAAAAAGAAATATATATTGTATTTTATTTGCAAGGTCAGATTAAGGAAACACTATGCCATGTTTCCTAAGAGGCTTATATTTCACGTTTTTTATTGTATTGTAAAACTTGATTATTTTATCCTGTTTACAATAGGACAAAAATAAGGATAATTCGGTTATTTTGAATTGTTTGTCTCCTGTATGTAATGATAATAATATAAAAATAATCCGTTAATAATAATACATTGAATTAAATGCTAGATGATTTGATATATTTATTATTAATTAAACGGGATTGTTTATTATTTTATTGGATAAATTTGTGAAGCTCTAAAAAATGTTTAATTAGGGGATTATTTTAGATGGAAAGGGGTTATTAAGAGAAAAAATAAAATGAATAGAAATAAAATTAGTAATTTAAATTTTATTCTTGAAACCCAGTCGATCAGCTATCAGAATTGCAGATGTGGGGATGCAAATACGATTATCTGACGTTGACTGGATGATAAAATCGTCGCAAATAACTCGGAGGCAGAAGTGAATGACGACAAAGTGCAAGAGTTCAACTGCAGGAAAACTGCAATTGCAGTTTCAGAGCTTCCGATTTCAATTTCACATCAAATTAATATTTACAAAACAGATTAACAGTTTTCGGCTAATTATTTTACCCGAAAGTTCTATTCTTTACAGCTTACATGCAATGTGGTTAAAATGTTCTGCGTAGATTTTCGCATATGCGCAGAACGATATCAAAAGTGCTTTCTAACTCTTTGTTCAGCATTATCTGTACAAGGACCAAAGACTTGCGAGCCATTTCCGACGGGTTCTGTCTGGCTGGCGCCAGAATTTGCATTCTCGCAGTAAGTCATGATGACCTCTTCAGAGATTGTTGATAGAAGGGAAACTTCCCCCGTGCCTCCATGTGAAGAGGCCCTCCTAACCACTTGATGAATCCCCAAGGAGGCAATCAGGACCACGGTACCACAGCATACCTGGGAAATGAAGCGATTCATGTGGTAGAGAGGACAAGATCAAAGAAAGTCTCAAGCCCCCCCCCCCCCCCCACCAATATTTTCTCCTCCTGATTGGTTGAAGCCGACCAATGACCAATGCAAGGAGCAGATGAGACTTTTTGTGAAAAAGTCTTAGAGTGTCCGTCAGCAAGGAGAGAGAGACAGCGAGAGAGAAAGTTTTGGACTGCCAGAAAAAGGAGGTCTTGAAGTATGCGAGAGACAGAGTCCTAAAGTGTGCAGAGACAGAGAGTACTATAGTGTGCGAGAGATAGAGAGTCATAAAGTGTGCGAGAGACAGAGAGTACTAAAGTGTGCGAGAGATAGAGAGTCCTAAAATGTCCGAGAGACAGAGAGTCCTAAAGTATGCGAGAGATAGAGTCATAAAGTGTGCAGAGACAGAGAGTCCTAAAATGTGCGAGAGACAGAGAGTCCTAAAGTATGCGAAAGATAGAGTCCTAAAGTGTGCGAGAGACAGAGAGTCTTAAAGTGTGCGAGAGTGCTAGAGAGTCCTAGAATGTTGCAGGAGTTTAAGTCATGAAATGTTACCAAATGTTTGCCCCACTCTACCGATTGTTTAATGCAAGTGAAGTCATGTCGATTGTAAAATAATGTAAAAATGTTTGTGGGCAAGATTGCAATAAATTTTAATTTTTTTATTGTTAAGCCTGATTGCATAATTAGGATAAAAAAAAGCAACGCGATGTAAAGAGTCCACCGGGGAAATATTATATAAGAATCCATGGAATAAAGGCTCACATTCTTTTGTAGCTCATGATTTCTTATGCTGTAACGCACACGACATTCGACATTAAATAACTATATAGTTTAGATAACTATATATTTTAGATTTAAATTAAAAAACTATATATTTTAGATTTGAAAATGTGTATGTAAATCGGTGTATAAATTTTATAAATTAGAAGTTTAATTCAGAAAATTCGCAACGGAAAGCGCAAATTGAATCAATAGTAAGAAAACAATAGATTTTAAAAATATTTCATTCTTGTTTGTAACGCAACCCGAAATACTTATACACACTCTAATGTTCACATTACCACAATTTGGAGCAACTGTCGTCATAAACCTTCCAAGTAGCTGCCGTTTTCCACAAATGCGACCACGAAAGCTTACACCATCAACCAATAGCAGAGCTAATTTGTATTTCCGAAATCGAATAATCGGATTCTGCTCATTAAAGGATCGCAGAGTTTGAAAGGGGGAGGAAGTGTGTTTGTGGGAAGTTAGGGGGGATTCGTTTAACGTAAGCTCCATCCCAGCTTCCCTTCCTGATGGAGTGCCAAAAGGTAATTATTCCGAGAGCCGCATCTGGCTACAACAGCCTCGACACCAAAGCAAAGCAGTCCTGATAGTTGCCAGCCTCTCTCGATCAATCTTTGATGCTCCAGCTCTCTCTCTCTCCTTCGTCGCTCAGCATCCCACTTCTATCTCCTCTTTCCCGTGTCATTCAGTCAGAGCATGGTCGTGTTGCTTGTGTTGTATTTCGGTAACAGCGCTCAACATTAATGCCCTGGCTCCATCCTCAAGTATTAGTTCACTGGTTTCGCCGATACCGCTAGCTTTCGTTTCGAGAAGAGATGCATTGCTTGCATGTTTTCCTAGGGCTATGTGTCCTGTAGTGGGAGGGATCTAGTAGCATGCAGAACGTGCAACAGCTGGATCAAGGCGAAATCCTTTAACACGTGTTAAAAGAGCCACGACAGAATACTCACGAGATGTGGCTTCGTGCTCCATCCATTTCCAGGATGAAAGCTCGCATTGAATGGAAAAGCCACCAGAATGGTAAATACAGTTAGATCAGCCTCCTCTTGCTGAGATGATGGAGATTTTCCTCTTGATCCCCTCTCTAACCGCATTAAACGTTTCTGAACAACTTTGGCATTACTGATGTGGGCGCGTGTCTGTATGGAAACGTTTGGTCAATGAAAATCGGATTCCCAGGAGTAATTTATTTCAATCTTTCAATGATCTCAAAATTCGTTCCTCGGAGCGATGTTTTCTCTTTTGAGCGGAGCTTTTTATTCGTTTTGATGGATTCGACTCATCTGCTCCATTTCCAAGACGAAAAAAGGAGATGCTATTCCACAAAGCAGATACATATCACATTAGAGAGCAGAATTATTCATGAACATCAGTGGAAATCGATTATCGGGCAAATACTTAAGGGCACGATAGTTCTTTTGAATTACAAACTGTAAAACTTCTTATGATCCAGAGGCAAGGATTTTTTTCTTTCCTATTTTCCCTTTCGTTTTAATCACCGAATCTTCTCGCAGCTGTATTTAAAACTTTCTGTTTTGTATCATTTAAACAAGCGTTTGATCAATAATCCTCTTAAGATCAATTGCCGTCGATATTAACCAGATTTGGATATTTTTAAAAGAAAGAATTCGAGGTCCCAAATCGATCAAGAGAGTATAACTATTAATATTTAACGATAATTATTAGATAATTTTTATTATTATCTCGATATCAAACAAATCCACCGAATACCTCTATTTAGGTATCAGATTAATCTCAAAATTAGCTAAGGCCCAAACAAAGACACGAATAAGCCAAAAAAAAAAAGAAAAACCGTAATAGGCCATAGTCAACCTCAAGATCTCAGCGTTGACAGACACTTAAAGATCTCAGGGTTGACAGACACCTCAAGGTCTTAGGGTTGACAGACACCTCAAGATCTCAGGGTTGACAGACACCTCAAGGTCTCAGGGTTGAGTAGAGTAATAGGATCCACTGGACAGATGTTATGGATACCTTTCTAAAAGCTATTCAGGGAGTTCTTTAACGTGGGAAGGGTATAAATCTCCCGCACACGGAAACACGGCTATAGGTTCCATCCAACCATATGTGCCACAGGCGATATGCATTCCTCTAGTTTAGGGGCTCTCAACGTGGGGTAGGCGGGAAAATGTTTTGGGTACGCCGTGAGAGCTCAAAAGTCGCTATATCTAGTAAAAAAGTCATGATAGTTATTAATAACAAAGTCAGGATAGTAACTAGTAACAAAGTCATCAAACATCGATGAATTGTGCAAGAGTAAACATGCGCAACCATTTAACAAAATGTTTATAATTTTATAAGATTTGTTAAATTGTTTATGTCATTTTTTGTGTTTATCGATATATGTAATTTATGAATACAAAATTTAATGTGTGTGTATATATATATATGTTTTATTTTATTCTAATGGTTATACTATAACTATAGTTTAATCTATCTATTCAAGGGGTATTCCAGTTACATACACATTTTCAGGGGTTTCGTGAAGCATAAAAGGTTGAGAACCACTGCTCTAGTTATTCCTAGGATTCGAATCAGTGATATCAAGTATACCTCATATTAGAATGAGATATCCCCCCTTTTTCACTTAAAGATTGGTAGTACCTCTAATCTGTTATGCTTTCTGAGGTAGAAATCCTAGTTTCTCCCTAGACAGAAAATTACGGATATCTGGTTTATTTACTTAAAATCTAATTTGATTGTCAAGTCTGAACTTTAATTAATGGACCTTTTAACGGCTAAGAGAATCTTAACGTGATCGGAGAAACGAAAGGTGATTTCGAAGCTAATCTAAGAAGCAACAGTGACGATGCAATTCTATATCCACTACGGAGACAGTCTATGATTATATAAGAAGATAATTTATGTATTTCGCGGTAAAATCTATTTGTTTCTAGATCTTGGGCGCATCGTTATATATATCCGTAATTTATCATTAGCTGGGCAATTCATACTAATGTCAAACAATCTACAGATAAAAATAATTATATAATATTAACATATAAATGTGGTGGTAGTTAAAAAATTTTCTCTGCATATTTAAATACAGTATATTAAATCTCTGCCTCTTCATGTACTTTGATGTTATAGTTAAAAGTGCGAAACTTAATAATAGTAGCTGATTTCTCGTTAATTCTGACATTAATTAATTAATTAATTAATCAATCTATTTTTCCAATCAATTTTGACATTGGCGTTTTTACAACTGTTAATATTAGCTCTCAGATGTGTTCTAACTAATATTTGATAAGTGCAGTGTTCTTTCCAAGCCCATCGCTGTCCCCTTTCTGACCATTGGAGAATTTTGTATAGCTAGATGGATTTAGATCATTTCATGGAGTTGGATGGGATTGAATAGTTCGTATAACTGAATAGAATATCTTCTTATGGGTACATGACAGTGGGTTTGAATAGCTTCCGTGCTAACCTTAATTGCTTCCTAACTTAGTCTTATTTTTTTTCTGAATATGAACCGAACTGTGCATATGAATCGTTTTACACCATAGATTCCCAACGGGGCGATAACGCCCCCCCCCCCCCCAGTGGGCGCTGGAGCCTTCCATGGGGGCGGTAGCGGATCCACCAGAGGCAAATGGGGGGCGTTGAGGCAGTCAAGAGGGGCGGTCAAATAAATAAATAAATTTAATGGAATTTTCTGTGACAACCTTTTTATCTCTTCTATTCTGTGGTAGTCTTCCTGGTGATTCTGGTCATCCACTACCTCATCCGTCATGTACAGCTTTTCAACTGCAGCTTGGACAATAAATTCCCTGCTACCGCCTACTAGCGTACTGGTACGTCTGAAGTCGACTGAGATGCTCTCAAAAGTTATCTTCAAGATCACAGATTGGATATCAGCTTCAATATATTTTCCCACTCCAAGTCGCTTTGAGTATGCTTTATGGTATGTAGTTACAATACCATCCCACGTCAGAACATAAGGTATGATATTAACATTACACTTGTGAATTAGGCTCAACTCATTAGCCAGCAGATCATACTTCCTCTTCTTTTCAACCTCTACTGTCTGCAGGTTATCCTGATATGTTATTCCTACTTCAATAATAATTTACCATGCACTACTATATCAGGCTTATTATGTTGGACATGTGTGTCCGTCCTGATAGGCAAATCAACCTTGATGCAATAATAATATAATAATAATAAATTTATTATATTTAATATTTTTTTATAATTATTTTTTAATATAATAAAATACTTTGAAAATACCTGTTTTCATGAATAAATATTTTATCTAGCTATGTAAATTATCTTATTGTTATCGCGTTAATAAGCGTTTTTAAATTAGCATTAGGTATACCTATACCTAATTTGTTTTAGTTTAGAATAGATTGACGGTGACAAGTCCTTGCAAGTTAGTAGGCAAACACGCGGTTCATGCAATTTAACATGTTTCGACAAGAATATGGGAGCTTGAAATGACTTGTTTACGGAGCAAATGCGCCGGCATCGCAAACATACAAGTTAATGCGTGCACAAAATCAAATCTATAAAAGCGATAGCTCTAGGAATGTTTTATTATTTTTATGTGCTTCGCCGTGATAAATAGTCGTGAGTGATAAGTGTTAGAAGTCATTATAAACATTATTTTTATAACTATCTATAAATCTGTTGAGAAGTAAATTTGTATTTGAAAATGTCTGAATCTACATCTAAAAAAGAAATGCCGGCAGTACAGTATTGAGTATTTGAAATATGGATTTACGTACTCTCCTACAAACCAATCATTATCTATGTATTTAATTTGCCGAAAAGGTTTTTCAAATGAAGCTATGAAACCTTCTAGTCTACAAGAGCATTTAAATAAAATGCATGCTGATAAGAAGAACAAAGATTTATCCTATTTTCAAGAACTGGAAAAGCAATATTTAAAACAGCCAACTATGTCAAACCTTTTTGCGTCGTCTTCTAAAAAAGATGATGATGGACTACTAGCCTCATATAACGTTTCATTGTTAATCGCAAAAGCAGGAAAACCACACACAATTGGCGAGGAATTAATTTTGCCGGCAGTCAAAGAGATATTAAAAACTGTTCATCATAAGACACCGTCAGATATCATCAAAAAAATTCCTCTCAGTAATAATTCAGTGCAAAGAAGAATAGATGAAATGGCAAAAGACGTTGAAATATCATTATGTGATTACTTAAAGACTTGCAAATTTTCCATTCAACTCGATGAATCAACTCTACCAAATAACGAAGCTCTACTCTTATCATACGTACGATTTATAAAAGAAGAAAAAATTCATGAGGAGTTATTATTTGCTAAAAATTTGGAATCTGATACAAAGGGAGAATCTATATTTAATACCATACAAAAATTTCTTCAAGAGAAAGAAATTCCTATTTGCAATACTTTGTCTGCTGCTACTGATGGTGCTCCAGCAATGACATGGCGTCATAAGGGTTTCATAGCGCATTTGAAACAAGCACTACCAAATGTACTCGCTGTACATTGTATTATTCATCGTCAGCATTTGGTTGCAAAAAATTTGAATGAACGTCTGCATACGTCGCTCCATTACGTTATTAAAGCACTCAATAAGATTAGAAGCAATTCATTGAATGACCGATTATTTGGTAAGCTTTGTAATGAAAATGATGAAGATTACAATCGCTTGCTGCTGCACACAGAAGTACGTTGGCTCTCTAAAGGTGTTTGTCTGAATCGTTTTTTCAATCTATTTGACTCAGTACTGGACTTTCTTGAAGACAGAGACGAAAAATTCCGCGAACACCTGATTACGTCAAAAAATGACATCGCTTATTTGACAGACCTGTTTAAAATATTTAATCAAGTTAATTTACAATTGCAAGGTGATGAGTTGAATTTAATTAAAACAAAAAACGTCATAGCTGCTTTTGCGGGAAAACTTCTATTCAAACGAAATCTAGGTAGAGGTGAATACAACCACTTTCCCACATTATCAGCAGTCTCTGCAAAACCGGAAGATTTACTTACTTACTGCCAACACTTGGAAGTTCTTCATGTTGATTTTACGGAGCGTTTCCAAGATATTTTAAACATGAATATACCGAGTTGGGTTTTAGATCCTTTCGCAAACACAGATACTGAAGAATCATCAAATTTGGAAGAGGAACTCTTAGAACTCACGACTAACGAAGTACTCAAAGTAAAATTCAAACATGGATACCAAGAGTTCTGGCTTCAAAAATCAATACCAGTTCTCTACCCTGGATTGTGGGCAATAGTACAGAAGTTTTTAATCGCATTTCCTTCGTCCTATATGGCTGAGCGTGGATTCAGTGCAGTAGCTAATTTACTGTCAAAGAAGAGGAACAGACTACACATCACTGAACGTGGCGATCTGCGATTGATGTTAACGAAATTGGAACCCGACATTAACAAATTGTTAACACTCCACCAGCCTCAACCATCTCATTAATTTTTTTATTTATTATTAATTTTGTGTTTATCTCATTATTTTTTATTTCTTATTGATTCTGTGTGTATTTTTAAAATTTTAATAAACAATTTTATTGTACGTTTGGTTGTCGTTTTATTAATTTCTGCTTTATGATTTTTAATAGATAAATAAACAGATAAATTAGGTACAGATAATATGCAACAATATTTTAATATTTCATATAAAATTAACTATTATGGCCTAGAAGGGCATTGAAATTTTTGTTCTCTTCTAAAGGGGGCGATGGTCCAGAAAAGGTTGGGAATCACTGTTTTACACAATAATTAATGGGGGTAATATTACACTTTAGGTATTTCCGTATTACTTTTAGTTATTATGACCCCCCTAATCCTAGAGGCGGGGAGGGGGGGGGGGAGGATGACTCAGTCGGTAGCGCGCCAGGCTCGTAATCTGCAGTTCCCAGGTTCGAGTCCCAGCTGGGTCAGGGTTGAGACTTATCTCCGTAAAAACTCCCCGCCCTGCCCATGGTCAGTAAAGGACACCGATGGGCTTGGAAAGGCCGCCGCCCGTCGGATGGGACGTTAAGCCGTGGTCCCGTGTATGGGAGAGCCATACCCTGCGCACGTTAAAGAACACACTGGATGGCATTGACGGGAGGTTACTGTCTCCCAGCAGCTATTCCAGTGGGTCCCCTCCCCCAACCTTCTCTGAGCCTTCGGGATCCTTGTGATCTGGCCATTTAGCCCATGGTGTGCAAAAAAGTGCCGCTCAGAGGTAAAACAACCCAACCCCCCTAATCTAGGACTGGATAAACTACTGCCGGCGTAATTTTAATTTAAACAAATTAAATTTGTAAAAGAGAAAAAGAATGTATAGAGGAGAAGTCCAACTTCAAAGAACAAATTCTCATTAAAGTAATATATTTTAATGAAATTGCATTGTTTATGTTTCATTCTATTTCAGTTCTACCCTTGAGCTACAACATTTGCACAGGCCTGGCCTAATGTGAATACTTATTGAAAATATGCAGAATAAGACATTTTTATAAGAAAGTTTGATTGCGGTAAGCATAATGTTCAGATTTACAAAATCGAAATACACGACTAAAATCAAACCTTTCGATTCTTTTCGATAAAAATACTGCAAAATTATTCCTCTTTTATAATATTATGAAGAATAAAATATAGCAAATTCGAACCTAAATCAACAACCAGTCTCTAGTGTTTTTATTTACAACTGTATAAAAATTATGCTAAAAAATGTTACTTTGCATGTTTTACCAAAAAAAAAAAAAATATTCAATAGCACGTGACATGTAATTCCCCCTGTGGTCAAATGGTAAGCGTGCTTGGTTACTGATAAAAAGAAACTGGGTTTGATTCTCCGATTAGGGATGTTTCTTTCCTGCAGAGGTCTCGTCTTCCTCTCAGACCTACTGCTATGACGTATTATGCTGGGAAACGCCTGTCAGACCTCTGTAGAAAAGAGCTTTAGGGTTAATTTATTACACTGTTTTTTTATTTATACTATGTATATAAAAAACCACTGAAACATTCTGTTTTAGGAAGCTAGATCTGCCCTAATCCTTTTAGAGATAATCTTTGATACGTTATGAAATATTCTGTCAGATTTATATAGATATATATTAATTCATGGAATAATATTCTTCCCTGTACTCATTAATGAAAATAAATTGGTCTTCATTATCATTAACACCGTGCTTCGACGTCAGAGACGACATCGGGGAAAATGCTCACTATTCCCCACGAGATGCGATGGCGAAGTCATTATACAACAATTATCATTGAGATGGACGGATAATCTGGAGTGTTGCAGCGCATTGCAAAGGGAAGCCAGTCGCTCCTCTATCTAAGAGCAGTAAATAGGAGAAGATGGGAGAGAGAGAGAGGGTATTAGAGGAGCTCCACCTCTAGAGCCCATCCGCTCTTTATGAGAGGGGATGACTGTTGAGATAGGGAGACAAGAGTCAGAAAAGCGTAAAATAGAAAAATCGCGAGCTGATGGAGGATAAGTTAAGTTTAAGGAAATGAATTCTAGTGGGCATACTGAGATTTGTGATCTTTAGGAATGTTTACTCAGGCCGAAATTTAAAGAATCAAATATTCTTTAAAGCACATTTGCAGTGTTTCAAAAGATTTGCGTTTTTGAAATTCTTGGAATCTAGAGCAGCATTCTGTTAACATTCTTATGTCTGTTGTTCGGTGTTTAATGCTGGTGGACTCTGTAAAAGTGGAACATAACTATATGGCAACGTTTTTCTCGAAATTAGTGATCTGGCAACCTTCGTGTCACGTGACACGAAGGTTGCCAGATCACCAATTTCTAAAAAATCGTTGCCAGATATTTTTCTGAATCTGTAATCAACCATAGTGTTTGGATACTTTTTTGAGCGACTGTAGGTGGTCATATTTTTTGATACTAGATCGTGTGGGCTCACTCACGGAAATATTGAGCGTGTGCAGTTACCGTTCACAGCAAACTGGAGCGTGTGCAGTAACTGCACACGTTCCAGTTTGCTGTGAACGGTAACTGGAGCGTGTACAGTTGCTGTACACGCTCCAGAATCCTGTAATTATTCTTCAGTTCTGAATTCTGAATTCCTGAATTCTGTATCATTTTTCCTGAATTCTGTAATCACGTGACACGAAGGTTGCCAGATCACCAATTTCTAAAAAAAATCGTTGCCAGATATTTTTCTGAATTCTGTAATTAACCATAGTGTTTGGATATTTTTTTGAACGATTGTAGTGTTATTTTCTGCGCCATATAGACTATTCTGCGATCAGGGACGTACACAAAGGGGGGCGGGATCGAAAATTTTCGATTAGAAGGGTCGGAGAACTTAAATTTTTTTTTTTTTTTGGAGGGGGTGTCCTAGAATTCAGTTTTGGAGAAGGTTCGAAAATTTAGTTTTTTGGGGAGGGGGGATGAGAATAATAGTTGAGTATAATTTCCAAATTATTGAAATATTCTACCGAACAGGAAATGTTAAAATGATATTCTATATGGAATTATATTTTATAGTTTTTTTTTAAAACTATTTTTACTGTGGGTCAAAAAATATGGGCCTAAAATAAAATTATACAAAGACAGTTGTTATGGGTTTCAAAGCAGGTTTGAAATTTCGTATAAGTCGAACAAATTTTTGGGATCTTTCGGTTGCAAGCCCCCCCCCCCCCCACCTTTCCCCGGGTACGTCCCTATGTGTAAGGTTTGTGAATGATTTCCGTAAAAAAAAGAGAAAGAAAGTGGTTGGATAAAATTATTTCTAGAAATAGACATTTTGCAAAACGCTCTGTGATATAAGTATTGGAAATTATTGCGTTACAACGTTCATTTTTGAAAGATCATTATTCTGGGTAGAAATATGCCTAAAATAATTTCAGACGAATAAAATGAATCTTTAGGCACTTGGAATATAGAAAGACAGAGAGATAGGCAGACAGAGAAAGAGAGAAACCAGCAGAGACAGGGACGAAAACGACAGAGCGAGATAGGTATAAGCTAATGAACAAATCGATGGATCGACTGACTGTTAGACAAATAGACTGACAAACCATCAGAGAAATTGATTGGCAGTGTGACTGACAGGACCAAAACTGAGGTATAGAGGAAAATAATAGGACAAAGATAGTATTAATACCAGATTACTAATCTGGTAACTATGGTATCTGGCACATACCCCTGCAACTAAACGTAATAATGGGTAAACGTAAGGCAAACGTAAACGTAATAATGTATTAAAATTATTACGTTTACAAAAGCTAGGTGAACGTAACAATGGATTTAAATTCGAACCGGGTTTGTTATTGGTCGAGACTTGAATTTTTTAACGTAACACAGAATGCACGGTGGGATGCTGTGTGACAAATTTGGGAGCAATACAATAATTTTAAAATTTCACCTAATGTGAATTTAACCCTAATGTGAAATTAGTATGATAAATTATATAATAAATATAATAAATGATTAAATTATATATATTAAATTATATATTAATAATAATGATGTTTATTCATCATCATCGTCATCTCACAAAATACAGATGTAGAGAGATTTTATACATTTGACCCGCAAAGCTAATAGCTTAGCTGCAGGAAATATTGATGAGGATTAGTTTTCATACATAAGTGAACATAGTAAAACAGAACACAAGAGTCATATAGATACAGGTTTTCTCATGATTACAGATTAACAGACATTCTTTAAATAGTTTTTAACCTTTAACTTAATCTCACTAAAATTAGTTAGATATGTGATTTATCTTGGTAACTGGTTAAAGATCTCCGGCACTTTAAGCTCTTTAAGATATTTACTGTAATTATTAACAAAATTCGAGATTTGAAAATAATTATTGGTCTGAAGTCTGGTATTCTTATCATGTGTAATTTGTACTTTATATGTGTCATTGAAAAAGTTGTTCGGAATAATGCCATGTCTATAGAGATTTTGAACTGATAGAATATTTAGGAAAGAAAATCTTTCACTTGCGTTTGAAAAATTATCTCTAAGCTTGTATGGAATTACATTTTTTGCTATAGATGATTGCAATTTTTCAATTTTTTTTAGGTTAATGATGCCAGTTGTACCATATATTGTAATTCCATACCTAATTAAAGATTCACAAATTGCCTTGTAGACCATAAGGCAAACGTCGGTATCGACTATGAATTGCAATTTGTAAATTTCATCGGCGGGATATCTGAGACTTTCACATAGCTTCAAGACGTGAGTGTTCCATCGAAAGGTTGAATCCAAATATAAACCCAGGTACTTAAAATTATCCACCAATTCAATGCTATGGCAATCACAAATATTTTTATAAGTTTCTGATTTATATGTGCAATTTATATTGTGGGTTTTAATTACATGGTTTGATGTTTTCAAAGTACCTGGTGAGTGGAAGATCATCCATTTAGTTTTATCGTTATTTATATGTATTAAATTAATATTCAGCCATCTCACCAAGCAATTATAGTCATCCTGTAATTCTTTTATAGCCGCGTCCACGTCGCGATTGCTGTTTAAAATAACACTATCATCAGCATAAAGAAATAGTTTACTTTTTAATTTTAAATTAGTCATATCATTAATATACAGGAGGAACAACAAGGGTTCAAGTACAGATCCTTGTGGAACTCCAACATTTAATTTTCTTTCGCTACTTAATGCATTTCCAATTTTGGTTATAATAGTCCTATTACGTAGGTAATTTTTGAACCACATGAGAACTGTCCCTCTAATTCCATAGTTTTCAAGTTTTGAAAGAAGTATATTGTGATCCAATGTGTCGAATGATTTACTAAAGTCGAGAAAGAGAGCAGTAAGTAACCTTTTCTTCATGGTCTAAGACTTTCTTAACACTTTCTGCAAAATTGGACAGTAGAGTTGTAGTATTTTTTCCCTTCTGGAAGCCATATTGCCTATTAGAAATATTGTTGTGTTTTAAGAGAAAGCTAAGGAGAGTGTCATCGATGTACCTGTCTAAAAATTTGTGTACGGTGGACAAGATAGCAATAGGCCTATAATTCGTATAATTACTTTTAACACCACTTTTATAAATAGGTCTCAGTATTGCAATTTTTAAAGTGGAAGGTATATTTCCAGAAGTAATACTTAAGTTAATTAGTTTAGCAAGATATTCTGTTAATTGATTCATGCATGCCTTTTTATGTTTGGCGTGCATGTTATCGACGCCACATGATTTGCGTTCATCCAAAGAGGTAATTATTTTTTTTAACTGAATGTCCGAAATAGGTGGTATGTAAATGAATGAGCTCAATGGGATATTAAGCGCAGGCTTATAATTGTCATTTTGGGTTGGATTGCTCTCCCGTAATTTATCAACCATGTCTGCAAAATAATTATTAAAATTCGTAGCAATTTGAGAATTTGTCAGATTTTTGGGCATATGATTAATTATTATATTATCTAGTGGCTTTTTCTTCTCTCCATCTAATAAAATATTGATCATATCCCAGGATTGTTTTGTATCTTTAGCAATGGATTTGAAGCGTTTTTCGTAAAATTTAGATTTTAATTTTCTTATAAAATCGGTTACTGAATTTCGTAGTTGTTGATATATATGTGTGTGTGTATATATATATATACACCAAGTGAAGATATTCTAATACAATCCCTTCTACTTCTGAACAATGAACTCGTATAACATAAGCCACATTATACAGGGTGAGTCAAAACTCTTGGACCAAACTTTAAGGGTTGATAGAACACACCTAAACAAGCATTTTTTCGTCATACAATGCATGGTCGGAACTCAAGCGGTGAAGCGCTAGGGGTTAGCAGTTACTGTGTCAGGAAATGAAGGAACACAAGAATGACAGAAGAGATTTGAAACAATTGCAGAAATTACAGAACAGAAAGTACAGAATTTTATTGAACAAATTAGAGAAACTGCTCAAAAGAGCGTCCCCCAACATTAATGCAGGCTTCACACCTTCGACGTAGTGATCGGCGTACATGGGCGAAAACACCAGGCATTTCTCGTACAGCGGCAGCGGCAATAGAAATCCTGGCAACAAGGTCCTCATTGGAATCGATGGGGCTATCGTAGATGAGGCTTTTCATATGGCCCCATAGGAATAGGTCCAGACATGAGAGATCGGGCGATCGTGGCGGCCAAGCGATGGGACCACCCCGACCAATCCATCGTCCTGGAAATGATGCATCCAAGGCGTTACGCATCCACGCTAAAATGGGGTTGCGCTCCGTCGTGTTGGAACCACATACGTGTTTGAATAATTGCTGGAACAGGGTTCAGTAATTCTGGCAAGACTTCTTGTTAAAATACGAGGTACGTTCTCCCTTTCAGTGGGGCTGGCAGAAGGTATGGGCCAATCAAATGGTCATGGAGGATTCCAGCCCAAACATTTATGGAGAAACGCCGCTGGTACGAATGTGGACTATGGCGTACGGATTGCTGGTAGCCCACACATGTGAATTGTGGGTATTAAAAATGCCCTCACGTGTAAAGGTGCATTCGTCAGTGAATAAAACATGTGCATCGATGTCCGGTTGCACTGCAGTCTGTTGCGGGAACCACTGTGCAAAATCCACACGAGGCCGATAATCTGCAGGTGTCAAGGCGTGCACCCAATGTGCATAGTAGGGGTGTAATCGTTCGTCTCGTAGAACTCACCACACCGTCGATTGGGACACACTTACGGCATGGGAAATTGCTCGCGTGCTACATTCGAGACGATCTCCAACCCTACGTAGAATTTCCTCTGTGATACGTGGCGTCCTCACACTCCTTGCACGCCCTGTATCTTGCAAGCCGCTGACAAAGGAGCCCGTTTCACACAAATACCGGTGCAATCACTGAAAAGTTTTACGATCAGGCACGTGTCAAATCGGAAAGTGCTCCCGGTACAGTCTTTGGGCTTCTCTCGCATCCCCGTCCGCATTTCCGAACGTGAAATGCATGTCCGCCTTATCCTGATTCGTGAAACAATCCATCCGATCTGCAACCCACAGTAGAAATGACGACGAGTGCGAAAACCAGCGCTTATAAGTGTTCACTGGAAAGCGCCATCTAGAGCTTCACCGCTTGAGTTTCGACCATGCATTGTATGACGAAAAGTGCTTGTATAGGTGTGTTCTATCACCCCTTAAAGTTTGGCCCAAGAGTTTTGAATCACCCTATATATATATGAAAATTGTACGTTTTTTTTTTCCAAGCCAATCGATGTTCCTTTTCTCACCGAGGAGAGAATCAGTATTAGCGGCGAAAATCACTGACGTGTGAGACATGAAATTATGTCCGTCCCCTGCCTAGTAGGTTTCTCTGTATACAAAAATACATTAGCCCCCCAACCTATTTAGAAACTCAAGAGCCTACATCGGTGAGATGGATTATCAGTGTCCAATATACGATGCAAACCGATGATTAGTCTTCAGGAATATTTTAGCGTAGTTTTATTTTTATAGCTACTTTTGGTTTCATTTAAAAAACTGAAACCTGTAACGGCATAGTCACTACACATTGGGTAACTTGTCGCCTACGTGCAAAGCTAATAAAGTCAAAGTAAACAAAGGTACAAAGACAAAAAAGAATCAATATCAAGTTAATAAAAAAAAAGGATCGAAGCAGAAAAAATATAGATCGTTTCGGAAAAGCGCAATGACGGTAAAGAAAAAAAAAAATAATCGATACGCAATTGCTAAGTAAGTAATTGTGGAAAGCCCAAAGAATATTAACATCAGTTATAAAGTTTAAAGATGCCTAGAAGAAGTTGAGGACATAAAAGCGAAAGAATTGTTAGTGGCTAATTTTTTCTTCTTCCCTTTTATTTATTTCTTACTTCAAAGGAAGACTTTTGCTCACTTCGGTAGAAAAAAAAAACGGACTTTTTTTTGTTTCTTTTCATTTCCCGAAGGACAAAGATCAAAACTTCTTTTTTTCTTAATTACTCGTGCGGCATTGATTGTAATTATGCGAACGCTGGCACAAGGATAATTAGGAGTGCTTCAAGTAATCACCGAAGTTGTTTAGACTTGGTGTGCTTTGGGCTTCTTTTAGGCCGTTTTTGATGGGAATAATTACAAGCGGCAAAACAGGCATACACACACAGGCATGAAAGGAAAAAAAGAAATCAAACAAAGCAAAAGTAACAGCTACCTGACATAAGAATTTGCAGACTTAGACTTAAAAGTCCTGGCCTTTAAAAATATATACTTTTAGGTTTTTGTTCTCATTGTGGTGGTAGCGGTGACGGGGGGATGTATGTGGGTAGGGGGGGGAGGAACTGGCGTGTTCCACCTTGCAATGGCGTGTGCTATTGCAAGGTGGTCATGAAAAAAATTAGTTTCTGCTGAATCACTTCTTCGCAGGATTTTTTTTATTTTTGACCTTTTTCTGCAATTCATTACCCAATGCGATATTCCGGATTTTTTTTCTATGTTCGTTTATTCCAAATGCTCATTAAAATTTTTTGGTCGAGTTCGATATCAGCGTGTGAATCGCTTCACATGCTGCATCAGCGGCTCTAATTATCTGTTTACGTAACCGCCATATTGTGTGGCAGAGTGTCGATAGACAGATGAGAGTGTTTTGTGCAATCAGCACTGTTGGAGGATCGGTCAATTTTAGTTAGTTGTCAACATTGTTAAATTATACCTTTATTAAACAACCTATTACTATGAAATGTTTGTGAGTTATTATATATATTATGTTGTTGATTTCCTCCTCAGATGGGGTCGGGGACGGGGACGGTTGCGTCTGTAGCGCGCCATTCTCATAATCTGCAGTTCCCAGGTTCGAGTCCCATCTGGGCCAGCTTTGTGATTTATCTGCACAAAAGTCTTCGCCCTGCTTTGGTTATTAGGAGATACCAATGGGCTTGAAAAAGCTGTCGTCCGTCTAATGGAATTTTAAGTCGCGGCTCCGTGTATGAGAGGGCCAAACCCTGTGCACGTTAAAAATCACGCTGGATGGTCTTGACTAGAGTCCGCCATCTCTCTCCTTCCCCCAACTTCCTCGGGGTCCTTGTGATCTGGCCATTTAGCCCATTGTGTACAAAAAAAGTGCCGCTCGAAACCAATTCCCCTCAGATTTCTTCTACTGCTTTTGATTTCACAGTAATTGAAGTGTTCGATTGTGGATTGTTTTACCTCTGAGGCACACAATAGACTGAATGGCCAGATCATATGGACTCCAATGCTCAAAGAAAGTTGGGGAAGGGTACCCAGTGAACAGCTACTAGGAAGCAGATGGTAGCATCCCGTCAAGGCTATTTAGCGTGTTCTTTAACATGAACAGTGTAGGGATCTATCAGACGGATGGCGGCCTTTCCAAGCATATGGATGTTTCCTTTTTCACTGAAGACAACAGAACGGAGGTAAGCGCAGGGTTGGGTTGGGTTGTTTTAGCTCTGAGCGGCACTTTTTTGCACACCATGGGCTAAATGGCCAGGTCACATGGACCCCGAAGGCTCAGAGAAGGTTGGGGGAGGGGACCCACTGGAACAGCTGTTGGGAGACAGATGGTAGCTTCCCGTCAAGGCCATCCAGCGTGTTCTTTAACGTGCACAGGTATGGCTCTCCCGCACACGGGGCCACGGCTTAACGTCCCATCCGACGGGGCGGTCTTTCCAAGTCCATAGGTGTTCGATACTGACCGTGGGCAAGGCGGGAAATTTTGCGGAGATAAATCTCAACGCTGACCCAGCTGGGACTCGAACCTGGGAACTACAGATTACTAGCCTGGCGCTCTACCGACTGAGCCACCCCCGCCCCACAAGCGCAGGGAATTTCCAAAACTGGCCCAATTGGGGCTCGAACGTGAGAAGATCAGATTAGGAGTTTGGCGCGCTACAGACTGATCAGCCCACACTTCTTTAGATTCAGCAGGAATAATGGTTTGGAGAAAAATGAATCCTGATACAACTTTCAATCCCTTCTTTGTGAAAGAACAAAGAAGGCAACGTTAAAATCTACAGAAATTAATTGAGCTATTTAACTCACAAGGGAGCATTCTCCATAGGTGAAAATTATCCTTAGCTTCATATGAACGGAGAAGCAGAGAATAATAATTCTTGGCTGTGCTCTTTTCCCTGCACTTAGAAACGTACTGACAAATTTGACAACTACTAACGAGATGCATTAAAACTTTGTCATTTCCTGAGCGAATGTAATCCACAATGGAAACTGACTTATAACTTATTTATAATAACGAGCAAAGGGAGGTCTGTGTATATTTCTCATCATGAAGCGATGCAACTGCCACTTGTTCAGGAGTATCGCACAGGATGCACGACGCGGTAATGTTGGTTTTGAATCATTCAACTTTCACCTTTCGTGCATTACGGAGATGTTGAATTGTCACTGATTGTTTGGAAGTTGTACGATATTTATTTTCGGCAACTTAGTCGTTGACTACACTGCTGGCTTAGACAACCATTGTTCTGCGAAACTGCATTATTCAGCAAGATATTATGTTGGGCTCAACCTTAATCAACCCCATTAAAGGAATTTCGTCGCACCGTATTTCAGTTGGGTTGGGTTGTTTTACCTCTGAACGGCACTTTTTTGTACACCATGGGGCTGAATGGCTAGGTCACATGGACCCCGAAGGCTCAGAGAAGGTTGGGAGAGGGGACCCACTGGAACAGCTGTTGGGAGACAGATGGTAGCCTCCCGTCAAGGCCATTCAGCGTGTTATTTAATGTGCACAGGGTATGACTCTCCCGCATACGGAACCACGGCTTAACGTCCCATCCGACGGACGTCGGCCCATAGGTGTCCCCTACTGATCGTGGGCAAGGTGGGGAATTTTGCGGAGATAAATCTCAATGCTGACCCAGCTGGGACTCGAACCTGGGAACTACAGATTACGAGCCTGGTGCGCTATCGGCTGAGTCGCCCCCCATATTTCAGTATTCTGCGAAAAACTGTAGTTGAAGGAATGGAGATGTTTTCTTTAATTTATACTTGTGTATTTTGGATCGGGGGAGGGAATAAGTACGTCGCGCGCCAGGCTCGTAATCTGCAGTTCCCAGGTTCGAGTCCCACCTGGGAGAGTGGTGAGGTTTAAATTCGCAAAACTCCCCTCCTCACCCTCGGTTAGTAGTGAATACCGATGGCTTGGAGAGGCGGGCGTCCATCTGATAAGACATTAAGCCGTGGCCTGGTTCGCGGATCAATCCATATGCACTTTATTGAACAAATATGGATGACCTTGACGGGAGGCTACTATCTGTCTCCTAATAGCTTTCTAATGGGTCCACTCCGCACAGCCTTCTCTGAGTCCTTGAGACCTGGCCATTTAACCTATTGTGTGCAAAAAAGTGACTCTCAGAGGTAAATCAACCCAGGCCTTTTGGTATCTTATACTAGACGCTCACAGTAGTACCTACAAATTAACTCTACTAATATTCTGGCTCATGATTTTCCATTATTATTGAAAATAGTCCATTCATTAAAAAAGATTGAATATCTCCTCCCCCCCCAAAAAAAACCTAGCTTACAGAATGAGCTGTTTTGTCAAATACTCCTCGTACTCGTAATAACAGAAGAAACGAATTCCGTGTTCCAGTTGTTGTTGTTGTTTTACCTCTGAGCGGCACTTTTTTGCACACCATGGGCTAAATGGCCAGGTCACATGGACCCCGAAGCTCAGAGAAGGTTGGGGGAGGGGACCCACTGGAACAGCTGTTGGGAGACAGATGGTAGTCTCCCGTCAAGGCCATCCAGCGTGTTCTTTAACGTGCACCGGGTATGGCTCTCCCACACACGGAGCTATGGCTTAACGTCCCATCCGACGGACGGCGGCCTTTCCAAGCCCATCGGTGTCCCCTACTGACCGTGGGCAAGGCGGGGAATTTTGCGGAGATAAATCTCAACGCTGACCCAGCTGGGACTCGAACCTGGGAACTACAGACTACGAGCCTGGCGCGCTACCGACTGAGCCACCCCCCGTGTTGCACCACCCCCCGTGTTGCATATATATTTGGATATTTTTACATTTTCCTTCTGTTGTGCTTGCAGACATTTCATTCAGCATCAGATTTTATGCGCAGTTAACGTTTCGTCATTTTTCTTAGATCAGGTTTTCCCAAATCCAGTTGGGGCGGGGGTGGCTCAGTCGGTAGCGCGCCAGGCTCGTAATCTGTAGTTCCCAGGTTCGAGTCCCAGCTGGGTCAGCGTTGAGATTTATCTCCGCAAAATTCCCCGCCCTGCCCACGGTCAGTAGGGGACACCGATGGGCTTGGAAAGGCCGCCGTCCGTCGGATGGGACGTTAAGCCGTGGTCCCGTGTGCGGGAGAGCCATACCCTGTGCACGTTAAAGAACATGCTGGATGGCCTTGACGGGAGGCTACCATCTGTCTCCCAACAGCTGTTCCAGTGGGTCCCCTCCCCCAACCTTCTCTGAGCCTTCGGGGTCCATGTGACCTGGCCATTTAGCCCATGGTGTGCAAAAAAGTGCCGCTCAGAGGTAAAACAACCCACATCCCAAATCCATGAGGGCAGGATAGGCTCGATCGGTAGCGCTCCAGGCACGCAATCTGTAGTTCTCAGTTTCCAATCCCACCTGGGCGAGTGCTGAGATTTATCTCTGCTAACCTCCCCCCCGCCTCCTCACTCTACTTTCGGCGAGAAATAGAACATTGCTGGGCTTGGAAAGGCTGCCGTCCGTCGGATGGAACCTTAAGCAGTGGTCCCGTGTTCAGAGCCCATCGATATCCCGTACTGACCAAGGATAGGGTAGGGAGTTTTGTGGAGATAAACCTCAACGCTGGCCCAGCTGGCACTCGAACATGGGAACTTCAGATTACGCGCCTAGAGCGCTACCGACTGAGCCACTCCCACTACAGAAGTGTATAACCAACCAAATCGATGACGAGCAACGAAAGCAGGAAAAGTTTTCCAAACTCAGGAAATGAAAAAATTGGCAAGCTTAAAAAAATTAATCGATTTTCCTAAAGTGGTAATAGTAACATATATTATTTACAACTACAATGGTCCCAATTTTAAACGGGGCTGGGGGTGGCTCAGTCGTTAGCGCGCCAGGCTCGTAATCTGTATATAGTTCCCAGGTTAGAGTCCCAGCGGGCTCAGCGTTGAGATTTATCTCCACAAAATTCCTCGCCCTGCCCACGATAAGTAGGGGACACCAATGGAATTGGAAAGACTACCGTTCGTCGAATGGGACGTTAAGCCGTGGTCCCGTGTGCTGGAGAGCCGTACCCTGTGCACGTTAAAGAACACGCTGGATGGCCTTGACGGGAGGTTACCATCAGTCTCCCAACCGCTGTTCCAATGGGTCCTCTCCCCCAACCTTCTCTGAGCTTTCGGGGTCCTTGTGATCTGGCCATTTAGCCCATGTTTTGCAAAAAAGTTCCACTCAGAGGTAAAACAACCCAATTTTAATGGATTACAAATTCCTAAATATCACGAAACGGGGGGGAGGGGTACCATCTGTCTCCCAAGAGCTCTTCAGTGGGTACCCCCCAAACCCTCTATGAGCCCTTGGGGTCCATGTGACCTGGCTATTTATCCCATTATGTGCCAAAAAAGTGCCGCCCAGAGGTAAAACAACCCAACCCTAAATACCATCTACTTAACTGAGTTATCCGGCTCGATTTATTGAACAGTTTTTTCGTTGCAATAAAGAATTTTTGTTTCGTTTTTTCAAATACTTATTTCTTCATAATCCATTTCGCTCCAACAGCATATTTTTAAGTTTATTTTCTTCGAACGAAATCTTCGCGGAAATTTCTTCAAATACTAAAATAAAAAAAAACACCATTTCAGGAAATGTTTCTCCTGTTGAATATTTAAATAACCTATTTTCCTTCGCATACGTTAGAATGCTATTTAGCAGTAAATTGTATTCTCATCCATAGGCACTGAAAGACCCACAGGGAAAGAGAGAAGTATTTTTGCTATAACGATTGAAGCTTGCTCCTAAATTGCTTGGGCGAAGGAATTTCTCCCGAAATCGTTATTTCTTTTGCTGCCTCGTCCAGTAATTGACACGCAGCAGTGAGGAGTTTATCAAAAATGGCGATCGTCGAGTAAAGGAAGAGTTTAGCCAAATAGAAAGCTGACAGTTTATAAAAATGAAGGAAATCCCTGCTTCTTATATAAGCCAGCTACGTCTTCTTCGTCATGAATTTCTATAAATACTGAAGTACTTTAAGAGAATTTGCAGTTCTTTGTCTGCTTTCGATGGGTCGGGGTGGCTCAGTCGGTATCGCGCCAGGCTTGTAATCTGCAGTTCCCAGGTTCGAGTCCCAATTGGGTCAGCGTTGAAATTTATCTCCGCAAAACAACCTGCCCGCGCCCAATAGGGGACAACGATGGGCTTGGCAAGGCCACCGTCCGTCGGATGGGACTTTAAGTCGTGGCCCCGTGTGCGGGAAAGCTATACCGTGTGCACGTTAAAGAACACACTGGATGGCCTTGACGGAAGACTACCATCTGTCTCCCAACAGCTGTTTCAGTGGGTCTCCTCCCCCAACCTTCTCTGAGCATTCGGGGTCATTGTGACCTGGCCATTTAGCCCATGGAATGCAAAAGAGGGCCGCTCAGAGGTAAAAACAACCCAACCCAGCTTCAGATCTTCTACTGTGGCATATAAACTGACAGGCTCCTGTCAGACCTCTGTGGCAAGCAGCTGCTTGAGGGGGTATTTATTTTATTTTTTTATTTTTAAAATGTATATATATTTCAACTGAGCAGATAATGGAAGCATGACGCTTCGGAATTGGATCTATGTAGAGCCATCTACATATATCATAGGGGGACTGGATTAATTTTAAATATATAGCAATTCTAACTTTAATTACTAGTCTTAAAATCTGTCTGGATGTTATTTTTTAATTTTGCAATTAATTTTAAAGTATTTGTAAATATATTAATAAAGTAATAATATGATAAAAAAGTAATAATATGATAAAAAAGTAATAATATGATAATTTTATTTTAATGTACTCTGAAATAAAATATTTATAGTTAAATTTTGGACAAATTAAATCACTTAAATTTTTACACACATATTTTCCCTTCATTCGGTCAACGGCTCTCTTTTTTTTTGGTGTATCGAACCTCCGCTCTATTTTTCTTTTTAAGGGGGATGAGAACAATGGAACATGATTCGAAGTCGTTCACGACATTGTAGACTTCACAATTTTTATTTGAGATATAACTCGATAGGGGCGACCTCTGAAAAATTTCCACCCCTTTTTTTAAAATGGCAGATGGGTGGAGGGAATTCGAAGTAGCCTATACAGTCTCCGTACAGCTTACGTTACAGCTTACGTTTGATACCTAACTCGAAAAAATCGTTTGATACCTAACTCCATACAGCTTACGTTACAGCTTACGTTTGATACCTAACTCGAAAAAATCGTTTGATACCTAACTCGAAAAACGATTTTCTCATTTCGTCTGGGGCGGGGGTGGCTCAGTCGGTAGCGCGCCAGGCTCGTAATCTGTAGTTCCCAGGTTCGAGTCCCAGCTGGGTCAGCGTTGAGATTTATCTCCGCAAAACTCTCCGCCCTTCCCACGGTCAGTAGGGGACACCGCTGGGCTTGGAAAGGCCGCCATCCGTCGGATGGGACGTTAAGCCGTGGCCCCGTGTGCGGGAGAGCCATACCCTGTGCACGTTAAAGAACACTCTGGATGGCCTTGACGGGAGACTACCATCTGTCTCCCAACAGCTGTTCCAGTGGGTCCCCTCCCCGAACCTTCTCTGAGCCTTCGGGGTCCATGTGACCTGGCCATTTAGCCCATGGTGTGCAAAAAAGTGCCGCTCAGAGGTAAAACAACCCAACCCAACTATCCTGGCGTGCTACCAACTGAACCATTCCTGCTCCTCACACCGTCCTACTCCATTCACAAGATTGTCGATAGCATCGCCCCCAGAAATTTTGTACACTTTTCGAAGTATAACTCCCAACCCACGGCAACTAGGACCCCGGTCTGTTACCCCAATGGGGCTAGACTAAGTGGACTACTTTCGTGGAAACATACCACGAAATCTTTCTATTTTAAATAAATTTAATAATCTTTTCCTATACATTTTAAAAGCAATCGTTAAGTTGTTGCTGATAACCGCTAAGCTTAAAGCTTATCTGCAGGATAGAAGCAGCATCCATCGCTCAAGTAGACGTTGAACCATAGAAAATACGACAATTTCTGACACGATGGCGTGGCAAGCGTTCGCCCGGAATTGCGGATATTATATAATACGATAATTATGAGAAATATGGTTTAACATAAATTTGTTTTAGTTAAACTCTCAAAAGCGTTTTTATACTGTTAAACATTATTTGAAATAAAAAATTATCTGTCCATTTACCTATCAAAGTTAGGTGAAAGGTGTATCTTTTGGGTTTCATTGTTACTTTCATCTTCTCGCAGATTTCTCACATCTGCTTTTATCATATGACCGATAGTGCCTTTCTTCATTTTTTTCTATATTTTCTTTAGCCTTCTTCACATTCTTTCATTTTTTTTACTAATCTATTTCGCAACTTTTGGTTTTCGCAATTGCGACTCTTCTTTGTTTCCAATGTTCAATGTTAATGACACTTAAAAAGTACAACAATAAATTAGTAATAATTACATTTATTGCTGTACTTGTTGTTTTTATTGTTATATGTTATTGTTGTTTCCAATGTTCAGTGTTAACGACACTTAAAAAGTACAACAATAAATTAGTAATAATTACATTTATTGTTTTACTTGTTTTTATTGTTGTATGTTATTGTTGTTTTCAGTGTTGTGTTAATGATACTTAAAAAATACAACAATAAATTAATAATAATCACATTTATTGTTGTACTTGTTGTGTTTATTGTTATATGTTATTGTTGTTTCCAATGTTCAGTGTTAAAGACACTTAAAAAGTACAACAATAAATTAATAATAATTACATTTATTGTTGTACTTGTTTTTATTCTTGTATATTATTGTTGCTTTTAATGTTGTGTTAATGATACTTAAAAAGTACAACAATAAATGTAATTATTACTAATTCATTGTTGTACTTTTTAAGTGTCATTAACACTGAACATTGAAAACAAAGAAGAGAGTCGCAGTTGCGAAAACCAAATGTTGCAACATAGATCAGTAAAAAAATGAAGAAAGACACTATCGGTCATATGATAAAAGAAGACTTGAGAAATCTGCGAGAAGATGAAAGTAACAATGAAACCGAAAGATACACCTTTCATCTAACTTTGATAGATAGATGGACAGATATTTTTTTTTATTTCGAATAATGTTGAACAGTATAAAAAACGCTTTTGAGATCTCACAACACTAGGGTCGTTGGTGAGATCTCCATACCGAAACAATTTAAATTGAAAACATCAGTCGTCACATTTAAAAATATGCACAAAAATCAAAAACAACACAAAACTAAAATTTGCAAAAAATTTCTAGTAATCCAGAAAGTGCGATATTCAAAAAGGAAGTAAATTATATAATAATAGTAACTCTTTATTTCCTTTGCATTTATATATACAGAGTTCATCGTAGCAAGCTTTAAGAGCCTAACTGTAGGAACAAATGCTATATACATATAATATAAAAATAATAAATACCCCCTCAAGCAGCTGCTTGCCACAGAGGTCTGACAGTTTATATGCCACAGTAGAAGATCTGAGAGGGTGGCAGGACCTCAGCAGAAAACAACACGAACATCCATACCTTACCCGGGGCTCGAACCCAGGTCCCGTAGATCAGTAGCCAAGCGCGCTAACCACTCGGCCACATACTCCATACAAATAGCACATACAGTTAACAGAGAAAATAGAAGAAACACTTACGATGTTAGTAAATTCCCAGCGAAGCTTGGTGTAGATTATCCGCAAATATGCAGTTACAAATTATTGCTATACATCGGTTATATATTGGTATCCACATATAAGAAGTCCTAATATATGTATGTGCCGTTTTTCTGCTGAGGTCCTGCCATCCTCTCAGACCTTCTAATGTGGCATATAAATTGGCAGGCTCCTGTCAGACCTCTGTGGCAAGCAGCTGCTTGAGGGGGTATTTATTTTTTATTTTATTAAGAAAGAAGCACTTTTATACTCTTAACTTTTTAAAAGCCAAATTTTGGTCTGAGATTTAAGCTTTGATTGCATAAGAGTGGATAACAGTTCTCTAGGCAAAGAGTTAAAAATAAGAAGAACTGTATAGTTTTTTTTGTTTTGTTTTTTTATTTGCGACATATAGGACAGAGAAGAATCCTAGAAGCTACTCCTAGCTTAATGCAGGCCTTCTCATACAAGGACATGCCCTACTAAGACCGAAGTCACTGCTGACCACTGCCTTAGTTAGAGCTAACACAGACACACAAAGTTTGCCTTAGCTGGAACAGTCGCTAGCTGCCTAACCACTATGCCAGTTAAGGGTAAGTTCTTGATGAGTTTTCCGGTAATAATAATTGCTCGTAGCCGGGTGTTGATCGCGTGATCTAAATTTATTTTGTAATCACTTTTCAAGAATATTTAGAAACTATAGCATATCTATACATCTTCTACAGGTAACACATTATGGTGTACAGTCGCTCAAAAAAGTATCCGAACGCTATGGGTGATTACAGAATTCAGAAAAACTATCTGGAAACGATGTTTTTTAGAAAATAGTGATCTGGCAACCTTGGTGTACTGTACACGAAGGTTGCCAGATCATTAATTTCTAAAAAAATCGTTGCCAGATATTTTTTCTGAATTCTGTAATCAACCATAGCGTTCGGATACTTTTTTGAGCGACTGTACAAATCTCTATTTTTTGAAGATAGAGTAGATCTTTGAACTGTCGGCGA
The DNA here is from genome assembly GCA_038380435.1 of Ryuthela nishihirai. Taxonomy (NCBI): domain Eukaryota; kingdom Metazoa; phylum Arthropoda; class Arachnida; order Araneae; family Heptathelidae; genus Ryuthela; species Ryuthela nishihirai. Next base: position 86,973,249 of record JAWZYU010000001.1, on the reverse strand, counting down.
AACTGAACTTAGTATCTAATTTTGCAAGTTGGTGATTTTCTTAAATGTGTTACCATATACAGTAATCCCATATTTTAAGATAGATTCACAAAATGTTTTATATATCACTATGCTGATATGAGAGGCCGTACGAAACAGTTTATATTGAAATTTTTGTTGCGAAAATTCTTATTCGATGTCATAACTTAAACATTACAATTTGTAATATCCGGTATCTACGGTTGTAATACTTATTGTTACGTATGTGTATCTTATGGTTTGTAATATTCCTTTCAGGCAGCTGTGTGCCACAGAGGTCTAACAGGAGCATGTCAATTTAATTCACCACAGAGTAAATATGCGAAGAAGGCGAGATCTCAGTAGAAAGACAACACCAACATTCATGATTTACCCGGGGCTCTGGTTCCCTTGATCAGTAGACAAGCGCGCGAGCCCCCCCCCCCCCCACACACAACAGATTAGGCTCTGGCATAGAGAAGATTTGTGAGGAAGTCAAGATACGAGCCCTGATCCGTTTGCGCCTGCGCAGCAGTGCGCTAATCACTAGACATAATTTGCTTTGTGAGAAATCGTTTTTTAATACGAAGTTGTTATGAAAGGTTTTGTTTTTTCAGTATGATGATTCTTTTACATATCATTAACTAGGATCACTCAAAACAATACGAAGGACAACTCACAAAATCGACCTCTGACAACAACAGCCCGGAACAGTCATAATTCCAAAGACCCTACACAAAAATAACACCATCTACTAATAACAATGCTGTGGACATCTCTAAACAATATCAAGATTACTCAAAACAATTGCATAGATCTTGCACAATAATTTTGCGGATCGCTCATAACAATGTCTCGAATAACTCACAATAATGATTCAGTTGGGTTGGGTTGTTTTACCTCTGAGCGGCACTTTTTTGCACACCTTGAGCTAAATGGCCAGGTCACATGGACCCCGAAGGCTCAGAGAAGGTTGGGGGAGGGGACCCACTGAAACAGCTGTTGGGAGACAGATGGTAGCCTCCCGTCAAGGCCATCGAGCGTGTTCTTTAACGTGCACAGGGTATGGCTCTCCCACACACGGGGCCACGGCTTAACGTCCCATCCGACGGACGGCGGCCTTTCCAAGGCCATCGGTGTCCCCTACTGACCGTGGGAAGGGCGGAGAGTTTTGCGGAGATAAATCTCAACGCTGACCCAGCTGGGACTCGAACTGGGAACTACAGATTACGAGCCTGGCGCGCTACCGACTGAGTCACCCCCGTCCTTCCAATAATGATTCAGATAACTCACAATGTGATTCAGACAACTCTCAACAATTCCAAAGAGGTTCAACAATTCAGTGGAACAATCTTAACTCTAAGATCATAGACAATAATTCCGTCACAGCTCCCAACAGTGCTGCGGACAACTCACAATCCCACAGGCGACTCACAATAATTCAGCAGACCACTGACAACGATGACTTGGGCAACTCACAACAAATCCATATTTGTGTGTTTACACAATATGGGAAACACACAAAGGGATTCGGCGGAAGTCTCACAGCAAAACCGTAAATACTGCAACAATTCTGGGCACGGTTTAGCTCAGTCGGTAGCGCACCAGATTCGCAATATGAGGTTCCCAGGTTCGAGCCCCAGCTGTGCCAAAGTTGATATTTATCTCTGCTAAATCTCCATTTAGCCGCCAGTCAGAAAGGTGGCACTGAAGCGCTTGGAAAGGATGTCGTCCGTCGGGTGAGACTTTAAACCGGGGGCTGGTGTACATGAGAGCAATATTCTGTGCTCGTTAAATAACATTCTGGATGGCCTTGAAGAGAGACTTTCATCTGTTTCTTATCAGTTCACCAATGGATCCTCTTCCCCTACCCAACTATGAATCTCCTGGGTCCTTGTAACTTGACCATTTAGGCCACTGTGAGCAAAAAAGTGCTGCTCAGGAGTAGAACATCCTAACTGCCACAATTATGCGGCTATTCATAATGACATGGACCACTTGCAACATTGCTGCAAACAACCTTCAACAATATGGAGAACACATAACAGTGCCGCGAAGAACACTCATAGCAATATGGGAAACATACAACAATGTCGCGAACAACTAGCAACAATATGGGAAACACACAACAATATGGGAAACACACAACAATGTCACAACAACTCGCAACAATATGGGAAACACACAACAATGTCACAACTCGCAATAATGTGGGAAACACACAATGACGCGAACAACTCACAACAATATGGGAAACACACAACATGTCATAACAACTCGCAATAATGTGGGGAAACTCACAACAATATGACCATCTGTATCCCAACAGCTGTTCCAGTGGGTCCCCTCCCCCAACCTTCTCTGAGCCTTCGGGGTTCAGATAATTAATTATATGATTTGGTCATTTAGACCATGGTATGCAGAAAAGTGCCGCTCAGAGGTAAAACAACCCAATAACACAACAAAATGGGGGACACACAATAATACCGCGAGGAACACTCATAAATAAATAAATAAATAAATACCCCCTCAAGCAGCTGCTTGCCACAGAGGTCTGACAGGAGCCTGTCAGTTTATATCCCATAGTAGGAGATCTGAGAGGATGGCAAGACCTCAGCAGAAAAACGACACATATATCCATGCCTAATACCGGGGCTCGAACCCAGGTCCCTTAGATCAGTAGCCAAGCGTGCTAACCACTCGGCCACGGGACACTCATAGCAATATGGGAAATACATATCAATGCACGAACACCTCGCAACAATATGGGAAACACACAGCAATGCCGTGAAGAACACTCATAGCAATATGGGAAACAGACATCAATGCCACAAACAACTCACAACACTATGGGAACACACAACAATGCCGCCAGCAACTCGCAACAACACGAGGAACATATAACAATTTCGCTAACTCATCGAAAGACATCCAGTATTTTACCTGATTATTTTTTAAAACCCAAAATCTTTTCTCTTTATTGCATATTTTGCAGCATCCTATAATGGTTGCTCATTTTCATTTGAATATAGAAATAAATTTTATTACCGGACATTTTACGATCAACTGCAAAAGAGACAACTTACGTGATACTCCATAAATATTTTTCAACTTCCTTCCTGTTCCTTATGATGATATTACCTTTTTCTTGTCGATAGGAAACGAATAAAACTTTAATCAGAATCTCCAACTTTGTCAAGGAAACATTTGAAGAAGCGCTCACCGCTGGCAGCTATTTTAGGAAACTTGAAATTAAGGCACAAGAAGAGCGAATTGGATTACATATTGACTCAAAATCTCTTGTGTTACAACTCTCCTTTTAATGCTGTGTCATCCACACTTTTACGATCCGTTAAAAATAAAAACCTTTTCCTTTGACTCGAGCAATAGCTACGAAGCAACCAGTCGATGACTACGCGATATTAGTACCTCAAAATGCTCACGTAAATATTTGCTTTCCGTCCTTAGGGCTATTTCGGAGAGTATCTTTGTGGAAACAAGACAGAAAAGGCATCCGAAAATGGCATCGCGTTTTCTTCAAGGAAAGAGCTTTAATTGCCTCTTGTGAGAGACTATCTCTCCGTTGCTAGCGAGAGAACGGTATCGGATGCTTTGTTCAAACGTTTATTGCTAAGGGCAAGTGGACAATTAATTCTTTGCTAGTACCCGTTAGGATGTAGAGAAGGTGAGTGACACGATCGACGACGTGTTGTCAAGGCTCTCGCATGTGGAAGGGACGCGTTGCGTCGTTAGAACTATCAGAGAATATCTCTCATACGGTGCGAATTTTGATTTTTCGAGAGTCAGGAAAAAATGATCCTGATGTTCTTTCCTTTTTTAACTCTAATGATGAATATCTTGGAGTTTCTGCTACTTTTTTTCTCACTTTTTTTCCTTCGCTGACGCAGTTCATTATGATCGTTATGAAAGAAAAAATATGAATCTATGCAGTTTTTTTTTATGTGTGTGTGTGTGAGTTGCGTTGTAATACGAGTTCTTCACTGAAGTTTCAATTTCTGAATTCTTTCTTTCATGCTCTTGTCTTACATGGGTTTAAAAACAGATTAAGAAACACGATTCTTATTTATTTTTAAGTGAGAGCGACGCATTTTCTTTTTCTATTTCGTCGAGTTTCTTAATTGAAGAATTCGCCGAACATTTTTTTTTTCCTTCCAATTTCTTTTACTGTAACTGAAATGATGAATGCAGCTGTAGAAACTCGATTCTGAATTAGAAACGAAATAAATCTTGCGAACTGTTTCTGTTAAATATTCATGGTTTTTTTTAAATAAACTAAATATATTTTAATATATGTTGTACACACACCTATACATATCATTTGTTCAATTTACTAGTACCGAATCCCTAAAAAAACTTTTAAAAGTTTTTAAAATTGAACGTACCATTAGCAACATTAATAAAACATTTATAAAAATATTGAAAAATCAGATTTATAAGAAAAATATAAGAGAGGGGATGGAGACAAGAAACTCAATCGAGCCGGAAAAAAGTAAATTTGAGGGGAAGAGGGACTGGATTTTTCATTGAAGTATAACATTTCCCACTCTGTTTTAGAGGTATTTAAAAATTTATTACGTTGTTTGTTGTTGTTTGACCTCTGAGCGGCACTTTTTTGCACACCATGGGCTAAATGGCCAGGTCACACGGACCCCGAAGGCTCAGAGAAGGTTGGGGGAGGGGACCCACTGGAACAGCTGTTGGGAGACAGATGGTAGCCTCCCGTCAAGGCCATCCAGCGTGTTCTTTAACGTGCACAGGGTATGGCTGTCCCACACACGGGGCCATGGCTTAATGTCCCATCCGACGGACGGCTGCCTTTCCAAGCTCATCGGTGTCCCCTACTGACCGTGGGCAGGGCGGGGAATTTTGCGGAGATAAGTCTCAACGCTGACCCAGCTGGGACTCGAACCTGGGAACTACAGATTACGAGCCTGGCGCGCTACCGACTGAGCCACCCCCGCCCTAAATTTATTAGGAAAAGCATGATATATTCATAAGTTTAATAAATTTTTGCATGCAAAATTATTGTTGCCGAAACGCGGACTGAATTTAGTTTCTCTCCAACGGATATTTCGCCTTCTCCGTTTTCCTGTTAAGCGTTTCGGAATGTATTTGCATTTGTGATAAAATGAACAATATGATTAGAGCTGCTACTAGTGAATTAGTAAAATTAACACTTTCTTCGGTAACGTTTGAGGAAAAGCATTAGGAGTTAAATCAAATTTCACAGGCAGATCGAGAAATCTGACTTTATGGACTTTTTGGCACAGCGTACTTGTTTGGGTTGGGTTGTTTATCTCCGAGTAAGTGATTAGCACACTTGGCTACTGATCTAAGGGACCTGTGTTCGAGCCCCGGGTAAGACATGGATGTATGTGTCGTTTTTCTGCTGATGTGCTGCCACCCTCTCAGACCTTCTACTATGGCACATAAACTGACAGGCTCCTGTCAGACCCTGTCAGACCTCTGTGGCAGGCAGCTGCTTGAGGGGGTATTTATTTTTTTTATAACGCTTTTTTTGCACACATTGTGTTAAATTGCTAGGTCACAAGGAACCCAAGAGTGGGGGAAGAGACCCATTAGATAGCTGCTGGGAGACAGATAATAGCTTCCTGTCAAGACCATACAACGTGCTCTTTAACGTGTACAAGGTATGGCTCCTCAGCACACGGGGTCACGGTTTAATGTCCATCTGACGGATCGCGGCCTTTCCAAGTCAATAGGTGTCCTCTACTGATGGAAGACAAGGAGGGGAGTTTTGCGGGGAAAATCTCAACGCTGGCCCAGGCGGAAATGATAAACCTACTGAATATGAATGTTATAAAAATTATGATAAAACAGATAGCTCTTTTTTTTTACTCCTATAACAGTACAAAAATTAGATAAGACCATTACAAATCTAATGAAAGGCAAATGCCTAGTAATCGATGAAATTTCAGTAACTAGAGTAAAGAAATGCAACATTTTGTTATTCATCCCTTAGTCTATATTTTTAACCATTCTTTTCAAACTGGGATTTTTCCAGACAATCTCAAAACCTCTATTGTACTTCCGATTTACAAGAAGGGAAATAAAACTACCTTTCAAACTACAGACCGATCTCACTTTTGTTGGGTTTTTTTTCGAAAATATTTGAAAAAACTAATAAAATTCCGAGTATTGAGTTACATATTTAAAAAAAAAAATTTTTTTTCGTCAAATCAGTTTGGCTTCACTGAGGGTAAGGGCACTGATCATGCGTTGTTGTCATTTACTACTTTTATTTATAAATCAATTGACCAAGGAAATTTAACTCTATCAGTTTTTTTAGATCTTGAAAAAGCTTTTGACACCGTAACACATTCATTGCTTTTGAAAAAACTGGAGCATTTGGGTATGAGAGGGATTGCTCTAGAATGTTTTATCTGTTACTCAACAAATAGAACTCAATTAGATAAATTAAAAAACTGCCTCAGCAATCCTAAACAAACTAAACATGACATTCCGTAGGGCTCTGTTCTTGTCCCCTTATTGTTTAATATTTATATTAATGACCTTTGTGAAATGAACATTAATTGTAATATTACTACCTTTGCAAATGACACTGCATTGACGTTTAGTAAACAAACTATTACAGATATATTATTACAGTCCAATGCCAATAATATTCTTGAGAAAGTTAATATGTGGTTCGAAAATAATAAACTCAATTAATAAGAATAAAACTAAATTTGTTTTATACAAGTTGAAAAATAACCAAAGTGCAGTAAATATGTTTGCCCTTAAACTGCATTCACCTCAATGCTATAAACATATTGATTGCCATTGTAATGACATAGAACAGATTGAGAACATTAAATATTTAGGTATTTTCATAGATAATAATCTAAAATACTAAGAAATACTTTGACTCCATCAAGGTAAAGCACGCTACAAACTATTCAAATTCACTGCAAAACAAAATTATTAAATTAATTGCAAAAAATAACACTGATATTTTAAGCAATTTCAGCCGTTACTCTACGTTAAAAATTCTACCTATTAGACATATATTGTTTTTTATAATGATGACATTTTTTAAGCAGAATTGCTTTAATTTTCACATTCAGCCTGATTTATATTACTTCAGAGAGAAAGGTCCAAAATACTCAGTTCCTTTGACCAAAAAAGAAATTGCTCATTAGCATTATTCGTATATCGCACCTAAAATCTTCAATCAGTTGTCTCTTGAAATTAGAAGTGAAAAAAAATTTTAATATATTCAAGAAGAACATAAAAAGCTTTCTCTTTTCTTTGGAAGATGTTGCACCTATGTTAAATAATCAAGTGTAGAGTAAAAATTCATTGTACATATTTAGGAAAAATGACACATATTGTTTGTAATCTTTGTAATGAGTAAGTCGTTATTAATTTTTGTATTAATTTCCTTTAGTGGCCTAGACAAACCACGTGGTTTTTAGATTCACTCATATTTTTCTCTATTATAAATTGCATATGATGATGAAATAAAATTGATTGATTGATTCATTCATTGACATATTCCGAGACTTCCATCTCTCGCCACATCCACACACTCTCAACCCAGGTCACCACACAGAAAACCGCGGTCGACTGCACTGCGCGACAGGTCGAACCTCACCTCCGCTGCTAGTTCTCTTCTTTTCTTTATTTCCTGGCCTCACTGAAGTCCTCTTCTTTTCTTTATTTCCTGGCCTCACTGAAGTTCTCTTGGCTCAAACACATTAGCCTAACACTTTTGTCTCTTGAAGTTGCATCTTCTCTAATAGGCCAGACGCCTCCCAGTCATTAAGCTGATCCCACCTTGACCATTAGCCATGCCGATGCGTCTTGTAAGCGGGAAGCCAGTTATACACGCTTCTACGTCGGGACTCTTGACGCCAACGTGTGCTCGACGAATTGTGAGAGGTCTCTCCCCTTCCACTTTGTAAGTTGTAGTTGTTGTTTTACCTCTGAGCGGCACTTTTTTGCACACCATGGGCTAAATGGCCAAGTCACAAGGACCCCGAAGGCTCAGAGAAGGTTGGGGGAGGGGACCCACTGGAACAGCTGTTGGGAGACAAATGGTAGCCTCCCGTCAAGGCCATCCAGCGTGTTCCTTAACGTGCACAGGGTATGGCTCTTCCGCACACGGGGCCACGGCTTAACGTCCCATCCGAAGGACGGCGGCCTTTCCAAGCCCATCGGTGTCCCCTACTGACCGTGGGCAGGGCGGGAAATTTTGCGGAGAAAAATCTCAACGCTGACCCAGCTGGGACTGGAACCTGGGAACAACTTTGGAAGAATCATATAAATAGATCAATATACATATATATACGTAGATGAGGAAGAGAAAGTGCCGAACTTGACAAAATTTGCATCTTAGAGCAGCGTCAGAGCTACCTGTATCATATCGGAACTGGACAATGCAATAATAGAAAGAGTATTTATTTTTTTTGAATAGTTATTTTAATTAAAGTTTTTTTATTTTATTTTACTGGTAGAAATTTATTTTAGAAAATTTGACAATTAGTTTTAACATATTCATAAATAATATTATTAAATAAAAACATAAACAACATTAATAAATATAATTATTTATAATAACAAAGTTATTATAAATAAATTGGGTTATTTTACAGCTGTTTAAAATGAATAGCTTTTAATAAAGGTACACAAAAATTTAATCGCAATTTTTTATGCATATTTAATATGTCTAGGCTGATGTTTTTAGGTGGCTCTGGCAGGGTTCGGAACTTTTTCTTAACCAAGAAAAAGGCCACATTAGAACTGTGGAATTTGTAAGCTGGTCACATTAGAACTGGAGTTTGTAAGCGGACTACATTAGAACTGTGACATTTTTAAGCAGACTGCAGTAGAACTGTGAAATATTTAAGTAGGACACAGCAGAACTGTGGAATTTTTAAGTGGGATATATTAAAATTGTGGTTTTTAAGCAGATCATGTGACATTTGTAAGTGGGCAATATTAGACCGTGTAATTTATAATCTTTAGAACTGTTAAATTTGTAAGCGAGCGGCACATTTTTTTCTCATAATCGGCTAAGCGACCAGGTTGCAAAAACCCGGGAAGCTCAGAGCGGGAAGAGAATCCACTGAACAGCTCTTAGGCGACCAAAGAAAACCTCCTATCAAAGTCATTCACCGTGTCCTTCAACGTATACACGGGACCACGGCTTTACATCCGATCCGACGGACTGTGGTCTTTCCAAGCTCAGTGGTATCCACTTCCTCACCGAGGCAAAAAGGAAATTAACGGAGACAATTCTCAACTCAGGAGCAATTGGCACTCAAATCTTGAAATGCAGAGTATGAGACTGATTCGCTTTTATTTAAGCGAATTCCCTCCCACGTTCCTAGAAGAAGAAGAAGAAGCGAATCCCATGTCCCTAGCAGATGATTTTGAAGATTAGAAGAAGAAGAAGCGAATCCCTCCCACGTCCCAGATGATGATGAAGATTAGAAGAAGAAGAAGAAGAAGAAGCGAATCCCCTCCCACGTCCCTAGAAGATGACGATGAAGATTAGAAGAAGAAGCGAATCCTGTTTAAGCATTGTTTTAATACGTCACCAGAAGGAGACATTTTGTTTCAAGCATTTTTCGTTTTAAATCTCGAGAATTTAAATCCTTGTCACTGATGATTAATGTCTCTTCGTCACACTAATAAGAGATATATAATTTCCAGTGAATTTAGGACTGTTCGCAAGCAGCCCCATTAACTTCTTCCAGTTGTTGTCTGTTGATAGAGTAAATTTCATGCGCCCTGAGTCAAATCGTCGTCATTTAGTGATCATCAACTGATTCCACTTCCGAGCTAATTCTTCTCCTGACGCGACTAAACAGACCGTGACTTCCGTCACCATCTGGTAAAAGAAAAAAAAAATATCAGTGACATATTGGAGTTGACGTTGTGACATTTTCCGCTTAAACACGCACCAGACAATGAGAAAAGAAAATAATAGTAATAATAAAGCCCAAAAAAAAAGGTGGGGGGGTTGAATGGAACCAAGAAGAATTCTCATTTCTGGAATCCATCGTTGTGACATTTTCCAGTTCGTTTCGATATCTCAGTTTGTGTGTGTGTGTGTAACAGAGCCAAGGTCTCAGCATCAAGCGTCTATGCGTGGATTCAGTGAAGCGTAATAATCGATTCAGACACATCTGGACTAGGGACAGTTGAAGAAGAAGGGAGCATCAATTCCATGTCGTTAGCGGAGATCTTGTTGCTTTCTTTTCTTCATCATCTTCAGCTCCTTTCTTCTTCTCTTCACTCTCACTTTCCTCTCTCTCTCCGTCTTCTTCAGTTTTAGAGCGAATCACCGTTAAGAGCGGCTTCTGTCTGCTTCGGCTCCTCTTTTTTTTCTCTCCAACTTGTTTCTCTCTGGCATTGCTCTCTGCCTCTCTATCGATAACATGTCGCCACCTTTAACTTCTTTGATAAATATTCTGATAAATGGAGCTGAAATGTCGAAATGATTAAGTGCTAGACGGGAGTTTATTTTCCCAATGTTTGAACGTTGTGTGTTTTTCGATTCGGGAGAGTTGTTTTCATGCTGCACGTCGGACAAAATAGGAATGACGTTGATTAAGAGAAAACTTTTTTTGTTTGTAGTCACACTTCAGAAATGAGCAATTGAATAATTACATTGGGGTTGAAGGTATAAGTGATGTAGTAATCGATAACGTCCTCCCACGCCATGTGAATGACTGGCAACATGATACAATAACGATAAATATTCGGGTAAATTGATCTGGCACTTAGGAGTGATTAATTGGAAAGACGATTCGTTTCCAAACAATTTACGCTTTTCTTTACCATTTAGGTAAATTGTTTATAGTGAGGAGGATTCCTCTATATTTTTTTACAATTTAATAAAATGATAACCGTTTACATTTTCTTTCTTTTTAATGGTAATTTATCATTATTAATCGGTGGCGTGGTAACGGTGGTGTGGCTACTGGTAACACTAAGAAAATTATTAAAAATTGTGCAGTTATTAATAAGTTGTAATAATTTTCTTAGTGTTATCAATAGCCACTAACGCTACTCCACCGATTAATAATAATAAATTACCATTAAAAAGAAAGAAAATGTAAACAGTTATTATTTTATTATTAATGCATCGACAATTCTCATAGGTCATAATGCATCGAAAATTCTTATTGGTCATAATGCATCGACAATTCATATTGGTCATAATGCATCGACAATTCATATTGGTCATAATGCATCGACAATTCATATTGATCATAATGCATCGACGATTCATATAAGTTAATACATCGACAATTCTCACAGGTCATAATGAATCGACAATTCATATTGGACATAATGCATCGACGATTCATATTGGTTAATGCATCGACAATTCTCATAGGTCATAATGCATCGACGATTCATATTGGTCATAATGCATCGACGATTCATATAAGTTAATGCATCGACTATTCTCATAGGTCATAGGTTTATTGGCACGAGATTGACAAGACATTGGCCTATGATCAGCGAGAACTGTCGAAGTGTCAAATATGCAGTCTTGTGTCTCCCCGTTTGTTGTTCACGCTATGCCCCTGTTATTAAATACGAAAGACGTGAGAAGCAAGAGTGCAGGCTACTTATTGATGCTCTACTGCCTTGGTTGCTTCAAGCAAAGAACTCATAAGTCAGAAAGGGGATAGAGCTCTCATAAATGCATTTATTTATACCCCTAACATCCATAGTGATGTTAGGGACAGGCCCTTCTACATCAAGTTCATTTTAAACGATACAAAAGCATAAAGGAAAACGAGAGGAAATTTTAAATATATACATATCAATTATATAAATGGTCATTATTCAATGAAGTGTCATAATTATAAAATTTAATAGTTTTTATGCTTAATAGTTTATTGGTTTAATAGAACTAATAACGTAAGAATGTGGCCCTGAATGTCTGTTTGAACCCTACAATCAAAATGGTCAAAGGGTGTGTGTGTGTGTAGGGGGGGATTAGGTGGGAGGAGGGGGACTTATTTCCAATTTTTCAGCTGAAAAAGAATTGAAATTTAATCTTTAATTGCACTATCAAGTTCACATGGAAGTACTGCTCTTTATTTATTTTTCTTTTTTCAAATAAAAGTATTTGAAATTTTTTATACTAATTGCAAAATACACTGGTTTCCATAAATTAAGGAAAATTCCTATGTTAAGTCAATGGGAAGTTAACGTCAAAGCTCTATAATTTCTAAAATAAGTTTTTTTGTTTTGAAAACTGTGATTGCAGATAATAGTGAAATAATTCTTTATCTACAATCACATTTTTCAAAACAAAAAAACTTATTATAAAAGTTATAGAGCTTTGACGTTAGCTTCCCATTGACTTAACATAGGGATTTTCCTTAATTTATGCAAACCAGTGTAATTATAGCGATAGTGTTAAAGATAAGTATATTTTTAAAGTGTATAGTTAAACCTACTTATTACTCATAATAACATCTCTAGGTATTGATAACCATTATCACACAACTAGCAAAGAGAATCCTAACGTGATATTTGTTGAAAAAAAATGGAGTTTCGTTGAGAATGGGATCGAACCCACGACTCTTGAATATATGCGCCAGGTATTCTAATACCTAAATTATCGGTGCTATCTGATTTTCCAGCAAATTGTGAGTAGAAATCTTCCTGATTTTTGTCGCTCGTCAGCTAGTCTCTATATGCTGGAAAATGATCTAACCGTATGTAGTGCAGATGTTTAAACATCTGTCATGTATTCAGAAGATAAGATTTTGAGTCTCACTCAAGGCGAAATTTATTTTTTTTTCAGCAAAAATATTTTTTTAAATTCTGTGTCTACAGGTAATTCTTTGCCCCTACTATTGCAGATATTTACTGATTTATTTTGAAATTATGAATGTCTTAAAGTTATAAGGAGTCCCTAAAAATTGTCTTTTTTTCCAATACATTTTAAACTCTCAAGTGAAATTGGTCACCAGAGAGCGCTCTTTACTCTCGCTGTTCCTTCGTGTGGGTTAGATAAATATTATTTAGACATAACCTTCCAATTAATTTTCTTTCATCAAGGGGGTGGCTCAGTCGGTAGCGCGCCAGGCTCGTAATCTGTAGTTCCCAGGTTCGAGTCCCAGCTGGGTCAGCGTTGAGATTTATCTCCGCAAAACTGCCCACGGTCAGTAGAGAACACCGATGGGCTTGGAAATGCCGTCGTCCGTCGGATGGGACGTTAAGCCGTGGCCCCGTGTGCGGGAGAGCCATACCCTGTGCACGTTAAACAACACGCTGGATGGCCTTGACGGGAGGCTACCATCTGTCTCCCAACAGCTGTTCCAGTGGGTCCCCTCCCCCAACCTTCTCTGAGCCTTCGGGGTCCATGTGACCTGGCTATTTAGCCCATTGTGTGCAAAAAAGTGCCGCTCAGAGGTAAAACAACCCAACCCTTCATCAAGAAAAGTCCTTATTTTCTCTGTAACCTAGACAACAAATGTTTGCGTCCCCCCTGGCCATCATTCGGGCTGGTTATGGATCTTTAATGGAAATGGTGGAAGCTATGCCACATAAAATAAGGGGGGGGGGGACAAACAAAAATCAGATGCGAGATAGAGAAAGTGGCAGTGAACAAGGAATAGGTGACAGAAAACATCATCAAGAATCAGAGTGTGCAAGAAGATAAACACCGGAAAAATAAATAAGGCAAGTTGTCCGTAAGTGCTACAGACTTATTCAGTTTCGCAATGTGCAGTTCGCTAAAAAATGAATGATGATCGGATAGCCATTGATACGACATACGAATAACATCAAAGTTAGTTTTGTACCAGAGTAGTCGTTGTTTTTGTGCTTCTTACAGCTGTTGCATGGTAACTGGAGTCATAAAATACTTAAAGAATGGCCCGGGAACATCGACAGGTGGTGAATGGCGGTTCTCAAAGACTAACGACTTCATCTCCGGCTTGCGGAAGGCAAAAAAGAAAGGGAGAGAGAGAAAAAATGGGGGGGGGGCAAAGTAGTGGATTAAAAAACAACAGAAGCGTTTTCTTCACCTACTCTTGCAGCATCCCTCGGTAGCAATGGAAACGATGAAGTAACTACCTTGACTATGCAGTGAGAGCGAAGAGACTATCCTTTTTTATTCTCGTAGTTCATTCTGCTGCTTTCTTTTGTGTGCAGAAAGCACTGAGGTAATGGAAATAACTTGTAGTGAAGGATTACGTTGTTTGGATCTGCTATGAGAGAAACTGAACCTCGAAGCATAGGTTTCAAGGGGAAAAATGAATTTAAAAACCTTTTTTTTTTCGGAAGAAAAAATTAAATAACCTCTATATTTGACGAAACTGTTGTTTGTAGAGTACAGCATACTCGTAGAAAATTCAGGCTCTATAATCAGTACTAGCCGTCCCATGGCCGAGTGGTTAGCACGCTTGGCTACTGATCTAAAGGACCTGGGTTCGAGCCCCGGGTAAGGCATGGATGTATGTGTCGTTTTTCTGCTGAGGTCCTGACATCCTCTCAGACCTTCTACTATGTCATATAAACTGACAGGCTCCTGTCAGACCTCTGTGGCAAGCAGCTGCTTGAGGGGGTATTTATTTTTTATAATCAGTACACTATTAGGCACTAACTCTGCAAGAAGCCTGGGTGCCCTTTGTATTAGCATGCCAAGTTCCGTATCAGGGTGCACGGAACTAATACTCCTCAATACAGAGTAGATGTCCTGTAGTACCTTTCCTTCTGTATTAGGGTGAAAGACTACACTGGGCGTTCACAAACATTCTGTATTAGGGTGAAAATAAACACTGGGCGTTCACAAACATTCTGTATTAGGGTGAAAGAAAACACTGGGCGTTCACAAACATTCTGTATTAGGGTGAAAGACTACACTGGTCGTTCACAAACATTCTGTATTAGGGTGAAAGACTACACTGGTCGTTCACAAACATTCTGTATTAAGGTGAAAGACTACACTGGTCGTTCACAAACATTCTGTATTAGGGTGAAAGACTACACTGGGCGTTCAAAAACATTCTATATTAGGGTGAAAGACTACACTGGGCGTTCAGAAACATTCTGTATTAGGGTGAAAGTAAACACTGGGCCTTCACAAACATTCTGTATTAGGATGAAAGAAAACACTGGGCGTTCACAAACATTCTGTATTAGGGTGAAAGACTACACTGGTCGTTCACAAACATTCTGTATTAGGGTGAAAGACTACACTGGGCGTTCAAAAACATTCTATTTTAGGGTGAAAGACTACACTGGGCGTTCATAAACATTCTGTATTAGAGTGAAAGACTACACTGGTCGTTCACAAACATTCTGTATTAGGGTGAAAGACTACACTGGTCGTTCACAAACATTCTGTATTAGGGTGAAAGACTACACTGGGCGTTCACAAACATTCTGTATTAGGGTGAAAGACTACACTGGGCGTTCAAAAACATTCTATATTAGGGTGAAAGACTACACTGGGCGTTCAGAAACATTCTGTATTAGGGTGAAAGTAAACACTGGGCCTTCACAAACATTCTGTATTAGGATGAAAGAAAACACTGGGCGTTCACAAACATTCTGTATTAGGGTGAAAGACTACACTGGTCGTTCACAAACATTCTGTATTAGGGTGAAAGACTACACTGGGCGTTCAAAAACATTCTATTTTAGGGTGAAAGACTACACTGGGCGTTCATAAACATTCTGTATTAGAGTGAAAGACTACACTGGTCGTTCACAAACATTCTGTATTAGGGTGAAAGACTACACTGGTCGTTCACAAACATTCTGTATTAGGGTGAAAGACTACACTGGTCGTTCACAAACATTCTGTATTAGGGTTAAAGACTACACTGGTCGTTCACAAACATTCTGTATTAGGGTGAAAGACTACACTGGGCGTTCACAAACATTCTGTATTAGGGTGAAAGACTACACTGGGCGTTCACAAACATTCTGTATTAAAAGGTGAAAGACTACACTGGGCGTTCACAAACATTCTGTATTAGGGTGAAAGACTACACTGGGCGTTCAAAAACATTCTATATTAGGGTGAAAGACTACACTGGGCGTTCAGAAACATTCTGTATTAGGGTGAAAGTAAACACTGGGCCTTCACAAACATTCTGTATTAGGGTGAAAGAAAACACTGGGCGTTCACAAACATTCTGTATTAGGGTGAAAGAAAACACTGGGCGTTCACAAACATTCTGTATTAGGGTGAAAGACTACACTGGTCGTTCACAAACATTCTGTATTAGGGTGAAAGACTACACTAGTCGTTCACAAACATTCTGTATTAGGGTGAAAGACTACACTGGGCGTTACAAACATTCTGTATTAGGGTGAAAGACTACACTGGGCGTTCAAAAACATTCTATATTAGGGTGAAACACTACACTGGGCGTTCATAAACATTCTGTATTAGGGTGAAAGTAAACACTGGGCCTTCACAAACATTCTGTATTAGGGTGAAAGAAAACACTGGGCGTTCACAAACATTCTGTATTAAGGTGAAAGACTACACTGGTCGTTCACAAACATTCTGTATTAGGGTGAAAGACTACACTGGGCGTTCACAAACATTCTATATTAGGGTGAAAGACTACACTGGGCGTTCACAAACATTCTGTATTAGGGTGAAAGACTACACTGGGCGTTCACAAACATTCTGTATTAGGGTGAAAGACTACCCTGGGCGTTCACAAACATTCTGTATTAGGGTGAAAGACTACACTGGGCGTTCACAAACATTCTGTATTAAAAGGTGAAAGACTACACTGGGCGTTCACAAACATTCTGTATTAGGGTGAAAGACTACACTGGGCGTTCAAAAACATTCTATATTAGGGTGAAAGACTACACTGGGCGTTCAGAAACATTCTGTATTAGGGTGAAAGTAAACACTGGGCCTTCACAAACATTCTGTATTAGGGTGAAAGAAAACACTGGGCGTTCACAAACATTCTGTATTAGGGTGAAAGAAAACACTGGGCGTTCAAAAACATTCTATATTAGGGTGAAAGACTACACTGGGCGTTCAGAAACATTCTGTATTAGGGTGAAAGTAAACACTGGGCCTTCACAAACATTCTGTATTAGGGTGAAAGAAAACACTGGGCGTTCACAAACATTCTGTATTAGGGTGAAAGAAAACACTGGGCGTTCACAAACATTCTGTATTAGGGTGAAAGACTACACTGGTCGTTCACAAACATTCTGTATTAGGGTGAAAGACTACACTGGTCGTTCACAAACATTCTGTATTAGGGTGAAAGACTACACTGGGCGTTACAAACATTCTGTATTAGGGTGAAAGACTACACTGGGCGTTCAAAAACATTCTATATTAGGGTGAAACACTACACTGGGCGTTCATAAACATTCTGTATTAGGGTGAAAGTAAACACTGGGCCTTCACAAACATTCTGTATTAGGGTGAAAGAAAACACTGGGCGTTCACAAACATTCTGTATTAAGGTGAAAGACTACACTGGGCGTTCACAAACATTCTATATTAGGGTGAAAGACTACACTGGGCGTTACAAACATTCTGTATTAGGGTGAAAGACTACACTGGGCGTTCAAAAACATTCTATATTAGGGTGAAACACTACACTGGGCGTTCATAAACATTCTGTATTAGGGTGAAAGTAAACACTGGGCCTTCACAAACATTCTGTATTAGGGTGAAAGACTACACTGGTCGTTCACAAACATTCTGTATTAAGGTGAAAGACTACACTGGTCGTTCACAAACATTCTGTATTAGGGTGAAAGACTACACTGGGCGTTCACAAACATTCTATATTAGGGTGAAAGACTACACTGGGCGTTCACAAACATTCTGTATTAGGGTGAAAGACTACACTGGGCGTTCACAAACATTCTGTATTAGGGTGAAAGACTACCCTGGGCGTTCACAAACATTCTGTATTAGGGTGAAAGACTACACTGGGCGTTCACAAACTCCGGCCAATTTAATCTGGCTCTACTAAAGTGAACGATGTTTCAATAAAAGAAAAAATTTGAATAAAATTGTACAACTCGCTACGATGTCATCAAGTCGAATGTTCAGCAGCTCATTTCTGGAATCCACTCGTCATTCATACACAGCTTTGACAAGCCAACTTCAGTTTTGACTTTAAAATAAATTTCTTATTAATACTTAATTTTTTTATTATTATTTTGTACTTATACGCATGACAAATAAAATGCAATAAGTAAAGTTAAACCTTTTTCTTGTTTCCGGTTTTTCCGTGCTATGCTTATACAAAATATTAATTTTCTTTCGACCTTTGTATTAACCTGCTAGGATGTGCTTTGTATTAGTTTGCATACTAATGCTAGTGTATGCTTTCGTACCTGATTGGTACTGTCTGATCATAGATCCTGATTAGCGTGTACTGTATATGCTCTATACTAGCCTGTATTTCTCTCTCGTAGGTCAGTTTCTATTGTTTTATTTCTATTGTATATTCTATTGTATTTTTCTATTGTATTTTAAAGTTTCTATTGTATTTCGTTCTCGTAGGTCAGTTTCTATTACAGATTGTTTTGTAATCAATAGGCATAAAGACTAGTGCTAGTACATGCTAATACAAAACTGGATCTTTATTACAGAATGCAGATACTCATTGAACAGTAGAACCTGACATACTAAACTTGATTATATGCCATAATGTCGGGATCTATGCTAGACTGTTTTCCGAGCTAGAGTGTCGGTCTCTATACTAGTGTGAACATTAATATAGTAGAAATATAATATAGGACCAGGCAGTTACTACTCATTAGAGACATTTTGCTAATCTTTATTTTATACTAGCGGGTCAGACTTACCATCATCCTGTAACTTTCACTAAAGTACCACTACTACACACTCTACTGAACGTCTATACTAGTGGGGCGGGGGTGGCTCAGTCGGTAGCGCGCCAGGCTCGTAATCTGTAGTTCCCAGGTTCGAGTCTCAGCTGGGTCAGCGTTCAGATTTATCTCCGCAAAATTTCCCCGCCCTGCCCACGGTCAGTAGGAGACACCGATGGGCTTGAAAAAGCCGCCGTCCGTCGGATGGGACGTTAAGCCGTGGCCTCGTGTGCGGGAGAGCCATACCCTGTGCACGTTAAAGAACACGCTGGATGGCCTTGACGGGAGGCTACCATCTGTCTCCCATCAGCTGTTCCAGTGGGTCCCCTCCCCCAACCTTCTCTGAGCCTTCGGGGTCCTTGTGGCCTGGCCATTTAGCCCATGGTGTGCAAAAAAGTGCAGCTTAGAGGTAAAACAATCCAATCCAAAGTCTATACTAGTACAAAATATAGCCTAATAGGACTGTGTTATCTCTGAGTCGCGCTTCTTTTGCACGCAATGGGCTAAATGACCAAGTTACAAGGACACCAAAGTCTCAGAAACGTTTGGGGAAGGGTGTGGGGGGGGGGCACTGGACAACTATTAGAAGACAGATGGAAGCCTCCCGTTAACGACATCCAACATGCTCTTTAATATGCACAGGATATGGCTTTTCTGAACACGGCTTAACGTCCATTCGACGGACGTCAGCCTTTAAAGCCCATTGGTGTCCCCATTCTCACCGAGGACAGGGTAGATGGTAGCAGAGATAAGTCTAATTAAAAATGGTACTTCCCTGAACAACGGACGGAGATAACCTAGAAGCTATATTAGGCTTCCCCTAGTTTCTCATACAGCATACAAACACATACACAGGGACATGCCCGCTTGTCTTAGTAGTCAGGTATACTAACCATTAGGCCAGGTAAGAGCTTAACGGTAACCGGAATGCTATTTTGTCGATATTCTCAACGCAATATTGGGACTTGACCTTGGGAACTGCATATTACGAGTCTAGTGCTCTACCAATCGGTGTTTTACTTTCTTGTCTAAGGCAGAACAAATCTTAACTGATAAAATCACAATGCACGCACGAAGCGAAGTCGAACCTAAAACCAAAAATTTGCGGGACTGACGCGCTACCAAGTGATCAGCACATCCAAACTCGCTTCCTCGGAGGCTAAAGGAAAATTATCCTAAACTCTAGGAAGAATCGACTTCACTTTGTATAGACTAAGACGTTTTCTGTCTGAATATATCTAAAGACAGCGATAAAATTTCCTAACCGCAAATGTACTTCAAAAAAGAAAAAAGAAAGAAAGCCAACCTCAACTATCAGTATTTTAAAGATTCCTAGCTCTTTTTTTCCCTTAACTTTTTATTTCTCTCCCTCTTTCCATCTCTCAGTGGAGAGTTTATTGACCACGAGAAGGCCTATTGGTGTAAGGACCGCAGGAAATCAGACTTCCAATACAAGAAATATCAAATAGCCCCTAGCTTCAGATTCGCGTAGTTTTTTTTCTTGTACTTCGTCCTCCCCTGACTGCTCTCCACGTCTTTTCCGTTACAGCCAACAAAACGTCCACCGAATCGATGTGCAGCACGTCTATCAGACAGAAGCATCGGTTTACAGAGCACTCAGCACAAGTGTACATGTGAGTAACGTTTAATATTGTGTTGCAGAGGCGAGTTTTATGTTCGAGTTCTCAAAGACGATGGTGATACTTGTTCTCGCAAAGCATCCGGGATGTTCCTCGTGTGGATCTTCCCCTCCTCCAAAATTTTTTGCTCTCTCTTATCCCCTCTCAGCCTCTCTTTTCACTCCAGATATTTTTTTTTTCGCTGTCCACATGCAATCCACGATACTGACAGCAGTGCGAAGCTATATATCCCGCACCATATGCTACAAAGGATTCTTTCTGTATCTGTTTCTTACAATCCTTTCTGATCTTCTTACTCCAAAGACGCTGAGAGAGAATTGTGCAGCCTCATGCAGATCGAAGCTGAATTCAACCTTCTTTTTTATCCTTTACTACACTGCTCTCCTCACTCTTTCTCCCGTGCCCATTCTGCACCGCATCCTCCGAGTTTTCCCGATAGCATTCGTCCACTCCTCGTGTTGATCGTTTTCCGATAGACGATCTGTGATGCGTACCGAAACAGATACTCGTCAACGTACACGAACATACTTGCATAGACAGCAACGCGAAGACACGAAAATAAACAGGTGTTTGGAATAACTGATACTTTTTCCTCCTTCTCCTTGGACGGTGTTGTGATGGCGCTGTTTGCAGAAAACCGATGAGGAAGAATCTGCTTCCGTTTGCTTTCTATCGTTAGAGTATTGGTTACGTTCTCCGAGCAACTTTGACTCGGTGTAAAACACTTCGCTCTACTGAAATTCCGTTGATCTACTTCCAGAAGCTATTTCTCTTCCGAAACGGCTATTTCTCTTTCCGAAAGAAACGAGAGTTCTGCTTTCATCGAAGTGCAAGATATCGTCGTTAGTCAAAAAAACAGATCAAGAACTTCTGCTGCTTTGTTTTGGACGCTGGATGAAACTCCGCTCTATTGAGAACGATATAATTCTCCAGGCCACGAGAATCTCGAAACTCAAGATGAGTGGAAGGGGGGGGGATGGAAGTATGATACCAGCTGAACAGACTGTAAAGCAATTGACAGCTTTCCTTTAAAAAGTGTTTTTTCAACTTTTCTCCTCACGCGACCCATAAATACTGCTATCGAAATTCATGAACCGATAAATAATGACATCGAACGTTCACGACCCGACAGATAGTGCTATTGAATTTTGTGACAACAGAAATAGTACCATTGAGAATTTCGTGACTTTACAGATGATCCCTCAGCTATTGAATTTCGCGACCTGATAAATGTCATCATTGAAAACTCAAAACACACCAAAACATGACATTGATTCTCTCTCCCACAAAAAAGAACACTTTTCCAAAGAGAGAAAACGACAGAGAATGGCTGCGTCCTGGTCTGCAGTTCGTTTCGACTGAATCGCAACGTGATCCAACTTGGGTTGGGTTGTTTTACCTCTGAGCGGCACTTTTTTGCACACCATGGGCTAAATGGCCAGGTCACATGGACCCCGAAGGCTCAGAGAAGGTTGGGGTAGGGGACCCACTGGAACAGCTGTTGGGAGACAGATGGTAGCCTCCCGTCAAGGCCATCCAGCGTGTTCTTTAACGTGCACAGGGTATGGCTCTCCCGCACACGGGGCCACGGCTTAACGTCCCATCCGACGGACGGCGGCCTTTCCAAGCCCAGCGGTGTCCCCTACTGACCGTGGGCAGGGCGGGGAATTTTGCGAAGATAAATCTCAACACTGACCCAGCTGGGACTCGAACCTGGGAACTACAGATTACGAGCCTGGCGCGCTACCGACTGAGCCACCCCCGCCCCGTTTTTCAACTTCCATACGCTGTTTCGTGTCTTTGAAAAGCAACTGCATTGCTGCATATCATGCATTGTCTTATGAAAGCTGCTCATTGTTCAGCGACTGCAGTATACGAACTAAATGATCTACCCAAACTTATATTTTTCTGTAGTTTTTGTCTGTATTGTTGATTTTTTGCCATGTTTCAAACTGCATATGAAAAAGAAAATTTGAATGGAATCTGAGTTGGATTATGATAAATAATAAAAATAAGAAATTAAAAGTATTGTTTAGAAAAATTGTTATTAAATTGCCAGTGTAGATGTGTGATATTTAATCTTGCATGAGATAAATATCGTGAGTAAAACACTTGTAGAAATATATAAAATATATAAAAGAAATATATAAAATAATCCTATATAATAACAAGCTATTCTAGATGCTTCCGCAGTATCTTGGGTATTAGGTGGTTTAACTTTGTAACTAATGATGAGGTTAGGCAAAGGAGTCTGCAACCTCCTTTAAGCAGCATATTGTGCAGAGAGAGACTCCGCTGGTTTGGCCATGTTGCCCGTATGGATAATTATAGATTGGCGAATAGGGTTATGAACAGTGTGCCTAAAGGCCTCAGAAAGAGGGGGAGATCTAGGATGCGGTGGGCAGACACTATCAAACAGGACCTTGTTAAAATTGGTGTGCAGTGGCCAGATGCAACAGATCTAGCTCAGGACAGATATGCTTGGAGAATTAAACTGCACGGTCTGGTTGGACCTCCGTAGCCAATAGCTGCTTGAGGATGCTGCTGCTGCTGATGATGATATGATGATTTCTGTCGGTGTGTAACGGAGTCAGTTTGCCAGAGAAAAACGAGAATGTTATTGTTGATTGTTGATGTGATGCCTGTGTGAGGCCCAGTCTGTTGCTTTCTCTACACATTAACCTTTTAAATTATACTTCAGTTAAAATTCAGTAATTAAAGTTTTTTAGCATTAATTAATATAGTCGTTTATTTATATGTTTACTGTCAAAGGAAATTATCAATTGATTGTAAGTTGAAATCTATTTTACTAAATTATAAGAAGATTAAGTTTTACTGAATGGCAACTACACTGAACGTCACTGTAAACAGCTCGTACGTTATTTTCTAAATGTTCTAATTCGAGTGAAATATTTTAGACCAGTGGTTCTCAACCTTTCATGCTTCACGTACCCCCTGGAAATGTGTATGTAACTGGCGTACCCCTTGTATAGATAGATAAAACTATAGACATAGTATAACAATGGGAATAAAATAAAACATATATATCAGTGGTTCTCAACCTTTCATGCTTCACATACCCCCTGGAAATGTGTATGTAACTAGCGTATCCCTTGTATAGATAGATAAAACTATAGTTATAGTATAACAATGGGAATAAAATAAAACATATATATCAGTGGTTCTCAACCTTTTATGCTTCACGTACCCCCTGGAAATGTGTATGTAACTGGCGTACCCCTTGTACAGATAGATAAAACTATAGTTATAGTATAACAATGGGAATAAAATAAAACATAATATATCAGTGGTTCTCAACCTTTTATGCTTCACCTACCCCCTGGAAATGTGTATGGAACTGGCGTACTCCTTGTATAGATAGATAAAACTATAGTTATAGTATAACAATGGGAATAAAATAAAACATATATATCAGTGGTTCTCAACCTTTTATGCTTCACGTACCCCCTGGAAATGTGTATGTAACTGGCGTACCCCTTGTATAGATAGATAAAACTATAGTTATAGTATAACAATGGGAATAAAATAAAACATATATACCAGTGGTTCTCAACCTTTTATGCTTCACGTACCCCCTGGAAATGTGTATGTAACTAGCGTACCCCTTGTATAGATAGATAAAACTATAGTTATAGTATAACAATGGGAATAAAATAAAATATATATATCAGTGGTTCTCAACCTTTTATGCTTCACGTACCCCCTGGAAATGTGTATGTAACTGGCGTACCCCTTGTATAGATAGATAAAACTATAGTTATAGTATAACAATGGGAATAAAATAAAACATATAAATCAGTGGTTCTCAACCTTTTATGCTTCACGTACCCCCTGGAAATGTGTATGTAACTAGCGTACCCCTTGTATAGATAGATAAAACTATAGTTATAGTATAACAATGGGACTGAAATAAAACATATATATCAGTGGTTATCAATCTTTTATGCTTCACGTACCCCCTGGAAATGTGTATGTAACTAGCGTACCCCTTGTATAGATAGATAAAACTATAGTTATAGTGTAATAATGGGAATAAAATAAAACATCTATATCAGTGGTTCTCAATCTTTTATGCTTCACGTACCCCCTGGAAATGTGTATGTAACTAGCGTACCCCTTGTATAGATAGATAAAACTATAGTTATAGTATAACAATGGGAATAAAATAAAACATATATATCAGTGGTTCTCAACCTTTTATGCTTCACGTACCCCCTGGAAATGTGTATGTAACTAGCGTACCCCTTGTATAGATAGATAAAACTATAGTTATAGTGTAATAATGGGAATAAAATAAAACATCTATATCAGTGGTTCTCAATCTTTTATGCTTCACGTACCCCCTGGAAATGTGTATGTAACTAGCGTACCCCTTGTATAGATAGATAAAACTATAGTTATAGTATAACAATGGGAATAAAATAAAACATATATATCAGTGGTTCTCAACCTTTTATGCTTCACGTACCCCCTGGAAATGTGTATGTAACTAGCGTACCCCTTGTATAGATAGATAAAACTATAGTTATAGTATAACAATGGGACTGAAATAAAACATATATATCAGTGGTTCTCAACCTTTCATGCTTCACGTACCCCCTGGAAATGTGTATGTAACTGGCGTACCCCTTGTATAGATAGATAAAACTATAGACATAGTATAACAATGGGAATAAAATAAAACATATATATCAGTGGTTCTCAACCTTTCATGCTTCACATACCCCCTGGAAATGTGTATGTAACTAGCGTACCCCTTGTATAGATAGATAAAACTATAGTTATAGTATAACAATGGGAATAAAATAAAACATATAAATCAGTGGTTCTCAACCTTTTATGCTTCACGTACCCCCTGGAAATGTGTATGTAACTGGCGTACCCCTTGTATAGATAGATAAAACTATAGTTATAGTATAACAATGGGAATAAAATAAAACATCTATATCAGTGGTTCTCAACCTTTCATGCTTCACGTACCCCCTGGAAATGTGTATGTAACTGGCGTACCCCTTGTATAGATAGATAAAACTATAGTTATAGTATAACAATGGGAATAAAATAAAACATATAAATCAGTGGTTCTCAACCTTTTATGCTTCACCTACCCCCTGGAAATGTGTATGTAACTGGCGTACCCCTTGTATAGATAGATAAAACTATAGTTATAGTATAACAATGGGAATAAAATAAAACATATATATCAGTGGTTCTCAACCTTTTATGCTTCACGTATCCCCTGGAAATGTGTATGTAACTAGCGTACCCCTTGTATAGATAGATAAAACTATAGTTATAGTATAACAATGGGAATAAAATAAAACATATATATCAGTGGTTCTCAACCTTTTATGCTTCACCTACCCCCTGGAAATGTGTATGTAACTGGCGTACTCCTTGTATAGATAGATAAAACTATAGTTATAGTATAACAATGGGAATAAAATAAAACATATATATCAGTGGTTCTCAACCTTTTATGCTTCACGTACCCCCTGGAAATGTGTATGTAACTGGCGTACCCCTTGTATAGATAGATAAAACTATAGTTATAGTATAACAATGGGAATAAAATAAAACATATATATCAGTGGTTCTCAACCTTTTATGCTTCACGTACCCCCTGGAAATGTGTATGTAACTAGCGTACCCCTTGTATAGATAGATAAAACTATAGTTATAGTATAACAATGGGAATAAAATAAAATATATATATCAGTGGTTCTCAACCTTTTATGCTTCACGTACCCCCTGGAAATGTGTATGTAACTAGCGTACCCCTTGTATAGATAGATAAAACTATAGTTATAGTATAACAATGGGAATAAAATAAAACATATATATCAGTGGTTCTCAACCTTTTATGCTTCACGTACCCCCTGGAAATGTGTATGTAACTAGCGTACCCCTTGTATAGATAGATAAAACTATAGTTATAGTATAACAATGGGACTGAAATAAAACATATATATCAGTGGTTCTCAACCTTTTATGCTTCACGTACCCCCTGGAAATGTGTATGTAACTAGCGTACCCCTTGTATAGATAGATAAAACTATAGTTATAGTATAACAATGGGAATAAAATAAAACATATAAATCAGTGGTTCTCAACCTTTTATGCTTCACGTACCCCCTGGAAATGTGTATGTAACTGGCGTACCCCTTGTATAGATAGATAAAACTATAGTTATAGTATAACAATGGGAATAAAATAAAACATATAAATCAGTGGTTCTCAACCTTTTATGCTTCACGTACCCCCTGGAAATGTGTATGTAACTGGCGTACCCCTTGTATAGAGAGATAAAACTATAGTTATAGTATAACAATGAAAATAAAATAAAACATATATATCAGTGGTTCTCAACCTTTTATGCTTCGCGTACCCCCTGGAAATGTGTATGTAACTAGCGTATCCCTTGTATAGATAGATAAAACTATAGTTATAGTGTAATAATGGGAATAAAATAATATATATACACACATAAATTTTGTATTCATAAATTATATATATAGATAAACACAAAAAATGACATAAACAATTTTACAAATCTTATAAAATTTTAAACATTTTACAGCGCCGCGCTTCGTCATTCAGTTCTCAGAAATTAATCAGTAGCAGTGCTGCTAACTTAACGATTTTGTTGCTAGATCTAGAGACTTTTGAGTTGTCACGGAGTACCTCCAAGGGTTAGTCCCACGTTGAGAACCCTTATTTTAGACGTTTAATCCCAGAAAGACTGGAGCTTTAAGAGTTGTAGTTTTTCCTGCATATTTTTGATATTTATTATAGATTTTATTATATATTATTTAGACATACAGCAATCGCGTATTGTATGCACTTTATCACCTGTCTATGCAGTTTATGTGGATTTGTAAACCAATGCATGTACTTTATTCGTTGATTACAAAGAAACAGCTTGGCCATTTGTTTCCTCATCTCTAAATAGAAATTTTGAAATGCGCGAATTCTTTTAAAGAAAATTGCTTTAATTTGAAATTTTGAAATTCATCCAGATTTATTTAACTTTTGAGAGAAAGGCCCAAAATATACAGCTCCATTGACCAAAAAATAAATTGATCGTAAGCATAATTCATTTATCGCACATAAAATCTTTCAGTTGCTTTTTGAAATAAGAAATTTAAAAAATTTAATATGTTCAAACGGAACTTAAAAAGATTTCTGTTTTCTTTGGAAGATATTGCACCTATGTTGAATAAGCTAGTGTAAAGTAGAAATTTAATGTTTGTGATCTTCTTAATAGTGAGACATTATTGATTTTAGTGTTAATTTCCTTTAGTGTCCCCGGGCAAACCAGGTGGATTTTTTGGGTTCACTCATATTTTTCTATATTGTAAATTGTATACGATTGTGAAATAAATTTTGTTGACTGATTGTTTTGTCTCGCGAGGTCAACAACGAGAGTCGAGGAGGGTGATGCCCCCCGTTGGAGGGGTTGGTCGCTAAGGCCGAAAAATAAACATATATATGATTATTCATATATATGTTTATTTTTCAGGTATAAGTTTACGTTTCATATTTTTTGTTGTTCTTTAGCATCTGCCTTATTTCTGTTTATATGTATCTTATTCTTTAATTAACTTCTTATGTGTTCCAGAGGAATACTATTAACAGGCCAAAAGGATTTGTGGGGAATTTTACATATATTACCATAATGTAAGCGAAAATAAAGCAATTATTATTGCAATGAAAAAGAATCTTGCTGCAATATATTTGCCAAATATTTTGAAATATTTTGGCTTGTATATTTCGTTATGTAAAACCAGAATAGAGTAGGGTTAGATTTAATAAACTACTTACGCTTGCAAATTACAAACAGATAAATAAATAGAAAGTAATTCAAACACTGTCATTTTTTTGAAAAGTAACTAGTATAAATGTATATCCCACGAGGTAACTGATATATCCATCTTTCACAAAGTTATATCTAAAGTGTCTAACTATCGGACTTAATACGAGGTATATAATACGCAGTGATATTGAATCTGTGATTCGTGCCAGCCTCGTCGGCTTACTAGGTCAAAGACCACAGCCTCGAGATCAAAGATCATAGCTATTAGATTAACGTTGTTATCACAGGGTTAATGGAATCGGTAGAGTAAATCTTAAGTAATCACTTACGCATTATACCTCGTTTGCAATGGGGATGGCCCCATGCTGTCATTGATGGATTACCCAAAGGGTCAAGAGATTAAAGGGCAGAGATAAGAGACGAAGAAATTTAAAAAAATGCTTATTATTAATTATTTAACGTAAATTAGAGAATAATAATATCCTTTATAACTCAACTCTATTTAATAAATTATAATGTAAAATTTTGAAAAGCCCATAGCGTAAATAAGAACTGCGAATATGAGACTTACCTGAACACCTCACCATTTTAATTCCTTCAAATATCAGGTTGGAAAAGTCCACCGTCCGTCGGATGGGACGTTGAACCGTTGACCCGTGTGCTGAAGAACCACACCTTGTGCACGTTAAATAACACGCTGGATGGCCTTTGACGGAGGCTTACCATTTGCTTCCTAACAGTTGTCCAATGGGCGTCCTTCCCTCAACTTTCTCTGAGCCCTCGGGATTTTTGTGACCTGGCCATTTAGCCCATTGTGTGCGTGTGCAAAAAAGTGTCGTTCAGAGATAAAACAACCCAACCCCAACATTTAAAATAGCAGAAGGCAAAAGGCAGGTAATTTTTGACCAGCAATTTTGATTTCCGAAATTTTCAGGCATTTAACATTATGAGATTTTTAAAATAATTAGATTTTGGCTAATATAAGTGTATGCTTTGTATTTTTATATGCTCACTGAAAAGAAGCGAAATCGAAGTATGAATGCTTTAAAAAACGTAGATTGGACGATTGATTTTTCTACCATAGTATTCCATAAAATCATGCAGCTGAGAATAAAATAAAATGCATTTTCTGCCAAATTAATTATATATTTTGCTAAATTACAATTTTTCAAGCTATTTTTTGGTATGTGCTTGAGGCTGCAGAATTTGTTTTTAAAGTTTGATTTCTAAGTTCTGCCAGGACTGCTATAATCAGGTCCTGATGTCGAAAAAAAACGAAGGCAAGAAATACAGTCGAGCGAAGAAAATGTAAAAAAGGGCGTCCAAGAGACTGAATTTACAAAACTGTATAACATTTCCCCATGCATTTTACAGGTCTTTAAAATATTTATAGAAATATGCATGAAATATAAGTTTAATAATTTTTTGCCTCTGTTATACTAGAATTCTGAAAGGAGGGGAGAGGGGGCATTACCCCCCCCCCTGCACTCTCCCTAGATCCGGCCCTGTCTCTGATGATTACATAATGTTTTTTTTTTTAATTTTTATTTGTAATAATTGAAGTCACTTAAACATTCTTGGAAAATAATCGGTAAAGTAGAAAATAACAGCAGTGCGTTAAAATTATTCCTCTCCTATACAATGCTATATAGATAGATAGATAAAAATGTGATGGGAAGGTTAGAAACCCTCCAATATTGGCTTCCTGCTATCCCAAACAAAGAATAGGACGTGTAAATCACAATAAAGGAGAATAAATAATTAAAATTAAAGTTTTCTGAATTTATAAAAGTTCCTATTATGCATGGGAGTGCTCAGTAGGTAGCGCGCCAGGTTCATAATCTGTAGTTCCCAGGTTCGAGTCCCAGCTGGACAGCGTTGAGATTTATCTCCGCAAAATTCCTCGCCCTGCTCACGGTCAGTAGGGGACACCGATGGGCTTGGAAAGGCCGCCGTCCCGTCGGATGGGATGTTAAGCCGTGACTCTGTGTGCGGGAAAGCCATACCCTGTGCACGTTAAAGAACAAGGTGGATGGTCTTGACGGAAGGTTACCATCTATCTCCCAACAGCTGTTATAGTGTGAGTCCCCTCCCCCAACCTTCTCTGAGATTTCGGGGTCCATGTGACCTGGCCATTTAGCCCATGGTGTGCAAAAAAGTGCCGCTCAGATGTAAAACTATCCTATTGTGCAGAGTATTCTTTCTGTGATCCAATACTCTTGGATCCCAGTTTACTTTCTGCACCAAAATAGACTTAAAAAAATCAACAGATATAAAAAGTAACAGAGTCACAGTTTTTTCTTCAGTTCCACCACCAAAAATAACCATGATGTTATCACTTGAGATACTGGCCACCAGAGAAAGTTTGTAAAAAACACATTTTTCTTGAACAGTCAATATTGAACATTGTAAATTGAATTCCTCTTTTTTTTTCCGAAAAGCGAAATCCCAGCTAAGGACGAATTCAGATTCTGTTTATTAAAGAAATTTCTTTTAATAAACTGAGAAGCAGGGTCTGAATTTTAAATCTAGTGCTTTTACTGTAGCTTCTGCAGAGAAGAGATTTCATTGACATCATCAATAATCTTCCTCATCTTTTCCTTCAGAATTTGTCGTTGAAATGGATAGAGAGGACAATGCAGAAATGCATGTGAAATATTTTCTGGAGTTTTACAGATGGCACAAGATAGATAGATAAAACTGCAAGCTAGAGGAATGTTTAGGCCTGCTGAACCTTCTATTCCCGAACAGATGGCACAAAATGGAGAGGTTTTTTTGTTAATTTTGTACAGCTGTTGATCAAGGTTAATCCTGAAAAGAGCTGTTTCTTGTCTTCTGCTCAGATGAGATGTTTGAAGTTGGGGGGCTATCGAAGATGGTACAATAGAATATGAAAACATTTTTGCGATTATTTTAAAAATGTTTAGTCCATTGAGAGTGAAATATTATATTTTCTCTAATGCAGAAATATTTGTATGTTATGATATTTATATGCTTGCAGTTTTCTGTAAGCTCTCTCTAGCAGTTTTATATGCCTCTTCGTTTCCATGGATTCCTATATGACTAGGAATCCACTGGAGCACAATTTGGTTTTTAATTTCCTCAACATATTTATTACATTGTCGTTATATTTCTGAAATTAATTAACAGTTAGAGGTAGAAAGTGTATAAGTTAGAAGAGAGTGGAGTGAAGATCTGCTTTCTGTAAGAATCAGAATTTTTTCTGAATGAAAATTAAATGCCCATTCAAGTGCCTTGGGGATAGCCCAAAGTTCACCATTCATAATAGATGTTGGATTAGACAACGAAAATCCTACTTTAATACTGAGACCAGGGATGCAGAAAGCACAGAATACTATTCCAGTTTCATCACTTCGAGAACCATCAGTAAAGATGTGGCAAAAACCAGCATATCTCCCACCAATAAGAGCTCATAGTTCTTCAGATGGGTAGTGATGTTTTGAAATCACGCCAGGGATGTAAGGTAAAACATCTGGCCTAGAGATATTCCAAATGTGAAAATCGGGTGTGCTGTCTCCTGCAATATTTCTGTTAGTCAGATTTAAAAGGAAAGCATTACTTTTGATACTTCTAAAAATGCTCGATTTTTTTGCAGTTGTTCAAAATTTAATCTAAGGTTAGATTTTTATTGGTCTTGGTTTTCATTCTTGCTATACTTTTAAAAAGAATGGAATTTCTCCTAACGCTGAGTGGAGGTGTGGCAGCTTCAGCAAGAGAGGGAAGAGTTCGAGATCCAGGAAACAATCCGAGGCAACATATTATAGTTTTATTTTGGCATGTTTCAAGCTTTCTGCACAAAGAATCGGAAGCATTAAGGTAAAGCTGGCTACCATACTCGAGAATCGGGCGTATTACAAATTCGTAGAAAACAAGGAGAGTTTTAGATTTAGCTCCCCCATGATGTGCCAGTTAGATATGTCAGCATATTTAATCTGCTATTAATTATTTTGGCAGACTAGATTAATTTGAGGTTTCCAAATTAAATGACGGTCAAGAAGAACACCAAGGAATTTATGTTCTTTAACAACTTCTATAGGCTCATTGTTAATTTGTAGTCTTAATGGGAAGAGTTTAGATCGTGGTCTGGAAATAATTAAGCACTTAGTTTTATCTTGTGAAACTGAAAATCCCTATTTCACCCAAAAACTTTTGGACTTGATTGAATGCTATTTGTAAGTTCTTTTGAAGGATGTCAGAATTTCTGCCAGTAACCCAAACAGCCAAATCATCAGCAAAAATTGAAAATTTAATATTTTTGGCCAAGTACTCTGGTAGGTCCTTAAGCATGATGTTGAAAAGCACAGGGCTGAAAACGCTGCCCTGTGGTAAACCCTCAGAAACAGGGATAAGAGCTGAAAAACATTTCCTAATTTTACTTGAATTTTTCTATCTTTCAGAAAATCGTTTATATAATTAAACATATTGCCAGCTACCCCCACCCCTATTAGATCCCTCGTTTCTAGGTTTTAGATAAGGAACATACTGAAGGATCTTAGGAGTTTTTTCCACATACGTTTCGCTATAAACAAGAACTGCAAAATTTTTATTCCGAATAACTGCATTTAGCTCAAGAATTTTATTTTTCAGACCTCTACAGTTCCACTGAAATAAGAAATTAGGATTGCGAAAAAGATCCATAAAATATTTTTATCTTCTTTCTACTAATAATGTTATTATTCATATTTATCAATGATAGAAATCATCATCATCATCATCGAACAAAATAAATATTTCCTCTTTATTTGTTCGAACAATGATAGAAAATATGAGTTGAATTTTAAAAAATAAGAACTTTATTAAACAACCGCTTTTCTTCTACCCGTCTTACTAAAATTGCGGTATAAAGAGGAAAATATAGTATGCTTGTGACTCCTATTCCTCTGAATTTAAGTTCGTCGCGAACTTTGAAGGACGTTTTCATTTTATCGTGTTCTTGTTCTCTTCTTTTTCAGTGCCGAACGTTCCTTGTGCGTGCACTTGAATTTTGACGAAGATAGGAGAAAAGACAGTTGGAGAAAGAGCGACAGCGACTCTTTCATCGCTCTTCTTATCGATTGGGTGGTCCTTTTTCACCTCCAGGGTTGTTTTTCAGGTTATGGAGAGTCCCAGAACATCGAAGAGTAAATACCACCTTTTGTTAAAGTCCACACAAAGACTCCTGTACAGATGAAGACGCTGAATTTCCTGCAGACAGTCAAGGGAGCTATTTCTTGTTTCTTATTTCTCGCTTCTTTCTATTTTTCTTGTTTCTTATTTCTCGCTTCTTTCTATTTTTCTTGCCTTCTTTTCGTATGGCCACTGTACCGTGTGATATGTAATTCTCTGGGCGTCTTTGCAATGGGTTTTGAATGTCTGAAAGGTTGGGTAGAGCTTACCTCCAGGATATCAGGGTTGGGCATATCGGGACAGTATACCTAACTATACATAAAATTTTTTGGTGATTTAATTTGTCTGAAATTTAGCTTTAAATCATTTTGTTTAAAATAGTAAAAAATAAAATAATTTAATCATTTCGACTTTATTAAAATATACTTAAAATATTTTAGTATTAATTGCTAAGTTTGAAAAAAAAAAACAACAACAACATAGAGCTTCCAGAATGATTTTGAAATTTATGGTTTTAATTTAAACTCAATATATTGAAATATTGCATCCTTTGTTACTGAACTGGCAGGGCGTGGTGTTATTTAAGTGGCCTTGATTTAGAAAATGTTTAATCTACCTAGAGATTTATTAATTAAAATATTGAAACTTGCCGTCCCGTGGCCGATTGGTTAGCACGCTTGGCTACTGATCTAAGGGACCTGGGTTCGAGCCCTGGATTTAGGCTATGGATGTGTGTGTCGTTTTTCTGCTGAGGTCCTGCCATCCTCTCAGATCTCCTACTGTGGCATATAAACTGACAGGCTCCTGTCAGACCTCTGTGGCAAGCAGCTGCTTGAGGGGGTATTTATTTATTTATTTTTTATTGAAACTCAGGACTGGAGCTACCAGACTTAATCCTTACTTATATACAATTAAAAAAATTAATTCCCCAAATTGCACTTTATGCCAAACATTCGAATCAACCAATCATGTATTACTTAACTGTCCAAAACATAATAAAGCTAGAATTAAACTTTTTAGATAATTAAAACTAACTGGTATTAACGATTTCACAACATTAAATATTTTAAACCACCCAAACTTAGAAATTAGGAAAAATATATTTAAACTTGTAGGACGGTTTCTTCTAGATGC
Organism: Ryuthela nishihirai; assembly: GCA_038380435.1. Classification (NCBI taxonomy): domain Eukaryota; kingdom Metazoa; phylum Arthropoda; class Arachnida; order Araneae; family Heptathelidae; genus Ryuthela; species Ryuthela nishihirai. The sequence goes on along the minus strand of JAWZYU010000001.1, from coordinate 86,938,650 downwards.
TTACTTATGGAAAAAAATATAAATAATATAAACTTTATACATTTTTTAACACTTTTAAATTGACTTAAATATTTATTAATATAATTTACCTTGAATTGTATTTGAAATGCTTTACACCTTTTCCACATCATAAACCAAAATTTCCTGAATTTACTATTGGAGCATTGGGAAAGCCGGGGATCTGACCTCTCAGTGAGTTGTGAAGTGATTCGATACGATTTAGAAAATTTACTAACAACAAGAGAATAATGCCCTAAAATTCCGCCGGTAGCTATTTATTTCTTAAATTAACTTTTTTTTAATTTTTAAAATATTTTCAAATATTCTAATAAAGTCGTAAAAATGTATTATTTTACTTCATGTTTCTTAACAATAAATATCTTGTAATTGAATTTTGGACAAACAACGTCACTTTAGGTTCTATACATATTTATTTTTAACTCTGTCCGGGTCTCTGTGTATGAAGATGGTCCTAAACAAGGTTACCTTCGTGCACGAGGCCTGGACAGCCATTGAGCAAAAGAAAGGAAATTATATATGTATAAAAATTTAACCGATTTCATTTTGTGTAAAATTTAACTAAAATCTATTTATTTTTAAATTACATAAAATAAAATAATTAATTAATTTCTGCGGATGTCGATAGACCTCAGTGGAAAGACAACACAGAAAATTGTTCAGCCCCTTTGAGCCAAGAGTGCTAAGTTCTCGGCCACTCACTAATACATAGATAAGTTATATCTAATATGGGGCGGGGGTGGCTCAGTCGGTAGCGCGCCAGGCTCGTAATCTGCAGTTCCCAGGTTCGAGTCCCAGATGGGTCAGCGTTGAGATTTATCTCCGCAAAAGTTCCCAGGTTCGAGTACCAGATGGGTCAGCGTTGAGATTTATCTAAAAATTTTCCCCGCCCTGCCCACGGTCAGTAGGGGACACCGATGGGCTGGGAAAGGCCGCCGTCCGTCGGATGGGACGTTAAGCCGTGGCCCCGTGTGCGGGAGAGCCATACCCTGTGCACGTTAAAGAACACGCTGGATGGCCTTGACGGGAGGCTACCATTGTCTCCCAACAGCTGTTCCAGTGGTCCCCTACCCCAACCTTCTCTGAGCCTTCGGGGTCCAAGTGACCTGGCCATTTAGCCCATGGTGTGCAAAAAAGTGCCGCTCAGAGGTAAAACAACCAAAAAAACCAACTATATCTAATATATATAAAGAAGATTGTGAATAATTGGCTGCTGACGGCTGACTGACTACTGACAGGGAATAACGTTAATTCTAATTGTGATGCAGAAATGAAAATTTGCACCAAGAGGTAATCCGGATTGTAGATCTCGGGGAAAATCCTCAATTTGACCTCCGACGTGTCCTTCAAGGTCAAATTGAAGTCACGTAGAGGTCAAACCGTGATCTACGAGTACTAGAAACTTGAAAATTGGTGTCTGGAGGTGTTTCGGGTTGTAGATCTCGGAAACGTTACGAAATTTTGGATCTGGAGTGTCCTTTGGGATCAAAGGTCAAAATTTGATCTACTCATGTTAGAGAGCTGAAAATGGGTTCCTGGGGGTATTTTGGGTAGTAGATATCGGAAGTTACGAAATTTTCGATGAGATGGATCCTTTGGTAGTAGATATCGGAAGTTACGAAATTTTGTATGAGATGGATCCTTTGAGGTCATAGGTCAAATATGGATCTACTGGTGGTAGAGAGCTAAAAATTGGTGCCTGAGGATATTGTGAGTCTTATATCTCGGACATTATGCCAAAATTTGGATGCGACGGATTCTTCAAGGTCAAATTCCGTTAAACCAATGCTAGTAGAATTCAGAAATGAGAAGAATTGTCAGATGTGGTGTCCCATTCGAGGTCATTTGAAGGCACGTTTGATTTCTAGTGTATAAAAAAAAATAAATACCCCCTCAAGCAGCTGCTTGCCACAGAGGTCTGACAGGAGCCTGTCAATTTATATGCCAAAGCAGAAGGTCTGAGAGGATGGCAGGACCTCAGCAGAAAAACGACACATACATCCATTCCTTACCCGGGGCTCGAACCCAGGTCCCGTAGATCAGTAGCCAATCGTGCTAACCACTCGGTCACGGGACGGCATATATAGGAATGAAATCATTGATCTTATTAGACACCAGATAAAAATTATATGAAAAAAGTACAGATGTAATTGTTTGCATTTCAGTCCATTACAATCGTTTGAAGTCATTTAATACCTAATTGTTGTTTATAAGAATATGCATATATTTTAAAAAGATATTCCAATGCTTATTATTTAGTGCAACAAATGCAAAGAATAATCCTTTTCCGTGAAATTAATCGCAAAGTACACAATAGAATAATATTTGTTCCATTATTTCAAACAACGTTTAATTATGATATAAAAATGCACATTCTTTCGACTGAACCAGAGCAGAGCATGTGAAAAAATACATTAATATTGAGAAGCATGCAAGATATATAAAAATAAAAGCAACTTGATGAAGTGTTCTCTTTTCCTTAAATCTTCTGCTCTTAAAAATATATGTCGTAGTTTTCGTTGTCTTTCTGGTTAATTTATGAAATTAGTGTTCTGTAGTGCTTTTTTATTTAAATTACTGCCAGCTTTAAACTACAGAATAGAATTTCTATGTTCGAGCATTACCTAAATGAAAAGCAAAACAAAATATTGCGTTTTGGCGTCTTTTTTTTAAAGAATTTCTGTGAACTGGTAATTAATTTTTTCAGAAAAAAAAAAACTTAGGAAAGAAAAGACGCTAAACACCGAGTTTCTGAAAGCGGAAAAAAATTAAAGAAAGAGAAATAAATAATAACAATAATAAAGTATCCCCGAATTTAAAAATAATGAAACATTCCTAAAGCATACTTTTCCTTACTGCAAAAATATAATACCTTGTAACACAAAAATCAGGTTTTCCGTTTTTATTTTTAATTTGTCGTTTATTTTTTCTCTTAGTTTTAGAAGCAGCACAAATTCACATGAAAACTAATTTAAGGTTTGTTTGTGGGCTGGAAAAAAAAAGCAAATAAAGAAAGTAAAAAAAAAAAGCACTTTCGCCACTCATCGTTGAGTTGTTAATGACACCATTTTTTAAGCCAACAATTCCAACTATTTTTGCAATTTCGGGTTTTGCAACAATTGCGAAGTACCTATGGTCTCATTCATACTTTAGTTCCCAGATAAAATGAGACGCATCAGTTTGTGAGTTTTGTAATACCAGTCCAACATTAGATCAAGGATCACTTCGACCGTGGTATTTTTTTTTATTTCGAGCCATTCCCCCCCCCCACTTCCTCTTGTCCCCTCTCCTTCTCTTCCTCTGACTACCACTAGTGGCATGTTCCTCCCGAGGAATTTCATCTATGCAGATAATAAATAAAATCTTATGAAATTTCTTCTTTTTCGTTTCCCTCCACTGCATAGGGATGAAACTGTAGGTACGGAATGTTTTTTTTTTAATTTAATGTTTGGTGCCATCAGTTTTAGAGTGGCATTAAGGGAAATATAATAACCTCTGGAAAAGTGTTTATGGCATTTTTGTTTCTCGGTGTCTCGTAATATGTCACTTGAACCTGAAAAGAAAGGTGTTTAGGAGACTTTTGAGAGCCAAGTGTGCATCCAAGCAATGTGTAACAGTTCTTTTGATAATTAAATATTACCAAACCAAAACGGAAAGAGAAGTTTTAAATGTATGTCAACTTAAACGTTAAAAGAGGAGTTATTATGGGAGGATTAGGAGTCCAATAATAACTCCTCTTTCAGTGATAACAAATGGAATGCCCCTTTCTTATCACAAGTAATGCGTAAGAGGGTCACTTCCTTTCAGTAGTAATGTGCAAAAGGTTCATTTCTTATCAGCAGTAATGTGTAACAGGTTCACTTCTTATGAGCAGTGATGTGTAAGAGGTTCACTTTTTATTACCAGTGGTTTGTAAGAGGTTTACTTATCAACAATAATGTGTGAGAGGTTCACTTCTTATCAGCAGTGAAATGCAAGAGATTCACTTCTTATCATCAATAATGTGTGAGAGGTTCACTTCTTATCAGCAGTGAAATGTAAGAGGTTCACTTCTTATCAGCAATAATGTGTGAGAGATTCACTTCTTATCAGCAGTGAAATGTAAGAGATTCACTTCTTATCAGCAGTAATATGTGAGAGGTTCACTTCTTATCAGTAGGTAAATTAAGAGGATCACTTCTTATCAGCAGTGAAATGTAAGAGATTCACTTCTTATCAGCAGTGAAATGTAAGAGATTCACTTCTTATCAGCAGTGAAATGTGAGAGATTCACTTCTTATCAGCAGTAATATATGAGAGGTTCACTTCTTATCAGTAGTTAAATGTAAGAGGTTCACTTCTTATCAGCAGTAATATGTGAGAGGTTCACTTCTTATCAGCAGTGATGTGTGAGGTTCACTTCTTATCAGCAGTGATGTGTAAGATGTTCACTTCTTACCAGTAGTGATGTGTAAAAGGTTCACTTCTTATCATAAGTGATATGTAAGAGGTAAAAAATCGTAAGAATTTACATTGGTGTTTCAGAAAAGTATCTCGCATACAAGTACTGGACAGAAAAGTATCTCTTATACAGGAATGGACAGAAAAATGTAAATATTTCCATGTTATCACAATACAAAATCATATTCAAAATTGAATAATTTCTTCAATATGATTTTTTGTGTAAAATATATCTATAGATAAACTAAATACTTCAATCAAATCTATCTAAATCTCGATTTTAAACAATATTTGTTCAGTATTCAAAGAGTTATGAACGATGGATTATTTAACAGGCTTAAACAAAATTGACCCCAAAATTCAATTAAAACATTTAAACAGGTTACGACAGACTTGGGCAAACGTTTTTAGCTGAAGGGCCGCATAGGAAACTGAAATGGAAAGGGCGGGCCCCCAAAGAAATATATAATCAATAACGCATGTATAACCAAAGCCAAAGAAAAAAAAATCTAAAGTCTTATTAGTTATAGATAGCCTGCGGCTTTGTCCAAAGTAAGTTTACCCCTAAAATGTTTAATGAAATGAAATAAAATGAATGTTAAAATTAATTATTTTAAATTAATTAATTATTATCAATTATTAATTAATAATTAAAATTAATTATTTGTGTCCCCGAAGTCGGACTTCTATTTTCTGTACGTTATTTTTCTCTTTTACAAATTTAATCTATTTCTCATTGTGTGTCGCACAAAAGGATATGGAGGGCCGCAGTTTGCACATGCCTGGGTTAAGAAACAGATATGAGATCAGAGTTGACTCTAGTAGAGTATCGGGTGCATTGCGCCAATTACTGATCACTCGACCCGTTTTAATGCTTTAATTATATTTTGGGATCATTTTATATAGCCTGTTAACTATTCCAACGTTCATAACTCTCTGAATATTCAAGAAATATTGTTTAAAATCGAGTTTTAGATAGATTTGTACAGATGTTTGTTAGCATTCAGGTACGTTAACCACTAGACTAAGAGCTACCTGGTCTGGTGATTAGCGTGCGTACCTGACAATCATTAGGCGCATTTTTCATTAAAATCGTATTTATTTCCGCAAAATTCCCCGCACTGCCCACGGTCAGTAGGGGACACTGATGGGCTTGGAAAGGTTGCCGCCCGTCGGATGGGACGCTAAGCCGTGGCCCGTATGCGGGAGAGTCATACCTTGTGCACGTTAAAGAACACACTGGATGGCTGTCATGTCCCTCGAATTTTATATTTATTTATTTATTGTATATTTTTGTTGCATTATATTGCTGTATATATTTTTATGTGTTCTTTGAAATGTTTGTGCTGGGAAGACTCACTATTGTTGTTTTCGGGTCTGAAACTTGCTGCTTGTTTTAAGAATCAATGCCAGAAGTTGTTTATCGCCGTAAATAACTAGCCTAGGGGCGCTAGTGCAGCGACGCGGCTAGGCGGGAGATTTGAAAGTCTGTGCGTTAGCTGTCAAATGAACAAGGTCGTTGCGACACGCGTCAAAAGGACGCCGCCTTTCTCAAATTAACCCTTGAAATCAGTGTGCGATTCCAAGAGGGAATCCAGATTCTTTGAGAATCTTATCTTTTATTCTTGTGGTTCAGGAGGAGCCACAATGTAGGCAAGGGAAAATCCTTTCGCCGAGATTTCGAGGTCTGTAAAGTGAGAAATTGCAGAGTGTGCAATTCTCCACCTCATTTTAGTAATATTTGCAGTAGCAAAGCAGCAAAGGCTCACGGAGTTGAGCGGTGAATTTGATAGTAGTTTTGTGGATTCAGAAAGAACCATAGTGTGAAGCAGCAAAGGCTCATGGAGTGGAGTTCATTCCCAGCACGTAGCTGTATATAGTGTGAATGAAAATTGTGTCGTCCCTATATAACTCTCGTGCAGTAATTGATGGACAGTTCGTATTCTTCATTCAACACTAGTTTCTTCAAAGGCGTACAGTGGCAGGGGCGTAAAAACCCGCGAATCTGTGAATTCACCGAAGTGAATTAAGAGCAATTACATCGTCTCTCTTTCCTGTGTGGACTGGGTCATCACATCTGTCACAGTCTGACAGGATCCGAACTCAGGGGACATCACATCTGACATAGTCCGACAGAAACTTTTCTCATTGGGTCATCACATCTGGCTCAGTCCGACAGGATCCGAACCCAAGGGACACTACAATGGCCTGTTTCCCAACAGCTGTTCCAGTGGGTCCCCTCTCCCAACCTTCTCTGAGCCTTCGGGGGTCCATGAGACCTAACCATTTAGCCCATGGTGTGCAAAAAAGTGCCGCTCAGAGGTACGTTTTTTTTCAACTTATCCCAACTCATTAAAATCGTATTGAAGAATCTGTTGAGCTCTAAATATGAATTTCTACTAATATAACGTGCAATTGTTCCCATTTTTCTGTCCAGTACCTGTAGCTTTCTTCGTAAATATGATCCCACATGGCTAACGGCGAAAAACGAAGTGTGACGAAAAATAAACAAAAAAAAGAAAGAAAAAACACATGTAACTGACCCAAAAGTTAAGTGAATGTTTGATGTAGGTCCCTCCAACTTTTAATTTATAAACGATGGGCAAGTCAGTTTGATTCAATATTGATCAGTGATTCAATATTGAATTCTACACCCCACCAGATCTAGTTGAGGGGGGTATGAACTAGGGGCAACCGATAGGTCAGGCCCCAAAATACTGGCTGATGATTGCGTTGTGTTTTCTATGTTATTTTGCGGGGGAAGCTTTCCTTCTCATCAATAAACACTTAAACGTACAGCGAAGGTACATGACAAACACAATTTATTATTCAGAAAATACACGACGGTTGTCTGGGGTCGGATCATCACACATCAATATAGTACACGCCAGTCAACTGGGCCTTGTTGGCGAAATATTCTGGGTGACGCAGAGAGAAGGGGGGGACACTCAGGGACTATTACTGGAGAGGTAAAAACTAAAAGAATCTCAGAAAAACGGCTGCTGACCTTTTTATCTTAGTCTGCTCCATCGTTGGGCTCTTCCTTGTCTGCTGCGTTAGGGCTTGACCAAGAGGCGATCTTCCGCACTCTGTGAGTTGCAGTTCGGGTTTCGTTAATGGCACGAAAAGTTCATCGACGAGAACACCTCCTAAGTCCGCTGTTGACAAGGCTGGAGGCGCCGGCGGGTGGCTCTGGCAGGTAGCTTGGCAGGGGACTTCGTCTCCCCCTACACGGAGGACGCTCCAGGGGCTGAGTTTCTCGCTGTATTCTGCGTTGGTTCCTGCTGCTCACAGATCTTCTCGCTCCGCGAAGGGGGTCTCGACGGCGGCTTGTGGGACTTGGCAAGTCGGCTGCATCAGGAGGGTGGGGTCCGTTCTTTCTCTACCCTTTCTTTCCTAACCGTCTGCTTCGGCGCATGGGCTGTCGTCCCGCCCGCCTCTCCTTTTTCTAGTTTCTCAGTTGTGATTCTTGCGGTCTCTGGCTTTTCCAAACCTGCATTCCTTCTTAAGTCGAGCACATTTCTGGTATCTGCCACTCGGTCTACTGCATCTTCGGCCGTTACTTAGCTGTTGCATCTTCCATCTCCGCGAGTCTATTGTCTCTTTGTGCTCAGAGCTCACTTCTTGTTACACGTCCTCACTCTAGCACATACACTTCTCTTCTCCCTGGCTGCGCTAGTTGATTTCAAAAAGGGGACTGCTATCACTCCTCATTGATCAGCAAAGTTTGTCGGTGACAGTGGTGGCCAAAGTTCATTGGAGCGGTCCAATTTTTATTGGATGTCCCAGCCTCTGGCGTGATCCTGAGTCATCCTTGTCCCACTCTTGGTGACCATTGCTGCGCGCATTCGAAAAACTCCCTTTCCCCTTTTTATGGCCTTGTTTACTCTTCTCTTGGATGGGGTGCGGTGTGCAAAAGGCTCAGATGGTCCGTCGTCTTCAACATGGCGGCTCAAGTTGCTATTCCTAGCCGTTTTACTGAGAGAAACGTCGGGTGGCTGGAAGAAAATGGCGAGAGATAGTTACGTCGAACTCGGGATTACAAAATTCCGAATACGGCAATAGCTCTTTTATTGTAACCAAGGCCAGATATGAGGGAGGGAGGAGGGGCACAAGGGGGTCATGCCCACCCCCTTTCAGAATACTAGTAAAGGTAATAGAAGCAGAAAATTATTAAACTTATGTATATTTCCTACATTTTTGAAGAAATTTTTAAGATCACTGAAACGCAGGGGAAATATTATACTGCAATGGAAATCCAGACTCTTGGAAATCCAGCCACTTATAGGTTTCCAAGACGATTCCATAGATCTACTTAATAGCGGCTTAGGTATAATGTTTGAGATCAATTGGGATCGGGGCCGGACCTAGGAGGGAGAATGCCCTTCCTCCTTTGAAAATGTCAGTAGCCAGAACCGAGGAGAAAATACTAAACGTATATATTACCTGTATTTTTCAAGAATTTTACTAAAAACCACTAAAACAGAGGGGAAAATTGATACCGTACGGCTTTCCGGTTTATTCCTGCTCGATCTTGGCCTCCCTTTTCAGTCCATTGTTTCGTCGATGTTCCTATATCTGATGAACAGTTCATCAGATATAGGCTTGTTGCTTTAAGGATATTAACTGTTGCTTTAACCCTTTGAAGCATAGTGGTTCCACACAGAAACCACCTACTTAAATTTTTATTTCTATACGCAGACTGGTTTTACAGCGAAACCACATTTCCTACATGGGTATTAGTACAAAAGTTAAAATAAATGTTTTTTTGCAAAAAGGAAGTATACTCCATCATTTTTCTACACATAAAGGCGGCCCATACCAAATGTCATTCAAATCGGAAATAAAATCGAAATTCGTGCTTCAAAGGGTTAAGGGCTTTGTGAATGTTTGGAGGCGAGCAAACGTCGAGGCATTTGTACATTCTTAGACTGGGCAGATAAAATGAGAATTTTTAGAAGGATAGGTTTGTGTAATAAACGCTTATATTCCAGAGAGAGTTTTCAGTATCTTCTGAAAAGAGCATGCAAATTTCTATTGCCTTATCTTAAACCATGGTTGCATCCTGCGTTCGCCGAAGCATTTGATGCAGCATCATACCAAAGTATGTAGTAGATTCCTTACACTTAATTTCAGCTTCAAAATTTGACTTTTCTGCTTGTTTATATTTTCTGCGATGAATAACGAGTAACAAAACCTAGAAAGTTTCGTTGCGCTGATTTTGTTACGCCATTTTCTAAACCATGATTAAAAATTTCTGATATTTTTTTTTAGTCTTCTGATGCCTATCTTATAACGGAAGTAATAAGAAAGCATGGCTATGCCATCTGCACATAAGGCAATTTCGATTTTCTGAAAATAGGCATGGCTGAAATATAAATGACAAAAGCCAAAGTCCAAATAGTGAACCTTTTGAACGGGAGACGATTTCCCGTTCAAAACGGAGGAGATTTTGTTTTTGTAGGGAGACGATTAGTTACGGCGAAAGAGGAGTCATTTTCACAGAACTCTTAAACTAGCAGCAACTTTTATTCTTAAAAATTCCATGTCTCGAAAGGTCGTTCATTATACAGGAACATGGGTTGGATTGGGTTGTTTTACCTCTGAGCGGTACTTTTTTGCACACCATGGGCTAAATGGCCAGGTCACATGGACCCCGAAGGCTCAGAGAAGGTTGGGGGAGGGGACCCACTGGAACAGCTGTTGGGAGACAGATGGTAGCCTCCCGTCAAGGCCATCCAGCGTGTTCTTTAACGTGTACACGGTATAGCTCTCCCGCACACGGGGCCACGGCTTAACGTCCCATCCGATGGACGGTGGTCTTTCCAAGCCCATCGGTGTCCCCTACTGACCGTAGGCAGGGCGGGGAATTTTGCGGAGATAAATCTCAACGCTGACCCAGCTGGGACTCGAACCTGGGAACTACAGATTACGAGCCTGGCACAGTACCGACTGAGCCACCCCCACCCCCAGGAACATGGACTTATCTAACTAAGTAGAGGGAGCTTTGCACGTCCCGAAAAATTTGATAGTTTTCGAAAGAAGTTGTTTGGGTTGGGTGTTTTACCTCTGAGCGTCATTTTGTTTTCTCACAATAGGTTAAATGGCCAGATCACTAGGTTTTCGAAGGCTCAGAGAAGTTTGGGAGAAGGGGACTCACTGGACAGCTGTTAGGAGACAGACGGCAGCCTCCAGTCAAGGTCATCGAGCATGTTCTTTGACGGGCACAGAGTATGGCTTTCCCATCCCACCAGACTGACGGTGGCCTTTTCAATCTGATCGGTGTCCCCTACTGACCGAGGGCAAGGTGGGAGTTTAGTGGACATAGATGGGACTCACTGGACAGCTGTTAGGAGACAGACGGCTGCCTCCAGTCAAGGTCATTGAGCATGTTCTTTGACGGGCAGAGAGTATGGCTTTCCCAACCCACCAGACTGAGGTGGCCTTTTCAATCTGATCGGTGTCCCCTACTGACCGAGGGCTAGGTGGGAGTTTAGTGGACATAGATGGGACTCACTGGACAGCTGTTAGGAGACAGACAGCAGCCTCTAGTCAAGGTCATCGAGCATGTTCTTTGACGGGCAGAGAGTATGGCTTTCCCATCCCACCAGACTGACGGTGGCCTTTTCAATCTGATCGGTGTCCCCTACTGACCGAGGGCAAGGTGGGAGTTTAGTGGACATAGATCTCAACGCTGGCACAGGTAATATGATTAATGACAAGACCCAGCTGCTCCGCAATAATGCACTACATCTATTGGGATAATGCCATGTTTTACCACTATCCACCGTCGCGGCTGAACAGTACTAGAGAAGTAAAGTCCAGCCTTTGGCAAAACCTAACTATAATCTTCATCCTGGGTCGACATAAACAAGAATATTGAGAATCCAAGTTTACTCGGCGTCCGTGGCTGGAACAAGAGGACTCGGACCTGGGAACTACAGATTACGTACCTGACACACTATCGACTCAGCCAAGAAGAGAACCAAGCGCTACCAATCGAGCCTATCGAATCCCTTTCGTAAGAAGAGAAAATATTTTGGAAAAGACTTTTCTTCAAGACCATTTGGGAACTAAGTAGAATGGTCCACGCTTATTGTTTAACCTTTTTCCGTTGTGTGATGATGGGACAACATAGGCTGTTTCTTGTCAGCATGGACTAATTGTGACAGTGGACAGTCATTGGCTTAACTATATGCAATAATTATGCACTGTATCATTCTTGATTGCTAATAAATTGTATACATATACATAGTGTACATCAGAGTTAGTTATTGGCTACTTAGTTAGCGACACATTCTGACAGAGAGGAAAGTAACCTTCAGCGTAAAAGCGCTCACGCATGGGTAATAAAAAACCAAACTCCCAACTACATCCTTCAGATCCCTTGTTTGAAAAAAAAAAGAAAGAAAATTATAAGATTTCATCCTAAATCTTCATATACGAGAAAATGATATTAATCAGTGAGTGAAAGAAGCAGAAAAAATGGGTTTGTAACTGAAGTTGGACTGTTTTACCTCTGAGCGAAACGTCTATGCTCACAATGGGTTAAAAGGCCAGGTCAAATGAATCCCAAAGGCCCAGATAAGGTTGGGAAAGGCGATTCACTGGACAGCTGATAGGATTCACATGGAAACCTCCCGTCACGACCATCCAGCGTATTCTTAACGTGCACACGTCTTAACGTCCTTTTTGATGGACGGCGACCTTTCCAAGTCCAATGATGTTCCTTTTCTCACCGAAGGCATAAAAGGGGATTAAAAGAGTTTGTAAATGAAACATTTGGGCTAAATATTTCTAATGCTACAGCTACATTAATGGGTTTGGGTTGGGTTGTTTTACCTCTGAGCGGCATTTTTTGCACACCATGGGCTAAATGGCCAGGTCACATGGACCCCGAAGGCTCAGAGAAGGTTGGGAGAGGGGACCCACTGGAACAACTGTTGGGAGACAGATGGCAGCCTCCCGTCAAGGCCATCCAGCGTGTTCTTTAACGTGCACAAGGTATGGCTCTCCCGCACACGGGGCCACGGCTTAACGTCCCATCCGACGGACGGCGGCCTTTCCAAGCCCATCGGTGTCCCCTACTGACTGTGGTCAGGGCGGGGAATTTTGCGGAGATAAATCTCAAAGCTGACCCAGCTGGGACTCGAACCTACATTAATGAAAGCAGCGGATATATTATTATTATTTTTTTTTCCTTGGCCATTCTAATGTTTAATAATAATATTTTTCACAATTCCCAGAAGTTCATGATCTGTGGAATCATTTTTCCTAAAATAAAATTGAGAGAAAAAATGAAATTGGAGAAATGCAATAAATCAAATCGTTGGACGTGTATGCCAAGACTACGTGAAACAGTTCTAAACTTCCAGCTAGTAGGAGAAATGTGGACGTAAACGTCCAATTGGCTCTCGAAGTGAGCACAGACTGTCCCGCAACATTACAAGGAATAGCACAGAAACCATGGAGCAGATAACATCGGAATTGAATGAGGGCGTGACTACAAGCTTATGCAAAAAGAACTATCGTCGTATCATGGAAAAAATATAGATGAATCGACGTCCACATCGTGTCCTCTTGTTGACTGCAAGGCACCGAAAGATAAGGCTGCAGTTTGCAAAGGCCTATCGCAACTGGAGTGCAGAGGACGGGAAACACATCATCCGTCTGACGAATCACGGTTTCAACTCTATCATGCCGATGAGAGGGTGCGTATGTGGCGTAAACCACAGGAATGGGCATCCTTGGGGATCCGGTACCCCTTCAAGACCTCCATCACCGACACAAGGAATGTGAACATCCTTGCCGACCATCTATAACAGTTGGCAGCGATTTTCTTTCCACACCATGATGCCATCTTTTAACAGGACAACGCCACACAACATACTTCCCAAGTGGCTACCAACTGCCTCTAGGAGCTTTCAAGTCAGTTTACCACACTCGAATGTCCCCCTGTAATGTCCCTCTAATTTATTTATTTTTATTTATTATTGGATTTTATTGTATTTTTGTTTTTGTAGATATTTTTATGTATTGAGTGTGTTCTTGAAGTGCTGATGGGACTCACTGATGTTATTTTCGGGTCTAAAGCTGGCTGCTTGCATTGAGATCAGTTCCAGAAGTCTTTTATGGCCGTATACAACTAGTCTGGGGCGCGCAGTCGATGCAGTACGCTACAGCGGGAGATTGAAAGAACAGTTTTTGTGCGTGGCTGTCGAGCACGTCAGAAGGACGCCGCATCTTACTCGAAGTAACCCTTGAAGGGAGGGTGCGATTCCAAGGGGAATCGAGATTCTAGGTGAATCTGATTACAGTCTTCTGGATTCAGAGTGAACCACAGTGTAGGCAAAGGTTGATTATCTTTTCGCCGAGTTTGAGGTCTGTAAAGAATGAATTTGCAGAGTTTGCGATTCTCCACTTCATTATTAATGTTTGCAGCAGCAAAGCAGCAAAGGTCCACGGAGTTGAGCTCACTCCCAGTACGTGATTGTAAAAAGTGTAAATAAACCGTGTCGTCCCTTTACAACTCTCGTGCAGTTAATTGATGGACTATTTTCATTCATCATTCAACATAGCAAATCTGAGGCATACGGCGCTACGGGCGTAAAAACCAGCAAACCGCAAAAAAAAAACAGAAAAGCAAAAACAAAATAATGCAATGCAACATTAAAACGCAAGTTAAAGAGAAAAAAAATATATGAGAGTGTAATTAAATATGCAATTATCATTAAAGATCAATTAAAATAAAAGCTGTTTTTTTATCAAGCAGGCTTTCTTTTACAATGCTAAGAACAAATATATAAATCGTACTCATAATATTTCATTCAGTAAAATATTATATTATTGTATCATCAACGTAATGTTTTTTTACTCCAAATACTTGAAACCAAATCGATATCGATAGGTAGATTTGGTTTCATATCGATAAGGGATGAAAATTGGTCAGGCAGGTTGTGATTCAGTTAATCTGAATGGTTGCAGTCTTGAGCAGGTGTCACAGTTTAATTACCTTGGGAGCTACGTAACAGATACTGGTGATGTGCGGCATGAGATTAACAGACGAATAGGTATTGCTGCCGGGACTTTCAAGAATCTATGGAGATTGTGGAGAAATAGGCGTATACACCTAAAGACTAAAATTAGACTATATAATAGTTTGGTTCTTTCTAGGGTTAGTTATGGTAGTGAAACTTTGACGCTGTGTAAACAAGATAACAGGAAACTAGATGCTTTTGAGTAGAGATGCTTACGCAGTATCTTGGGATATAATTATAGATTGGCGAATAGGGTTATGAACAGTGTGCCTAGAGGCCTCAGAAGGAGGGGGAGACCTAGGATGCGGTGGGCAGACAATGTCAAACAGGACCTTGTTAGAATTGGTGTGCAATGGCCGGATGCAGCAGATGTAGCTCAGGACAGATATGCTTGGAGAATTAAACTGAGCGGTCTGGTTGGACCTCCGTAGCCCATGGCTGCTTGAGGATGATGATGATGATGATAATCTAGTCAAATAATCTCTCACTTGCTTTTAAAAAATGAAAATGAACAAATATGTTTGATATTTTTGATACCAGCAGATAGAAAAAAATAAATATCCCCTCAAGCAGCTGCTTGCCACAGAGGTCTGACAGAAGCCTGTCTGTTTAATACGCCATAGTAGAAGATCTGTGAGGATGGCGACTCAGCAGAAAAACAACACACACGTCCATGCTTTATCCGGGGCTCGAACCCAGATTAGTAGTCAAGCGTGCTAACCACTCGGCCACGGGAAGGTTCACCACGAGATAGGTTATTGCAATTTCTAGTGGTCAAATATTGGAAGAATGAATGGAAGAATTCTTCCCTAAGCTTTGGAATAATTAATTTAACTCCTTTCCAAGTCCTTATATCCATATGTGTCCCTTTTGCTCAAAACAAAATGCTCAACTGTGGTTGGGTTGGGTTGGGTTGTTTTACCTCTGAGCGGCACTTTTTTGCACACCATGGACTAAATGGCCAGGTCACATGGACCCCGAAGGTTCAGAGAAGGTTGGTGGAGGGGACCCACTGGAACAGCTGTTGGGAGACAGATGGTAGCCTCCCGTCAAGGCCATCCAGCGTGTTCTTTAAC
The DNA here is from genome assembly GCA_038380435.1 of Ryuthela nishihirai. Taxonomy (NCBI): domain Eukaryota; kingdom Metazoa; phylum Arthropoda; class Arachnida; order Araneae; family Heptathelidae; genus Ryuthela; species Ryuthela nishihirai. Next base: position 86,923,079 of record JAWZYU010000001.1, on the reverse strand, counting down.
GTGAACAGGGTATGGCTCTCCCGCACACGGACCCACGGCTTAACGTCCCATCCGTCGGACGGCGGCCTTTCCAAGCCCGTAGGTGTCCCCTACTGACCGTGGGCAGGGCGAGGAATTTTGCGGAGATAAATCTCAACGCTGACCCAGCTGGGACTCGAACCTGGGAACTACAGATTACTAGCCTGGCGCGCTACCGACTGAGCTGCCCCCGCCCAAAAAAAAACCGTCTTCCGCGGGTGGGATCGGTCCCACAACCTAATGCTTATCAGCGCGTCAATCCATCAAGCTCTCAACTGAGGTGAAGCAGGGATTCGAATCTACTAGAAACATTACCATTACGAATTCAATGCGAACGCTATAGTTCAGGACAGACGTGTTTGGAGATCTAAAGTACAATTTGATTGGACCTCCGTAGATCAAGGTTGCAAAAGGATTTTGTATGTATGTATATAGTGGTGATATAGTTCAGTGGCTTGCATATTACACTTTGAAAATTATGCTTCACACAGAATGAGGTATTTACAAGAAAAATAGCGTACATTTCGATAATGTCTAATACAGTTTTATTTAGCTTCTTATAATATATATATACTGTATATATAATATTGCTGATGTCCATAAGAGCTTTCTTTAGGGGCGGGGGTGGCTCAGTCGGTAGCGCGCCAGGCTCGTATTCTGTAGTTCCCAGGTTCGAGTCCCAGCTGTGTCAGCGTTGAGATTTATCTCCGCAAAATTCCCCGCCCTGCTCACGGTCAGTAGGGGACACCGATGGGCTTGGAAAGGCCGCCGCCCGTCGGATGGGACGTTAAGCCGTGGTCCCGTGTGCGGGAGAGCCATACCCTGTGCACGTGAAAAAACACGCTGGATGGCCTTGATGGGAGGCTACCATCTGTCTCCCAACAGCTGTTCCAGTGGGTCCCCTCCCCCAACCTTCTCTGAGCCTTCGGGGTCCATGTGACCTGGCCATTTAGCCCATGGTGTGCAAATAAGTGCCGCTCAGAGGTACAACCCAACCCATAAGAGCTTCAAACTTGCCAGTATATAATATTTACGCGTACAGATAAGTTTTAATTTTGACTGCATCTGTGACTGAATATAACAAATGCAAATCGAAAGAAAAACATGAACAAATTTTAAGTGTTTACGATTTTATAATATACACTGAAAATGTTTATATCGCAATATACATAAATCTCTCTTGGCTATATTTCTTAGCATCATTTAAGGAAAAAAAAATGAAACAAAAACATCTTATAAATAAAAAATCCAAGAACTGTTACTCGCGATGATAGTATGTAATAATTCGCAGAGTGACTGTTCCGCCGCTTTGATAACCACGATCTCTTCATTATAGTTCCGCTACGTAGAGACAGCCTTGCTCGCTGCATGTGATATCCGGTTCTGCTCCAATTACGCACTTCGTTCTAGATTTCGAATCGCAGTAACCTCTCTCTCGCGCACATTACGAATGTTTCAAGATGCACAACTTCTTTCTCTCGTGGCTCCTCGTTCTCCCATCTCGTTAACATCCCAAAGCACCGCAAGTCTCTTGGACCTGACGGTTTCATTCAAGTCGATCAATACCCGATAACTGGGCTACCGTAGTCACAGCACCACACTCGCCTCATTAATCAAACTCTAAACATCAGGTCATTTTTTTTATTCCCTGTAACGACCGCGCTGCGCATTTTCAGCCATAGGCAGAGACCGAGCGACCTGGGTGGCCTTGAACTTCTCTCTCGAAACGATCCTTCCAGCTCCATCGTTTCTTGTCTCCCAATTATTTCACTTCCTTAAGGAGAAAGGAGACCGATGGGGAAAAAACTGGAGTAAGAAATATAATTTTACGGTGATTAAGGTTTCAGTCAAGCGCTCTGGCAACTTATGATATATCGAAAACGGCTGCAAGCGATGCATATCGTTATCGATATATCAAGGGCTAATAAAAACGATATGTTGTGTTATCGATATGCTAAGATAAATGCCAGCTCCTAATTTTCTTATCGATAGGATGGGAATGACATTGAGGGATTCTATCGTTATGTATATATCAAGTACTGGTGTCAGTGATGCCGTAGTGCTATCGATGTTTGTAGGAATTCTGAGCTTTGGTGATTTTTACCAATTAATCGTGAATAAGCGATGCATGTTAATATCGATGTATGAAGACGAGATGTAAGCAACTACTCATATTATCTATATATAAAGAACTAAGTGCAAGCAATATTGTAGCCTTATTCTGACATATAAGACTATTAAACGCGATGGCAAAACTTTATCGATATATGGAAAAAGATAGTTCGTTATCGATATCAAGGAGGTGGTCAACATTTTTATCGATATATGAAGAAAGAGGGTCAGCATCTTTATAGTTATATTGGGAAGATGGTCAACATGGTTGTCGATGTATGGCGAAGGATGGTCAGCATCTTTATCAATATATAAAGAAAGATGGCCAGCAATTTTATCGATATATAGAGGAATAAGATCAGAATTTTTATCGATATGTAGAAAACGATTGCCAGCTCTTTATCGATAAATGGAGAAAGATGGTACAGTCACTCAAAAAAGTATCCGAACACTAGGGTTGATTACAGAATTCAGAAAAAAATATCTGGCAACGATTTTTTTAGAAATTAGTGATCTGGCAACCTTTGTGTCACGTGACTTTTACCAATTAATCGTGAATAAGCGATGCATGTTAATATCGATGTATGAAGACGATGTACGTGACAACAAGGTTGCCAGATCACTAATTTCTAAAAAAATCGTTGCCAGATATATTTTTCTGAATTCTGTAATCAACCCTAGTGTTCGGATACTTTTTTGAGCGGCTGTACATAATCTCTATCAATATATGAAAAAAGAGGGTCAGCATCTTTATAGTATGAAGAAAGATGGTTATCATCTTTATCTATGTATGGAGAAAGTTGGTCAGCATCTTTATTGAAATATGAAGAAATATGATTAGCTTCTTTATAGATGTATAGAAAAAGATAGTCAGCAACTTTATAGATGTATAGAGAAAGATGGTCAGCATCTTTATATGTGGGGAAAGCTAATCAGCATCTTTATCGATATATGAAGAGGGTTAACTGCTTATCAGTATATGACAAAATCTGCAAACTAATTAGATCCTTATCAATTACAATGCAGTGCCATTGAATTAGGGATGGGAGATGTTATCCAAATTCAGTACCGCAAGTTCCTCATTTGCGCGCATGTGTGGCTGAAACCTGGTCATATATAACTGTCAGCTTTGGCTTCCCCAAGCATTCGTCGTGAGAAGCGTAATGGGAAAGGCGCAGGATTTAGATTCATTTGACAGAGGGCATAGGTGCCCGACGGATGGGACACTCGACCTCCGAAATTGTCAACGAACTTGGATTTTCTCGTACGACAGTTTCAAGAGTGTCCCGGGAATATGGAAATTCAGGCAAAAAAACAAGCACCCGGACAATCTGCAAAGGACAACCTGCCTTGAATGATCGTGGGCTTCGCCGTTTGACCCGCATCCTACGGACAGATAGGGGCCACACATTATCTGAAATCACCTCCCTCTGAACGCGTATTCAAGCCGGGAAGTCAGTACACGTACTGTGTAATACTCACTTTATCGTCTCGTCTTCGGACGCCACCAACTTACGAGAGTCCCACTTCTAACAGCACGACACCGGGCTCAACGCCTTGCCTGGGCTAAAGAACATCGAAACTGGACCATCGAAAATTGGCCTGTAGTGATGAATCCCGATTTAAACTTCATCACGCCGATGGGAGACTGAGCTGGTGGTGGCTTAGTGATGGCCTGCGGTGTCTTCAGTTGGACGTCTGTGGGACCTTTCGTACGTGTACCGATTACTCTCAATGCATCCCGGTATGTAGAATTCCTGGCTGACCATTTACATTCATTTATGGCCATCATGCATCCCAATGGAGATGACGTCTACCAGCGAGACAACTGTTCATCTCACAGGTCCAGGTTGGCTACTTCATGGTTGCAGGAACATTCTGCTGACTTTGAAATAATGAATTGGCCATCTAGAAGCCCAAATTTAAATCCCATCGAAAATCTTTGGGATACCGTCGAGCAGAGTGTTCGAGCCCGTGTCCTATCAGCGACGACCTTGAGAGAATTGTGGATAGCTCTGGATTGGTTCTCCATACCTATGCACATTTGATGACCTTGATGAAGAACATGCTTGATGGTCTTTACGGAAGACTTCTATCCGTCTCCTAACAGCTGTCCAGTGCATCCCCTTCCCAGAAACTGCTCTGAGCCTTGGGGATACATGTTCCTTGTTTATTTAGCCCATTGTCTGAAGAAAAGAACCTGTCAGAGGAAAAAAAACCCAATCTAAGAATTCTGAAATCCACAGGTTGAATACTTATTCCTGTATTGAATAACCAATCAGACATTCATGACATCACTTGGAAACCGAACTGGACCCACACATCGAGATCTAGAATCAACGTCACTCAATACTAAGCTCCTACCTTTGCCATCGCCAGTAATGCGATAAATCCATCTAAAAAAAATCAACAACAAAAACAACAGCCAAAAAAAAACACGTTTACTTTCTCGGAAAAATTCCCTTCTGCTTCATCAGTGCTGCGCAGGAAAACATCCCTAAACTCTTTAAGGTATCGTCCATTTTGAAATTTGCAAGCAAATACCTTACACTTCTATTTTTACCTTTTCTTTTTCTGTTTTGTGGCGTGAACATGCCTGTGCTCACTTTCCCGCAGCGTGGAGAACCAACTTGTTTACACCAGACAGGTAAAATGGGTTCGGTGCATTATTAAACAGACCACGAAATGGGAAAGAGTACTCGCGGAGACTAATCTTGTTTGCTGCGATATTTTCCAGCTACCTGAATGGAAGAGGTCATAGTGCAGGGAGTGCTCGGCGAAAACTTCATCTCAGCGGTTGGCATCAGATCTTTCTTGTTGTTTCTTTTCCAGTCTTAACTTTGCTGCCAACACTCCGCAAAAGAGCACGAGTCTCATCACACATTCACACTCCGAGGTAAGTTGACAAAAGAGGAAAATATATGTAAGCAGTTAAATGAATGTTATCCTATTACCTGTTAACTTCTGTCAACGTCGTGTTTTGCTAGAAATATATATACTATATCCATTCCTTTTGAAACTTTAACGAAAAAATGTAATTCATTAAATTTAAGGATACGCAAAATAAGTGATCTTTAATAAGATATTCTAAATAAGTAAATTCTGTTAAAAAAATTCACGTGCTAAGGAGAAGATTTTTTTCAAAGTATGAACAGTGAAGACTATGGAAAAAGTCATAGGACTTTCGGTTTTAAATTCGAATGTTTGCATTGTAAGTGTAAGATTAAAAACTTATGTTTTTAAATCGCTATTATTTCTTAAATAATTATTATTATTTATTCTTAAATAATTATTTAACTTGATTTAAAGAAAGTTGAAAGGAACAAAAATGTTTTTAATGAACAATGCAATCCATATTTCTTTCACAGGCCTAGTTATTGTGAAAACATCACTGAAATTAAATTTAATTATATTAATTAACAAATTTACTAAATTAAACAAAATGTTTGAATACTAAAATTTTGTTTCATATTTAGTGCATCTACATTACTAGTCCCGATTTTTCAGGTTCTCAGGCTCTCGGAAAATGCTATTTGTTTCGAAGGTGGACCGTCGAGAAAAAAGTTTGTAAGATCTTGCCATGGACAGCCATGTGGAAAGGAGCCCATAGACAGCCATGTGGAAAGGAGCTCATAGACAGCCATGTGGAAAGGAGCCCATAGACAGCCATGTGGAAAGGAGCCCATAGACAACCATGTGGAAAGGAGCCCATAGACAGTCATGTGGAAAGGAGCCCATAGACAGCCATGTGGGGAAAGGAGCCCATAGACAGCCATGTGGAAAGGAACCCATAGACAGCCATGTGGAAAGGAACCCATAGACAGCCATGTGGAAAGGAGCCCATAGACAGCCATGTGGAAAGGAGCCCATAGACAGCCTAGTACACTGCGCCATGCAGAAGTTCTGTAAGCAAAGCGAAACCACGGAAAAGAGAACATTGATGCCTTACAGGGAATCGCCAAACTACATCGAGCTCGACCACAGAGACAATGAGTTTGGGTTGTTTTACCTCTTAGTGACACTTTTTTGCACACAATGGACTAAATGGCCAGTTCACAAGGACCCCGAAGATTCAGAGAAGGTTGTGGGAGGAGACCCACTGAACAGTTGTTGGGAGACGGATGGTAGCCTCCCGTCAAGAACATCCAGCGTGTTCTTTAACGTGCACAGAGTATGGCTCTCCCGTACACAGCGCCACGGCTTAACGTCCCATACGACGGACGGCGGTCTTTACCAAGCCCATTGGTATCCCCTACTGACCGAGGGCAGGGTGGGGAGTTTTGCGGAGATAAATCTCAACGCTGCCTCAGCTGGGACTCGAACCTGGAAACTGCAGATTAAGAGCCTGGCGTGTTACCGACTGAGCCACCCCGGTCCCAGAAACAATGAGGAAAATATTCTTAATTATTTAATGCTAAACGTAAATAGTTTTTTTTTTCCGAAAGTTGAATCCTCCACATGTATACCTATAAACACAAAATTAAAGAACTGGGCATTAGGTGGTTCAACTTTGTAAGAAATGATGAGGTTAGGCAAAGGAGTCGGCAACCCCCTTTAACCCTTTCACGACTAAGGGAAACAATTTTCCCATTTTAAAATTGGTGATTGTCGTATTTAATTATACACCTTATCTGCATTTTTTATACAGAATGTCAAAATAGAACGTGTGCCGAACGCAATTACGTAAACGGGAACGTTTAGAAAACGAAAACAGAACTGTCAGGACGCATAACATATTTACTATGTGCAATGTCCATCTTTGCCTCACTACCAAAAGAAATTGCTTCGCAGAATATCATAATTAGCACATCATTTTGTATAGTAATTTTATTTCATAATTTTGTATTATTTTGGTTAACATTTTGTTCTAATAAACCAATAAATAAAAGACATTGCATAATAAGCCTAACTATAATTTGTGTTACCTTTATAGTCCATTGGGAAAAATATTTCCCATAAAATTCCAAAAAAACTACACATTGTTATGTATTTTTCTTATGATTTTTATTTATTTTACGTCTAAACAAACTTAAATAAACAGTTACATACTAATATTTACTCTTAGAAACATTATGGTCTTGAAAGGGTTAAGCAGCATATTGTGCAGAGAGAGACTGCGTTGGTTTGGCCATGTTGCCCGTATGAATAATTATAGATTGGCGAATAGGGTTATGAACAGTGTGCCTAAAGGCCTCAGAAAGAAGGGGAGACCTAGGATGCGGTGGGCAGACAATGTCAAACAGGACCTTGTTAGAATTGGTGTGCAGTGGCCAGGTGCAGTAGATGTAGCTGAGGACAGACTTGCTTGGAGAACTAAATTGCACGGTCTGGTTGGACCTTCGTAGGCCATGGCTGCTTGAGAATGATGATGATGATGATGAATTTGTGCTAGACAATAGGGTAAATATCTCACCATCTAACAAAACCAGATTTTTAAAAGCGAACAGTTTAAACCGACATTTTAAGTTTAAATCAGTAGTGATGCATAGGGAAATTCAGCGAGAGTCATACCCTGTGCACGTTAAAGAACACGCTGGATGGCCTTGACAGGAGGCTACCATCTGTCTCCCAACCAATTGTTGATATATCAATTGTTATATAATTTTGATAATATCTAAAGTTACTATTAATTCGAACATGATGTTTGAAATATGTGTTTAGTTCTTCAGATTGCAAAGCAGCCTTCTTGGCCTTCCAAAATGATATTTATGATAATAATCATTATAAGATCATATTATATATTCTCTATGTCGTATTGAACTGATAGGTTCTAGTTAGATCTCTGTGACAACCAGCTGCTTGAGAAGGCAGGGGGATATTAATTTTTTTTTTTATTTTCCCATTTTTTTCCCCAACAACTGTTCCAGTGGGTCTCCTCCCACAACCTTCTCTGAGCCTTTGGGGTCCTTGTGACCTGGCCATTCAGCCCGTTGTGTGCAAAAAAAGTGCCGCTCAAGACAACCCAACCCAGAAAATATTTAGCATCATCATCCTCAAGCAGCCATGGGCTACGGAGGTGCAACAAGACCGTGAAATTTAGTTCTCCAAGCAAGTCTGTCCTGAACTACATCTACTTCATCTGGCCACTGCACACGAATTCTAATAAGGTACTGTTTGACATTGTTTGCCCACCGCATCCCAGGTCTCCCCCTCTTTCTGAGGCCTTTAGGCACACTGCTCATAACCGTATTCACCAATCACGCTAATAATTCATTGGATTATAACCATTAAAACATAGCATATGAACTATTTACCGTAATGGTTCAGTGATGTTGCCATTCAATGAATACTAATCTTCTGATAATCTAGTAAAATACATTTTTCAAAATTTCGACATGTAGTCAATTTGTGAAGCTACTCCTGAAAATATTTCACAGCAGACTTTCGCATACATAATTTTATCTTCCGATCGAGGCATTTAACTTCAAAAGTCGTCAGTACCATTCTTTAAAATCAAGATATATTATCAAAATAGTAGAATGATTAGAAGGTAAAGTACGAACTGTTTCATTTGACGATTACGTTGCCATTCAACGAAAACTAATCTTCTCATAATCTTGCAAAATGCATTTCGACTTATAGTTTCCTTTGACGATCTGGTAATCGAAAATATTTCGTCATTAATCTATCAAACCAGAAGAAATATTTTTGTTTCTGAAGACAGAAAGAGTGGAATGTGTACAGACAGTTAGTTTTTTTTAAAGCGAGCTAAAAATGACATTATACTATCTCCTTTTTATTTTTATTTTGAGAAATAACCGCCTCTTCCTAAAAGCAGTGAAAATTTATAACATTTACGACACCCAAAAATACCTAGCTCAGTTCATCGCTATTTATCAGAAAGTCAAGCCTAAAAAAAACGTGCCATTACCTACTCCTCAGGAATGTTAAGCAAATTGTTTTGGTTGGACAGAGAAATTCCTCAACGATTTAACGTTAAGCTCGGCCAAAAAGATTTCATTGGTTTCTCAGCATCCTCTGATTGATAGAACTAAGTCCGAAGTTTTTCGTGGAAATAATTCTCTCTCTCTGAGACGGTATTTCTCTTCCTTTTGTGTTCGTTCCTCTCTCTCTCACACACAGCGGAATTACACTCTTTCGAAACATTTGTCGGATCGATGTGGAAAAGACTGATTTCATCGGAGTTCAAAGGCGAAAAAGAAATCCGAAAAAAAAAAGAGACAAGAAAGTCTGGAGTGAATTTCTCAGTAATCGATTTTGAAAATCCCTTTTGTTTTCCTTCTGAAACTTTAAGCATCGATCTTCTGGGCGATGAGAAAGGTACACGGACTGCTCCTTTATACAAATTCCATTGCTAACGGCAGCACATAAGAAGGTGCTACAATCATTCACTCTAATCGAAGTCGAGATATTGCAGGGGATCTCGCTTGGGACGGAAACTGATCAGGAATCTTAAGGGTTGGGTTGTTTTACCTCTGAGCGGCACTTTTTTTGCACACCATGGGCTAAATGGCCAGGTCACATGGACCCCGAAGGCTCAGAGAAGGTTGGGGGAGGGGACCCACTGGAACAAGCTGTTGGGAGACAGATGGTAGCCTCCCGTCAAGGCCATCCAGCGTGTTCTTTAACGTGCGCAGGGTATGGCTCTCCCACACACGGGGCCACGGCTTAACGTCCCATCCGACGGACGGCGGCCTTTCCAAGCCCATCGGTATCCCCTACTGACCATGGGCAGGGCGGGGAATTTTGCGGAGATAAATCTCAACGCTGACCCAGCTGGACTCGAACCTGGGAACTACAGATTACGAGCCTGGCGCGCTACCGACTGAGCCACCCCGCCCCAACTGATCAGGAATCTTAAGGATTAGGATTTTATTGATTTATTTTTTTAAATCCTCACAAAGCGGCAACGCTCATTAAAATATTTTAGGCAAAGAATCATTTGGTTTTAAAGCTGTATAACTGGGTTGAGTCGCTTTACCACTGAACTGCACTTTTTTGCACACAATGATCTAACTTGATAGGTCACAAGATCTCCGAAGATTCAGAGAAGGTTGGAGAGAGGGAATTACTGGACAGCTTAGGAGACAGATGGTAAACTCCCATGTAGGCTATCAAACGTGTTCTTTAACGTGCACAACAATGTATTATAGATCTCCCCATACGCAGCCACGGTTTAACGTCCCATCCAACGGACGGCGGCCTTTCCAAGCTAATCGGTATCCCGCACTGACCTAAGGAAAAGCGAGGAGTTTTGGGGGGACAAATCTCCCTGGTGGAATCGAACCTGGGAACTGTAGAAAGCCACACCTGCATCTTTTAAAGTTGGGTAACATTAAAAGTGTTGAATCTCAGCGGTCGTAAATGAACTAATGTATTATATATGTAACTGACGGAGTAAAGCGACATCTTCGATTTTATTGGATCATTTGGTCGTCATTCGGGTTTCACGTTAAGCCACGGGCCCGTCTATAGGATAGCGATATTCTGTGCACTTACAGAGCATGATGGATGGTGTTCAAGGGGAATTATTAATCTGTTCTCCAACAGATATGCATTTGATACCGTTCAAAAACATTTTCTACCTCATTTGGGATCTATATTGCTTGACCATTTAGATCATTGCGCGCAATATAAGCTATTCTGGATGCAAACAACCCAACAACAATCCAACTAGACAATTTAGAATTCATAATCTGTTTTTTTTTTGTATTAAGTCATATAACAGTTTGGTCTTTCCTGAAGTTTGGTATGGTCGCGAAACTAAGACCCTTTGAAAGCAAGATAACAGGAAACTTGATACCTTTGATTATAAATGATTGTGCCAGTATCTAAGGGGGCGGGGGTGGCTCAGTCGGTAGCGCGCCAGGCTCGTAATATGTAGTTCCCAGGTTCGAGTCCCAACTGGGTCAGCGTTGAGATTTATCTCCGCAAAATTCCCCGCCCTGCCCACGGTCAGTAGGGGACACCGATGGGCTTGGAAAGGCCGCCGTCCGTCGGATGGGACGTTAAGTCGTGGCCCCGTGTGCGGGAGAGCCATACCCTGTGCACGTGAAAGAACACACTGGATGGCCTTGACGGGAGGCTACCATCTGTCTCCCAACAGTTGTTCCAGTGGGTACCCTCCCCTAACCTTCTCCGAGCCTTCGGAGTCCATGTGACCTGGCCATTTAGCCCATGGTGTGCAAAAAAGTGCCGCTCAGAGGTAAAACAACCCAAACAAAGCCAGTATCTAGGCATTAGGTAATTTGATTATGTATGTAATGGCAATATTATATAAAGGAGAGATATACACCGAAGTGCCAAAACATTATGACCACCTGCCTAATATAATGTTGGTCATCCACGTGCCGTCAAAACAGCTCTTAGCCGGCGAGACATGGAAGTTGTCAGATTTCTAAAGGTGTACTGTGGTATCTGATACCAACACATTACGAGCAGATCCTTTAACTCTTGTAAGTTACGTAGTTGATCCACCGCAGATCGGATATTCTCCTTTCAATACAAACCACAGATGCTCGATTGGATTGATGTCTGGGGAATTTGGAGGGCAGGGCAATACTTGGACTTCTTTCTCATGTTCCGCGAATCATTCTCGAACAATCCAGGAAAATGCACCAATCCGGCAAAATGGTGCATTATCCTGCTGAAAGAAGGCATTGCTAGAGGGGATTACCGTTGCCATGAAAAGTTCTACCTGGTATGCAATGATGTTTAGGTAGGTGGACGACGTCATAGTTTCCTGCACATGAATGACTGGACCCAGGGTTTCCCAGTAGAACATTGTCCAAAGCATTACACTTCCTCCACGGGCTTGTTTTCGTCCCATGGTGCAACCTGGTAAATGACGCACACATCCCAGGTAAACGACGCACACGCACTCGGCGGTTCACGTGGTACAACAAGAAACGAGATTCATCGAAGCAGACGACTTTCTTCCAATCATTCAAGGTCCAATTTTGATGCTCCCGTGCATATTGTAGGCGCTTTTGACGGTGAACCGAGGTTAGCATGGGCATTCGGAGCGACCTGCGGCTACGCAGCCCCATTTTCAGCAGAGTTCAATGTATTATGTGTTGTGACACATTACTCCCGTCACCAGCATTAAAATTACGGGCGAGTTGCGCCACAGTATCCCTTCTGTTAGCTCGTACCATCAGGATAGCCTTCGCTCACCTCTAGCATCGATAAGCCGTCTTCAGCCCACACCTTGCCTGCGGTTCGTGATTTTACCCTCCTTGGACCACTTTTTGGAAGGTACGAACCACGGCTGACCGTGAGCACCCCACAAGCCTTGTGTCTCGGAAATGCTCTGACCCAGTCGTCTGGCCATTACAATTTGGCTTCTAACAAACTCACTTACATTCGCTGTTTTTCCCATCTGAAGAACAAGAATAACACTGATTAACAGAGCTCAGTATCAGGTGTTATTTTTACCGTTTCATGACCTTCACACGCGCAGCCGTTTACCTGCAGTTGCTTTGATTTACATAAAGGCACGCTGGTCATAATGTTTTGGCTCTTCGGTGCATATAGATATATTGGAAAGAAAGCGACTTTTCTTTTGCTTGCCAATGTATTCCCCGTCATAGATTAGCAAATACTGTTCTGAAAAGTGTGCTTATAGGTCTAAGGAAAAAGAGGAAGAGCTAGGCTGCAATCGGAAGGCAATGCCAAACAGGAACTTGTTATAATTGGTCTTCAATGTCGAAAAGATGCAGCTGTAGCTTAGGACAGACGCGTTTGGGAGATTAACTGCATAGTCTGGTTGGACCTCCGTAGGCCACGGTTGCTTGAGGATTGTATATATATTTACATTGTTTATTTTCTTTTTCTCAATGATTACTGGAAAGCTACATAGCTGATTCTTATTTTCAATGCAAAAAAAATTCATAAAATACTGCATTTTGTTTAAAAATAAATAATTTTTTTCAAAGCTGTTTGCTCCATGACATGAAATGGAAAAGTATGTTAGAAACTCAATTTCTTGGGAAGTGGGAATTGCTCAGTCGATAGCGAGCTAGATTCTTAATCTGCAGTTCCCAGGTTCGAGTCCCGTCTGCTCCAGATCTGAGATCCAAACCCTGCCCTCAGTCAGAAATAGGACACAGATGGACATATGAAGGCGTCTGTCAAATGGGACTTAAACCGTGGTCTCATGTGCAGTAGAGTCATACCCCTATGTATGCTAAAGAACACTCTGGATGCCTTATATATTTTGACGGGAGCTGCCATCTGTCTCGTTACAGCTGTCCAGTGGGTCCTCTTTCCCAATCATCTCTGAGCCCTGTGGGTCCTTATGACCTGGCGATTTAGCTCAGTGTGTGCAAAAAAAAGTGCCACTAAGAGTTAAAACAACCTAACCTATGATGTTTAGGTAGGTTGAAGATGTCATAGTTTCCTGCACATGAATGACTGGACCCAGGGTTTCCCAGTAGAACATTGTCCAAAGCATTACACTTCCTCCACCGGCTTGTTTTCGTCCCACGGTACAACCTGGTAAATGACGCACACATCCCAGGTAAATGACGGACAAATACCCGGCTGTCCACATGGTACAACAAGAAACGAGATTCATCGAAGCAGACGACTTTCTTCCCACGACTATTCTTTCTCCCCAATATCAGAAGCGAAAAGGCGAGTTTTTTTAACAGGGATAAAATATGAAATAAATAGGTAGGAATAAGCAAAATAACTCTCTTCTTTATTACTATTGAATTACTCATAGAAAAATGATATCTCTGCCCCCAGGTGTTTCTCTACCATACCCCCTCCCTCAGCGTAGGGATTTCAATCGAAACTAATTATTAAAAGATAATTTGATTTAGAGCATTAAGCTATTAAACTATATTTAAATTGACTGAACTGTGCAAAGATGAGTTTGGGATCAAATTTTTGAGCCCAAGCTCCCTCTGTCCCGTAGGATTTCTCTAAATAGTGGGGGCGGGGGTGGCTCAGTCGGTAGCGCGCCAGGCTCGTAATCTGTAGTTCCCAGGTTCGAGTCCCAGCTGGGTCAGCGTTGAGATTTATCTCCGCAAAATTCCCCGCCCTGCCCGCGGTCAGCAGGGGACACCGATGGGCTTGGAAAGGCCGCCGTTCGGAGGATGGGACGTTAAGCCGTGGCCCCGTGTGCGGGAGAGCCATACCCTGTGCACGTTAAAGAACACGCTGGATGGCCTTGACGGGAGGCTACCATCTGTCTCCCAACAGCTGCTCCAGTGGGTCCCCTCCCCCAACCTTCTCTGAGCCTTCGGGGTCCATGTGACCTGGCCATTTAGCCCATGGTGTGCAAAAAAGTGCCGCTCAGAGGTAAAACAACCCAACTCTAAATAGTGAGCCCGAGCCAGGCTAGGTGGAAGTTTTCTCTGATGTATCATAAAACTTATGTAAAGAATTGCAAGCTACTAAACATTTTTTTAAAATTTTCATATTACAGGGTACGACAAGCTCAAAAATAATTATAATTCTTTGATGGCATAATTAAAATTTTATCGTAATTTCCAAAAACTGAATTAAATGAAAAATTCGCAGAAACTGAAAGTTCTGTAGTGATGGTATAAACACCAAGTAAGATTCGTTAAAAAGCATGAAAGTGCCAAAAAGAAAAAAAATAGGCTGAATGGTGTTTATTTGAAATTAATAAAAAGTCCCCAAGTAAAAAAAAAACAGCTAGTGAGATTCCTTAAAAAGTGTAAAAATGCCAAAAAAAAAAAAATAGGCTGAATGGTGTTTATTTTAAATTACCGTATATTTCCTCAGATAAGACGATAGTTGAATCATAAAAAAGGCCCCCAAAATCCGGGTCATCTTATAGGACAGATACAAAAAAAATTACATTGAAATTTATATAAATTGAAACCTTTATAAAATAAAACAAATCACTCACCAATGTATTTAAAATCCTGCAAAATCTTCACATTCATCATCTAAGGCAAATAGCTCCTCAAGTACATCCTCACTTTCGTTGTTGAGAAGCTCGTCATATGGGTCCCATTCTGTACCTAGCGAGTCGATTTCCGCTTCGTCATCAGTATCCCGTAACAAATCGTCCTCAGTGCCATCCATAGCATTAGAAATCCCACACTTTTTGAAGGATTTGATCACTGTTTCGACTTTCACTTTTTCCCATGATTTGATCACGAAATCACACAACACATCAAGTGACGCAGCCCGCATAGCTCCACCTTTCGTACACGACTTTTCGTCACTCATCATCCAGTTATTCCATTGTTCACGCATGTGATCTTTGAATGGTTTATTCAGAGAGACATCTAAAGGTTGTAGCATCGAAGTTAAACCACCTGGTCTTAGTATTGTTCCGTGCTAAGCGATTTTTAGTGTTCTCAGTTACGTGACTGCGAAACATCCCACACCAACCAACTGTGTTGATTTCGTAGAGTTTGATAGTTTAGGGTCGGTCGTCTTATAGGACATATATATGCTAAAACTATAAAACTTTGACGAAAATTTATACCTCGTCTTATCTGAAGGTCGTCTTATCTGCGGAAATATACGGTACTAAAAAGTCCACAAAGGAAAAAACACCAAGTAAGATTCGTTAAAAAGTATAAAAATGCCAAAAAGAAAAATAGGCTGAATGGTGTTTATTTTAAATTACTAAAAAGTCACCAAGTAAAAAAAGAGCAAGTGAGATTCGTTAAAAAGTATGAAAGGGCCAAAAAGAAAAAAAATAGGCTGAATAGTGTTTATTTTAAATTACTAAAATGTCACCAAGTAAAAAAAGAGCAAGTGAGATTCGTTAAAAAGTATGAAAGGGCCAAAAAGAAAAAAAAATGGCTGAAAAGTGTTTATTTTAAATTACTAAAACGTCACCAAGTAAAAAAAAACACCAAGTAAGGTTCGTTAAAAAGTATGAAAGTGCCAAAAAGGAAAAAAATAGGCTGAATGGTGTTTATTTTAAATTACTAAAAAGTCATCAAGTAAAAAAACACCAAGCAAGATTTGTTAAAAAGTATGAAAGTGCCAAAAAGAAAAAAAAATAGGCTGAACGGTGTTTATTTTAAATTACTAAAAAGTCATCAAGTAAAAAAACACGAAGCAAGATTTGTTAAAAAGTATGAAAGTACCAAAAAGAAATAAAATAGGCTGAACGGTGTTTATTTTAAATTACTAAAAAGTCACCAAGTAAGATTCGTTAAAAAGTATGAAAGTGCCAGAAAGAAAAAGAAATAGACTGAATAGTGTTTATTTTAAATTACTAAGGATTAATTTAAAGGTCCAAAATTTAAGCAAATTTTTTTTCATATTTTGCCTTTTTTTTCATAATTACAAGAAAAATTAGAAATTTAAAAAATGACTTAAATCGATTTTCAAATTTTAAAAATTAAATTAAAAAAAATTAAATATGACTAAATTCGGGGCCGAACTCGTTTCTAGACTGTGCCTTGAAAAGTGCAATAATGAGAATTTAAATGATCAATAATTCCGAATTACTCTTCATCCTGAACTGCATGAATTACCCCCAATAACTTTGAATCCTTAATCATCTCCCCCCAACATTTTAATCAGTGACTGTATTATAATAACTATCGTAGCTTCAAATGCGCAGTCTCATTGTCTCCCCAGTATCCAGTCGTACTTTGCCACTGAATGATATTAGTTCTCCACACCTACTAGTCAAAACACGATACATTAAATATGTCATGTAAGCTGCTAGTTTCAAGTCCCGAAGCAATTTCGGCGTTTGCGCAACCAACTTCAGACAACCCCGCCGTAACATTAACGCCTCAACCAACCATTCCAGCCTTATTCGGCCCTCCTGCAAAATAAAATCTCCTGCAATCTCCACCGCTCATCACTTGCACCGTACGCATTAAAGCACTTTACGATGTCATATAAATGCATGTTTAAGCGATAATTTTGCAGGTGCCACTAGATTACGATCTTAATGGATGTTTAACATACGAAATATAACGTCGGACACAAATAATAATCTCAGTCTCGACTGGTCGAAAGCTTGCCACCCTTTATTGCAACGTTATATCATGGAAGCTAGTCAGTTAGAGCTCTGGTGCATAATTTAAATGTTTACTAGGCGCTCCCTCAGTTGGAGAACCATTGTAATTTCATGAAGCATTTGAGTAAATGTTATGGCAGCATTGGTAACACGATCAAGGCTCTTGCACTTTCTCTGCGTAAACGATGGAGGAATAACAAAGACGGTTCTCATCAGTTGAGTTCTGACTCATGTCAGGTTTTCGTTCCAGAAATGGAATGGATAACATCCTGAAATAAAATCGATGATAGAGGTAAGAAACCATCAATAAAATTAACTAAATGAAATTTATCTGTTTAAATAAAATGAACAAAACTACGCTATAGAGATTGCAATTGAACCTTTAACGTTTTTGAACACTATTATGTTGTAGGGCGAAGTGGGTATAGAGGAAAATGTCTTTAGCAGGGTGAGATCCGAACCCGCGACCTCCTGATGATATGTCAGATGTTGTGACCGCTTAGCTACCGGCTGTCGATCAGTTATCCTCTATTGAGCTGTTAAACCCCATCATTACAGATTCAGCTAAGCATTAAATAATTTAACCGTTGTCTTCCAAAGGAAGATAGGGATAGCTTTAAAAAGTGATAACCTCTCTCTTTTTGACGATAACTCTCTTTCTTTTTTCTACGATAAACGCCCTCTTCTTGGACAAGAAATTGGAGGCTAGCTCAGTAGATAGTGCTCCGTGCTTTTAATATGGGATGCTCGCAAGTTCGAAAGTTGCTTCCTGCTTTGATTTTATTTCTTCTGCGCCTCCTCCCCTCTCAAATTGCAGTACCTACTCTGACCCCGGAGAGAAATATACAGTACCTGCTCTGACCCCGGTGAGAAATGCACAATACTTGCTCTGACCCCGGTGAGAAATACACAGTACCTGCTCTGACCCCAGTGAGAAATACACAGTACCCGCACTGACCCCGGTGAGAAATACACAGTACCCGCTCTGACCCTGGTGAGAAATACACAGTACCTACTCTGACTTCAGTGAGAAATACACAGTACCTACTCTGACCCAGAGAGAAATACACAGTACCTACTGTGACCCCGGAGAGAAATATACAGTACTTGCTCTGACCCCGGAGAGAAATACACAGTACCTGATCTGACCCCGGAGAGAAATACACAGTACCTGATCTGACCCCAGTGAGAAATACATCGATAAAATACATAATTTTCCATATGCATTGTATTTTTTTACACGGTTTTCCCGGGAACCTATCTACCGTATAAAAACAGAATTGGGTGTACATTATTCAAGAGACCAGACACGAAATCCCCATCTATTCCTCCTGATCTTATGACTATGTCATCAACCACTACTCCTGAACCTTACCATTAAGATGCTCCTTTCTTACCTTGTATATTCTGTATGACTCTGAATAAGTACATTAAAATCGATGTTACATCTTGATCTTGGTACATTTTGAGCTTTACAGGATCGACTGTTATTCACTTCCATTACAGACCTTTCTAGTATGAAGGGTTACTACACTTTCAAACTATAAGATTTGGATTTTTATGCCGAGTGACCATCTGATCATATTAGAAAGCCATATACAGATCACCCAGAGCAGATGTAAACTATTTTTTTAACAAATTTACAAAAAGTGGTTTGAATCTATTTCTAAAATGACCCATCAGTTATAAATTACTGTAATAATAGGCAGCCACCAGCGGTTGATTCTACAATGATGGTGTTTCATCATCATCATCATCATCCTCAAGCAGCCATGGGCTACGGAGGTCCAACCAGACCGTGCAATTTAGTTCTCCAAGCAAGTCTGTCCTGAGCTACCTTTACTGCATCTGGCCACTGCACACCAATTCTAATAAGGTCCTGTTTGACATTGTCTGCCCACCTCATCCTAGGTCTCCCTCTCTTTCTGAGGCCTTTTGGCACACTATTCATAACCCTATTCGGCAATTTATAATTATTCATATGGGCAACGTGGCCAAACCAACGGAGTCTCTCTCTGCACAATATGCTGCTTAAAGGAGGTTGCAAACTCCTTTGCCTAATCTCATCATTAGTTACAAAGTTAAACCACCTAATACCCAAGATACCTCGTAAGCATCTAGAATCAAAAGCATCTAGTTTCCTGTTATCTTGTTTACAAAGTGTCCACGTTTCACTACCATAACTAACCCTAGAAAGAACCAAACTATTATACAGTCTAATTTTAGTCTTTAGGTGTATACGCCTATTTCTCCACAATCTCCATAGTTTCTTAAAAGTTCCGGCAGCAATCCCTATCCGTCTGTTAATCTCATGCCGCACATCACCATTATCTGTTACATAGCTCCCAAGATAATTAAACTGTGACACCTGCTCAAGACTGCAACCATTCAGATTAACTGAATCACAGAATGCCTGACCAATTTTCATCAATTTAGTTTTCTCTCTGCTTATAACCAAATCTAATCTACTACCAGTTCCATCAACAGCTCGAATGAAAGAGTTCATCTCATCAATATTATTTGCCAAAAGGGCTAAATCATCAGCATAATCTAAATCAGAAATTTTCGTATCGCAAGTCCATTTAAGGCCAAAAACTTTCCCTTGAAGTGAATTTCGCATAACATAATCAATAACCAAGCTAAACAGAAAAGGAGACAAAATGCACCCTTGTCGAACACCAGAAATAATGCTAAACCAATTGCTACAAGCCTTACCAACTCTCACACACGACTCAGTGTTATTATAGAGAGCTTTTATTATGTTAACTAACTTGTCAGGTATACCATATGATCTCACAATCAACCACAAATTATGACGATCAACAGATCGAAAGCCTTTTTGAAATCAACAAAGCTAGCAACCAAAGGTTTCTGAAACTCTAAACATTTCTCAAGAATCTGCCTAAGTGAAAATATCTGATCCACACATCCCCTACCACTTCTGAATCCACATTGCTCATCACGCAATTGACTGTCAACTAGATTCTTAATTCTATTAAGCACAATCATGGAAAGAACTTTTCCTGGAACAGAGATTAAGCTGATACCCCTATAGTTATCACAAGAACTGCGATCACCTTTTTCGAAAATAGGGATGACAATAGCTCTGGTAAAATCCTTAAAAATCATGCC
Organism: Ryuthela nishihirai; assembly: GCA_038380435.1. Classification (NCBI taxonomy): domain Eukaryota; kingdom Metazoa; phylum Arthropoda; class Arachnida; order Araneae; family Heptathelidae; genus Ryuthela; species Ryuthela nishihirai. The sequence goes on along the minus strand of JAWZYU010000001.1, from coordinate 86,902,879 downwards.
TTTATCATAAAAGATAGTCAAAATTTCAGTCATCCAAGTGGTAACCAAAACATTCCCAGCTCTAAGCATTTATGTAGTAAGTTCATCGACTCCTGGGGATTTAGGAAGTTTAATTTTAGAAATAGCCAAAATAACTTCAGATTATGTTATAGGGCCAACACTAAAGCTACCAATGCACCTATCATCATTTCAAACAATGGGTGTAGAACTAACCACTTTGTTTAGAACATCACTGAAATGCTCAGTCCACCTAGCCATGACAGAATCCTCACCTTCTATAATCTTATCTTGTTTATCTTTCAATCCCTTTATACCTGTTCGTTTTCTACCACACAAAACATTAACTATCTGGTACAGCTCTCTGCTGTTGTGCTGCCTAACTGCTTCCTCAGCTTTGTCAGCCAAGCCATCAAGCCAAAGATTCTTATCAGCGGCTAACTGATTTTTTACTCGTTTATTAAGTTCTCTGCAATCCTTTCTATTAGGACTAGTAGGGTATTGATTAAGGAAATTCCGCAGTTCCTTCTTTCTGAAATAAGCTCAAGTGCCTTATCACTTAAATAATTCTGTCTCCTCTGCTACTTTTTTCCTAAAAGAGTACTGTTAGTTTTAAAAAAAAAGCCTGTTTAAAATGGCCCCATTCTTCCTCAACTTCAGTAGTAAGCATACCATGACTGTCATAATGACTAAGTAACCTATCATGGTAAGCTTTGGCTATAACTGGGTCTTTCAGATCTTCAGTATTAAAAGTAAATTTTTCAACCCTAGCGCAACACTTGTCCAGTCTAAGTTGCAACACACTTTTAACAAGGTAATAGTCAGATCCAATTTCAGCTCCCCTATATGACCTGGTATTCCTAACAGAACTAGCCCATTTGCTGTTAATTAATATATAATCAATCATATTCTTATGCAGCCCATCGGGTGAAACCCATGTGTACTTATGTATGTCGCGGTGTTTGTAATAAGTGTTAGTTATTCTGAATCCATTGAGTTTACTTACCTGTAGGAGACGTTGCCCATTGCCATTGCAGCTACCAATACCAAAAGGGCCTATTACTCCTCCCCAAAGGTCAGAGTCAGTGTCAACTTTGGCATTGAAGTCACCTAGAACAAGGCTAATATCTATTTTCTTGAAAGAATTCATCATCATTAACATCCACAATAGAGGATAATAATTGATTGATAGAGGTAGCTTACTTGCCAGAGCACCTGGCAAGTAGTCAGGAGGTCGTGGATTCAGATCCCACCCAGCTAAAGACAAATTTCCTCTATGCCCACGTTGATCTACAGTATAATAATGTCAAACGTTTGTTTGGTTTTAATCCATTTAAGCCAAAAATACACTAACCACATAATCACTAATTTCGAAAATAATCACAGCTAAGTCAAATCATTCTGCGAAGAAAATCGAAGATCGTTACATTATGGCATCAATACAGGGACAACATGAAATGAAATCAATATTTGGGGAATGAGAAACAAAAAGAAATGAAGTGTAAAATTCTTTCACATATATGATTACAAGAAAATAGATATAGGTATCACGTCAGCTGATTGGAATTTTTCTCAAAATAATTCCGAAAATGATAATAGCAGCTATTATTATTTCCTTAAAAATAAATACAGTGATACTCTAAATAAAACAACATTAACAAAGTGAAAAAAATTCCTGAAAAAGTTCCATCCAGCTTATTCTTTAACGTGCACAGGGTATGACTCTCTCGCACACGGGGGCTTAACGTCCGATCCGACGGACGGCGGCCTTTCAAGGCCATTCGTGTCCCCTACTGACCGTTGGGTTGTTTTAACTCTGAGCGGCACTTTTTTCCACACCATGGGCTAAATGGCCAGGTCACAAGGACCCCGAAGGCTCAGAAAGGTTGGGGGAGGGGATGCACTGTAACAGCTGTTGGGAGACAGATGGTAGCCTCCCCGTCAAGGCCATCCAGCGTGTTCTTTAGCGTGCACAAGGTATGGCTCTCCCGCACACGGGGCCACGGCTTAACGTCCCATCCGACGGACGGCGGCCTCTCCAAGCCCATCGGTGTCCCCTACTTACCGTGGGCAGGGCGGGGAAAATGTTTAGATAAATCTCAACGCTGACCCAGCTGGAACTCGAACCTGGGAACTGCAGATTACGAGCCTGGCGCGTTACCGACTGAGCCACCCCTGCCCCAAGGTACATCTGTGACAAAGACATCAATTACGTAAAGGTCTTATATGTGTTCTCAGTTGGCAAAAATTTTGATTCGGAGTTTAAAAATTTTCGATCCCCCCCCAAACCTAGTCCTTCGCTACGACCTTGCATACGAACACACGTCTACAATTTTACAGTAGCGGACTGTGAATTAATTATAATATACGGAATAACAGTAAATGACACTACAAATGTAACAAATTAAAAAAAAATCGAAGTATTCAAGTTATAATAGCCAAACACATTATATTTTACACTAAACATTTACATTCCACAACACCTATAGACCATTCTAACCTTCACCAAGTTAGAGATAAAATTGCTACTCTAAAATGACACTCATAAAATAAATATCCAACATGAAAGAAACACAGATCGAAACGAAAAAATGTCTATCATCTGTTATGTTTTATTAACAATTACGAAAGATTCATTACTAGTTGCAAAATTCTACATATATTCATCTCTTGCCTAGAAATATTGTATCTTAAAGAGTTTTACAAATTTCGTGCTGAATAGAAAGAAGGAAATTATTAAAGATAAAACAGAACTAACAACATTCATTTTCAGGCCCGGATCTAGAAAAAAGCAAAGTGGTGGGGGGAGGGGGGGGGGGAGAGTGAGCAATCAAACCCGAAAGAGGTAAAGAGCGGGGGGGGGGGGAGCCAAGAGATTGAATTTCCATTGCAGTATAACATTCTCCCCTTCATTTTAGAGGTTTTAAAATAATCTTGTGAAATACGCACACGTTTAATAATTTTGGGCCTCCATTAGACCCAAATTCCATGAAAAAAAAAACCCATATCAAATTCCTCTCGTCCCCTTTTTTTCCTGGATGGTATTATTGTTGAATTGCTTTTAGTTGATACGTAATTTATTACGATAGACATCCAATATGGACCTCAACAACCGTTTTTAAAAATCACAGACAAATTTGATCATGGTGTTCAACTACAGTTTTTGCAAACACATTCAAACACAAAAAAGGAATCGAAAAAAGAGTAAATTCCCATGTACTAATAATACTACTGTTATTAAAAACTCTAACGATTTAATAATTGTGCTAGTATTCGTACAAAATATTCGAACACGCGATGACAACTGACCTTTCAGCACGACTCTCAAGGTAGGAGTAACATGGCAGTTTCAGCTACACTAGTCAACTATGCTAACTAATAGCAAGAGTGCCTGCCCCTATTCCGAACTCCATGCAATACACAGTTCGTGCGTTGCCATCTAATCATTGTATTTTGATAACGTTTTGTTCGACTTTCGAAATTTTAAAACATGTTACTGATGACTTATGAGCTTAAGTGCATCGAAAACCGAAAGAGTGAATTAGAATTATATATTATATTTAAGAAAGAATAAAATTCGATCAATTCTGTTGCAATATCATAATATTCATAGTTTATTCAGGATTGCTACATGAGAATATTTCAAGAATGCAAAAGGCAATAAGTAAGTATTATTGACTACATTGACAACTTATTTCTATTAAGTTTCTTTCGATTTTTTTTATAGTTCCATTTTATTTAAAAACTATATAAGTGTTTTTTTAATATAATAGGCCGTCATGTGTCCTGCGAATAATAGTGCTTGTCAATACATGACATTTCTTTTGCTTTATGTTTCAGCTAAGATTTAATATTATTAGTCGTGATTGTTTTGAAGTTATATTGCGATAGAATATTGTGTATTTTATATGTGCATTTATTTTATTTATGTAATTTTTTTTAAGGAAAGAAAGTACTTTTCCTACATAAAGGACGGAGATAACCTAAAAGGTCTATGGGCTTGGCCTGGTTTCTCATGCAACATACAAACACATGCATAGGGACATACCCGCTGGTAGTCAGATATGCTAATCACTAGACCAGGTATGGGCTGTTCGATGTGTTTATGGGGTACTGTAATATTGCAATAAAGTTTGAAAAAATAAGTGTGTTGTGAAATATTGCTGGAATAGCTGCATCAGTTGACTATAAGTTGAAGTTTGTAATTGAAAAATGCATTTTACTAGATTATCAGAAGATTAGTTTTCATTGAATGGCAACTTGACAGCATTGTCACAATAAACAGTTTGAAGTTACGTTCTAATCTAGTGAATTATAATAGTGTGCTGAGAAATATTTTCCGAGATAGCTGCATTTTTAAATAAATTGTTTGGTGTTAAATTTTTGGTTATAAACAGAGAGAAAACTAAAGTGATGAAAATTGGTCAGGCAGGCTGTGATTCAGTTAATCTGAATGGTTGCAGTCTTGAGCAGGTGTCACAGTTTAATTATCTTGGGAGCTATGTAACGGATAATGGTGATGTGCGGAATGAGATTAACAGGCGAATAGGGATTGCTGCCGGGACTTTTAAGAATCTATGGAGAGTGTAGAGAAATAGGCGTATACACCTAAAGACTAAAATGAGACTGTATAATAGTTTGGTTCTTTCTAGGGTTAGTTATGGTAGTGAAACTTGGACACTGTGTAAACATTATAACAGGAAACTAGATGCTTACGTAGTATCTTGGGTATTAGGTGGTTTAACTTTGTAACTAATGATGAGGTTAGACAAACGAGTCTGCAACCTCCTTTGAGCAGCATATTGTTCAGAGAGAGACTCCGTTGGTTTGGCCATGTTGCCCGTATGAATAATTATAGATTGGCGAATAGGGTTATGAACAGTGTGCCTAAAGGCCTCAGAAAGAGGGGGAGACCTAGGATGCGATGGACAGACAATGTCAAACGGGACCTTGTTAGAATTGGTGTGCAGTGGCCAGATGCAGTAGATGTAGCTCAGGATAGACTTGCTTGGAGAACTAAATTGCACGGTCTGGTTGGACCTCCGTAGCCCATGGCTGCTTGAGGATGATGATGATGATAAATTCTAAATCTACTTCCTGCGATGGACAAAAAAATTAATTTTTGATAATGTGTTGTGCAACATTGGAAATTTTAAAGTACGTTTTTACTGCTCTGTTGCTAAGGAGCCTGATGGTCACTCTTCTTTAAAAAGAGAGCCAACAATGGGGGGGGGGGAGATCCAGGGGAACGGAGCATACCTAGATCCCGTTGATCCCCCCTGATCCTCCCCTCCGAGCAGAGCACACTTGGATATATGATAATTTATAATATTAAATTATCATAATTTAATATTATAATTTCATTTGTCAATATTAAAATAGACATTTTTTATAGAATGTGCGTAGTTCTAATTGTTAATTTGATAGAGATAATTTAAATTTTTTCCTTAATTTTTTTCGTCTCTCGTGCCACGAAAAACATAACTTCAACCATGTCACACATCATCACTCTTAGCTTGTTACGCGTTAGCCTCATTTCGAAATGACACTCACAGCCTCCCCTTCTTCATCTCAGTGACTTTTAAATCCTGGTCTCCGAATCCGACTCCAAAACTTGCATTTCTAATTAAATGAGCGAGCATTTAGAGACCATGTTTCCCGCTCTTTTCCTAATGGCAGTTGTTCGCGAACTTTCTAATCTCAAGATGCTAAACCAATCTTTGACAAACTGATATTGACTTTCGGAATATCAGCGAGAGATACTGCAAACCCATCTCTCAGAACTAAAGATATCGCCCGCTTTTCCTTCCCATGTAGCGAACAGGCAAAGGATGCTCTGTTTTCAGCCTCCAAGGCTGTTCTGCATCATTAACAGTCAGACATTCATCATGCCGACCCACCGATCTGGCGCAGTGGTTTTGAAAGGTAAAATTAAAATAGTAAGGGTACTTGATTTTCTCGGAGTAATTAACAAGGAGGCGCTGTTAGACAAGCAGCTTGTGTCGTTTTCGATGGTCGATCCGTAGGAGCTGCTTTATTGGCTGATGACTACAAATGACGCACATTTCTGTGAGAAGGACCAAATGGGCGACCTTACCAGTGGCGCACCCAGAGGGGGAGCCAAGGGGCCCTGGCTCCCCCCAAAGAAAAAGGAAAAAAAAAACACTAGAAAATTTTCCAAAAATCTTTTCCTAATTAAAATTCATTTTTTTATATTTATGTTGTTACGTGTCTTCTATTTCTCTACTACTCATGAATTAGCGGTCACATAAGGTGGGGATACTCTATAGCTCTCGGGTATCACGGCCGTTGTGAACACAAGGCGAACGAAGTAGTGCTCGGGCGGACCGAGCGCTACTTCGTTTGCCCGAGCAGGGCCAGCGGGCCCCCTGGCTCCCCCCAAGATTAAATCCTGAGTGCGCCACTGGACCTGACACTGTACTTCGTATAGAGGAGCCCAATGTGGATATTTTTATATTAATGGCTGCATTTATGAGTGGTAAGAATGCGAGATAGTATGGAAATATTTCGGAAACGTAAATGGAGTTTATTTGAATAATGGCTGATGTAAGCAGATGCAGTTATAGAGATTGATGCTTCTTGACACTGAGCCATTGCTGGCGTCAAAATTCTGCTATTCAGTTCGTTCCGTTAGAATATATTACATAATTGCTTTGTTCATATTAATTAAAGCTACTACTGAAATCTATCAGACAGTATTCAGCTTACACATTAGGTCAGTGATGCACAACACTTATTTTGAATTTATAAAATATTACAGTTCGTTCATTTTTGTAATGTTTGAGTTCAGCTCCTTTCAAGTCTACTGATTGCAAGGGCTCGTAATCTGTAGTTCCCAGGTTCGAGTCCCAGCTGGGTCAGCGTTGAGATTTATCTCCGAAATTCCCCGCCCTGCCCACGGTCAATAGGGGACACCGATGGGCTTGGAAAGGCCGCCGTCCGTCGGATGGGACGTTAAGCCGTGGCCCCGTGTGCGGGAGAGACATACCCTGTGCACGTTAAAGAACACGCTGGATGGCCTTGACGGGAGGCTACCATCTATCTCCCAACAGCTGTTCCAGTGGGTCCCCTCCCCCAACCTTCTCTGAGCCTTCGGGGTCCATGTGACCTGGCCATTTAGCCCATGGTGTGCAAAAAAGTGCCGCTCAGAGGTAAAACAACCCAACCCAACTGATTGCAAGAAACGAAAAACAGCCATTATATTTATTTCAACTCGTGTCCTAGAATAATAACAACTTAACTTTATTACCGGCATTAAATTGATTTCAACGTATTGAAACTTCGTAATAGGATTACTTTCCTGGAAATGTATTACATCTAGTCTGTAATAACATGAATAAAAAATTTTGATAAGCACATCGAAAAGCAAATCTTTACTCTTAAGAGCTAGAGAAATAAATTACAGAAGTGAACTTGAAACAACAAAGGTAGATTTTTCCAAACAAAAACTTATTCTTAGACAAAAGCTTTATGAGTGTAAGGTAATTTTCAAAAAACTTAAAACAAAATTATGATATTTATTCTTGCAATTTTACTGATTAGTGAACTCTCTCAATTCGTGTTTTTTGTGTCAAACAAATCTAGTATACATTTGAAATATTTATCTCAGCAAGTAAAGAATGATTTCTCTGAAGCATCTTTTGAAGTATTTGAAATAAGCCAAAATGTTCCGTGATAATATTAGGATTATTCCCTTTGACACTAAGAGGTTTATTTGAAAATAAAGGTAATTTTTTTTTACTTTAGAAACTTGCTAAAAAAAGAGTACAGAAAGATTGTTACGCAGTAGGTTATGCACGCTCTCTAATTAGTGAAGGAAATTCAAATTGTTTAATAATTGAATTTCAAGTTATTTAATATTCATTCTTCTGAAGTATTCCTGGTGAAACTTGTTATTTATTTATATTATGTAATGGAGCAAGCAAACTTTTTAATAAGTGTGTCTCAGAATTCTTTACCTACGAATAATCAGTATGCAAGATATTATTCTTAATTCTGATTTTCTAACGAAGAGTGTATTTTTGAGTTAGACAGAACGTCAACTACTTTCATGTGCGATTTTTACTGTATTTGTTTCTCCCTACCCATGAGAGCAAGTTCTAGTCAGGGGTTATTAGCAGTATCCAGGGGTCTAGGGAGGTGGGGGATGTCTCAGTCGATAGCGCGCCAGGCTAATAATCTGCAGTTCTCAGGTTCGACTCCCGTCTGGGCTAGTGTTGAGATTTATCTCCGTAAAACTCCTCGCCCTGCCATGGGTCAGTAGGGGACACCGATGGGCTTCGAAAAGCCGCCGTTGGTCGGAGGGGACGTTAAGCACTGGTCTCGTGAGAGAGAGATATACTCTGTATAGGTTAAAGAGCACGCTGGATAGCCTTAACTGGAGGCTATCAACTGTCTCCCGACAGCTCTCCAGTGGGTTTCCTACCCCAAGACTTCTCTGAGTCCTCGGGGTCCTTGTGACCTGGTCATTTAGCCCATTGTGTGCAAAAACATACCGCTCAGAGGTAAAATAACCCAACCCAGTGTCTACCCCCTATAAATACACGTTGTATAGTATCGTTTTGATTAAAAGTACTTAGGGAATTTTTCTCTATGTCAGTTTAATGTGCTTTAAAGTAAACATTGCCGAAGTAAACCAAATATAAATAAAAATTTTGTTTTTTCCTCCACTGTTAAATGTTTTGTGCGAGCAACAATTTTCCTTTGAGTCTTTTTGCGCATTTAACAAGCTGTTTGCCAAAAAGAAAAAAACATTTATGCACTCTGAATAAATTGGTTTTCTCTATAAATATCGGAAAAGAAACCCAAAGTCACAAAGGGAAGGACTCCTTACTTTTAATCACCGAACAACAGACCGTCATATCATTCAAAACACGACAACTGAGAGAACCTCACTTCAATCATTTCAGAACTGGAAGGATATTTTCTCTTTCCTCTTAAACTATCCGACAGCATGGATGGGCTCTCCTTAAACCACTTAACAGCTGAGACGGACACTTCTAGAAATACTTGACAACTGTGATGTACCTCATTTTAACCATTTGTCAACTGAGGCGGATTTCTCTTTAACAAATGGACAGCTGGAAGGACACTCCCAGTCGACAGCTGAGGACGACAACCTTTAACCCCCTGGAAACTGGAACCGACCTTCCTTGAACCACTGAAAAATTGAAACGTGACTTTACTTACCAGATTACTGGGAAGGATTTATTTTAACACACTGGAAACAGGGATGACACTCCTTTAATCCACTCTACAGCTGGAAAGTACATCCTTTAACCACTTAGCTACTGGGACAGACCTCCCTTTAACCAGCGAACAATGGGCGAACACTTCGTTGACAGCTCGACAGCCTAAATGGACACTCTCTAACCAGTGGATTTTTCCTTAACAACTGGACGACTCAGATGAACACTTCTTTAACCAGTTGATAACTGAGATGGACACTCTTTAACTCCTGGCAACTAGGGTAGTTTTCCCTTTAACTTTAGGACAATTGGAATGTACACTCAATCTTCGACAACTGGGATGAATATTTCTTTAATCACTCGACAACCAGAACAGATCTCCCTTTGACAACTGGAACTTACTTCTCTTTGGGAAATAGAAAACCGGGAAGCACTCGCATTAAAAAAAACTATACAATAGGATTGGATCTATCTTCAGCCACTTGACAACATGAACAGACACTGCTTAAACCATTTGACAAGGATTATGGATCTCATTAAAACCACTCAACGACAGAAATTGGTGCAGCTTAAACCATTCAACAACAGGAACGAAATCCTCCTTAAACCATATAACAACAGGGACAAACTCCATTTAAACCACTCAGCAACAGGAATGGATCCCCCTTAAACCACTCGAACTGACCCTGCTGAAACCACTCAACAACAGGAGCGGGAGCCACTTAAACTCTTCGACAACAGGAACTGATCCCTCTTAAACCACTCAACAGCAGAAACGGACCCGACTTCAACCACTCAGCAATTGCAACGAATTCCTCTTAAAAAACTCCACAACAGGAACTGGAGCCTCTAAAACTATTTGACAACTGGAAGTGATACCTCTTAAACCAATCAAGAACAGGAACGGAATTGGTGCCAACTACCATTCAGCACAATTCAGCCACAAACCAGTAGCTACAAGAGTACCATTCAGCCACAAACCATTCAGCTACAAGAGCGAATCATACTTAAACCACTCAACAACAGTCACTGACCCTTTTAAACTACTCTACTACAGTAACAGACCCCACAAACCACTCGGCAACCTAAACGGATCCCTCATAAACCATTCAACAACAGGAACTGTAGTTTCTTAAACCTTCAGCTACAGCAACGAACCTTACTTAAAACATTCAACAACAGTCACTGACACTCTTAAACTACTCAACTACAATAACAGACTCCACAAACCACTCGGCAACCTAAACGGATCCCTCATAAACCATTCAACAACAGGAACTGGAGCTTCTTAAACCTTCGGCTACAGCAACGAACCTTACTTAAAACATTCAACAACAGTCACTGACACTCTTAAACTACTCAACTACAATAACAGACCCCACAAACCACTCGGCAACCTAAACGGATCCCTCATAAGTTGGTTAAGAGCAGTCATTTCCTGTCGTCGAGTGGTTTAAGAGGGTCCATATTTGTAGTTGAGTGGTTTAAGAGGGTCCGTGTCTGTTGTTGAGTGGTTTAAGAGAGTCCATCCTTGTAGTTAAGTGGCTTAAGAGGGTCTATATTTGTAGTTGAGTGGTTTAAGAGGGTCCATATTTGTAGTTGAGTGGTTTAAGAGGGTCCGTTCACAACAGGAACTGGAGCTTCTTAAACCATTCAGTTATAGCAACGAACCTTACTTAAAACATTCAACAACAGTCACTGACACTCTTAAATTACTCAACTACAATAACAGACCCCACAAACCACTCGGCAACCTAAACGGATCCCTCATAAACCATTCAACGACAAGAACTGGCCCTGCTTAAACCACTCAACAACAGGAACTGGAGCTGCTTAAACCATTCAGCTACAGCAACGAACCTTACGTAAACCACTCAACAACAGTCATTGATCCTCTTAAACCACTCAACTACAGGAACAGACCTCACAAACCACTCGACAACTGGAACAGATTCCTTTTAAACCACGCAACAACAGGAACGGGAGCTGTTTAAACCACTAGATGACAAATCCTCTTAAGCCGCTTAACTACAAGGATGGACTCTCTTAAACCACTCAACAACAGACACGGACCCTCTTAAACCACTCAACTACAAATATGGACCCTCTTAAATCACTCGACGACAGGAAATGACTTCTCTTAAACCACTCAACGGCAGGCACGGAACCTCTTAAACCATTGAACAACAGGCATGAACCCCTCTTAAACTTCTCAACAACAGGCACGGAACCTCTTATACCACTGAACAACAGGCATGAACCCTCTTAAGCCACTCAACTACAGGAATAGACCTCACAACCCACTCGACAACTGGAGCAGATCCCTCTTAAATCACGCAACAACAGGAACGAGAGCCGCTTAAACCACTCGACGACACGAAACGACTCCTCTTAAACTACTCAACAACAGAAATGGAACCTCTTAATCCACTCAACTACAAGGATGGACCCTCTTAAACTACTCAACAACAGAAATGGAACCTCTTAATCCACTCATCTACAAGGATGGACCCTCTTAAACCACTTGACGACAGGAAATGACTCCTCTTTAAACCACTCAGCAACAGGCATGAACCCTCTTAAACCACTCACCTACATGGCCGTATCAACTCAACTACATTAGCCAATGGGTCTGGCGTTGCCGTGGTGGAGAAACCAAGTCCTCTTAAACCATTCGACGACAGGAAATTGCTCCTCTTAAACTATTAACAACAGACTCGAACCCTCTTAAACTATTCAACTATACCTCACAGGAATCCCTAACTTGACTGCTGTAGCTCAGTATAAAAGCGCTCTCTCTCTCCTTCAAAGTCCCATGGCAGCAGCCAGCGACTATCTATCAGGTGACCTCCGCTGGCCTCACCAATCACCTGCCGCCACGACTGTCCACTTCGGCATCAACGGCTCCCTTTTCCCACCGGACATTTCCTTCTCGGGCAGCCTGGCCTGGACATCGCGGGAGTGGATGTACCAAGGAGCTTTACTTTGTATTCCATCTATAGGAAAGGGGGGGGGGGAAGAGAATCCACCTCTTACACACACTTAGCAAATATGTTACACTTTGTTTCGTTTTAACGTCACCATTTTTGAATATGCAGTCAGTTAAACGCCAGACGTATCGCAAAACATAAGAACACTATACAAATCCGAAAAACATACTTTCCTAACGAAAGGTTTTTTTTATTTTTATAAGGACAGCTGTAAGACAAAACATAATGCTAAACACGTCGAATATCCCTACTAAGCCCTCTTAACGTGTTTAAAAATTCCCAGCATGTAAATCCTATCATCCACAATAATGCACCACGTTATGTTTTTATCTTTTATTTTTAATGGTGTGCGATAGCTTCACGTTCCCTTGCTACAGCGAAATCAGAGGAACAGCTTCCCCACGAAGATACATCTCCTAACTTACTTGCAGTAATCGTGTTTGTTCTTTATTCTCTACTCTCTGTTGTTTCTTTTTTTTTTCGGCTCTCTCTCTCTCCTTCTTTCTCTCCCCTTTTTAGCTCCCTCATTCACTCACACTTTCTTTTCTTTGAGACGACAGCCGCTAGCAAGCGCTTCAGGCTGTGACTGATAATGGAACATTGCTGCCATGAAATCTCGGCTGCACTTCACTGCACAAGTAATGCCTCAGAAGAGTGCCTTCTTCTTTTATTTTCTTCTGTCTCCTACTTTCCTACTCTCGATTTTCTTCTTCTTCTTTCTGTTACTTTCAGTTGTCACGAAGGAGAGAAAAAACGCGGAAGAAAAGTACCTTTTTTTTGTATATTGTCACTTGGTTTACCTTTCGAAACTTCTGCGCACAGCAGGTCAGTTGTTTCTTCTTGCAGCTACACGTGACTGTGATTCGTTTTCCTTTTTTTAAAGTTTGCATAAAAAGGTTTGTGATAAGAAGGGACTATTTTGAATGATGTAACGGTTGGTGACAGTTCTCACCATCCGATTATTTAATCTCTGTAAAGTATCGTCTCCGTAGAGAAAAATTCAGAAGGGATAATAAACTTAAACTTTGGTTGGTATTTTTTCCATTCTCAAGACGCTATTTTGTAGAACCATTCAACAACTCACCTAAAGAGAAAGTTCTACATATTTTGAAAGCTACATTTCTCTGTGACGAACTGAACTGCAGGACTGTGTTTTTTTTTCTCTAAATATAATTTAAACTTAACACTATTGCATGCATAAATAATTTCCCCCTTTGGTTTATTTATCAACGTATTATTTTGGATCAAATTGGATTTAATTAATATGCACAAACACAACCTCAAATCGTTCATTGAAATTATTTCTAATTTTTATTTTCTTATGGTGTCTTTATACTATGGAACGTATCACCAATCGGTCTTTCTACCAATTTGTGTACCATTAATTTGTCATTCTACCATATTATATACCACTATATATGATTAATCTGCCTCTTTCTAATAATTTAGTCAGCCCACATTCTAACAATTAACATATCACTGCGCAACCTCACTTATCTCCAGCATGTCCCTCTGGTTCTTTGAGTACTACTAATATATATTCTGGAACCATACAAACTACACACTTAAAGTTTGTGATTTATATGGATGTAGAGTACCTTGCGGTGGCGGGGGTGGCTCAGTCGGTAGCGCGCCAGGTTCGTAATCTGTAGTTCCCAGGTTCGAGTCCCACCTGGGTCAGCGTTGAGATTTATCTCCGCAAAATTCCCCGCCCTGCCCACGGTCAGTAGGGGACACCGATGGGCTTGGAAAGGCCGCCGTCCGTCGGATGGGACGTTAAGCCGTGGCCCCGTGTGCGGGAGAGTCATACCTTGTGCACGTTAAAGAACACGCTGGATGGCCTTGACGGGAGGCTACCATCTGTCTCCCAACAGCTGTTCCAGTGGATCCCCTCCCCCAACCTTCTCTGAGCCTTCGGGGTCCATGTGACCTGGCCATTTAGCCCATGGTGTGCAAAAAAGTGCCGCTCAGAGGTAAAACAACCCAACCCAGAGTACCTTGCGTGCTTATTAATACATAGCGTGATCATTTAATTCGTGGACAGAAGCAAAAAGTTACATTAAATATCATTCTCTGAATCTTCCTGGCATTTGTCTTTCTCAAAATACTCTCTCTTGAACTTCACACATTTTTGCCATCGTTGTACCCATGCATTAAAAGCGTCTTTGAAACCATTTTTCGAAAACGTGTGGAATGTTGTAGTTGTGGCTCTGCAAGCTCCGTCGTCGGATGCGAAATGTTTCCATTTCAAAGCTTTCTTTAGTCGCAGAAAGAGAAAAAAAACGCAGGCTGTTAAGTCCGGGAATATGGAGGATGTAGCAGAACCTCAGCACCTGGCTGCACAATATTAGCCGTATGGGGCCTGGCGTTGCCGTGGAGGAGAAACCAAGTCACATCAGAAATTTCCGGACGTTTTTCACGAATGGCACGCCGAAGTTTGGTTCTGAGAACCTTCGAGTAGGCTTCCTTATTCGTGGTTGTTCCACGAGGCACAAAGTGAGTAACGAGAACACCTTTGATGTCAAAAAACACAAGAGCCATTTGTTTCCCAGCTGAACGAGAAACCCAAATTTTCTTGGGTGTCCGTGAATCGGGATGCTTCCACTGACCCTACTGTTGTTTTGTTTCGGGATTGTAGTGAAAGATCCAAGTTTCATTGCAAGTCACAATTCGACTCATGAAGGTTGGACCCTGGCTTTCAAAACGATTAAGCATCTCCTTGCACAGCTGTACCCTTTTTTGCTTTTGTTCTGGAGTCAAACTGTGTGGATACCATTGAGCACAGATTCATGACATTTTCAGATGGGTTTTCACAATCGCGTGGGCACTTCCTTATGAAACTGACATTTTCACAGCCACTTCACGAAGTGTTATTCGCCTGTCTTCATTCAGGATTTCCAGGGCTCTTTCGATTTGCTCAGGAGTTATTGAGGAAGAAGGCTGGTCGGATCTTGGGTCATCGGCAACATATTCGCGTCCTTCTTTGAATCGCTTATGCCACTTTAAAATGGCAAACCTACAAAGACAGTCATTACCATAGGCTTCAATGATCGTTTCAACAGTCGCAGCAGCACTTAGACCTCGCCTAACACAATAACGAATGACACACCGCTGTTCCGTCTGAATTTCCGACATTCTGAACGAACTCTATGACCCGCAACTCGAATCACAGTCTTAACAAAACAGCAGTCGACGCCAAATGACCTTGGCACGTGGAGCCACCTTTGCAACGGTCACGCATTGGCGTCAGTCCACCAATAGCATATCCTTCTGCGATTTTGCTTCACTAAAATGCCTTTCCGCCATCACATATACTATCTTGCATCTAGTTGCATCCATTTGCCAACTTGCTTACCACTACTTTGTCCTTCCTCCACAATGCACATCATTAACCTGACCTTTTCACACCTTGCATCCGCAAACCCTGTTCTAATGTATCTGCCAACATGTCTCACCTGCCTTCATAATTAATTATATACATGGCCTTTTGTGCATATTATATTCATGCATACTATTATCACGTTCTATTACCAAGCCATTAATACGTAGTTAAGTGATATCACCAAGCCATTAATACGTAGTTAAGTGATATCACCATTAATTCATAGTTAAGTGATATGTTTTATCACTTACATGACGTTTTCTCACCTTGTTTACTACCACCCTCTCTGTTATAACATTTTTCATTACTTAAGTGGAATATAAATTTCTGTAACAGGATTTCTAGCAATGCTAGGAGGTGATGCAAAACCATATATGCTGAAATCATAATTGGAAACCAGATCTTTGATTAACATCTTATGATATTGAACCAGACAAACAAAATTTTCTTCTGAATAATAATGTCTGAAATACAACTGCTTTAAAAACATCAGCTAAGTCTAAATTTTAATTATATGTACATACACTTTTGTATAAAGTAATTTATATAAAATATTTCTTTAAATCGCATTAATTCGTATTGTATTTACTTTCAAAATTGCAAACTTCTAAATATTTTTCTGTTAGATTACGATTATTAGATAATTAAGATAATATGTCAACTCCCATAAATTTATCTTGCATTGTTATCCTGTAATCCTTAAAACTCATTTTTAACATTGTAACCCATTTTTAATTGAATCAAAGCATAGAATCCGATCCGAAGGACCACGGTTTCTATACTTCAACGGGTGTACTCAACTTTTAGGAGTTAAAATCTTCAATATTCATCCAAATATACTAATTACTTAAATAGCAGCTATTAGTTATAAGAGAGATGTTATCAGGAGGTCGTGGGTTCAGATCCCACACGGCTAATGATAATTTTTCCTCTATATTATCTAAAAAATTACTGCCAGATGTATATCCGAGAGAGTATTATTTCACCTAAAGAGCAGTTTTGAAACAAAAGTCGTCCTATCCCACACAAATTTCAAAATTTCATCCCAGCTCATAACGTAACAGAGTGGTTTGATAATACCTTCGGAAATGGAACCTCGAAAGTAAAGCACACATCGACGCATTTTTAAGGAATTCTTAAAAAAACACACTGCATTTTTTTACAATAGCAAAATTCATAAAAATGGAAACGACTACATAATTTAACTAACAGAACAATGTATTGCCTCTTGCAAATATTGAAAAAAGGATTTTCAGTCGAGTGAGATTTATTATTTCACAATTTTAGCATTCCCTAATAAAAGAAAATTAAAACAAAGGATCTTAGTTTAAATTTTCTTTTATTATTTATGATTGATATATTCAAAAATTATATTTATAATTGAGAAAATTCAAATCATCGTAATATTTAATTCATACCTATCCAAACCAAAAGCAAATTTTCAGTTACCTCTTAAAACCAAAACGTTTGTACTCACACTAATCGGAAAATGCGAATCCTACAATTTCATCGATGTCTGTCCAACATCCTAGGAGTGTGAAAAAGGAACTATTTGTCATTACTATAAATATAAATATAATATTATATACTATAATCATTACTATAAGTATAAATCACTTGAACAAGATTTTACTACCAAAGTTTAAAATTTTTAGCTTAAATAGATAGAATAATGTCGTTAGTAAAGAATCACAGGATAAGTCGTGTAGACATGGAACTCATGAAATAATGTGCTGAAAAAAAATTCGGTTTTGCCATTATTGATGGTGTAGTGGTTAGCATAACAGACGTGGGTTCGAATCCCACTCATGTCAAAACCAAATTTTTTTTCAGCACATTATTTCACTTTATACTATCGTTTTAAAATTAGGGGCCCTCTAAACAGTCTATATTAAAATTATTGGAAGATTTAAAAAATGAGAATCATAATATTACAAATGGTACTTATCCAACCCAAAATGATTTTTTTGTTACCTTTTAGAGCATATATGTTCCGTTTTCCTACCTACCTTCGGGTAAGAGAGCAAATTGTTGTTGCCAATGTAACAACAATTTCTTGACCATTATAATATATCATCAAAATTTCAAATTTCCACCATATATATATATCGCTTTTAACATATTTTTGAAGTTTCCCCATTTTACGAAATTTTCACGTTAGAGAACGCTGTTTCAACTATTAGGACATTCGGAAAATGTGATCTTAATATTTCATCAATACTTATTCAACCCACAAAATATTTTTTATCACTAAAAATGAAAAAAAAAGGTTGAATGCCTACAGATGGACAGACGGCAAAGCCAAAACAAGTCCCTATAATGATTAATAAAATGATTGGTCCCACTTTAATGTCTGGTCAAATTGATCGCTCTATTTGAATAGTTATTAAAATGGATCACGGTCATTTGATTGGCTATTAAAAGGAGTCACAGGCTTTTGATTGGTTAAGTAAACTATAAGGCTCCTTTTTTCGAATGTGTTAAAACTTGTCACGGTCCTTTGAAAAGTTATTAAAATTTGTTCTGATCATTTGAATATTGTTCAAATTGGTCCCGACCATTTTAATATACCTGAACATGAGTTGCAGATTTTTGAAAATTTTTAAACATGGGTCGCGGATCTTTGAGGGTTTTTTTAAAATGGTCACAGCGAATAAAAGTGTGGAAATCACTGTTCTAAAAGCTGGCATAATATCTGAATAAAAGAGGGGCAATGGGTGGCCCGTAATCTGCATTTCCCAGTTTGAGGCCCAGCTAGGCCAGCGTTGATATTTATCTCCATTAAACCCACACTCTTTCCTCGGTCTGAAATGGGACACCTATGGGCTTGGAAAAGCCCCCGTCCGTTGGATGGGATGTTAAACCCCTGCCCCGTATGCAGGCGAGCTATATACACTCTGCACATAGAGAACATACTGGATGGTCTTGACAGAAGGCTATCATATGTCTATTAACAGCTGTCCAGTGGATTCCCTTCCCCAAACCTTCTCTAGGTCCTTCTGACCTGGCCATTTAGCCCATTGTGTGCACATAAATGTTGCTCAGATTAAAACAATCCAATCTGTATAAAAGAAATTAGCAAGCAGATGCAATATCTTCCAGGAAGTCGATGATTCGTTTCTTACGTAAAAGTACCGGGAATTATTCTCAAATCCGACAGATAATTTGGAAGATAAAAGGTGCTTCACAATCTAAATGGAAATCTTCGCTTCTTCTCCAAAAAGTACGTCGAAATGAGGAAAAAATAACGGAGGAAAAAAAAACAATCTCTTCTTCCTTGTGCTTCTTTAGGTAACGATTTAATCAGCGTCATACTAGTTCAAACTCAAAGAAACAACTTTCTTTTGTATTTAATGAATTGCGGAGAAGTTCGTGCATTAATACGCCATAGGAAGCATGCATTAGAATGGAAACGGAGGAAGAAGTCTATTAAGAAATGCAAATTTCGGTCAGTTTCGGAAAACTAAATATTCAAATTTAAAGCTTTCAGTAATGATCCGCAAAAGGTATGAAAATATAGCTATTTAACTTATTTTCCACAAGGCCTACACATGAGCATTATTTTCGTCCAATTAGCATGAAAGATGGTTTTCTATTAATGTATTATTTTTGTTCCGTTCCTCAAAGGATTAATACAAAGTAATTAATGATGTGTTTCATGTATCGTCGTAACAGAATGTCAATGAAGACTTGCTTTTTTCTCGTTTCTTGCCTTGTAAGGAGACGCTCGTTCCTTTTGATACTCACTCGAGCTCCGATTTTTCGTTTCGTTTCGCATTTTGTTTTTATTTGCAACTCATTTGTATGAGAAAACATCAAAGCAATGCACTAAGTTAGTCAGAGACAAAACAACGGATTTTGGAGATGTTGTGACAATCCCGCGCTTGCTTTGGAGAATTAGCTTTAGAATTTAATGCATGAGCTTGAAGAGAATTTTTCTTGTTTAATTTAGAACAAACCTGGCTTTGTTGCAAGCACACAAGAGAGAGTGTAAGAAAAAAAAGAGAAATTAAAATAGTCAGAGTGCCGTGTAAACTATCCCTTTATGCTAACTCGATTAGGTATAAAATGAACTGTTTACACAATATTTGTTATGTGATTAGTAAACACATTCAGGGAATGAATTTGGTAGGGCTCTTTAAAAGGGGATATACGGCAATGGAGATTTGGTAGAATGTATCACAGTTCGGCACACAAAGTGCAATAGGAAGTTCGTTATGTTAATTCCTGATGACCTCTCAGCATTAACTTGTTTCGTAAACTGCGTTAAAGGGAAATATCTTATATAGAATCAGACCCAGAAAAAAAATTCAGGGTTCCTTTCAGCTTTCGTTAAATCAACTTATTTAATTATTCAGTTATTAAAATTCATTTTTGGCGCGAATGGGTTTCAAAACATAAATATTTCTTCTTTTGCTTACAGTACGAAAATTCAAAGTTAAAATTTAATTCATTGTGGCATTTGACAAAGATTTAGAGGTTCAATGGAAAGGAACGAACCATAGTTTGAAAATCCTAGTCTAACGTCATCAGTACCTACAGGGGTTTATCAAAATAATGGAGACACTGACAGCGACTGGAGTACACGCAATGCACCGTAGGCATATCACAAGAACGATGTCACCCGCGATGTGAGGTATGTAAAGCGGAGAAGTACGATGTCGGCTATCACATAGCAGTGCCACAGGCGCAGGTGAAACAGCTGTTGTGTAATTGTCGACATGTCACATCTTAGTGACCTGCAAAAAGGCATGATCTTTGGTGCGCGTCTTGCAGGAGCTTCAGTAATCAGAACGAAGGAAATTGTAGGTGTAACACGGAGAATTGTATTGAAGATTATGACTACCTATCACAAAGGACAGGGCGTTGCGTCCAAACATGCAAATTGTGGATGCCATATGATGTTGTAAGTGAACGTTGGCACAATTGTACAATGAAAGCACAAGACCACTGCACCACAAATAGCAGCAGAGTTGAACACCAGTCGGAATGATCCTGTTTCCGTCATAGCAGTTCGTCGGGAACTTCATCGTGCCGGTATTTATGGCCGTGCTGCAATCCAAAAACTCTGATTGCCAACATCAATGCTTCAAAACGTGCAAGATGGTGCAAAACTGTAATTCTAAAGACTGGCAACGTGTCACCTGGTCTGATGAATCGTGCTACACATTGTTTCCCACCAGAGTGTTCATCTAGCGAAAGCCTGCAGAAGCGTACCACCCAGACTGTTTGGTTCCGACCGTAAAGCATGGAGGTGGATCTTTGATGCTGTGGGGTGCCATATCATGGCATTCTTTAGGGCCATTAGTTATTCTGCAGGATCGTGTCACACATCCGCAAAGTACGAATCCATTCTCGGGGACCACTTGCACCCAATGTTGTGGACATTATTCCCTAATAACCGTCCCTGGTTTCAAGCGGAAAATGCATCCGTGCATTGTGCGAAACGTGTCAAGTTGTGGTTTTCAGAGCATGAGGATGAGGTACAGCAGCTACCCTGGCCACCTCAATCTGCAGACTTCAGTATTATTGAATATTTGTGGGAATATCTGGAGCGCAAGGTCAGATCACACTTTTCACTTCCAGCATCACTGGCACAGTTGTACCATATTTTACAGGAAGAATGGTCCCACATTACATTACAATATGTGCATGACTTGTATAAGTCTATTCCACGTCGAACTCCGTCTGTTCTGAACGTCCGAGATGGGCCTACAGCTTATTAATAAAATGCTCTCCACAAACCAGTACAGTACGTGTTTCCATTATTTTGATAAACCCCTGTACATTCTTATATAAACAAATTAGTCCAACTTATCCTAGTGAAATCAAACTAGCAAGTAAAAATGTGAAAAAATCCCCATCCATCCACCAACCGGACTCGAAGACATGGTCACATGGTTATAAGTCAGCAGGCCAGGAACTATCAATAAATTCAGGAGGGCAGGAGAGACTGGATTTCTACTGCATTATAAAATTAAGGAGGGCAGGAGAGACTGGATTTCTACTGCATTATAAAATTAAGGAGGACAGGAGAGACTGGATTTCTACTGCATTATAAAATTAAGGAGGGCAAGAGAGACTGAATTTCTACTGCATTATAAAATTAAGGAGGACAGGAGAGACTGCATTTCTACTGCATTATAAAATTAAGGAGGGCAGGAGAGATTGAATTTCAATGCATTATAAAATTAAGGAGGGAAGGAGAGACTGGATTTCTACTGCATTATAAAATTAAGGAGGGTAGGAGAGAATGAATTTCTACTGCATTATAAAATTAATGAGGGCAGGAGAGACTGGATTTCTACTGCATTATAAAATTAAGGAGGGCAGGAGAGAATGAATTTCTACTGCATTTTAAAATTAAGGAGGGCAGGAGAGACTGGATTTCTACTGCATTATAAAATTAAGGAGGGCCGGAGAGACTGGATTTCTACTGCATTATAAAATTAAGGAGGGCAGGAGAGACTGGATTTCTACTGTATTATAAAATTAAGGAGGGCAAGAGAGACTGAATTTCTACTGCATTATAAAATTAAGGAGGACAGGAGAGACTGCATTTCTACTGCATTATAAAATTAAGGAGGGCAGGAGAGATTGAATTTCTACTGCATTATAAAATTAAGGAGGGCGGGAGAGACTGGATTTCTACTGCATAATAAAATTAAGGAGGGCAGGAGAGACTGGATTTCTACTGCATTATAAAATTAAGGAGGGCAGGAGAGACTGGATTTCTACTGCATTATAAAATTAAGGAGGGCAGGAGAGACTGAATTTCTACTGCATTATAAAATTAAGGAGGGCAGGAGAGAATGAATTTCTACTGCATTATAAAATTAAGGAGGGCAGGAGAGACTGGATTTCTACTGCATTATAAAATTAAGGAGGACAGGAGAGACTGGATTTCTACTGCATTATAAAATTAAGGAGGGCAGGATAGACTGGATTTCTACTGCATTATAAAATTAAGGAGGACAGGAGAGACTGAATTTCTACAGCATTATAAAATTAAGGAGGGCTGGAGAGAATGAATTTCTACTGCATTATAAAATTAGAGAGGACAGGAGAGACTGGATTTCTACTGCATTATAAAATTAAGGAGGGCAAGAGAGACTGAATTTCTACTGCATTATAAAATTAATGAGGACAGGAGAGACTGGATTTCTACTGCATTATAAAATTAAGAAGGACAGGAGAGACTGGATTTCTACTGCATTATAAAATTAAGGAGGGCAGGAGAGAAGGAATTTCTACTGCATTATAAAATTAAGGAGGGCAGGAGAGACTGGATTTCTACTGCATTATAAAATTAAGGAGGGCTGGAGAGAATGAATTTCTACTGCATTATAAAATTAGGTAGGACAGGAGAGACTGGATTTCTACTGCATTATAAAATTAAGGAGGGCTGGAGAGAATGAATTTCTACTGCATTATAAAATTAGAGAGGACAGGAGAGACTGGATTTCTACTGCATTATAAAATTAAGGAGGGCAGGAGAGACTGAATTTCTACTGCATTATAAAATTAATGAGGACAGGAGAGACTGGATTTCTACTGCATTATAAAATTAAGGAGGGCAGGAGAGAATGAATTTCTACTGCATTATAAAATTAAGGAGGGCAGGAGAGACTGGATTTCTACGGCATTATAAAATTAAGGAGGACAGGAGAGAATGAATTTCTACCGCATTATAAAATTAAAGAGGGCTGGAGAGAATGAATTTCTACTGCATTATAAAATTAAGGAGGGCTGGAGAGAAGGAATTTCTACTGCATTATAAAATTAAGGAGGGCAGGAGAGACTGGATTTCTACTGCATTATAAAATTAAGGAGGGCTGGAGAGAATGAATTTCTACTGCATTATAAAATTAGGTAGGACAGGAGAGACTGGATTTCTACTGCATTATAAAATTAAGGAGGGCTGGAGAGAATGAATTTCTACTGCATTATAAAATTAGAGAGGACAGGAGAGACTGGATTTCTACTGCATTATAAAATTAAGGAGGGCAGGACAGACTGAATTTCTACTGCATTATAAAATTAATGAGGACAGGAGAGACTGGATTTCTACTGCATTATAAAATTAAGGAGGGCAGGAGAGAATGAATTTCTACTGCATTATAAAATTAAGGAGGGCAGGAGAGACTGGATTTCTACGGCATTATAAAATTAAGGAGGACAGGAGAGAATGAATTTCTACCGCATTATAAAATTAAAGAGGGCAGGAGAAACTGGATTTCTATTGCATTATAAAATTAATGAGGGCAGGAGAGACTGGATATCTTCTGCATTATAAAATTAAGGAGGGCAGGAGAGACTGGATTTCTACTGCATTATAAAATTAAAGAGGGCAGGAGAGACTGGTTTTCTACTGCATTATAAAATTAAGAAGGGCAGGAGAGAATGAATTTTTATGCATTATAAAATTAAGGAGGGAAGGAGAGACTGGATTTCTACTGCATTATAAAATTAAGGAGGGTAGGAGAGAATGAATTTCTACTGCATTATAAAATTAATGAGGGCAGGAGAGACTGGATTTCTACTGCATTATAAAATTAAGGAGGGCAGGAGAGAATGAATTTCTACTGCATTTTAAAATTAAGGAGGGCAGGAGAGACTGGATTTCTACTGCATTATAAAATTAAGGAGGGCAGGAGAGACTGGATTTCTACTGCATTATAAAATTAAGGAGGGCAGGAGAGACTGGATTTCTACTGCATTGTAAAATTAATGAAGGCAGGAGAAACTGGATTTCTATTGCATTATAAAATTAATGAGGGCAGGAGAGACTGGATTTCTTCTGCATTATAAAATTAATGAGGGCAGGAGAGACTGGATTTCTACTGCATTATAAAATTTTTCTCTCCCTGTTAGAAGTCTAAACATTTGCTTCAAAAGAAAACGTGAGATATGAACAAGTTTAATAATTATTTTTGCCTACGTTACCCTTACTAGAATTCCCAAGAGGAGTAGGGATCATGGCCTTATCCATCCCCCATAGATTCTGCTGTATACACTAGTTGTTGGGCTAAGTCGGGACCGATTCACACTTGCCTAAGGAAAGTATGATGGTCGATCAAGCTATAAAGTTCTACCGCCTATTTCAAAGTGTCGGGGCCTTCATGCTCTATTTACGCCATAGATGAACCACCTTTTATAACTATATATAAAGTATTACCGTATTTCGTCGATTCTAAGACGCCATCAATTGTAAGACGCACCTTAATTTCAGTATCACCAACAGAAAAAAAAGCTTTGATTCTATGGAAAAAATAAAACTCTAAAATATATCTAACAGATATTTTTATTATAATAGAATTTAATTTATTAGCAGCAATTGTACCTATTTATCAGTAGGTATGTTATTCATCACTTCCTTCTGAATCAATAATATCATAGTCTGATTCTTCTGAGCCGTCTTTATATTCATTATCCCATAATCGTCTTCTGAGCCATCGAGAGCGTTGATAATGTAACATTTTTTAACTGGGTGCTGCACTATTCTTTCTGGGATTAACTTCCAAGCTGTTGATACCCATTCTGCCAATTTTCATATTTCTTAATTTTTCTGGAAGGTGTCAGCGGAAGATTGTCAGTCAACAGCCGGGTTCCAAGCTCACGATAATTCACTCTCAGAGCTCTACTATATAATGAAATAATGGCGGCTTTACATTTGGAAAGCGCGGGAAAATACCCACGCCACTTTATTCTCCAATGGAATTACAGAATGTGATAACGGTCAAACATGAAGGCAGGTTTCCGCGTAAAAACAAAACGTGTGGTGCCGTGTGCAAAGCGCGGGAAATTTAGAAAGAAAAAAAAACTGCGATTCTAAGACGCACCTCGTTTTTAGAGATGTTTACATGGGAAAAAAAGTGTTGTCTTACAAAGTAATACGGTAATACACTTTGGGTTATTCAGATGCACAGCATCAAAGAACTGGACGTAGATAATCTTAAACTTCTTAGGTCAGCATCCATTTCAGAAGTACGTAGTAAAAATTTCATTTACTGTGATAGTAATTTTATATTATTTAGGCAAGTAAAATGACTCTTGTGGTACTTTTCACCCTTCCCTAATAAGATGCGTATTGTCGTTAGTAAAACTCATTCCCACCTAATACCTAAACATTGCTTGAGCATTTAGAATCAAATGGTATTTATTTCCTTTGATTTTGCTTATAAATGGCCCGACTTCATTACAATAGCAAATTTAAGAAATGAGAAATATATGATGTAAAATATTGTTATTTTCCAGGTGTATCCAATATGTTTTTACACAATGTCCGAGATTCTTAAAAGTCCCAGCAACCATGCATATTCTTCTGTTTTTCTCATGTCGTATATCAACAATATACGTTCCAAAACGGAAGAGCAAATTAAACTGAGAAACTTGTTGACGAGTGCAGTCGTTCAAAAGAACTGATGCACCACCAGCCTTGCCCATTTTCACCACTTCGCATTTTTCAAAAATATTTAATTCTGTTTATCGTCATAACTCAGAGGAACACGAGATCGCATGGCATACCTGATAAATTAGTTGATGGCTATCTATAATAACACTGATGCGTTTGCGAGGGTTGGCAAATCCTTCAGTTATCTGTTTAGCCTTACTACTAGAGTTCAACAAGATTGCGTTTCACTTTAGTTTGGTTATTGATTATGCTATGAGGAATTCGTTGCAAGGAGATGACTGAGGAGGACTTAGATGGTCTTCCAGCTGGGCCAGCGTCTAGGTTTATCATCGCAAAACTCCTCGCCCTGCCCTTGGTCAGTAGGCGGCACGAATGGTTTGGAAAGGGGTTAACCTTCGGATAAGACGTTAAGTGTGGCCCCCTGTGCGGGAGAACCATACTCTGTGCACGTTAATAGAACATGCTGGATGGCCTTCACGAGAGGCTACCATCTGTCTCCTAACAGCTGTCCACCTCTCTTGTGTTGTGATCTAAAGCAACCACGGCAATTCCCGATTCCGCCTATACGACACTACCAGTTATGAAAAGCCGTGCTATCTAGAGCCGGGGGCAAGGAATACGCCCTATAGGCGCACCTCAAGCCCAGCCTCACATGGCAGCAGTCCTATAGAAGGAAAGCTGACCACCGGAAGAAACCTAACTTTAATCTGTTCCCCGGTTAGCCATGAACAAGGATATATAGATCCAAGTTCGCTCGGCATCCGAGGTGGAGATTCTTCGTAAGGCCTAGACTTTGGTGAGGACTCGACCTACTGGGGCACAAATCTTTTCAGAAGAGTCCTCGAACTGCTCACCCAGAGCACCTGATAGGTGAGGTCTCAGATACCGTCACCGTCCAACCGGTCAACACGGAACCGATCAGCGGCATCGTCAACCTCGGTTGGTCTTGGCTGTGTCCAACTGGTGCAGCCACGCCGGTCGGCACAGCCTTTGACCGGGTTGCTGGACCCTAGCCCCCCGCCCCACCACGACAAGGTGGTCCCCTATTGGGGGGTAAGAGCCGTCCAGTGGTTACCCTCCCCAAAAACTTCTCTGAGTCCTCGGGGTTGTTGTGACTTGGCTATTTAGCCCATTGAATGTAAATAAAGTGGCGCTGAGAGGTAAAACAACTCAATCCAACCTTAGATGGTCTAGATATTTAAAAATACATCATTTAGATAATGTTGAATGATTGGCTCTTTTAGAAAATGATGTTAACGTTATAAACTCTGTCAATAAAGCTGTTGAAAAGATTGGCAATAGGATAAAATTGATGATAAACAGAGAGAAAACTGAAAAGAAAAAAAAAAATGAAATAAAGTATACACTCGTTTCCATAAATAAAAGAACAAATGGAACAAGAAGAACGCATGTCGCCTCTGGCGCAAATGTGAATCTTGTTTAAAAAGAGATTGAACTTTTTCCTTTACCTAGGTTTTCACTCTTAAAACGCTTTAATTTGAGCTAACGGATGGTGGGAAAATGCAAATAGCATTTTATTTGTAATTATACAACGTAAAAAATTGTCTTTTATTTTTTAAATTTAAAAAGTTAATTTACCACACCCTTCTGAGAAAAGTGAGTACATTATTACTGTCAGTGGAATTTATTTTGAAAATCTACAACCGAAATTTCCAATTTCTATTGTATACTAATTATTTGCAAAGTTCTATAGCATTTAAGAATTTTTTTATCATGGTTTTGTAACACAAACGTCATCAGTTTCTTGGCATTATCCAACCTTGCCATCTGGAGAGGAGGGTCGAAAGACTCGAACATATCCAGAGGAATATGTTCGAGGCATAGTGGTTAAGACAGGTGGTTAATCCTTAACTGGCATAGTGGTTAGGCAGCTAGCGACTGTTACAGCAAGGCAAACTTTGTGTGTTGTGTTAGCTCTAACTAAGGCAGTGGTCAGCAGTGACTTCGGTCTTAGTAGGGCATGTCCTTGTATGAGAAGGCCTGTATTAAACTAGGAGTAGCTTCCAGGATTCTTCTCTGTCCTATATGTCGCAAATAAAAAAAAAACATTTATTTTTCATTGATGATGATGATCGTTAGTAGATTTGCTGTTTCTACATTTAGTGATTTGTAACGATATGGATTTAAATTACCTAAGTTTAAAAAAAAATGCGAATTATAATATTTCATTATTACCAATCCAAATAAATACGTTTTCCAAATATCACATTTTTTAAATAAAAACGTGATAATTTTCATATTCTACTACCAAAATTTCAAATTTCTAGCATGAATACACTATTTACAATATCCGTTTAAACTTTTAGAATTTTTGAATTTTTCTACCATTAAAGGACACAATTATAGCTTTAGGACATTCGGAGAGGTACAAATCGTAATATTTCATCAATACCTAGCCAACGTAAAAAGAATTATTAATTTATCTTTATGAACAAATAATTATATTTTAAAACAAAAAAATTCAAAGCCTATGAGATTTTCCCGCCCATTCTGGGTCTAAGAGATCAATTCATTTTTACCAATGATGACGTTCACATTCCACCACCAAAATAAAAAATTTCTAGCTTAAATGCGTCGTCTGCAATATTCTTTTGAAAATTTGGAATTTGCCAATTTTTTCACCGTTAGAGGGCGCAGTTATAGTTTTTGGAAGATTTAAAAAAGTGTGAATCATAGTATATCATTAATACCTATCTAACCCAAAATATAATAATATAATAATAATAATATATAATAATATATATATAATATATAATTATAATATAATTATAATTAATTATATTAAAAATTAATATAATAATAATTAATAATATAATATAATTAATAATATAATATAATTAATATTATAAATTAATATAATAAAATTATTATAATTAATATAATTATTAAATATAAATTATAATATATAATATATATAATAAAAAAATAAAATTAATATAATATTAAAAATTAATAATAAATAATAACATTATTAATTATAAATTATAATATATAATATATATATAATATATATAATATATAATATATAATTAATAATAATAATATATATAATATAATAATAATACAAAACATATTCCACCAAAAATATTTAGAATTTCTAGCATAAATACATCCTTTGCAATATTCATTTGAAACGTTTGAATTTTCAAAATTTTCCACCGTTAGAGGTCGCAATTATAGCTTTAAAGATTTTCGGAAAGAGCAATATTTCATCAATACCTATTCAGCACAAAAATAATTTTTAATTTATCTCTGTAAACAAATAGTTCGATGTTTACAGACGGACAAATAGACAGATGACAAAGCGAAACTAATTTTGCATTTTCTTTGAAAACGAGATAAAAAACGCGATATCGTAAAACTCGTCATAGAAATACACGAAAGTCATGTTTAGTATGTAAAATACGATTCAGGATTGATGGTATGGGCAAATGCACTGAGCTCTAAAAATGGGCGTTTCGAAACTGCTGCCCATTTCTACTGAGAACTACGAGATAGAGTTGTTGAGTGTATATGTATATCTCAGTGTATATGTATACTGAAGTATACGTGGATGCACCAAAAGTCATAACACATTTAATCTATGAGATATTCAAAGATATATGCACACAAAAGTAATTTCTGAGTGCAGTTAAACTTAAATTCCCTCTGCATTAAAAGTCCGTTTCAGTATGTTACAACAAACTGAGCATGGTTTTCTGAATTGATTTGTCGTTTTCAGAGTGTTGATATTTCAAAAGGACTTTCAACAGACTGAAAAGGTGGTAATTGGGGTTTGGGGTGTGGGGTGAGGGTTTGATTGGAACAGGCTGTAGAGACAGAAGGATTTTATTAACCTTCTATAAGGAATTGAAACATTTTGCCTTGCTGAAACGAAATATAATGAGCAATCATTTGTTTCCAGTGATATGTAAAAACAATATAACGGTGTTTGCACTGAACCTTATTTTATATATTCACTAATTGCTCACTGAATTATGGGGGTGGCTCAGTCGGTAGCGCGCCAGGCTCGTAATCTGTAGTTCCCAGGTTCGAGTCCCAGCTGGGTCAGCGTTGAGATTTATCTCCGCAAAATTCCCCGCCCTGCCCACGGTCAATAGGGGACACCGATGGGCTTGGAAAGGACGCCGTCCGTCGGATGGGACATTAAGCCGTGGCGCCGTGTGCGGGAGAGCCATACTCTGTGCACCTTAAAGAACACGCTGGATGGTCTTGACGGGAGGCTACCATCTGTCTCCCAACAGCTGTTCCAGTGGATCCCCTCCCCCAACTTTCTCTGAGCCTTCGGGGTCCATGTGACCTGGCCATTTAGCCCATGGTGTGCAAAAAAGTGCCGTTCAGAAGTAAAACAACCCAAAAAAAATCACTGAATTATGTCTACCTCCCTCCGTGTTATGTCAGTGGAAGCTAACTTCGAAGCTCTGTAACTTCTAAATAAAGGGTGTGACATAATGGGTCTGAGGATATATTCAAGATCTCAATCAAATTTAGATTTTCAACAATATTTCTTTAGTATTTAAAGAGTTATGGAAATTTGAATATTTAACAATAGCAATGCCTAACGTTAGAATTTAACTCAGAAGTTAATTATAATAGGTACTTCCTTACACAAAGACGAAGATAACCTTGAAGCTATATTTAGGCTTGTCCTGGTTCCTCATACAACATACAAACACTTACACAAGAACATCCTTGCTGATCTTAGTAGTCAGGTAAACTAACCACTAGACCAGGTAGGGTCTAGTGATAAGTATTATTTCATATTTTAAGAAGTATTGTTTCCCACCATGTAATACTACATATGTATATCTGAAAGGTAAATATAAATAATTTTTCAATTTTCCTAAACCTTGCGTTGTTGCTTTAAATATTCAAAGTCCGTAAGTCTTTAGGTAAAAAGCGAACATTATCGAAAATCGAGATTTAGATAGATATGATTGAGATCTTTTTCTTCCGTTACATTTTCTCATAAAACGCTTAGTTTAGAAGTTATAAAGTTTCGAAGTTAGTTTTCACTTATATAACATGGAGGAAAGTTATAATTTAGTGAGAACTGAGTGTATGGTGTGATAGTTTTAAAAAAAAATAAATAAATACCCCCTCAAGCAGCTGCTTGCCACAGAGGTCTGACAGGAGCCTGTCAGTTTATATGCCACAGCAGGAGATCTGAGAGGATGACATGACCTCAGCAGAAAAACAACACACACAACCATGCCTTACCCTGGGATCGAACCTAGGTCCCTTAGATCAGTAGCCAAGCGTCTAACCACTCGGCCATGGGACGATTGAAAATAAATGTTGGCATTCGTCCTACATAAAGAGAGCAAAACGATTATCAAAAGCATACGTAATCCGAATCTGTTCGTAAGTTGAAGTACAACCGTCGTCATTTCATTTCGCTTACCTTTTTTTACCTTTTTTACCTTTTTTACCTTTTTTTTCGCTTACCTTTCGGAGGGCACTAAGTAGATAGAGCGTTAAGATTTTAATTCAAGACCTAACCGGACCCAACCGGAACTGACAAGACCCAACCGGACCTGACATGAGATTTGTGTTCGGTTGTTTTACCTCTGATCGGCATTTTTGTGCACACCATGGGCTAAATGGCCAGGTCACAAGGACCCCGAAGGCTCAGAGAAGGTTGGAGGAGGAGACCCACTGTTGGGAGACAGATGGTAGTCTCTCGTCAAGGCCATCCAGCGTGTTCTTTAACGTGCACCGGGTATGGCTCTCCCATACACGAAGCCACGGTTTAACATCCCATTCGACGGACAGCGGCCTTTCGAAGCCCAGTAGTAGGGGACACTGACGAAGGACAGGAAGTTTTGCGGAGATAAATCCCAACTCTAACCCAGCTGGGATTAGAACCTGGAACTGTAGATTACGAGCCTGGCGCGCTACCGACTGAGCCCCGTCCTCCTGACTTGAGAATGTTCTTCCCTAATCCCCATTTTGTTTTCGATGAGAAAGTGAGACAATTTTTTATGGAAAGACTGCCGTTCATTGGATGGAATGTTGAGCCGTGATACCTTGTGTAGGAGAACCATAATCCTGTGCACGTTAAAAAACACACTGAATGCCCTTGACAGGGAGGCTTCCATCTATCTCCTAACAACTATCCAGTGGATTCCTTTCCATAACATTCCCTGAATTTTGGGGTCTTTGTGATCTGGCAATTTTGCCATACTGTGCAAAGAAAAGTGACTCTCAGAGGTAAAGTAACTCAACTTAAATTTCAGCAGTTAAAACAGTTAAATTTGGGTTTTCATTTGAGGGGAGAACATCATTATCCTTTTGGTACTTCCTTGATCCAAGTTTAGCAAATGATGGTTTTAAAAATATTGTTTTATTTTATTGTACTCTCACTAGTGTCCCCATATAAAGTCATCACCAAACAAAAGCAAGTCAGATGTAATACAGAAACAACGCCGCTCAAATATGCCTTTAAGCATCGTTATTATATTTACATTCAACTTCCAGTAAGTTAATCAGTCTGTTTGTTCTCTTATTCAGTCACCAGTACCTCTCACTTGAATCTGTGACAATTTTGCACGACCAATCTTATCGAATTACCTCATGCGGGATCCAAAGTATTAAATGCTCAGGCAGCAACCAAAGGACAGTTGGGGAAAGTTGATGAGGATATTAATCAAGTAATTAATCTCTGCGATATCAGAAAGAGTGAGGAAATGATTATAGTGGAGCGGACACCACAAAGCGGACACAAAGCAGCTGGCAATGTCTGAATTACTGGCTGCAATCTCTGATACATTATTTAAATGCTCTGCTTATTTTCAGACTTAACAAGCAGGGTTATAATGAGGAATAAATCATGGTAAGTGACTTAGTTGAATTATGTGTCATGATGACGACATTCTGCTTTCGGTTAGACGTAACCTCTTTGACGTTATTGGAGGTGGGTGTGGCTTTTGAGATGGTGATTAACAGAAGGAGAAAACGCATTCAGTGGTGTTGGTTGTACAAGGAGGAGAGAAGGTTATTGTGCTAGTGCTTGCGGATTCTGATGGAAAGGTTTCGGGGATGTTTTCCATATTTGTGGTTGTTTTGGAAAGAACAGTAAATGTTTTTATTTTGTGGCTGACCAAGAAGAAGAGTTAAGATTTTCCATGATTGCTACTGACTTAAAATAATAGTGAATGTTTTCATGATTGTTAAATAAATAAAATAAATTATTTCCTCCTCAAGCAACTGCTTGCCAGAAGTCTGTCAGTTTAATACGCCAGAGTAAAAGGTCTGTAAGGAAGGCCAGACCTCAGCAGAAAAACGACACACACGTCCATGCCTTATCCGGGCTCGAACACAGGTCCCTTTGATCAGTAGCAAAGAGCGCTAACCACTCGGCCACGGGACACTGACTAAAAGTAATAGTGAATGTTTTCCGTGATTGTTACTGACTGAAAATAATAGTGAATGTTTTTCTCTATGATGACGGAGAAGAGCAGTGAGTGTTTTCCATGAGTGTTATTGACTGAGAAGCGTATTGAATCTGTTCTAGAATTGTTATTTAGTGAAAAGAGTGGTAAACGTTTTCCGATTCTTATTCACTAAGAAGAGTAGTGAACTTTTTCCATTCTTATTGACTAAAAAGTGTAGTAAATATTTTAAGTGATTGTTATTGAGCAAGAAGAGTATTAAACACTTTCGATGATTTTTATTGATTGAGTGCTGCACATTTTCCATATATATTATTGAGTGAGAACAATAGTGCTTGTTGTTTTTTGTCGTAGTAGTGAGTGTTTTCCTTTTTTGCTATTGACTGAAGAGAAAAGCGAAATTGCTGCTTTCATCTTCGAAGATTTTTAATTAGACGCTAATAAAATATTATTAATCGCCTCATTCATTAATTCAAATTTCCACCATTAGACGGAGACAAAGGGAGGGGGGTGGAATCCGAACTTCGTTCTCTTTCGCATCTATCATTACATATTCGCTAGAAGCAAACATTATTTAGTTATCATTTAACATGTTATAAATTTAAAAGAGGAAACTTCCCTACAGAAAGGACGGAGATGACTTTGAAGTTATATTAGGTATGTCTTGGTTTTTCATACAAACTCTTACACCAGGACATGCACCGCTGGTGTTAGTAGTCAGGTACGCTAACCACTAGACCAGAGAGAGTCTGTGTGGACCAGGTACAGACTAGGTATATATTCAATTAATGTCAGATAATCTCCCCGTAGATCGATCCGTCGTTAAAACTACGTACTAAATAATCTGAAGGAATTTTGCGCCTGAGACTTAGATGGCGAGGAAAATGGTCAGTAAGGTGTGGTACGATAGTTTGTGGTGTGGTCGATAGTCTCTCAATGTCGTGTGTGCAGGGCATGAAAGAAATCCTACAAAGATATTCGAATAATATGTTTAAATTAAGACTTGTTTTCCAACTCAACTGCCCCAAGGACTCGACAAAGCCACCGTCCGTTGGATGCGATGTTAAACCGTGGCTCCGCAAAATTCCCCGCTCTGCCATCGGTCAGTAGGGGACACAGATGAACTTGGATAGGCCTCCTCCATCAGTTGGGAGTTAAGCAGTGATCCCGTGCGCGTGAGAGACATACCTGTACATGTTAAAGAACACATAAGATGACCTTGACGGGAGGTTATCATCTGTCTCCCAACAGCTACCCAGTGGATCCCCTCCTCCTTATCTCCTCTGATCCCTTTGAGTCCTTGGGATTTGGCATTTAGCCCATTGTGTGCAAAAAAAGTGCCACTCAGAGGAAAAACAACCCAACTTCTCATTGAAACGAGGTTAAAACAGTCCAAATATTCTGAATGAAACGCTTTTTGCAAAGCAATTGTTTCACCAATTATTAAATTTCGAATTCAGTTTCACGCTGACGTATCACGTGAATCGATCAGTTTATTGCGTCACGGCCCAATGTAATGAAGAAAAAAATCCGTACGATAACTATTAAATCGTTACCCAAAGGGAATATTTATAACTCTTATTGATTGAATAGAAAATAAAGATTCACAACGTGATATGATATTTATGACAGGTATTTCTTGCTCTTTGGTTCTCTGCCAAGACTCGAGAGTTATCTGAGTATACCTCCCTGGGCACGCCCCAACAGAATTTGGCTGAAGAGCAGGCAGATGACTCCCACCGTGATCTCCAGCAGCAGACAGCTGTTCGTTAAAATGTCGCGCTCTATAACCAACTGTATAATTCTCGAGCAGCCACGTGGTTGCAGGTGACATCTTCATCGAAGATTGCCAGCAAATGGGATAATTGGACGTCGGTATCACGAGACATAATGCTGCGGTGATAATTTGGCGCAATGGGATGCAATTACTGCTAACGGAAGGAAGACATCTTTCTAGAGAATTACAGACCTGTCAAGCCCAAAGGATTTACTCGTAATTTTCTAAGCTTTGATTTCCTTCTGAGAAAAGAGACTTGAAGTCTGAAACTGGGAAATTCATTCCAGGTGTGGAAATTCGTTGTCTGTGAGCAAAACAAAATAATATCGAGAATTCTAGGGTGAAATTGCGAAATAACATAGAATAGTAATCTTTAAACTCATAACATCTGGGGAATCCTTGAGACTAAATCTAATTTATCGTGGAATTCCGAAATAGTCAATGAGTGCTTTTCAGGTGCAGAAATAAAACTTTTCAAAACATAATCTTTTATTTATGAGCAAATTTATTATTATTTTAACATGAACATATACTTGAGTAGAAAAAACACAAAACTAAAAGCACTTTATCAACCGCATTATCTTTTTCGTTTTTCCTATATAAAATTGTAAACCCAAAACTCTAGAGTTAAAATTATGATTTCTAATCGGAATTAATCTTGATTTTTATACAAAAAAATGGTTGAAAAATATAATTTGTTTAGTGCAATATATTGTATTTGTTATATAACATTTGGCTCCAAGCAGAACAATTGCAATTAAGGTTACGAACTATCATATTTTGAACACAAATTAATGTCAATAACTTTGATTTATATTCACCACCCAACAGCAATTGCACCCATGCGAAATAAATGTCCTGTGTGAAATTATAATTAACATATCTGTTTAAGTCTAAATTTTATCTAATATTATGTTTAGTTTAGAAGAGAGTGAGAATATTTTTTCCATTTTAAATTAGATTTTATTGTTAATCCTAAATAATTATAGCTATCAGTCATATCAATAGCATCACATTTACAACATTCTGTATTTAACAGTTGAATTCATGGAATTTAATAGTATTTCCAAATGTATATGATGAAGTTAATGAGAAATAAATGTATTTAATTTTTTTGATATTTAATTCCAATTTATTATTAATAAACCATTCTTTTATAACTGTTAAAATATTATTAATGCTTTCATTTAATACTTCATTATTTTCCGCTTCAAAGACTAAGGATGTATCCTGCATAAGAGTTAATTTGTCCATAAATTTGTATGTACAGAAATCATTGATATATATATTATAACGAAAAGTAAAGGACTCAACACAGAACCCTGTGGGACTCCACTTGTGGTTAATAATGTTTTACTTTCAAAATTATTAATAGGTACAATTTGTTTTGTATTCCCAATAAAACGTTTAAACCAATCAAAGAATATTCCACGGAAACCATAAAATTTGAATTGATGGAAAAGTATTTTATGATTAATAGATGAAATGCTTTCCTGATGTCTAAGAAAACCTCAACAATCTTTTTACCACTATTAATGCATTTATAAATCAATTCATTAAATTTTATTAATGCAAGAGATGTACTATAATTTTCATGGAGTCAAATTGTTTTTTTGCCAAGAAATCAATATTGTCTAAATAACTAATCACTCTTTTTTAACTATTTTTTCAATGACTAGAGAAAATTGGTAAAATTGCAATTGGTGGATAATTATTAAAATCATTTCTGTTTTCCCCCTTATAGATTGGATTAATTATAGAATCCATAAAAGTTCCTGTATGAAATTGTAATTAACATATCTGGATTTAATTAAAATTGATTAAAATTTAAATATTTACCATTGAAAAATTAATAATATTAACAAGTAAATCAGATTTGTGTCTAGATATCTTCTACTTTGGCATATAAACTGACAGACTCCTGTCAGACCTCTGTGGCAAGCAGCTGCTTGAGGGGTATTTATTTATTTTTATTATATTATTTTCAATGTTTTTGTATTTAAATAATCATATCCTACAGCTTCATTTGTACCTAAGTTTGAAATTATTTTCAAACCCTGTTCTTCATTTGTATTCATAAAATACATAGAAGTGAAGACTGGTTGTTGATCAAACAAAATATTTTTGACTCTTCTTGACTTTAGATCTAAAAGCGAACTTTTATTTTTTTAATATTAATTAAAATTTATTGATTTCATTCACTATAAAATTAGTCTCTTTATTATTAGGGAATATATTATGAACTGTTGATGTATCTGTTATACCATTAACTAGATTCCATTTTCTTCATCAATCAATGTTACAATTAGCAGATAAATTTCTATAATATAAATTCTTTGCAATTTTTGTAGTAAATTTA
The DNA here is from genome assembly GCA_038380435.1 of Ryuthela nishihirai. NCBI lineage: Eukaryota > Metazoa > Arthropoda > Arachnida > Araneae > Heptathelidae > Ryuthela > Ryuthela nishihirai. The sequence goes on along the minus strand of JAWZYU010000001.1, from coordinate 86,865,336 downwards.
AGATTTTTATTGATATCTTTATATTCATTCATATATGCAATAACCAGAGGATACCTTTTTGCTTTTTATGTAGATTTTCTTTTTTATTAATTCTACTCAAAATTTCATATGTTATTCATTTTTCATCAATACCTTTTGCTTTACTTTTAATTTATAACATTATTATAAATTTATGCCCGATTTTACTGAATGCAATTATACATTTATGTCTGATTTTACTGAATGTCATTTTAAATTTATGTCTTATTTTACTGAATGTTATATAAATTGTTGTCTAATTAGTAGGTATTTGCAGAACCCCTGAAAATAACTTACGAATCATATCAGTTTTGGCGGGACACATTTTGAATACCACTGATAGGAGAATTCAAGGGTGGAATTTAAAAATAGTACCGTTAAGTTCAAGGATGAAATTGCAGATTAAGTTCGCGAAAAAAATAACGCGAGTGAATGTAACAAATAAATTTCGAGTGTTAGCGAAATTATTTAACTTGATTTTAAAAGAAACTTTAATCACACGAATAATAATTTGGTTTGCATTGATGTGAATACAATTTTAATCAAGGGAGTGAAAAGGAAGTCAGATGCATTGTGAAAGCGTCTAAATGAATTAACTGATGTTACCAAGTTGGACTGTCCACTGCGCTTGAGTCAAGATTTTTTTCTCTAACTCCTGTTCTGCCTTCGATGAAAAAATTGATGCCGAATGGCCACTGCCATCGATGAGACAAAATACTGTCTGGAGACAGGAGGCCTCCGTCTGTCTTTTAACAGGTGGTCACTGGATCTTTTTCCCTTCTTAGCGCTGAACCATTGGATGTCCTTGAGACCTGCTCATTTCGCACATTGGGCAAAATAGTCCCGCTAAGAAGTAAAACATAAAACAATTAATAACATAAATTATTAAACGATTCATTTTTTTGCTTATTTAAATTCCACCGATTTATTAACCAGATATATTTTTTTAGAATTATGTTTCATATTAGGTGCCCAAAAACGTTCCCGACTTTTTCATGTAGTTAGGGTTTTTAAATTGTTTTCTATACGAAAATGAGATAGAGCCCATCATCAATCATCGTATCAAAAGTATCGTTGTTAGATAAATAATTGATATAAAATATATATTATATGCATTAGTATATATGTAATATATTGTATCTGTGACTGATTTCAATGTACAGTCGCTCAAAAAAAATCCAAACACTATGGTTGATTACAGAATTCAGAAAAAAATATCTGGCAACAATTTTTTTAGAAATTAGTGATCTGGCAACCTTCGTGTCACGTGACACGAAGGTTGTAATCAACCATTATGTTTGGATATTTTTTTAGCGACTGTACGTCTACAGATATGTCTGCAGACAGATAGTTCGTAAAGTTTGTTTCTTTTCTTAAACAATATCTAACCACGTGTTAATTCCAACTGAAGCGCTACTAATTGTACTTTTGCTTTAGTTGATGGGTGCCATCTGCATTTTCTCTCAGAAAACAATTCAAAAATATTAACTACATGAAAACTGCACGAGCTTTTTTTGGGAACCTGATAAAATTATGTACGATTAAATTTTTAATTATATTTCATGTGTTTGTTATTCTTTGAAATTAATTGCAATAACATTTGTAATTATATTTCATTATTCATTTGAAATTGCATTATTATATCTATTTGCATGTTGTATGTTTTTGTATGTTGTATGAGATACCAGGATAAGCCTAACATAAGTTCTGCATTATCTCCGTCCTTTTTGTAGGGAAGTGTCATCTTCCCCTTTTAAATAAGGATTTATAATTTATATCAGTAAGAATAATATTGTAATTACGTATACAACTATGATTTATTCAGTGGCGGCTCATGACTAAAACTTTTGGTCGGGCGCTTTCACTAGAGCAGACAAAGCCCGGATGTAGTAAAAATTTTGGGGCGATGCCTGATATTGAACTCAACTGAAAAGACGTTTCATAATGCATATATTTCTTTTTTCAGCTATTATCAAAACAATCAAAAGTACAATTAGTAGCGCATCAGTTGGTTAAAACGCATTATTTAGCTAAACAAACTCGGAAAGGCTTTCTGATCTTTATTGTTTAATTCAGTATTTTGCCACCTCCTCCATAATAACTGCCTATGTATATATGCTTTTTTTTTCTCTCCGTTCTGGTGGTATTAAAAAAAAACATGAGTGAAAAATATGTCTCATATATAGGTTTACTGGGATTTTTTCCGACTCTCTTCCGATTATATATTTATATTTTTTATTTTAAACTGAATTACTCGCCGTTAATTATCACTTGAATTGTTTATAGTTATAATGCTTAATTTATAATATTCATTTATTAGATATATATTATATATTAATTTATTATGAAATGAATTGTAAAAAGGTGACATGCAATGAAATGTTTTTTTCTTTGTATGGTGAAGTTACGTTCAAAAAGGTTACAAACCTTTTTGAGCGTAATTCTCCTTTACTTTTATTAACACCCTTTTAATCTTTCGTTATTTCTTCCAATGCCCCCTTTAACCTTCCTAAAGCCCCTCAACATTTACACTATCCCTTTGCTCTTTCTAACGTCTACCTTCAAATTTTCTAATACAATCTCTGCTCTTTCTAATGTTCTCTTCACTCTTCTTAATGCCTCATTTTCCTTTTCAAATCTCCCTTCACCTTTTCTAACATCCACCTTACTCTTTTTAACGCCTTCTTTACTCTTCCTATCGCTCTCTTTATCTTTTCTAATATTTCCTTTGCTCTTTCTAACTCCTCATTTATTCTTTCTAACGCCCCTTTACTTTCCTAATATTCCTTTGGTCTTTCTAATGCCCCCTTTACTCTTCCTAACGCCTCATTTTCCTTTTCAAATTTCCCTTCACTTTTTATAATATCCACCTTACTCTTTTTAACGCCTTCTTTACTCGTCCTATCGCTCTCTTTATCTTTTCTAATATTTCCTTTGCTCTTTCTAACTCCTCATTTATTCTTTCTAACGCCCCTTTACTTTCCTAATATTCCTTTGGTCTTTCTAATGCCCCCTTTACTCTTCCTAACGCCTCATTTTCCTTTTCAAATTTCCCATCACTTTTTATAATATCCACCTTACTCTTTTTAACGCCTTCTTTACTCTTCCTATCGCCTTCTTTACTCTTCTTATTGCATTCTTTATCTTTTCTAATATTTCCTTTGCTCTTTCTAACTCCTCGTTTATTCTTTCTAACACTACCTTTACTTTCCTAATACTCCTTTGCTCTTTCTAATGCACCCTTTACTCTTCCTAACACTAATGTTACCTTTACTAATCTCCCCTTTGCTCTATTTAACTCCCCCTTTACTCCTTCTAAGCCCTATATTGAAATTCAAAATATTTTTCCCGTACAAAACAAGTTCAAATAATAAAAGTAATTTACTGTGCATATGTATTTACGAGTACTTTGATATTGTATCCATGAATTTCTAAAGTTTTTCAGTCGAGACAAAACACGAATAACTATGTTATCTGAAAACAATTCGATATTTCATCTCTTTGTTTTGAAAAACTCAACCCCCCCACCTCCAAAAAAAAGCGAAATTCTAAAAACGCCGCGTTGAGAACCACTGGTAGAAATGGTCAGGTCACAAAAACCCCAAGGGTTTTCAGAAAGTTGGGAAAAGGTATCCAGTGGATAGCTATTAGAATAGAGTGGAAGGGATCCTGTCAAGGCATTCCAATGTGCCTTTTTACGTGGATTTAGGATACGAATCTGCCATACACGGTTTAACGACACATTCGACAGACGGCGGCCTCTTCAAGCCGATCGTTGTCCCCTTTCTCATTGATGGCAGAATGGAGACTAGCAGAGGAAATCTCAATGTAGCACACTTGGAACTCGATACTTAGAAGATCAGGTTGGAAACATGGTACACTAGAGATTCAGCAGCTGGTGTAAGTCTTCCCCTCTAGTTAGCTTTGGGACTGAGCGGCATTTTTTTCCCCACACAGTGGGATAAATGGCCAGGTCACGTGAATCACGTGAGATCAGAAAAGGTTGGGGTAAAGGAACCCACTGAACAGCTGTTAGGAGACAGAATGGTAGGCTCCCGAAAAGGTCATCCAGCATGTTCTTTAAAGTTCACAGGGTATGGTTCTCCCTCACACGGTACCACGGCTTATCTTCTCATCCGACGGACGGCGGGCATTCCAAGCCCATCGGTGTCCCCTACTGACCGAGAGCAGGGTGAAAGTTTTGAGTAGCTAAATCTGAATGCTGGCCCAGGTGGGACTCAAACTTGAGAATTATAGATTACCAGCCTGGCGCGCTACCGACTGAGTACCTTCCTCCCTCCTCTCTGGTTAGAGAACTTGATTACTAAACAAATTAGCCGGTCCCTATGCAAGCGTTAACATATTGTACGCGACAATCCAAAGACTAACTTATTCGCATCCTTTGTATTAAAAAAATGCCACTGTGCATCAGCATGTTAATAACTGGTTGCATAGCAAACCGATAACTCCACATTGTTATTTTCGATAGGAGCTACTTAGCAGAAGAAAGGCACGAGACTTGAGTTAGAGAAACCCATCGATTTTTACGCACTTTATGCAAATCAATTCATTAACGATTCGCGTAATAATAAGAATGACGAATTTCGAAAGCGTGCCTCGCGGGTAACAGGAACGAAGAAAAATGTTCGAAGTGCGAGGCGACGTTGTCGTTTAAACCCCTTTGTGTCTTTAAACACGAGCACCTAGCGCATCGTAAGAATCGATGGAACATCTTGGCCATTGTTGGGAAAGATCTAATTAAAATTATTAGCTATGCGGCGACAGATCTAAATGCCGTCGAGAAATTAAAACTGTTCGTTATCTCCCGACAGAAAGCTGCGTTAAGAAAGCCTCGAATCATTCCTCCAAGTCACGTCCAAGATCGGAATTAAACCAATTTAAATATCTGAATATTTAAGGAATGGAAGAGATTCTTGTTGCGACGTATTTTTCCAAAGTAGCTTTTAGTTAATTAGAGTTCTGGTTTTAAAATTCAGATTTCAGGATAACATATCTTTTCGGTTTAATTGTAAGTCTAGGTATTGTTGTTTATTTGTCTCTAAATTGGATACGTTATAACTGAAACTTGCTTTAGCGATAGTTGATTCTGGAGTGTTAATTAGTTAAACTCGCATTTAGATGGTGTAGGTAGAGTTTAGTGTTGAATAAAATTTTAATTTAAGATTTTATTTATATGTAAAGATACTTTATCTTCTTCCTGACTCTCTACTCTTTGCTAGGTACATGGGCCAATAGATTTCTTGCTGTATGATAAAATTTGTAGTCTTTAAATCATTTTTATTTAACCAACCATACTCAGTTGACCGTCGTATCAATTGCTGATAGTATTAATTATAATTTATGGCTAAAGGAAATGAGTACAAGGCACAAGCAAGAAACAACGTACGAAATACAATAATTTATTATAATTTAAGTAAGTTGAACAAATAATCGAATATCTCAAGGAATCCTTTTTTTTAAATTTAACGAAGTTTCAGAGGATATTTAATATCACATATAGTAAATTTATATTTAAAATAAAGAATATATTAGGTTCAATCATAAAATAAAATTTCCAGTCATAGAAATATATCGAAAAATTTGTCTAATTATAAAATATTATAGATCACTTCAGATATTGAAGTTAACGATATTCAATAAATAGTATAATTACCCCTAGCAGCAATCATGGGCGTCCGCAGAGGGGGGCAAACGGGGCACTTTCCCCTCTGGGATCGAGTAAAAATTCTTGTTTCAATTAATTCTTGCTTCCTTTATATCGTGAATTTATATGCATTATGTATGTGTTTTTGTATTGATGCAATACTGTATTCTATAATTTACTTAAAAAAAATCAAAATAATTAAATAAAAATTTATTGATGTAATTTTTTGTCTGCAAGATTTGCCCCCCCCCCCCCCTGGAAAATTTTCTGTGGACGCCCATGACAGCAATACAGCTTGCACAACGAGCTCTCATATTTCTAACTAGATGAACGTACCAGGCGCTGCCCGGGTGTCACTTTTAATCTGTATATTCTTATTTTCCCTGCACTAAAGGCAAATTTTATAAGTAACCTCCTCCCCCCCCCCGACACTTTAGCACAGATTTTCAACAAGAAAAAATTTTCCCCGGTGTTTGCTTGAATCGCTGTTGACGCTGTTGACGCCCGTGGCTTAGTTTCTACACAAATTGTGACAGCTCGTCTCACTTTTAATCTGCATATTCTATTGTTTCCCGTACTAATGGTTAGTTTTTTTAGTATCCTCCCCGACATTTTATCACAGTTTGAACACGTAGCATTTTCCTGTGTTGCAAAGGTCATTTGACTCGGCACGCACTCTCAGAGCTCGTGGTAAACGATCGAGATATTTATTTCGTCAGATTTTGGCATTCTGTAATTCCCGACATACTTCACCGAAAGGTCCCAAATTTCATAGGCAGGTTCCTCTGCCCGACCCCATGTTTGGTTAGAAAATTAAGTCCCTACCTGCAATGGAACGCCTAAATAGTGCTTTTGGAAATGTGGGGAATCTGGCAACGGCGTCAGATATGCAGCAGAAGATTTAAATGCCATTTTAACACTTTACTTTCACAGTTAGGGAGCAATAAATGGCAACAGTAAATTTGACAGCGATTCTAGTTTCCCGTAGGAATAGCATGGTATATATTTTTGGTTCTAACAAGCCTCCTTTTTGGACTTTCGACCTGAAATTTGGCACTGCAATCCGGACCATAACCAGAAACGTTGTCCGAAAATTTGGAGTGTGTACGTTGAATTCCCGATGAGTTATGGCTGCCACAGACAGACACACAGACAGGCAGACAGACAAACACCTCCTTTTATTATATAGATAAAGTTATCCAACAATTCAGAGAGCAGCAAATCCCATTCCTCTATAAGAGCATTTCGCAGCTCTTGAAGTATACTTGGAGAGGGTTGATGACTTGCAACTCCCCTTTCCAAAATGTCCCATGCATGCTCAATGGGATGTAGCTCTGGGGACCTCGCAGGCCATTCCATTCTCACGATATTTTTATTCTCAAGGTATTCCTCCACTATCTGAGCTCTATGTAGATGAGCGTTATCATCTATAAAAATAAATTCTGACCCAATGTCACCTCTTAACAGTCTCACATAAGGCTCTAGGATCTGGTCTCTGTATCTTAGGGCAGTTAGAATCCCTCCCGAGGTGACATGCAAGTCAATACAGCCATTGATAATGATACCTCCCCAGACCAACAAACCACTCCCACCAAAATGATCCCTTTCCATGGTATTCAGGGGGTAGTAATGTCAGTGAAGTCGCATGTCCCATGCTATCTCCAGGTGCATTGTCATCGAGAATCACTACTTCCGCTATATCATGATTCAATCAAGAAGGGGGCGGGGGTGGCTCAGTCGGTAGCGCGCCAGGCTGTAATCTGTAGTTCCCAGGTTCGAGTCCCAGCTGGGTCAGCGTTGAGATTTATCTCCGCAAAATTCTCCGCCCTGCCCACGGTCAGTAGGTGACACCGATGAGCTTGGAAAGGCCGCCGTCCGTCGGATGGGACGTTAAGCCGTGGCCCCGTGTGTGGGAGAGCCATACCTTGTGCACGTTAAAGAACACGCTGTATGGTCTTGACTGGAGGCTACCATCTGTCTCCCAACAGCTGTTCCAGTGGGTCCCCTCCCCCAACCTTCTCTGAGCCTTCGGGATCCATGTGACCTGGCCATTTTGCCCGTGGTGTGCAGAAAGGTGCCGCTCAGAGGTAAAACAACCCAACCCAATCAAGAAGAGAACCTGTCCCCATTGATCAATGGCTTAATTGAGGTGGTGCCTAGCCTTCCAGCATATTAATCCTCTTTCGTGAAGCGTGGAGACACAGTTACTCCGGATACTCTCCTTTCTGTTGCAGTTGACATCTCCGATGCAAGTTGGCGCAATGACAACACTCTGTTGCTTCTTGCAGTTAGGGACAGGGAACGATCAACTTAAACTTTGTTGCTCTGAGCGTGCCCTTGCTCGCTCTTTTAGTCTAGGGCAGGGGTGGGCAAATAGCGGCCCGCGGGCCACATTCGGCCCGCTAAGTGTTTTTTGTGGCCCGCCAAGACAGTCAGAAAAATCCGCCTTGAACCGAGATTTCCTTCCCGTGCGCGACCGAAGATTCGTCTCGTATTTTCCACTAGGACGGCCACGTCAATACGCATGCGCAGTGTAGACACGAAAACAATTGCCCACCCCAGGTCTAGGAGGTTCTCAAAGTGGGGTACGCGGTAAATGTTTTTGGGGAACGCCGTGAGAGCTCAAAAGTCGCTAGATATATGTTATATATATGTGTGTTTTATTTTATTCCCATTGTTATACTATAACTATAGTTTTATCTATCTATACAAGGGATACGCCAGTTACATACATATTTCCAGGAGGTGCGTTTAGCATAAACGGTTGAGAACCACTGTTGTAGAGCATGATCCATTCTCTTGAAAACATCTCTAGGGTCTGGAAATTGCAATTCTGGCACATACATGAATCTGGAAAGTTGTCTATATCAATGTCCTGCTTTCATCCGTATGATGGCTGTCCACCTGTGACCGTCATCCAAATGGTTCTTCTTTGCATTTTACCAACACTGCAATCTGAAACACTCGATAAAGTCTCTCTTAATCCGAAATGAGAAGCGCTCGCTCCTGAAGCTGTTGTTACCACCAGCTCAATTTGCATATCGCAGAGTCTTTCATATCGAGGAATCCAAATTTAATAGCTTATAAATATGAGGTATTTCACGCTAAATAACTTCCGAAACTGTCGTTAAATTCCAAAAAGGATTTCTTGAGGTAGCTATAATTTTGTTCAACTTCCGTAAGACATGAATAGCAGTGTACATACATAGTTGTTTAGCAAACTCTTTATTAATTGGTTGTATGCAGCTCTGCCGATTTTCATTGCGATTACTATTCAAAGAAACGGATTTAATTCATCATCATCATTGGGCGATAGTTGGTCCAGTCGGTAGCACACTTGACACTAATCTGCAGTTCCTAGTTCGAATCCACACTGCGCAAGCGTTGAGAATTTTCTCCTCTAAGTCTCGTTCTGCTCTCCGTGAGAAAGGGAACACAGTTGGCTTGGGAAGGCCGCCATCTGTTGAATGGGATGTTAAGCAGTGGTGTCGTGTGCAGAAAAAAAACATATTTTGTGCACTTTAAAGAACACGCTGAATGGCCTTCACGGAAGGCTCTTATCTGTCCTTCCCTTCTCGAATCATCTCTGAGCCCTTGGACACTTCTTGTGACCGAGCCATTTAGCCCATTATTTGCAAAAAGTTCCGCTTAAAGGTATACAACTTTAACGGCAGGATGGAGAAAATCTCAACTCAATCACACGTGCAGCTATACTAGTTACGCATTTGGACGACTTGCTATGCTTTAATATCACCTTTCTACACATCTACATCTAGATCAGAACTCTATGAACATCCTGCGTAGGAAATGAGGTCGGAAAATTGCTAATTTGACAACGCTATGAAAGTGTAAAAGAGACAAAGATAATCTCTAGAGCACATTCATGAAAGAAATAGTGCGACTTGAAAGAAATAGTTCGATTTTAATTATCCCGTAGTTTAATTTCATTAGTTTGTTTTCTCTTGTGCATTTTTCCTCTACCAACTCTACTCAGAATAATCCTTCCTCGATGCAGTTTATCAGAAAAAGGTAGCAAAATACCAGAAACAGAAGAACTCAACGTTTCACTTCTGTCTTTCAAAGAGGGCAACCATGGTCCTCGGGGGAAATTATCGAGTGCGAACGTGTAAAGTACACTTCCATCCCCATTGCGTTGCTACGCGAAATGTCTGAAAAATGTCAAACTGCAAAGTGCGCTCTTCCTTCCCCATTGCTACTTCACCGTAAGACGACGAAAGTTAAAAAAAGAAGCAACGAAAGAATGTAGAGAAGAAAAAAAGCGCGATATTCCGGGGGACATAAAACAAGCATTAGAAGTGACAACTTGGTTCTGTGCTCTGTTCTCGAAGCGAAGAAATAAATGTAGAGGGCGCTATAAATCCTGAAATGATTCGGGTTTCTAGGGTTAAAAATAACACCTTACGCAAAGCCTCTTTGTTTACAGTACTTGCACAATAAAGCACCAGTTCTAGTGGTTGTTTTTTTGTTGAAATATGGCACTTTGGGAGCTTACATTTATTATTGCGGATATATGTATATACAGACAATGTAAATTGTATTGGTAAAAGGTTTCTGAAAATATACAGCTAATGTGTTCAAATTTTAACAGTTCGATAATTTTTATCCATTTTAGCATTTATTTTTTGGGTGGGTGGGAGGGGGATTGATGTGAAAGAGAAAAATCTAAATATAACGTCGCAAGTAAGGGCTAATTTTTGAAAGTGTTTCTGAAACTGGATGCTGAGAATTTGTCACATTGTATGCTTTTTATCAATGTCTGGAGTCGAATCTCGTTAAGAAATAACTGTGGGAGGGGAGAGGTATAGTGATTCAATTGTAATTGGCCAAATATATTTTTCCCTTTATTATCAGATACTACTTTCGACAAACAGTGCAATAGGCGTTTTGTTCTCCATTTTTTTTTTTGGGGGGGGGGGGCTTTTAACAAACATTTCCTCAAAATATGAGCAATTCTATCAGAATTACCCCGGCATTGCTCTAGTCTGAAACTCTGAAATATATACTAGATGGCACTCCCTATGTTGTAAATTTTCATTTGCCATAAAGCTGTGGGCGGGGGTGGCTCAGTCGGTAGCACGCCAGGCTCGTAATCTGTAGTTCCCAGGTTCGAGTCCCAGCTGGGTTAGCGTTGAGATTTATCTCCGCAAAATTCCCCGCCCTGCCCACGGTCAGTAGGTGACACCGATGAGCTTGGAAAGGCCGCCGTCCGTCGGATGGGGCGTTAAGCCGTGGCCCCGTGTGTGGGAGAGCCATACCCTGTGCACGTTAAAGAACACGCTGGATGGCCTTGACGGGAGGCTACCATCTGTCTCCCAACAGCTGTCCAGTGGGTCCCCTTCCCCAACCTTCTCTGAGCCTTCGGGGTCCATGTGACCTGGCCATTTAGCACATGGTGTGCAAAAAAGTACCGCTCAGAGGTAAAACAACCCAACCCAAGTCATAAAGCTCATTACGATCGTTTAATCCCTCCCCTGTTTTAGGTTAGGAAAGAAGCGGACATATTTCGAGGTACCGATGATTCATTCATTCCTTCTTTTATATTTATTTCTATAACAAAGTAAATGTTAAGTTTAAGGAGATTTCGAGAAATTCAAACTGGTCCGCATTGGCTGACCTCATGGGGTTCACTCATAGCCTATGCACTTCGCTTGGTGAAGATAATGGTCATGCAAAGTTTGGTGCCTCTAGCTTTTCTGGGGGCCGAGTGCATAAGCCAACAGACACACACACACACACGCAAACAATCTTCTTTACATTGTTATGAATTAAAACGGATGGAAATTGAGTGTGAGTTCAAAAATAATATTTAACAATTACAATTCTGAATTAATGTAATTTATTACAAAAGTATGAATAAAATGGCATTTATATAAATTCAGCCGACACAAATCTTCATCAATATAAAAATGAACCTTCAGAAGAACAAAGCACCTTTTTACTATTCCTACAAAAGGAAAATAAGTCTTTTAGTACTATAGTTAATAAGTGGCACAATCATATCTGTGATGATCATATCTGTGAACAAACCTGCAATCTATAAAGAATAACCTTACGAATTCCTAAACAAACTAAATATAACTATGCATCAATTGATGAACTCTTCCTACAGAAAGGTTGAGGTCAGTTCTGCTTTTCGACTAACATGTAACCTCCTCAGCCACATATTTAAGAGTCCTAAACATCTTTCCTTTTCTTACCAATCCGCTAACAGGATCAACACTAATAAACTTATTTAACCTACAGCGAACACACCAAATAAAATCATTTCTTGTTTTATACTTTATTCCACAGACACAGACAAACTACGCTTTCCTTCACACCCTAATTCCTCTTAATACAACAACTTATTCTTTATTTTAAGTTAAGTTCTTTCGAAGTTGTTGGTGATGTAATTCTCACGCTGAAGTTCACGGGAGCATCAAGACGAAACATCACATCACGATTTCATTATTGCTCATTCATCTGTCTTAACAATATATTAAATATGGTACATGTTTACTGTTTTACTTTTTTTTTCTCCTCCTTTCCGGATATTAAGATTTTTCGAGGTGAGGGAGTGGTCAGGTCGCTCTTATACCTCCCGCACCCCCCCAAAAATACGGTGTTTTTCGTTTAGTTTTCGGACACTAACGTCAAATGGACAAACGTTTTACTTCATTATTACAGCATATGTTAGGGAGCGGGTGACTCGTAGGTAGCGTGCCAGACCCTTAATCTGCAGTTCTTCGGTTCGAATCCCAGCTTGATCAGCGTTGAGATTTATCTCCGCAAAACTCCCCGCCCTGCCCTCGGTCAGTAGGTGACAACGATGGGATAAGATAGACCGCCGTCCGTCGGGTAGGACGTTAATCCGTAGTCCGTGTGCGGAAGAGCCATACCCTGTGCACGTTAAAGAACACACTGGATGACTTTGACCATCCCAATCTCTGTCCAGTGGGTCCCCTCCCCTAACACTCTCTGATCCATCAGGGTCTTTATGACTTCGCCATTTAGCCAAAAAAAAAACGTTTTTCTTTGTGTGCAAGAAAAGTGCCGCCCAGAGATAACCCAACACCAAATATTAAATGTGTACATTCCATGTCAAAAATTCAAGTAATTTGTTTCTTCGTAAATTAAAACATAAGCACGGTTTATTCGGTAGTTCGTCATGTTAGAATCTCCAATGTGCCTACATTGACGATTTCATTTCCTATCTACAGATTTCTCTTCAGCGAGAAAGGAACTTTGAAAGCCTGTAGGCCGTTGACAATCCTTCAGAGCTTCTTTCTCTCCGAGTAAGACACGTTAAATCATATATCATGACAGCCCATTGGAAAAGAAGCGTTAATTCGCGCCTGATTGGTTCATGCTCTATCTCTGTGCGCATTAAAGGACACACCGAATGGCCTAAGCAGGGGACTTTCATCTGACTCCTAAGAGCTGTCGTTCAGGTTTCAGCATACCATCAGATCTAAAAAAAAAACCCAACTATCCTTTCATGGTTTTTCCAGCTTTGAGTCCTTTTGGTACTTGTGTTGGTTGTTTGTTTTACCTCTGAGCGTCACTTTTTTGCACACAATGGGCTAAATGGCCAGGTCACAAAGACCCCGAAGGTTCAGAGAAGGTTGGGTAGGGTTGTTTTACCTGTGAGCGGCACTTTTTTGCACACCATGGGCTAAATGGCCAGGTCACATGGACCCCGAAGGCTCAGAGAAGGTTGGGAGAGGGGACCCACTGGAACAGCTGTTGGGAGACAGATGGTAGCCTCCCGTCAAGGCCACCCAGCGTGTTCTTTAACGTGCACAGGGTATGGCTCTCCCGCATAAGGGGCCACGGCTTAACGTCCCATCCGACGGACGGCGGCCTTTCCAAGCCCATCGGTGTCCCCTACTGACCGTGGGCAGGGCGGGGAATTTTGCGGAGATAAATCTCAACGCTGACCCAACTGGGACTCGAACCTGGGAACTACAGATTACGAGCTGGCGCGCTACCGACTGAGCCACCCCCGCCCCTAGAAGGTTGGGAGAGGGGGCCCACTGGGACGTCTGTTGGGAGACAAATAGTAGCCTCCTGTCAAGGCCATCAAGCGTGTTCTTTAACGTGCACAGTGTGTGGCTCGCCCACACACGGGGTCACGGCTTAACCTCCATCCGACAGATGGCGGCCTTTCCAAGCCCTGCTTATTGTGGTTCAGGGCGGGAAGTTCCCTGCTTATTGTGGGCAGGGCGGGGAGTATTTCAGAGATAAATCTCAATGCTGACCCAGCTGTGACTCGAAGCTTGGAACTGCAGATTACGAGCCTGGCGCGCTACTGCATGAGCCCCCGCCTCTATCCGAGCGCAGAGAGCCCATACCCTGTGCGCATTAAAAAACTCGCTGGAAGGCTTTGACAGGATGCTTCTATGTGTCTCCTATGAGCTGGGTCTCCTAGCCTTCTCTGTGTGTCGTGGGGTCCTTGTGACCTGGACTCAGCAAATTATATGAGAAAAAAGTGATTACAGAGGTAAAAGAAGCCAATCTTTTATAAACAAAACATTAGTTTCAGAGCAGGTAACTTACATTAAGAAACGAAAATGCACCCTTATTGCAGGGATACAATAATCAATTTATCCAAAGAACAATTGCCGTCATGGGAGGCTACTATTTGTCTCTTAATAGCTATCTTAGTGGATCTCCTTCCCCGAACCTACTCTGAGCCCTTGGAATCCTTATGACTTGGCCATTTAATCCTTTGTCTGTCAAAAATGTATCGCTCAGAGATAAAGCAATTCAGTTTATTAAACAGCTCTCATGTTTCCCTTACTTGATTTGCTCCCGCGTTGCTGGAAGTACGTCTTAGACAGCAGATTAGTAGACGAGACAGCAGACCTAGCACCTCCACTTGCAAACCAGTTTGACATCCAAAGAAAATGAATTTCCTTGCTTTTTTTCACTGCCTTACACTCGTATCATGAAATCCTATCACGAGATTTGATTGCTGGTATCTAAATACTCCTGCAACCTTCACAGGACAAGGCATTCAATTTCTCCTCACCGCAAGAAACTCTCTAATCGATTTCCAAGCACTATGCGCAAATCACTTTGTTCCCTGCGCCTTAGCGGCCATTGAACCCTCACCCCTTCATGTGCATAAGTCGCTCTCACGGCCACGCTCTCTACCAGATACTGCTCCCTGATGATGGCCAAGATTCCGTCCCTTGAGTCGCAGATGAATTCTATTCACATGCTACCAAATAACTGTCATCTGATACGGTCCATTTTACCTCTAGGAAGCATTTTTACACACAATGGGCTATACAGCCAGGTCACAAGGATCCACTAGGACTCAGAGAAGGTTATGATTGGGTTATCAGAGGTTATCTGAGAAGGCCACTAGGCACCTGTTAGGATGCAGATGGAAGGTACCATCCCTTCAAAGTCATCCAATGCTTTCTTTAACGTGCACAGGATATGGCTCTCCTGAATACGGGGCAACAGCTTTACATCACACCTGACGGATAGCGACCTTTCCAAGGCCATCGGTATCTTCCATCCAACGGATGGAAATTATTTGCTAATCTATAATTATGCATACGGGCAATATGGCCAAACCAACGGAGTCTCTCTCTGCCCAATATGCTGCTCAAAGGGGGTTGTCAATTCCTTCGCCTGATCTCATTATTACTTACAAAGTTCAACCACCTAATGCCCAAGATACTGCGTAAGCATCTGGAATAAAAGCATCGAGTTTCTTGCTCTCTTATTTACAAAGAGTCCAAGTTTCACTGTCATAATTAACTATAGAAAGAACCGACTAAAACTGACTAAACTACATTTATGAGGGCCCAAAGGGCTCGGACTGATTTCTGACCAATGTGACACATGATTGGGCCAAGAGGTACTAATGAAAAATAATCATAATCAGCAGAGAAGTAAACTTATGTCACGTTATCCAAAATAGACTTGGGTCGCTTGACTGTTGGATGAAAGATGTGGCAGTAGTCAGCAATTTTTTATGAATTGATTCATATGGATTATTTCTAATAATTTACAATAAATCTGAAACCTTTATTTCGATGAATATGTTGATATGTTCAATTTTCAGGTCCTTGTACATGTTTATGTACAAGGTTTATGTACATGTTTATGTCTCTCAAAATTTATGTAATTTAGCAGTATTAATTATATTTTTACCTCAGAAAATTTCACTGATAGTATATAATTTAAAAAATTTGCGAATGCTTTTAAAACATTTTTAAACATTTTAATAAAGTCCTAATGAATGAATTATGTTATTTCATGTGGTTAAAAATAAATGGCTTTCAGTTAAAATTTAGGAAAATTATATCGCTTATTTATTTTTGCAGGATGAATTACCTTCGTATCTTCATTTTCTTCTTTATTTATTTATTTATTTATTTATTTACGTATTTTTTTATTGAGAAGAAGGTACAAAAATATACTCTAACACCGCTCAAGATAGGGGCGGGGAGGCTCAGTCGGTAGCGCGCCAGGCTCGTAATCTGTAGTTCCCAGGTTCGAGTCCCAGCAGGGTCAGCGTTGAGATTTATCTCCGCAAAATTCCTCGCCCTGCCCACGGTCAGTAGGGGACACCGATGGGTTTGGAAAGGCCGCCGTCCTTCGGATGGGACGTTAAGCCGTGGCCCCGTGTGCGGGAGAGCCATACCCTCTGCACGTTAAAGAACACGCTGTATGGCCTTGACTGGAGGCTACCATCTGTCTCCCAACAGCTGTTCCAGTGGGTCCCCTCCCCCAACCTTCTCTGAACCTTCGGGGTCCATGTGACCTGGCCATTTAGCCCATGGTGTGCAAAAAAGTGCCGCTCAGAGATAAAACAACCCAACCCGCTCAAGATATCAAAAACATAGAAATATTTACAATAACACAATAAGTGTTAACAATGTGATTAACTCTTGTTGTGGTTTACACTGTGGTTAACACTTTGAAAACATATAACTGCATACATAAAAAGGTTAAAACTTAAAACATGTTAGAAATTTGGCTGAATGTTTTTAGTCGATCTTTGAAAATACATAAAGTTGGGGACTGCACAACGTCAGGAGGTAGAGAGTTCCAAACATGACCAACTCGGCATGTCAAGGAATGATATTTACAGTTTGTTCTAGCATGAAGTACATGTATACACTGAGGATGCCTCCTTGTTCTAATAGAATCCAAGACATGAATTAGTGGCACGATCGGATTTGAATAGAGAATGTCGTTAATGATTTTATAACAGATTTTGAGATCGTGAACCAACCTTCTCATTTCTAAGGAGTGAATATTGAGAACTTTCAATCATTCCTCGTAGCTTGAGTAGGAAAGTCCAGGTAATTTCTAACTAAATCATCTGAGTGAACGTTCAGCTAGACTGATGTCAGAGATCATGTGGCGAGACCAGACGGAGACGCATATTCAAGAATAGCCAAAAGTAGGTGGAGGCGTTGAAAAGAATGGGCCTGTTGCACTTCTCATAGCAGCGCAAATGCATAAAGGCGACAAGGTTGTTTTTCTTGGTGATGTTTTGTCAGTGTACACAAAATGAGAGAGTGGGAGAAATGGTAGCATCCAAATCTAATTGAGATGATACACTGATGATTGGGAAGACATTGATAACATAATTCTGCTTCTGATTGTTACATTCCAAGTCCATGATAATTGATTTGTCTGAAGAAATGGTAGAATAAATAAATAAAATAAATACCCTCTCAAGCAGCTGCTTGCCACAGAGGTCTGACAGGAGCTTGTTAGTTTATATGCCATAGTAGAAGGTCTGTGAGGATGACCGGACCTTATCAGAAAAACGACACATACATCCATGCTTTACCCAGGGCTCGAACCCAGGTCCCTTAGATCAGCAGCCAAGCGTGCTAACCACTCGGCCACACTGGTAGGATAAACTGGTAGGATGTAAAAAAAACTGGTAGGATATACTCAAGTCTTCGATGTTGTCGCATGCAAGTTGACAATTGTCTCAGGATTGATATAAATTTAATGTCATTAATAATTACGTAGCAGAGAACTGGTCATAGAACAAAAGGTATACTCGAGGTTAACAATGCGGGAAGTATAGGTCCGAGAACAGATCCTTAAACAAAACCACTGCTGACATCCGTGGTTGGAGAAAAAGGGCATCATTGATTATTACTTGTTGAGAGCGGGTGGAAAATAATGCCCAGATTAATCTTACGGTGATCTGGAGGATTCAGATTCTACGAAGTGTGTCAAATACGAAGACCTGGTGAATCCAGATGAGTTTGATCCTGTCCTCAGTCACTAGAGAACACCGCTTGGAAAGGCCGACGTCCTTGGGATGGAATGCTCAGTCGTGGTTCCGTGTGCAGTAGAGTCATTTCTTTGTAAACGTTAAAGAATACGCTGGATGGCCTTGACGAGAGGCTACTATCTGTGCCCTAACAGCTGTTCCAATGTGTCCTCTTCCCGCAACCTTCTCTGAGCTATTGGGGCCCTTGTAACCTGGCCGTTTAGCCTTCGTGTGCAAAAGAATATGCCGGTCAGAGGCAAAACAACACAACCTTTTAAAAGATGACTTCCTCTTGATGTTTCTCTTACCGTCAAGGCCTCCACAGACAAACGCTTTCTGTTTTCACGACGATCTTCACTCCACCATAATCGGTGGCTAGACGTTCCAGATTCTTCTTTTCGACCACAGACAGACATTCTTTTCAAAGACGTTTTCGCGCACTCCGACATTTAAAGAAACCTCTAGGGAAGATTGAAAGCAACTACAAAACATTGTCTCTCCACACCGTTAGAGGGAAGAGAGACGAGAAAGAATTTCAGAAACGAGTGAAATTTCTTATTTTTCATTCTTATCTCCTTAAAAATGAGCTGTTTTGTCGCTTTATCGTTTATCTATAGGTCCATATGTAGGCCTTCAACTTTCTTGTGTTGATGGACTTTCATGGGATGTCTAAGTGCTTCGTTTTATATCCCAATCAGTTGGGTTGGGTTGTTTTACCCCTGAGCGGCACTTTTTTGCACACCATGGGCTAAATGGCCAGGTCACATGGACCCCGAAGGCTCAGAGAAGGTTGGGGGAGGGGACCCACTGGAACAGCGGTTGGGAGACAGATGGTAGCCTCCCGTCAAGGCCATCCAGTGTGTTCTTTAACGTGCACAGGGTAGGGCTCTCCCGCACACGGGGTCACGGCTTAACGTCCCATCCGACGGACGGCGGCCTTTCCAAGCCCATCGGTGTCCCCTACTGACCGTGGGCAGGGCGGGGAATTTTGCGGAGATAAATCTCAACGCTGACCCAGCTGGGACTCGAACCTGGGAACTACAGATTACGAGCCTGGCGCGCTACCGACTGAGCCACCCCCGCCCCTCCCAATCAGTAGTAAGTCGTGTAGTATCAAATGGAAAAATATGGCTAAGGAATGTTGCGTGATAAAATGGAAAGCGGAAGGATTTCAAACTGCAATTGAGAGATTTTAACAGATCAGAAGAGAGAGTCTGATATAATTTTCAATTTTCCGAATGAGTATTTTTTTATGGAATGGAGAATACCTCCCTCTCTGAAATATATATAGTCCGTATTTTCAATCCATTAAGCAAGCAAGAAAGTGATTGAGATGCGTAACTTTTTTTAAAATAAAAATTGAAAAATATTTTTGGCAAAATATTATGTTCCGCTCCGCACTTTCCGAATTTTCCAGATTTTTAAACAGTTTTTTTCTAGAGACGAAAAAGATTGGAAAATGGGCAAACTTTAAACCAGTGGCATCCAACGGGGAGGTTTTAGAAATTTGTGGCAGTATTTTCTTGAGTTTCTATGTGGAAATAAATACAATTCGAACACTTCATAGATTAACATAAACTTCCATGAAGGGGAGGGGGAGGGGGAGGGGCGACTTTAGAAAAATAAAAGTTCGACCCAAAAAGTTTGGGATCCACTGATTAAAACGAATATTGTTAAAAATATTCAAACAATGCTGTGACCCTCTAATCCTCCCAAGAGAGAAGGAAAAATGCAATTTTTCTGTTTTAAGAAACAGATTTTATTCTTTTTGTATCCTGAGTTTGAGCTCTCTGTAAGTCATATACATTTCTTTATTTGTGTTGTTATTTTTCTGCTGAGATCTCGCCTACCTCTCAAACCTTGTCTATTGCGTATTATACTGACAGGCGCCTGTGAGGACTCTGTGGAGGCAGCGGCTTGAGGGAGTATAAAATATTGATAGGTCGCAGACCTATTGATTTTATTGATTTTAATTTTTTTATATACTGTATTTCATTTCTATCCTGATGCAACCACTTTGTGTCTGGAGATGTCTTCGGAGGTTAATGGGTGCAACATCTCTGTTGCGAATTACATTCAGGGTTCCGTTTCATCTGTTTACATTGGTTGCCGAGAGGAAACTTGACTAATGTACGGAGACGAGAGGTGTCTTGTGAAACAATTTCAGCTCGCCCAAAAAGCAGACATTGACCTGCGAGAGGAATTAGAGTGCTGGCTGGCAGCAGAGCTCCATCTCACTTGTGAAATATGGAAATGGAGTCGGGTTTTGCCCAGGGCTCGGTTCTGATTGGCCCTTTTTGGTCGAGAGTTCCCAGGGTTGCCAGAAAGATATTGTCACGCTCGACCCGGGAGGAACAGTTCGGTGTGGGTTGATCAGACTAACAGACCAGGGTTTGGTCTTTTTCTATCTTTCTTTTGCTCTCTTTGCTAAGTCCAACTTTAGTGAAATTCACTGGACTGACTTTTAGGCCATGATTTAGGGAGGGAAAGTGTTAAATTAGACATCTCTTAAATTAGTGAGATGATAAACTTTTACCTAAGTATGTTAGGCGAAATTTAAAGAAATTTGCTTTGCTTGGGAAAAACCACGATCAGAGAAATCTGGAGTGGGTGTTTCATGAAAATTTACGCCGTGTGCACATCACAATAACTTAACAGAATACAGTTCTCGTTCCGGAGAAACTTCAACATGGTAAAGTTATTTTAATTTAACTTACTCTGCTTGTTGTCACTTTCACTTTTAAGTTTTATTTTCATTATTTTGTGTGAGTGTTGTTCGAAATTAAGCTTACCTGAATGGAGTGAGTACTTAGTCAATTAATTGTAATGTAAAATCATCCACCTTTATAAGCCAGTGGTGGAACTTTGTTAAGTGTTGAATTTAAATAAATTCAAAATTTTTGTTATTGTTCAAACAAAAATTGGGTCTTGGTCAATCATGTGAAATCTCTTACTCGTCGCAACTACAGTTAGAGAATACGGAACTGCGTATTGCTAGCTTGTAGATTGTTCCTGGTTCGAATCTAAAATCTTCTTTCGGCCACTCTTTCAAAAATATTTGTTTGAAGGCATTAAATTTCGAAGTCAGATTATCAAGCTATTGACATGCAGTTCTAGACAAGATAATTATTTTAGTAAACGCGGAACATTTTAAGTTCATACCGTATGCCTCGAAGAGGAAAAAGTTGCGGGTGACAAACTGGCGTCCTTGCGACAGGACCAGGTTGAGTAGAGATAAACGATTATTAAAAAAGGACCAGGTTGAGTAGAGATAAACGATTATTAAAAAGGACCAAGTTGAGTAGAGAGGTAAATAGATTATTAAATTGATAAATAATCTCAAACTTTTGTTGTGACGAAAAATTGGAATATTTATGAGAAATCAAGTGTATCAAGAGTATATTAAAGTAAGATAATTCTGTTAGAAAGTGACAACAATCAATTTGCATTAAGGGTATTGAATTTGTTTCCAATTCTGATTAAGTTGATTAGAGTTAAGATATAATTATTCCCAGCTCATGTTAATGCTGAGAAAAAGATTTTAAGAAAAGTTTAGCATATTAAGTACTAAATTTTAGTTGTAAAGTAGAAAATAAGTTTTAGTGTGTAAAATTTTGAAAAAAAAAATGGCACAAGCTTCATCACCCACCACGACCGAAACATCAGACCCTCCCACGATTAATATAGAAACCCAGGAAGTCCCTAGTGCGAACAATGGAAACAACAGTGCCCAAAACTCTTTTGCGAACATTGCCGGATTCATTAATTTGGTTCCTGTCTATAATGCCACAGATCCTGGCGGGACGGCTGAACAATTTTTCGAAACTGTGTCAGAAGTGTCGAAAATCGCAGGATGGTCGGATCAGGTCGCATTAACCGTTATAAAATCTAAATTCAGGGGAAAGGCGATGGAATTTTTAACTGAGTCTTCTGAGCTCAGGAAAGAAACACAATTGGGAAATTTTCAGAAGTGTGTAATAGATAGATTCGATGCAAAGGAACCTCTTTCGGTGAGACTTCATAAGTTCACCACAGCAAAACAAACTATTCAGGAAGATGTGATAACGTACTCCACTAGATTGAGAGCTTTGGTGCATAAATATATGCCACAAAAATCGGAGGAATCACAGGAAGTGAAAACGCTTCGAGATCAAACACTTTTATGTCAATTTGTCGCGGGACTTTCGGATAAAGTCAAACGACCTGTATTGAGCAGGAATCCCCTTAATTTTGATCAAGCTCTAGATTTTGCTGTGCAGGAACAACAAAATAATTTGTTAATGTCCAAAACGAGAGAAGTAAATGCAATACAGGGAAATAAAAATGTAAATGATTCCGAGTCAATATACGTAATTATGGAGGAACTGAGGTACAAGTGTGATAAAACGGATAAAACACTTCAACTTTTGACCGAACAGATTCAGAACATGAGAATTAATGCAGTAGATTCGAAAACTACCCCTGGGGAATATAGAAATCATAATACATACATCCCCCAGACACAAGTAAAAGAAACTTTCTGTAGTATGCAGTCAGAAAGAGGTGAACCTCAAGTTTTTCGCAGGAGAGTTAATTTTGGGAGAAACTCTCCCGACAAACTCCAAGATGGACAAGCTCGCAGACAGTTTGTTTTTCTTGTCGTGGAAAGGGACATATTGCGAGGAATTGTACAAAAAGAATTAACCCAAAATTTCCTGAAGTCAGAAATCGTAATGTGCCTCCTCAAATTTCGGTATTTGGACAAAGTAGAGAAAATCCCAGATTTTGTGTGCCAAATGCGAGAGGAGATAGGAAATTTCCCATTGCAAGGAATGATCCAGACCAACAAATGAACTATCAAATCGATAGGTGCACAAATGCTAATTCTAATCCTTTAAACGCAGAGGGAGTCGAACAAAGCAGGGCGTATCGGCTCCAGAGAAAGGAATAATAAATTTCCCTGCAGTTAGGTTCATCGCAACAAAACACGATTCACATCTTCCCATTGTGAAAGGATCATCTGGGAATGTTCCCCTTCGCATACTCGTTGACACGGGAGCGTCGGTTTCTCTCATGAATATGAGAACATTTAAAAGAGTTTGTGCTAAAATGCCAGTGAGACGGATACAAACAGATGTTAAAATATTCGGAATAACTGGTGAATCTTTGCCGATTGAAGGATGCTATGAAATCCAGTTTGAACTCTCTGGCAAATCTTTCAAGTATCCGATTTTTGTGACACGACAGGAAATGAGTAAACAGTACAATACTCTGTTTGGGATAGATTTGTTAAGGTATCACCGATTTAACTTTGATGTGGGAAGAGGAATTTTAACAGTAACTGGGAACACAGTCAAAAGGAAAATGAATGATGGAGGTGCTCATGTAAATTGTATTTCTACTGTACCTAAAAAGGAAAAATTTGCTAGGATTATAAGAAAGGAAAGAATTTTTCCTAGAACCGAAAGGATAATTTCTGTCCAGCTTGAAGACATATATCCTTTTCAAAGTAAAGACATTGTTCTAGTTCAACCCAATGAACAGAATCGATTCAAAGATTTCTGTGTCGCTAGATCAGTGAATACTCTTAACGCTGATGGTACATTGAGTGTTAGAGTAGCAAACCTTTCTTCCGAAACAGTGTGGTTAAATAAGGGATCTAAACTGGTAACTGTTGAACCAGTCAAAGTTAGACACACTGATGTTCCTAAATGTAGAAACAAGAGAGTTAAGCCTCTGTCTGCAGATGATTTTAAATTACAACACACAACCCCACCACAATTTTCGTATGCAGATGTTCAAAACTATTCGGAACAATTTGTGGGAAGGATGCAACGTGCATATGAAATTGTGAAAGAAAATCTTGAACAAGCGTCTGAAAAACAACATTTGCAAAGAAGTAAGATAGCGAAAGATAAGCAGATAAAATTAGGTTCCTCAGTTTATCTATATACCCCAGTAGTAAAACCAGGACGAAGTAAGAAGCTAGCGAGACTGTCCAGTGGACCATACAGGGTCACAAAACAGCTCTCACCTGTCACGTTTGAGATTTCTTTGATTCGCGACCCGAAAAAAGTGAAGATTGTACACGTGGATCGTTTGTTTAAAGCAAATATACACAGACCATTTGAGGAATTTGTAGGTGAAGAGGAATCCAAAACCTTGCCCAGATTGCCAGAAAGGGAACTAATAATTAAGAATCGCATCGATCAAATTTGGGAAGAAGTAGACAGAGCAGAGGATGAAGGATTTCACATTACAACGTATGGAGGACGACAGAGAAAACAACCTGTAATGACGGAGGAACAATCAATCGAATCCTTACCTGTTAAGATACCACTAACACTATTGCAAAGGGATGAATATTCTGGAAAAGACCAGAGTTCACAGACTATACCCAAAGTTGTAGAAACAGAGACACGACAAACGTCTAGATATAATCTACGACCTAGGGATGCCTTCGGAAGAGTTCAATCTCTACAATGCTTCGAAGATTGGTTAGAAAGTGAGAACTCACAAGTTCACGAAGAAGCCGACTTTGAAGAATCTTCTAGTGCACAACCCATGATACTGCTTGCTTCAGAAGAGAAATTACCCGAAGAAATTGAATTGGCATCTTCAGAAGAAAATATACAATGTGAGCGGAACCTGGAAGAATGCACATATAAAGAATGTCGTTCCGCTATGGCGTGAATGAGATCGATTGAATGAGCATTAGAGAACTTCAGAGAAAACCAGAGAAAGGACTATATCTTTTCACTATGAACTTTCTCTCTAATTGTTTTGGTTCCACTTCTAAAAAAAAAAAGCTCTTTCCAACTTGTGAAATCTTCCATTCTGACTCTTAGTTCATTTGAGCCAAGCGCGCAGGTACATCTGGACTAACTAGTCAGAATTTCCCTTCTTCTATTTCTTCAACTGCGAGAAAAAACTGTGGCTAATATTTTCTTGTGGATGTGCAAGGAGCCGAGCAAACAAGAATTATCTACGGAGACAGAAAGGGTCTCTGGAGAAAAATGGGTGAAGTGCCAGAACTGTTAAAGAATATATTAACTTGTAACTAAGGGTAGAATTTTATTTAAGTAGAAATTGATTAAACATTTTGGAAATTATGTAAACATTTGTTTTGAGTTAGTGGAGGAATGTCAGAGATGTGGTGTGTCTTCAAAGTTAAATAAGTATTTTAACTAAAGAAATTGTTTAAAGTGTATGACAGTGATTTATATTGGAGAGTTGAATTTATGTTATTAGTCTATGAAGAGAACGTAGATCCAACTTCGAGATAAGAGCACAGGTCAGTCAGTAAACTTGCGGTATATCGTATTACTCTGCAGCAGCCCCGTAGCTGAGGAGAGAGTAAGGAACGAAACTACGGAGATGACGTAACGGGTGCGGAAAGAATTGAACTTTGCCTGCATCTCGATTAGCTGGGAAGTTTAGGAGCAATTTTTGGCTCAGTGCCAATAGAAATAAGGTTTCGACTGTGATGATGCCTTATAGTAGCTTAGAAGAGGACTCTTTCGCTCTCTTTTTCTAAGGAAATTAATTTTTGTTTATCTTCTTTCTTGGAGGATTCAACACATGGGAATAACACGACTTAGGGGGGTGAGTATAAATTTGCCGGATGATTGTGGAAGTCCGACCACATCGATGGCCCATATCAAATGGTCTCTGTGACGGTGAAAGGGGTGATGACAATTAACTCTGGTAGAAGAGTGTGAGGATGATAAAGGTGAGTAAGGATTTGAATCCACTCACTAGTTGCGCTTTCAGATGTTCAAGCTCATTTTTGATTGGAGACGTCTCCCTATACATGTAGCAAGCCCAAACTGCATGGGTTCAGACGGATGTTTAGCAAACTGTGTTTACCCTTTGACATGGGATGCTAGTCTGGACAGGGGAGGAAGACGGAAGGACCCGCTATCATTCTATGGTAGTCCTGGAAGTGGAATCTTTCCGTCCCCACTTTTCTTTTCTGGCTATAAAGTTAAAAGATTTTTTTTTGGGAAACAGGGTAAACATAACACATAAATTTTAGAATTTTTGACAGAACATTGGTATCCTCATAAGAAAGATGTGCACTGATTTGTTTTCTTTTAACGATGTATTAGTTTGAAATTTTATGATAATTTTGAGAATATGGAAACTAGGAAAGATGGTTGATGTAGGTTTATTCTAAGTTGAAGAGAGATGATTTTTCTGCTTGTAAGATCAGACAAATCTAAGTTGTCCTATATATTATATTACAAATATTTACGATGTGTAAATTAAAAGTATATTACATCATTTATAATCAATATTTATCTTGCCATCTATCATAAATATGCTATTGTTCTGCTTATAAGTGGATATTGATATATAGAGTTAGTTACCATGTTTTAAACATTTGCATTGAATATTTTGTCATAAACAAATAGATATTAAGAGTAATTTTATGTGTTTATATATATGAATGGAATTATTCTACTCACGCTTTTCATTTTTCTTTTGTTTCCGGTGTTTAAATGTTGGAGAAATATTGTGTGATACGTGAAGAAACTGGGAATTCTTCTCTAATCGAAAGCACCAGTTCAACAAAATTTTATGTTGTTTTTTTTTTGAAGAAAACCAGAAAATTGTTGTGATGGAGAGAATTATTCGAAATTTCAAAACCTGGTACCACTCCAAAATTTTCATTTCGGAATGTAATAAGTGACGACACACAGGGTGTTGGCTTGTTTTTAAGAAGGGAGGAATGATAGGTCGCAGACCTATTGATTTTATTGATTTTAATTTTTTTATATACTGTATTTCATTTCTATCCTGATGCAACCACTTTGTGTCTGGAGATGTCTTCGGAGGTTAATGGGTGCAACATCTCTGTTGCGAATTACATTCAGGGTTCCGTTTCATCTGTTTACATTGGTTGCCGAGAGGAAACTTGACTAATGTACGGAGACGAGAGGTGTCTTGTGAAACAATTTCAGCTCGCCCAAAAAGCAGACATTGACCTGCGAGAGGAATTAGAGTGCTGGCTGGCAGCAGAGCTCCATCTCACTTGTGAAATATGGAAATGGAGTCGGGTTTTGCCCAGGGCTCGGTTCTGATTGGCCCTTTTTGGTCGAGAGTTCCCAGGGTTGCCAGAAAGATATTGTCACGCTCGACCCGGGAGGAACAGTTCGGTGTGGGTTGATCAGACTAACAGACCAGGGTTTGGTCTTTTTCTATCTTTCTTTTGCTCTCTTTGCTAAGTCCAACTTTAGTGAAATTCACTGGACTGACTTTTAGGCCATGATTTAGGGAGGGAAAGTGTTAAATTAGACATCTCTTAAATTAGTGAGATGATAAACTTTTACCTAAGTATGTTAGGCGAAATTTAAAGAAATTTGCTTTGCTTGGGAAAAACCACGATCAGAGAAATCTGGAGTGGGTGTTTCATGAAAATTTACGCCGTGTGCACATCACAATAACTTAACAGAATACAGTTCTCGTTCCGGAGAAACTTCAACATGGTAAAGTTATTTTAATTTAACTTACTCTGCTTGTTGTCACTTTCACTTTTAAGTTTTATTTTCATTATTTTGTGTGAGTGTTGTTCGAAATTAAGCTTACCTGAATGGAGTGAGTACTTAGTCAATTAATTGTAATGTAAAATCATCCACCTTTATAAGCCAGTGGTGGAACTTTGTTAAGTGTTGAATTTAAATAAATTCAAAATTTTTGTTATTGTTCAAACAAAAATTGGGTCTTGGTCAATCATGTGAAATCTCTTACTCGTCGCAACTACAGTTAGAGAATACGGAACTGCGTATTGCTAGCTTGTAGATTGTTCCTGGTTCGAATCTAAAATCTTCTTTCGGCCACTCTTTCAAAAATATTTGTTTGAAGGCATTAAATTTCGAAGTCAGATTATCAAGCTATTGACATGCAGTTCTAGACAAGATAATTATTTTAGTAAACGCGGAACATTTTAAGTTCATACCGTATGCCTCGAAGAGGAAAAAGTTGCGGGTGACAATATTATATTTAAAATTTCTCTGGCATCTATTAATTCGAATTTCTACTGCTGTAAGGTGCAAAAGTCCGAACATGAAAACTTCGTTCTCTTTAATAACGGGTTGGTTGTTTCATTTCTGAGCGGCATTTTTTTTGAAAACCTTGGACTAAATCGCCAGGCTACAAGGATTCAGAGAAGGTTTGGGTAAGGGAACCCATTGGATAGCTGTTAGGAGACAGTTGATAGCCTCACGTCAAGGCCATCCAGAGTGTTCTTTAACTTCCATCAGGGTATGGCTCTCCTGCAGAATGGGTATGGCTCTCCTTTCACAGGGTATGGCTCTCCTGCAGAATTTACGTCCTATCCGACAGAAAGCGGTCTTTCGAAGTCCATTGGTGTCCCCTTTCTAACCGAGAGCAAGCTACATGTTCTATTAGTGGAGGAAAATCTCAACTCTGGCACAGGTGAGACTCGAACCTGGGAACTGCAGATTTACAACTTTTACAACCTTTAAAAAATGTTTGCGTGCATATTTGTCAAAGTTAGACAACACTGAATGTATGGTTAATACGATTAAATAATATTTTGATAGCATTTATATAGGAACTGATATTTGGTAAAACTGCATACTCACACCACTCGTAATAGTTAATATTTTTTATACTTCTTATTTTTTTATTTACTTTATTTTCTTCTACAAAATTCAATTATTTTTTATAATCTGGAAGAGCTCGTAAGCTCCTTGGTTGTTCACACATACCTATTGATGGTTTTACTTAGTTTTGTGCTTTTATTGTTTCTCTATTCTTTCTAAAGGTATTGTATTGATAATGTATTTGACAAAGTGCTGTGCATTGTGTGTTTATTGTCCTCGTGTATTTCTTTATGTTATAATAAATTTGAATTTGAATCTGGCGCGATACCGACTGAATCAACCCACTCTCCTTTCCTTGATAACGAGCTCCCCATATTCACGAGAGAAGTGCTATTATTTTTCTGTTCTTGAAGGTGATGTAACTTCCAAGTTTTCAGTGCCACGAACATTTGGATATTTTCAATAACCAAATGTTCCTCGATGCTCTTTGCATCCTTATCGATAACTCCAGCGAAGGAATAAAATCATCCAGAGACTATTGGGATACGAAACTGAAATCGTCTGATTGTAACGCATCTGCTTAATCTCTTAGCTAACGATCAGCGATCAAGATTTCGGCTAATTGGCGTTAAGGTTATTTCAACCCCAGCGCCATTCATTGTGTCAGAGAAGGTAATTTGCACAGCACGCAAAGTTGGGTAATCAAAAGAGAGAGTGCCTTTGATATCCTTAAATGTTAGCAAATTACTGCCGAATTCGTACCCCTCCCCTAATAAAAGTGTGTTCAGCACTTTAGCAGATTAAATCCTGTTTGCTTTGCATGGAGACCTGTACAGAACAAGTTCCTTATGGGCGATCTTACTCAGTAGAACAACTGACCACACAACGCATCTTTATGACTGCATTACAACTGCTGTAAAAAAAAACATTTAAACCTTTGTGTTACTGTGCCAGTCGTCTCTGAAACTTTGGGTTGTTTTACCTCTGAGCGGCACTTTTTGAACACAATGGGCTAAATGTCCAGGCCATTAAAACCTCCAAGGTTTCAAAGAAAGGGACTCAAAAAATTACTGTTATATACCGATTTAAGCTTCCTCTAAGGATATACACCATGTTCAAAAAAGTGTCCGTACACTTCCATGTTATTCCCCGCCCTGCCCACGGTCAGTAGGGGACACCGATGGGCTTGGAAAGGCCGCCGTCCGTCGGATGGGACGTTAAGCCGTGGCCCCGTGTGCGGGAGAGCCATACCCTGTGCACGTTAAAGAACACGCTGGATGGCCTTGACGGGAGGCTACCATCTGTCTCCCAACAGCTATTCCAGTGGGTCCCCTCCCCCAACCTTCTCTGAGCCTTCGGGGTCCATGTGACCTGGCCATTTAACCCATTGTGTGCAAAAAAGTGCCGCTCAGAGGTTAAACAACCCAACTTCCATGTTATGTGAATGGAAAGCCACTTTCAAAGCTCCCTAACACTGAAAATAAACTTTTACGAAAACTGTTATTGGGGATAAATTGTAGATGTCACTCAAATCTCTCTAAATATTTTTCCCTCAATATTCGTTTAATATCACTGGGCAACAAATTTTCATAAAAGTCATGCCTCTGAGATAAAAGTAGCCATTTCTTAAAGATTTCAAGTGCTGAACACGAATATGACAATGAAAATGCTAAATTTTCTACGATTTCTGAGAAATCCGCAATAGTTTCCTGTATAATAGAGTAATACGTACATATGACATGTATCGGTAAAACTCTGCTTCTAGTTCCGACGTCACTTTGCCCGTCGCTTGTACAGCTGTTCAGGATCATCTCTGGCGAGCGTCCAACAGTAGTCAGCCAACATTGAAGTGGACCAGTTTCTCTGGTATTGTCGTGCCCACAGCGAACTCATCCTGTGAACACGACTTTGGGAGCTGGAAGGTTTACAGGTGATTGATACGTTGTTGCCCAATGATCTATAAGAACGATAGATACATCAAATGCGCAGTTTCAGAGTATTACCAATCTAATACACTGACCTATCAGAATATTATTTCGTTGTCATGGCAATGAAAATACATCTTCGAAGCTCTATAACTTCTAAATTATGCATTTAATAGAAAAATGTTACTGCAGATATATCAAAAATCAGAGTAAAACCTTTTCAAATCTTGACTTTCGATAATATTCGTTCCTTATTTAACGAGTTATGGAAGCTAAACTATTTCCCAAAGCAATGCGTCAAAATAAATAATATTTTACCTCTGAAATTAATCAAAACTTAAATAATAAGTATTGCTCAAAACCGTTTAATAAAATAAATATACGCCTTTAAAAGTCTGTGTAATGATTATTTCAATATTAGACAATTATGAATAAATTTTATAAAGTAAGATAATTTTTTATTGTTAAAAATTCCAACTTCTCCAACTCTTTAAATGCCGAAGGAATAATGTTAAAATATAGATTTAAATATATTTAATTACGTTTACCCTTTGATGTACTTTTAGATATTATAGAGCTTCGAGGGGGCGGGGGTGGCTTAGTCGGTAGCGCGCCAGACTCGTAATCTGTAGTTCCCAGGTTCGAGTCCCAGCTGGGTCAGCGTTGAGATTTATCTTCGCAAAATTCCCCGCCCTGCCCACGGTCAGTAGGGGACACCGATGGGCTTGGAAAGGCCGCCGAGGATGGGACGTTAAGCCGTAGCCCTGACGGGAGGCTACCATCTGTCTCCCAACAGCTGTTCCAGTGGGTCCCCTTCCCCAACCTTCTCTGAGCCTTCGGGGTCCATGTGACCTGACCATTTAGCCCATGGTGTGCAAAAAAGTGCCGCTCAGAGGTAAAACAACCCACAACCCAATATAGAGCTTCGAAGTTATATTCGTAATTTGCATAACTAGGTTTGAACTGCAAGAAATTTTCCAATTCAAAGCTGCCCAAGCCATTACTTACAAAATAGAATTCGTAATTAACAGCCTTTGAAAGAAAGAATCACTGAAGGTTTTGTTAACAACTGTTACACCAGACCTGTTGAGCAGAGTATGGGTAGAAATTGGATATTGCAAGATTTAACGCAACACATTGAAGTCTGTTGTACACAAAACGAAACTTTCTGTTTCGTGATATGCTATACACACAACTATTTTGTTACTTAGTTATTTAATAAAATATAGCACTTTACATCATTGAGATGCCAGTTTATTATATAAACCTCTTGTTGCATATTGCGCCTTCAGAACAGCCAGAATTCGTTGGGACATGGAACTTACAAGACGCTGGATACGTTGTGCAGGAATGTTGCAAAGACGAAAATGATTGTGTTGCACAGTTGCTGCAAATTGGACGGAGTCCAATTGGCAGAAAAAACCCTTACCACCTCATCCTGCAGGAAACACCCCTTACCACCTCATCCCAAAGATGCTCAATAAGGTTTAGATCAGCGGACTGATTAGGCTAATGAGCAAGGAAAAATATTTCGCATGTTCCTGGAACTATTCGAGGAAGATACGTGCCTTGTGAGCAGGCGCATTATCGTTTTGAAAGTGTCCTTCTGATTATTGCTGAAAGTGTTCATCTGAGTGAGGATAAATTGTAGCTATGAAGGGTAACTTGATCAGTAACTATATTCAAATACGCCATTGGGTTCAGATGGGTTCAAAGGCCACAGGGTCCTTCGAGGGTATCAGGGGACCCTAACGTTCGCCAGAGAAACATTCCCAAAACTATCACACAGCCAACACAGGACTGTACTTTTGGCACCAGACAAGATGGTCCCATGGCCTCATGTTGCTTGAACTATATTCTGATCATTCCATTAGCATGATGCAAAAGAAACATTGATTCGTCAGGACAATCTACCTTTTTCCACTCTTCAACAGTCCAGTGTCGATGTTCCTGCACCCACTGCAAATGTGCTTTTGTGTTCGCTGACAACATCAACACTCGACATGTTCAGCGGATGTTGTAGCCCATTGGCAACAAGGTCCGATTCTGGTGCATTCGGAGATCACTTTCTGCACACTAATGCTTAATTCTACTATGATTTGCCTGGTTGAGGCCGTCTGTTCGCTTGCACGATTCTCGCCTCTCTCCTTTGACCCCTCTGATACACAAGCTTTTTCGTCCACAAGATCGACGATCACTGGTAGCTTTTTTGCTACTTGCGCCATTCTCGGTGAACCCTCGAAATGGTTATGTGTGAAAGGACCAGGAAGACGGTCGTTTGGGAGATGTTAGAACTTGCACTCCTAGCCCCAATTATTAGGGGCGGGGGTGGCTCAGTCGGTAGCGCGCCAGGCTCGTAATCTGTAGTTCCCAGGTTCGGGTCCCAGCTGGGTCAGCGTTGAGATTTATCTCCGCAAAATTCCCCGTCCTGCCCACGGTCAGTAGGGGACACCGATGGGCTTGGAAAGACCGCCGTCCGTCGGATGGGATGTTACGCCGTGGCCCCGTGTGCGGGAGAGAGCCATAACCTGTGCACGTTAAAGAACACGCTGGATGGCCTTGACGGGAGGCTACCATCTGTCTCCCAACAGCTGTTCCAGTGGGTCCCCTCCCCCAACCTTCTCTGAGCCTTCGGGGTCCATGTGACCTGGCCATTTAGCCCATGGTGTGCAAAAAAGTGCCGCTCAGAGGTAAAACAACCCAACCCAACCCCAATTATTATGCCACATTGAAGTCTCTCAGGTCGCTGGTTTGACCATTCTTACGCTCAATACAACTGTAACTGATACTCAAAGAGCTGGTCTGCCTGATTTATACCGCCCACCGCTGTCACGTGACGTATTACGTTTTGGAATGAACCATTTATGTGACGAGGGATTGTATATATCATAAACTGGCATCTCAGTGTATATATCGCTCTCAACGTAATGCTTCAAATCTTGGTGAGCAAAAATTATTGTTCAATTTTTTTATTATCGTGGAAGTTGGTGCACTCTTTTGGGGAGCTCTTAGCTGGCCTTCGATTTTTTTATCTCCATAAAGGCACTAAAAATCTATTGTTTTTTAAAACGTTTTGCTCTATATAATGTTTTTATGATTTTTTTTCCGTTTTCAATAATATAATAATCTATTGTTTAAATGTATATGCAAGTATAAGATGATAAATTTATATTTCGCCGAAAGTATGAAAAAACGCTAAGAAGTTAAAACCTTTTAAAACCCAGATAGGCAAGCAAGCAAATACAGATGACAGTAGATTAATTTGTGTCAATTCAGAAATGCATAACCATTCGGGAAGTGATCATCACACGAATACCCGAATTAACAGAAATTGCGAAGCTCTATTATGTGAGTGTGCCCCGCCCTGCAGTAAGACTTGTCATCATTAATGTTGTCGTACCTTTGCTGTGCACTTAATTCTTACCGACCACGCGCTTTATCTTCTCAGCTATGCAGTCAGTAATCACAATTAGTTTTGGACACTGAGTTAACTGTCAGTAACTTGACTCATATTCTGTGTTCCCAACTCTGCCTGTGATGAGTTTTCTCCACTTGACCCCTACTTTGACCTCTATAGGAAATTAACAGTGGTGCTCTGGTTAGATTGTTGTTGGGTTGTTTTACCTCTGAGCGGCACTTTTTTGAACACCATGGGCTAAATGGCCAGGTCACAGGGACCCCGAAGGCTCAGAGAAGGTTGGGGGAGGGGACCCACTGGAACAGCTGTTGGGAGACAGATGGTAGCCTTCCCGTCAAGGCCATCCAGCGTGTTCTTTAATGTGCACAGGGTATAGCTCTCCCACACATGGGGCCACGGCTTAACGTCCCATCCGACGGACATCGGCCTTTCCAAGCCCATCGGTGTCCCCTACTGACAGTGGGCTGGGCGGGGAATTTTGCGGAGATAAATCTCAACACTGACCCAGCTGGAACTCGAACCTGGGAACTACAGATTACGAGCCTGGCGCGCTACCGCTCTGGTTAGGACATCTTTCGTCGGATCGGACGTCAAAATACGTTCCCTTCAGCAAGATATATATATATACTGTGTATGGGTTTTTCAACAAAGTGTGGGGGGGGGGCTCTCAGTCGGTAGCGCGCCAGGCTCGAAATTTGCAGTTCCCAGTTGGGTCAGCGTTGAGATTTATCTCTGCAAAACTCCTCGCCCTGCCCACGGTCAGTAGGGAGCACCAATGGGCTTGGAAAAGCCGCCGTCCGTCGGGCACGTGTGACCGTGTGTGGGGGAGCCATACTCTGTGCACGTTGAAAAACTCGCTGGATGGCCTTGACAGGAGGCTACCATCTGTATCCCAACAGCTGTTCAATGGGTCCCCTCTCCCCGACCTTCTCTGAGCCTTCGGGGTCTATGTGACCTGGCCATTTAGCCCATGGTGTGCAAAAAAGTTCCGCTCAGAGGTAGAACACCCAACCCAACCCTTTAACATGGGTGGGATTGAATGGATTAGGTTATCTATGACGGAAGTTTTCTGTATGAACAATGGGATAAATTGTCAGGTCACAAGGTCTTCAAAAGCTCAGAGTTGTGCGAAGAAGGACTGAGGAAAGGACAGTTTAACAGCTGTTCAGCAGATTCCAGTTCTTCCTCTACTCACCTCTTCCCCTTTCCCACTGCTTTCATAAGGGCGGGGGGCGGGGGGGGGGCTCAGTCGGTAGCGCGCCAGGCTCGTAATCTGTAGTTCCCAGGTTCGAGTTCCAGCTGGGTCAGCGTTGAGATTTATCTCCGCAAAATTCCCCGCCCAGCCCACGGTCAGTAGGGGACACCGATGGGCTTGGAAAGGCCGATGTCCGTCGGATGGGACGTTAAGCCGTGGCCCCGTGTGTGGGAGAGCCATACCCTGTGCACGCTAAAGAACACGCTGGATGGCCTTGATGGGAGGCTACTTCCTGTCTCCCAACAGCTGTTCCAATGGGTCCCCTCCCCCAACCTTCTCTGAGCCTTCGGGGTCCTTGCGGCCTGGCCATTTAGCCCATAGTGTGCAAAAACGTGCCGCTCAGAGGTAAAACAACCCAACTCATAAGGGCGGATTTACCGACAAGAGGACCAAGGCCGCTCAGGGCCGCGACCACTGAAGGGCTCTCCCCCCTCAAATAGTTGGTGAAATTATAACCATTTATTTCTTAAAAATCCACAGGACCCCTAAATTTTGTTGCGTTTAGGGTCCTTGAATTTCCAAATCTGCTATTGTACTTTGTCTGCCCATCTCTGAGATTTTGCCGCCCTGCCCACGGTCAGTAGGGGACACCGATGGGCTTGGAAAGGCCACCGTCCGTCTGATGGGACGTTAAGCCGTGACCCGTGTGCGGGAGAGCCATACCCTGTGCACGCTAAAGAACACATTGGATGGCCTTGACGGGAGGCTACCATCTGTCTCCC
Organism: Ryuthela nishihirai; assembly: GCA_038380435.1. NCBI lineage: Eukaryota > Metazoa > Arthropoda > Arachnida > Araneae > Heptathelidae > Ryuthela > Ryuthela nishihirai. The sequence goes on along the minus strand of JAWZYU010000001.1, from coordinate 86,829,518 downwards.
AACAGCTGTTCCAGTGGGTCCCATCCCCCAATCTTTTCCGAGCCTTCGGAGTCCATGTGACCTCGCCATTTAGCCCATGGTGTGTTAAAAAAAGTACCGCTCAGAGGTAAAATAACCCACAACCCATTCGCTGAGATTTTGGGGTGTTTGTGACGTGGTCGTTAATTCCAATTTGTGCGCGAAAGAGTCACTCAGAGGAAAAATAATCGATTTTAATTCCTCCATTCATAAATTTTAGGAAAATATCTGATTATTAGAGAAAAAAATGATTCAAATATCTCTACAGCCACATGAAAAATAATCTAAAAAGGAACGTAAAAAAAAACATATTGCCAATTTTTTCAGCGTTCAAATTTATCCCTGCAAAACTCCCCACCTTCTGTGGTATCCATTGAACCACAGGTGAACTTTGAGTCTCCCGGAATTACAGTGATCATAAAATACTAGAAATCATTGTGTGCCTACGATCCTTATTTGGTATTATTTCTGAGATCTACGACTAAAAACATCCCTGGTATCCATTTTTAGATTTCTAACACTGGTGGATTTCTATTTGACCTTTGACCTCGAAGGACCCAGTGCATCCAAAATTCCACAGTTTTCCTGAGCTCTACGACTAAAAATTGGAACTCAAAGGGCCTTCCGGATTCCAAGTTTCGTAACATTTCCGACATCACCTATCCGAAAACCCCCAGATAACAATTTTCATGTTTCTAGCATTCGTGTATTCTACATTACCTGATATAAGATTTCTAGCTATTCGTAACCTCTAAGTTACCTTTAGTTTGACCTTGAAGGATACGTCAGAGGTCAAATTTCGGACCTCTTCCGAGATCTATGACCCGAAGTACCACTAGGTGCAAATTTTCAGAGCTCTGTCATTTCTGCATCATTGTTAAAATTAGCGTAATCCCCTTGTCAGTGGGGCGGGGGTAGCTCAGTCGGTAGCGCGTCAGGCTCGTAATCTGTAGTTCCCAGGTTCGAGTCCCAGCTGGGTTAGCGTTGAGATTTATCTCCGCAAAATTCCTCGCCCTGCCCACGGTCAGTAGGGGACACCGATGGGCTTGGAAAGACCGCCGTCCGTCGGATGGGACGTTAAGCCATAGCCCCGTGTGTGGGAGAGCCATATCCTGTGCACGTTAAAGAACACGCTGGATGGCCTTGACGGGAGGCTACCATCTGTCTCCCAACAGCTGTTGCAGTGGGTCCCTTCCCCTAACCTTCTCTGAGCCTTCGGGGTCCATGTGACCTGGCCATTTGCCCATTGTGTGCAAAAAAAGTGCCGCTCAGAGGTAAAACAACCCAACCCCTGTCAGTTGTCAATCATTCGCAATCGTCTCTGTACGTTAGATGGTTCTTGTTAATATAGCCAAGACAATCAATAACGGAGCCTTCTTCTGTTTTGGCGCTGTAATAATGGATACCTGAGCAAAAATGAGCCAAAAATTTCGCTTAATTTATTCTACAAATTTCACACAATTTGTAGAAATTGTGTAGTTTGATACGAAAAATTTGTGCTTTTTTCTTATCTGGAAGGGAGTAAACTAAGGTTTTATTTGAGCCGTTTTTATGCATTTTTTTAACTAGAATTATTTTATGTATTCGCAGATGAAATATTCTTTGGTTTTGCTTTATATTTTATTGAAATGCTAATTCGTATATTGAATGTACGAGATTCAATTGAATCTCGTACATTCAATAAATTCAACCTGCGGCACCTCTTGATTTCTCTAGTCACTCCAACCCCAATTTGACCCTTAACATAAACATCGGATCTGAAGTTTATTAATATTATTGAAATTTACCCCCTAAAATAACCCTAAGCACCAATTTTCATCTCTCTAACGATGGTATATAAAAATTTCATCTTTGACCTTATAGGAGCCCCTTTCAGATTCAAAATCTGTCAAGTTTCCGAAATCTGCAATCCGAAATAATCCTAGGCACCAATTTTCACATATCTGGCACTTGTAGATCGAGGTTTGACCTTGAAGTACTCGAAAGAAGTCAAATTTCGGATTATCCCAAGAAACAAATGTTCAGAACTCTAATGAAGAGGTTAGGCAAAGGAGTTGGCAACATCATCTGAGCAGTATATTGCGCAGAGAGAGACTCCCATTGGTTTGGCCATGTTGCCCTTATGGATAATTATAGATTAGCGAATAGGATGACGAACAGTGCACCTAAAGGCCTCAGAAAGAAGGGGAGAACTGGGATGCTGTGGATAGACAATGTCAAACAGGACCTTGTTAGAATTGGTGTGCAGTGGCCAGATGCAGCAGATGTAACTCAGGACAGATATGCTTGGAGAACTAAAATTCACGGTTTGGTTGGACCTTTGTAGCCCATGGCTGCTTGAGGATGATGATGATGACCATTCTTCATGACAGTTACAATTAACGTGATTCTCTGGGGCGGGGGTGGCTCAGTCGGTAGCGCGCCAGGCTCGTAATCTGTAGTTCCCAGGTTCCAGTCCCAGCTGGGTCAGTGTTGAGATTTATCTCCGCAAAAATTTCCCGTCCTACCCACGGTCAGTAGGGGAACCGATAGGATTGGAAAGGTCGCCGTCCGTCGGAACGGACGTTAAGCCGTGGACCGTGTGCGGGAGAGCCATATCCTGTGCACGTTAAAGAACACGCTGGATGGCCTTGACGGGAGGCTACCCTCTGTTTCCCAACAGCTGTTCCAGTGGGTCTCCTGCCCCAACCTTCTCTGAGCCTTCGGGGTCCGTGTGACCTGGCAATTTAGCCCATGGTGTGCAAAAAAGTGCCGCTCAGAGGTAAAACAACCCATCCCTACGTGATTCTCTTTCAGGCAGTCATTCACAACTGTTTACTAAGAGATTAAGTATGTACAATAGACAATGTGATTGAGTTACTCAGTTTTTGGGTGACAGCGGATAACGCTAATAATAACTATGATATAGAAATGGAAGAACTTTGAAAATTTACATATAGGGCTAATATGGGTCTTAGATCTCGGAAAAATCCGAAATTTGACTTCGATGTGTCCTTCAAAGTTAATAAGGTAAATTAGTGGTCAAACTTTGATATACGAGGACTCAAACGTGAAAATGTTTTGTCTAGAGGTGTTTCGGTTGTAGCTCTCCCAAATCTTATGAATTTTCGGATCCAACAGGTTTTTCGAGGTCAAAGGTGAAATTGAGATATTCCAGTGCTAGACTACTAAAATTAGTTCCTGGAGTTATTTTGGGATGTAGAACTCAGATATGTTGTGAAATGTAGTATGTGCTGTGTCCTTCTAAGTCAGAGGTCAAACATAGATCTACCAGTGTCAGATGGCTAAACATTGGTGCCTGGGGATATTTTAAGTAGTGGATATATCAGAAATTATGCCAAATTTTTGGGTACTCCGCTGTTAAAGCCAAGTCAATGGGTACTCCGCTGTTAAAGGTTAAATTTCTACATAACAGTGCTAGAGAGCTACAAATTAGTAAATTGGCCTATTTCGAGCAGTAGAACTCGAAAGTACTAAGAATTTCCAGATCCGGCGTAGAGTTCAAGGTCAAATGGGAGTCAGAGTGAAGGTCAAGAAATCAAAAGGTGCCGAAATGACCGATTAATTTGTCGTGTTGCATATTTAAGATTGACTGAATGAATAATATTTAGAGTTTATAACGAAGCTATATTTCGGGTGTAAACTGATTAAAATATCATTGACAATATAAACCATGTTTTGCAATTGGATTATTGTAATTTTAATTAGAGTAATTCATATGTAATGACCCTGTAAATAGAACCACAGTTTTTCTGCTTCTTACAGTTAATGTCGTGCAGTGTAAGATAAAGTTAAATTTAATTTATTGTGTTATATTTCTGTTCTTTTTCTTTTAAAATTTTATTTTTTTGTAAATAAAGCAAGTTTAATTCTAGTGGGTCATTGTAGCGCCTAATAGCATCATAGCTGCCTTGTGAATTGTTGCTCTGCGCTTAATATCATCATCTCTGTCTTGTGAATTGTTGCTCTGAGCCTAATAGCATCATGGCTGCCTTGTGAATTGTTGCTCTGAGCCTAATAGCATCATCGCTGCGTTGTGAATTGTTGCTCTGAGCCTAATAGCATCATCGCTGCGTTGTGAATTGTTGCTCTGAGCATAGTAGCATCATGGCTGCCTTGTGAATTGTTGCTCTTAGACTAATAACATCATCACTGCCTTGTGAATTGTTGCTCTGAGCCTAATAACATCATGGCTGCCTTGTGAATTGTTGCTCTGAGCCTAATAACATCATGGCTGCCTTGTGAATTGTTGCGCTGCGACTAATAACATCATCGTGGAGTTGTGAATTGTTGCTCTGAGCCTAATAACATCATGGCTGCCTTGTGAATTGTTGCTCTGAGCCTAATAACATCATGGCTGCCTTGTGAATTGTTGCGCTGCGACTAATAACATCATCGTGGAGTTGTGAATTGTTGCTCTGAGCCTAATAACATCATAGCTGCCTTGTGAATTGTTGCTCTGAGCCTAATAACATCATGGCTGCGTTGTGAATTGTTGCTCCGAGACTAATAACATCATGGCTGCCTTGTGAATTGATGCTCTGCCCATTATAACATCATCGCTGTCTTGTGAATTGTTGCTCTGAGCCTAATATAATCATCGATGTCTTCTGAATTGTTGCTCTGAGCCTAATAACATTATCGCTGCCTTGTGAATTGTGGCTATGCCCATAATAACATCATCGCTATCTTGTGAAATGTTGCTTTGGCCATAATAACATCATCGCTGTCTTGTGAATTGTTGCTCTGAGTCTAATAACATCATAGCTGCCTTGTGAATTGTTGCTCTGAGCCTAATAACATCATGGCTGCGTTGTGAATTGTTGCTCTGAGACTAATAACATCATGGCTGCCTTGTGAATTGATGCTCTGCCCATTATAACATCATCGCTGTCTTGTGAATTGTTGCTCTGAGCCTAATATAATCATCGATGTCTTCTGAATTGTTGCTCTGAGCCTAATAACATTATCGCTGCCTTGTGAATTGTGGCTATGCCCATAATAACATCATCGCTATCTTGTGAAATGTTGCTCTGGCCATAATAACATCATCGCTGTCTTGTGAATTGTTGCTTTGCGCATCAAAGAAACTGAGACCAACACATTTATTTGTCAAACATACAGAGTTTAATTCACGTATAAACAGCAGTAAAAATTATTAGTTTCATTTGAGTCTTGACTTTCTTTAGCGATGGGTCAACACTGCCTCCCGCAAACGGCAGTAAGAGCGAAACTCAACAGACAGTGCAGACCGAACAAAGAAAAGTAGGAATTAGTGGCCAAGTTTTTACCGGAAGTTATCGTGAGACTGGAAGAAAATGACGTCAAATCCGGGTTACATTAAACACCTGTGATTATTTTCATGCAACGTCAAAAGCAGCAGTGGTCATGGTCGTATATTTGGAACTCATATCCTTAATTTAAACAGATTGAAGGAAAAACAATTTGTTTATTAATTTAAAGTCGAGGTGCACAAATATTTACTTAAGTCTCTCTCTCTCACTACTGACGTATTTTTATGTCTTCTTACATTAAATAATAATAATAAAAATTTTCCTTATTTTAATAATAATTTTATAAATATAAATAAAACAATATAATAACATAAATATTTATTATTATTATTATTCATAGAAATACGTTTAGTTATTGTAATGCAATTTGCATAAAATAGAAAAAGGAACTCTTTTGAAATATTCAATTTTGAATTTGACAGGACTGAGTATCTCGAATAAATCATTCTACGTCATACGTGTATGAAGCATTTATTTGACTTAGGAGACATACTTAAGCATTTAAAAATATATTAGACAATAAAAATAGTTAACAAATTCTTTTAAATTAAGATCTAAATTATTTCAAACCATGGCAACTTAAATTAATAATGCTTGTCCATAATTTGTTGTACAGTCGCTCAAAAAGATATCCGAACACTGTGGTTGATTACAGAATTCAGAAAAAATATTGGGCAACGATTTTTTTAGAAATTAGTGATCTGACAACCTTTGTGTGCTGTACACGAAGGTTGCCAGATCACTAATTTCTAAAAAAAACGTTGCCAGATATTTTTTTCTGAATTCTGTAATCAACCAAAGTGTTCAGATATTTTTTTGAGCGATTGTACACAATTGTAATTCTAGATCAAGATGACGTATACTGAGGTAATATATATTTTCTACATTCTAATCTACCTTCATCGTTTATTTCATATTTCATGTGTTTAAATATCATTAATTATTCTGAAATACGTATCATTATTAATATATTAAAAAAGGTAAGTAAATACCCCCTCAAGCAGTTTCTTGGCACAGAGGTTTGACAGGAGCCTGTCAGTTTATACCCCCATAGTAGAAGGTATTAATGTGAAGTAATTATAAAGGTAAGTCACTGTAATTAACTTGTCAAGTTTTTGAAAATACGATTCTTCCCACTTCCGTTTATATCGTGTCTTTTTTAAACGACAATTATGTTGCGTCTTCCCAGAGAATTTCTTTCGACCTTAGAATGTGGAACGCCGCAACTTGATATAATATATATATTGATATAATATATAATACATATATTGATATAATATATAATACATATATTGATATAATATATAATATGTAATATATATATTGATATAATATATAACGCCGCAACTTGATATAATGCAAAATTCCTAAAGTGATAATTTGTCAAATTGTATAATACTTCGTTAATATGCTGATTTCCTTCGGCAACAAGCATTTTACTTTGTATATTTTACTGTAGGATACTTTCTTAAAAAATCATAAAATGCAACGTAAACATTTGCACGATTAGAACCCGGATGTCTGCCTAATTACTTCCGCAGTCAAGTATGCTAAGATTAATGAAACTAATAAGTTAGATGTGGACATTCTGGAAAAATGAAATATTCTTATCTACAGTAATCCTAGTGTTGCATTTCCAAAAGTGCAGAAGATTAAAATCCCAGCAAATATATGAATTTTATCCATGACAAAATCCTGCTAAACAAGCGAAATTTATACCTAGGCACGCTGTCACTTATTTCTTTCTTAGAGAAATTTACTATATTTAAAAGTATCCGCAATATCTTTATGATTAAAGTGAGATCAACATTCACCCGAAGTAAATTTGCTTTGTTTACTTAGTAAATTACTAGTTGTCAATGTTTACAAAATGATTTACATCGATTAATTTTAAGCCGGAAATTTCTGCTTAATTTGTCTTGTAATGCAACATGTTTGAAATTATTTCGCCCTCTCTTTGACCTTGAAGGAACTGCTTAATGAGTATTTGACAATTTTTCTAAATTTACCGCATTATCCTTTACAATTATATCGTTTACAAAGTATTTGATGCATAGTAAATTAATATAACGATAATATGCTTTTTCACTTGTTATTTATTCATAAGATTATTTTTAGGTAGCTATTTTTCTTTCTAGCTCATCGTTATTTTTAAATAACTACCGATAAAAATATTATTAAAAATTATATATTTGAACCTGATTTATTTTATTGATACTTTCATAACTAATCGTGTAAGTATACTTTCTGCTCACGTGGCAGCTCAAATGTTTACAAAACAATGAAACATAATATCTATTCAAACTTCAAACTACAGTAAGTCTTGGAACTGAAGTTCATAATGTATTCGAATCCAATAAAGCATTGTCATTAATGCACAAGGTATGCATACAATGTTTGCCTTAATTAAAATGAGATAGATAACATATCTTAATATTTTAGTACACTCATACTTCGTTAAACGGACATAATAATTACTATAATTAATTCGATAAGACGAGTGATATAGGCACATGCTTATCTTTCTTACACGAGTGAATTTCCCTTTCTAATGCGATACCCATGTGAATAATTAGTCTGCGAGCTTGTCGAAACACGTTTTTCTCTTTACCGTCTTGATTTCTTATGATCTTCATTGTATCATGGGAATATTAGATGCCAAAAAACACAGCTTACCAAATAAACCACACAGGATAATTATTTTTTATCTATAAACTGTTCAGCCTCCAAATGCTACATAAAAAAGCTCGACTAAAGGGATGTACAGTCGCACAAAAAATATCCGAACACTATGGTTGATTACAAAATTCAGAAAAAATATCTGGAAACGATTTTTTTAGAAATTAGTGAACTGGCAGCCTTCGTGTACAGTACACGAAGGTTGCCAGATCACTAATTTGTTTAAAAAACCGTTTGCAGATATTTTTTTCTGAATTCTGTAATCAACCATAGTATTAGGATATTTTTTGTGCGACTGTATCTTTGGGGAAGACGTGGCGACACTTCACAAAACTATGAACAGGCAAGAAAAACAAAATTGACCCCAAAGGTTTCAGAAATCTGGTTGGGTTGCTTTAGCTGTCAGTGGCACTTTTTTTGCACACAATGGACTAAACGGCCATGTCATAAGAACCCCCTAGAACTAAGAGAAGGTTGGTGAAAGGAACCCGTTGGACAGCTGCTAGGAGACAGATAGTAACCTCCCGTCAAGGTCATTTAGTGTGTTCTTTAATTTGCACAGGATATGCTTCTTCCACATACGTCACACGGCTTTAATGTCCCATCCGATAGGATTTCTGAGACTATCGATGTCCTTACTGACCGAGGGCATGGCGTAGTTGTTTGGGTTGTTTTACCTCTGAGCGGCACTTTTTTGCACACCATGGGCTAAATGGGCAGGTCACATGGACCCCGAAGGTTCAGAGAAGGTTGGGGGAGGGGACCCACGGGAACAGCTGTTGGGAGACAGATGGTAGCCTCCCCTCAAGGCCATCCAGCGTGTTATTTAACGTGCACAGGGTATGCTCCCGCACACGGGGCCACGGCTTAACGTCCCATCCGACGGACGGCGGCCTTTCCAAGCCCATCGGTGTCCTCTACTGACCGTGGGCAGGGCGGGTAATTTTGCGGAGATAAATCTCAACGCTGACCCAGTTGGGACTCGAACCTGGGAACTACAGATTACGAGCCTGGCGCGCTACCGACTGAGCCACCCCCGCCCCCAGGCATGGCGCAGAGTTTTGCAGAGATAAATCTCAACGCTGTCCCAGGTGAGACTCGAACCTGAGAACTACATATTACGAGCCTGGAGCGCTGTCGTCTGAGACACCCTCCGCCCCAAGAATCTGTTGGTACATAAATTATTTGTGAGAAATTAATTGCTGTGAAACTCGCTGGTTATTAGAATAAGAATTCAACAAAATGATTATTTGATTACTATGTTGTCACTGATCAATTACAACCTTTAAATCCACTTCGATAATAGAGTCGTTAAGAAGGAATTAATTATTGGTTTTTCCGTCTCGGCCACTTTTTCGTTTATCTGAGCTTAAACTTCAGAATGATTCAAGAATTTCTTAATTTATTGCGTAGATTTATTTTTTGGTTTTTGAAATCATCATTACAGATATCATACTGAATCTGTCAATGGAAGTTTAAGACTGAAAATTTAATTTTAGTCAATTTATAAAACTGCAGACGAGCGATAAGCATGTCACTTAATGAGCCTTGAATCATTTGCACACAGCGCACAGGCTTTAATTTAAGAAAGACTGTCTGAATGGGTAATTAACTTCAAGTCTTGATGGACATAAGAAGAAAAAATTCTTTCAGTTTTTGTCTTCTTAGTCTAGGTTGGCTGAGGTTCAAAGAAGAACATTAGGAGTGTACTTAGAAGCGGGAACTACTGACCAAATAAGATTAGGTTAGCAAAGAGAAAGAAAAGCTGGTAAAAAGGTAATAGCAAAGTTTTATGATGGAACTTTCTGCGAGAACTTTTTATTGAACCTTTGAAATGATAGGAATGCATCGTTCCCTTTGGAGAATGGCAAAATCGTATTGTATTGGTTCATGGTAATTATTACAGCTTGCCAACCAACTCACGGACAGTGGGGATTTGAACCCGAGAGCATCATATTAGGAGCTTAGCGAGCTACAGACTGGGCCAATCCTTGGACACTGTCTGAGTTGTGGTTTTCGCTATTAATACATAAAAAAGGGGGCATCGATGAACCTGGAATGGCCGCCGTCGTACATCGGTTGGGCGATGGTTCCGTATGCAGGAGAACCATACTCTGTTTATGTTAAAGAACAGCTGGATACCTTTGATGAATTGGGTTGTTTTGTCTCTGAGTGGCACTTTTTTGTCCACAATGGGCTAAATGGCCTGGTCACAAGGACCCCGAGGGCTCATAGAAGGGTAGGGACCCATTCCTAGGTTCAGTTGGGACTCGAACCTAGGAATTGCAGATTACAAGCCTGTCACGCTACAGACTGAGTCACCCTCGTCCTTATCTTTGAACGGGAGGCTGCCACCTGTACCTAACAGCTATTCAGTACTTTGTTCCCTTATCTAGCTGTGAACATTTACAGTCCTTGTGGCATGGGCAATTAATTGTAGCCAAAGATTGTCATTCGGAAGTAAAACACCTCCCAACGCAAACGTTGCAAAAAAATGCGTTTTCTTTCCTTTGAAAACATGTTTTTATTCCTTCAGAATTCAGCAAAGAGCTGAAATAGGGGTAGGTAGAAAATATTTGTAAAAAATAATCTAATACATTTTTATCGAAAAGGAAAAAGAGCGCAAACTTCGCTGGATCCTCCTCTAGAAATGCTCAATATACAGCAACATATCAAGGGTCCAAAAATTTTGAGTAGCATATTGTTATACTTCTCTGCTACTGTTCCAAAAATGTGAAAACTAAGATTGATCTCCATCAAGGCAATGTTTAATATCTCTCCTAATAATACATAAATTTAGGTGAGATATATTTGTTTGAAATTGCCTGCTATCTTTTCCTCAGAAAACAATAACTTGACAGGTTGGAGATTTGGATGTGGTTTGTTTTACCACAATGGGCTAAATGGCCAGGTCAGAAGGACCTTAAAATATGATCACGCTCCATTAAAAATCCATTGAAGGGGTGGGGGGGGGGCAAGGGCTCAGAGGAGGGTGGGAAATGGGAGTCACTGGACCACTGTTAGGGGACAAATGGAATTCTCTCGTTAGGACCATCCAGCTTGTTCTTTAACGTATGCAGGGTATGGCTCTCCTTTTACACGTGGTCACCGCTTAAACGCCTCATCCGAGGAAAGGCGGTCGTTCTAAGCCCGTCGTTGTTCCCTTTCTCACCGAAGGCAGAGTGAAAGTTAATGGACATAAATAGCAATGTTCGCACAGTTGGGAATCGAACCTGGAGACTGCAGATTATAAGCCGGGATCGATATCTCGAAGTTTAAAAAGAACCTGTGAAATATGTCACAAGTTTTCCCCAGAAAGATTTTTAAATATGTGAAAAAAGTATCAAATTATGGGTAGAATATTTTGTTTGAAGCCTTCTATGCACTCTTCCCGTCATTCACGCCCCAAGAAAAAAAGAGCAAAATCTTCGCGGGCTTACTCTTTCCCAAGGAAAAAATGCAAAATCTTCGCTGGCTTACTCCTCCCCAAGGAAAAAAAATCTTCATGGGCTTACTTTTCCAAAAGGCGAGAAAAAGCAATATCTTTGCGGGCTTACTCTTCCCCAAGGAAAAAAATGCAAAAATCTTTACGGGGGATTACTTTTCCAAAGGAAAAAAAATGCAAAATCTTCGCGGGCTTACTCTTTCCCAAGGAAAAAAAATGCAAAAATCTTTACGGGGAATTACTTTTCCAAAGGAAAAAAAATGCAAAATCTTCACGGACTTACTTTTTCAAATTAAAAAAAAAGGCAAAATCTTCGAGGGCTTACTGTTCCCCAAGGGGAAAAAAAACACCGCAAGAAAAAAAAATCTTCGCCTTTGCGGGCTTAATCTTCTCGGGGATTATTCTTCCCCCAAGAAAATTATTTAGTATTACACTAAAAGTTATAGAATACAGAATTTATGAAAACAAATATTTGTCATTAGCGTGCCATATAAAAAAAGAAAACCGAAATTTGCTCATAGATCTTCTCTTAAAAAATGATCACGCTCCATTAAAAACGTACCATTATAATTATTAGATTTGAAAATAAGTATTCAAAGCTTTCCTCAAAACGCGAAGAGCCTCGGTAGCTCAGTGGTATAGTGTTAGCTCGCGGTGACCTGCGACGTCCGGATTCGAGCCCCGGGTATAACATGGTCGTTTGTTTTATCATATATATTGTGATTGTTCCACAGTAAAAGAATTTTTCTATTTCTAAATACGTCAAAATGATCTATGTTCTCCCATAGGGATATAAAGCGAATATTGGCTATTAAACACAGCAACCAAATTGAAAAAAAGAAATGTGTAGAAGCCTGGGAACCTTTATGCCTTTTCTGCTCAAAAACATGTTGTATTTTTTTCAGACAAGTTCTAGGTATGAGATGTAGGCACAAAACACTTATTTCAAAGCCTCCCGGTGCAGTTTCATCCTCCTGTAAAGAATGTCTTTCCCTCTATTAAGGTGCGGCTTTTTAGCAATCAAGAAACTATTGCGGGGACCAACAGAAATCGGGTTACTCGTGCATCGAATTCAACATCAAGGCTCACGTGTACTTTGTTGTAACCCAGTGGCTCGTGTAACACGTATGAGGCATCGATCACGATAACATCAGTTGCGTAGTCGGTCTGACAGTAAGCCAGATAAATATTATCTTCCATTGGATGAGTCGTTCCGTTTTGTAAAACTGTAGACGCTGGAACATTTCGCAAAGCATCGATAATTCTAAGATAGATAAGATCTTGGTATATAATAAATAATAACCCTTATCACTGTGAGTTATTTCGAAAATGTGATTTTAATCAATTTGGGTAAATAGAATATTAGATCTCGTAGCATTAAAAGAATGTCACTAAAATGGAAGATTAATTGAAACACTAAAGTTCCAATTTCTATAAACAGAGCGAAGGTTATTTCTGTCGGTAGTGCTACTGATCTAAGGGATCTGGTTTCGAACCCCGGTAAGGCATGGATGTATGTGTGTTTTTTCTGCTGCAGGTCCTGCCATCCTCTCAGACGTTCTACTATGGCATATAAACTGACAGGCTCCGTCAGACCTCTGTGGCAAGCAGCTGCTTGAAGGGGTATAGTACGCTCGACCAAGGCCATGACTACTCCTTTGTTGACGTCACGTATGGAAGGAAATTGTTTCAAATTTTGATTTAATAACAATGTAGGTTACTCTAAAATTATACCTTACAAATGAAAGAATAATTAATTACAATAATTATTGTAACAATAATCAAATAAGTATTCAATTAAGAGTTTTACTATTTTTTTCTTGCATTATTTCCATAAGAGTAATAAATTTAATATTTTTAATTTGTTAGACATTTCCCGTAACTACCTGTCTGTTAATATTAGAGTAAAATTTTAAAATATTTTCCCTCCATACGTGACGTCACAAAAATAACCCTCCCAACAATTGAGATAGCCTTGGCCATACACGGGACTTGAAACTCTGTCACGGTGAGCCACCGTGGCGGCAATTAAGATTTATACGGATTTTACCTAGTTTTTTAAAGCGTTTCTCTAACATTTGTGGAGGAATTTTTTTAACGTTTGCAGAGTTTTGAATATACTCTTCCATTTCGAAGATATTTTATCCTGCTTCTCAGTTCTTCATTCAACAAGTTTTTCTCGGCATTGCACGTAAGAAATGTCTGAAGAACTTTCGTAAAAAAAGTTTCATAAGAAATATTTCTTTGATTCGTGTTGCTGTCCTCTGAATAGTTTTTGTACACGTGGGAATGTGAAAGGAAACATTGACTGTTTTTCACTTGAATATAGAGCTAAATACTTTTCTCATTATGCATTTCATAAACATGAAACTTTTTGCGAGCCATGTGAAGCTGAAAGTCTGTAGACTACTAAAGATGGTTTGAATGAATTTTACTCTGCATATGAAAGAAAAACCAGAAAAAAAAAACACTTTCAACTACTATTTTCATTCAAAAGGCTAAAAAACCGATGTTTCCATCAGTTTTTTTTTTTGCCATTTGCAGGGGGTTTCAAAACGATGAATAGAGAGTCCTCTTTTCGAAAGTGTTCTTTCAAATATCTTAGAATGGCAGCTCTACGAATCACATATTGGATATATAACAAAAAGTTAAATAGCGCACTTATTACAATAAATTTTAAGTAATTAAAAAGCTTCTCTCTTAATATAAATGCATTATAATATGCTGGTCGTATATGTTTCGTAAACTATTCTACCGTTACTAGTTTTTTATTATTTTAAAACTCATTCCATTTTATATTGCGTTTTTGGTACTGCGATTTACGCAATAAAATTCCTTTGGAAAAAAAAATAAATAATGGTATGCAAAAAAATAGATTGAATTTCAACAAATTGTGTTTAGCATTCATTCGATCCTCATGACAGATTCATTATTTATTCCAGGTTGGGTTGTCTTACCTCTGAGCAGCACCTTTTTGCACACAATGAGCTAAATGGCCAGATCACAAGGACCCCGAAGGCTCAAAGAAGGTTGGGGGAGGGGACCCACTGGACAGCTGCTAGGAGACAAATGGTAGCCTCCCGTCAAGGCCAGCCAGCGAGTTCTTTAATGTGTGCAGAATATGGCTCTCTACCACACGGAGCCACGGTTTAACGTCCCATCCGTCGGACGGTGGCTTTTCCAAACCCATCGGTGTTCTCTACTGACTAAGGGTAGTGTGGAGAAATTTCGAAGAGATAAATCTCAACGCTGGAACAGGTGGGACTCGTACCTGGCAAGTGCCGGGGGGGATCCTGGTTTTCCATTGCAGTGTAACAATTTCACTTTCGTTTAAGAAGTTTTTTTAAACAAATTTCTCGAAAAATGCGCGAAATATTCACGAATTTAATCAATTTTGGCCTCTATTATTACCCTAACCAGAATTCTCGGGGGGGGGGATGACTCTTACCCACCCTGATCCTGCCCTGTATTTTAGCCACGTTAAGGAACACGCTGGATATGGACACGACTGAACTATTCGGTGTTCCTTAATAGCTGTCCATTGGTTCCTGTTTCCGAACTATGTATTTCTTGATCTTAAGCCAGAAGATATCTAGATAATATCTTTTCGCTTAAGATCCTTGTGAATCGTGCAATATTGCCCAACGTTAGAAAAACGTGTCTCTCAGTGGTAAAAACAACCCAAATCAACCCACAAAGGGAATTAAGTATGATATCTTAATTAAACAACGTTGGAATATAGAATAAAATTAACAATTTAAGCAAAGCACATCAATCTGAACCAACTTTGTTAAAAAACAACTTCTGGCCACTTATAGATTCGATGGGAAAGTATTTTCATTGTTTGCCCATAAAACAATCTTTCACTGAAAAAATGTTTTCTTGAGTAGTGGTCTCTAAAGTGGGAGTGCTCGCCGTCTAGGTGGTGCTGGAAGAAAAAATTAATAATTCTAATTTATAATTTTTTTTAATGATTTTAAATTTCGAAGAAAACAAATTGCTATCATATTTAAATTTCGCACTCATTTTACTACCGAGAGATTGTTTTGCTTGAGTTGACAGTCGCCTGCGATGTCTGCCATAAAGATACAGTCGCTCAAAAAAACATCCGAACACTATCGTTGATTGCAGAATTCAGAGAAAATACCTGGCAACGATTTTTTTGGAAATTAGTGTTCTCGCAATCTTTATGTCACGTGATTATAACAATCCCATCACGTAACACGAAGATTGCCAGATCATTAATTTCCAAAATAATCGTTGCCAGATATTTTCTTTGAATTCTGTAATCAACGATAGTGTTCGGATGTTTTTCTGAGCGACTGTACCTTCAGATCGCTGTATCACAAGGTGTCAAAGAAAGATTTTCAGAAATTATGAAACATCTTCAATCACACTGTTTTCATTAAATTAAATTTTTATGATAATTATCATCTCGTCTTACTTCAGTTGTATATTCCTTAGTGAATATATAAAATAAATATGTCTTCATTAATATTGAGGGTGCGTGTTACTTTTTTTGCTGATATGTGGTGCATGATCAAAAACGTGTGGAGATTACAGATCTAGAGAATATCTTCTGTGGGCAGCACAAAAAGAATGTCGGGGGGGGGGACGCATACAGCCTGTGGTTTACCTATTTAAACTGGTTGCCACTGATTTAAACTTCTTTTGAAGTTGTATGATTCCAGATATACAGTTTTAGCTTTGATGTCTATTCGTCAATAACTCCGTCTGTAGGCATTCACATTTCTTCGTTTTTATAATATACATAAAAGAAACGTTCTTTCGTGGTTGGATATGTACTGAGAGTAGGATTGGTATTTTTTTTTAATTTTCGACGTTAGGTTGGGTTGGGTTGTTTTACCTCTGAGCGACACTTTTTTTGCACACCATGGTCTAAATGGCCAGGTCACATGGACCCCGAAGGCTCAGAGAAGGTTGGGGGAGGGGACCCACTGGAACAGCTGTTGGGAGACAGATGGTAGCCTCCCATCAAGGCCATCCAGCGTGTTCTTTAACGTGCACATGGTATGGCTCTCCCGCACACGGGGACACGGCTTAACGTCCCATCCGACGGACGGTGGCCTTTCCAAGCCCATCGGTGTCCCCTACTGACCGTGGGCAGGGCGGAGAATTTTGCAGAGATAAATCTCAACGCTGACCCAGCTGGGACTCGAACCTGAGAACTACAGATTACAAGCCTGGCGCGCTACCGACTGAGCCACCCCCGCCCCCATTTTCGACGTTAGAGGGCAAGTTAAATTTGAAAAATGTCAGAACGTAACAGAGTATTATAAACGATTTTCATATTAGAAATTTAAAATTTGAGTGGTCGAGCGTGGTGATCAGTTACCAGTTGTTAAAACAAAGTCAGATTGTCATTTTTCGCTATAACCTTTCTATAGTACTTTTAGAATGCAATATTCTCTATAACTGCTGTAAAAATACTAGAGTCCAATGAACCGCTGTTAGAATCATGCAATCCCATCGCTTATGGCTACAAAGCTGGAATCTTATCGTCGAATCTCTGCACAGGCTGTTAGAATCTCAAGATCTACTACTACAATAAGTATTGGATGCTTTTAGAATCCTTTACACTTAATATCGCCTATTTGAATACTATAGGCTGCTGTTACAATGCTACAAACTCAACGTCGGTTTTCAGAATGCTAGAAGCTCAACCATCGACAGTTAGAATGCTGAAACATTGGAATCAGTGGTGATTCCGCTGCTCTCAAGCAACAGCATTGAGAGATGTGGTGCTTTCTCTCTTTCCAAGAAAGATACTTGGGATCAGTGGCTCGATGACTATTCCCAAACTGGAAACTTGGGATTAAGGTCATCAGCGATTTACTCCCTAACGAAAAATGTATTTTTATTTCAGAAATAAAATGACACATTATATTTTGGCGCTGGATAATAGAACATTATTATTTTGCATTTCTGAAGCTTATATTAGTTCTGATTTCCATCAGTAGAGGGCATTAAAGTCTGAAAATGACAATGCTCATTCTCTTTGAAAATTAGTATTCCATATGCACCAGAGACGATAAGTTATTCTTCTAATTTAAAAATAAATCTTAGGATTTCCTTGCTTGTTAAATTCATAGATTTTCAGCCCTCCAAAGGTTTAAATGCAAAAGGTATTTTCTCCTCTCCGTTAATAACTTTCACAATTCCGCCAAATGCGGAGTGCGAAAAGTTCGGTTCATTACTTTCACATTAGCCAAGGCGACACCAGCGCAATTACTGCTGCCAGATCGAAGATATTTCCAGGAAGATTAATCCCATCTCAATGCAGATAGGTACTCGATTCTTTTTATCCAACACGGGTCACAGACGGGAAACTCTCGTACTAAATTTGGGACCAATTGGTCAAGTATCTATGAAATTACAAGGGTCTGAAATCTGTGAAAGCCGAACTTTAAACTAGTGCACGCTCTGACGTCAGCACTCCGTAGAAGAAACGCGTGAATCTTCCTATTGGTATACGCTTTCGAGTTTGGATACGCCTACTATATATTATGATAGAAATGGTCATTTCAGTTGAAATGTTTGAAGCAGTGTGCAGAATTAGGCCGCGACAGTGCACGTCTCCGAGACATATAGAGACCCGGTGATAGGGGCCCTGATTGGATTTCGAGAAAAATCTTTGTTAACATAAATGCTAAGTGAATATAAGTCAAACTGGACTGGAAATTGTTAAAAATAATAAAAGTATATTCCTAATACTTGCTCTACGGGTCCCTTTGTAAATAACAAAACAAAATTAATAACTCTTTTAAAAAATTGTCATGATTTCTAGAGTCATCACCTCTATTTCTCCGTATTCTTTCTTCTTCTAACCGTTATTGTTTTTTTTTATACTTTTAAATAGTGGACAACGCAATTCTTAATTTTTTTGCGTTTTTCTCGATTGTATGAAGGGATTTTAAATTTTTAGGATCATGCAAAGAAAATTGGCAGCAAAATAATACGAGAGTGTTTTTGAGGACCTTTACATTCAGTTAACTTCATAAAAACAAACATCCTCTCCGCCATTAAATAGTTAAAACCATATTTTGATTCCTAATTTCTTATTCCCGTCATATTCTCAGTGTAATACTTAACATTCAGTTTTCAACAATTGCAGTGATATTATCACATAATAAATATATACCTCTAGTTAAGCCAACATTGGCTTTAGGCAAACGAAATTTGAACAAATAGTTTAAAATCAGGAGTATAATGTAATTGATACTTTGTAGTATACAAAGTTACCGCTATTCAAAAATTTGGGGCCCATGACCAACTTCTTGCGCCTCTCATTTGAAGGCTTCTATAATTTTGAATTTCAATTTCGGAAGCCTTTGAAATATTTGATACCTGGGCAGATATCCCTCTGCTTCTTAATGAATAACGTTTCATAAGAAACTTGAGGAATAATAAAAGTAAACAAAATAGTACTCAGCTGAATTTTACATACTTCTCTTAAACATTGCATTTTCAAAAGAGATTTGCTTTTAACGAAATAAAATACATAACACTGGATACATTTTGGGATGTACAGTCGCTCAAAAAAGTATCCGAACACTAAGGTTGATTACAGAATGCAGAAAAAATATTTGCAACGATTTTTTTAGAAATTAGTGATCTGGAAACCTTCGTGTCACGTGACACGAAGGTTGCCAGATCACTAATTTCTAAAGGAAAATCGTTGCCAGATATTTTTTATGCATTCTGTAATCAACCGTAGTGTTCGGATACTTTTTTGAGCGACTGTACAAGGGAACTTGAGCGATCAGTCCCAAATTTGGTGGGATGGTCCCGTTTAGTTGTAACCCTGATGGGGTAACAGATCGGGTTCTTAGCTGCCGTGGGTCCGGGAGTAATCCCTTTGAAAGTGTCAGAAATTTCTAGGGACGCTGTCATCTTCTTTCTTGTGAATGGAGTCGTATATTGTGAGCAATACTTTAATAGTGGAACGCTGGGAATGGACTTATCGATGGGAAGAGTTAGCAATGGACATAAGTTTCGCCCCAAACTTTTGTCGTGGATTTAGCTAGTTTAATTTATTTGATGTAGATTCTAAGGCAGTGTCTCGCAAACTGTGTGCCGCGGCACAGTAGTGTGCCGCGAGAGATTTTCAAATTGACACTAGATATTCCAAACATTTCATTTTGACTTGACTTGTGTTATCGACGTGCTTTAATATCGACGTGCTATCGACGTGCTTTAATAAAAATCTTTCAGAATTTATCAACTGGGATCTTGAAAGTATTTATCAAGCTTTTTCCAAATTTTGGTATTAATTTTTGATTATTTCAAGCCATAGAATGGACAAATATTTAAAACAAACACCGACTTATGATTAATTATATTTATTATTATATTTATTTTAAATAAAATGCATTTAACGAAACTTAAATTTTCTTCTTTTTACGTAACCATCAAAATTCTTTTTTAGGTGTGCCGCGGAAAAAAAATTAGATTCATTGTGCCGCGGAAAAAAATTAGATTCAGTCTGCCGCAGAGTAAAAATGTTTGCGAGACACTGTTCTAAGGTAACAAAATCAAGACAATTGATTCAAACGAATTATGCTTAAATATTCCTTTCGGTTGCATATATCAGGAATTTCTTATTGTTTAAATTAGTTCTCTAAACACTACACGTGTATTTAGAAGGAAAAGGGAAATTTCAAACTTTCAATATGGATCCACCATATCAGAGTATCTTATATGTGACAACTATATAAAAAGCCATCGATTAAAACAAAAAAATTAGTAAAATATTTGGTTTACAGAAGAATCAATTAAAATCTAGCTCTTTAAAATTTGACAAATGATATTAATTGGAAAAGCTAGTAGTTATTTTTAAATTATTTAATAAATTTTTGTATTTTAAAGAAATTATTTTATAGGAAATTAACAGCTCCTAAAAAAATTTGAAATTTTCAGAATTCAATTACTTTACTGCCTAACTACAGATGACTAAATTTCATTCCTTTTGTTTCAGAGTTATCCTGGACTAACTAAATAAGACCGGGTCCGGACAGTTGTCGAACAAAAAAAATAGAAAAAAGCGGTAAATTGAACATGGGAAATGCTTGTAAATGATCATGGAAAATTTAATTAAAACTCGTTTAGTTTAAAATAACTTACTTATTATGATCATTTAAATATTATATAATCTTTTATGATTAATGATTAACTTATTATGATTATTTAAATATTATATAATTTTTATTATGATTAATGATTAATTTACAACAAAATATAACAACTAGTATAATTTAAATAAATTATCTATAAATTTAATTATTACTTCTCTTAACAAAATATCTAGATGGCTCTATATAAATTGAGTTCCATGCTATAACGAATTGCGCTTTAGCAGAGCCCCAATACATTTCCTTAACTAAGAGTGAACATGGTTTCACCGTATTTTAAATGATAAAAAGACGAACGATTAAGAAACGATTACGCCCCGTGACCACTGCCTCTTACAATCAAACGAGATGACACGTCCTTGAGCAGATTGATCATTGATGCACGTTTTTTGTGAGACGTTTAAGTGAGTCACATTATTTTAAGCGTGAGCTCCGTGCTTGAGTTTTACAAAGCATTTGGATGAAGGATAAACTGAAGAATTCCGAAAAGCAAGAATACGGACACCAGAAACACAGGCGTGTAACAGTTCCAGAGGCACTTGGAAACGACAAGTGCCGTTTCTTGATATTACATAGTAACATGTTTGACTCATCCTTCAGGGGCACTGGTGTTTGCTTATGACATTTATCAATCCACTTTGTGGTATATATATACATATATCCCACTCACCTTTTTGAAACCCGAAGACTTTATTTCAATTTTTGGTAGATTTGTTTCGATGTAATGGAATATTCTGTAAGGAGAGAAGGCTCTAGGTATCGTATATTGAATGTTAAGCCATTTTTTTAAATTATTTTACGATTAATGTTTAGTTTTATTCCAAAGTAATGTTGTTTAATAATAGGATTGTTAGAACATCATACGATGCAATATATATATATATGTTACCGCTAAAGTGCAGAAATCAGTTATTCTACAGATTATCTAGGTATTGTGCAGATTAACTAGGGTGATCCGTTAACGTGAGGAAAATTGTTTCATTTCTCAAATTACCTAGGTAATCTGCAAATTACCTGGATAATCTGCACATTACCTACTAGGCACTCGTTAAAGTGAAAATAAGATCTTTGCTGGAACAACAGGAACGTTTCTGTACGCTTAAATTAACATAATGTTATTTATCTAGTGTCCGAGAGTAGAGTTGAAACCAGAGTCATCCCTCTGTCAACATGAATCAGTCGTCCGAATTATAAAAAACGCCCCCAAAATGAGCAGGCCAAGTGAGAACAAATCATTTTAATGATTCGTTATCAAGAATGAATCACTTTACCGATTCGTTCTCACTTGGCCTCCGCTCATCCGGGGCGTTTTTTATAATGCGGACGAGTGAATCACGTGACACGAAGATTCATATTCAAGAGATTCACCACTATGAGAGAAACAAACTTTTGAACTTTAACGATACGGAAGCCGTTAATGTGCACATTACCTAGGTAAAATGCGGAAAACTCTTGATTCCGCACGTTAACGGAGCAAATCAGTTAATCTGCAGATTAGCTAGGTAATGTGCACATTAACGGCTTTCGAGCTTTAGCGGTAACATATATATATATTTAAATTCTTGTAAATTACTGACGCTCTTTTCCAGGTTTATTGTACATTAAACTCTTTCAGTTTAGCAGTCTCAGGATATAGGATGTGAGAATTATGCGAAGTATCAGGAGTTTTGAGGGAAAAAGGGATGAAAAGCGTTTCTTAACCTTTTTGTTAATGTAAATTGATGTAATAATGATTTATGAAAGGGAAAATTCTCTATTCTCCGTTGCAGGGTATGTCGGTAAAATACAGCGATGAGAGTTATTACGTTTAACCTTTTGAGTGCCCGAGTATACACGAACATTTTTAAATGAGAAAATTATAGAGCTGTTTGTTACAAAAATATTTTAATATTGTTCGCTTAAGATGAATAATGTGGCCGCTTCAGTGGTTCTGTGTTGCCGCGGTGGCTCGCGGTGACACTGCGACTATCGAGTCCCGGTGTGGATGACATGATCGTTTGTTTTGTCCTATCTGTTGCGATTGTCCCTCAATAACAAAAAGTGTTCACTTCTCGACATGTCATAAAAATTCTACGTTCTCATATTGCGAGTTGGGTTGTTTTACCTCTGAGCGGCACTTTTTTGCACACCATGGGCTAAATGGCCAAGTCACATGGACCCCGAAAGCTCAGAGAAGGTTGGGGGAGGGGACCCACTGGAACAGCTGTTGGAGACAGATGGTAGCCTCTCGTCAAGGCCATTCAGCGTGTTCTTTAACGTGCACAGGGTATGGACTCTCCCGCACGAGGGACCACGGCTTAACGTCCCATCCGACGGACGACGGCCTTTCCAAGCCCATCGGTGTCCCCTACTGACAGTGGGCAGGGCGGGGAATTTTGCGGAGATAAATCTCAACGCTGACCCAGCTGGGACTCGAACCTGGGAACTACAGATTACGAGCCTGGTGCGCTACCGACTGAGCCCCCCCCCCGCCCCCTCATATTGCGAGATAAAGCGGAATATTGGCGATAAGTCGCAGGATCCAAATTGAAATAAAAAAAATTAACAATGCGAGTCCGTGTCCTTTATCCAAAATCTAGAAGAGAAATTCACGCAGAAATTGTTTTTCAAATATACAGAGATCCACAATTTCTAATAATCATGTAAATCTCGGGAATGGAGAACGTTTAATACATTTAACGTTTTCAATTTAAATGGAGTTTTCTTTAAAGTGTCATCCCGTATTAATTCGGGTGACGTGTTTCGGATCGTTTGGAAAATTTACTACTGCTTTTAGCGCTTTGAAAGACTCAGAGTTTTTTACGGCATCTGTTGGTAGAATTATGAGTTAATTGTTAGTTATTCTTTTTGTTTTATAATTTGAAAGAGATATTACAGTAAATATGGTAAACAAGTCCAGCATTGTCAGGAAAACTCCATAAACACAAAATTGGAATATGTGGGAACTCAAACAGAATGGGAATGTCACAGTTTTCTTCAAAGATTTAAAGAGGGATTTGGATGAGAAACAAAAGAGGAGCTACTTGCTATCAAGGAGCATGACGTTTGGGTTGTTTTACCTCTGAATGACATTTTTAGTGGTCTCTTGGTGGCTACTGACTGAGCCAACTTCCGCCCCTGGCATGACTTTTGAGTAGTTATTAAGTAATGTGTTATAAAAATAAGTTTTAAATTTTTTTATTTATCTATTGACTTGTTTTCACTGAAATAAAAATTTAATTATATTTTGAATTATAATTTAGTGTGCAAAGTTTTTAAATCAGCACTAAAATGACTCAACTGAGGGAAAAAATATGGCACTCAAAAAGTTAATACGCATTTGTAATATATTTGCAAATGCGTATTAAACGTGCTCTGTTAAGCAATGTCTGCAAACTGATTTTAGAACCGTCCAGAAGATTATTCTCCAGTTAAGGTGATGGCCATCAGGTCACCGTTATGATGACCAGAGAGAAGGTAAAAAAAGTATAATTTGAAGAAAGAAAATTTTTGTCTCCCCTGCTTTAAGAAATTAAAATATTTATTTCCTGCCTGCAGTGTTTTCAGCAACGAAACCTATCGCCGACTGAAAGTTTCGAAACAACTATATGATGTGGTTAGATGCAACAGGTACGAACGCTATAAAACCGATGTTACCATTCGGGAAAAAATAGCGATTTACAGATGTTTCCCGAGACCGAAAAGTTTCGAAATTTTTCCCGAACCACATGAGTTTTCGGGGACCAATCAGGGTTGGCTTAAATGAGTTCAAGTGCGTTGTATGCTGGATAAAAAAGGTGAGATGCAACCAGATTGGCTTCCACATTCCAAAGTTCGAAGAAGGGACTAAAGAATAATGCAGTGGAAAATGTTAAAAAAGTAAGTCTTTAGAGAGGAAGATAACAAAACGAATTTTCCCCTCCTACATTTCTAAATGAAAAGGATGAATTCTGTTTCCCTTTCACTTTTCCAAATGAAAAGGGTAAGTTTCATTTCATTTCTTCTTCTTTGAATGTAAAGGGTAAGTTTTGTTTACCTTGTATTTGCTAAATGAAAAGGGTAAGTTTTGTTTCCATTCTAGTTTTCTAAATGAAAAGGGTGAATTCTGTTTCCCTTCTACATTTCCAAATGAAAAGAGCAGGATAGTTTATATTTCCTTTTCTAAAATGAAAAGGATAA
Organism: Ryuthela nishihirai; assembly: GCA_038380435.1. Lineage (NCBI taxonomy): Eukaryota > Metazoa > Arthropoda > Arachnida > Araneae > Heptathelidae > Ryuthela > Ryuthela nishihirai. The sequence continues at coordinate 86,804,772 of JAWZYU010000001.1, read as the reverse complement.
GTTTCATTTCCCTTCTACTTCTTTAAATGAAAAAGGTAAATTTGCTTACCTTCTATTTTCTAAATGAGAAGGATAAGTTTCGTTTCCCTTCTACTTTTTTAAACGAAAAGAGTAAGTTTGTTTTTCCAAATGAAGAGAAAAGTTTCGTTTCTCTCCTAATTTTAAAAGTGAAAGGGGAAAATGTTGTTTCCCTTCTACTTTTATAAATGAAAAGAATAAAGAAAGGAAGATTGAAAGCGATAAAAGGACATCTAAAAATGAAAAGCAAAAAGTGAGACACAAATAAAAATAAAGATCTGCTAAACAGTACAACTGAATCATTCCAAAATCATTTTAAGTGTTTAAGCGTCAGAAATTTAAAGGTTAAATATAAGCAATCTATTTTGGCAGTTAAAAGTTTTAATAATTTTGGTCCTTACGCGTTTAAATGTGTTTTATTCAAACCAAATAAGGTTTCGTATTATAATGGTACTGTTTTTGTCTCCTTTCTCGCATAGAAACTTTCCCGTGTAAATTCTGAAATCATTCAAAAACACGTTTGATAATTAAGCCCAATCTTCCCATTATAAAGCCACAGAATCAGTATCAGATCTAGATTTGTGTTGATCTGTCTCTATCCTAACTTCATTTCCTACTAATCACTGTTACTACTTTGCTAACTCTAAATTGTAATATTTAACTCTTAAATCGTTTACTGATAATAAAACCTTCCAGTCAATCATTTTTTTTTCAATATTACAATTCGAAAATAACCTCGCTAAACACAGATCATGTATAAATATACTTTGTGTCAATTCCTTATCGTAAAGTTAACCTACTTCAACTGAAAGTAACAAATATTTATCCAGCAAGGATTCTTTTCAGCAAACACCAGTGGCTCTGTCAGACAATACAGATGACGATCAACACTATACAAATATCACACGTGTGGACTATCCATTGGAAAATCCTCAGTCGGAACTGGGCGAGATTCCTTAAATTTCACCCTCTGTCGACAGCGATGGGTTACAAACGCTAGCACTAGCAGAAGTAGAATCACTCCACCCCCAGCCCCTGCGGCTACGTAAGGAGTTGGGAACTGCCTGCAGTGATTTGGAGCTTCGTCGTACCCGGATGGGCAGTGAATTGTCCCATCACACCACAACTCAGGACTAATGCATGCATTCAATTCCGGGCATTCAAACAGACAGTTAACGTTTCTTAGTGTTTGCCCATTGTGGGTCCTGAAGAATGGCTTTGTTACCTCAATCCACCTGAACCGGAATGTTTCCGCATGGGTCGCGATCACCTCAATATACACGTGATCGCGGAGGTGAGGGTTCTTAGCACTCGACGTGTGAGAGTCGTTGTACCAGAAAGTTGAAAAGACGTCAAACTCCTGGTCTTTGGAAGTCGGTGATCCTATGCTTCCTCCTCGCAGACATACAACTGCGATAGGCTGCATGTGGACTCCTGCGTACACTATAATCTTGTTACCCGATCGGCACCCGGTAGACCCGTCTGATCCTTTAAACTTAAGATAGAGATATTTATGAGGTGCTGCCTCCAGTAGCCATCGGCAGCGCAACGGCATTGCTCGTCCTTCGACCGTCGTCGGCACTTTGAAGATGACTTCGCCTTCGCTGGAACCGTTTTTTCTCTGGATCCCCGCATCACATGCCGAGAGGGGCAAGAACTCGTAGATCGCTTCGAACCCGAAATCGTTGAAATCTTCAAACGGGGTCATGTGCGTGACGATGAAGGTGACCTTCACGTTGCTGCTCACTGATTCCACAACCAGAGGTCTTCTGGTGTCGGACTTCATGTCGCAGAAACATCCCAAGGGAGAGTAGAGATTGCCTCCAGTACGCTCCATCACCTGCAGGAAAGCTGTAGGAGCATCTGGAGATCCTGTTCGCAACTTGCATTTGTGCTGCTGCAGGATCGAGTCGTACTGGTGCTCACAGAGGGGGGATCGCAGTCGGATGTCGGTGAAGGTGAGCACCACCCTCTCTGTCGGCAGTCCCGTAAAGTCGTAGGAACACGACACATTCGTACTGCCGCCCCGACCAAAAAGGAACACGTTCTTGGGAGACGAGACAGTCCCGATGTGGTTGTTGCGACTGTCGAATCGCCTGTCGCATGGATGATTGCTGCCCTTCCCGTTGCCGTTGACGGGAGTGCCGTGTTGCCTCATATCCACGAATTCGAACCTCAATGTGAAGGAGCTGCTGGACGTGGAGAGTTCTGGCGTGGTGTAGATATTGTGTTTCACTAAGAGCCCTGGCCCACGGGATAGATAACTCTCATCGGGGATTTTACATGGACGGACGGGCACATAGTCTGGATTGTCTGCCGCCCTGGCACATACTTTGGGCGACGTCTTTTCGCAGAAACGATACGATGGCTCCTCGCCATTAGACATCACAGTCTCCTCGTCATCTTCGCCACCCGTAGCAAAGAGAGCGGCTGCGTCCCTTTTTCGGATGCCGTTCAGTTCGTAGATCTCGAGTTTGCCGACCTCACAGGTCTCTCTCCTCGACCACTGGTGCCTGTCTTCTACGAAGTACGAGAGGAAGTAAAACCATATCCGATCGTGCGAGTTGGCACCTTGAAGACGGAAAGTGCACGTCGTGTTGCGCGGCACTGTGTGCCGCGGGCTGTAAATAAGTCCGTATCGACGCTTCGAGCCGTCGATGTAGAAATCACACCTGCCTCCGTGGACGCGATACTCGGAAGCGTCAATGAACTTCACCTCCACGTCGAGTTCTGCTCTGGAATTGTGCAGAACCTGATTCGGAGCACTATAGAGCTGGACCAGCACTTCGGGCCCACTGGAAATAACTTCGGGTAGCGTGCCAGCCCCACAGAACTCACTGAGTAAGGGAGATGTGGTGCTAGGTCCGTCGAAGATACGGAGGATGTCGCTGAAACAGTCTTCAGTGAGAGAGACGTGTGGGAAAGCACCTGGGCTGGAACGGCCCGTGTACAGAGAGATTTTGTATTCATTTGTCTGAGACAAGACGATGTTGGCGTGCTTTCCACGAGGAATGTAGTCCTGCCTCACCCAGAAGTGACAAGTGATGTTCCGCAGATAGAATCCCGGGAAGTTGGGCGACCGAACGGCGCAACGTTTGCGGTCGCAGTTCACCAGCACACGATCGCAATACGTGTTCATCAATCTGGTACCGTAGTAGTAATTAGAATCGGCCTTCTGTTGCAGCTGATTCTGTTGCTGTTGTGGAGAGGAGACGGAATTAGATGGAGGAGCCCTCGGAAGAAACTTGTACGTCAAATAGACGCTGAAGGAGAAAGGATGCAAGGCTGCTCTCCCTGGCACCACGACGATGAGGGTGACGTTGTTTCCTTCGGTGAAGAAGGTGGCGCTTCTGCCGATCATGTCGCCGCACAGTCGGCCGAATTCGGGCTCTCCTCGGCCTATGTCGAAGAGAGACGACAACTGCTTCGGAGGCTCTTTGAGTGCCGACATCAGCTGAGAGAATCCTCGGGTCTGCTGACTGCGTAGAGCATGAGTGACGACTGGGGGCTCGATTATCTGGAGGTAGCCCTTGGGACAAGTTGGCAGCTGGTTCCTAGAGAGAAAAGGAGGAAAAAATGAAAGACATTTAGTACGTATGATGACTTCAACTGATGAAATGTTTTAGGTGAAAAGAGAAGTTTGAATGAAACTAAATTAGAAATATTTTATAATAATAAGTAAGATTCAGAAATAGTGCTTTTGCTTATGACATAAAAATGCTATAGTTCTGAAACGTGTGTCCAATTGAGAAATACAAAAAGTTTTAGAATATGAAAGATTTCGTTACTGATCTTATTTGCTTTCGCTATTTTAACTGTAAAACGTTTTGTAACTCTGACATTATTTTTCATTTGCAACAAAATATTACGTTTTTTGACAGATCATATTAAACACTTATTTTCACATTTTAAAAAAAAATTACCTATATTTTAAGACTTTTATTGCGAAAATTTTATACCATCTGTCGACTATCGCTAACATTTGTTTCGAAAACGACCAGATTTAGGAAACAATAGATAATTGTGATGGAGAGGCAAGTGTGGAATCGAGCCGTACATAATAAATAAAGGGGGGGGGGAGTGGAAGGGTCTCTATTCCAGTAAAAGTTTCTCTCCTTTTTAATTTTCTTCAAACATTTCTTTAAAAATGCATATAATATAGGTATATTTACTATTTTTTAGCTCCGATTCTGTTACTAGCATTCTCATGGATTCTTTGTCTCCCTGCCCCAGATGAAGTGATGGATTCAGAGGTTGGGTCGGGTTGGGTTGTTTTACCTCTGAGCGGTACTTTTTTCGCACAGAGAGGGCTAAATGGCCAGGTCACAGAGACCTCGAGGGCTCAGAGAAAGTTGGTGGGGGAAGGGGAGTAAAGACCCATTGGACAGCTGTTAGGAGACAAATGGTCGTCTCCTGTCTACGATCTGGCGTATTCTTTAACCTGCACAAGGTATGGCTCTCCAGCACAGGGGGGTTCGGCTAAACGTCTCATCGATGGACGGCAGCCTTTCCAAGCCCATTGGTGTCCCCTACTGACCGTTGACAGGACGGAGAGTTTTGCAGAGATAAATCTCAACGGATTCAGAGGCGTACTTAGGAAGTTCTAATGGAGTAGGGGAAAGTGATGATAAGTTTAAGTGTAATATAAATATGCATGGAATCTCTAATTTCGTGGATTGCGTTGTATGTTATTAGATAAAGAAAATATTTTGAGGCTGCATTAAAAATGTACAGTTATTAAGGGAGGAATATAAATTCATAACTCCCATCTTGGTTTCGTCACTGAACGTTTTCACTTAAACTACGAATCTGAGAGACTTCGTCTCTTGTAAAGAATCTATATCTCAATCTACGTCTAATCAATATTTAAAATGATGAAGGGAACAATTTGAGAATTAATGGGATACAAAGAAATACACAAAAGAACAGAAATTCAGAAATATCGAATGACATTGCACTTCTTCCCTTTGCTCCGTCGCATCACAAAGTTAGCGGAGATGACGACAACAAATTGCTCTTCGAGTTTATGATATCACATCCGATTTCATCAGCACAGAACGCTTCCCGCATTTCAAACAATAATATCAGGACCGGATCCAGCAATTCGGTGGCCCGAAATACTTTCAGTTTTTTGCCTCCCCCCAATTCATATTATCAGAAACGAAACACAAATAATGAGGAAAAATTTAAAAATTTTCACAAGTGCAAAAATATGATAAGTTTATTTAAAATAGTGCTAATGTTTAGCTTCAAAAGTCTCCTCCCTTTAATCGGGCCCTGAATGAAGTTCTAGGCTTATTTCTATGAATACGAGATATGTACTTTGCACTTCTTCCCTTCAAATGATCTTCTTCATTTTCTAATGATCATTTCTAATGATTTTTCTTTTCTAATGATTTCATTAGATTTTCTAATGATTCATTATTCAATTTTCATTTTCTAATGATTTTCAAATGATCTTCTTCAATTCTTCTTCCCTTCAATGATAATTTAATTAGTTGGGTGAATTGTTTTGTAATTTTATCTTTAGAATAATCTTTATTTTTAGAAGTAAAAATGACGAATAATATGTATATAATAATTAGTTAAGGTTTGCTTTAAAAATAAAGATATATAATTTTATTGAAAATTCGAATATCTTTTTCCTTTTATTACTGTTTCTTTGTCTTTTTTTATGTTTAGTGTCGTTCTCAAATGGTTATCAGACTTCAACTTATGCTTCGCGACAACGTTGTTTCAATATAAATATCTTATGTATTTTTATAATTACTACTTTCTTTTATATTTGTGATATTGTTTTTAAAGCTATATTTGTTTCCTAAAATACCATGTATAACTGTTATGTAATTTGATTTTAAAACGAGAAATAAAAAAAACAAGCTGAAAAATTGAATAATGAATTAATCATTAATTGTTCTTAATTAGGTGGGTGAATTGTTTTGTAATTTTATCTTTGACTAGCAGTTTTTTTTTTAACAAAGGATCTAAATGGCTATGTGGCGATGGCCCTCAAGTGTTAAGAACTCAGGTTGGTAGAGAAAAGAGGATCTACTGCAGAGTTGTTAGGAGAAAAAGAGAAGATTCCCATAAAGACAACCTAGAGTGTTTTTTATCGTCCTCAGGACAGAGCTCTCCAGTACAGTCATCGTCGTACTGCTTAATGTCCCATCCGACGGACAGCGAACTTTTCAAGCCCATCCTTTCTCACTGAGGATACAGCAGAGGTTAGAGGTTAAAAATTTTAAAGCAGACACAATAGGGCAGTGTCCGCAAAAAACAAATTGCGTTTAATATTGCGGGAGACTGGAAGAGAAGGTTGGAAGGAAGGCACCCATTGCACAGCTGTTAAGAGACAGATGGTAGCCTCCCGTCAAGGCCATCCTGCTTGTCCTTTAACGTGCAGGTGATCGTTAAAGATCTTCATCATCTCACGCACACGAAGCCACGTCTTAACATACCATCCGACGGACGGCGGTCTTTCCAAATCCGTCAATGCCCCCCCTCCCCCCCTACAGACAGACAGTACGGGGGCTTTATGAAGATATATCTCAACGCTAGAGCAGGTAGGACTCGAATCAGGGAACAACAGAATACGTGCCATGGTACTCTACCAAATGAGTCCCCCCTCCCCTAAGAAGAGAAGGAAGTCAGGTTAGTATTACATTATTTTAAATAGCTTATTCTGAAAAATATCCGAATTTTGAATAAATCTGAACAGTTGGATTCGAGATTCTGAACCTTTGCTATAAATCGCAGCATGATTACAAATCATTTCTCAGAAACAAAGACTGCATATAATCAATAACAGACATCACGACAAGACAACCTACATGACAAGAAACGTTCATGTGTCATTCCTTGAGATCAGTCGTGCCAGCTAGGACCCATCCGCAGTGTGTATAAATACCAAAAAACCGTTAAAGTCAATTAGAAGCGATCTTTCCATCCACAGCAGCGATGTTAAGACTATGAGTCATGGCGCGCAGAGGTTATTTCCATTGTAGATCTGAGATCGCTTTGTTTTTGGATACGATTCCTTCAAAGCAAAAATGGAATTCGGTATTTTTTCAATAATGAAAAACTCATAATATCAAGGCCAATTCCAGCGGGGCAAATCACTTTCCCCCCAACCCTTGGGAATGCTAGCAATAGTAATGGAAGCAAAAAGTATTAAAGACTTCTAAAGCGGAGGGAAAAATGTTATACTGCAATTAAAATCCGCTCTCTTGCCCTTTCCCCCCCCCCCTTTAATTTTTTTTCAGCTCTGTTGAGTTAGATGTCCCTCCCCTTTATTTTTTTTTTCTAGCACTGGGCTTGCATATTGCATATATGAAAATTACGGTTCCCAGGGAGGGGATAAAAAGAACAAATTAATATTTCAGCTAGAAATATTTTGGTCGTGATGTTCATTAATGAATACAATTTCGAACTTAGCAATCAAACACATATCATGCCATAACGCAACTCAAGATGCCCGGAAACTAAAGAAAAAAAGCGAAACCTGTTTTTGAAAACAACGTAGAAAGCGTTTTTAATGAATAAAAATAAATCACATACTTCCAAAATCAAAGAAAGAGTAAATTATAAAAATCGCTATTACATTTCGATAAAGAGAAAACGACTTTAATTTTGGTAAACCTGATATTATTCAACATAAATTAATTTTTCGTTCATGGTTTGGTATGGTGGAGAAGCGCAACTGTCCCACTTGCCTCTTCCCCTTGCAAGTCCCATGGGACCAGGGTAAATTGTCCATATGAAACTGCCATGTATTTCAGGAAGTTCGTTCTATTTGTTGCGATCTTATGCAACCACGGCAATTCCCGATTCCGCCTATACGATACTACCAGTTATGAAAAGCCGTGCTATCTAGAGCCGGGGCCAAGGAATACGCCCTATAGGCGCACCTCAACCCCAGCATCACATGGCAGCAGTCCTATAGAAGGAAAGCTGACCACCAGAAGAAACCCAACTTTAATCTATTCCCCGGTTAGCCATGTACAAGGATATATAGATCCAAGTTCGCTCGGCGTCCGAGGTGGAGACTCTTAGTACGGCCCAGACTTTGAAGACTCGACCTATGGGGCACAAATCTTTTCAGAAGAGTCCTCGAATAGCTCACCCAGAGCTCCTGATTGGTAAGGTCTCAGACGCTGTCACCAACCAACCGGCCAGGGAACCGCGCTCGGCAGCATCGTCGACCTCGGTTGGCTTTGGCAATGCTCCAGCCGGGGACCCAATCCGCCCGGCAAAGCCTTCAGCCGGTTTGCTGGGCCCTAGGCCCCCCCACCACGCCAAGGTGGTCCCCTATTGGGGGGGGGGGGGGGGTTCAGGAAGTTCAGAGGATTTAAAATCACGAAATACGTTTAAGGTCAAGTACGTGGCCATACACAAGGAGATTCTATTATAATATAATTAAATAGTCGCCACCTATGGCCCTATGACTAGTGCACTTGACTGCAGATCAGAAACCGCGATTCAACCCCCGGATAAGGTATTGATGTTTCTTGTGTTGTCCTGTTCAGGATTCGTCTACCTCTCAGACTATGTCGATGACATATTATACTGCGAGATTGCGGTCAGATCACTGTAGCAAGAAGCTGATTGGGAGGATTTATTTCTAATTAATGATATTATTAAGTATATATTTATACTGTAGAAAGAGAAAACCATGCTGGTGATAAATAATTAAGGTTGAAACACATATCAAGTTGAATGTCCAGAATAAATTAGTGACAGCTGTTAATTTATGTCTTAATATCTTTGACTGAACTGTTATTTGGAATTAGTATTGTTTCTTCTATTGCAATATTCAGTTAGAAGCTTAAAGGACATGAAAAGTATGTAATTTCAATCGACTAAGAGCTGCTACCAGTGATTTTGTAATAACACAAGGAATTATTTAAATATGCCCTCTTCTTCTTCTTAACGTTACAAAAATAAATGGGATGTCCTTACTCAGGCTTTCCCAGTAAAAATTTTGAATAAAAGGTGAGCATAATCACTCAATAAAAAGGAAAATCGTTAAGTAATATATAATTTTTTCAAATTTCAGTTTTTTCTTTCTTTTTTTCCACTCTTCAATTTTTTAATTTTTTTTAAATTATTTTCAATTTTACATTTTTTTTCAAGTTTAGGGCTTTTTTTTGTATTCTATGCCACAATGAAGTGGAAATGAGGAAGTCAAGAATTAATTTATAGATTTTAATTTTAGTTGCCAAAATAGGATAGTTTAAAAGGTTTTGAATATTAAAGTCTGAAATTCCTAATTTGTTTAATTCTGTGAATAAAATTTCTCTCTCTTTAGTATATGAAATACAGTTTAAAAGTATGTGATTGGTATTTTCTATAAGGTTGCATTGAAAACAGTTTGGAGAATCTATGAGCCTCATTTGAAATTTTTGTTCATTTAAATTTATAGTATCTATTTTTAATCTATATATTAATTTATTTTCTTTGCGTGAAAAAGGTAATTTTTCAGTGTAATTAATTTTATTGGATAAATGAAATCTAAAATTATTTTTGCAAATTGCTTGTGCTTAAAAATATTTTTCTGTGAGACAAAATTGCTACATCTGCCCTCTGTTGTTTTTGTTGCATTTATATATAGTAGCTCATCTTTGTTCTTACTCCGGGAAGACCATGTCATTCCAAGAATAATGGGCTTTTACAAAACATCCTTGAAACCATCGATCAAATAAATGAAAAAGATCCACAATTATTTTGAAATGGATCCCTGGACATATAAATGTCCAGAGAAATGAAATTGTTGATTTTTTAGCAAAGTCGGTCCTAAACAATGAAAAATACCTCCACTTACAAATTAGTAATTTACATGTTTCTAAGTTAAATAAAGAAAACCGAAAGGAGAGCTTTCTACATCACTTCCAAGTCATCACTGAAAGAAAGATCAATCATCGAAAATTAGTAGAGGACAAGATCCTTCCACTAAATGATCTGCACCTTTCAAGAAGAAATTTTGTGTGCATCACCAGACTCAGAGCAGGTGCAGCACTCTTGAACGACTCAATTTTCAAGATGAGAAAGGTTCTTTCCCCTAATTGCCAGACGTGCAACGTAAATGAAACGGTGATTCATGTTTTGCTGAACTGCACTGCTGATTCGATCCAGAGAAACAAATGAATAGCAATATTATAAAAACAGACCATCTTTGAACTAAGTCTGAAAACATTACTTTGAAAGAGGATTTCACTAAGCGCAAAGTTTGCTACAGTGAAACAATCCAATTTTTACATGATGCGAATTTTTTCCATAGGATTTAATAATTTTTATAATGGTTATGTAACATAAACGTCATCAGCATCTCGGCATTATCAAACCTTGCCATCTGGAGGAGAGAGTCAAAAGACTCGAACATATCCAGAAGAAACATTTATTTTCTTTTTGACTAATGATGATGTTGTTTTAACTCGTCAATAAAGAAACACAAAAATGCGCCAGCATATAATCTCATTTCGCAATAAGTGTTAATAGCCGCGATTTAAGTGATTAGACGTAACATATACCTGCTATGCAAATGACAAACCCCATTTCAAATTCCTTAACTTTAATTACCTACGGTAGCTCAGCATTGGAATACCTGACACGTTATCAGTAGGCCCTGTGAAAAAATTAATTTGTACACTAAGACTAAACCTTGGGTTGCATTACTTTTATCACTGAGGGACACTTTTTCACACATAGTGAATGGTCAAGTTACAAAGACCCCAAGGGATCAGAGAAGGTTGGGAGAAGGGGACACATTGGACAGCTGTTACCAGAAAGATGGTAGCCTTCCGTCAAGGCCATTCAACGTGTTCTTTAACATGCACTGGGTTGGGCTCTCTCTCACATTACCTATGATTCGATATACTACTATCCACCACATGGATTCTGAATTCAAACAAGGATTTTTTCTAACATTTAATCACTTCAGCATAAATAGTCGCCTTTGACATATACTTTCTAGTGAGATTTGTAAATGCACTAATTAAAATTGAAGAGAAGCAACTTTTGATATTTCCGCTCTAAGCAGAAACATTCTAGAACACTTTCATTTTAATCGAAGTAATCATCTTTAAATTATGCATTTAATCTTTAAACTGGTAGTTTTGTTATTGGAAACAAGTCTGGAAATAGAATGGCTGTAACTGCGATTATCACGGAGAGCTGACCAACTTGTTTTTCCAAAAATATAATCTAATTAAGGCTTAGCAATGATCATCTCCAGGTAGATAACTCGTATATGAACTATCAGTGAACATTTTATGATCGTTAGATCACAGAAGTGATTATTTGGCAACATGACTCGTTAAGAAGAATCTTGTTTCAAGTTTACTAGAATTTTTTCTTGAGGTATATATTTATTATTATTTATTAAAGAAAAAAATTGATCGCACACCTCTGTCACATTGGGTTGTCTTATTTCTGAGTTTTTTGATGATTTAATGGATCAGATGAAACACACGTAGCTTTGCATAATCAGAATTAAAAGCTTGACAAGTATGATCACAGCGGTAGCGTTTGGTTGTTTTACCTCTGAGAGGGATCCGTGCTCGTAATCTGCAGTTTCCAGGTTCGAGTTCCATCTGGGCCAGCGTTGAGATTTATCTCCGCAAAACTCGATCGATGGGATTGAAAAGGACGCCGTGTGTCAGATGGGATTTAAAGCTGGGACTCCCTGTGCGGGTAGTCATACTCTATGCACGATAAAGAACACACTGGATGGCCTTGACGGAAGGCTACCATTTATCTTCCAAAAGCTGGCCAGTGGGTCCCCTCCCCAAAGGGGCGGGGGTCGCCCAGTCGGTAGCTCGCCAGGTTCGTAATCTACAGTTCCTATATTCGACTCCCAGCTGCGCCGGCGTTGTGCTTTATCTCCGTTAACCTTGACCCTATTCTCGATGAGAAAGGAAGCAACAGTGCGATTGAAAACGTCGCCATTCATCGGGTGGGACTTTAGGTGGGGTTGTTTTACCTCTGAGCGGCACTTTTTTGCCCACAATGGGCTAAATGGCCAGGTCACAAAGACCCGAAGGCTCAGAGAAGGTTGGGGGAGGGGACCCACTGGAAGAGCTGTTGGGAGACAGATGATAGCCTACCGTCAATGTCATCCAGCGTGTTCATTAACGTGCACAGTGTGGCTCTCACGCACAAGGAGCCACGAATTAACGTCAGATGGGACTTCAGGTCGTGGTCTCATGAGTGGAAGAGACATACTCTGTGCATGATAAAGAACACACTGGATGGCGTAGGCTTAACGGTAGGCTTCCATATGTCTCTCAACAGCTGTCTAGTGAGTTCCCTCCCACAACCTTCTCTGAGACATCGGGGTCCTTGTGACCTGGCCATTTAGACCATTGTGTGCACAAAACGTGACGCTCAGAGGTAAAACAATCCAATAACAACCTCTGAGTGGCACTTTCTGTGCACAATGGGCCAAATGGCCAGGTCAAAAGAGCCTCCATGAGTTCAGTGAATGTTGGCGGAAAGGACCCACTAAACGGCTGTTAGGAAACATATGCTAGCCTCCAGTAAAGCCATTGAGTGTGTTCTTTAAGGTGCACAGGGTATGATTCTCTTGCACCGTCGGATAGCAGACACGGCATAACGTCCTATCCGACGAACGGCGGTCTTTTCAAGTCCATCGGTGTTCTCTAATAACCAAGAGCAGGGCGAAATTCGTCCTTCAAGGAATAAATATTAGGTGGGTGCTTTATTTTTTATCATATCAATGTACTTCTGCAGGAACACCACTTGTGGCTCTAACAATATTAAGACAATACCCAATCTCGTGTCACTCGCAAGACAACTTGTAACTTTGTTTCGGTGTAGAGGAAAGTTTTTCTTTAGCCATGCGTTTAACATGAACTTACGACCGCTGTAAAGACAAATCTTCCACCCTATTGAAAGTCTTTTATTTCCTTAGAGGTTTATAAACTGTGATTTCTTAGTGTTAAAGAGATATCAGTTGTAAAAGAAGAGGGAATGGTGCTTATCCCCATTCTTAATTGTGACAGTGCGTCATAGCTGGGAAGATAGGTAGCTCAGACGGTAGAACTCCGGTCTCATAACTTGATGTTGGGAGTGGGAGGGGGGGGGGGGGGAGATTTGGCTTAGCCAATAGCGCAACACTCTCGTAATCTGCAGTTCCCAGATTCGACACCGATAATCTTGCAAAGGTCGCCGTTGGTCGCCTGGGACGTAAAGCCGTGTCCCCGTGTGCTTGAAGGCCATACCCTCTGCACGTTAATGAACAAGTTAGATTGCTTTGAAGGTGAGATTTAAATCTATCTCCTAACAGCAGTCTAGTGGATTTCTTTCCACCAAACTTGTCTGAGATATGTTGGAGTCCTTGTGACCTTGCCATTTAGTCCATTGTGTGCAAAAATTGCCGCTCAGGGGTAAAACAACGCAAATACCCCGATGTTCCGATGTTTGAGGTTCCATTCTCCCAGCCTGAGTTGAGATTTTCTCCGTTAACTCTCATTCTGCCTTCGGCGAGAAAGGGAACGCCTATGGGATCCAAAAGGGCCATTTTTTGGATTGCTCGATAAGCCGTAGCACTATGTGCATGTTAAAGAACAAACTACATGTCTTTCAGGGGAGACTTCCATTTTTCTCCTAACATTAGTCCAGTGATTCCTCTGCACTTATGAACCTTTGGGAATTTGGTGACCTGGCCATTTACCTCATTTTGGGCAAAAAATATACCCTTGAGAAATATGCAGTAGATCAAGTTAATCGCATACCCTTCCGAATAAAAAAAACCTTTAGTAAGGTAAAACAGCCTACATATCGAATAAACGTCATTAATCTTGCGATCAGAAAATATGGCATTCAGATGTATATAAGTTTCCGATGTGGAGGCAAAGAACGTAGACAAGAAGGGACAGCAGGCAAAACCGTAACGGGCGCCCTCTTGCGGCTACTTTCACTTGAGGGTTGAAACTGCACTACAGAAAAGCTTTCAGGGTTTTGCAACAGTTCAGACAACAGTAAAGTAGCTAAAAATTCAATATGAATCATCAATATTAAGTTAAATTTACTTTTTTTAGTAATGTGCTAGTTGTCGTCAGATATAAAAATATTATTGTGATGTAATTAGCAGGAAGCTCCACTGTACACTTTATAATGAAATATATGCATTATTCTAAAATAATAGCTCTTAATATTATTTATCTAGATAGAAAAGAATTAAAATGCACTATCCTGCAAAAATAATCAATATGCTTTCTTATAAAAGTTTTATCGTGTACGAGAAAATTGTTCAAATCATTTACACCAGCTAAAGGATAGGAAAGAAGGTATCAAGACGGTGAAAGATTTTTCTGTTGCCCCTTTTCACTTGAGGGTTGAAAGAGTAATTGGGTTGGGTTGTTTTACCTCTGAGCGGCACTTTTTTGCACACCATGGGCTAAATGGCCAGGTCACATGGACCCCGAAGGCTCAGAGAAGGTTGGGGGAGGGGACCCACTGGAACAGCTGTTGGGAGACAGATGGTAACCTCCCGTCAAGGCCATCCAGCGTGTTCTTTAACGTGCACAGGATATGGCTCTCCCGACACGGGGCCACGGCTTAACGTCCCATCCGACGGACGGCGGCCTTTCCAAGCCCATCGGTGTCCCCTACTGACCGTGGGCAGGGCGGGGAATTTTGCGGAGATAAATCTCAACGCTGACCCAGCTGGGACTCGAACCTGGGTAGTACAGGTTACGAGCCTGCGCGCTACCGACTGAGCCACCATCCCCCCTAAAGAGTAATGTGAAGAAGTCAACTCCCAGGGGCATGATCTTACATTACTTCTATGGAACTGACCCCTCTTCATGACTTATACATTCTCTGGTAGAGATTCCCCTCTTCGATCCCTTAATATTCCAAACCATGGCGGTAATTCTTCCTGTACTAGCAATGTTTTGTTTTTTAATAAGGGCAGGCCTTAATTGGACAGCATGCAAATCTAATTTAAATCTTTGGCGTCGCAAATATCGAAATTTATTTATTTAAAATTAATAACGATATTTTAAATATCTCGTATTCACCCAACAAAAAGTTACCGCTGAAATAATTAGGTATTAAATATATAATCATACATATTTTTCCCACGAATGAGAATTCTTTAGTAGTGTTTATGAAATCCAGAACAATTTCTATGCGCAGAAATTAACGTCTTTAACGCCAATAAAGTGCAAAAACCATAGCCTACTCTTAGCCGAGGAGCTTTCTGCTGCAAAGACATCCCAGCACAATTAGACACACTCTAAAAAGGCATACAATGTATAACATTACCTAAAAGTATGTGTCAACGTAGACCATTTAAAGCGAAGCAGTTATACGTAAGAATGATTCCATATTCGAATTCAGGAGGAGGTGAACAAAAATACGAACCGTTTTTCGTTTGCAATCGATTACAAACGACGTTTAATAAAAGATAAGCAAAAGATCTCCATTATGGAGAAAATAAAAACTTTTGATATACGCACATTAAAATACAAGTTTGAACCAATGGAAAGTTATCGAAATGGAAAGCTACCATAAATAAAGTATTTATAAATATATAAAAGTATAAGTAAACTAGAAGGATTCATATCACCTCTGGGCATAATCTCGTTTTCAAAGAGAAAGAAGTTTTTTTCTTACCTACTGTTTCATTCCTTAAAAGTTTTTAATTTCAGCTAGCAGATGATAGGAAAAATACAAATAGTATTTTATTAGTAATTATACAACATTAAAGTATTCGTCTTTTAATTCTTAAATCTAAAAAATTGCACCCACATCTCTCTGAAAAAAGTAAGTAGACTATTGTATTCAGTGGAATAACTGAAGGAAACTACCACATTTTTTTCAAATTTATGTTCTATACATTTTATTTGCAAAAAGTTAAAGAACTCTTTACAGTTTAATCATTTCAGAAATCTGCAAAGGTATATGTATATTAAAATTGCTAAGAAATTGAAAATGCGAATTATAATATTTCATTAGTACCAATCAAACTGAAAAAGAGTGTTCTATTATCATTTGTTTCCAATCGAAACTTTATGATGTTCACATTCCACTGTCAAAATTTCATATTTCTATCGTTAATACCTCGTTGCAATATTCGTTTAAGTTTTGGAATTTCAATCTTTTTCATTGTTACAAGGCGCAATTAAAGTTTCCGAAAGATTTCGAAAGTGCGAATCATAATATATTTCAATTCTTATCTAACCCTAAAACGAATTTTTCACTTATTTCTAAATACAGACAATTATCTGCTAAAACAAAAAAGTGTACTTTTCCATCTCCACCCCCCTGGGTCTAAGAGATCAATTCATTGTTGCCAACGGAAACATCATGACATTCACATTCCACAACCAAATTTAAAATTTCTAGATTAAATACGTCGTTTGCAATATTTGTTTCAAATTTTTCCATCGTTAAAGGGCGCAATTATAGTTTTCGGAAGATTTAAAAAGTTTGAATCATAATATTTTATCAATTCCTATCTAACCAAAAAAATTTTCATTTATCTCTAAAAACAAACAGTTATCTGCTAAAACTAAAAAGATGTGTTTTCCTACCCCTTCTGGGTTTAAGGGGTTAACTCATTGATGGCAATAAAAACTTCATGACCTTCACATTCCACCGCCAAAATTTCAAACTTTTATTTTAAATATATCGCTTGCAATATTCGTTTGAAATTCTGGAATTTTCACATTTTTCACCGCTAGAGGGCGTAATATAGCTTTAGAGAGATTCGGAAATATCGTAATGTTCCTTCAATACCTATCCACCACAAAAAGAATTTTTGATTTATCTCTGTAAACAAAAAAGTTCGATGTCTAAAGACGGACAGACAGAGGGACAGAACACAAATCGAAACTTTGATCTCGTTTGCTTTGTAAACGAGATAAAAAATAATTGAATAAATAATAAAAATCGCTGCTAAAAATTAAAGATCTGATTTTATAAATTTAATCAAATCTACCTAAACCGTTTAAGAATGTGAAATCGTGACTGGTGGGAAACGAACTTCGCCTACGTGTTAATAGAGGAAGCGTTGATAAAGTGGAAGTCAGCAGAGGAGCACCTGACATGTTAAGAGGAGATAGTGGATTCATGTCCCACTTGGTTCAAGATATTTTTTCTTTTACACTAGAGACCATGGATCTAGATTTCCAACGGTTTAGTTTAGTATTTAAAGTAGTATGACACCTGGGACATTAATATATTAATCAACAGCATCGTTCATTCTAACCTTCTTTTAAAAAATAAATAATCTCATTAAAAAAACCCTATACAAACTTATATATATGGCAGAATATATGAGTTATAATTTTTGCTTAAATTAACTAGGATATCAATTCGCACGAGAAAACCGTATGAGAAATTCGCATGAAAAACACTGATGTTCAACATTCCAACTTCCATCCATAACTGTAAAAACATGAACTAAATTTGTTGAAAAATCAACATTTTGAGAAATCGAATTTATAATCTTTAGCATAACTCCAGAGGTATTAAAAGCGTATATTCAGCGTTACGTTGATAATGAGTTTCGTTAGAATAAGTTGTGGGCTGTAAAACACTTTTATTGAATGTGTTTGGGGTTTGCACTTCAGTACAAAAGGTTTTTCCCATCTACAAGAGATCTCTGGCGGCTTTAAATGTGTAAAGACAATATTCTAACTCACATCACTTGAGAGACAGCATACCAACTACAAAAGAGATGATACTGATAGTTATTTGGATTTTTGACTGTGATAATCAGGTACGAGTTCTTCACATGCATCTCAAAGAAGAAAGTCAAGTAGGGTTGGTTTGCCTTACTTCTGAGAAGGACTTTTTTGCACATAATATGCTAAATGGCCAGGTCATAAGGAAGGTTAGGGCAGGGAACTGATCAGACTGCTGTTGGGAGACAGATGGTAGCCTCCCGTTAAGGCCATTTAGCGTGTTCTTTGACTTTCACAGAGTATGGCTCTTCCGTACACTGGCCACGGCTTAAATGTCCCATCCGCCTGACGTCATTTCCAAACCCGTCGGTGTGCTCTACTCACCAAGGGCAGAGTGGGAAATTTTGAGGAGACAAATGCTGGATTCGAGCCTGGGAACTGCAGATTACGAGCCTGGTGCGCTACCGACTAAACCAACCTCCACCCCAAGGCTAGTAGTATTTTATTCATCGCATCAAAAAATACAATATAGATATTGTGTCACTTGGAAGACAATATGCAACTTAGTTTTTATTTGAGAGATCTTTGACTTGAAAAAAGGTTGGGTGGTTGTTTTACCTCTAAGAGGCACTTTTTTTGCACACAATGGGCTAAACGGCCAGGTCACAAGGACCCCGAAGGCTCAAAGAAGGTTGGGGGAGGGAACCCACTGGAACAGCTGTTGGAAGACAGATGGTAGCCTCCCGTCAAGGCCATCCATCCAGCGTGTTCTTTAAAGTGCACAGGGTAAGGCTCTCTCCCGCACACGGGCCACGGCTTAACGTCCCATCCGACGGACGGCGGCCTTTCGAAGCCCATCGGTGTACCCTACTGACCGTGGGCAGGGCGGAGAATTTTGTGGAGATAAATCTCAACGCTAACCCAGCTGTGACTCGAACCTTGGAATTGCAGATTACGAGCCTGGCACGCTACCGACTGACCCGTCGGATGATGCATTAAAATGTCTTTGTCGTGTGAAAAAAGATCCATACTTTGCACGTTAAAGAACATGCTGGATTTGAATAGAGATTTCCTTTTGTCTTGAAAAAGTGACCACCCATCGAATGATATGTTAAAACGTTTTTTCCCTTTTAAAAAGACCCATACGTTTTGCACGTTATAGAACACTCTGGATGTGAATAGAAGTTTCCCCGGGTTTCCTAATCGCAATCCCATGAGTCTTCTTTCCCCTACCCAGCTCTGAGATATTGGGGTTTTCTTCATCTATTTGTTTCATTGTTTTCATGAAAAAAAATAGCTGATTGCTTTCAAAGGTAAAACAACTCAAGCCAGCACTGGGGTGCAGTAGATCAAATCCTTCACATATCCCTAAAAGGAAAGGTCGAGTAAGGTTTAAACGATCGAGACTTGAAACAGACCCAACTAATCTGGTTATCCTAAAATGTGTCATTGAGAAGTTCATTTATGAATTTCTGTTGCAAAAATCCCATCCGTCATCTGACTGAAATATCATTTCTAAAATTGATTTGATTTTTACTCGAGGAAAACCTTAGTTCCAACCGCTATTATGTTTCCAGAGTCCATTTTTTTTTGTACTAATAAAGATCTTTCATTCAATCTGTATTTCCAAATCAAATTTAAAACTAAAAAATTTATTGTTAAATAACTGTGGACAATTTCACACAATGATAAACTACCACCATTAATATGAAATACATTCCTATAAAATATTATTTCTTTTCTCTGTACGACGGTAACTCTATCATGTTCTGCATATTTTCAAGAAAGCTACTGCTCTGAGTGGAAGCTGATATCGCCAAAACGCATAAAATAGTAAATCGAGAAAGACAATATCTAGGCAGGGGTCTCAAACTTAAATGACATAGGACTAAATCAGTTACTGCTCAGTGTGGTGGGCCGCATTGTATTTCAAGCAATATTAAGGCAAAACACAATTACATATATTGTTGTTTCATTATTTAAATATTGCATACTTTTAATACCAAAACATAAACCTAAATTTCATTTGTAGTGGCTTCATTTTCATCTGAATCAAAAATGAACACACCCTGAAGAAGCTGCCAAAGTGGGATGACAAGAGACTGTCAGTTTAATACGCCATAGTAGAAGATCTGTGAGAATGGCGGAACTTCAGCAAAAACGCAACACAAACATCCATGCCTTACCCGTGGTATAGAGTTTAATAGTGAAGTCGATCCCTTGCACCACCATAGACAATGCTTTCCACTTTATGACGTCACCAAAGTGAGCCCCCACTACTATCTCTTATCAATATTATAATCCCAACTCCAAGGGGTTAGTAGTTTGGGGGTAAATTTGGTGGTGTCATAAACACTTCGGTGATGTCATAAGTGGAAAGCACTGTCTGTGGGGGGGCAGGGAGTGACTTCACCAGGGGCGTAGCCATGGAGGGATGGAGGGAGCCTCCTCCCAGAGTAACTCGGAGTTGGCAAAATTCGAAGCGACTTGGTGAAATTTAAGTGAGTTGTGAAAATTTATAACTTTTTTTGGAAAATTAAAGGGAGTTGTCAAAATTGAGGCAACTTGGCAAATCTAAGGCAGTGTGGAAAATGGAGAGACGGCAAAATTTAGAGCAGTTGCAAAATTCGATGCCATTTAGTAAAACACATGTGAGTTGGCAAAATCGGGACAACTTGGCAAAATTCGAAGCCACTTAGTAAAATACAGGTGAGGTGGCAAAATCGGGACAACTTGGCAAAATCTTAGGGAGTTGGCAAAATTCGGAGTGACTTTGTAAAATCTAGGGAAGTTGACAAAATCTTAGGGAGTTGGCAAAATTCGGAGTGACTTTGTAAAATCTTGGGGAGTTGACAAAATCGGGACAACTTGGCAAAATCTTGGGGAGTTAACAAAATTCGGAGTGACTTGGCAAAATCGTGGGGAGTTGGCAAAATTCAAGTGAGATGTAAAAATTTGGATTTTTTTTCTGTAAAATTATGGCGAGTTGGCAAAACTTAGGGAGTTGGCAAAACTTAGGGAGTTGGCAAAATCTAGGGACAGTTGACAAAATTCGGAGTGACTTGGCAAAATCGTGGAGAGTTGACAAAATTCAGGTGAGATGTAAAAATTTGAATTTTTTTCTGTAAAATTATGGCGAGTTGGCAAGACTTAGCTAGTTGGCAAAATGTAGGGGCAGTTAGCAAAATTCGGAGTGACTTGGCAAAATCGTGGAGAGTTGACAAAATTCAGGTGAGATGTAAAAATTGCAATCTTTTTTCTGTAAAATTATGGCGTGTTGGCAAAATCGAGACAACTTCGCAATATCTAGGAGAGTTGGCAAACCTTGGGGGAGGTGGCAAAATTCAGAGTGGCTTTGCAAAAATCAGGTGTGATGTAAAATTGGGATTTTTTATTCTGTAAAATTGTGGCGAGATGGCAAAATCTAGGGCAGTTGGCAAAATTCGAATCCACTTGGTAAAATACGGGCAATTTGTGAAAATTGGGATTGTTTTTGTGAAATTAAGGAGAGATGGCAAAATCTAGGGAAGTTGGCACAACTGGAAACCACTTGGTAAATTACAGATGAGTTGAAAAAATTCTAAGCCACTTGTTAAAATACAGGGGAGTTGTGAAAATTGTGCCTTTCTTGTGCAATTAAGGATAATTGATAAAATTCGAAGTGACTTGGCAAATTCAGGGAAGATGTAAAAAATGCGAATTTTTCTGTAAATTTACGGCGAGTTAGCAAAATTGGAATCCACTTGGTAAAATATAGGCGAGTTATGAAAATTGAGATTTATTTTGGGAAATTAAGGAGTGTTGGAGAAGTTGAGGAAACCTAACAAAATGTAGGGCAGATGGCAAAATCTTGGAGAGTTGTGATAATTGGGATTGGATTTGTGAAAATTCATGATAGTTGACTAAAATCGAGAAGGCAAAATCTTGAAGTGATTTGGCAAATTTAGGAGAGAAGTAAAGATTAGGATTAGTTTCTGAAATTAAGGGGAGTGGCCAAATCAAGGGAAATTTGTAAAAATCAGGGACGATGTAAAAATTGCGATGGAGTGATTTGGCAAAATCGTGGGGAGTTGGCAAGATTCAGATGATTCACTCCCCAAGATTTTGCAAAGTTGTCCCGATTTTCCCAATTCAGACGAGATGTAAATACTGGACTCATTTCTGTGAGTAAGTTAAGTTTGCTCAGTTGGGAAAAATTTTGAACTTCGAGTTGGAAAAATTTATGAATTCTTCCCCCCCCCCAACCATAGTCCTTCGCTACGCCCCTGGACTTCACTTATAGCTCATATGCATTAATAAGGAAGTGGAAGAACCGATCACCCGCCTTCAGCTTAGCAGCACAGAATCTGGCATGTTATAAGACAATCATGGTTTTATATCCCTCCCAGATCAGGACAATTTTGTTTCTACACTGAAAATATTAAATCTTGATTTTTAACGATAATAGTTCAGTATTGAAGTTAATATGTCAAGTGGGACATTGTACATCAGCATCGATTTTTTAAACTTTTATGTAAAAAGTGTAAAAAGGAAAAGAACTCTAAGAATATGGATGTTTCAGTATAATAAATAAATGCCCCCTCAAGCAGCTGCTTGCCACAGAGGTCTGACAGTTTATATGCCATAGTAGAAGGCCTGAGAGGATCGCAGGACCTCAGCAGAAAAACAACACATACATCCATGCCTCGAACCCAGGTCCCTTAGATCAGTAGCCAAGCGTGTTAACCACTCAGCCACGGTCAGATATAAAACCATTATTCGTTTTTAAATTAACTTGGAGATTAATTCTTTCGAGGTGGTTCGACATTGGTGTTACATGTTCCCTCTTTCACAACTTTTAAAATCAGGGGACGCAAATTGTGAAAAATCAGTTTGAAAAATTAATTAGTACCTGTTGAATTATAAAAATTAAATATTAATTTAATCTGTAGAACTTCAGGTTCGTAATCTGTATTTCTTAGGTTCGAGTCCCAACTGGGCCAGTGTTGAGATTTATCTCCGCAAAACTTCCTGTCGGCGATAGGGTACATCAGTCGTCTTGTAAAGGCAGATGTCCGTCGGATGGGACATTGAGCCGCGGCTCTGTGTGCGAGGGAGCAATACCCTATGCATGCTAAAGACATTCTTGATGGCCTCGACGAGAGGCTACCATCTGTTTTCTAACAGATGTCCAGTAGGTCTTCTCCACCATACTTTCTATGAAACCTTCTCTTCAAACATCAAATTTCATAACCACCAATAATTATAGAAGAAACTTGGAAGAACAAATCACCAATATATGATCATCAGACCGGTGATTCTCTATGCTTCACCCATATTACACCCACCAATATTCGTAAGATTCAGGTCTTACAGAACAAGATTTTGAGAACTGCGGTTGATGACCCGTGGTTTGTCACTAACAGACAACTCCATAAAGACCTGGGCATCGACCTTATATAAATACACATATAAAACGCACCTTAAAAATATTTTTTGAGGCTGTAAGCAATAATCCCAATGAGATTATTTCTTCTCTGATTCTTTATGATCATACTGTTTTAAACAAGTACAAGAGGCCTAAAACGGTAGCGTTCTCTGAGGAGACCTACCCGTTTTAGGTTTCTTATACAATTTTACTGCTATTTTTAGCTTTTCTTATGTTTGCCCTTAGGGGCCCACCTAAGGGTGGTTTACTTATATATTTTGTTCTTACTCATGCCAAATAGGCATATCTTTGTGACGGAGATGGTTAGAGGTAAAAGTATTACCTGGTACATCGAATATGATTATACGATCTACGATCACCAATATTAAGCCAAACTTTCCCAACAGAAAAGAATAAATCACTATTTCAAGACTAAGAATTGGCATTACTATTTAAACAATATTTTATATATGTATAGAACCCCCCACCACCACCACCACCTGCATATGCAACACTATTCAGTTCTGCATATGCAACACTACTGAAACCGTGGCTCACATACTCCTAAACTGACCTATGTATCAACGAGAAAGATATAAACTATTATCCCATCTGAACAAACTGAACATTCAAGAGATGATTCTGCAGAAACTACCTATTAGCACACCCAGATAGAAAAATAAGAATGAAAAACTGCAGTAATAAAAAGTCTCTAAAATAAAAAGTCTGCTAAATTAAAACACACTAGCTGTCGAACCAGCACGACTGATATAGCGCTCAGAAAATATGACATTAGGAAATTTATAAGAGTTTTCCACCTGGAGGTGTCCTCATTAAGCCTTAATCTCATAATATTAAAAAAAAAAAACGAGTTAGTTTTCACTCCATAAAAATCGCAGTGCTAGGCATTGTTATATTTTCAGAGTTCTTTATTTTTGCAATAATAAATGCCATTCGTAGATGCCCTGTATATCCAATTCGAATATTAACATCGGATACGATATAGCGCACTGGGTTGTGGGTTGTTTTACCTCTGAGCGGCACTTTTTTGCACACCATGGGCTAAATGGCCAGGTCACATGGACCCCGAAGGCTCAGAGAAGGTTGGGGGAGGGGACCTACTGGAACAGCTGTTGGGAGACAGATGGTAACCTCCCGTCAAGGCCATCCAGCGTGTTCTTTAACGTGCGCAGGGTATGGCTCTCCCGCACACGGGGCCACGGCTTAACGTCCCATCCGACGGACGGCGGCCTTTCCAAGCCCATCGGTGTCCCCTACTGACCGTGGGCAGGGCGGGGAATTTTGCGGAGATAAATCTCAATGCTGACCCAGCTGGGACTCGAACCTGGGAACTACAGTTTACGAGCCTGGCGCGCTACCGACTGAGCCACCCCCGCCCCATAGCGCACTGGTTCTCAACTTTTTATACTTCAAGTACCCCCTGGAAATGTGTGTGTAACTGGCGACCTCTTGTATAGACAGAAAAAACTATAGTTATGATATAACAAAGGGAATAAAGTAAAACATATATACAGTGGACCCCCGATATAACGCGCATGTCGGGCGGGAAACAATACCCGCGTTATAAGGTGAACCGCGTTATACCGAGCGGCGGTGGCGACACAATAAATTTTACACTGTAAGCTTTTCTTTTACTCATCATGCATACAATAATTAAACACTATTCAAAATACATGCAGGAACTCAATATATACACAATTACTCAATACGAAGTAACAATAAAATGTGATACTCACTAACGCCGCACGGACCTGTATAAACATGTTTGAACTTATCGCGAACATCGCCCGCACTATAACCGAGTGCGCGGTATAGCGAGCAGCGCTATAACGAAGGTCCACTGTATATATAACATATGCATGAAACATGATACATGAAACATACATATAACATGAGCTTTCTCGGAGTACCCCAAAATATTTTATCGCGTACTCCACGTTGAGAACCCCTAGTATAGCATGATGTGATAGAACTGAGTACTGGGTTTTTTCAACCCTTAAAGTTATCCATCTGAAAAAAAAAAATGTGTCATGAATGACAACTAGCTAAACCACATTTATGGGGTCAAAAAAAGCTCGTGAATATTAAATGACAAAAATAATGATGTTTATTATTTTGTTACTAAATTAAGATCAGTGTTTTTCAGTCTCGTTAAACGCTGTACAAAATATGAAACTACCATTAAAAATATTAAATAAATATTGATAAATATTAAACCTTATAAAAAAAAAAAAAACTAATAGTTGATGAATCATCTTGAAAACTATCCTGTGAGGTTTTTACGTAGAGTAGAAACTATTCTGAACAGTCAATAACAGAACGCATATCGTCTCTGATGAATATGGAAAGAAAAATGTTCAATTTTTGTCTTTTGCGCACTTCAGAAGTTATAATTCGAACTAGCGCATTATTGGGAAGATGCAATTAGAAATATCTCTGGTGCCCTGAAACGTTTGGGGCAATTTTTGCGTAGTTAACATTTTTTTCAAATGATTTCTAAAAGAATATGCAGATGGGGCTCATTAAATAATACGTATGTTAACTGTACAATTAGTAGCTGATCAGTTGATATCAACACTTGGTTAGTTACAGTTTAAGAATACAAGTGAACGTTACGAATAATGACTATCCGTCTTCAGATATTTACAACTGTAACTTATTTTAGTGTACAGTTTTTCGGATACTTTTTTGAACGACTGTACGTCTAGAGCTATATCTGTAGATGGGTAGCCATTATTGGTAACAGTCTTTCTGAATCAATATCTAACTACATGTTAATACCAACTGATTCGCTACTAACTGCACTTTTGACTTATATTAGTAGATGGACGCCATCTAATTTTTATTTAGAAAACAATTTAAAATATTTACGACGCGAAAACGGCGAAAACCTTTTTGGAAACCTGATAGTCATCAGTAATTATAAAATACAACCAGAAGTACAAAGATAAAGATGTTTGTCCTTTGCCTACTGCCAGGCTCGTAATCTGCAGTTCCCAGGTTCGAGTCCCAGCTGGGTCAGTGTTGAGATTTATCTCCGCAAAATTCCCCGCCCTTCCCACGGTCAGTATGGGACACCGATAAGCTTGGAAAGGCCGTCGTCTGTCGGATGGGACGTTAAGCCGTGGCTCCGTGTGCGGGTGAGTCATACCCTGTGCACGTTAAAGAACACGCTGGATGGCCTTGACGGGAGGCTACCATCTGTCTCCCAACAGCTGTTCCAGTGGGTCCCCTCTCCCAACCTTCGCTGAGCCTTCGGGGTCCATGTGACCTGGCCATTTAGCCCATGGTGTGCAAAAAAATGTCGCTCAGAGATAAAACAACCCAACAACCTAACTTTACCTACTATTTCATTCCTTAAAAGTTTTAATTTGAGCTAATGGATGATGGGAAAAATGCAAATAGTATTTCATTAGTAATTATGCAACATAAAAGTATTAGTCCTTTAATTTTTAAATCTAAAAAGTTGCATTTCCCACACTTCTCTCAGAAAAGTGGTTTTTACTGT
This sequence comes from Ryuthela nishihirai, assembly GCA_038380435.1. Classification (NCBI taxonomy): domain Eukaryota; kingdom Metazoa; phylum Arthropoda; class Arachnida; order Araneae; family Heptathelidae; genus Ryuthela; species Ryuthela nishihirai. Next base: position 86,778,164 of record JAWZYU010000001.1, on the reverse strand, counting down.
CAGTGGAATTTTTCTTAAAAACGAACACTATTTTTTCAAATTTTTATTCTATACATATTATCTGTAAAAGTTGATTACAGGACTGCAGTTTCATCATTTCCGTGGTCTGTAAAGATATATATATATATTAAAACAACTAAGTATTTGTAAAATGCGAATTATAATATTTCATTAGTCCCAAGCAAACTGAAAAACAGTTTTCTATCATCCTTTTCATTTGTTTGCAGTCACAAATTATGTTTGCCATCACAATTTCATATTTCTATCATTAACACCTCGTTGCGATATTCGCTTGAAATTTTGGAATTTTTAAACTTTTTCACAGTTAGAAGGCGCAATTGTAATGTTCGAAAGATTCCGAAAGTGCGATTGATAATATTTTATCAAATCCTATCTAATCCTAAAACGATTTTTTCATTTGTCTCTAAATGTAAATAATCATCTGCTAAAACAAAAAAATTGTGTCCCCCCCCGGGTCTAAGAAGTCAATTCATTGTCGCCAATTGAAACATCATGGCGTTCACATCCACTACCAAAATTTAAACTTTCTAGCCGAAACACGTCTTTTGCAATATTTGTTTCAAATTTTTACCCCATTGGAGGGCGCAAATATAGTTTTCGAAAGATTTAAAAAGTGTGAATCATAATATTTCATCAATTTCTATCTAACCCAAAAAGAATTTCTTATTTATCTCTAAAAACAAACAATTATCTGCTAAAATTAAAAAGGTGTGTTTATCCATCCCCTCTGGGTCTAAGGGGTCAACTCATTGTTGGCAATGGAAACTTCGTAACCTTCACATTCCACCACCGAAATTTCAAATTTCTAGCATAAATATATCGTTTGCAATATTAGCTTGAAATTTTGGAATTTTCAAAATTTTCCACCACTAGAGGGCGTAATTATAGCTTTATATAGAGTTCGGAAAGTGCATATCATAATATTTCATCAATGCCTATCAAACACAAAAGACTTTTTAATTTATCTCATAAACAAAAAATTTCGATGTGTACAAATGGACAGACAGACGTTGTTGTTGGGTTGTTTTACCTCTGAGCGGCACTTTTTTGCACACCATGGGCTAAATGGCCAAGTCACATTGACCCCGAAGGCTCAGAGAAGGTTGGGGGAGGGGACCCACTGGGAAAGCTGTTGGGGGAGAGATGGTAGCCTCCCGTCAAGGCCATCCAGCGTGTTCTTTAACGTGCACAGGGTATGGCTCTCCCGCACACGAGGCCACGGCTTAACGTCCCATCCGACGGACGGCGGCCTTTCCGAGCCCATCGGTGTCCCCTACTGACCGTGGGCAGGGCGGGGAATTTTGCGGAGATAACAGACAGACGAGAAAGCGAAACTATTATCTTGTTTTCTTTGAAAACGAGATAAAAAAAAACTCTTGTTTTATTTTAAAATGAAATAATTGCGTTTTTCCACCTCTCTGTGGGAAATGAGGCCGAATCATTGCTCTCAGTGTAAGCTTTCTTGATCAACACACTCTACTATCGAAATTCTAAATTTCTAGCATAAGTGGATCATTTGTAATATTTGTTAAAAATTCTGCAATTCCGTATTTAGTATCCACAATAAATTGAACTTAAAAACTGCTACTTTAATTTATTAAAATTAAAACTACCTGATGATTTGGAAAGAACTGTTTTTAGACCTTTCTTCATAAAATATTGCTTTAGTTGTTTTCAGACGAATATATATAAAAAACGCAATTTTTAAAGCTTTAAAAATTTCAACTAAATTATTTGAATATGATTTGTTTTCCCCCATAGTGCAAAAAAAATTATATAAGATCAGAAGAGGAATAATTTAAACGAATTAGTGATAATATTGGAAGCATTTCTAGTGTTAAGTATTAAACCGGTTCGACCTATCGAGAGAAATCGGTAATATGACGAAAAAATGACGTCAATCACTACTGGGTTGGGTTGTTTTACCTCTGAGCGGCACTTTTTCGCACACCATGGGCTAAATGGCCAGGCCACAAGGACCCCGAAGGCTCAGAGAAGGTTGGGGGAGGGGACCCACTGGAACAGCTGTTGGGAGACAGATGGTAGCCTCCCGTCAAGGCCATCCAGCGTGTTCTTTAACGTGCACAGGGTGTGGCTCTCCCGCACCCGGGCTTAACGTCCCATCCGACGGACGGCGGCCTTTCCAAGCCCATCGGTGTCCCCTACTGACCGTGGGCAGGGCGGGGAATTTTGCGGAGAATTTTGCGCTGACCCAGCTGGGACTCGAACCTGGGAACTACAGATTACGAGCCTGGCGCGCTACCGACTGAGCCACCCCCGCCCCGTCAATCACTACTGGCATGGCCTTATGTTAACGAAGCTCACGGCCCAACTCCGGTTTTGAGAAAAGGAGTTTTGAGCCACAAGAATCATGGAGAGGAATTTCTAAGCGTAGAAAATGAAGCTGATTGTTCACGTTCGGTATTACTCATTCAAAGCTAGAGAAAAAAATATTCCAAGCTGTTCCTTTAAATAGTTGTATATTATGTTTCCCCATAAATTTTGCGAAATATTTTTGCAGTAGCCACCATAAACGTGGGGATCCCAGCATCGTGGGGATTGCGAGGCCTGTTAGTACGCCTTCTGACCCACCCCCCCAACTCCTGGAGTTAAGCGAACAAATCATTAATATTAATGTAAACCTCATGAATATTCTCACTTTCTTTATTTTCATCTTTCCACTGTCTATCGGATGTATTATTCATCCGATGGACTGCGCTCTTTCGCAAACTCTCGATCGATAACTTACTATTCCGTTCACAACGTAAGCGATGGCAGCGACCCCAGAAATTTTGGACGTTTGCAGAGGTATTATTCCTGATCTGCTGCAGTTAAGAACCCGATCTCTTTTACCAACATAGCTGGTACTAAGTGAGATCACCCCACCAAATTTGAAACCGGTCGGTCAAGTACCTGAGGAACCACAGACAACCGAAAATATCTGCATCTGATGACGTCACACCAGAGATGTACAAGAAATGCGTGTCCTACTGTTCGTTCGGCCACCCGGAATTGCGACTATTGTATAATAAAAAGTTTAGTATCGTTTTCTCCTCCTCTCCGATTGTTAACATTTTCAAAGGGAGGGGTACACGACAAACTTTGCTGCCTTCCTCTAGATATGGACCTGTTTGTTTCGCATATCCATACAAAAGTGCAATGCTGCTTGTTTAGAATAACAAATCTGCCTCATGATATAGGCTTCACTACAGGAAACGAATCAGTGTGGGCGACTAAAAGAATTCTTAGCCTATGCATGGTACACTTTGGAGGTTGGTGTTCTTGCAGTTCACCGCTGAATGGCGATCTTTGGTGGCGCTAGTTGTCTTTTCTAGCGTTGCTTCTTTATTATTGATATTTTGCTTTTGAACTTTTGCCCATCCCACAAGGTTCAAGAAAATTTTTATATATATTAATGTTTTTTCTTTTTTTTTCTTTTCATAAAAATACTTAATGATACTTATAACACAGATTGAGACTAGTTGATTTTAATTTACTTTTTTTCACGCGTCAATATTTTTCATAAAAAATGTTAGCCTCCACTTTATTTCAGCTGTTAGATTTTTGGTTATTTTACCTCTGAGAGGCACTTTTATGGCCTCTCAGAGGCAATAAAAGAGGCTCTCACATACAATGGGCAAAATCTCAGAGGCTCTCACATACAATGGGCGAAATGGACAGGTCTCAAAGATGGTTTGGGGAAGGGGACCATTGAACAATTGTTAAAATATAGATGAAAGCCTCCCATCAATGCTCTCCATCGTATTCTTTAACGTGCACAGCTGGCACAGTTACGATTCGAACCTGGAAACAGCAGAGTACAAATTTGGCTCGCTACTCCCTGAGCCAACTTACATCCCATCTATTTTCTACAACTAGAGCCAGTTGCATCAACACTATTATGTAGAAAACCGATCGCATCCATTGTGTAAGATAAATTGTAAAGCAGAAATCATGCTCCAGCTATACCATCTACCCGAGGGGCGGGGGTGGCTCAGTCCTATAGCGCGCCAGGCTCGTAATCTGCAGTTCCCAGGTTTGAGTTCCAGCTGGGTCAGTGTTGAGACTCATATCTGCAAAACTCCCCGCCATACCCACGGTCAGTAGGGGACACAGATGGGCTTGAAAAGACCGCCGTCCGTCGGATGGGACGTTAAGCCGTGGCCGTGGGTGCGGGAGAGCCATACCCTGTGCACGTTAAAGAACACACTGGATGACCTTGACGGTAGGCTACCATATGTCTCCCAACAGCTGTTCCAGTGGGTCTCCTCTCCCAACCTTCTCTGAGCCTTCCGGGTCCATGTGACCTGGCCATTTAGCCCATGGTGTGCAAAAAAAGTGCCGCTCAGAGGTAAAACAACCCAACCCATCTACCCGTATTCAAAATAGCATACACTCTGAACGTTAAAGAACATGCTGGATTTTTTTTCACATGGGGAAAGTGGGCTTCTACTCGTATATACCCTAACAAGGAGTTAATACTCACTACCACCCCCGAACCTTTGGAGGCCCTGTTGACCTGACCATTTGGTACAATGTGTGTAAAGAAAGTATCTCTTAGATGTAAAACCTGGCTAAGCAGTGCTGTCGATCAAGTCCTTTCAAATTCTTACAAAGGAAAAGTTAATTAGTGCATAAAAAATCATTTGCACTCAACCTGTGAAAATCGAAGTGATAGCCAGTTTTATAATTCCATGAGTTCCTAATTTTTTAAAAATAAAAGAAATTCTTTAATACCATGTATTTCTTAATTCAATATTAGATGAAAAAATAGTATGATATATGTATTATTCTAGGATTAATGTTAATACTTGTTCATCGTCATATGTTTTTCGCATATGATTTTTGTTACACCAGAAAAGCCATATGTTCATCGTCATATGTTTTTCGCTACCACAAGGAAGATTAAACAAAGGATAGGAAAGAAGAAAATTTGTCGCTTTCAAGTGTAAACCGTTTTCAGTACATCAGTTCTGTAAAGTATTTGTTTGTAGTGGGAATAATAGTCCGAAATAAAATAATGTCATGTAGCCTTTGATGGAAGTTGGATGCCCGACTTCAGGGAAAGCAAAGCTTTTGCTAAAGAAGGTACAAGGGCCAAGAAAGTAAGGCTCCAAAGACTTAATGTAAGACACACGATCAACGCGCCCTCATACTTGACGAGTTAAAAAGTTGTTCAGAATAGCTTGCTTTACAGGAATTGGGTTGTTTTACCTCTGAACGGCACCTTTTTGTACACAATGGGCTAAATGGCCAGGTCACAAGGACCCCGTAGGCTCAGAGAGGGTTGGGTGGAGGTAGGGAACCCACTGAACATCTATTAGCAGACAGATAGTAACCTCCCGTCAAGGCCATCTAGCGTGTCCTTTAACATACACAAGTATGGTTCTCCTGCACACGGAGCCATGGCTTAACGTTTCATTGGACAGACGGCGACCTTTCCAAGCCCATCGGTGTCGCCCACTAACCGACAACAGGACAGGGAGTGTTCTGGAGATAAATCTCAACGTTGGCGGAGGCGGAACTCGAACTTGGGAACTGCAGATTACGAGTCTGACGCGCTGCAAACTGACAGCCTCTCCCTTTTCCAGGAGTAAGCTGAGACAAATGAGTGTAGGCTTCCACTCATCACCACCAGATGACACTAGTATCCATTGGAATTTGGGCTTCGGAAAAAAAAATCATATATAGCTCAGTAGTTCTCAACCATTTATGCTTCACGTACCTCCTGGAAATGTGTATGTAACTGTCGTACCCCTTGTGTAGATAGATAAAACTATAATTATAGTATAACAATGGGAATAAAATAAAACATATATATCAGTGTTTCTCAACCTTTTATGCTTCACGTACCTCCTGGAAATGTGTATGTAACTGGCGTACCCCTTGTATAGATAGATAAAACTATAGTTATAGTATAACAATGGGAATAAAATAAAACATATATATCAGTGTTTCTCAACTTTTTATGCTTCACGTACCCCCTGGAAATGTGTATGTAACTGTCGTACCCCTTGTATAGATAGATAAAACTATAGTTATAGTATAACAATGGGAATAAAATAAAACATATATATCAGTGTTTCTCAACCTTTTATGCTTCACGTACCCCCTGGAAATGTGTATGTAACTGGCGTACCCCTTGTATAGATAGATAAAACTATAGTTATAGTATAACAATGGGAATAAAATAAAACATATATATCAGTGTTTCTCAACTTTTTATGCTTCACGTACTCCCTGGAAATGTGTATGTAACTGTCGTACCCCTTGTGTAGATAGATAAAACTATAATTATAGTATAACAATGGGAATAAAATAAAACATATATATCAGTGTTTCTCAACCTTTTATGCTTCACGTACCCCCTGGAAATGTGTATGTAACTGGCGTACCCCTTGTATAGATAGATAAAACTATAGTTATAGTATAACAATGGGAATAAAACATATATATCAGTGTTTCTCAACCTTTTATGCTTCACGTACCCCCTGGAAATGTGTATGTAACTGGCGTACCCCTTGTATAGATAGATAAAACTATAGTTATAGTATAACAATGGGAATAAAATAAAACATATATATCAGTGTTTCTCAACCTTTTGTGCTTCACGTACCCCCTGGAAATGTGTATGTAACTGGCGTACCCCTTGTATAGATAGATAAAACTATAGTTATAGTATAACAATGGGAATAAAATATATATATAATATATATCTAGCGACTTTTGATCTCTCACGGCGTACCTCAAAACTTTTTACGGCGTATCCCACGTTGAGAACCTCTAGCTGATATCAAACCAAAGACTAAGATAAAAATTGCGCCATTTCCCTTACCTGGTTTTCCGCTTTACTATGCAATAAGATATGACGATGCTAACTGTGTTAATGGCAGAATGTAAGGAGACTGAAACATTCATTCAGTTAATTACATGAATTTAACGATTACATTATTTTCCACTCTTTCTATCTTTTAGAATTCATTATACACTGTAAGGAACGTTTTTTGTAATGTAGAAGTCACTGCTGTCACATCATTTTCAATTTACTTTTTTAATACCCTGAGAAAATGCTTAATTTCTTACACATAAAATTATTGTGTAGCAATTTCAGAATTGACTGTTATAATATTGTTACTAAATTCATTTCGTTAGAGTTTGTATAGATGTTCTTCAGTCACTATGCCTCTAGTCCGTTGTTTTTTAAACTTTTCTGGATGGACGAATATAATATATTGCAAAAAGTGTCCGGATACTTTCAGGTTAAGTGAACGAATAGCCACATTCAAATCTACCTAATTGTAAAAATAACCTTTTTAAGGAAAAAGTCACTAGACATATATTGAAGATCCCAGTCGGAGCTCTCTAAATTTCTATTTTCTATAATATTAATCTAATATTTAAAGAGTTATGGAAGCTATAATATTTAACAACAAATGTTATCACACACACCCCACTTCCAAAACATTTTGCTCCCCAAATTGACGAAAACTTCAAAAATCCTTACGCAAAATTGAAACATCGCATTTATATCGCGAACAACTTGTTATAACAGTTGTGATTTAAATTTTTTAAGTAAAGTTTCAAAACTAACAAAAGTTTCACTTAAATGTTTCAGCTTCCATAACTCTTTAAATATTAGATTAATATTATAGAAAATAGAGATTTAGAGAGCTCTGACCGAGATCTTAAATTTTTGTCTAGTGACGTTTTTCGGTAAAAAGCTTATTTTCAAAGTTAGGTAGATTTGAATGTGGCTATTCGTTCATTTAACATGAAAGTGTCAGGACACTTTTTGCAATATAGTGTACTTTGTAATGTGATAAAAATTGTCAGAACACTTTGTAATATGATAAAAGCGGAATATTCAATCAAATGCATATATCTTATGTGCAACCTCTATCTTCTTAATTCAATACAATCTAAATTAATCGCTCTTTTGGCAAAAATATCCTATACTCTAAAGCGAGCAATTCTTGTATATTTGTATGTATGTATCTTTTATTTTGAAAACGGGTCTAAGGATATTGATGAAATGGGGTGAATCCATTTTCGGGTGCGAGAAAGCGATTTAACTAGGTCTCGACTTTGGGAAAACTGATTTAGGGAGTCATCCGAGGATACCCCCTTTTCCTAAGCCTGGTGGATCTTTTTTGAATTTGAATAATAAAATAATAATAATAAAAGGTGTGATGTTCCACCTGAGCCAATATAGACCATCCTTTCTAATTGCAATCTCACCGATGAAGTCTTCGATGACCTCTTCAGCTTTTTTGAAATTTTTAGCATAAATAGAACGTTTGCAATATTTGTTTAAATTTTTGCTATTCCAACATTTAACTTTGTTAGAAAGTACTATTAACGATATTGGAGGGGATGGGAGATTGTAAATATCCGAATTGTAATATTTCATCAATATCAATTAACTCAGAAAAAGTCTTCATGCCTAGAAGGAAAAAGTTGAATGTCTACAGACAGACAGACCACAATATAAAATATCAGTTTGTTTTATTCATTTAATTGCAAACAATAAAAAAATACATCAAATATAAATTTTATAAGCCCTCCACCTTAATTCAAAATATTTGTAGTGTAGTGAACACAAGTTATAACCTCACCTAAAAGTATTTGCGACTCGGTACCATTTAAACTAAAGTGGATAGAAAAATTAAAGGAAAATAGCACAACTCCCTGCAGCAGCTGCGTGCCACTGAATTCTCACGTGTATTCTCAGTTTAATTCGCCATATAAAAAAATCGGTGAAGAAGGCGACACTTCAGCAGAAGCAACACAAATATCCATATCTTAACCAGGGATCGAACCCAGATCCTTTTGATCATTAACCAAACACGCTAACCACTCGGCCGCCGGAACTGCTCCAGAGCTACACCATGTTCCAATCCAGAAATAAGGAGAGCCAAATTTGGAGACTTGCTTATCCTATAAGTTGAACAAAAAAGATTTTCGTAATGAAGAAAACCATTAACTTCGAAAGTGCATATATCTAAAAGAAGTATGCAATACCCACATTTACATCAACGTAAAGCAGCATTTTAATTTGCTGAACTTTAAAAACTAATGTTTTACCGAAACATGTCGCTGGTAAAAATATGTTTTAAAGTTCCAAATAAAATATCCAAATCTTTTAAAACTGGGAAACCTTTCGCGTTTTTTTTAGTAGCGATACGAACTTCTAAGCATACAGGCCTGCTCAAGGTAGATTTTAATATATTTAAAATTTTAATCACGTTGAAGTTTATCTGTGATTTCTTAGCATTATATCGCATACACTGAGATGCCATTTTATTAGGTACAAAACCTCTCGTCACAAAAATGGTTCATTCCAACACGTAATGCGTCACGCGACCAGGGTGTGCGGTATAAATCAGACAGACCAGCACTTCGAGCAGCAGTTGAGAGTTGGATTGAGTTTTAGAATGTGCAAAAAGAGTTACTTAAGCGACTTTGAACATGGCATGATAGTTGGTGCTAGACGTGGCATTTCTAGCATCTGTTAGTTTGGGAAAACAACTGCCTTCTGGGCTTTTCACGTACAACCGTTTCGAAGGCTTACCGAGAATGTTGCAAAAACCTCTCAATGATTGGTGATTCTGTGGACGAAAACAATTTGTGGATCAGAGGAGTCGAAGGAGAATGGCGAAAATCGTGTAGTCGAATGGATGGGCCACAACCAGGTAATCACAACAGAATTAAATATTGGTGTACAGAAGATCATCTCCAAAAGCACCGTACCATGTTACGAATGGCTACAACAGCAACCGTCCATGTCGAGTACCGATGTTATCAGCGAAGAACATGAGAGCGCGTCTCCAGTACTCCAGTGAGGGCAGGAGTATCACATGGACAACGACTGGAAAAAGGTAACCTGTTTGGACGAATCAAAGTTTCTCTTCCATCATGTTGATGGATCAGAATTTGACGCAAGCAACATGAGGTCATGGAGCCATCTTGTCTGGTACCAATAGTACAGGCCATTGGTGGTGGTGTGATGGTGTGGGGGAATGTTTTCCTGACACAATTTAGGTACCCTGATACTCATCCAAAGGACAGTTGAAACCCAGTTGATCATAGTTGCTCACCAAGTTCATCCCTTCATGGCTACAGCTCATCCTCACTTGGATGGACACGTTCAGCATGATAATGCATCTGCTCACAAGGCACGTACCATCACTGGATAGTTCCAGGAATATGCCGACGAGTTTTCCTTGTTTCGTTACCTGCACAGTCCCCAGCTTTAAACCCTATCAAGCATCTTTGGGATGAGGTGCAAATGGTTGTTCGCAGCTAGACTATGATGCAGTATAATTTGCAGCAATTGCGCGACACAGTCATTCCCGCATACTACAACATTCTTGCAAAACACATCCAGCATCTGGTAAGTTCTATGCCCCGAGGAATTCGGGTTGTTCTGAAAGTCAAATGAGATGCAACACATTACTAGGTAGGTATACCTAATAAAGTGATATCTCCGTGTAATATATACAACATTAATTACGCGTAGTTGGTTATAATTAACTTTTTAAAAAGAGAAGCTGGAGAAAACTTCGTTTCAAACTGAGACCGTAGAATCACAATTCAGAAGACATCACTCCTGCTAGCAAACGAGACTTTCATAATTGAGTAATTATATTAAATTACAGAACAAATGCTCAATTTAAATATTCTTGTGGCATTTTCAGATGTTGGTGTAAACCGAAAAGCTTTATAAACAGAATGATAGCATCATCTGGTGGGCGGGGGTGGCTCAGTCGGTAGCGCGCCAGGCTCGTAATCTGTAGTTCCCAGGTTCGAGTCCCAGCTGGGTCAGCGTTGAGATTTATCTCCTCAAAAATTCCCCGCCCTGCCCACGGTCAGTAGGGAACACCGATGGGCTTGGAAAGGCCGCCGTCCGTCGGATGGGACGTTAAGCCGTGGCCCCGTGTGCGGGACAGCCATACCCTGTGCACATTAAAGAACAAGCTGGATGGTCTTGACGGGAGGCTAGCATCTGTCTCCCAACAGCTGTTCCAGTGTTTCTCTCTCAACCTTCACTGAGTCTTCGGGATACATGTGACCTGGCCATTTAGCCCATGGTGTGCAAAAAAGTGCCGCTCAGAGGTAAAACAACCCAACAACGCATCATCTGGTTTCCTGCTGTTTCAATGCAAGGTGGTATTTCAATAAAGAGCAAGTTTCCCATCTTCAGAGAGAACGAAGATTTCGCATCTGTTATTGGTACAATATGATATTAGATTTCCGGGAGATATCCCATGATTTTATATTAGTTGTTAGGGGTGATATTTCATGTCTGAATTGAAGAGAGATAATCGATTTAATTATCCGTACAAAACACAAAATATTCCTTATTTAGGACAACAAATTTGCCTCACGATATAGGCTTTCGGTAATATGAAGATATTTAGTGGACGACTGTGACTGTTGGATTTCTTGCACCTTATCGTTAAAAGACGATCTTTGCCGGCGCTAGTTACGACTTCATTAACATTGGTTTTAACTTTTATCCTTTGATTCCTTTTTGATGAACTTCTACCAACAATTCCACAAGGTGCAAGAAAATTACTTATCTGTATTGACAATTTTTATTTTCATAATATTAAAGAGTGTATTCTTGTCAGTTATGCACTCTACACTGTTACAGTTATGCTTGTCTACAGTTATACAATCTACACAGTTACAGTTATGCTTGTCTACAGTTATGCAATCTACACTGTTACAGTTATGCTTGTCTACAGTTATGCAATCTACACTGTTACAGTTATGCTTGTCTACAGTTATGCAATCTACACTGTGCGCTACTAAGTTTTTGATAAAAATATTAAAAACCGTTTAAGATTAATTTGGATAGTTTCCCAAGAGACGTCTGCTTCCATCTTAGCTCAAATATTAGAATTTTGAACAGTTTTACATCTGAGCTGCATTTTTATGCACCCCATGAGATAATGGCCAGGTCACAAGGACCCCCCAGGGTTCAGAGAAGGTTAGGGAGGGAGGCCCACCTGAACAGCTGTTAGAAGATAGATATTAGCTTCTCGTAAAGAGTGTTCAAAGTGTTCTTTAACGTGCACGGAGTATGGCACTTGGGCAAATGGAGACACTGTTTGAGATCCATTCAGATAGACGGGGATCTCTCTAAGTCCGCGTTGCTTTCCAACCGTGAGCAGGATGGCGGTTAGCAGAGATAAATTCCAGAGCTGGTAAAGATTCGAACCCTGGAACTGCAGAGTACAAACCTGGTGCGCTACCGATTGAGCGAATTTCCACACGAACTATTTACCACAAATGGCACCATTTGCATACTTACTATTATGTAGGGTTGGGTTGTTTTACCTCTGAGCGGCACTTTTTTGCATACCATGGGCTAAATGGCCAGGTCACATGGACCCCGAAGACTCAGAGAAGGTTGAGAGAGGAACACTGGAACAGCTGTTGGGAGACAGATGGTTGACTCCTGACAACGCCATCCAGTGTGTTTTTTATCGTGCACAGTGTGTGGCTCTCCGGCACACGGGACCACGGCTTAACGTCCCTGGGGCGGGGGTGGCTCAGTCGGTAGCGCGCCAGGCTCGTAATCTGTAGTTCCCAGGTTCGAGTTCCAGCTGGGTCAGCGTTGAGATTTATCTCCGCAAAATTCCCCGCCCTGCCCACGGTCAGTAGGGGATACCGATGGGCTTGGAAAGGCCGCCGTCCGTCGGATGGGACGTTAAGCCGTGGCTCCGTGTGCGGGAGAGACATACCCTGTGCACGTTAAAGAACACGCTGGATGGCCTTGACGGGAGGCTACCATCTGTCTCCCAACAGCTGTTCCAGTGGGTCCCCACCCCCAACCTTCTCTGAGCCTTCGGGGTCCATGTGACCTGGCCATTTAGCCCATGGTGTGCAAAAAAGTGCCGCTCAGAGGTAAAACAACCCAACCCAACTTAACGTCCCATCCGACTGGCGGCAGCCTTTCCAACCACATCGGTGTCCCCTACTGACCGTGGGCAGGGCGGGGGAGTTTTGCGAAGATAAGTCTCAATGCTGACCCAGCTGGGACTCGAACCTGGGAACTGCAGATTACGATTCTGGTGCGCTACCGATTAACCCACCTCCACCCGTACTATTATGTAGGAAACAGATCGCATCCACTGTATAAGACAAAATGTAAGGTTACGATCATGCTACAGTTATACCGTTTACTGCGTGCAAACTAACATACACTCCGAACGTTGGGGCGGGGGTGGTTCAGTCGGTAGCGCGCCAGGCTCGTAATCTGTAGTTCCCAGGTTCGAGTCCCAGCTGGGTCAGCGTTGAGATTTATCTCCGCAAAATTCCCGCCCTGCCCACGGTCAGTAGGGGACACCGATGGGCTTGGAAAGGCCGCCGTCCGTCGGATGGGACGTTAAGCCGTTGGACCGTGTGCGGGAGAGACATACCCTGTGCACGTTAAAGAACACGCTGGATGGCCTTGACGGGAGGCTACCATCTGTCTCCCAACAGCTGTTCCAGTGGGTCCCCTCCCCCAACCTTCTCTGAGCCTTCGCGGTCCTTGTGACCTGGCCATTTAGCCCATGGTGTGCAAAAAAGTGCCGCTCAGAGGTAAAACAACCTAAACAACAACCTCCGAACGTTAAAGAACATGCTGGATGTTCTTCACAGGGGGAAAGGGGCTCCTTCTAATATATGCTCCAAACAGCAGTCTCATTCCCGAAACCAACGCCATGGAGGCATGTAAACCTGGCCATTTGGTGCATTGTATGCAAAGAAAATACCGCTCAGAAGTAAAATCGGGCAAAACGGTGGTGTAGATCTTTTCCTTCGATTACCTACAAAGTAAAACGTGTTTAGTACACAACATCGTAGTTCATTCAGTGAAAATCACAGTGATATCCGTTTTTATATTTACAGATTTCTTAATTTTTTTTAAAAGAAAAGAAATTTTTTGACAACGTTTTTCTAAATGAAATATTAGTTGAAAAAAAAGAGATTTCTACATTCGTTGCACATTAGTGCCAATACTTGTTCAATCGTCATATATTTAGAATAGGGGTTCTGAATAGGTACGCTGTAAAATTTTTTGGAGTACGCCGTGAGAGCTCAAAAATTGCTAGATGTATATTATACGTATATATATGTTTTATTTTATTCCCATTGTTATACTATAACTATAGTTTTATCTATCTATACAAGGAGTACGCCAGTTACATACACATTTCCAGGAGGTACGTGAAACATAAAAGGTTGAGAACTACTGGTTTGTAATAATATGTAGCTATGGCCGAGTGGTTAGCGTGCTTGGCTACTGATCTAAGGGACCTGGGTTCGAGCCCCGGATAAGGCATGGTTGAATGTGTTGTTTTTCTGCTGAGGTCCTGCCATCCTCTCAGATCTTCTACTTTGGCATATAAACTGACAGGCTCCTGTCAGACCTCTGTGGCAAGCAGCTGCTTGAGGGGGTATTTATTTATTTTTTATTTACATCCCGAAAGACTAAACAAGAAATATGAAAATAGATCTCTTACACTTTCCAGTGGTTGCTAGAATCATTAACGGGATTCTAGAAATTTTCTGCTTAGAGTAGAAATAATAATCTAAATTAAAAAGTTATTTTATCGACGCTGATCAAAATGGGTTACTCTGATTCAAAGAAAGCGAAGCAATCTTTGTCATCGTCTAGTTTGACGATGAAGATTATGATAGCTTCTTTGATGAGGTCACTTGCGGAGAGGATTTGTTTTCAGATTTTGATTTCATATTACAGCAGGTTGATCTAAGTTGCACCTTACAAATTAATAAAACATTAATTAAACAAAATAATTAGTGTAACAGTAATCAAATAGGTATTCACTTAACAGTTTTACTAGTTATAACTAGATAAATCTCAACGCCATAAAGCCGTGGCTCCGTATGGACCTCCTTGACAGGAGGCTACCCTTTGTCTCCCAACAGTTGTCAAGTGGGTCCTGTCCCCCACCGTCTGTGAGCCTTTGGGGTCCTTGTGACCTAGCCATTTAGCCCATTGTGTGCAAAAAATGCCGCTAACATGTAAAACATCCCAACACGAACTTATCGTTTCATCAAAAACTATTAAACCCAGAAATCGTTTTCATGTCCACAGTATAAAAGTTGAATGCCTATAGATGGGTAGACGACAAAATATTAGTTCGTTTTATTTATTTATTTACTTATTTCGAAACAAAGAGAAACCAAAACAAATGGAAATTTTATAAGCCCTCTTCCTAAATTCGAAACATTTGTAGCAGAATGAACACAAGGTATACTTTCATCCAAAATATGTGAGAATTACTATTAATTAGGAGGAAGCAGTAAACCGTGGTAGAATTAAAAAAAGTAAATAAATAAACACCCTTTCAAGCAGCTGCTTGTCACTGAGATCTGACTGGGGCGGGGGTGGCTCAGTCGGTAGCGCGCCAGGCTCGTAATCTGTAGTTCCCAGGTTCGAGTCCCAGATCGGTCAGCGTTGAGATTTATCTCCTCAAAATTTCCCCGCCCTGCCCACGGTCAGTAGGGGACACCGATGGGCTTGGAAAGGCCGCCGTCCGTCGGATGGGACGTTAAGCCGTGGCCCGTGTGTGGGAGAGCCATACCCTGTGCACGTTAAAGAACACGCTGGATGGCCTTGACGGGAGGCTACTATCTGTCTCCCAACAGCTGTTCCAGTGGGTCCCCTCCCCCAACCTTCTCTGAGCCTTCGGGGTCCATGTGACCTTGCCATTTAGCCCATGGTGTGCAAAAAAGCGCCGCTTAGAGGTAAAACAACCCAACCCTGAGATCTGACTGCGGCCTGACAGTATAATTCGCCATAAGGATCTGTGAAAAATGGTGGACCTGAGCAAGAAAAAAAAACAGAAAAACCATCCAAGCCTTACCGGGGGATCGAACCCAGTTCCATTTGATCAGTAGTCAAGCACGTGGCAAGAGGACGGCTATGGAAAAATACCATGTTCCAATCCAGAAATGAGGAGGACAAAATTTCGAAACCTGCTTAACCTATATGTTACAAGAGAAATTTTGGCAATGAAGAGAATCAGTAACTTCGAAAGGACTCACATTTATAAAAAGTACAGAAAACCCACATGATATAGAAACAAAAACTGCATTTTAATTTCCTGAATTTCAAACATAATTTTCCCAAAATCTCTGCTAATATGTTAAAGTACCAAATCAAATATACAGGGTGAATCTGAAAAGTGGGCAAAACTTTACGGGGTGGTAGAACGCAGTTATACGAGCAATATTCGTCATAGAAAGTATGGGCGGAACGCAAACGGCGAGCCGCTAGGTGGCGTTGGAAATGGTATAAAAGGGTCGGTCCTCGCACCCAACGGCATTTCTACCGTGGATTGTTTGGACTTTTTCCTGTGGGGCCAGATGAAAAGCCTAATCTACGAGTGCCCCATTGAAACCGATATGGATCTAGTCGCCAGGATCGCCGTTGTTGCCGGCGATATTCGGGAAATGCCTGGTGTCTTCGCAAATGTGCGTCGGTCCCTATCCCGCAGGTGTGAAGCCTGCATTACAGCTGGCGGCAGCTCTTTTGAGCAATTTCTTTGAGCATGTACCTCAATTACATTCCTGTTAATAAAATGTTTTCTGAAGTATCTCCTCTCCTTCTTGTGTTCATTCTTTAAATGTGACAGTGGAAAACTACCTTTTAACTTCTCACCGCTTGCGTTCCGACCATACATTCTATGACGAATATTGCTCGTATAATAGCTGCGTTCTACCATCCCGTAAAGTTTTGCCCACTTTTTCAGATTCACCCTGTATAAATCTTGTAAAACTGAGAAATCTTTAGCTGAGTACGACTCAAACTTCTAAGCATACATTCCTGCTCAAGACAGATTATCCAATATTGAAAATATTCGTCGCATTGAAGTTTATCTGCTATTTCTCAGCATTATAGCATAATACCTATAACGTTGGTTACGCACAGTCGGTGATAATTAACCTTTTAACAGGTAAAATTGGAGACCATAAGAGTCACAAATCAAGAAACATTTCACCTGCTTGTAATTGAAACTGTTATAATTGAGTAATTATATTTTATTACATAAGAAATGTTCAATATAAATGTTCCTGTTATATTTTTATATTATCGTATTTAATAATATAGTAAGATTCTTTTGGCATGTAAAAGTAAACAGAATGATATCACTATTTTATTTCTTGTTGTTGAAACGCAAGGTGGTGTCACAATGAAGGGTAGTTTTCCCATCACGAGAAAAAATGAAGGTTTCTTATTAGTTGTGGTTTCGATTTGACTAAATCTCAAAACCTAACCTACATTTCTTTACAGAAAGCAGTTTTTACAGCTGCATGTTTTTGCACACAATGGCCTAAATGACCAGGTCACAAGGACCCCAAGTGCTCGCAGAAGATTTCGGGAAGGGGACTATTAAACAACTTTTAAAACTAATAATAGCCTCCCGTTAAGACCATTCAACGTGTTATGTAACGTGCATATGGTATGGATGGCTCTTGGGAATACGGAACCATGGCTTAAGGTCCCATTTAACTGGCGGCAGCCTTTCAAAGCTCATTGTTGTTTTCTATCCTTGGGTAGGATGGAGATTAGTTGAGATAAATCTCAACGCTGGTACAGTCGTACTTCGGAACTGCAGATTACGAGTCTAGAGCTTTAATAACTGAGCCAATTCACGCTAAATTGTTTAGACTAACTAGTGCATACACTAGTTGCTCGAAACAACTTAGCTGGAATTTCATCCACAGTATTATGTAAAAATTCGATTGTAGAAAACAGTGGATGTGAGAAAATGTAAGGTTACGGTCCTTCAGTCCAGTTATGCCGGTAGC
This sequence comes from Ryuthela nishihirai, assembly GCA_038380435.1. Lineage (NCBI taxonomy): Eukaryota > Metazoa > Arthropoda > Arachnida > Araneae > Heptathelidae > Ryuthela > Ryuthela nishihirai. The sequence continues at coordinate 86,760,311 of JAWZYU010000001.1, read as the reverse complement.
CGTGTGCAAAAGATCCATAATTTTACAAATTAAATAGATGAGCACTGAGCGTGAATTTAAGTAAATATATGACAATGATAATTACAGAACAATGCAATTTATTACAAAAGCATGGATGAAATTATTTTTGCAAACTAAGTCAACCGGCACGAAAATCTACATCAGGATAAAGATAAACTTTCAGAAAAATCCATTATCTTACTTCTATTCACACCCAAATCAAAAAGCAAATCTAATATCATTCAATGAACAGTAAAATAATATTTGCAAACAAATATGCAATCTATCGAGTTTATCCTTACCAATTCTTATAAACAAACTAAACCTATTGTACATCAAGTAATAATCTTACAGAAAAGTTAAGACTAGTCTTGTCTATTAGATTAACTTTTACCTCTTCATTTTTAATGTCAATGTCCCTTGTATAACTTTCACTTCAGGCGTAAACCATTCTTATTTTCGTTGTTAATGTTAACTAGTAGGATTTACACTAATATACTAATTAACCTCCCGCACACTCACCATATAAAATACTTCTTTTTAACCACTTATTGTGTACAGACTGAAACTAACTATGTTTCCTTTCACATATCAACAACTCCAACATAACTAATCTATCTTTGTTATTTTTCATTTCGGTTCTTCTTCGTTCCAATTCGTTGTTTACGTAATTATCACGCAGAAGCATATGCGAACGTTCATGACACGTTTATCATATATTCACTGTAGCACGTTCATCTGTCGTAACATTATACCCTGCGCGTTAACCCTTTCAGGACCATAAGGTTTCTAAGAGTAAATATTAGTATGTAACTGTTTATTTTAGTTTGTTTTTAGACATAAAATAAATAAAAATCATAAGAAAAATGCATAACAATGTGTAGTTTTTTTGGAATTTTATGGGAAATATTTTTCCCAATGGACTATAAAAGGTAACACAAATTATAGTTAGGCTTATTATGCAATGTCTTTTATTTATTGGTTTATTAGAACAAAATGTTAACTAAAATAATACAAAATTATGAAATAAAATTACTATACAAAATGATGTGCTAATTATGATATTCTGCGAAGCAATTTCTTTTGGTAGTGAGGCAAAGATGGACATTGCACATAGTACATATATTATGCGTCCTGACAGTTCTGTTTTTGTTTTCTAAACGTTCCCGTTTACGTAATTGCGTTCGGCATACGTTCTATTTTGACATTCTGTATAAAAAATGCAGAAAAGGTTATAATTAAATACGACAATCACCAATTTTAAAATGGGAAAAATGTTTCCCTTGGTCGTGAAAGGGTTAAAGAACAGGCTTGTTGTTCATGATATGGGGGAGAGACTTCCATCTGTTCTTAACAGCAGTCCAGGAAGTGCTACTACCCTTACCAGCCCCGAGACTATGGAGACTTCGTAACCTGGCCATTTGGTACGTTGAATGACGCTCAAGTAAAACAAACCAACCTGGTAGAGTTGTGCGGTCGATCTGATATTAAAGAAGCCTCCAGGTGAAATAGTCGAGAAAAATGAAAATTTAAACAACCTTGGCTTCGAACCATCCCGACTGATCAGAAAATGTGGTTGACGAGTTTAATGTCAGTTTCTCCTGCGGAGCGGATACTCACCATTTTAGACTTACATATTGATTTTATTTTAAAAATAAATAGTCCCCTGGAATCCGGGGGACAGTCCATGGATTAAAGGCTCTATCCCGACGAACAAATGTCTCGAAGTATCCCCAGAATTCGAATAATTTTAAATTTTTAAATTGACTGCGCAGGTTGAACAGATTTTGATAAGAGAATAGTAGTGGCAACACTTATGAAAAATTTCAGTCGCAAATCAGATGACTGAAAAGTTAAGGCTAGAATCGTCATCCTAGTGATAGTGATATCAGTTGGAACACCACTAGAGATTGCATTTCTTTCTTCTACTTGCTGACACCATCGATTGGTGCTTTATGGTTTACCGATGTTTAATTATCATACAAGGTGTTCAATTCTATCTCTGTTTTAACATATTTCTGCGGCTTGTATTTCTCCATATACTTGGCCGACAGGTCCCAAATTTGAAATACTGGTTCCCTCTATATAACCCTGAATTCGGATAAAATATCTAATCGCAACTTCTGATGGGACGGGGTTTAGAAGCTAGAACGTCTTTGGGAATATGGAAGACATGGTAACGGTACGGCATCGCTCGGCCGAGACTTTCTCAGCTCCTGAACGAAGAAATCAGTGAAGAAACTGCAGGAAACGAATTTCCCTTTCCATCAATTTGAAAATATTTCTTACAACACGAATTAACATATTTTCAATGTAGACGGATGAGAAATCACGTATAAGAAAAGTGGACAACGGGGAAGTTTTGTTGCAAGTGAAAACTAATTTTCGCGTCTCTTGTGGAATCTTTAGCCTTAAATGTTCCAAAAATGAAAAATATTTTACAGAAAATTCATTTTTATCAAACACACAATAACATTCATTTCGTTAATTAACTTACGTTAGTCAAGTTTTATTTTGTGCTACTAGATATTTAGGTTATTATTATGATTATATGCAATTATGTATGAAATATGTTTTAAGTATAAAAAGATTGTATTATTTTTTAACATAATAATTTCATGAAAAGTCAGTCCTTCAGAATGAATTTTCAGAGGGCCTTGAATTTTTTTTTCTTTTTAAATCTGATCACTAATAAAATGTCAATCCTTCAGAATGAATTTTTCAGAGTTCCCCGGACCTTTTTACTTTAAATATTATCACCCTAATGAAATACGATCTCACAGAGAGAATTTTTAAAAGTCCGAATTTCCTTAACAAAATCTAATCACAGTGATTGCCATTCTTATATTTCCATAATTCTTTTTTTGCAATTAGAAAGGCAATTTTCTTTGACATCGTGGATTTCCAAATTCAATATTATGTGAAAACCTTTTGATATTTATATACAGTAATTAGTGTCAAATGCTTTTTACAAACGTCATATTGTTTGAATAATAAACAACTACCGCCAGAAACACTAACTAAACTAATTAAAGTTTTCCTTTGCTATATATGTAAAGGTCGTGATATAAGCTATAAACATAAATATTCTAGAGTGGTTCCAATGATAATGGGAATTGCAATCTAAAACTACAAGAATACACCGAATAGCCAAAACATTATGACCACCTGCTTAACATGATGTTGGTCCTCCACGTGCCGCCAAAACAGCTCTTACCCGGCGAGGCATGGATGCTACAAGATTTCTAAACGTGTCTTTTGGTATCTAGTACCAATATGTTACCAGCAAATCCTTTAACTCTTGTAAGTTACGTGGTTGAGCCGCTGCAGATCGAATATGCTGTTCCAACACAAACCACAGATGCTTGATTGGATTGATGTCTGGGAAATTTGGAGGCCAGGGCAATACCTGGAAGTTTTCCTCATGTTCCGCGAACCATTCTCGAACATTCCGAGCAATATGGCATGGCGCATTATCCTGCTGAAAGAAGACACTACTAGAGGGATATACAGTTGCCATGAAAGGATCTACCTGGTCTTCAATGATGTTTAGATAGGTGGTAGACGTCATAGTTTCCTGCGCATGAATGACTGGGCCCAGGATTTCCAAGCAGAACATTGCCAAAGCATTCACTTCCTCCATCTGCTTGTTTTCGTCCCAGAGTTCATCCTGGTGCCAACACTTCCCCAGGTAAATGACGCACACGTATCCGGCTGTCCACATGGTACAACAGGAAACGAAATTCTTGGACCAGACGACTTTCTTCCAATCATTCAAGGTCCAGTTTTGATGCTCGCATGTTCATTGAAGATGCTTTCGACGGTGAACCGAGGTTAGAATGGGCACTCGGAGAGGCCTGCGGGTAAGCAGCCCCAATTTCGCAGGGTTCAATTTATTGTGTGCTGTGACACATTACTCCTGTCACCAGGATTCAAATTACGGGAGAGTTGAACCAAATATTCCTTCTGTTGTGTGATATATAAGGTATAGCCTTCGCTCACCTCTAGCATCGATGAGCCGTGGTCGGCCCACACCTTGCCGGCGTTTCGTGCTTTTTCCTTCCTCGGACCACTTTAAAAAGTACTAACAACGGCTGACTGTGAGCACCCCACAAGCTTTGTCGTCTTGGAAATGCTCTGACCCAGTCGTCTGTCAATTACAATTTGGCCTTTATCAAACTCACTCTGGTCCGCTGCCTTTTCCATCTGAAGAAAAAGAATAACACTGATTAACAAAGCTCGTGTCAGGTGTCATTTATACCGTTTCATGACTTTCACAGTCGCCGTCGTTTACCTGCAGTTGCTTCAATTTGCATAAAGACGCGCTGGTCATAATGTTTTGGCTCTTCGTTAAATGTCTTTGGAAATTTGGAAAGTTCGTTTCCAAAGAGAACGAAAGTTTTCTTTCAGGCGGTCTGAGTGCAATGGAGGGTGGCAAGATCAAGCAGAAATGAATCAGAACGCCGTTCTGATATCAGATTTTCACCTCTGTTTTAGTGTTTTTTTTAAACACCTTTATGGAAAAACACGAGAAATATATAGATTTAGTATTTTACTCCTCCTTTCCGATACCTCGCATTCTTCTATCCCCACCCCGACCCCTAGATCAGTGCCTGCTGAAGATTTATCTACGCAAAACTTCTCGCCCTGCCCTCGGTCAGCAGGAGTCACCAGGGGCATAGCAAGGGACTATGGTTGATGGGAGTGGGGAAATCGAAAATTTTCGAACTCGAAAATCAAATTTTGTCAACTGAGGACCTAGATTTTCGCTCCGTGGAGTTGAGGCAATTTTCACAACTTTCCTGCATTTTGCCATGTAACTTCCAATTTTGCCAACTAGCCATAATTAGACAGAAATAATCACAATATTTACATTTCACCTGAATTGTAGCAAGTCAGTATGAATTTTTCCAACTCCTCTTGATTTGGCCAACACTCCTTAATTTCACAAAATCAATCCCAATCTTTACATCTCTCCTAAATTTGCCAGGTCATTTCAAATTTTTCAAACTCCCCAAGATTTTGCCAAGTTGTCTCGATTTGGCCAACTCACTTTAATTTCACAAAACTAATCCCATTTTTCACAACTAACCTGTATTTTACCAAGTGGATTCGAATTTTGCCAACTATCCTCGATTTTCCCAACTCCCCAATATTTTGCCAACTATCTTCGATTTTCCCAACTTCTCAAGATTTTGCCAACTCTCCTTAATTTCATAAAACGAATACCAATTTTCACAACTCACCTGCATTTTGCCAAGTGGTTTCCAATTTAGCCAACTACCCTAGATTTTCCGGGTTGCCTCGATTTTGCCTCCTCTCCTTAATATCACAAAAACAACTCAATTTTTACATCTCTCCTGAATTTGCTAAGTCACTGCAAATTTTTCAAATTTCTCAAAATTTTGCAAAGTTTTCTCGATTTTATCAACTTTCCTTAATTTCACAAACCCAATCCCAATTATCACAACTCGCCCGTATTTTACCAAGCGGATTCGCATTTTACCAAGAGTATTCGAATTTTGCCAACTGCCCTAGATTTTGCGTTTCCTCGATTTGTCCAAATCACCTTAATTTCACAAAACTAATCCCAATTTTCACAACTCGCTTATATTTTAACAAGTGGATTCGAATTTTGCCAACTACCCTGGATTTTTCCGACTCGCCGTAATATTACAGAAAAATCGTAATTTTTTCCTCTTCTCTGAATTTGCCAAGTCACTCAGAATTTTATCAACTCCACTAATTGCACACGATAGGCACAATTTTCACAACTCCCCTGTATTTTACCGACTGGCTTCGGATTTTGCCAACGCCCCTAGATTTCGCCAAGAATTCTCGATTTTTCCAACTCTCCTTAATTTCACCAAACCAAATCGAATTTTTACAACTCACCTGTACTTTACTAAGTAGTTTCCAATTTTGCCAACTCCCCTAGTTTTTGCCAAGTTGCCTCGATTTTACCATCTATCCTTATTTTCACAAAAACAATCCCAATTTTTATATCTCTCTTAAATTTGTCAAGTCACTTCAAATTTTTCATATTTTCCAAAATTTTGCCAAGTTTTCTCGACTTTGTCAACTCTCTCCCTAATTTCCCAAAAACGATCCCAATTTTCACAACTCGCCCGTATTTTACCAAGTGGATTCGAATTTTGCCAACTGCCCTAGATTTTGACAAGTTTCCTCGATTTTGCCAACTCGTTACAATTAAAAAAAAATTACATCTCACCTGATTTGCAAAGCCACTCTGAATTTTGTCATCTCCCCAAGGTTTTCCAACTCTCCTAGACATTGCGAGGTTGTCTCGATTTTTGCCAACACGCCATAATTTTACAGAAAAAAGATTCCAATTTTCACATCTCACCTGAATTTTGCCAACTCTAAACGATTTTGCCAAGTCACTTCGAATTTTGCCAACTTCCCACGATTTTGCCAAGTCACTTCGAATTTTGCCAACTTCCCACGATTTTGCCAAATCTCTCCGAATTTTGCCAAGTCACTCCGTATTTTGTCAACTTCCCACGATTTTGCCAAGTCACTTCAAATTTTGCCAACTTTCCACGATTTTGCCAAATCTCTCCGAATTTTGCCAAGTCACTCCGTATTTTGCCAACTGCCCTTAGATTTTGCCAAAGATTCAGCAAGCTTCCTCAATTTTACCAACTCGTCATATTTTACAGAAAAAAATTCCCAATTTTTACATCTCACCTGGTTTTTGCGAAGTCACTCTGAATTTTGCCATCTCCCCAAGATTTTGCCAAGTCATTCCATATTTTGCCAACTCTCCTAGATTTTGTCAAGATTCTTCAATTTTGCCAACTCGCCATGATTTTGCCAACTCGCCATGATTTTGCCAAGTTGTCCCAATTTTGCCAACTTGCCTGTATTTTACTAAGTGGCTTCGAGTTTTGCCAACTGCTCTAGATTTCGCCGTCTCCAATCTCCCAACTGCCCTAGACTTGCCAAGTTGCCTCGATTTTCACAACTACCCTAGATTTTGACCAGTTTTCTAGATTATGTTAACTTCCCTTAATTTTGCAAAAAAAAAAGATTACATATTTTCACAACTCACCTAGATTTTACGAAGTCGCTTCGAATTTTGCCAACTCCGAGTTACTTTTGGGGGAGGCTTCCCCCAGTCCCTCACCCATCGCCCCTTGGGGTCACCGATGATCTTGCTGACCAACCAACAGTACCTGCTGAAAACTAAATTGTTGCTAGCAGCCAGGGATATTTTAAGAGATCAGCCTTGGATTTTTCAAGATAATGCTACTTGTCACTGTCAGAAGGTTATTCAGTAATGGTTAGCATAACACTATTAAAAAGATAGAATTTTTAATAGAATTATGGTCCGGAGATCTCCGGACCTTAATCCTATTGAGACATTATGTTACAAAATTAGTTATGAGATTTCCAAGTGAAGGCTTTGAAATAACCATGAGCTGATTGAAGTTTTGCCATTTTCGTTTATTCATATTTTTGCATTATCTAATCGGCACATTCCTTACAACACATAAAGCGGTCATTAAAACAAAGGGGCTAGCCTACAAAATATTGATTTTAAAGCTATTAATAATAACTTTAAGATGTGCAACAACTGTTGTATTATCATTTAAAATACGAATAAAATTAAATATTTCACAAAACTTAAGTTTCTGTTAATTGATTGCTACATAATACCTTATTGCAATTTATACCTGATTGCATTCCGATTCTAATATCTTAAAAGCCGATTAAGGTTTCGAAAAAATAAAAACGCTTTTGAAATCAGCATAAAATAAGCTACTACCTTATAAAATTGATTCTCGGGAGTTGAAAATCAAATTACACAATAGCGCACCAGGCTAGCGGAAACCGATGGGCTTGAAAATGTCGCTGTCCGTCGGATGGGACGTTAAGCCGCGACCCCGTGTGCAGGAAAGCATGCTCTGTGTTGAAAAATACGCTGGATAGCCTTGAGGTAAGGATTACATCTGTCTCCTCGAAGCTGTCTAATGGATTCCCTTCCATAACTTTCTCTGAGCCTTCGGGTCCTTGTGGCCGGCAAAAAAATGTGCCACTCAGAGGTAAAACAACCCAAATCTAATTGCAAAGGAGTGAGAGGATAAAATCTCAATGCATATGCACTACGGATACGAACATGGGAACATCAGTTTACGAGCCTGGCTCACCATTATCTGTCCTTGGATTGGGCATTTCGTGTCTTTGGATTGGGTTGTTTTACCTCTGAGCGGATTTTTTTTTTTGCGTATAATTAGCTAAATGACCCGGTAACAAAGGCCCCGAAGGCTCAGAGAAGATTGGGGAAGGAGACACTGGAACAGCTGTTGGGAGGCAGATTGCAGCCTCCCGTCAAGGTCATTCAGTGTGTTCTTTAGCGTGCACAATATATGGCCCTCCCGCACACGGGGCCACGGCTTAATGTACCATCTGAGTAACACCGATGGCCTTTCCAAGGGGGCTTCAATGGGGGGGCACATAGATTTTTAGGGGACACTGATGGCCTTCCCAAGCCCATCGGTGTCCCCTACTGACTATGGGCAAGGCGGGAAGTTTTGCGGAGATAAAGCTCAACGCTTACCCAGCTGGATCAGAATACGAGCCTGTTAGCTCAGTCGTGTTGCTCAGTCGTGCAGATTGCGAGTCTGGCGCACTCCAACTGAGCCGCTCCCACCTCTATTTCTTGGCACACAATGGGCTAAATAGGCAGACCACAAGGACCCCAAGGGACCAGAGATGTTTGTAGAAAAGAACCCACTAGACAGCTCATAAGAGAGAGATAGAGATGGTAGCCTCTCATCAAACTCATCCAGTGTGTTCTTTAACGTGAATAGGGTGTTTCTCTCTTACACATGAATCCACAACTTAACGTCCCATTTGAAGGACGGCTGGCTTTCCAAGCCCATCGGTGTTGCTTTTCTCACTGAGGGACGGTTAAGATTTACCTAAGATTAATCTCAACACTGGTGCAGTTGGGACACGAACCTGGGAAGTGCAGATTACGATTCCGGAGCGCTACAGACTAAGCCAATTCCCATCCTTTTCCAAATGGATAAAAACCAGATATTAAGAGCCACACTTGGCACTTAGAGATGACTCGCCAGGAAAAGAAACTTTAAACCATTATCTAGACTAAAGTGATAACGTAAACGTTTATGTTTATTTCAAAATCGCAATTATTAATCGGAAGTAAAGTACTCCGCTGGATTTTTAGAAGAATGAAAAACGCTTTCAGTACAAACTTCAGCGAGTGGTAGTTATCAATTAATCTCATCAGATAACATATCTTCATCGACGCATTACAGGTAACTGCCCGCATCTGCCTTGCAATGTGCGGGTTGATATAACGCCAGTAATACTCATGACCAAACAACATTTAGTTAGTTTCATTTTAATTACCTTTTGGTAACGATTCGGTGAATCTTTCAATTAATTTATCATCCCCATCTGGACACTGCGTGAAAGGCAGAAGGCTCCTAAGCATCAAAACTAGTATCTCCACGTTGAGAAATAAATTCGTGAAATCCTGCGAGAGGTTTTTTCCTTTTCATTTTAAAACGAACTCTCATCAAAATACCATAACTTATATGTATATCCATTTTTTTTCTCCCTTATCCATTCGGTAGCGGATCCCGTTATACATCCATCTCATTAAAGGCGATTAGAAGTTATCACAGAATTCGAATTGGAGGTCGTAAAACCTCCTCTCTCGTTGCCGAAACGTTCTCCTTTCACTAATGGGAAAATGAAGATGTTTCTTCCATCCTGAATATCCCAGGTGCTTGATAAAAGAATCCGTGAGCTTTCTTCCGTTTTCTACTGATAACAGATTTTTGAGCTGGGGGGAAAAAATCGGAAACATTGTTGTCGACATAAGCTATTGCAAACGAGCTCTAGAGCTAAACTTCCTGTGTTTTACGACATTGTAAGTTTAATTTTTAATGCATAGAGGGGAAGTACTCATTTATTGAAGATTATTCCGGGATCTCTTTGGAACAAGCTTTCTTTAAAACGACATTATTGAATAGTAATTATTCTTTATTATATGTATACTTACTTGGGTTTCTTTGGTTCGGATCATGGAGGAAAAATGTTTTTGTAGTTTTCATCATTAGTAGAGTTATTTATGACAGGAATTTATTTACTTAGTTTTCACGCTAAATATTATGATTATTTTAAAAGAAATATTCAATGGTTAGCATTTCAAAGCTACCTAGTTTCATCGCTATTTATTTTGCGTAAGTGGATCAATTCTACTTTTATTGTTTCGGTGTGTGTTCGCCGAATATTCTGAATTAATAATGATTCTGGGATTGGTTGGGTTGGGTTGTTTTACCTCTGAGCGGCACTTTTTTGCACACCATGGGCTAAATGGCCAGGTCATATGGACCCCGAAGGCTCAGAGAAGGTTGAGGGAGGGGACCCACTGGAACAGCTGTTGGGAGACAGATGGTAGCCTCCCGTCAAGACCATCCAGTGTGTTCTTTAACGTGCACAGGGTATGTCTCTCCCGCACACGGAACCACGGCTTAACGTCCCATCCGATGGACGGCGGCGTTTACCAAGCCCATCGGTGTCCCCTACTGACCGTGGGCAGGGCGGGGAATTTTGCGGAGATAAATCTCAATGCTGACCCAGCTGGGACTCGAACCTGGGAACTACAGATTACAAGCCTGGCGCGCTACCGACTGAGCCACTTCCGCCCCTCTGGGATTGGCCGAATCGGTAGCGCTCCTAGTTAGTAATCTGTAATTTCCAAGTTCGAGTCCCACCTGGATCAGCGTTGAGATTTATCCCCTCTAAACCCCATCCTCTCTTTGGTCAAAAAAGGGACACCGATGGGTTGGTAAATAGGACATCTCTAGGATGAGACCTTAAGCGGTGTCCCTGGGTGCAGGAGAGTTAGAACCTGCGAAATTAAAATCTGAAGCGGTGAAAATTTCAACATAGATGCAGTGAGGATTTGAATCTAGGAATATCAGACTTGGTAGAGTCTTGGAATGTGTATCTTGACTATATCTCTACCATAGTCTGATAGACTCAACCATAGTCTGATATTCCTAAATCATACCATAGTCTGATAGTTAGCAGCGGGTAGCGATAATTCCCTGACACCTCTTATCAAGGGGAGGGGGGAGTTTAACACTCTCTTTTAGATAGTTTCAATACTCATAATGGAGGAAAGCAAAATAATAAATAAAATAAATACCCCCTCAAGCAGCTGCTTGTCACAGAGTTCTGACAGGAGCCTGTCAGTTTATATGCCACAGTAGTAGATCTGAGAGGATGGCAGGACCTCAGCAGAAAAACGACACACACATCCATGCCTAATCCGGGGCTCGAACTCAGGTCCCTTAGATCAGTAGCCAAGCGTGCTAACCACTCGGCCACGGGACGGTTAGATCAGTAGCCAAGCGTGCTAACCACTCGGCCACGGGACGGTTAGATCAGTAGCCAAGCGTGCTAACCACTCGGCACGGGACGGCATACCGAACTCTTTATTACTATTATAACACTTTATTGCAAACGTTCTGTAAGAATATTTTCTTAAAAGCACCATAAGAACGGAAAAAGAAGAACCTTATTACACTATTTGTCAAAAATATTTTCTAAAAAATATATATATATAAAGCATCCTTAAGAAAATAACGCAAAATTGTTTTGGTTAATTTCGGCTCACTTTTGTTACCCTCCCCCACTCCTCCCCGCCTCCACTCTACTTCATAATTTTCCCAGTCAATGTGTGCAACTTTGCCTAGATGCTATGGGTGTGGAATAAAGCGTTTTATGAAATTGAAGCAAAAGAAGACAATGTCTTTAGAAAGAAAATTTTGTCTTTTAATCTAACGAATGGATTTATCACCAAATTTCATTTTTCATCTTCAGGTCGGGCGGGGGTGGTTCAGTAAGTAGCGCGCCAGGCTCGTAATCTGTAGTTCCCAGGTTCGAGTCCCAGCTCGGTCAGCGTTGAGATTTATCTCCGCAAAATTCCCCGCCCTGCCCACGGTCAGTAGGGGACACCGATGGGTTTGGAAAGGCCGCCGTCCGTCGGATGGGACGTTAAGCCGTGGCCCCGTGTGCGGGAGAGCCATACCCTGTGCATGTTAAAGAACACGCTGGATGGCCTTGACGAGAGACTGCCATCTGTCTCCCAACAGCTGTTCCAGTGGGTCCCCTCCCCCAACCTTCTCTGAGCCTTCGGGGTCCATGTGACCTGGCCATTTAGCCCATGGTGTGCAAAAAAGTGCCGCTCAGAGATAAAACAACCCAACCCAACTCATCTTCAGGAAATTATTTGTCACAGTTGTCTGACAGGAGTCTGCCAGAAATGTATTCTACAGAGGACCTGTGAGGATTTGTTCGTTGGGACTTTATGGTGCATTAGAAACTTTAACTATAATGCTGTCGTGCCCACATTTGTTTTATCCTATGGACACGACTTTTGGCGTGGGGGGTCATGGACGCCCTTATCCTCGTTCTGATAGTGCCTTTCCATATTGCCTCCATTTTTGTGTCCAGTTCGACGATGAAGAATTCGGCCGCAGGCACAGAGCTTTCCAGATTGAGCCTGAAACTCCAGATGACAGTGGGACTACGTGACATGCCTGGTAAACAACGTTGGCTGGAGGGGAGCTGAGATTCGCACCTCAGCTACTCTGGCCAATCACATACAGCCACGCAGGAGAGTTGGTGACCTCTGCCAGGGGGACCGGGCAGTGTGCCTCGAAAAAAACAAGCGAAAAGGTATCAGTTGTTATTCGTCGCTCTGAAAGAAAGGAAGTCTTGTGCTGCTGCCACTGGAAAGATGGAAATGTGCTGAGGAGCGAAAGCCTGCAGCCATGGGAAAGAGGCCAGCTAACCTGCGATGTCGTCCCCTGGGATCAGCCTGCAAGGAACGAGGAGGTAAGGTTGAAATCGATTTTACCCTGGTTTAACTTTTCCCACTCAATTACATTACTACCGCCATCACGTGGCCTGTATGGAACTAATACATGGTGTCATCGGCTCACCTTTCGAAACTGAAATTAAATAATTTATGGACTGTGCTGCGCTATAGCTGGGGTAATCCCTGTAAATTGGAAGTGTTGCACTGAGGACGCCTGATGAAACTGTCCGATGAGGGGACCTACATGTGTGTAAAATGTCTGAAAGTAATTTGTTAATAAATGTTGAGTTTTTGTTAACTGTGAAATTTATGCTAGTTTTGCCTATTGTTAAATGTCAGTTAATTTGAATATTGTATCAAGGATCTGCCTAGACTTGGCAGCAAGTAAACGAATCACGGCTTAAGTGCATGTGCCGCCCTAAATATACTCAGGGATGGTCACCACAATGCTCACAAGAGATGCAGGAAGAAAATGCATCATCCATATTCTTTTGTTCAGCATACAATACGACAATGCAGAGGCTCTCAAACGTTTTGATACTGTGATCTCCTAGATTCATAAATACATTTATGTGGCCCCTTGACATTTCCATTTAATGATCTTACAATGATATGCCAGTTTATTAGGTAGACCACTCCTCGTCACATAAATGGTTCATTCCAACACGCAATATGTCACGCAACCGGGTGTGCAGTACAAGTTAGATAGAACAGTTCTTTGCGCAGCAGTTAGAGTTGGATTGAGCATCAGAATGGTCAAAAAGAGCGACCTGAGCGACTTTGAACGTGGCATGATAGTTGTCGCTGGAGGACGTCCTCCTAGGCTTTTCACACATAACCGTTTCAAGAGTTTTTCGAGAATGGTGTGAAAAGCAAAAAACTAAATGATTGGCGATCCTGTAGACCAGTGGTTCTCAACCTTTTATGCTTCACATACCCCCAGGAAATGTGTATGTAACTACTGTACCCCTTGTATAGATAGATAAAACTATAGTTATGGTATAACAATGGGAATAAAATAAAGCATATACACGGTCGTATCAGAATAATATGGTCATAGGTAGTCATATTATTGAGAATATTATGACCACCTACCATAGTTTACGTATGGTAGGTGGTCATATTATTCTGAAACTACTGTGTATATATACACATTAAATTTTGTATTCATAAATTACATACATCGATAAACACAACAAATGACATAAACAATTTATCAAATCTTATAAAATTATAAAGATTTTACTGGGTAATCAGTGAAATGGTTGCGCTTGTTTACGCTTGTACAGTTCATGAATGGTTGGGGTTATCTTGCAAAGGTAGAGTCGCAAGTCATCTTCAACATCCAGCCTGTTCCTATATTTATTTTTTAAAGCAGTTAAAGATGAAGAACCAGTAGCAGTGTCGTGTAATCAGTAGCAGTGTTGCCAACTTAGCGACTTTGTTACTAGATCTAGCGACTTTTGAGCTCTCACGGCGTACCCCAAAACATTTTACCACGTGCCCCAAAACATTTTACCACGTACCCCTCATTGAGAACCCCTACTGTAGATGAAAACAGCTTGTGGATCACAGGAGTCAAAGGAGACTGGCCAGAATATTGCAAGTGAACAGACGGGTCACAATCAGGCAAATTACAGTAGAATTAAATATTGGTGTGCATAAGGTCATCTCCGAACACACCACGTATCGGACCTTGTCGCGAATATGCTACAACAGCCACCAACCACGTCGAGTGCCGATGTTGTCAATGAAGAACACCAAAGAGTATCTCCAGTAAGAGCAGGAGCATTGACACTGGACTATTAAGGACTGAGAAAAGGTAGCCTGGTCAGACAAATCGAAGTTGCAATATTCTTTTGCATCATGCTGATGGAAGGATCAGAATTAGGCGCAAGCAACGTGAGTCCATGAAGCCATCTTGTCTGGTCTGAACAGTACAGGCCAGTGGTGGTGGTGTGATGGTGTGATACCCATCGTAGGACAATTGAACACCGCAAGTATTTGGACATAGTTGTTTACCAAGTTCATCCCTTCATGGCTACAGTTTATCCTCACTCGGATACACACGTTCAGCATGATAATGCACATACTCAAAAGACAGGTATCGCCACCGAATGGTTCCAGGAACATCCTGACCAGTCTTCCTTGTTTCATTGCCTACACAGTCCCCAGCTCTAAACCCTATTGAGCATCTTTCAGATGAGGTGGTAAGGCCTGTTCGCAGCGAGACTGTGCCGCCGTCTAATTTGTAGCAACTGCACGACACAATTGCTTCCACATGGTTTCAACATTCCTGAACAACGCATCTAGCATCTTGTAAGTTCCATGCCCTGACAAATTCGGGCTGTTTTGAATTTAAAAAAGGGCACAACACATTACTAGTTAGTCGTACCTAATGAACCGGCATCACAATGTACATAGTTAATCCTGAAGAATATGATAATAGCATTAGGATAGTTAATCCTAATGCTATTATCATATTCTTCAGAGTTTGTGACGCCCTTCCAAGCTGATGCTATCCACACTTTGAGAACGTCTGGGCTAATTAATTAATAAAACTTTCGTTAATTATAAAAATTTTTCTTCAATGCTTCGCTAAGATTTCATGTTTAGTAACTTCTCATAACATAATCTCATAACAGCAGGCAAAGGAGAGACATCTACTCCGCAACCCTGGCAAAGTATGACAAATGCTATGCAATACTGACAATGTTTACTATTGTGCAATGCTAACAAAGCTTAGTGTTTTGCAATACTGACAGAGCTTACTATTCTGCGATACTGAAAAACTTACTATTTTGTGATACTGACAGAGCTTACCAATTTTTGATACTGACAAAGCCTCAAAATTTCGCGATACGACGAAGTTCACTATTTTGTGATACTGACAAAGCTCACTCTTTTGCGATACTAGCAAAGCTCACTATTTTGTGATACTGACAAAGCTCACTCTTTTGAGATGCTGAAAAACCTCATCATCATCACCACCACCACCACCATCATCATCATCATCGTCGTCGTCGTCATCATCATCATCATCATCATCATCATCATCATCATCATCATCATCGTCGTCGTCGTCGTCGTCATCATCATCGTCGTCGTCGTCATCATCATCATCATCAAGCAGCCATGGGCTACGGAGGTCCAACCAGACAGTGCAATTTAGTTCTCCAAGCAAGTCTGTCCTGACCTACATCTACTGCATCTGGCCACTGCACACCAATTCTATCAAGATTCTGTTTGACATTGTCTACCCACCTCATCCTAGGTTTCCCCCTCTTTCTGAGGCCTTTAGGCACACTGTTCATAACCCTATTCGCCAATCTATAAATATTCATACTGGCAACATGGCCAAACTAACGGGGTCTCTCTCTTCATAATATGCTGCTTAAAGGAGGTTGCAAGACTCCTTTGCCTAACCTCATCATTAGTCACAAAGTTGAACCACATAATGCCCAGATACTGCGTAAGCATCTGGAATCAAAAGCATCTAGTTTCCTGTTATCATGTTTACAAAGTGTCCAAGTTTCACTACCATAACTAACCCTAGAAAGAACCAAACTATTATACAGTCTAAGTTTAGTCTTTAGGTGTATATACCTATTTCTCCACACTCTCCATAGATTCTTAAAAGTCCCGGCAGCAATCCCTATTCGTCTGTTAATCTCATGCCACACATCACCAGTATCTGTTACATTGCTCCCAAGATAATTAAATTGTGACACCTGCTCAAGATTGCAACCATTCAGATTAACTGAATCACAGCCTGCCTGACCAATTTTCATCACTTTAGTTTTCTCTCTGTTTATAACCAAACCTACTCTACTACCAGTCTTATCAATAGCTCGAATGAAAGAGTTCATCTCATCAACATCATTTGCCAAAAGGGCTAAATCATCAGCATAATCTAAATCAGAAATTTTAGTATCTCCAGACCATTTAAGGCCAAAATCTTTCCCTTGCAATGAATTTCGCATGACATAATCAATAACGAAGCTAAAGAGAAAAGGAGACAAAATGCACCCTTGTCGAACACCAGAAGTAATGCTAACCAATTGCTACAAGCCTTACCAACTCTCACACACGATTCAGTGTTATTATAGAGAGCTTTCATTGTGTTAACTAACTTGTCTGGTATACCATATGATCTCACAAACAACCACAAATTATGACGATCAACAGAGTCGAAAGCCTTTTTGAAATCAACAAGGATAGCAAAAGAAATTTCTGAAACTCTAAACATTTCTCAAGAATCTGTCTAAGTGAAAATATCTGATCCACATTTCCCCTACCACTTCTGAATCCACATTGCTCATCACCCAATTGCCTGTCAACCAGATTCTTAATTCTATTAAGCACAATCAGGAAAGAACTTTACCTGGAACAGAGAGTAGGCTGAAACCCCTATAGTTATCACAAGTACTGTGATCACCTTTTTTGAAAATAGGGATAATAATAGTTCTGGTAAAATCCTTAGGAACCATGCCTTTATCATAAAAGATATTCAGAATTTCAGTCATCCAAGTGGTAACCGAAACATTCCCAGCTCTAAGCATTTCCGTAGTAATTTCATCTACCCGTGGGGATTTATGTAGTTTAAGTTAAGAAACAGCCAAAATAACTTCAAATTGTGTTATAGGGCCAACATTAAAGCCACCAATGCATCTACCATCATTGCAAACAATGGGAGTAGAACTAACCGCATTGTTTCGAACATCACTGAAATGCTCAGCCCACCTAGCCATGACAGAATCCTCCCCTTCTATAAGGGCGGGGGTGGCTCAGTCGGTAGCGCGCCAGGCTCGTAATCTGTAGTTCCCAGGTTCGAGTCCCAGCTGGGTCAGCGTTGAGATTTATCTCCGCAAAATTCCCGCCCTGCCCACGGTCAGTAGGGGACACCGATGGGCTTGGAAAGGCCGCCGTCCGTCGGATGGGACGTTAAGCCGTGGTCCCGTGTGTGGGAGAGCCATACCCTGTGCACGTTAAAGAACACGCTGGATGGCCTTGACGGGAGGCTACCATCTGTCTCCCAACAGCTGTTCCAGTGGGTCCCCTCTCCCAACCTTCTCTGAGCCTTCGGGGTCCTTGTGACCTGGCCATTTAGCCCATGGTGTGCAAAAAAGTGCCGCTCAGAGGTAAAACAATCCAATCCAAACCCCTTCTATAACCTTACCTTGTTTATCCTTCAATCCCTGTATACCTGTCCGTTTTCTACCACACAAAACATTAACTATCTGATACAGCTTTCTGCTGTTGTGCTGCCTAACTGCTTCCTCGGCTTTGTCAGCCAAACCATCAAGCCAAAGATTCTTATCAGCAGCTAACTGATCTTTTATACGTTTATTAAGTTCTCTGTAATGCTTTCTATTAGGACTAGTAGGGATTGATTAAGGACATTCCTGCAGTTCTTTCTTTCCGAAATAAGCTCAAGTGCCTTATCACTCAGATAATTGTGTCTCCTTTGCTCCTTTTTTCCTATAATAGTATTGTTAGTGTCCAAAAAAGCCTGTTCAAAATGATCCCATTCTTCCTCAACTTTAGTAGTAAGCATACCATGACTGTCATAATGACTAAGTAACCTATTACGGTAAGCTTTGGCTATAACTGGGTCTTTCAGAGCTTCAGTATTAAAAGTAAATTTTTTAACCCTAGCACAACACTTTTTAAGTTGCAAGACACTTTTAGTTGCAAGACACACTTAAGTTGCAAGACACTTTTAACAAGGTGATGGTCAGATCCAATTTCAGCTCCCCTATACGAACTTGTATTCCTAATAGAACTAGCCCATTTGCTGTTAATTAATATATAATCACTCATATTCTTATGCAGACGATGCCATTGCTATTGCACGTACCAATACGAAAAGGGCTTATTACACCTCCCCAAAGGTCAGAGTCAATACCAACTTTGGCATTGAAAGTCACCTAGAACAAGGGTAATATCTCCTTTCTTCACAGAATTCAAAATATCCTGAAGTTGTCCGTAAAACCTATTCTTCTCATCCTCATAGGCATCTTCAGTGGGGGCATAACAGCAAATAACATTCAAGTCTTTACTGCTTGTCCGAAATTTTGCTGTAAGAAACCTTTCATTAATGCACTCATATCCTAGAAGAGCATCACTAGCATGTCTGCTGAGAAGCAGACCTACGCCTTGGTGATGCTTATTGTCGTTCCTCCCTGAAAAGAGAAATTTAAGATTATTTTTAAGAATCTAACCTTTATCTGTCCATCTGGTCTCTTGGAAGCCGAGAATATTTAATTATAATGGTGGAATTCTTGTGTGAGGACATCAAGAGAAAAAGCTCTGTACAGAGTCCTCACATTCCAATTAACTACAGAGAGAAAATGGTCGGGGGGATGTTTAAAGAAACTATGCTGATTGAGAGAGGGAATGCCCACGATATCAAATAGTCCCCTAATCGCAGGCATGGAGCAAAGATCCGTTCCCCCACTATTAAAGGCTGAAGCCATCTACACCGGAAGACTTTCTCCAATGTGGAAGTTGACGATGCCCGTAGAAGCAAGAGTTCAGGTACCTGCGATGTCCTCTGGTCAGGATTATCCACCAGCTGATAAAACATATCCTGTGAATCTATTCACTTGGGGCTGTAAACCCACAAACATATAGAAAACACAGCTGAAAATAATCCCACCACAGGAGCCTAAATGTGCAGCAAATTCAGGATCCACAATCAAGCTCAGAACCTTAATCCAGTCCAGTCCGGTTATATGTTTAGCACCAGCACCCTTGACCAGTCTTTATATGTCTTGTCCAGTCCGGTTATATGTTTAGTCACCAGCACCCTTGACCAGTCAGTTGATCAGTCCTCAGCAGGGTAGGAAAAAAAGAAAAAGTAGCCATAGTTGTCCAGATTCGTAGGTCACACTAATCTGGCAGCTCTCCGCTGCCGTTCACTTCCACAAGAGAGTATCTCTTTTGAAAAGTACTAACGGTCTGCACCACGAGAAGACGGGGTCGGATATTAGGTATGGCCGCTTCTATGCATCATACTGACAAAGCTCACTATTTTTGCAATACTGACAAAGCTTAGTATTCTGCGATACTGACAAAGCTCGCTATTTTGCGATACCGTTAAAGCTTACTGTTCCATAGTATTGACACAGCTTATTGTCCTGTAATGCTGACAAAGCTTACTGTTCCACAATACTGATAAAGCTTGCTATTCTGCAATAGTGACAAAGCAACGAACTGCAATACTGTCAAAACTAACTGCAACGCTGACAAAGTTAACTAATCTACAACTCTGCCAAACAGATAGCAAATGGTTTATGATATTGTGAAGGAAGATAACTGCTCTTCAACAGTATCGGGAAGTTGTTTTTTCAAAATACTGACAAAAAAAAAACTACTGCTCTGTAAGCTAGGCTGTAAAAGAAAACGTTTTGAACAAGCTTAATCAGCTCTGATAAATTAATCTGGTTAAACAGGAAATAATAAGTAAAAATTCACCGGCAATTAATACAATAGGTAGCGCCATCTACTGACGAAATGATATTCTATTCATAATTTAATCCATGTGTTTCCATCGCAAATACCTTTCATAAAAAAAATTTGGCAATTATCTTTCTTCGAGAAAATTGAGCAGCATTATGCTGCATCGATTACCTAAACGTTACAGGATATATCTTCGAAACGAATAGTGCTTCGTAATAAATAAAGGCTAAACTACAAGAAGGAAATGTGTAAGATGATCGAATGCAGAAACCACATCAATAATCACTTGTAAATCACGAACAGACATAGCCATTTTCATGTAAACTGCTCTCAGTCGGCAAGCAATAAATCATTACAGATGCAATGAAAAACAATAACTGAGAAATGTATTACAAGCACACAAGTTCGGATCAATAAGTTGTTTAAACGTTTGCATGAGATTTATTCATATCTTTCGTTTCGACGTGCCTCTAACCGCTGTAGCTTTGCTCGCATAACAAGCAGTTCTATCCATTATTGAATTTTTCCGTTAAATGTTGTGTAGGGATGGAGGATGTTATCGAACGGTTGTAGAAGGTGTAGCGCAATGTGGCAGATGCAGTGGTAATGTTTGGAGAGATTCTAGTTAAAACGTAAGACGTCTTTGCTGAACAAGGAAGAGTGAGAACTAAATTATTTGTGTGCATCAGTGAGTCGCTTTCTCTCTTAGGAGAGGAGAATATTTCTCTCTGAAGAGACGAGAATATTTCTCTTTGTGCGAAGTGTTTATGCGAAATTTGGTAAAGGATTGAATTCTCGCTTCAGAAAATCACCAAGGAATGAACTATTTAGTTATTTCAATAATTGATTCTCACTGTTTAGTAGAGTTTTGGAAGTTAGAATAATTACTGTCGTTTGTTTTGCGTGATTGACATATACTTAAAGGGAATGTGAGGCGGGAGTTTGCTCAGTCGTTAGCGCGCTAGGATCACAATTTGCAGTTCCCAGGACCGAGTCCTAACTGTGCCAGCGTTGAGATTTATCTCCACCTAACCCCCCTCCCCCCCCCCCCCCAAAAAAAAGAAGCTGCTGTCCTTAGAATGGTACTTTAAATTGTGTTGTCGTATTCGGTACAACTCTGTTACTTTAAGGAACATGTTGAAGAATCTTAACGGGAGATTTTTTTATCTATCTCTTAACAACTGTTCAGTAGGTAACCTTCTACTATCTTACTTTGAACCCATGGGGGTTCTTGTGACCTGACCATTTATCTCATTTGAATTAAAAAAAGTGCCGTTCAGATGTAAAACAGCCCAATCCTCTCTCTTTCTCAATCTTTGAGAGGAATTTTTTGCTCATAATGTGTTAAATGTCCCAGGTCACAAAGATCCCAAAGGCTCAGATAACATTGGGGGGAAGGACTCACTGGATGGCTGTTAGGATACAAATGGAAATCTCCCGTCAAGGCCAGACACCGTGTTCTTTAAAGTGCACAGCTTATAGCCCTCTTGCATAGGGGAGACATAACCTGTGCTCTTTGGGGCGGGGGTGGCTCAGTCGGTAGCGCGCCAGGCTCGTAATCTGTAGTTCCCAGGTTGAGTCCCAGCTGGGTCAGCGTTGAGATTTATGTCCGCAAAATTTCCTCGTCCTGACCACGGTCAGTAGGGGACACCGATGGGCTTAAAAGGCCGCCGTTCGTCGGATGGGACGTTAAGCTGTGGCCCCGTGTGCGGGAGAGCCATACCCTGTGCACGTTAAAGAACACGCTGGATGGCCTTGACGGGAGGCTACCATCTGTCTCACAACAGCTATTCCAGTGGGTCCCCTCCCCCAACCTTCTCTGAGCCTTCGGGGTCCTTGTGGCCTGGCCATTTAGCCCATGGTGTGCAAAAAAGTGCCACTCAGAGGTAAAACAATCCAATCCAAACCTGTGCTCTTTGGGGAAATCGATAGGCTCTGCGAAAACCTGACGTCCGTCAGATGTCTTTTCAAGCGACCATCGGTGTCCCCTTTCTGACCGAGGGCAGGGTGAAAGTTTATCGGAGATAAATCTCATCGCTGACACAGGTGAAACTCGAACCCGTGAACTGCAGATTACAAGTTCGCGACGCTATCAACTCACCCGATTCCCGCACCTCATACAAGAAGAAAAGCTTACAAATTTATCCATTTCACATAAAGAATGGAGATGAAAAATCTGAAGATTAAAGAAAGCATTGAACCAATGAAAAGATGTCACATGCACTGAAGATACAACAAGAACAATTCTTAAATGAGATGCTCCGTCACAGCAGATAGTTCTACACTTTATGCAATAAATAAATACTTCTTCTACCGTAAAGTTTTATTATGCATAGTTTATGAAAGTGAGCAATTGAAAATGCTGTTTTTAATTTCGGAATATCCTAAAAATGTATCGTGAAGTAGTAACACAGGTCACAGGTTCCTTAACGAGTTGAGGATTGATACATTTTCAGACGTCGCATCTTACGTTTCACTGGCTTTCGTTGTTAAGAGCTTTAAGTAAAGAAGAAATAATTTGATTAGGATTATTTTTAACAGCCTTAAAAAACCTTTTTGAGATGCATTTAATATGAGTATATATATATGTGTGTGGTCGATGCCTAAGTGAAGTTGTCTGTTAGTAACAAACCAAGGGGCATCGACCGCAGATCTCAATATTTTGTTTTGCAAGACCTGAATCTTGCGTATATTCGTGGGATTTGGTTGTTGTTGGGTTGTTTTACCTCTGAGTGGCACTTTTTTGCACACCATGGGCTAAATGGCCAGGTCACATGGACCCCGAAGTCTCAGAGAAGGTTGGGGAAGAGGACCCACTGGAACAGCTGTTGGGAGACAGATGGTAGCACCGCCTCCCGTCAAGGCCATCCAGCGTGTTCTTTAACGTGCACAGGGTATGTCTCTCCCGCACACGGAGCCACGGCTTAACGTCCCATCCGACGGACGGCGGCCTTTCCAAACCCATCGGTGTCCCCTACTGACCGTGGGCTATTCGTGGGAGAACAACGTCATTTGCCCAAAAGATCTTATGAGAATTGTCAGTTTTCCAAAGATTTTATCAGAACAACAACGCCACTTTTCAAAGATCTGATGAGAACA
Organism: Ryuthela nishihirai; assembly: GCA_038380435.1. Lineage (NCBI taxonomy): Eukaryota > Metazoa > Arthropoda > Arachnida > Araneae > Heptathelidae > Ryuthela > Ryuthela nishihirai. The sequence goes on along the minus strand of JAWZYU010000001.1, from coordinate 86,736,859 downwards.
ACAATATAATTTTCCCAAAGACCTTATAAAAACAACAATGTCATTTCTCAGTGATTTTATGAGAACAACAATGTCATCCCACCCAAAGATTTGATAACAAGGTCACTTTTGAAAGATTTGGGGAGAACAACAAGTCGCTTTTGAAAAGATTTTATGAGAACAACAACGTCACTTTTCGACGATTTGATCAGAACAGCACCTTCACTTTCGGAAAACCTGAAAAAACAACACATCGTTTTTTTTTTTCATAAGAGCAATGTCTGAAAAAACTGTTTCGAAACATAAAAAATCTTTACAGGCGCAGTTTCGAATCAACAAAAATAAAATTCAATGCATTCATTCTAACAACATACAAAGTAGATTTTTCTGACAATGTGTAAGTAAAAACATTTTTATGTGTCTTTTTTTTCATACGGCAATGAAAACCGTGACTTTTCAGTTCCATTTGCTCAACCTTCGTCGCTTCTTGCGATTCTTCGTCTAATGATTTATTTAGAAAGAGAGTAGACTAGGTTGACTTGAAGAGATAGAGGGGTGGGAGTATCAGGCAGAAGGGAAGAGAGATGTTAGTAAAGAAAGAAGAAGGAAAATAAAGGGCATCGAGAAAGGGGGGAAGGAGAGGAATAACTGGAAGAGCAAAGAGAAGAAGAGGCAATCGAATACGTGAAGGCGACTCACCGGTCTAGCTCCAACGATCCTATCTGAAAGGAGAGGAAAGTGAGTTGGACGATGTCTCCGAAATCCCTCCCCGCCGCGACGAACGTGATGCGGCACACGTACGGCAGGTGGCGCTGGAACGGCTCTGTGATGCGGATGGGATGTTTGATGTTCGCTTCTCCGTAGAAAGTCCGATTGCAATCTGCAGAAAAAAAGAAAAGGAGATTAAAGATCCACACAGTATGTCTTTGCTTCGACTCTTTGTTTACTCGTACAATTGGATGTTTTAAACCTAGTAGTACAAGATTAGTTTGTAGGTATCTTTTCATAGTTACAGTTCAACTTTTACCTACGAGAAGGTTTTATAGATTTCTTGTCATGTTGCAGAGTGATATCGAAGCTTTTTTAAGCTTGTAGACTTTCTGGAGATATTTTTAATGCTGGCTTTAGGGTTTTCAGTTTTGGTGGAACGTTTAGGGTGCTTTGAAATGTTTTTGGCTGCCAAGTACGTTTACTCTAATCTCTTCAGGCCCTGTGTACATTACAATGAACACTACTATTTTAACAATTTTCTTAAACACTGGAAATCTTTCGTCTTGGAACGTTTCAAAGGTAACCTCCAAGTCTACAGAATGTGCTTAAATTTGGTTCCATCTATGGATATATAATGAAACTTACATACAATAAAATTAATAAAAATTGTGAAAAAGAAGCAAACCACAAGAACTGTTTTGCTACATTTCAAACGAAACCACAAGAACTGTTTCGTTACATTTCAAAGAAAACCACAAGAACTGTTTTGCTACATTTCAAAGGAAACCACAAGAATTGTTCTGCTACATTTCAAAGGAAACCACAAGAACAGTTTTGTTACATTTCAAAGGAAACCACAAGAACAGTTTTGCTACATTTCAAACGAAACCACAAGAACTGTTTCGTTACATTTCAAAGGAAACCACAAGAACTGTTTTGCTACATTTCAAAGGAAACCACAAAAACTATTTTGCTACATTTCAAAAGAAACCACAAGAACTGTTTTTGCTAGATTTCAAAGGAAACTACAAGAACTCTTTTGCTAGATTTCAAAGGAAACCACAAGAACAGTTTTGTTACATTTCAAAGGAAACCACAAGAACAGTTTTGCTACATTTCAAACGAAACCACAAGAACTGTTTCGTTACATTTCAAAGGAAACCACAAGAACTGTTTTGCTACATTTCAAAGGAAACCACAAAAACTATTTTGCTACATTTCAAAAGAAACCACAAGAACTGTTTTTGCTAGATTTCAAAGGAAACTACAAGAACTCTTTTGCTAGATTTCAAAGGAAACCACAAGAACTGTTTTGCTACATTTCAAAGGAAACCACAAGAACAGTTTTGCTACATTTCAAACGAAACCACAAGAACTGTTTCGTTACATTTCAAAGGAAACCACAAGAACTGTTTTGCTACATTTCAAAGGAAACCACAAAAACTATTTTGCTACATTTCAAAAGAAACCACAAGAACTGTTTTTGCTAGATTTCAAAGGAAACTACAAGAACTCTTTTGCTAGATTTCAAAGGAAACCACAAGAACAGTTTTGTTACATTTCAAAGGAAACCACAAGAACAGTTTTTCTACATTTCAAACGAAACCACAAGAACTGTTTCGTTACATTTCAAAAGAAACCACAAGAACTGTTTTGCTACATTTGAAAGGAAACCACAAAAACTATTTTGCTACATTTCAAAAGAAACCACAAGAACTGTTTTTGCTAGATTTCAAAGGAAACTACAAGAACTCTTTTGCTAGATTTCAAAGGAAACCACAAGAACTGTTTTTGCTAGATTTCAAAGGAAACTACAAGAACTATTTTGCTAGATTTCAAAGGAACCCACAAGAACTATTTTGCTACATTTCAAAGGAAACCACAGGAACTGTTTTGCTATATTTCAAAGGAAACCATAAGAACTGTTTTGCTACATTTCAAAGGAAACCGCAAGAACTGGTTTGTTACATTTCAAAGGAAACCACAAGAACTGTTTTGTTACATTTCAAACACCACAAGAACTGTTTTGCTACATTTCAAAGGAAACCACAGGAACTGTTTTGCTACATTTCAAAGGAAACCACAAGAACTGTTTTGCTACATTTCAAAGGAAACTACAAGAAGTTTTGCTACATTTCAAAGGAAACCACAAAAACTATTTTGCTACATTTCAAAAGAAACCACAAGAACTGTTTTGCTAGATTTCAAAGGAAACCACAAGAACTGTTTTGCTAGATTTCAAAGGAAACCACTAGAACTGTTTTGTTACATTTCAAAATCCACAAGAACTGTTTTGTTCATTTCAAAGGGAACCATAAGAACTGTTTTGCTACCTTTCAAAGGAAACCAGAAGTACTATTTTTCTACATTTTAAAAGAAACCACAAGAACTGTTTTGCTACATTTCAAAGGAAACTACAAGAAGTTTTGCTACATTTCAAAGGAAACCACAAAAACTATTTTGCTACATTTCAAAAGAAACCACAAGAACTATTTTGCTACATTTCAAAAGAAACCACAAGAACTGTTTTGCTAGATTTCAAAGGAAACCACTAGAACTGTTTTGTTACATTTCAAAATCCACAAGAACTGTTTTGTTCATTTCAAAGGGAACCATAAGAACTGTTTTGCTACCTTTCAAAGGAAACCAGAAGTACTATTTTTCTACATTTTAAAAGAAACCACAAGAACTGTTTTGTTACATTTCAAACACCACAAGAACTGTTTTGCTATATTTCAAAGGAAACCACAAGAACTGTTTTGCTACATTTCAAAGAAAATCACAAGAACTGTTTTGCTACATTTCAAAGGAAACCACAAGAACTATTTTGCTACATTTCAAAAGAAACCACAAGAACTGTTTTGCTAGATTTCAAAGAAAACCACAAGAACTATTTTGCTACATTTCAAAAGAAACCACAAGAACTGTTTTGCTAGATTTCAAAGGAAACCACCACAAGAACTGTTTCGCTACATTTCAAAGGAAACCACAAGAACTGTTTTGCTACATTTCAAAAGAAACCACAAGAACTGTTTTGCTACATTTCAAAGAAAATCACAAGAACTGTTTTGCTACATTTCATAGGAAACCACAAGAACTGTTTTGCTACATTTCAAAGGAAACCACAAGAACTGTTTGCTACATTTCAAAGGAAACCACAAGAACTATTTTGCTACATTTCAAAAGAAACCACAAGAACTGTTTTGCTAGATTTCAAAGGAAACCACAAGAACTATTTTGCTACATTTCAAAAGAAACCACAAGAACTGTTTTTCTAGATTTCAAAGGAAACCACCACAAGAACTGTTTTGCTACATTTCAAAGGAAACCACAAGAACTGTTTTGCTACATTTCAAAGGAAACCACAAGAACTGTTTTGCTACATTTCAAAGAAAATCACAAGAACTGTTTTGCTACATTTCAAAGGAAACCACAAGAACTGTTTTGCTACATTTCAAAGGAAACCACAAGAACTGTTTGCTACATTTCAAAGGAAACCACAAGAACTATTTTGCTACATTTCAAAAGAAACCACAAGAACTGTTTTTCTAGATTTCAAAGGAAACCACCACAAGAACTGTTTTGCTACATTTCAAAGGAAACCACAAGAACTGTTTTGCTACATTTCAAAGGAAACCACAAGAACCGTTTTGTTATATTTCAAAGAAAACCACAAGAACTCTTTTGCTACCTTTCAAAGGAAACCAGAAGTACTATTTTGATACATTTTAAAGGAAACCACAAGAACTGTTTTGCTACATTTCAAAGGAAACCACAAGAACTGTTTTGCTAGATTTCAAAGGTTTGCTACATTTCAACATTTCAACATTTTCAAAGGTTTGCTACATTTCAAAGGAAACCACAAGAACTGTTTTGCTACATTTCAAAGGAAACCACAAGAACTGTTTTGTTCATTTCAAAGGAAACCATAAGAACTGTTTTGCTACCTTTCAAAGGAAACCACAAGAACTGTTTTGTTCATTTCAAAGGAAACCACAAGAACTGATTTGCTACATTTCACAGCTGTCATTCATTTGATGTGTTTATCATAATAAAGGGCATATAAATTATGATTTTTTTTTCTCGTGTTCATTTTTACTACTTTCTGAGATTTCAAAATTTGCAACTTTTAGAATGTTTTCTACATTTATAAGGTACATGCTGAACTTGAGCAGAAAAAACATTTTTGTATATTGTTGCTTCTTTGTTTATCTATAACATTCATTTAAATGGAAGCATTTTTTTCTTCTATAAACGAAAATTCCGATCTGAAGGAGAGTAAAATTTGGGTAAGGCATAGCTATTCGGTAATAAGTTATACACAGGAAAGCGTACTGTAGAAAAGATGCACTTGAAATAACGAGTTGAAAAAAATTATTTTTCTAACTAGAATTACCTGGAAGACCACCATGGCAAATGGAAAGCCTTAGAAAAATTTTTTAAAAATTACATCGCTTAGGTAAAAAATGTCTTTTATAATCTGAATCAACCAATCACTGGAAGAGCGATTGGTTTTAATTTGAACTTCACATATTGTTTTTGTTTCCTCCTTTTAGCACTTATTCTTTCTTCGGACATTTTTGTTTTCTCAATTAAATAGGAAGCTTTGATTCTTGAAATTCTTTTCGAAGTTGCACTGGAAGGGGCTGCTTTATTTGGTTTATTGGAGAGTTATTTGTCTCTGTTGTAGAGATAATCTGCTAGTTGTCATGGTGTTGCTCATAACTTGAAGATAATCTGCTAGTTGTCATGGTGTGTGTCATAACCAGATTTGTCATACCTGATTGTTGTCATGGTTGTTTGTCTGCCACAACTTGCAAAAAAGCTCTTAAATTGTAATGGCCTTTTGTATGTCATAACCAGGAATAAGCTGTTAGTTGGAATCAGGCCTAAATTGGGAGTGGGGGGGGAGAGGCAAAAGAGTCGTTTGACGCAGGTCCCTAGGGCTAGGGAATCTCAAATATACGTGTCATAGTCAAATTATATGTCGAACAAATTGAAATAATATGTAAATTGCAAAAATACTGTAAATCGTTCCTATTACAAAATTTAAAATTTCTTTTAGTAAATGATAGTAAAAATTCTATATTTTAAAATTTCTATTAAATATTTTCATATATTTATATGAATTTAGGAGTAGAGTGGGGTACATTAAGGACAGGCCCAGACTCCATCTTACCTCTCTGACACTTATTATAATGTCTTCTTCCCGTCAAAACCTCAAGATAACCAGCTAGTTGTCATTGTCTTTTATCTGTCCTAAATTTCAGATAAACTGCTAGATGATATAAATCGTTTGTCAGTCACAATTTACAGATAAGTTATTAGTTAGATGGTCGTTTATATTCCTCGTAAACTGTAAGTAAACGCGACTTTGCAAGTACTATCGGAAAAAGATTTTCATAGGTACGTTTTCACTTCTGGGTTCTTCCATTTAAAAAAAATAGTTTGCCCTGGTGAAAAACCGTAGTGGCAGTGTGCTTTTTATGCAACCATAGTGGCAGTGTGCACTATTAGTGTGCTTTGTTACAGATCATAGGGCCCTGAGTTCGAGTCCCGGAGATAGAATGAATATTTGTACTTTTTCTACTGAAGTCTCTCCTTCCTTACAGACCTTGTCTAGGACGAATTTCACTGAATGGGTTCCCGTTAAATATCTGTGACAAGCAGCTGCTTGAGGAGGAATTTATTTATTTTTCTAGTGACCTTACAAAATCTAAGTGATTTTTTTTTCTTTTGGGGCAAAATCTATTGTCTGTTGCAGAACCATAAAACGAACAGGATGTCAAAAATTATATTCCTAAGAATCTGAGAGATTTACTGTAATGAACTAAAGAAACCATTTAGAAGCTCTTAAAAAGCTTGAAACAACCTTTATCATTTGTGATAAAGTGATTAAATTATGCAGGCCCGGATATAGAAAAAAAAATAAGGTGTATGTGGAGAAAGTAGGGGGTTGTTGAAGTAACTGAATCAAGCCGAAAAGAAATAAAAGAAGGGCCAAGAGACTAGATCGCTATTCCAGTAAAAAATTTCAATTACCATTTTAGTGGTCTTTAAAAAAATTCTTAAAAGTATATAAAATATTATTTTTAAATATTTTTCGCCTCTATTATGTTGTTGTTTTACCTCTGAGTGGTACTTTTTTGCACACAATGAGAAAAATGGCCAGGTCATAAGTACCCCGAGGACTCAGAGAAGGTTGGGGAAAGGAAACCCACTGGACAGCTGTTAAGGGACAGATGGTACCCTCCAGTCAAGGCCATCCAACGTGTTCTTTAACGTGCACAGGTTATGGCTCTCCGACACACGGGTTCACGGTTTAACATCCCATCCGACGGATGGCGGTCTTTTCAAGCCCATCTGTGCCACCTGCTGACCGAGGTCAGGGCTGGGAGTGTTTCGGAGAAAAATCTCAACGCTGATCCATATCCATTATAATTACTATCATTCTCAAAACGGCGAATTTCATATGGGGGGATAGGGTATGCCTCCTATAGATCCGGCCCTGTTCTCATACAACATGTGTCCAGATTTTAGGGGTCAAATTTCATTTTGACTGATACTTCCTATTTTTTGATTTACCTCTTAATATATCAGGAATGACAAGTGTAACAGCTAACCTGTTGATCCCTTTACTCTTAGGGTCCTCGAGCGACAGGGCCGTTAAGATCACTGTATGTAAAAAAACAGCGCTATTCAGACTAAGCCATCCCAACACATTATTAGAACAATGCAAATTGAAGTAGGTAATACAATCGAAACATAAATGGACGAGTCTAGTCGTTCGGAAGATCTACTAGAACTCAGCATCATCACTATTTTCAATTTGAACTCTCAGGTAAGTAAACAGGAGACTTCGAAAGATGAATTTCTCAGATCCCGCTTTTGGATCCTTTCTTTGCTCTGTGTTAGATGATAGGAGACGGCATCCACTGATGTGGTTGTTTCCTTTTAATCGGATTTGATTGACGAGTTAATCCTTTCCAGAAAAACGGCAAATAATTACGATTTTCAATTTTATGACTGTAATTATTGCTTCGGCGCAGATTCTTCAAACGTGTAAATATCTGACATAATATCTATCTCTGTGAAATGACTAAGTCTCTCATTGGCGGTTCAATTTCCCTTCAATCCTCCTTGTCTAATTAATTCATTAATCTTGAGTTTTCCTGCTAACACGTGTATATTAATTTAACATGAATGACTTTCCCTGCTTATTATTGCGATGATCATAATTAGATGTATTACATCAAAAGAGATTTGTATTAAACATGAAAACACTTTTATTGCTATCAACTGTCGACACCGATGCTTTTCGTTTGTTTGTCTGTTTTAGAAATTTTAGTACAGTGGTTCTCAACCTATTTTATGTCACGACACACATAGTACCGGGCTCATTTCGTCGCGGCACATCTAGCACTGGGCCCATCTCATGGCGGTACATATAGTAATGGGTTCACATCTTCGTGGCATACATAGTACTGGGCTGACGTTGTCAAGACTCAGCTAGTACTGGATTCACTTCATCACAACATAGCTATTACTGGATTCACTTCGTCGCGGCATACTTAGTACTGGACACTTTGTCATGATACACCTAGTACAGAATTCCCTTAGTCACAGCACACCTAGTATTAGATTCTCTTTGTTATGGCATACCTAGTACTGGATTCACTTTATTGCGGCACACCTAATGTTAGATTCACTTCATCACAGCATACCTAGTAATAGATTCACTTTGTTGTGGCATACCTAGTACTGGATTCATTTTATTGCGGCACATCTAATGTTGCATTCACTTTATTGCGGCACACCTAATGTTGGATTCACTTCATCACATCATACCTAGTATTAGATTCACTTTGTTATGGCATACCTAGTATTGGATTCACTTTATTGCGGCACATCTAATGTTGCATTCACTTTATTGTGGCACACCTAATATTGGATTCACTTCATCACAGCATACCTAGGATTAGATTTACTTTGTTATGCCATACCTAGTATTGGATTCACTTTATTGTGGCACATCTAATGTTGCATTCACTTTATTGCGGCACACCTAATATTGGATTCACTTCATCACAGCATACCTAGGATTAGATTTACTTTGTTATGGCATACCTAGTACTGGATTCACTTTATTGTGGCATACCTAATGCTAGATTCACTTCATCACAGCATACCTAGTATTAGATTCACTTTGTTGTGGCATACCTAGTACTGGAATCATTTTATTGCGGCACATCTAATGTTGCATTCACTTTATTGCGGCACACCTAATGTTGGATTCACTTTATCACAGCATACCTAGTATTAGATTCACTTTGTTGTGGCATACCTAGTACTGGATTAACTTTATTGCAGCACATCTAATGTTGCATTCACTTTATTGTGGCACACCTAATATTGGATTCACTTCATCACAGCATACCTAGGATTAGATTTACTTTGTTATGCCATACCTAGTATTGGATTCACTTTATTGTGGCACATCTAATGTTGCATTCACTTTATTGCGGCACACCTAATGTTGGATTCACTTCATCACAGCATACCTAGGATTAGATTCACTTTGTTATGGCATACCTAGTATTGGATTCACTTTATTGCGGCACATCTAATGTTGCATTCACTTTATTGCGGCACACATAATATTGGATTCACTTCATCACAGCATACCCAGGATTAGATTCATTTCGTTGTGGCATACCTAGTACTGGATTCACTTTGTTGCGGCACATCTAATGTTGCATTCACTTTATTGCGGCACATCTAATGTTGCATTCACTTTATTGCGGCACACCTAATATTGGATTCACTTCATCACAGCATACCTAGGATTAGATTTACTTTGTTATGGCATACCTAGTACTGGATTCACTTTATTGCGGCACATCTAATGTTGCATTCACTTTATTGCGGCACACCGAATGTTAAATTCACTTCATCACAACATACCTAGTATTAGATTCACTTTGTTGTGGCATACCTAGTACTGGATTCACTTTATTGCGGCACCTCTAATGTTGCATTCACTTTATTGCGGCACACCTAATGTTGGATTCACTTCACCACAGCATACCTAGTATTAGATTCACTTTTTTGTGGCATACCTAGTACTGGATTCACTTTTTGCGGCACATCTAATGTTGCATTCACTTTATTGCGGCACACCTAATATTGGATTCATTTCATCACAGCATACCTAGGATTAGATTTACTTTGTTATGGCATACCTAGTACTGTATTCACTTTATTGTGGCACACCTAATGTTAGATTCACTTCATCACAGCATACCTAGTATTAGATTCACTTTTTTGTGGCATACCTAGTACTGGATTCACTTTATTGCGGCACATCTAATGTTGCATTCACTTTATTGCGGCACACCTAATGCAATTCACTTCTCACAGCATACCTAGTATTAGATTCACTTTGTTGTGGCATACCTAGTACTGGATTCACTTTATTGCAGCACATCTAATGTTGCATTCACTTTATTGTGGCACACCTAATATTGGATCACTTCATCACAGCATACCTAGGATTAGATTTACTTTGTTATGGCATACCTAGTATTGGATTCACTTTATTGCGGCACATCTAATGTTGCATTCACTTTATTGCGGCACACCTAATGTTGGATTCACTTCATCACAGCATACCTAGGATTAGATTTACTTTGTTATGGCATACCTAGTACTGGATTCATTTTATTGCGATACACTTAATGTTGGATTCACTTTATTGCGGCACACCTAATGCTGAATTCACTTCTCACAGCATAGCTAGCACTAGATTCACTTCTCACAGCATAACTAGTACTGGATTCACTTCGTCGTATCACATTGTACTGGATTCACTTTGTTGCAGCATACCTAGTACTGGATTCACTTTGTCGCAGCATACCTAGTACTGGATTCACTTTGTCGCAGTACACCTAATTTTGGATTCACTTCATCACAGCATACCTAATATTGGATTTACTTTGCCATAGGATATCTACTATTGGATCGCTTCATCACAGCATACCTAGTACTGGATTCACTTCGTTATAGCACACCTAGTACTGGATTCACTTTGTCGCGGCATACCTAGTACTGGATTCACTTCATCGCAGCACACCTAGTACTGGATTCACTTCGTCACAGCATACCTAAGTACTGGATTCACTTCGTCATAGCACACTAGTACTGGATTCATTTTGTCGTGGCGTGGGTGGCTCAATCGGCAGCGCGCAGGCTCGTAATCTGTAATTCCCAGGTTCCAGTCCCAGCTGGATGAGCGTTGAGATTTATCTCCACAAAACTCCCCACCCTCCCATGGTTAGTAGGGGAGACCGATGGGCTTCAAAAGGCCGCCATCCGTCGATGAGCCGTTTAGCCGTGGCCGCATATGCGGAAGAGTCATGCCCTCTGCACGTTAACGAACACGCTGGATGGCCTTGACGGGAGGCTACCATTTGTCTCCCAACAGCTGTTCCTGTGGGTCCACTTCCCCAACCTTCTCTGAATCTTCGGGGTCCTTGTGGTCTGGTCATTTAGTCCACTGTGTGCAAAAAAGTACCGCTCAGAGGTAAAACAACCCAACCCAACTTTGTCGTGACATACCTAGTACTCGATTCACTTTGTCACGGCACACCTAATACTGGATTCATTTCATCACAGCACACATAGTACTGGATTCACTTGTCATAGCATACCTAGTACTGTATTTAATTCGTCATTGTACCCCTATTAGAATTACTTCGTCACAGCAAACACCTGTTACTGGGGGGCGGGGGTGACTCAGTCGGTAGCGCGTCAGGCTCGTAATTTGTAGTTCCCAGGTTCGAGTCCCAGCTGGGTCAGCGTTGAGGTTTATCTCCGCAAAAATTCCCTGCCCTGCCCACGGTCAGTAGGGGACACCGATGGGCTTGGAAAGGTCGCCGTCCGTCGGATGGGACGTTAAACCGTGGTCCCGTGTGCGGGAGAGCCATACCCTGTGCACGTTAAAGAACACGCTGGATGGCCTTGATGGGAGGCTACCATCTGTCTCCCAACAGCTGTTCCAGTGGGTCCCCTCCCCCAACCTTCTCTGAGCCTTCGGGGTCCATGTGACCTAGCCATTTAGCCCATGGTGTGCAAAAAAGTGCCGCTCAGAGGTTAAACAACCCAACCCTGGTACTGGATTCACGTCGTCTAACATACCTAGTAATGGGTTCACCTGGTCGCAGCACTCATAATAAAGGGTTTACCTCTTCAGGGCACACTTAATAATGTTTTCACCTCTTCGCGACAAATCTTTTACTGCGTTCATTTTAATATTGCATTTTTCTCTCTCGAAAAAGACAAAATCAACAACGCAATTCAGCTTTAAATTCATTTATAGGCCTAAAACGAGTTAATATTTTATCAACCGTTGAATGTAGACAAAGGTTTGGCGATGTCTCGAGAGAGACATCAAATGGATGCAAATAGAGAGTACATGATGTCCTATTTATTTAAAAAATAAATATTTAAAAAAACATTGTTATTTAGTTATGGCTCCCAGTCAGATTATTTATAAAAAAACATTACTTACTCTTGTCATCTTAGATTTCAAATCTTTTTTTATCTAGCGGTAGGAAGATTAATTAAAATAATTATAAAAATAATTATCGTTCTCTTAAGTCAGTAAAAGTAGATATTCTTGTTAAAGCACAGTGTCCAAAGAACGATTCTCAAACGTTTTTTGCTCACTGCACACTGTAATTTCGTCATGAATACTCCGGCATATTAAAAATTCAAGTTGGTACCAGTACGCGCAATTTGCCTTCAATGATAGCCATTTTTGTAGAATCGTTTGTAAACGCAGAACTATTCTGTTCAAGTTCTGACATGTATTGAGTTACTGCTTAGGTGTTACGAATGGGCATGTTAATTTTGTTTTTAACATTAAGATGTAATATGGCTAAGTTTTTCATTAAATGGAAAATATTCAATGAAGAATCAGCGGCAGAATGCAGCAAAGAAATGGTTTATACTTTCCTTTTATCTGTAATATCATCCGAAATTTCGGGGCACAGTGGCAAATCTCGCGGACTGCCATAGAGACATATCTCCCACGTCTCGCCTGGAACAAAATTTAGCGCTACAAAAAATCTAACTATTTATAATTATAACACTGCATTTCATGTCGTCAAAGCATTTTGGCATTTTCCTTTCTTTCCTGGGGTTTTAACTGCAGTTCCCGCTTAATATCGCATGCACATCGAGAGCAACAATCGCCATTTCGATTTTGCAGTTGCGTTTGTTAACAGTTTTTTTTTAATTAAATTTCTTCAATTTAAACATGACTGAAAAAAATATGGAAATTGGTATATAAAAAGAGAAAGCATTTTAGAACGATCTATGGGACCTGGGTTCGAGCCCCGGATAAAGCATGGCTGTTTGTGTCGTTTTTCTGCTGAGGTCCTGCCATCCTCTCAGACCTTCTACTCTGGCATTTAAACTGGCAGGCTCCTGTCAGACCTCTGTGGCAAGCAGCTGCTTGAGGGGGTATTTATTTTATATTTATTATGTTTTATGCATTTCTTTATTTCGTTGCAAAGCAGTACTTCAAAACCAAGGGGTGGGCTGTTTTACCTCTGAGAGGCACTCTTTTGCACACCATAGGCTAAATGGCCAGGTCACATGGACCCCGAAGGCTCAGAGAAGGTTGGGGGAGGGGACCCACTGGAACAGTTGTTGGGAGACAGATGGTAGCCTCCCGTCAAGGCCATCCAGCGTGTTCTCTAACGTGCAAGGGTATGGCTCTCCCAAACACGGGGTATTTATTTTATATTTATTATGTTTTATGCATTTCTTTATTTCGTTGCAAAGCAGTACTTCAAAACCAAGGGGTGGGCTGTTTTACCTCTGAGAGGCACTCTTTTGCACACCATAGGCTAAATGGCCAGGTCACATGGACCCCGAAGGCTCAGAGAAGGTTGGGGGAGGGGACCCACTGGAACAGTTGTTGGGAGACAGATGGTAGCCTCCCGTCAAGGCCATCCAGCGTGTTCTCTAACGTGCAAGGGTATGGCTCTCCCATACACGGGGCCACGGCTTAACGTCCCATCCGACAGACGGAAGTCTTTCCAAGCCCACCGGTGTCTCTTACTGACCGTGGGCAGGGCGGTATTTCAGAACCAAGGATGAGTTTATTTTTTATTCTCTAATAAAATTTCAGTATAAGTGATTTATGCATTTTTGTTGTTTGTTTGTTCTGGAAGTATTGTGGGTTGCTTTTAAATAATTAAAATAATGAATATTTCTCCACGGTAGTCAAGAACGCAACCCTTTTATTTAGCTATGCAATACAGGCCTTGAACACCTTCGTTTGCGATGTCGTCATGGGAACGGGTAGCTGAGTCGGTAGCGCACCAAGCTTAATCTGCAGTTACCAGGTTCGAGTCCCAGGTGGGACCAACGTTGAGATTTATCACAACTAACCTCACCCTGCTCCTCGGTTCAGAAAGAGAACATTGCTGGGCTTGGAAAGATCGCTGTCCATCGTATGGTACATTGAACCGTGGTTCCGTGTACAAGAAAGCTATACCCTATGCACGTTAAATCATATCCTGGGTGATCTTGATGCGAGGCTACCATCTTTCTTGTAACAGTTATCTAGCTACATATGTTGGGTACGTCTTATGACAGTGGTTTCCAATTTTTTAACAACGGCGCCATTTCAGCTTAGGAAATATTTCATCCCCCCAGTTATGTGCAGTAAAAAAATAATGTTTTTTTTGGACAAACTTCAAATTTGTGCTAATATAGTAATAAATTTTAATTTAAAATGACGGTTCCTGTTTATTTTACGTGATTCTGTTTGTCATGCATAGAATTGAATAATAACAATGGATTAATAATGTTATGAATTAAATGGATAAACATAGAGCGTGAATTAAAAAGTATAGTATTTAATAATTATATTTCTAATATAATGTAATTTATCACAAAAGTATGAATGAAAACGTTTATATAAATTAAAGTCAGCAACTCAAATTATATATGTGAACAAACCTGCAATCTATCGAGAATAACCTTACCAATTCCTAAATAAATAAATAGCTATACATCAAATGATTTCTTTCTAAGGTTTTAGACTTCAAATACTCTAAAACTGCAGCTAAGTATATTTGCTTCTCAGGACCAATTCTTTTCAGATGTTGATCACTACGCTTCAAACGATGAATTCTTTTCCTCTGCTAGTTTACTAACATGATCCATTAAGTAAATTTATTTAATCTCCCGCGAACACACCAAATAAAATCATTTCTTCTGTAAACGAGAGTGCACAGGCAAAGATAAACTACGTGTTCCTTCATATTATATTTCCTCTTAATTACAACAACTTATTCCTTCTTCTTTCAGTTAAGTTCTTTCAATGTCTTTGGTGACGTAACTTTCACGCTGAAGCATACGCGAGCATTCGTGACGCGTTTATTATAAGTTCATTGAAGTCTTATGTCGTAACAATAAATACACTATCCAGACAAATAAAAAATAAATAAATGAAAAAAAAAAATGGAGAATTGCTTTTTTTACTCCAAATTAGAACTAGATAACTGAAATAATAGACATTTTCGTGGCTGGAAGTAAATTACATATCTGAAGTTTATTTTCATTAGTGAAATTTTAGGGATCATTTTGAATTTTTCGGTAAGAATAATTTAAATAAAATATTTCTTAGATTAACGTAGTTATCCATGAGACTTATTTTTTTCTTACAGAAAAAACTTCAAAAATTCACGGATACAGTATCAAATCATTCTTAAATGTTATTTGCAGTAGTTTTAGACGGGTTGAACAATATTTTGAATTGCAGGCGATAGAAAGGGTAAAAAAGGGCGCGGGCCTCAGGAAGTTTCGAAACCACTGATATAAATGTTCTGTTCTAATAATATTTTTTCAGCATTTAAAATTATAGCTAGGTAGTCACTGGAAGGAGAGCTATGCACCAATCACATGGGATGATGCATAGAACCGATCAGACCTTCCACCTAATGTCCGACCACGCCTTCTCGTGGTGCAGACCGTTAGTACTTTTCAAAAGAGATGCTCTTTTGTGGAAGTGAACGGAAGCGGAGAGCTGCCAGATTAGTGTGACCTACGAATCTGGACAACTATGGCTACTTTTTTCTTTTTTTCCTACCCTGCTGAGGACTGGTCAACCACACAGGGTGCTGGTGCTAAACATATAACCGGACTGGACTGGATTAAGGTTCTGAGCTTGATTGTGGATCCTGAATTTGCTGCACATTTGGGCTCCTGTGGTGGGATTATTTTCCGCTGTGTTTTCTATATGTTTGTGGGTTTACAATCCCAAGAGAATAGATTCACAGGATATGTTTTATCAGCTGGTGGATAATCCTGACCAGAGGCCATCGCAGGTACCTGAACTCTTGCTTCTACGGGCATCGTCAACTTCAACATTGGAGAAAGTCTTCCGGTGTAGATGGCTTCAGCCTTTAGTAGTGGGGGAACGGATCTTTGCTCCATGCCTGGGATTAGGGGACACTTGATATTGTTGGTATTCCCTCTCTCAATCAGCATAGTTTTTTTAAACATCCCCCTGACCATTTTCTCTCCATAGTTAGTTGGAATGTGAGGACTCTGTATAGAGCTTTTTCTCTTGATGTCCTCACACAAGAATTCCACCATTCTCGGCTTGCAAGAGAGCAGATGGGCAGATAAAAGTCAGATTCTTAAAAATAATCATGGATTTCTCTTTTCAGGGAGGGAAGATAAAAAGCATATCCAAGGCGTAGGTTTGATTCTCAGTAGACATGCTAGTGATGCTCTTCTATACGATATAAGGACATTAATGAAAAGTTTCTTACAGCAAATTTTCAGATAAGCATTAAACACTTGAATGTTATCTGCTGTTATAACCCCACTGAGGATGTCGATGAGGAAGTTAGGTTTTATGGACAACTTCAGAATATTTTGAATTCCGTCAGGAAAGGAGATATTACCCTTGTTCTAGGAGACTTCAATGCTAAAGTTGATACTGATTGTGACCTTTGGGGAGGGGCCCTTTTGGTAATCGTAGCTGCAATGGCAATGGGCAATATCTCCTACAGGTAAGTAAACTTAATGGTTTGAGAATAACTAACAATTATTACAAACACCGCGGCATACATAAGTTTCCAAGATGGTTTCACCAGATGGGCTGCATAAGAATATAATTGATTATATATTAATTAAAAGCAAATGGACTAGTTCTGTTACGAATACCAGGTCATATAAGGGAGCTGAAATTAGATCTGATCATTATTTTGTTAAAGGGTCATGCAACTTAAACTTAAGAAGTATCGTGCTAAGGTCATAAAATAGACCTTTAATCCACTTATAGCTAAAGCTTACCATGATAGGTTACTTAAACATTTTTTGACAGTTAGGTTTGTTTACTATTGAAATTGAGGAAGAATGGGACCGTTTTAAACAGGCTTTTCTTGAAACTAAAACTACTTTTCTTGAAACTAAAACTACTTTTCTTGAAACTAACACTACTTTTCTTGGAAAAAAGGAGCAGAGGAGACAAAACAACTAGAGTGATAAGGCACTTGGGCTTATTTCAGAAAGAAAGAACTGCAGAAATGTCCTTAATCGATACCCTACTAGTTATAATTAAAAGCATTTCAGTGAGCTTAATAAACCAGTAAGGAGAGTGTAAAGAATCAGTTAGCGGCTGATAAGAATCTTTGGCTTGATGGCTTGGCTGACAAAGCCGAGGAAGCAGTTAGACATCACAACAGCAGAGAGCTGTATCAGATAGTTATTGTTTTGTGTGGTAGAAAACTATCAGGCATACAGGGATTGAAGGATAAACAAGGTAAGGTTATAGAAGGTGAGGATTCTGTCATGGCTATGTGCTGAGCATTTCAGTGATGTTCTAAACAATGTGGTTAGTTCTACTCCCAGTGTTTGTAATGATGGTAGCTGCATTGGTGGCTTTAATGTTGGCTCTATATAACACAATCTGAAGTTATATTGACTATTTCTAAACTTAAACTTCATAAATCACCAGGGGTAGAAGAATTTACTACGGAAATGCTTATAGCTGGGAATGTTCCTGTTACCACTTGGATGACTGAAATTTTGAATATCTTTTATGATAAAGGCATGTTCCTAAGGATTTTACCAGAGCTATTATTATCCCTATTTTTGAAAAAGGTGATCGCAGTTCTTGTGATAACTATAAGGGTATCAGCCTCCTTTCTTTTCTAGGTAAAGTTCTTTGCATGATTGTGCTTAATATAATTAAGAATCTGGTTGATGTGTAATTGCGTGATGAGCAATGTGGATTCAGAATAGGTAGGGGATGTGTAGATCAGATATATTATTCAGGCAGATTCAGAACCTTTGGTTACTAGCTTTGTTGATTTAAAAATAAGCTTTTGACTCTGTTGATTGCCATAATTTGTGGTTGAT
This sequence comes from Ryuthela nishihirai, assembly GCA_038380435.1. Lineage (NCBI taxonomy): Eukaryota > Metazoa > Arthropoda > Arachnida > Araneae > Heptathelidae > Ryuthela > Ryuthela nishihirai. The sequence continues at coordinate 86,718,721 of JAWZYU010000001.1, read as the reverse complement.
TGGAAGATCGTATGGCATACCAGAAAAGTTAGTTAACATAATGAAAGCTCTGTGTAATAACACTGAGTAGCAATTGGTTTAGCATTGCTTCTGGTGTTCGACAAGGGTGCAATTTGTCTCCTTTTCTCTTTAGCTTGGTTATTGATTATGTTATGCGAAATTCACTTCAAGGGAAAGATTTTGGCCTTAAATGGACTGGATATACGAAAATTTCTGATTTAGATTATGCTGATGATTTAGCCCTTTTGGCAAATGATGTTGATGAGATGAACTCTTTCATTCGAGCTGTTGATGAGACTGGTAGTAGAGTAGGTTTGGTTATAAACAGAGAAAAAACTAAATTGATGAAAATTAGTTAGGCAGATGGTACTTCAGTTGCTTTGAATGGCTGCACTCTTGAGCAAGTGTTTCAGTTTAATTATCTTGGGAGCTATGTAACAGATACTGGTGATGTGCGGCATGAGATTAACAGACGAATAGGGATTGCTGCTGTGACTTTTAAGAATCTATGGAGAGTGTGGAGAAAGATGCGTATACACCTAAAGACTAAAATTAGACTGTATAATAGTTTGGTACTTTCTAGGGTTAGCTATGGTAGTGGAACGGGGATACTTTTTAAACAAGATAACAGGAAACTTGATGCTTTTGATTCTAGATGCTTACGCAGTATCTTGGGCATTAGGTGGTTCAACTTTGTAACCTAATGAATAGGTTAGGCAAAGGAGTTTGCAACCTCCTTTAAGCAGCATATTGTGCAGAGAGAGACTCCTTTAGTTTGGCCATGTTGTTAGTTTTGCGATATGTATAATTATTTATTATCGCATAGATTTATGAGCAATGTACCTAAAGGCCTCAGAATGAGGGGGGGGGGGAGACCTAGGATGTGGTGGAAAGACAATGTCAAACACGACCATGTTAGAATTGTGTCCAGTAGCCTAATTCATCAGATGTAGCTCAGGACAGATATGCTTGGAGAACTAAATTGCACGGTCTGGTTTGACCTCCGTAGCTTAAATGCTGTTTTATTTATTGTTATGTGCATATCTATGCTAGTCAATGTAAAGATAAATTAGAAATTCGCCATCTTGAAGTATAATATTTTATGGTAATAAGATTGAAGATAAACATCTACTAAAGGAATAGAAAAAAAAAGATCCATGTCATCATAAGAGATCATTCAAAAAGATTTATATGATGAAATTTATGATATTACATGACTGCTTGAGGATGATGATGATGAAGATGATGATGAAAGTTTCATGGAAGCTAGAATATGAAACAGCATAGTCGCAATCATAAGTATTTTTCTTTAAAAAACACTAATCAAAACAAACGTAATTATTCTTGTTGTATAAAACAGTTTGCTAAAATGCTAATTTTGCATTTTAAAATTATTTAATAATTATTTCAAATTTCAATCATTTTTATGAACCTAGTAGAAGTAATGATGCTGCTGTTAAATGCGATATGTTTTATAAATTATTAAATACTGAATGATTACCGCTTTATTTCTAGACAGACTTGATTTGGATATTTATCTTCAATCATATTACCATAAAATATTATGCTTCAGGATTGCGAATTTCTAATTGATTTTTACATTGGCTAGCAAGGAAACAAACTTTTATTCCATATTGGAATGAACTATGTGTACTCAAAATTTATTTCTACACATTGTAATGGTTAACAACGTATGCTTGTGAGAAAACACATAAATTTTAATCTAGATAATTCATTTCAGACCAATTTACTTCGTGGAAATTATTTTCATTTCCTCTGTACAAGCATATATTTGTTTCGCATATTTTTGTCATCATCAGTGTCACTAGCTGTATCCCAATAAAACAGCATTTATTTCCTCAGCAATTCACAGCGCTATTTGGAACGGCTGAGCTTCATAACAAGTGAGCCAATTACCTCAATTATTTTAGGTCATCTTCCTCGTCTTCATGCTACAGATGCTGCAGTGTGTGGGCATTTCCTATCTCTCCACGCCGTGACCTATAACATCCACCTTTTCACTCTCGGCCAACTTCCACGCTTCGCGAATTTCGCATCGTTAACACTTTACATCATTTCTCACTGGGTCGTTTCGCTAGCCAAGCCACAATTCTCCACTATAACGACGACACCAGAGGACGTTTAGTACGGAACATATGGAGCTGTTAGTTCACGATTCTCCTGTCTGAAACACATCTTAACCCTCTCAAGTTTTCTACTCTCTTTACTTCGGCACTCCAATATAGTTGAGGCCACCTGGTCTCCGCTGCCTTACATAAAACCTAATTATAGAAGCCATTTATCCGAGGTCACTAGAGCTAAGTGGAGTAATTCTCCGTCCGAAATAATTTACGAGAATGCATTACACCTGATCTCATTTGTATAAATATATCTACATTCTCTGGATGATGATAAACCCGCATCAGAAGGTGGAAAAGCCATCTTTTTCGGACAGCTCATCTCCATGACAATAATGATGCGTGGATATTAATGATGTCAAACGATGTGAGCGGAAGATGTGGCCCGCATCCAACTCCTCTCGCATCAAAGAAGGAAGATCCCTTTCGGTGTAGAGAGGAAGCGTTTGCTCACGCGCAAACACATGAAGGAACTCACTCGCTCTAGATAACATTTGGAAGGAGAGGAATAGCATGGGATGAACAATGTTGAAGTTTATCAGCAACAGCTTATTCGATGTAGATGGTCTTACTTAACAAGAATAAATCGCTTTAAGGGATTATTTTCTCGTTTATCAGCCAGGTGGATGTTACGCGAAAGATTACGGAGATAATTCTTGTTTCTCGTGGGAGCTTTAATAGAAATTGCAATAAGGATTTTAATCAATTCATTTCCAAGTTATCAATTCTGAGAGTTTTAAACATAGAACTTTTTTTCTTCTTCTTTTCCTTTAGTATATGTTTTACTCTTTTCTTTTTTTTTAACAAGTTACTATTCTTGTTGTAGTGTTATTTATGCTCTGTTTATCGAAATGCATTAATATTTTATTGAAATTTGAATTACTTAGCTCTTATTCCTGTTGTGGTGCAAACTGTATTGCCTTACATTATGTAAATACATATGAAATAAACGGATGATGAGCATATTTTGTTAATGAACCTATCATCATCGCTAACAAAATATTTCAATTTGATCTCTTTCGATATTTTCAAAATATTCAAAAGCTTTAGTTATTACAGAATAACTTAAAAGTAATAATTTCCTTTTGGAGTTGATTGAATTCTTATTTAAATAAATTCCAGAAAAGTCTCAAAAACTTATGTTGATAAGAAATAGAGATAACTAATTTCTATACTAAGAACACTTAATAAGTAAAATAATTAATTCACATGAAAATATTCCGGTAGGCTTTTGTATATGATTAATGTATGTGATTTTGCATCAAATAAAGTGATTTAATTCTACTTCGGAATATCATTCGGTGAAATAAACTTTATGCTAGCTCAAAATAGGAATAACTGAAGTTTTAAATCGATTGCTATGTCATTCTCTCAAAATTATAATACTGATGGTTTGTGCGCCAATGGACTTTTCGCAGTTTCGTTTATTGATGTCGATAGCAGAATTTTGAAATGGTCTTCTCTTGTGATAACTTTGCACAACTCTACTGTTGTCAATATACAGCGAAATTCACGACTGAACTTCGCAGAGAAATCTTTTCGTTAGAATGTATAGTTCCAGATAATGAATAGCATACCCATTAAACACTCAAACGGTTTTAAAATGCTAATATATAACGTTCTACCTGACATTAAAAGGAAAAACAATGCACTTACTGTGCCAGAACTCGAAAGTTGAGTCCCGCCAGTTGTTTTACGCCTGCACTTAGTTTGATCATAATGGGCTAAATGGTTAGGTCACAAGGACCTCAAGAGCTCAAAGGGGATCCACTGGACAGTTGTTGAGAGACAGATGGTAATCTCCCATCACGGCTATCCAGCGTTTTCTTTAACTTACGTCCTCTTACACACTGTGCCACAACTTAACGTACAGTCGCTCAAAAAATATCCGAACACTCTGGTTGATTACAGAATTCAGAAAAAATATCTGCCAACGATTTTTTAGAAATTAGTGATCTGGCAATCTTCGTGTCACATGACACGAAGGTTGCCAGATCACTAATTTAAGGATGCCAGATTCACTAATTTAAGGTTGCCAGATCACTAATTTCTAAAACAAATCGTTGTCAGATATTTTTTCTCAATTATGTAATCAACCAGAGTGTTCGAATACTTTTTTGAGCGACTGTACCATTCGACAGACGGCGTCATTTCCAAGCCCATCGTTGTCCTCTTTTTGACCAAGACCAGACTGGGAGTTAGCGGAGATAATCCTCAATGTTGCCAAATTTGGGAATGAAACTTGGGCAGATTATGAGCCTAGGGCGCTGTGTATTACATAGATAAATATATAACTACGTAAGGATACGATACTCCCGTAGGCTCCATGGTAGCCTTCGTCGAGTATTCAGCGTTATCATTTGCTCGCTATAGGATAAATATCTTCTAACTTCAAGTTCTTCTGTAAAATAACTTGGTATACTAAGGGACCTGGGTTCGAGTCCCGGGTAAGGCATGGCTGTTTGTGTCGTTTTTCTGCTGAGGTCCTGCCATCCTCTCAGAGGTTCTACTATGGCATATAAACTGACAGGCTCCTGTCAGACCTCTGTGGCAAGCAACTGTTTGAGGGGGTATTTATTTTATTTATTATATTATGCCACATAGAATATTCACATAAATTTACACGTTAAAAGGGGGGCGTGGGTGGCTCAGTCGGTAGCGCGCCAGGCTCGTAATATGTAGTTCCCAGGTTCGAGTCCCAGCTGGGTCAGCGTTGAGATTTATCTCCGCAAAAATTCCCTGCCCTGCCCACGGTCAGTAGGGGACACCGATGGGCTTGGAAAGGCCGCCGTCCGTCGGATGGGACGTTAAGCCGTGGCCCGTGTGCGGGAGAGCCATACCCTGTGCACGTTAAAGAACACCCTGGATGGCCTTGACGGGAGGCTACCATCTGTCTCCCAACAGCTGTTCCAGTGGGTCCCCTCCCCCAACCATCTCTGAGCCTTCGGGGTCCATGTGACCCGGTCATTTAGCCCATGGTGTGCAAAAAAGTGCCGCTCAGAGGTAAAACAACCCAACCCACGTTAAAAGGAAAAAAAACAAATAAAAGCGAAGTTGGGAGAAAACAAAAACTCTGCAATATTTGGGATACTAAGATTTATGTGATAGTCTACCATAGGACAAATTTTTAATACAAATATTTTCATATTGTGTTTGATAATGTAATAAGATCGATTATGCATGTAAACTGAAAAAGCTTTATAAAGCAACTAATTGATAGCATTATTTTGTTTCTTGCTGTTTCAGCGCTTCACGGAAACTAACACGTATCATCGCAGGATTAATGCCGCTATGAGGAAGTTCGCTATATGAAAGGAATCCGTTCGATGTAATTATATATTTTAAAACTTAATCTCGAAGATTATCCTTGTCTACGTAAACCTCAAAAAGTTGCAACTGAATGAACGCGTAAACGACTACCATTATCTAACCGAGTCAGAAACGATTTGAGTAGTTCACCCTGGCACCGATAGGAGCAGCACTCTTGCTAGTCGTTAGTGTTGTGTCTTTACGTAATTATATTTATCTATGGTCTATTGCGCCACCCGTTGTAGAAAAGTAGTAATACGTAGATCGTATAATCATATTCGATGTACCGGGTAATAATTTTACCCCTAACCATTTCCATCATAAAGATATGCCTATTTGGCATGAGTAAGAACAAAATATATAGGTAAACCACCTTTAGGTGGGCCCCTAAGGGCAAACATATGAAAAGCTAAAAATAGCAGTAAAATTGCATAAGACACCTAAAACGGGTAGGTCTCCTCAGAGAACTCTACCGTTTTAGGCGGTTTATTGCTTACAGCCTCAAAAATCTTTCTGAGGTGGTTTTATATGTGTATATACAGGGTGAATCTGAAAAAGTGGGCAAAACTTTACGGGGTGGTAGAACGCAGCTATACGAGCAATATTTGTCATAGAATGTATGGTCGGAACACAAACGGGGAGCCCCTAGCTGGCGTTGGAAATGGTATAAAAGGGTCGGTCCTCGCACCCAACGGCATAAAAATAACGTACACAAAGTGCATATCCGCCATTTCGTGGTTAGTATAACCAGTCATCCTCTCGGCAATCCACGGTAGAAATGCCATTGGGTGCCGTTGGTTGAAATGCCGTTGGGTGGTATAAAAGGGTCGGTCCTCGCACCCAACGGCATAAAAATAACGTACACAAAGTGCATATCCGCCATTTCGTGGTTAGTATAACCAGCCATCCTCTCGGCAATCCACGGTAAAAATGCCGTTGGGTGCGAGGACCGACCCTTTTATACCATTTCCAATGCCACCTAGCGGCTCGCCGTTTGCGTTCCGACCATACATTCTATGACGAATATTGCTCATATAGCTGCGTTCTACCACCCCGTAAAGTTTTGCCCACTGTTTCAGATTCACCCTGTATATGGTCGATGCCAGGTCTTTATGCAGTTGTCTGTTAGTGACAAACCAAGGGACATCAACCGCAATTCTCAAAATCTTGTTCTGTAAGACCTGAATCTTATGAATATTGGTAGGTGTAGTATTCGCCGATATATGGGTGAAGCATAGAGAATTACTGGTCTGATGATCATATTATAGTGTAAAAGCTTATGATCAATCATTAAAATGGAATTTCTCCTAAGGAGTGGGCCTAGCTGGCCCCTCAATGAATTGACTTTGGAGATTATATTATTTATGTGATAGTCCCACTTTAACCTCTAATGTATAACAACCCCAAGATATTTGACAGAATCACTCCAATCAATGGCAACATCTTGTAAATGGAGGCAAGTGGGATTCATAATATGCTTTCCAGTAAAAAGATGGCAGAACTCTTGTCAGAGTTAATCTTTATCTTCCATTTTTCGTACCATTGCCCAGCTCGGTCAAACCAAGGAGTGTCTAAAGGAGAAGAGAGCTAGCTTCCATAGACGTAATGTAAACTTTTCGATTGCAGCGCCCTCTAAACGTGGCAAATTCGTGCATTGCAGTGAAGCCACCTAGCCAGGGAGAGGATCCAGTTCCTTGCATTATTTTTCAACCGCCCGGCAAGGTTTTCAATGGCTTACACCACGTGACTAATTTTACATACACTTTGACTCTGTTCAAAGTATTCATTTCTTAAATTTTACCATCATAATTTCCTTTCACAAGGATTATTTAAAATTATTTTATTTAATAAAATCACATTTTGTAAAACAGGTAGTAGCTATGCTCAACAAAAAATTTAAATATTTTGAACATTCTACAATATTTAATATATTATAATAAATTGAAATTTATGGGTCAATGCGAGTCAACATGTTTTGTTTAATTCTATTTTATAGAATTTTAGATATTATCAATAAAAGTCATATCGACTTTCTTACTTGTATAAACTGTCAATAGATGGCAGCAGGCACTTCTCGTATCAACCATAAAAAATTTATTGTTAGAACAAACTGCAGACACCTATATACATCGATATGCTCCAGGGAACACAAAACTGCAACATACATTGACTTACATGTTCGCAAGATGATTAAATGTATTAATTTATATATTAATTTTAGAAATTCTGCAAAATGACTCAAAATAAAAATACAACAGCTTTTCCAGGTATCGTAAAATATACTGCTGAACGGGATAAAATACTCATTGAATAACTTTAGGGGAAGCTATCACTATGCCAAACAGTCATGGGTGTTAGACAGGTTGAAACACTGATTAAATCGCAATATATATACCAAGAGTAAGACAAACCATAGCTGCAGTGGACTAAAAAATAATTGCACTGGGCATGCGCAGATCGCTCCCTTACAGTTGTTTTTGTGCATGTATATCAATTTGTCACGTTCAGCTTCGGTAAAATTCCACAGAACGGTGCCACTTCCGCTTGTGCGAAGCTAGCCTTCTTCTTCTTTGGTCAAACTATGCTGCCGCCTCTTCACAGCGATAGCAGGACCGAGGGAGGGAGATAGTAAGTAAGGTCATCTGCGTAAAGTAAGTAATAGTACAAAAACTTTCTTAGTTAAAATAATTTATTCACATATAAATATTCCGGTAGCTTTTTGTTAAAACGCTAACAACGGTATCTTGTCGTACCTTTGTTACCACTTACTCTATTTACGAATGGAAAATCGTAAATAGAAAAAAAATTGATTTTGAGCGCTTAAACCTGTTTAGAAAGTAATTTTGTTACAAAAAAACGAAGCAAAAAAACTGAGCGACGACTTTTAGGATGAATCTAGTTGATTGTTCTTTGACTTCGTCTTTCATAGTTTTGTTATCCATATCTATACGTATGTTTTAATTTCTTCAGAACTAAAGAGAAGCAATATTATTTTCTAGAACTTTGTTTCGAAACACCTAACCATCATTTGGGATACTGCTTTCATTGCAGTATCCCCAAACATTAGAATCACGAAGAAGAACTTGCCTAAATATTATTAAATGCAATAGATTTTTTGTTTTCGTTTGTTTGTTTGATTTGTTTTACCTCTGAGCGGCACCTTTCTGCACACAACGGGCTAAATGGCCAGGTCACAAGGACTCCGAAGGTTCAGAGAAGGTTCGGGGAGGGGTCCCACTGGAACTGCTATTGGGAGACAGATGTTAGCTTACTGTCAAGGCCATCCAGTGTGTTCTTTAACGTGCACAGGGTAAGGCTCTCCCGCACACGGGGCCACGGCTTAACGTCCCATACGACGGACGGTGGCCTTTCCAAACCCATTGGTGTCCTCTATTGACCGTGGGCAGGGCGGGTAATTTTGGGAAATAAATCTCAACGCTGACCCAGCTGGGGCTCGAACCTGGGAACTGCAGATTACGAGCCTGGGGGACTACCGACTGAGCCACCCCCTTTTGTTTTCGTACACATCGCAGAAAAAGTTTCAAATAGCAAAACGTTTTTTTAACATATTTTTTAAATTATTGACAGTTTTTTTTTATTACTCTTTGTCATTTTTGCCTTAAGATATAAATTTAGTTTGAAACTTAGTTTATATCTTCTCAGGTTCGAGTGCCGCCTGTGCCAGCGTTGATATTTTTCTCTGCTAAACTACCACCTTGTTCTTGGTGAAAAGGAGGACACCGATGGGCTTCGAAAGGCATTTGCCCGTCGGATGCGAAGTTAAGCCATGACCCCATGTGCAGAGGAGCTATACCCTGGGCAAGTGCTGGATGACGTTGACGAGAGGCTTCAGTTTGTTTCGTAATAGCTATCCAGTGGATCCCCTTGTTTCAACCATCTTTGAATCACTGGGGTCCTGGTGACCTTCGCCAAGTGGGAAAAATAAGTGACGCTTAGAGGTAAAACAACGCAACCCAACTGAATAAAGTAAGGATATTGAGACTTGGTTTACTATAAAAACTGAATTTTTGAAAATTAAAATTATCATCATAATCATTCGAAAGTTATTGTAATGGTTGGTTTATTTTTCGAAAGTAATATCAAAAGAAACGCAATAAAATCAGAGATTTCTTTCACTCACTCTGCCAATAACATTTCTTAACAATAGAGGGTGCTTCTGTGGAGAATATTTGAATGTAAATGACAACCGAAAGCCATAGCAACATGACACAAGCAAAGTTAATTCCTGAAGTGCAATGTTGCTTAACATGCAAATTCCCGCTAGATGTCATCTTTATCAGTGAAATGTCAGCTAGACCAGAGATTTCTGACATCAGAGCAGTAACTGGGATCGATATATATCTCCATTCACTACAAGTGGTAAATTAATTCACTCAAAGTTAATAACTGTGTGAGCCTTTTGAAGTATCTTCGCAAATCTGTGTTGTTATCAGGAGCAAGGAGATTGTTTCGAACTTCGGTTTACAGATGAATCTCGGATGTTTGACGAGAGATGCGAAGTGTTGGAGAATAGAGATCACATAGAGAACATTTTTGGTTGGCTGAATTGGCCCCACGAATGCTTTACAATATGATGAAATATTATCGGGGATCACACCTCCACAACGAAAGTCAGTCAGATGATACACATCCTACAGAGATGAATAATCCAATGTGATGACTCATAGAACTGACGAGGAAAGCCTATAGCATTGTGGATGTCCACATGATGAAATTATTTACGTTCCGTTCTTTTAACCAGAAGTAATGCCAAAACCTAGAGCCAGGATTGCGGATGAATGCTTCAGATCATGAATTTTGGTTGTCCTTCATCTCAACAAACACGTCTCTAATTCATTCATTTTCCTTTCGTTTCTCAGATATCATTACCTCTTAAAGTAAAATTCATCTTTATTAAATAAAATTTTAAATATACAGAAATAAATCGGCAGCTCCTCATTGATTTACTAATATTTAATCACTATTAAACTGTTTAAGTAAGAGGATGAAGATGGTACAGAAGAACTATTGTCTTGATCCGGGTGGGTTCTGAACTCGCGACATCCTGATCTCATGTCAGATGCTCTGACCGCTGATCAATCTCTATTACTGATATTATGCTATTATACACCATTGGATCAATCCCTGTTTTGAGTGCATATGGAAATACTCTTTTTCCAAATAGTAAAAATAATATAATACTAATTTCCCAAAAATATTTCCCCAAATAGTAAATAATATAATACTACTTTCCAAAAAATATTTCTCCAAATAATAAATAATATAATATTAATTCCCAAAACTGTTTCCCCAAATGGTAAATAATATAATACTAATTTCCCAAAACTATTTCCCCAAATAGTAAATAATATAATACTACTTTCCAAGAAATATTTCTCCAAATAATAAATAATATAATATTAATTTTCCAAAACTGTTTCCCCAAATGGTAAATAATATAATACTAATTTCCCAAAACTATTTCCCCAAATAGTAAATAAAATACTACTTTCCAAAAAATATTTCTCCAAATAATAAATAATATAATATTAATTTCCCAAAACTGTTTCCCCAAATGGTAAATAATATAATAATAATAATTTCCCAAAATAATTTCCCCAAGTAGTAAATAATATAATACCAATTTTCCAAAACTATCTCCCCAAATAATATTCCCAAATACACTCAAAGATAACAGCCGGTAGCTCAGAGGTCAGAAAATCTGACATGTCATCAGGAGTTCCTGGATTCAGATCCCACCCGGCTCAAAACAGTTTTTCCTCTACACCCATTTTAATCCTGTTACTTAAACAGCTTAGTATTGATTAAATACTTGTAATTTGAAATAGGCGTCACTTACAGTTTTTTATTGGGTGATAGTGATTTTGAACCGAGCGTATCGTTTATTTTCTCTTACAACGTTTTGCATTACACCTTTTATTTTTCTAAGCACAATTTTCTTTAACTGCTCTATAATTTTTTGCAGTCCAAGGTAGTCTCTCTAACAGAGGAAAAGATCCTGTAGCCAACTCTGATACTATCTAGTGATCACTTTAGCAGGAAAGGATAATTTAATGAAATTATTTTCGTGGAATTTACCAACAAAGAGCGAAGGTTGACTTAGCAATGGAAGTATCCAAAAATACTGAAACTCAGTATAAAATAAAACAAAGAACAGCACAAGAATAAATTCAAAACGCAACAACAATGGGCAATACAGATGCTTATTCAAAGATTAATTAATAACAATATATAGCAGATTGAAGACTTCCCTCAAAGTTATGTAAATAACAATCAAATATCTATTACAAATCTGCTTGAGAATGGAAGAACTATTGCCGCATGAATCTTGGGTTGGTTTTTACCTCCGAGTGGCATTTTTTGCACATATTGGGCTAATTTGCATAGTCACAAGGGCCCCAAGGGATCAGAAATGGGTAGGGAAAAAGTCTCTATTGGACAGCTGTTAGAAGGAATATGGAAGGCTCTTATTTAGGCCATCCAATGTGTTCTTTGAAGTGCACAGTGTAAGGCTCTTCTCCACAGAGACTACAATTTAACTTCCCACATTTGGCGACGTTTTCAAGCCCATCGATGCCATTATCCTAATTAAAAGAGGAAAAGAATCCAGAAAAATCATTGATTGGATTATTTCAAACCAAACAAAATTGTTCAGTGGAATACAGAAAGTTCTCTCGTTAGCAGTATGTTGTACAGGACTGTCTTGGAGTTTAGGAGATGTCGATATTTTCAACTACTACAGATCTTTTTACTAAGAAATGCTCTAAAAAATTGAATTATGTTTCGTTTTGTGTTTTATTAACAGTCTAAGACTAAGAAAGTTTTTTGAAATACAGTGAAATTTGTGTATAACAAAATCGAGCAGATGGCCAAAATATGATATATTCCTGACACAATTCATAAGCAAGATACTTTATGTTTAAATATATATATGTGTGTATAAAAGTATATGTATATGTGTGAATAAATGTATGTGTGTGTGTATAAATGTATATATGTGTGTATAAAAGTATATGTATATGTGTGAATAAATGTATGTGTGTGTGTATAAATGTATATATATGCTTATAGTTAAACTTTAGAGAAATTAAATCATTTAAATCCTTAAGCATATTTAAATTCCCTTTTTTCCACTCTTTTCGTTTGATGCTGTCTGGGCTTGTTCGAAACTTGTTCCTGGATGTTTATTAACAAAATAAATAAAGTTTAAATATAGCGGTACCTTATTAAAGTTATATTTCTTAAAAGTCAATTTGTTGCTATTTATGTTTTTTAATAATAGTCATTTGTTTAAAATATTCAATAATATGTTTTTTTTAAACAAAAATGTATAATTCATTTAATTTTCTATCAATTATATGTAAATATTTTGCAGTTAAGTGTTAAACTGATTATACTTAAAATATTATGGAAATAAAATCACTCAAAACTTCCCTCCCATTTAATTACCTTCCCTATTCCCACTTTTTGTTGGACAGTTGTCTTGATCCAGTGTTACCTGTCTCGATGTTTAGTTTCACTTGTCTCAGTTTCTCGGTGTCTCTGTCCAGGCCCAGTTTCATCTCGGTGTCTCTGTCCGGGCCCAGTTTCATCTAGGCGTGTGCATGTGTGTGTCTCTGTTCGGATTCAGTTTTATCTAGGGCTCTCTGTCCGGACCCGGTATCATCTAGGTGTGTGTGTGTGTATGTTCGTTCCAGTTTCATCTCGATCTATCTGTCCGGGTCACGTTTCGTCTAGGTGTCTGTCCACTCCCGGTTTTACAAAGGTGTCTCTCTCTCTCTTCGGGCCGTTTCATCTAGATATAACTGTTCAGGTTCGGTTTCATCCGGAGTCTCTGTCCGGGCCCAATTCATCCAGGTATCTCTGTCCGGGCCCAATTTCATCTAGGTGTCTCTCTCCGGGTCCAATTTCATCTAGGTGTCTCTCTCCTGGCCCAATTTCATCTAGGTGTCTCTGTCCTAGCTCAATTTCATCCAGGTGTCTCTGTCCGGGCCCAATTTCATCTAGCTGTCTCTGTCCTGGCCAAATTTCATCTAGGTATCTCTGTCCGGGCCCAATTTCATCTAGGTGTCTCTGTCCGGGCCCAATTTCATCTAGGTGTCTCTGTCCAGAACTAATTCGGACCAGATCAACTTTTGATCCACGACTAAGAACCGCTCAATTCATTAAATAAACTATTAAAATATTGTTAATAAATAACTATTAAATACGCCAATCATTAAATAAACATGAAATGAGAAATACATGAGTATATATTTTATAGCCAAAACTGTTTAGTCGCATAAAATAAATAAATACCATACACAGATAGAATTTACTCAGGCAGAAAGGTGAAAGATTTCATTCGGACGTTCGAAGTAAATGTGAACAGTCGAGTCTCTTTTATTCCAGTTGATGTTGAAAAGAAGAGCTATAGGAAGAGGCATCAGAGGATGATTATCCTTTCATTACATTTGCTCAAACTTGATTGGCGTAGTTTGGTGGCACGACCTACAACTAGCGAGGGAGTGATCGCTATCCAACAGATTCTTTCTCCTGCTCCTTCTCGGGTTACAAAACAACATCAGAGGGATCATAGAAGCTGAGGAGGATCTTGATGTTCGGAGAAGACGAAGAAAGGATCGGTAGGAAGGCTGTTCCTATGACGACCAAAACACGAGGCGATTGGAAGGAGAGCCTTCAGCGATGTAGATAGGTAACGAAGTTGGGAATTGGTAGGATTGCTTCAGCTGGTCGAGAACTGTTAGGATTTTTTTTTTTTGATCTTCTTCTCTTTAAGTGCTTGTTTGTCTGTCGATGCTTGCCGCATCACGATCAGTAACATGTGATGGCTACAAGAGAAGTCTGTAGTAAAGCAACGTTTAACCTTTTTTTTCTTTTTTGGTCAACATGCAATTTGCGCAGTTAGGGTCGTGTCGATAACGGTTAGGCTGTTTCTGGATCACTATGCAAACAAGGAAAATGTTTCGTTGCGATTTAATGAAATGTCTTGAAATGAGAGATTTGTAGATGCTGACAAAATTAAAAAGTGGAAATGGCGCATTTTACCTCAACAAGAAAAAAAACTTTAAATTTTTCAGGAGGAATTCCCTGGACAGTGCCAATAAGACAAATTTCACCTCTTTCCTCTCCCGGCGAAATATCGTATGGGTCTTCTCAGGGGCGTGGCGAAGGACTATGATTGAGAAGGGGGGAGCTGTAAAAAAATTTCCAAATCGAAAATCAAATTTTGCCAACTGAGCAATAGATTTTCTCTCCGTGGGGGTGGGGGGGGGATCGTGTGAATTTTCCCTTGATTTGGGCAACGTCTCTCCTTTTTTGTCAAATCACTTCAAAAATTTCAAACTTCACAATATTTTACCAAGTTTTCTCGATTTTTGTCAACTATCCTTAATTTCGAAAAACCCAATCCCAATTATCACACCAGCCTATATTTCACCAAATGGATTCGAATTTTGCAAACTAACCTAGATTTTGCCAACTCGTCTATATTTTACCCAGTGGATTCGAATTTTGCAAACTCCCCTACATTTTGCCAACTCGCCATAATTTTACAGAAAAAATCGCAATTTTTACATCATCCCTGAATTTGCCAAGTCACTTCGAATTTTATCAACTCTTCTTAATTGCACAAGAAAGGCACAATTTTCACAACTCCCCTGTATTTTACCAAGTGGCTTCGAATTTTGTCAACTGCCCTATATTTTGTTAAGTTTCCTCGATTTGTCCAACACTCCTTAATTTCACAAAATAAATCTCAATTTTCACTAATCGCATTTATTTTACCAAGTGGATTCGAATTTCGCCAAGAGTTATCGGTTTTTCCAAATCTCCTTAATTTCACAAAACCAATCCCAATTTTTGCAACTCACCTGTACCTTACCAAGTGGTTTCCAGTTTTGCCAACTTCCCTAGATTTTGCCAAGTTGCCTCGATTTTACCACCTCTTTAATTTCGCAAAACAATCCAAATTTTTACATCTCTCCTGAATTTGCCAAGTCACTTCAAATTTTTCAAACTCCCCCAAATTTTGCCAAGTTTTCTCGATTATGTCAATTTTTCTTAATTTCACAAAAACAATCCCAATTTTCACAACTCGCCCGTATTTTACCAAGTGGATTCGAATTTTGTCAACTGCCCTGGTTTTTGTCAAGTTTCCTCAATTTTGCCATCTCGCCACAATTTTACAGAAAAAAAATCCAAATTTTTACATCTTACCTGATTTTTGCAAAGTCACTCTGAATTTTGCCAGCTCCACCAAGACTTGCCAACTCTCCTAAATATTGCGAAGTTGCCTCGATTTTGCCAACACGCCATAATTTTACAGAAAAAAGATTGCAATTTTTGCATCTCACCTGAATTTTATTAACTCTCAGCGATTTTACCAAGTCACTCCGAATTTTACCAACTTCCCCTAGATTTTGCCAACTCGCCACAATTTTACAGAAAAAAAATACCAATTTTTACATCTCAACTGAATTTTGCCAACTCCCCACGATTTTGCCAAGTCACTCCGAATTTTGCCAACTGCCAATAGATTTTGCCAACTCGCCATAATTTTAGAGAAAAAAAATCCCAATTTTTACATCTCACCTGAATTTTGCCAACTCCCCACGATTTTGAAAGCCACTCCGAATTTTGACAACTGCCCCTAGATTTTGTCAACTCCCTAAGTTTTGCCTACTTGCCATAATTTTACAGAAAAAAATCCAAATTTTTACATCTAACCTGAATTTTGCCAACTCCCCACGATTTTGCCAAGTCACTCCGAATTTTGCCAAGTTGTCCCAATTTTGCCAACTCACCTGTATTTTACAAAGTGGCTTCGAATTTTGCCAACTGCTCTAAATTTTGCCTTCTCTCCATTTTCCAAACTGCCCTAGATTTGCTAAGTTGCTTCGATTTTGACAACTTCCCTTAATTTTTTGCAAAAAAAAAGATTACAAATTTTCACAACTCATCAAGATTTTACGAAGTCGCTTCGAATTTTGCCAACTCCGAGTTACTTCGGAGGGGAGCCTCTCCCCCCATCCTCCCACGGCTACGCCCCTGGGTCTCCTGTAATGAGGAGGTATTTTTTTTCTGAAAAGTTGACGGTTTCAATAGTTTTCCTTTTGTATTCTTACGGGAAGAATGGTAAAAGGATTGTGATCATGAAACAAAAAACGATTTTGTGATTTTAAATTAAGAACTTGTTTTAGGGGTATCAGAAAACGGAAAAAAGTGATTTCCACTGGTCCCTGTGGAATAGAGGCTTCCGAAGGGACGATATCTAGAAAAATGTGGCTTCAAAAGGTACTTATACCGAATAAAGTAAGTTTCGAAGTTTTTTTAACTTAAAACACTCCCTTCCGAATGTTCCCATATTGAAAAAAAGTGACTTCTGATGGTTCTTATAATGGAAAAAATGCCTTCTGAAGGTTCCTAGAAGGGGAAGAAAATGGTGGCTTATAAAAGTTCTTATAATGGAAATATGTATCTTCTGAAGATTCTTATAATGGGAAAAAGGATACAGTAGCTTCTGGAGGCTTCTATAACGAATAAAAAAAGAAAGAAAGCAAAAAACAGTAGCTTCCAAAGGTTCCTCTAACGGGAAAAAATGGTTTCCGAAGATTCCTATAATTAGAAAAAGTGGCTTCCCAGGGTTCCTAAATGGGAAAAGTGGCTTTAGAAGGTTCCAACAATCGGAAAAAGTGGCTTACAAAGGTTCTTATAGTGGAAAAATATAGCTTCTGAAGATACCTGAACAGGGAAAATGTACTTTCCAAAATTTCCTGAACTGGAAAAAGGTGGCTTCCTAAGGTTCCTGAACTGAAAAAAGTAGCTTCCGAAGATTCCTGAAATGTGACAAAATTGCTTCTGAAATTTCTGATTGGGAAAAAGTGAATCGAAAATTCCACGAACACTGGAAAAAATGGTTTTCGAAGGTATGTGAACTCTGAGAAAAGGGTTTCTGTAGTGCCATTTGTCTCTCAGTATCTGCTTCTATCGTCAGAATGGCTGAGGCATTTAAAATTCTGCATTTAGATTTATTTCAATTGGGACTAGTAGTCCTGTAATTATGGACCTGGTGACGCCATAATTAGAGACACTTTTCATAGAGCATTTTTATGAAAACAAGTCTCACGATTTTCAAAATTCTGCATTGTAAAAAAAAATTCCTTCAGTTCAAACTAATAATTTCACGCATCCTTTTTCTGCTGAGGTCCTGCCATCCTCTCAGATCTCCTACTGTGGCATATAAACTGACAGGCTCCTGTCAGACCTCTGTGGCAAGCAGCTGCTTGAGGGGGTATTTATTTTTTTTAATTCATTAAAGTAAACCTTTTCTTCTTAATACTGATCTAATTTTAGGGGACTTAGCAATCTTAGCAAAAAACCGGCTGTAAAAATTTCGTCAAATGTTGTATGTTGCAAAAAATAACTTTACACTTTAATTCAAAAGTTTATTTCCTTAATAAATATGTACTTTTTGGGAATGCAGTTGACGTTCAGTGATTATCATATAGTCTGAAGACTTAGTGAACTTAGTGAAATTTTGAACCGTGGGATTATATTTTGCTTTAATCTAAACGTGTGATAAAGTATGCAGAATGTTTGCTGAATCTATATTTTTTGTAACATGATAGTTACCTACTTAATTTTTGTGCAATAAATAAATTAAATTTATCCATATAGAATGAAATAATTATATTCACTATGCAGTATCTGGTTTCAGGAGAGGTCGGAGCTCAATAGACAACATAATTGATTTAGTCTCGGATATACAAGCAGGATTGAACATTAGAAATACTACTACCGTAGCAATATTTCTTGACTTGAAAAAAAGCTTATGATTCAGTGTGAATCAACGGACTACTATATAAAATTTCAAAATTGAAAATCATAGGAAACATGTTTGCATACTTGAATCATTTGCTAACTAACAGAAAAATTATTGTGAAATTAAAGAATGAAACTTCTGCTCCTAATCCTTTAGAGAATGCTCTTCCTCAAGGAGGAATGCTTAGTCCAATACTCTTCAATCTGCTTCCACACGAGGTTCCTGATATTTTACCAAAGAATGTGAGACTCTCTGTCTATGCAGATGACATTGTCATTTGGTACACTGGCAGATGCATATCGAGAATTCAGTCGGTGCTACAATCCGTTTTTAATGAGGCTGTTAAATATTTTGACTCATGGGGACTGGAAATATCCGAAGAAAAGACTGTAGTAATGCCCTTTTGTAGCCATCGACGATTTCCAGATATTTTTATTAATTACAAGGAACGTTCCCTGCAGGTTGTGAAAGAACACTGTTATTTAGGAATCCTACTGGACTCTGAACTCAAAATGAACTCCTATATTCGTCAACTAATCTCCACTTCTAAATCTATTATTAACATGTTAAGATGCATTGGGTCCAGCAAGAATGCAGCATCGCCGCGTCAAATGATCTTTCTTTACAGATCAATTTTAAGATCTAGATTGGAATATGGGTGTTTTCTACTGGATAGTGCTAGACCTTCCCATTTAAAAAGCTGGAAACTGTTCAAAACCAAGCTCTAAGAATCTGCTCAGCTAGTTAAGTCTTTGTCCATCTATTTCTCTGAATGCTGAGGCTAATATTCCACTTCTTTCTATCAGAAGACCTTATGTGCTGTTTTCACACTTCTCAAGATTGCTCTTCAAACAAGAATATCACCCAGTGACTGATAAGATCCTTTTTGGATCAGGAAAGAAGATTAGTGATGTAACTACTTCCATCCGCCGACATCCCCTCTTTGACTTGATTTCAGCACAAAGTTATGAGGTAGATAAACTTTCTGAAAAACCTCCTTGGACCTTTCAACAATTTGATTGCTTTATTTCCATTCCAGGTTTCACACCCAAAAAAGAACTTGATAACTCAGTTCAAAAGATTATTGCTCAGGAGCTAATAGGACAAAAATATAAAAATCATATTAAAATTTTCTTTGACGGATCTTTAAACAATTTAACACAAAGAGCTGGAGTGGCTTTCTGGGTCTCAGAAATATCTCACTTTGAAGCTGTCAGGCTCAGTGGTGCCTCAGATGTTATGACTACTGAGTTGATAGCAATTGAAATGGCTCTAAAGTGGTGTTTTAAACAACCAAAATCTAATTTTGTTGTACTTACAGATGGTAGCTCATCTTTGTTTTTTTTTTCCGGGAAGATCCATGTCATTCCAAGAACAATGGGCTTTTCCTAAATATCCTTGAGACCATCGATCAAATAATTGATAAAGGATCCACAATTTCTTTGCAATGGATTCCTGGACATGTAGGTGTCCAGGGAAAAGAAAGTGCTGATTTTTTTAGCAAAGTCGGCCCTTAACAATGAAAACTACATACAGTTGCAAATTGGTAATTTATATGTTTCTAAATTAAATAAAGAAAAGTTGAAAGAGAACTTTTTACATCACTTCCAAGTCATCGCTGAAAGAAAGATCAGTCATCGGCAATTAGCAGAGAACAAGATCCTTCCGCTAAATGATCTGCACCTTTCAAGAAGAAATTTTGAGTGCATCACCAGACTCAGAACAGGTGCATCACTCTTGAATGACTCCCTTTTCAAGATGAGAAAAGTTCTTTCCCCCAATTGCCAGACGTGCAACATAAAGGAAAGAGTGATTCATGTTTTACTGAATTGTACTGCTTATTCGATCCAGAGAAACAACCTAATAGCAAGATTACAAACAGAAAACATCTTTGAACTAAGTCTGCACAGTTTACTTGGACAAGATCTGACTGTTCACAAAGTTTGCTATAATGAAACAATCAAATTTTTAAATGATGCGAATCTTTTCCATAGGATTTAAGAATTTTTTATCGAGGTTTTGTAACATACATGTCATCAGCTTCTTGGCATTATCCAACCTTACCTTCTGGAGGAGAGGGTCGAAAGACTCGAAAATATCCAGAGGAAACATTTATTTTGTTTGATGATGTTGCTACAGTTGTTTAGAGATTTTTTTTGGCTGACTGACTGACTGCTGCAGTTAATAACATATCCTACTAGTGATCATTTTGATGCTTCTATGAAATGATCTAGTGGAGATATCTCAGATTATTAAGAGTTTGAATGTGTCTAAAATTCTGCTCACTTTTAAGTCTCTTGTTACAAAGTATCAAAAAGCTAATGGTTTAATGGGAAAGTTTGCAATTGACTTATATCTATTCGACTATTTAGTATCTACGCTAGGGGTTCTCAACGTGGTGTTGTATTTCCTGATATTTCTAAGAATGCCTTTGTTCGGCTTATCCACAAGTCGGAAAAAGACCCAACATTTCCTCTGAGTTATCGCCCAATCAGCTTGCTCTCCTGTTTGGGCAATCTGTTTGAGTGAATCATTCTGACCAGATTGGACGATTTTCTCTCCCAACATTCTGTTTTGCCTGAGGCGCAGTTTGATTCTGAACAGATCAACTGAGCATCAAATACTTAAGAGTGGCAGAAAAAATCGCCTTTTTCACTGAATAAGACAGAATCTAATGCTGTTGTCTTCTTAGATGAGTCCAAAGCTTTCGGCTGCGTCTGGATGGACAGCCTGATATACAAACTTATCAAGATGGGTGCACCTTCAAATATCACTAATATTTTACAATTATTTTTAACTTTTCAAGTTATTTTTAACTTTTCAATTTACATTTAACTTTTTGATTTTAACTTTAACTTTTCAAGTTAAAGTTAAAACTTTTCTATCAACAAAGAGCGTAATGGCCGCTGGAGTACCCCAAGGCCCTCTCCTAAGCCCTTCTCTCTTTTCACTCTACCTTTATGATATGCCATCTTTTGATCGCATTCTGTTAGCTTAATATGCTGATGACACCGCCTTCCTTTTCCCCTCATTGGGTCCTGTGATTGCAATAGACAGATTACAGAGATGCCTTGATGAGGTGGAGATGTGGTACGATAAATGGAAAATCAAGATAAACACTGAGAAGAACACTACCATCTTCTTCAATGGTAAACGTATTAAAAACCCGAAATGTTTAAACTTCTTAAATAAGCCATCTGTAAATGGTAGCTAGGTAGTCACTGGAAGGAGAGCTATGCACCAATCCCCTGTGATGATGCATAGAACCGGCCAGGCCTAGCTCCTAATGTCCAACCCCGCCTTCTCGTGGTGCGGACCGTTAGTAACTTTCAAAAGAGATACTCTCTTGTGGAAGTGAACGGAAGGGGAGGGCTGCCAGATTAGTGTGGCCTACTGATCTGGACAACTATGGCTACTTTTCTTTTTTTTTCTACCCTGCTGAGGAGTGGTCAACCACACAGGGTCCTGGTGCTGACCATATAAACCAACTGGACTGGACAGATATATGGCTCTGAGCTTGATTATGGATCCTGATTTTGCTGCACTGGTGGGCTTCTGTGGAGGGAAAATCTTCCGCTGTGTTTTCTTTTTGTTTGTGGGTTGACAGCCCCAAGTGAATAGATCCACAGGATATGTTTATCAGCTGGTGGATAATCCTGAGCAGAAGTCATCGCAGGCACCTGAACTCTTTGCTTCTATTGGCATCGTCAAATTCTACATTGGAGGAAGTCTTCCAGTGTAGATGGCTTCAGCCTTTAGTAGTGGGGGAACGGGTCTTTGCCCCATGTCTGCGATTAGGGGGCTGTTTGATATTGTCGGCATTCCCTCTCTCAATAAACATAGTTTCTTTAAACATCCCACTAACCATTTTCTCTCCATAGGTAGTTGGAATGTGAGGACTCTGCACAGAGCTTTTTCTCTTGATGTCCTCACACAAGAATTCCACCGTTATAACTTAGATATTCTCGGCTTGCAAGAGACCAGATGGACAGATAAAGGTCAGATTCTTAAAAATAATCTTAAATTTCTCTTTTCAGGGAGGGACGACAAAAAGCATCACCAAGGCGTGGGTCTGCTTCTCAGCAGACACGCTAGCGATGCTCTTCTAGGATATGAGTGCATTAATGAAAGGTTTCTTACAGCAAAATTTCAGACAAGCGTTAAAGACTTGAATGTTATCTGCTGTTATGCCCCCACTGAGGATGCCGATGAGGATGAGAAGGATAGGTTTTATGAACAACTTCAGGATATTTTGAATTCTGTCAAGAAAGGAGATATTACCCTTGTTCTTGGTGACTTCAATGCCAAAGTTGGTACTGACTCTGACCTTTGGGGAGGAGTAATAGGCCCTTTTGGTATTGGTAGCTGCAATGGCAATGGGCAACGTCTCCTACAGGTAAGTAAACTCAATGGATTCAGAATAACTAACACTTATTACAAACACCGCGACATACATAAGTACACATGGGTTTCACCTGATGGGCTGCATAAGAATATGATTGATTACATATTAATTAACAGCAAATGGACTAGTTCTGTTAGGAATACCAGGGCATATAGGGGAGCTGAAATTGGATCTGACCATTACCTTGTTAAAAGTGTGTTGCAACTTAAACTTAAAAAGTGTTGTGCTAGGGTTAAAAAATTTACTTTTAATACTGAAGCTCTGAAAGATCCAGTTATAGCCAAAGCTTACCATGATAGGTTACTTAGTCATTATGACAGTCATGGTTTGCTTACTACTGAAGTTGAGGAAGAATGGGATCATTTTAAACAGGCTTTTTTGGACACTAACAGTACTCTTTTAGGAAAAAAGGAGCAGAAGAGGCAAAATTATCTGAGTGATAAGGCACTTGATCTTATTTCGGAAAGAAAGAACTGCAGGAATGCCCTTAATCAATACCCTACTAGTCCTAATAGAAAGCATTACAGAGACCTTAATAAACTTGTAAAGGATCAGTTAGCTGCTGATAAGAATCTTTGGCTTGATGGTTTGGCTGACAAAGCCGAGGAAGCAGTTAGACAGCACAACAGCAGAGAGCTGTACCAGATAGTTAATGTTTTGTGTGGTAGAAAACGGACAGGCATACAAGGATTGAAGGATAAACAAGGTAAGGTTATAGAAGGGGAGGATTCTGTCATGGCTAGGTGGGCTGAGCATTTCAGTGATGTTCTAAACAATGTAGTTTGTTCTACTCCCATTGTTTGCAATGATGATAGATGCATTGGTGGCTTTAATGTTGGCCCTATAACACAATCTGAAGTTATTTTGGCTGTTTCTAAACTTAAACTTCATAAATCCCCAGGGGTAGATGAAATTACTACGGAAATGCTTAGAGCTGGGAATGTTTCGGTTACCACTTGGATGACTGAAATTCTGAATCTCTTTTATGATAAAGGCATGGTTCCTAAGGATTTTACCAGAGCTATTGTTATCCCTATTTTCAAAAAAGGTGATCGCAGTTCTTGTGATAACTATAGGGGTATCAGCCTACTCTCTGTTCCAGGTAAAGTTCTTTCCATGATTGTGCTTAATAGAATTAAGAATCTGGTTGACAGGCAATTGCGTGATGAGCAATGTGGATTCAGAAGTGGTAGGGGATGTGTAGATCAGATATTTTCACTTAGGCAGATTCTTGAGAAATGTTTAGAGTTTCAGAAACCTTTGGTTGCTAGCTTTGTTGATTTCAAAAAGGCTTTCGACTCTGTTGATCGTCATAATTTGTGGTTGATTGTGAGATCATATGGTATACCAGACAAGTTAGTTAACATTATGAAAGCTCTCTATAATAACACTGAGTCGTGTGTGAGAGTTGGTAAGGCTTGTAGCAATTGGTTTAGCATTACTTCTGGTGTTCGACAAGGGTGCATTTTGTCTCCTTTTCTCTTTAGCTTGGTTATTGATTATGTTATGCGAAATTCACTTCAAGGGAAAGATTTTGGCCTTAAATGGGCTGGAGATACGAAAATTTCTGATTTAGATTATGCTGATGATTTAGCCCTTTTGGCAAATGATGTTGATGAGATGAACTCTTTCATTCAAGCTGTGGATGAGTCTGGTAGTAGAGTAGGTTTGGTTATAAACAGAGAGAAAACTAAAGTGATGAAAATTGGTCAGGCAGGCTGTGATTCAGTTAATCTGAATGGTTGCAGTCTTGAGCAGGTGTCTCAGTTTAATTATCTTGGGAGCTATGTAACTGATAATGGTGATGTGCGGCATGAGATTAACAGACGAATAGGGATTGCTGCTGGGACTTTTAAGAATCTATGGAGAGTGTGGAGAAATAGGCGTATACACCTAAAGACTAAAATTAGACTGTATAATAGTTTGGTTCTTTCTAGGGTTAGTTATGGTAGTGAAACTTGGACACTTTGTAAACAAGATAACAGGAAACTAGATGCTTTTGATTCCAGATGCTTACGCAGTATCTTGGGCATTAGGTGGTTCAACTGTGTAACTAATGATGAGATTAGGAAAAGGAGTTTGCAACCTCCTTTAAGCAGCATATTGTGCAGAGAGAGACTCCGTTGGTTTGGCCATGTTGCCCGTATGAATAATTATAGATTGGCGAATAGGGTTATGAACAGTGTGCCTAAAGGCCTCAGAAAGAAGGGGAGACCTAGGATGCGGTGGGCAGACAATGTCAAACAGGACCTTGTTAGAATTGGTGTGCAGTGGCCAGATGCAGTAGATGTAGCTCAGGATAGACTTGCTTGGAGAACTAAATTGCACGGTCTGGTTGGACCTCCGTAGCCCATGGCTGCTTGAGGATGATGATGATGATGATGATGATGATGATGAAATAAGCCAATTGAATAGCAAAAGACCATCAAATATTTGGGTATAATCCTTCACAGTAAGTTCAAATGGGACCCTCATATTCATGATATTATCGGTAAAGTCAATACAGTGAGGACAACAACAGTGAGGTCAATACAACTAGGACCACTCCTTCAGAAAAATGCTATCCTGATGATTGATCACGAATTATTATTGTACAACATGGCCATTAGTCCCATAGTCACTTATGCTTCTCCAAAATGGGTAAACACCACCTCCACCACGAATATACGCAAGATTCAGGACTTTGAAAAGCAAAATATCGAAGGTCGATGCCCCTTGGTTTGTTACTAACAGACAACTTCATAAAGACTTGGGCATCGACCACATACACAGTCGTATCAGAATAATATGACCACCTACCATACATATACTATGGTAGGTGGTCATACTTTTCTGATATGACCATGTATATACTCATATTAAATGCATCTCAAAAAGGTTTTTTGAGGCTGTTAAAAATAATCTTAATGAGATTATTTCTTCTTTGCTTAATTATGATCAGCGGCTTAAAATCTTATCCGACCATGGTGGCTTTACCAAAAACCTTCTATAACAGAAGAATTAACTTAGTTGTATAGATCAACTTTGGTTATTGGTTTAGAATCACTATTCTTAAGAATTTAAATATCTCTTATATTTTTTCGTATTATATTATTACTGGTGAATTTTAATATCAATCTTTATATTAATGTTTATTTACACATATACCTTTCTCAGATTGAAATATTTCGTATTTTTTAGTATTATCATAACGCTAATGCATACGAATAATTTTTTCCTAAAAAATATTTATTTAAAATAATAAACATTAGAATAAAGAATAATATGAAAATTTACCAGTAATAATATTACATCCATAATGTTACAAAATTTACCTAAATATTAGTTAAATATCAGTTATCTATAATAGAAATGATATGTAAGAAATATCTAGATTTTAGGGCTATATTTCTGGAAGAGAGGGACGAAAAGCCCCGAGATTCCTGTAGTCTAGAGATTTTTTGACTGACTGACTGACTTAGGCTACATGTGCTGATGTCATAGATTAGATAGCCTTCTGTTAGAGGAAGCTTTGCCTTTACAAGCCCGTCGTTGTTCACAGATTAAAGTAACCAGATGGTACACTTCGGGTTATATTGTGGGTTTCGATCGACCATTAACCGATATCAGTGACACTAACGGAATGGTGAGAAATTAAATTGGAGTATAGTGTAAGTGATTTAATTTATCTGAAATTGAAGTTCAAATTTAAAGCTATGTAAACAAAAAATTTTCACTATTTATTAAAATATTATTTAATATTTAAAATTAATTGGTTTTTAAATAAATTATTACCAGTTGAATTTTAATATTTATAATTTTAAGTAGCACGTAAATTAAATTTCGAAGTGTATATTATTGAATGTTAACTGTACGGAGCTAAAACGAAGTGAGTGAAGCTAGAATCAGCTGAGAATAAGTTACCCCATGACGATAGAGACGCTAAAATCGGGGAAAAGCTCATTTTCTAACGTTAGTGTCTTATTTGTACTGAGTTACTTTAATCTGTAATCGGTAATCCTCCTACTGACGGTGGCAGAAAGGAGTTAGCGGACATAAATCTCTATTTGAAAATCAAAGGCGCCTTGAAGTGGATAAATAAAATTTGTTTCAAACTCGAACTCAGGTTCTATCATGGCCAGAAATTTGGATTTTTAACGCAACACAGATTAATACAGGGAGAAACCGGTACGAGAAATTTGGGACGGAGTTCGAAAGATATCGAGGTGAGTGTTGGGTTGGGTTGTTTTACCTCTGAGCGGCACTTTTTTGCACACCATGGGCTAAATGGCCAGGTCATATGGACCCCGAAGGCTCAGAGAAGGTTGAGGGAGGGGACTCACTGGAACAGCTGTTGGGAGACAGATGGTAGCCTCCCGTCAAGGCCATCCAGCGTGTTCTTTAACGTGCACAGGGTATGGCTCTCCCGCACACGGGGCCACGGCTTAACGTCCCATCCGACGGACGGCGGCCTTTCAAAGCCCATCGGTGTTCCCTACTGACCGTGGGCAGGGCGGGGAATTTTTGCGGAGCGAGGTGAGGGGTTTAGGTCTAAAAGTGTGAAATGAATAATTCAATAGATTAAATATAAAAATCAGATTCAATTACAAGTAGGGACTTGAATTTTGACTCAATAGGGAAGAAGGCAAAGGAGAAATTCATGTACTAAATTTGGTTAAGCATTGGGGAGAAATGGAAAATTGGGAATCCATCGAAACAAGGAAACTAAATCTCTCAAAATTAGTCCAAAAGGTGGTGCATCTATTGGGTGTGTCTCTTTGATAATTAATAAATAATAAATAAATTCCCCCTCAAGCAGCTGCTTGCCACAGAGGTCTGACAGGAGCCTGTTAGTTTATATGCCACAGTAGAAGGTCTGAGAGGATGGCAGGACCTCAGCAGAAAAACGACACAAACAGCCATGCCTTACCCGGGGCTCGAACACAGGTCCCGTAGATCAGTAGCCAACGCGCTAACCACTCGGCCATTTACTATGTCTAAACTGTTGGAAAACTGACAGCTGTCTTCAGCCGTAGTCTGTCTTCTGAAAAAAAAAATATCATTTTTATTTACACAGATAAGAATTTCCACTCTATGTCAATAAGGATCTAACCTCGAAGCTCTATAACTTCTGAAATATGAATTTCATGGGAAAATGTGACGGAAGATAAATTAAAGACAAAAGAAATCTATTTAAATTTCGATTTTCAACAATATTCGATTAGAATTTACAGAGTTATGGAAGCTAGAACATTTCAAAACAGTAATGCGGATTGAATATTTACCTCAGAAATTAACAAAATTTAAATCTAAGTATTGTTCGAAACCATTTAATAAAACAGATATATATTTTAGAAGTTCGCATAATGTTAAATATTCGAAAATTATGAATGAATTTTAGGAAACGAAATATTTTAGTTTTAAATTTAAAAAACTTTAAATGCTGAATAAACGTTGTTGAGTTGATGGGTTGTCTCACTTCTGAGCGGTGCTTTTTAGCACACAATGGGCTAAATAGCCCGGTCACAAGTATCCGTAGGGCTCAGAGTAGGTAGGGGGAAGGGAACTCATTGGATAGGTGTTAGGAGACAGATGGAATTCTCCATTCAAAACCATCCAGCGTGTTCTTCAAAGTACACAGGGTAGAGTTTTCTCACACACGGAACCACGTCTTTACGTCTCATCCGACGGACGGCGACTTTTCCAAGCTCATCTGTGTCTCTTACTGACGAAGGGAAGGGTGGAGGTTGTGGAGGGAAATCTCAAATCTGAACGTGGTGGAACTCGAACCTGGGAACGCAGATCACGAACCTGGCGCGTTACCGACTGAGCCACCCCCGCCCAAATTATTGTTGACAATCGATATTTCAATAGATTTGATTATTATCTTTAATTTATCTTTCACATTTCCCCATTAAATGCTCATTTTAAAAGTTATAGAGCTCATCCACTTATTCTACACTACCTATGATCTATCATGAAAGATAAACAAATTTACAACGTTTGATGTCATTGACACATTGATGAGAGCCGAAGTACGGAATAACATGCGATAAAAATTGGATCAAAATATTACGAAATTATAGCAAATATTGTTGGGAACGGAAATGAGTAAATTCTATAATGGTTTAGGAGAGTATTTCAAGGAGTTTCGATTTAGATTTTGGTGAAAAGAAAAAGATATTCTTTAAGTTAGTTGTGAAACGTAGACCAACTACAAAACTCAATTATTGGATAACTTCCAGGTTATTGAAAAGACGAATTGCATAAGATGTTGATTCCTTTCCCGCCATTCCAAGACACGTGATGATCCAAGAACACTTTGTTGATATTTCGTTTGCTATGTATTATGTGAAGAGCTTATGCGACTCAAACCATGGCCGTACAGCGAATGTAATTTTTGAAATACATTTCTTTGTTGTTTCCCGTGGCCGAGTGGTTAGAGTGCTTATTTACTGATCAAAGTGACCTAGGTTCGAGCCCCAGATAAGGTATGGATATTTGTGTTAGTTTTTTGCTGAGGTAGAGCTCGCAGATTTTCTCTATTGCGTATTAAATTTGCATGCTCCAGAACTCTGTGGCAAGCAGCTGTATGAGGGGTAATTTATTTTTATTTTTCTGATTAATGATTTGCTTTTTCGATTGTATCAAGAAATGAAATGATGGTGATTTGCTTTTCTGTAAAATGGAACAAAGACTGCAAACCTGGGAATGTTTGACCTAAGAAACAAGAATTTTTCTTTTTCCTTTGAGATATTTGATTCGGGCTGTAAAAATGTACTAAGTGTGGATGACCAATTACCAATTTTAATTGCCCGATTGCAGAATAATTGATCCGATTTGATTGAGTTATTAGTTCATTACTTAGCTGCAAAATAAATTAATCAAATAATTATCAAACGCGACCATTCAATCGGCTCCTATTATTTATTGCAGTTACAGCATTAAAAATATATTTATGTATTTTGCAGGAATTTTTACCATTAGAAAAAAAAACTTTAATATTAAACATGTTATCATTCGTTGATGGGCCAACTGTATGAAGGATGGTTACATAGTTGATGAAATTCAAAAAGATTTGATGTCGCTTTTAAACACGATTTTTTCCAGTTTTTTTTTTAAATTCCCATACCGCAATAAGAAACTCCCGGCCCGAAAACCTACTCGTGTTACATTCCTTTTTGTGCTATATTTGCGTTTCATGTAACACGTAACACACATAAATGTAGCATCATATCCAATTGAAACTGATTGTACCCTATAATAAAATAATACACATTACTTTGGTATAGCTATAAATATAAAATATTAATTTATTTTGCATAACGCAATTAGTATTCTGACATACTTTTCCACATAACATTACGTAGCACAATCATTAATTACCCTCTCGCCACGTGACACGACGTAACACAATCATTAATTACCCTCTACCGTCGTACTCTACCGTCGTAACTCACAAATCACTAACCAGCCTCAACCATGTGACATAACACACAATCACTAATAACCCTTTCACATGTAGTAAGATGTAACACTAATCACTTTTTTTCAAATGCAACGTATAAGCACTAATCACTTTTTTCAAATGTGACGCATAATCATTAATCCCATTCTCTCCCCATAGCACAACGTAACACACTCTCTTTAAACGCCCTCTCCCCTCCCCACGGCCCATTGTAACAAAATAACTAATCGTACTCTCCTCCATGTAGCTTGACCTAATACACAATCACTAAACATCCTCTCTAAACGTAACACAAAATCACAATCTTGACGTAGCAGAATGTAACACACAATCACCAATCGCTCTTTCCCCCATATAGTGCGAGGCAACACACAATCCCTAATCATATTCTCCCAAACGTGACACACAATCACATTCTCCACATAGCACAATGTAACACACAATCACATTCTCCACATAGCACAATGTAACACACAATCACATTCTCCACATAGCACAATGTAACACACAATCACTGATCGTTCACTGCCCACATAACACTACGTAACGTATAATCACTTATCATCTTCCGCCAAACATCATAGCATATGGCTAACTGACTTCTTCCACTGCATTATGCAACATGGCACAATACTCAACCTCCCTGCAAGTGCCACGACGTAACCCAGTCGTTTACACTCCTCTCTTTCCTTATTACACGACGTAACATAATCACTCACCATCCTGCTCTTCTTCCGCAATGTAACACAGTTTAAACTCTTATGCAATTTAAAGAGACTTTCTACCTATTTCGCAGAAATCAATTGTGATGTTTTGACGATGCAAAAACAGCCTAACTAATAAACGAACATAAAGACAAGCTCTCTTCAATTTTGCATCAAGCACGGGCGAGAGGAAATTTTCTTTTAAACAAATGAGAAGATTTTAAAGCAACGCAGGAAAAGAAAAAGCAAACCACTTACTGGTACAACTGATGGGCTCGTCACTGGCGTCGCCACAGTCGTCGGTGCCGTCACAGAAGCGGCTCGAGCTGATGCAGCGTCCGTTGGTGCAAGGGAACTCCGAGATGCGGCAGAGGCTGGACGACGTGGAAGGGATGCTGAGAAGAAGGAGCGTCAGAAGAGGGAACACGTGGGGCCAGGCACACAGCACGGCAGGCAGGACCGATGGCAAGGGAGGCCATCCCATCGTATTGCGCTAGCCGCTCGACGACATGTGTCACGTCATCGCCGCACCACACCGCCGCATCTGGTCCACCTGCGCAAGGAAAATAGGACATCGGTTTAAGGAACGTGGAAATTTTAATCTTTCCGTGAGCTGCATCTTATTCGATTGAAAACGGATCTGAAGTTTAAATATGAAATTTAGTGTTATAAGTTCGCAGCTTTTAAATAAAAAGGAAACTCTCTGCATTTAAATGAAGAAAATTTTTTGAAGTTAAACCATACGTGCTTTAAAATGCTGCTGTCCGCATTTCGTTGTCAAGGCAATTTTGAAATAGGCGATCCTACAAGAGACATCAGCTAAAGTAAGAATTTCGAAACAAGCATCAGTGCTGGAGGACTCAACTAGAGTAAGAGTTTCAAATCCAGCATCTCTGCTCGAGGGATCATCTAGAGCAGTGGTTCTCAACCTTTCATGCTTCACGTACCCCCTGAAAATGTGTATGTAACTGGCCTACCCCTTGTATAAATAGATAAAACTATAGTTAAGTATAGCAATGGGAATAAAATAAAACATATATATATATACACATTAAATATCACTGAATATGGATGAAATTTAACTAAAACAAGTTTCTTGAATACTGTAAAAAATAATTTATTTACTATGATTTTTTAAAATAGTTTTGATTATTTTTAAATTAATTACCAAGTTTTTTAAAAGTAAGTGGCAACCAGTTAAACTTTAAGTTATAATTCTTTAATTGAAGCAGCTATATGCTTAAAAATTAATTCTTCTGCTAGTACATTGTTCAGGCCTAATATGATATAAGTGGCTGTGGTATGACAACCTTCCTCTCCTCCTCCCCTTAGATTCGGATCTGTTCCAGACTTATCTTACCTATCCCTAAGGGTACACGTACAGTCGCTCAAAAAAGTATCCGAACACCATGGTTGATTACAGAATTCAGAAAAAATATCTGGCAACGATTTTTTTAGAAATTAGTGATCTGGCAATCTTCGTGTCACGTGACATGGCCTAATTTCTAAAAAATCGTTGCCAGATATTTTTTCTGAATTCTGTAATCAACCATGGTGTTCGGATACTTTTTTGAGCGACTGTACCACCGGTTGGTAATCGGGGGTAAGTTATCACCAATATTAGGGTAGTAAGAACTCTCATTGTTCGCTATTTACTGTAGATAATTCACCAGGTGTGATTTTATATTTATAATTATGCTTCATTAATTTTTCTTTTTGACGCCATTAATTTTATTGCTTATAAATAGACCATAATTTCACAAACTTTCAATTTAACGCTGTGAAAATATCCAATTGATTTTTGCCTCCACGATAAAACATTTCAAAAGAATAGAAACATTTTAGGGTAAAATATTCAGGGAAAAACGAGGTGGGGGGGGGGGCACAAAATATTTGAGTAAGCCCATTATTTAAAATAATACTGTAAAAAAAAATCCATATTGTGAAGATTTTGATCTGCTGTTCATAACAGTGGTAAAAACATGAAATATTATCATGTGGAAGTGTATTTATTATCTGACCTAGCTGAGGTAAATTTTTCAGATAACTTAAAACTGGAAGAATGCATATCATCCCTGGGGAACATGGGAATCTCGTTTTTAGAAGGAGTGAAGTTTTCCGTTTACCTACTTTTGCACTTTTGAAAAAATTTAATTCGAATTAACGAATGATTGGAAAATAAATAATTCGGCAAATAGTAGTATTTCATCTTTGCTTATACTACATAAATAGCATTTGTTAGTCTTTAAATTTAATAAAAAGTTGCTTTTCTCACACCCTGCTGAAAAACGAAGAGCCTCTGATCTTTGGGTTGGGTTGTTTTACCTCTGAACGGCACTTTTCTGCACACCATGGGCTAAATGGCCAGGTCACATGGACCCCAAAGGCTCAGAGAAGGTTGGGGGAGGGGACCCACTGGATCAGCTGTTGGAAGACAGATGGTAACCTCCCGTCAAGGCCATCCAGCGTGTTCTTTAACGTGTACAGGGTATGGCTCTCCCGCACACGGGGCCACGGCTTAACGTCCCATCCGACGGACGGCGGACTTTTCAAGCCCATCGGTGTCCCCTAGTGACCGTGGGCAGGGCGGGGAATTTTGCGGAGATAAATCTCAATGCTGACCCAACTGGGAACTACAGATTACGAGCCTGGCGCGCTACCGACTGAGCCACCCCCGCCCCACTCTGGATCACATTGTTGCTATCAGTGAAATATCGCTTCACATTCCACCACGGAAATTTTAAATTTCTCTCATAAAAAATTGCTTGCAATATTCGTGTGCAAACAAATTTTTATTAGATTCGCCGTTTACACATTTTAGTGACCTCTAAGAATGTAAATTAAAACCACCAAAGGATTTGAAAAATGGGGATTGTAATATTTAATTGGTACCAATCCAAATAAAAATGAATCTTTCTTTTCTCTCTTAAAACAAAACGTTTTTTGCTTCAACCCCCCTGATTATAAGAGACAACTTGTTGCAAATGTAAACTTCGTGATCTTCCCATTCCATATCAAAACTTCAAATGTTTAGTACAAATGCATCGTTTGATAATTTTTGATACATTCGTTTGCAATATTCGTTTAAAATTTAAGAATTTTGAAAATTTTCCACCGTTAGAGGGCGAAATTATAGCTTTTAAGAGATTCGGAAAGTGGACATCGCATTATTTCATCAATACCTATCCAACAAAAATATAATTTTTTTTTCGCTACGATCAAAAAAATTCGATGTCTACAGGAAGGCAGACGACAAAGTGGACAAAATAACTCGCTTTTTTTTTTAAAGAAAACTAGATAAAATAGTTAATTTTCTGTAAGTTGTTTTTATGATACTATTCAGAACTGTACTTTATGAAACATTTAGTTTGTTGAGATTGTATTTATATACATGAGCATAAGTTAGAAAATGTTTATGTTGAGTCAATGGGAATCTAACTTCAAATCTGTTTAAATCTGGATTTTAAATAGTATTACTTCAATATTTAAAGAGTTATGGAAGCTGGAATATTTAACAATAAATTATCTTGTTTCAAAAAATTCATTCACAATTGTCTAATATTAAAATTAATACGCGAACTTCTCAAATATATATTAATGTTATTAAATTGTTTGAAACAATGTTTATTATTTAAGTTTTAATTAATTTCTTAGGTCAATTCTTATTACGCATTACTGTTGTGAAATATTCTTGCTTCCAGAACTCTTAAACAAATTGAACGAAAATTGTTGAAAATTCATATTTAAATAGCTTTGAATTATGATCTATAATTTATCTTCGGTTACATTTTTATATTTAAAAGCATATTTCAGGAACAATAGAAGTTGGAAATTCTATAATATTTTGATATAATAATTCAAATTCTTTTATACCAGTCGTAAGTTAATATCCATGCAGTACGTTAACGATAAACGTAAGGTTTATCGTAATAAGTTTATCGTAATATGTTATGATAAACGTAAGGTTTACCGTAATTTAGGTTTACCTTAATGATAAACCTTGACGATAAACGTAAGGTTTATCATCAAGCGCATGCTATTTTACAATCTATGATCAACATGGATATACACTTTAACGTCTTTTACGTATTTTACAAAGGATTTGAAAAATGGGAATTGTAATATTTAATTGGTACCAATCCAAATAAAAATGAATCTTTCTTTTCTCTCTTAAAACAAAACGTTGTTTGCACCAACCCCTTTGATTATAAGAGAAATAAATGAAGAAATAGATGGTAGAGGATAGATCCTCTACCATCTATTTCTTTTCTTCTACAAAGTAGAAAACTAAATTTTGTTAGTCAGCTCCCTTCCAGTTGCAGACGCTACTTTTTTCTTAAGTGTTTCTCAAAAGAACTACTTTAATAACTCTCTAATTTTATTTCGCTGAAGTGATCGAGCTAACTTATCCTTAGGAAAGGGGGGCAGCAAGAAAATGGTAGCATCGATATCTGTCATCCTATGGCCACATCTCCTTCCGCTTAACCAGATCCTCCTGTCTGCCAGCGTTAAAAACTTGAAGAATGGGAGTACCAACCTTAGACGGCGGGAGACTGACTGTTGTCGTCCCTTGCCGCCTTTAAGACGGTGTTGTGCTCCATTTGGCCTCTCGGTGCTCTTTTCCTTTCCTCTAAGCTCCTCTCTTTGGTGTAAAGGAAGTCCAGCCGCTCTCGAAATCTGCTGGCCTCTTCCACTCGTCATCTAATTACTGAAGCTATAAGCCAATTTGCTCGGTACTCGCTGCCTTTGGCTACATGATTAGACCTGCCGGTGGCTTGCATCGCCGACTCTCCAGTTTTTATTTGATCTATCTCTAACCCATCAGATGCTTTTCGTACTCTTTCTGTTGCTCTGAGTGGTGACATGGATGTTATTTAACAAATGATTTCACCGTCTTAGAGAATGATTTCTAAAAGATTTCACCATCTTAAAAGAATTGTTTATTGTATTGTAGAATCAGTTTTGCGTCTATTAGAATGATTCTTTTGTAGAGGGATTTCTTCGCGTTTCAGAATGATTTCGCTGTCTTAAAGTCTTCTTATGTTGTGAAAATGATTTCTTTTTCTAGTAGAATGATTCATCTTTTTTGCAATCTCTCTTGTCAGAAGATTTTCATTGTCTTGTAGAGAGATTTCTATGGTATTTCAAGATGATTTCCCTGTTTTAGACAAATGTTTCTTCTATTGTAAAATTCTTTTTTTTTTCTCGTTAGATGATTCATCGCTTTTTTAGAATGATTTTTCCCATCTTGCAAAGTAATTCCTTTGTCTTGTAGAGTGATTTCCCCATTTTTCATAAAAGATTTCCCGTTTTAGAGAATTGTTTCTTTTGTAAAAATCACTTTTTCTCTAGTAGAATGTTTCATCTTCTTTCAGAATGATTTTCACCTTCTTCGATAATAATTTGTCTGTTTTCAGAATTTTTCCCGTTTTCTAGGAATGATTTCATCGTCTTGTAGGATAACAATTCGTCAGACAGAATTAAAGAATTAAAATAATCGTGATTTAAATTTTTGTCACTGTTGTCTCCTTGAATGCAATTGAAATAGAATTATATTTTCGTTTTGCTCACTTATTGACTGTTCGTGCTATCTGACGAATTTCTTGATAATGAAAGTAACATTATTTCTTTGTTACATCCGTATTTTCAGCGCAGATTTTGTTCATTAATATTCTCTAATTCCGTATGTTTTATGATACGAAAATAGAAAAATCTGACCATTGGTCACAAAATATAATATTTACGATTATAATGCGAGATATAGATCGATGTTTGACAAAATACTGGCTCTAAATCGAATCGTAGTTCAAGAAGTAAAAACGTTATTAAATTTCTGTCTATTAATAATCAAAGAGATCTGAATTAACAAACAATTTACGATTTTTTCGATGTAAATATCTTTCAGTTTACCATGTTATTAGTAATATCGATATATATTTATAATTAAGCTTTCTTCCACTGAATTCCATTTGCCGTAGATCCATTTACGAAAGTATACAGTAAATGTTCGAAGAGTGGCCCGAGGTAGAATTTAGAATTTCTTGCTTTTATCTGGCTATGATATGAGCCAAGGCTATTAATTCATTTAACACTAGATGATATCCGCGCGAAGTTTTTCCAATTAATTATGGGTTGGTTTGTTTTACCTATGAGAAGCATGTTTTTTGCACACAATGGGCTAAATGGCCAAGTCACAAGGACCCGAGGACTCAGAGAAGCGGGAGCGGGACGACTGGACAGTTGTTAGGAGACAGATGGTAACCTCCCGTCAAGGACATTCCGTATGTTCTTTGACGTGCACACTAGGCCATGGTTTTACGTCGCATTCGACCTACCGGTGTTCAGTAGGGGACACCAATGGGTTTGGAAGGCTTCCGTCCGTCGTATGGGACATTAAGTCGTGGACCCGTGTGCAGGAGAGTCATACTTGTGCACGTTAAAGAACACCTTAGAAAACCTTTAGAAACACCCTTGGCCTTGACGGGAGGCTACAATCTCTCTCCTAACAGTTGTCTAGTGGGTCCCCTCCCCCCAAACCTTCTCTGAGTCCTTGAAGTCCTTCTGACTTGGCCATTTAGCCCATTGTGCACAAACAAATGCTGCTCATAGGTAAAGCAACCCAACAGCTTGAGAAAAAATTAGGAAACACTGTTTACACACTATACGCGAGTTCCGTCTTCAAAGCAATCGTATATGGTGAAATATATTTAAAGAATACTTATTTGCATTAATCCCTTTCATACTGAATAAGGTATTTTTCACTTCTGAATTCTCTTCTGTTACAGGAAAACAAATTGTTAATTTTTGCCCATTAACAACTATTATCTAGAGCAGGGATGGTGAAACTTTTTTTTCTGCGGCCACTAAAAAAAGTTAGACATTAAGAGGACGATACCAAAAATCCTATGAAACCATTCATTATATACATAACTTAACAAAGAAGTAATTAAATCGATCTTGAAATAATACTATTCATTAAACAATGACAAGAAAAGTTAAGTTTAATGCCATGGATGCAACTGCATTTTCCCGACGATTTCTAATACATCATACACAGTCGTATTAGAATAATGGGACTACCTACCTAATGTTGGGAATGGGTGGTGGTCATATTATTCTGATACGACTTTGTATTACTAATATTGTATTAAAACTCTCTATCTAACTGAAGGAAATCTGTAATAACGTTTAAAAAAAGTAAGAGGAACATCTCAGTTTTATGAATTGTTTCTGCTGTTTTCGACTGTGGTGAATAATAATATTCTTTTCCTGCCGGCGAGCTACAGAAATCATCTGGTGGGCCTCAATTTCAAGTATGAGTTGTATTTTGAAACCTACGAACAGTAAGATGGTGAAGGTACAATTCCCATGATTCAATGAGGTCTGCGCGCCACGTTTATGCATACAATGGGTTAAATATACAGTTCACAAGGAATCCAAATTCTCAGAGAAGGTTCAGTAAGGAGTTCTACTGGGCAGATGTCAGGAGACATAGGGAAGTCTACCGTCGATTCAGCGTATTCTTCAACGTGTGCATGTATTTGTTTTATAAAAATGATGAAAGAAATTGAAATAACTTATTATTTATAGCAGGGAAACTAACTAATATGTAAATAACACTTAAATTACAGTGGTTTGATTATGTAAATAATAATCGGTTAAATGATGTGATCGTAAACAACATTTTTGAGAAGCTGCTTAAATATGGATAGAATGAATTGGTTGAATTTTTATATAATATTCAAAATGGTTGGGTTGGGTTGTTTTACCTCTGAGCGGCACTTTTTTGCACACCATGGGCTAAATGGACAGGTCACAAGGACCCCGAAGGCTCAGAGAAGGTTGGGGGAGGGGACCCACTGGAACAGCTGTTGGGAGACAGATGGTAGCCTCCCGTCAAGGCCATCCAGCGTGTTCTTTAACGTGTACAGGGTATAGCTCTCCTGCACACGTGGCCACGGCTTAACGTCCCATCCGACGGACGGCGTACTTTTCAAGCCCATTGGTGTCCCATCCGACGGACGGCGTACTTTTCAAGCCCATTGGTGTCCCCTACTGACCGTGGGCAGGACGGGGAATTTTGCGGAGTTAAATCTCAACGTTGACCCAGCTGGAACTCGAACCTGGGAACTACAGATTACGAGCCTGGCGCGCTACCGACTGAGCCACCATTCAAAATGGTAGATTAACGAATATAATTATTAACAGTGTACCTGAAACCTTAAATCTTAAAGAAAACGTGCAGCCTCGAATAAGGTGAATGCACAAAGTTAAACAGAATCATCATGATAAGATTGGCCTAGCGTCGCCAAATACAGCAGCTGTTGCTGAAGATCGGCATATTTGGAGAGCTAGGTTGCCCAATCTGGTTGGACTACCGTATCCTAATACCGTTTGAGAATTATGTATATTTGTGTATGCAATGTACTTACATCTATCGGAGAGCAAATGCGGACTCCAGTATGTAATGCTTAAGCAATTTATTCCAACGCTTTCTCTTACCTAGCGAAATGATGCTGACGACTACAAAAGCTTCGGAAAGAGGAGCTTGTTATCCAAGCCGTCCAGCGTGCTTTGTTGGCGTGCATAGGAAAAGATTCTGTTTTACATGAAACAACACTTAAACGTCTTATCTATCACGGGCCATGTTCAAGCTGGAGAATTCGTGCTTCACTCTTAAGGCATTCGTTTCGATTTGTGGTGGCATGCAAGGCAATTTCCTCACTTTCGACCATGAATGTGTTTCAGCGTCGATGCTCCCAGTACTAGTACTATTTGGTTTTCAGAATACACGACTGTTGTTTACAAAAAACGAAACATAATGCAATTTGTTTTAGTAAATACATATATGTGAAGTGGTACCATTTTAATTCATTAACAACCGAATCTTTTCAGATATAATTTTTATTTTATTCTATCCACGTTATATGATATACTTGGCCTGGAAAAGGCCACCTAGATACAATAAACTACAAGCAATATTTATTAACTCAAGTATAATTTATTCCACATAAGTATATATATTAAACATCTTCGTTTTAAAATTCGTCTGGTAGTTATTTGTTTTTTTTTAATTCGGTACTAAATTCTAAAATATTAAATTTTTTTTATAGTGTGTTATGGAGAAAATTCTTTTATCTTATATTTTTAAACTAAATAATTTGAAATTAAATATAGACAATTAAATCATTTAAAATTTTATGCATATTTCATTTCCCTCCTTTCCTTCGATTGCTATCGAGGCCCTGTTGTATATCTAGTTTAATGTTTCCCAAAGTGAGCGATACCGCCCCCTGAAGGGCGCTGGAACGATCCAGGGGGTCAGTAGTAGCCTCGAGTGCAATTTGGTGGGCGGTGGGAGCATAAAGAAAGAAGGGAAGAAAGGAAATTTTTGAGAAACCGTTCGTACATGTTTCATCTGTTGTGTAACATAGAGTTATAGTCGTAGTGATTACTTTATTTTCCAAATAAACACATAAAATTATCCTTCGTTATCTTAATTTTCTGTGTGGTTGATTTTAATAAATAATTTTATAATTTCAAGCTTCAAGGTGTCTTATTTACAACATCTATCTTTACTATGTTCTAGGACGTAGGTGGAAATATAGATACATAAAAGAACGCAAATTTGTCACTGCATCTTTATGTTTGTTCGCTTAAAGAAGGTATATTTCCAGGGGGGCGCTGAGTCATTTTTTTTCTGAAAAGGGGGCGGTAGGAGAAATAAGTTTGGGAACCTCTGATCTAGATGATTATGGCATGGACAACCATCGAACAAAAGGAGGTAAGAATGGAGGGAAATTAAATATGTATAAAATTTTAAATGACATAATTTGTCCAATATTTAATTTAGAATAGCCTAAAAGAAAATCATTTACTACGAGTTTATTAATATATTATTAAATGTTTTATAATTAATTCCTTCAATCTTCTCTGAGCCCTCGGGGTCCTTGTGACCTAGCCGTTTGGCTCATTGTATGCAAAATAGTGCCGCTCAGAGATAATAACAACCGAACAAATTGAATGTTGGCCCCCCTACGTAAGTGCCTAACGTACCTTATGAAAAATCCGACCTTGGTCTAAGTTCCAATTCCTAAAAGATAGACATTTGTCTTCCTCAGAATCTTCTGTGTGACGTATTGTGCAGGCAAGCTCCGGTCAGACATTCGTGACAAGAAGTTATTTGACAAATAATAATTAATTCATTATTTTTAATATTCAACGATACGAAAAACATTTAAAATATGCTGGGTTGTTTTACCTATGAGTGGCACTTTTTTGCACTGGAATGCTGTTAGGCGATAGATGACAACCTCCCGTCACTGCAATACCCTGTGCTCCAGGCTCAGGCCTGGGGCTCAGACCAGAAGCTTATTATTACACAGGTAGTTGTCCTACGTGACGTTCATATCGGGATAGTGTGGTGAGGCGAAACGCTCTCAGGCACGTCACATTCATCACAATTCATCATGAAACACCAACTGTTCACCATAAACCTACCAAGCATACCTTAGCTGGTGTTGATAGGAGCATTGCTCTTTAACACAAATGGAAAGGTTGATAGTTGGGTTGTTTTACCACTGAGTGTCATTGTGTTTTGCCCACAAAAGGTTAAATGTCCCGGTCACAAAAATCCCAAGCTCAAAGTAGGTTGGGGAAAGGAGATCCACTGGACAGCTGTTTGGAGATGCATGGAAGCCTCTCGTCCAGGTCATTCAGAGTGTTATTTAACGTTCGTAGGTATGGCTATCCCGTACATGAATCCAAGATTGTGATTGTGGGTTCAATAGGATCTTGGAATCTTCTTAACGATCCTGTATTGCATGAATAGGCAATGCCAAGATGTATGCCAAGACCATGAGAAGAGTAATGTGTTCCAAGACCTTTATTGGTCGCGGAACATATATATGGACCGCCATCTGACGGACGCAGTCTTTCTATGAGCAAAGGTATACCCTTTCTTATCAAATCCAGCAAGCAGGTTGGCGGGGAAATTTTATAGCGCAGTTCCATTTGGGAGTAACTTGGCAACATCAGATTTCGACCCTGGTGAGCTACCGACTGACCCAACTCCCCCCAGGAACGCTTGACAATAAAGTGCTACAAGTTACTAGGGCTG
The DNA here is from genome assembly GCA_038380435.1 of Ryuthela nishihirai. Lineage (NCBI taxonomy): Eukaryota > Metazoa > Arthropoda > Arachnida > Araneae > Heptathelidae > Ryuthela > Ryuthela nishihirai. The sequence goes on along the minus strand of JAWZYU010000001.1, from coordinate 86,676,755 downwards.
AAACACATTTCCAATGTGTTTGTATAGCTAAAAGGGATGAAGAGTCGGTTCCACCACGCGGTCATCTCCATAGAAAGGCGATGTTCTATCCACCTGCGACCTCCAGACAGTTCCTAGAATTGCCACGTCCATCTCGCCAGCATTCAGTTAAGCACTATATATATATATCAAGGTTTACCTAGTTATGAGGATATCAGAATCTGCGTATAATAATACTAAACTCTTGTGATTTATCTCGTTAGTACCTTTCGAAAGTTATATCTTCTGAAAATAGTAGAATCGGGTTATTTTACCTTTGAGTGACCCTTTTCTGCACACAAGGGACTAAATGATCAGGTTTCAAGGATTACTACCGGATTTAATCTATTTCCCAGGCTTTGCATTTTTCCCACGGCCAGAATTTACTTTCCGTACCCATGCTTCTTAGTCTATGAACTAGGCCGCACTAACTCCTCTCTCTATGAACTAGGCCGCACTAACTCCTCTCTCTATGAACTAGGCCGCACTAACTCCTCTCTCTATGAACTAGGCCGCACTAACTCCTCTCTCTATGAACTAGGCCGCACTAACTCCTCTCTCTATGAACTATGTCGCACTAACTGCTCTCTCTATGAACTAGGCCGCACTAAACTCCTCTCTCTATGAACTAGGCAGCACTAAACTCCTCTCTCTGTGAACTAGGCCGCACTAACTCCTCTCTATGAACTAGGCCACACTAACTCCTCTCTCTATGAACTGGCCGCACTAACTCCTCTCGCTATGAACTAGGCCACACTAACTCCTCTCGCTATGAACTAGGCCGCATTAAACTCCTCTCTTTATGAACTAGGCCGCACTAACTCCTCTCTCTATGAACTAGGCCACACCAACTCCTATCTCTATGAACTAGGCCGCACTAAACTCCTCTCTCTATGAACTAGGCCGCACTAACTCCTCTCTCTATGAACTAGGCCGCACTAACTCCTCTCTATGAACTAGGCCGCACTAACTCCTCTCTCTATGAACTAGGACGCACTAACTCCTCTCTCTATGAACTAGGCCGCACTAACTTCTCTCTCTATGAACTAGGCAGCATTAACTCCTCTCTCTATGAACTAGGCCACACTAACTCCTCTCTCTATGAACTAGGCCGCACTTACTCCTCTCTCTATGAACTAGGCCGCACTTACTCCTCTCTCTATGAACTAGGCCGCACTTACTCCTCTCTCTATGAACTAGGCCACACTAACTCCTCTCTCTATAAACTATGTCGCACTAACTGCTCTCTCTATGAACTAGGCCACACTAACTCCTCTCTATGAACTAGGCCGCACTAATTCCTCTCTCTATGAACTAGGCCGCACTAATTCCTCTCTCTATGATTTAGTCTGCACTAAACTCTTTCTATGAACTAGGCCGCACTAATTCCTCTCTCTATGAACTAGGCCACAATGTCCCATTACCAGCGTCACCCGAAACCAGAGCTCCTTAATTATCCTTTTTGTGTTTCTTTAGCCTTTGCTTCTTATATCCAACGAAAATTAAGAGCATTTTCTGTATTATAAAGTACTCTGATCCATGAGCATTAAATTCCTAAACGTATTTTGTACAAAGAAACATTTTAAGAATATTTGCAGACATGATGTTTCATACAGCATGGCTGAGCCAATTTTTCTTTGGAATCAATAAGGAAGTGGAAATTAAAAGGCAACAAATTTAATCGTAACTTAAAAGCCGCTGTAAATTAATTCAGGGATGCCGAATTCTAACAGTGTAACCCACAAGCTGTAAATAACCATGAACCGAGAGCTAAAATTTATTTAATCACTGGACACAGAACCTTTGGTTCTCCTGAAAACATTTTAACAGTTAAAAGTCTCGGAGAGTGTGAGGTAAATTATCCGTCTCGAAATTGAAAATTCAGAATGAAAAATGGCGAAGTAATGAAAATTGCTCAGTTTAGCTGGGCTTAAAAAGCTTTTAGCAATGACAAATATAAAAACTATCAAAAGCTTCTTTCGGTGTGCTTTAAGACGCATTTTTAATTAATAAAATAACAGCTGCGTAGTTATCTTGGGTAAGAGTGTGCGTTAATAATTCAAGATCTCACAGCTAGGCTTGCGAGAAATGGGAATGTTTTCGAAGAAAGCTTAAAAAGTTGTTTTTTTTTGAGAGCAGCAACATTAACGGGATGAAAAAGCAAAAGGACAAGTAAAGGGCATTAAGAAATGGCTCAGGAAGAAAGTGTTGCAAGACTGAGATATCCGAGGTTTTTTTTTTTAAATAAATGTTCAAACATTAACTTAAATTTTTTTTCCTCTCTCGAATGAAATCAATTTTGTTTTGGGTTTTGACTGAATTTGTGCTCTCTACATTGTGTTTAACTGAAGTGCATTCAGTACTTGGTTAAAATTTGTGAAAATTTTGTTTTGTGTGAGAAAAGGGACGTGAAATTAAACTAAATCTTGTGTACCATGTTCTCATACTTTTAAGCACTATTCGCTTTCTCACTAGAATGTCAGAGGTTATGCATTGCTTTACTCATATATTAGAATATTTCCATTGTTATGTCAATAGGATCTAACTTCAAAGCTCTATAACTTCTAAAATATGCGTTTAATGGGAAATTGTGAGTGAAGATAAATTAAAGATCATAATCTAATCTATTTAAATCTCGATTTTGAATAACATTCGTTCAGTATTTCAAGAGTTATGGAAGATAGAATATTTGTCAATAATGCTTCATAAGATTTTACTTCAGAAATTTAAGCTTTAATAATAGGTATTGTCTCAAACCATTTAATAAAATAAATATAGATTTTAGAAGTTTGCCTAATGTTTATGAATGAGTTTAGAATTTTTCTGCTTTATTGATAAGTACACCTCAATCTTTCCTGTAAACAACCCGTAAAGAAAGCTTTGGATTTCATCATTATTTTTTATGAACCTACATAATTTATTGTTAAAAAAATTCCAGCTTCCATAAATTTATAAACACTGAACGAATATTGTCGAAAAATCGAAATTTAAAGAGATTTGACTATGATATTAACATTTTCATATTAAATACATATTAAATAAGTTATAGAGCTTCGAAGTTAGATTCTCATTGACCATGGAAATTCTCTAATATTTTGGTAGGGTAGTGTAGTTGGTTAACTAGATCACACACAAAAAAAGAATTGCACTTTCTGCGAAAGGCATGAAAGTCGGTAGGATTTGAACTTGAAAACAAAAGAAATGTGTTGAATAAAATAGACATTATATTATGGCTATTGGTATATTTGTTGAGTTTGAAGGTCATAGTAATGTTATTGTTGAACCCAACGCCCACATTCCAAAAAGGATTATTTGTTAACGCCGTCTTTTAGGGTTTTTTTTTTCCCTAACGCCCTCTTTTACCAAGTATTATTTATTTCTTCTTCTTTTGCCAAGTATTATTTTCATAATTGCCTCTTTTATCAAGTATTATTTAAAACAGGCGTGTCCAACCCGCGGCCCTGGACAGCTAGTAATGCGACCCATAAAATCGTTAATTTTACGACATAAGTTTTCAACATGATTATGTGATTTTTCAGTGAGTTTTTGATATCCCACTAGTTTATGTTGCCCTTTTTTTAATTTTATAATAAAAAACATACGAAAAAAAATGATCTTTCGTGTTTACGACATAAGCTTTCAACATGATTATGTGATTTTTCAGTGAGTTTTTGATTTCCCACTAGTTTATGTTGCCCTTTTTTTAATTTTATAATAAAAAACATACGAAAATAAATGAAGTTTTAATATTCATATACATTAACTATATTACATATTTTATGTGCGGCCCAAAACCATTCATCTTCACTCAAAGTGGCCCAGGGAAGTCAAAAGGTTGGACAAGCCTCATTTAAAACGTCTTCTTTTAACAAGTATTATTTTCCTAATTGCCTCTTTTACCTAGTATTATTTTTCTAACGGTCGCTTTTACCAAGTATTATTTAAAACGTCTTTTACCAAGTATTATTTTCCTAATTGCCTCTTTTACCTAATATTATTTTCCTAACGGCCTCTTTTACTAAATATTATTCAAAGCGTCGTCTTTTACCAAGAATTATTTTCCTAATTGCCTCTTTTATCTAGTATTATTTAAAACATCATCTTTTATCAAGAATTATTTTCCTAATTGCCTCTTTTACCTAATATTATTTGAAACGTCATCTTTTACCAAGAATTATTTTCCTAATTGTTTCTTTTATCTAGTATTATTTAAAACGTCGTCTTTTACCAAGAATTATTTTCCTAATTGCCTCTTTTACCTAGTATTATTTTTCTAACGGTCTCTTTTACCAAATATTATTTAAAACGTCTTCTTTTACCAAGTATTATTTTCCTAATTGCCTCTTTTACCTAATATTATTTTCCTAACGGCCTCTTTTACGAAATATTATTCAAAGTGTCGTCTTTTACGAAATATTATTCAAAGCGTCGTCTTTTACCAAGAATTATTTTCCTAATTGCCTCTTTTACCTAGTATTATTTTCCTAATTGCCAATTTTACCTAGTAGTATTTAAAACGTCGTCTTTTACCAAGAATTATTTTCCTAATTGCCTCTTTTACCTAGTATTATTTTCCTAATCGCCACTTTTACCAAGAATTATTTTCCTAATTGCCACTTTTACCAAGAATTTTTTTCCTAATTGCCACTTTTACCAAGAATTATTTTCCTAATTGCCACTTTTACCTAGTATTATTTAAAACGTTGTCGTTTACCAAGAATTATTTCCTAATTGCCACTTTTACCTAGTATTATTTAAAACGTCGTCTTTTACCAAGAATTATTTTCCTAATTGCCTCTTTTACCTAGTATTATTTAAAACGTCATCTTTTACCAAGAATTATTTTCCTAATTGCTTTTTACCTAGTATTATTTAAAACGTCGTCTTTTACCAAGAATTATTTTCCTAATTGCTTTTTACCTAGTATTATTTAAAACGTCGTCTTTTACCAAGAATTATTTTCCTAATTGCCTCTTTTACCTAGTATTATTTAAAACGTTGTCGTTTACCAAGAATTATTTCCTAATTGCCACTTTTACCTAGTATTATTTAAAACGTCGTCTTTTACCAAGAATTATTTTCCTAATTGCCACTTTTACCTAGTATTATTTAAAACGTTGTCGTTTACCAAGAATTATTTCCTAATTGCCACTTTTACCTAGTATTATTTAAAACGTCGTCTTTTACCAAGAATTATTTTCCTAATTGCCTCTTTTACCTAGTATTATTTAAAACGTCATCTTTTACCAAGAATTATTTTCCTAATTGCTTTTTACCTAGTATTATTTAAAACGTCGTCTTTTACCAAGAATTATTTTCCTAATTGCTTTTTACCTAGTATTATTTAAAACGTCGTCTTTTACCAAGAATTATTTTCCTAATTGCCACTTTTACCTAGTATTATTTAAAACGTTGTCGTTTACCAAGAATTATTTCCTAATTGCCACTTTTACCTAGTATTATTTAAAACGTCGTCTTTTACCAAGAATTATTTTCCTAATTGCCTCTTTTACCTAGTATTATTTAAAACGTCATCTTTTACCAAGAATTATTTTCCTAATTGCTTTTTACCTAGTATTATTTAAAACGTCGTCTTTTACCAAGAATTATTTTCCTAATTGCCTCTTTTACCTAGTATTATTTTCCTAACGGTCTCTTTTACCAAATATTATTTAAAACGTCTTCTTTTACCTCATATTATTTTCCTAACGGCCTCTTGTACGAAATATTATTCAAAGCGTCGTCTTTTACGAAATATTATTCAAAGCGTCGTCTTTTACCAAGAATTATTTTCCTAATTGCCTCTTTTACCTAGTATTATTTAAAACGTCGTCTTTTACCAAGAATTACTTTCCTAATTGCCTCTTTTACCTAGTATTATTTTCCTAATTGTCACTTTTACCTATTATTATTTAAAACGTCGTCTTTTACCAAGAATTATTTTCCTAATTGCCATTTTTACCAAGAATTATTTTCCTAATTGCCACTTTTACCAAGAATTATTTTCCTAATTGCCACTTTTACCAAGAATTATTTTCCTAATTGCCACTTTTACCTAGTATTATTTAAAACGTTGCCGTTTACCAAGAATTATTTTCCTAATTGCCACTTTTACCTAGTATTATTTAAAATGTCGTCTTTTACCAAGAATTATTTTCCTAATTGCCACTTTTACCAAGAATTATTTTCCTAATTGCCACTTTTACCTAGTATTATTTAAAACGTCGTCTTTTACCAAGAATTATTTTCCCAATTGCCTCTTTTACCTAGTATTGTTTTCCTAACGGTCTCTTTTACCAAATATTATTTAAAACGTCTTCTTTTATCAAGTATTATTTTCCTAGTTGCCTCTTTTATCTAGTATTATTTTCCAAACGGTCTCTTTTACCAAGTATTTTTTTATAACGTCTTCTTTTACCAAGAATTATTTTCCGACTTCAGCTTCATGGAAATCAAAATTATATTCCCTATATATAAAACCAATTGATAACTAGATGATTGAAACTTCCCCGTTAAAAGTTTGATAAACCAAACGCCCGGTGGGAAGCACTGCGTTTGAAAGTTGCTGAGATTATGTATCCTCTCTTCGAATTTAGTTAGAAACATTTGTTTTTAATAACACACCTTATCCTCTCTTTATACGGTAAATACGTTCTTGGAAATGGTTGGAGAAAACTCAATCGTGCAAATCGAGGTTGATTATACCCATAGATTAAAGTTTAAAATGAAGATTCTAAATCAGTGGTTCCCAACTCTTTTGAGCCCAGCGCCCCTCTTTTTACCCTTTCTACCACCCCCTTTACTCTGGAATTCCCTCTTCTGGAATTTAGAATAGTTTTTTCTGTATGTAACTGGATGGAATAATACGAGCTTTATGATACTCTATTCATGACTTTCTTAAGTTCTGTCGAAACGAAACATGCGTAACTATTCGTATATACAGGGTGAATCTGAAAAAGTGGGCAAAACTTTACGGGGTGGTAGAACGCAGCTATACGAGCAATATTCGTCATAGAATGTATGGTCGGAACGCAAACGGCGAGCCGTTAGGTGGCGTTGGAAATGGTATAAAAGGGTCGGTCCTCGCACCCAGCGGCATTTCTACCGTAGATTGCCGAGAGGATGGCTGGTTATAGTAACCACGAAATGGCGGATAAGCCTAATCTACGAGTGTCCCATTGAAACCGATATGGATCTAGTCGCCAGGATCGCCATTGTTGCCGGCGATATTCGGGAAATGCCTGGTGTCTTCGCAAATGTGCGTCGGTCCCTATCCCGCAGGTGTGAAGCCTGCATTACAGCTGGCGGCAGCTCTTTTGAGCAATTTCTTTGAGCATGTATCTCAATTACATTCCTGTTAATAAAATGTTTTCTGAAGTATCTCCTCTCCTTCTTGTGTTCATTCTTTAAATGTGACAGTGGAAAACTACCTTTTAACTTCGCATCGCTTGCGTTCCGACCATACATTCTATGACGAATATTGCTCGTATAGCTGCGTTCTACCACCCCGTAAAATTTTGCTCACTTTTTCAGATTCACCCTGTATATATAAACATATATAATAAAAAAAAAACAATATTATACTCTACTCCTTCTATTTGCAACTGTTGCTGTCCGTGCAATTGAAAAATTTACTGTTTAAATTTCGCCAGGATCATCAATCGCAAAAGAATAAAAGTTAGGTTGTTTTACTTCTGACTGGTGCTTTTATTCACAAGATGGTCTAAATGGCCAGGTCACAAGGACCTCGAAAGCTCAGAGAATGTTGGGGAAGGGAACCCACTAGAACAGCTGTTGGGATACAGATGGTAGCCTCCCGTCAAGGCCATCCAGCGTGTTCTTTAACGTGCACAGGGTATGTGCAGCTCTCCCGCACACGGGGCCACGGCTTAACGCCTCATCCAACAGACGGCGGCCTTTCCAAGTCCATCGGTGTCCCCTACTGTCCATGGGCAGGGCGGGGAATTTTTCGGAGATAAATCTGAACGCTGACCCAGCTGGGACTCAAACCTGGGAACTACAGATTACGAGCCTGGCGCACTACCGACTGAGTCACCCCGCCCTAGAATAAAAGTAAACAATCGTCTTCTCTTGTATTCACAGCGATCATTAGATTTATATGAAGCCACTATCTTCGCTGCTGTACTCTGCTAATACTGGTTTATAGGGGAAAATTGTCTTGAGCCGGGTGGGATACGAATCCACCACTTCCTGATATCATGTAGTACTCTGACCAGTAATGCCAGCCGATGAAGAATTCCCCTGTTGTTAAGTACCATACCCTAATCTCAAGCGTTGAGAATTATCTCCGCTAAATTCCCCGCCCTGCCCACGGTCAGTAGGGGACACCGATGGGCTTGGAAAGGCCGCCGTCCGTCGGATGGGACGTTAAGCCGTGGTCCGTGTGCGGGAGAGCCATACCCTGTGCACGTTAAAGAACACGCTGGATGGCCTTGACTGGAGGCTACCATCTGTCTCCCAACAGCTGTTCCAGTGGGTCCCTTCCCCCAACCTTCTCTGAGCCTTCGGGGTCCATGTGACCTGGCCATTTTGCCCATGCTGTGCAAAAAAGTGCCGCTCAGAGGTAAAACAACCCAACCCAACCCTAATCTCAAGAAGATATTATGAGAGCGGATTCACCTGAGATATTTCAGGCTTCGTGCACAACACTAGAAGCACACCAAATTGATCCACCTGCTCTATATGTTACATATCTCAAGCCTAATATTGGCAGAATACAGCAGCGTAGGACTCAAACAAACCTAATGATCACTGTGAATAAAAATAATATGACTATGGGTTACTAACATGTAATACAACATGCAATGCATGGAGAGATGTTGAAATATGCTCAAAAACGTTTTTTTAATAATAATATATTTATTCATCATCATCGTCATCTCACAAAACACAGATGTTGAGAGATTTTATACATTTGAACCGCAAAGCTAATAGCTTAGCTGCAGAAAATATTGATGAGCATTAGTATTCATACATAAGCGAACATAGTAAAAAAGAACACAAAAGTCAAATAGATACAGGTTTTCTCAGCATTACAGATAAATAGACATTCTTTAAATAGTTTTTAACCTTTAGCTTAATCTCACTAAAATTAGTTAGATATATGATTTCTCTTGGTAACTGGTTAAAGACTCTTTAAGATTTTTACCGTAATTATTAACAAAATTCGAGATTTGAAAATAATTATTGGTCTGAAGTCTGGTATTCTTATCATGTGTAATTTGTACTTTATATGTGTCATTGAAAACGTTGTTCAGAATAATGACATATATAAAGAGATTTTGAACTGATAGAATATTTAGGACTAGTTTTAACTGCCAGTTGGGTCGCCGGAGTATGCTTCTTCTGGTGTAATGTGTAACCTGAAAGAGCTCCGATGGGTTGGGTTGTTTTACCTCTGAGCGGCACTTTTTTGCACACCATGGGCTAAATGGCCAGGTCACAAGGACCCCGAAGGCTCAAAGAAGGTTGGGGGAAGGGACCCACTGGAACAGCTGTTGGGAGACAGATGGTAGCCACCCGTCAAGGTCATCCAGTGTGTTCTTTAACGTGCACAGCGTATGGCTCTCCCGCACACGGAACCATGGCTTAACGTCCCATCCGACGGACGACGGCCTTTCCAAGCCCATCGGTGTCCCCTACTGACCGTGGGCAGGGCGGGAAATTTTGCGGAGATAAATCTCAACGCTGAAGAACTCCGATGAATATAGGCTTTATCTGCAATCAAAACATCTACTTGAAACTATGGTATGAGACTTATGAACAACAAACGGGTAAATCCTGATCAGTGGACTGTAGCTCAGCGGTCAGAGCACCTGACATGTTATTAAGAGGTCGTGGATTCGGTTCTTACCCTCCTCAAGACAATTTTTTTCCTATATCCAGTATTAGCAGAGTACAACAGAAAAGATAGTGGCTTCAAATAAAAGTAAACGAATTGTCATAAAATCGCTGTGCAGTGCGGTACTTATGTTCAAGCAGTCAACTTACTCCGTGCATCCTTCTAGTTGGTATTACGATTGGCGTTCACGTGAATCGAGTCTGTTAGCGGTTTCCTATCTCCAAAGGAGTTTTTTTACACTGCTGAATATTTTCAAGACCCATTGTGTCGATACGTTTCGTGTGGAGTGTGTAAAAAAATATTAAAAGAAAACGTTTTGGTGCATCGGAAAATGCGAATCACAATATTTCCTAAATACCTATCCAAACTAAAATGGATTTTTAATTTGTCTGTAAAAACAAAAAAAAAATCTAGCGACTGACGAACGACAAAATGAAAACATTAGCCGTTTTGTGGACAACATCTATCCTAAAATGTTTGAATTAAAATGGTTTGTCAAGCTGAATTCTTCAGGAAAAATCTTGCATTTTGAAATCATATATCAGAGTTTTCCTTACATTCAGAAAACAAACATCAAAGTTGCAACGTTTCATTTTCCTGTCATCGGATAAATATCGACTGTAGCCATCGTCCCACTTGCTTCAAATTCGGATAAAAAGATATCACAAGAAAAGGTAAGAATTTACTAGAAAAAAAAAAAGCATCTCGCACTTACTCCATAATCTCTTTACGAAGAGAGCGAGAGAGCAGTTTTGTTGTACCTCTAGACCTCGCTCTATTTTCTTCTTGAAATTTCGTTATAAATGATAACAGACCGTACAGCATAGAGCCTCACCGACTCTTCCAATTTCAGAGGATTGCGACGTGTTTTTTCGCGAATACCTGCTGGGAAAAAGTTTAACTCCTCACGACGGTACGTACGGAGTAACGTTACAGTAGGCTCCCTATTTTCTGTGCTCCACAGGCCACCTGTGAGTTCTGGCGATCTTCCCAAGAATCTCCCTTCCCACCTTCCCTTTCTTCTTTCTCTCTCCCTATCTATCTATCTGGTTCAGCTCTCTGCGGAATCTAACGCTCCCAGCAAAGTTCGGATTTGTTTATACCTTCTCTTTCAGCAAAATCGAATACCTTGCAATAGGGAGGGGGAAGAGGCAGAGCCGGCAACAAACAGCAGACCGTTAGTTTCTCTTCGCCCTCTACCAGCCAACCGACGGTAACAACCAGCTTCTGTGCACTGTTGATGCAAACGCTGGAAATGTAATAAGACGAACTAACTTCCTTATCGTATTTGCTGACAACGTCTCCCTTATAGCTACAGTTTTGCCTTAAATTCATTGAATGGTAGCACATGCCGTGCGTTTCATAGAATCTCGCTCTAAGTGCTCTTGGATTTAATCAGTGACTTGTTCGTTTGATTCTAAGATAAATGCAGACATTTCGTAGAAAGTTGTTTCTTCACATGGAGATACAGATTCTTATTCTAACAATTCATCCGTGTAATTGGTTATATAATGGTTTATCTCAAAGGTATTTTGCAAAAATATATGTAAGGTATTAAATTAAAAAGCGTCTTATCTTCTTATACGCATCTTAATAGGTAATGCTAATTTTCGAATCATTTACTTAATTCGTATTAACTTCATGGTACGATAAGATGAGGTATTTATTTGTTCAATTATTAACATAAACTAGTTTTGGAGCCTTTTTTTACTTTGAAGTTAATATGAATTGAGCAAAGGATTTCATCATTAACATTATTGATTTCATCATTAACATTATTGTTTACTTCTTTAATTATTGCTTCTCCGGTTCAAGAAAGCTTATACTCTAATGTTTATAGTGTGAATTTTATAACTTTATTATATATTTTGGGTTGGGTTGTTTTACCTCTGAGCGGCACTTTTTTGCACACCATAAGCTAAATGGCCAGGTCACAAGGACCCCGAAGGCTCAGAGAAGGTTGGAGGAGGGAACCCACTGGAACATCTGTTGGGAAACAGATGGTAGCCTCCCGTCAAGGCCATCCAGTGTGTTCTTTAAGTGCACAGGGTATGTCTCTCCCGCACACGGACCACGACTTAACGTCCCATCCGACGGACGACGGCCTTTCCCAGTCCATCGGTGTTCCCTATTGACCGTGAGCTGGGCGGGGGTTTTTGCGGAGAGAACTCTCAATATAATTGGGTAGATAGTCGAAATTTCCGTGGAAAGAAACTGTATGGAATGCCATTAGGTATTATGATCGGAAAAATAGTGATTTACTTAAAGTGGAATTTACAAATAACCACTCTAGTTGATTATCTTAAACTTAGTGGGGAACAGGTCGGATCTAGAGGAGGGGGGGAAACATACCCCCCCTATTTCAGATTTCTAGGAAGCGTAATAGAGACAAAAAAATATTAAACCTATTTATATTTCATGCATTTTTCAAGAAAATTTTTAAAGACCTGTAGAACGATGGGGGAATGTTATAATCCGTCGGAAATCCAACTCTTGCCCCCACACCGGACGCGGACTTAGAAAAAAAGTCATGGGAGGCGGTCCCATGATTTTTTCCTAAGCCCGCGTTTGGTGTGAATATATATAGCATACGTTTTACGCGAATTTTAGATTTTGCTTATTGGTATCTCAATTTCATTTTTAATCGAAGGTGACTAAAAAATAAGCGTCTTGATCTAACTCGCTAGCAGACTTAATTTTAAATCTTAGCATTTGGTATAACTAGTGTCACAGGGACCGGGATTCGAGCCTCGTGGATGTTTTCCCTCGTTTTCCTTCTGCTGAGCTCTCAACTTCCTCACAGATATTCTCTATGATGTATTTTACTGACAGACTTGTGCCAGACCTCTGTGACGCACAATGTCTTGAGAGCTAATTTATTATTCATATTTTTACTCCTGAAAATAAAGGTAATATAATCTATAAAACTGTAACAATATTTAAAAGAGTTTTGGATAGTGCTTCATCCAATTCAGGAACAACGTCCCTACTTAAGCCAAATCATCGAATAGTTTCACTTTTTGTTTTATTCCACGTGTACAGTCGCTCAAAAAAGTATCCGAACGCTATGTTAATTACAGAATTCAGAAAAAATATCTGGCAACGATTTTTTTAGGAATTAGTGATCTGGCAACCTTCGTGTCACGTGACAGATATTTTTTCAGAATTCTGTAATCAACATAGCGTTCGGATATATTTTTGAGCGCCTGTACTCTACAATTTTAATCCTGAAATACTTTCCCAAAAATTCCTTTCCAATCGTTCTGTGAAAGGAAGAGGACAGTACAACCAGAAGTCTCCCAACGGGAGTGGGGATAGCTCAGTTGGTAGTGCGCCAGGCTAGTAAAGAAAGGCTCAGAAAAAGATTTTCCAGGTTCGAGCCCCAGCTTCCGAGGATCTCTTCTTCACAGATCTAATTATGCTTCCTTTCTGGGCCGGCGTTCAGATTTTACCTCCTCAAAACTTCCCGCCCTGCCCCTCAGTCAGTAGGGGACAGTGATGGGCTTGGAAAGACCGCCGTGCGTCAGATGGTTTGTATAACCGTGGGCCCGTGTGCGTTAAAGAACATGCAATATGTCCTTGACGAGAGTCTACCATCTGTCTTTTAACAGCTCTCCAGTGGGTTTCCTCCCCGAACCTTCTTTGAACCCTCGGGGTCCTTGTGACCTGTCTATTCAGCCCATTGTGTGCAAAAAGAGTGCCGCTCAGAGTTAAAACACACCACAGCCTCCCAACTAAAGCACACAAATAAACCAAGAAAGAATTATTTCAACATTAATACACTTTTTTTTCACTTGCAGTGCCAAAAAAAGAGAATCTTTTTTAAAACTCTTATCAGAATGTCTCCTTTTTCTTCCACACCTCCACATTTTATATCTTTTGTACTCTTCTTGGTTAATGCTCTAAGAAATAAAAGGAAAAACCGTCAGAGAAAAAAAACTCAGACAAAGGAGAAAAAAAAAGGGAGGAAATTTCTAGTCATTGGTCATTAGCGGCTTTGACTTCACACTCCGATTGTATTTTGTCTGTATTTCACTGGAAAATTCCAGAATTGCCGCAGTCTTAAGCGCACACCCGTTACGCACGCATACACCACCGAAGGGGAGAGTGAAATCGATCTTTCCTTTTCACTCGAAGGCGAGAACTTCTTTGATAATTAACGGTTTGGTACGTCACTCTGCATGTATCTCTCTTTAGCTTTCCTCTGAGGGTTTTTTCTTTCCAATCGAGCATTTCCTTTCTTTCTCATTCTTTTCTTGCGCTTGTTCTTTCCCTCAACGCCCCCCTAACAAGTCCACCCCCACCTATGCTTCTACATTCCAGTCTCTGATAACATACCTCTGTTTAACTGATCCTCATCTAATTAAACTGACGTGTAGAAGTCTGCAACTCGTGCTATCCTTTTTGCTCAGCAGAGAAGAGTGCGTTTCAACTAAGGACGTGACTTGTTTCAGAAAGACGTATTCTTTCGTTTTAGTTTCTTTAAAATCTGTTTTTTTTTTGTCTAATTACATCAGTGAACAAAGTTTACTTAATTGTCCACATGCCTGCTTGCTTTAGACGTGCCGCTGTTCTTTTTTCCCTCTAATTTTCATTGTTTTTTCGTTCTTTGCTGCAGATTTTTATGCACCCAATAAGCATCGGTTTGAAATTGTCAAATTAGTGCTTTTATCACTTTATTCTTTTAGTGCCAAAGCGGTATAATTCTTTACAAAAATATTTTCTTGTTGAAAGAATTGTACAAAAAATTAAAACGCTTTTGAGAAAACTAAGCTTCTTATCACATTCTTATTTTTCGGCTTTTTTTTTCTAATTAGATATTGTGTAATATTTCTTTAAACATTTCTGTTTTTTTTTTTGGGAAACAAATTAATTACTTTTTCTGAACTTCATTGCTTTAATTACTAGTTTTAACAGATTTAATTCTTGAATTTCACTTGGCCTTCGTCGCATAATTAGATATGTTAGTCTAAGAAAATAACTTAAGAGAACACTTTTGTTCAGAGTACAAAATTAAGATTCTGTGCGAAGAATAAATATGACATTCCATTATTTTAAACTTGGGCCTGAATTTTCTCATGTAAATGTTTTCATTGAATCAACCTGGCATTTTGAAAGAATACCATCATCAGTACCTGCCAGTACGCTTATGATATTTTATCCCATAATTTGACCAGCATTCACATAGTTTTCATTATCAGCATCTGCTTGCATCTTATGAATACCAGTATGAGAGATCAGAGGTCATGGTTGAGTCCACCAGAGTACCGGTTGCATTCCGCCAATACTTCCTTCATCCTAATTATGCCAATTTGGCGCATGAGATGCACACATCGTTAAATAAATAAATAAATAAAATGATATGTTGCAAGTAAAATTTGCATGGAGGAAAAACAAACACACATATTTCCTTTCTCGCAGGAGTGGAAAACCAGTGTTAATACCAGACATATCATCATCATCATCATCCTCAAGCAGCCATGGGCTACGGAGGCCATCCAGACCGTACAATGTAGTTCTCCAAGGATGTCTGCCCTGAGCTACATCTGCTGCATCTGGATACTGCACATCAATTCTAACAAGGTCATGTTTGACATTGTCTGCCTACCGCATCCTAGGTCTCCCCCTCTTTCTGAGGACTTTAGGCACACTGTTCATAACCCTATTCGCCAATCTATAATTATCCATACGGGCAACATGGCCAAACCAACAGATGTCTGCCCTGAGCTACATCTGCTGCATCTGGATACTGCATACCAATTCTAACAAGGTCATGTTTGACATTGTCTGCCTACCGCATCCTAGGTATCCCTCTCTTTCGGAGGACTTTAGGGGGAAATGCTGTTCGGTCTGTTATCATATCATACGGACAACATGGCCAAACCAACAGAGTCTCTCTCTCTGCACAATATGTTGCTTAAAGGAGGTTGACCTGTGATCATTATCCATATTTTTAACTTGTAGTGAATACCATCATCATTAGTACCTGACAGTATTCTTATGGAAATGTATCCCTGGATCTATATCTGAGGACTTTAGGCACACTGTTCATAACCCTATTCGCCAATCTATAATTATCCATACGGGCAACATGGCCAAACCAACAGATGTCTGCCCTGAGCTACATCTGCTGCATCTGGATACTGCATACCAATTCTAACAAGGTCATGTTTGACATTGTCTGCCTACCGCATCCTAGGTATCCCCCTCTTTCGGAGGACTTTAGGGGGGAATGCTGTTCGGTCTGTTATCATATCATACGGACAACATGGCCAAACCAACAGAGTCTCTCTCTGCACAATATGTTGCTTAAAGGAGGTTGACCTGTGATCATTATCCATATTTTTAACTTGTAGTGAATACCATCATCATTAGTACCTGACAGTATTCTTATGGAAATGTATCCCTGGATCTATATCTGAGGACTTTAGGCACACTGTTCATAACCCTATTCGCCAATCTATAATTATCCATACGGGCAACATGGCCAAACCAACAGATGTCTGCCCTGAGCTACATCTGCTGCATCTGGATACTGCATACCAATTCTAACAAGGTCATGTTTGACATTGTCTGCCTACCGCATCCTAGGTATCCCCCTCTTTCGGAGGACTTTAGGGGGGAATGCTGTTCGGTCTGTTATCATATCATACGGACAACATGGCCAAACCAACAGAGTCTCTCTCTGCACAATATGTTGCTTAAAGGAGGTTGACCTGTGATCATTATCCATATTTTTAACTTGTAGTGAATACCATCATCATTAGTACCTGACAGTATTCTTATGGAAATGTATCCCTGGATCTATATCTGAGGACTTTAGGCACACTTTTCATAACCCTATTCGCCAATCTATAATTATCCATACGGGCAACATGGCCAAACCAACAGATGTCTGCCCTGAGCTACATCTGCTGCATCTGGATACTGCATACCAATTCTAACAAGGTCATGTTTGACATTGTCTGCCTACCGCATCCTAGGTATCCCCCTCTTTCGGAGGACTTTAGGGGGGAATGCTGTTCGGTCTGTTATCATATCATACGGGCAACATGGCCAAACCAACAGAGTCTCTCTCTGCACAATATGTTGCTTAAAGGAGGTTGACCTGTGATCATTTATCCCTATTTTTAACTTGTGGTGAATACCATCATCATTAGTACCTGACAGTATTCTTATGGAAATGTATCCCTAATTTTACCAGTATTCACATGACTACCGTCATCAGTAATCTCCAGTATGCTTATGATATTTTATCCCATAATATGACCAGTATTCACATGGATATCATTATCAAAATTTGCCTGTATTTTATGACTTTTAAATCCTATTTTTAATAGTAATCACATGAAAACCATTATCAGTACCTGCAAGTATGCTAATGAAATTTTATTCCCTATTTTTACAAGTTTTTACAAGAATACAATCATTAGTACCAGCAGTATGCTCATGACACTTTATCCCCTATTTTGTACCAGTATTTACATGACTACCATCATTTGTATCTGACACTATGCTTATGACCTTTTATTCCAATTTTTACCAGTAGTCACAAGAATACCATCATTAGTATTTGACAGTATGATTATAACCACATATTCCAATTTTTACCAGTATAACATGAATATCATTATCAGTATCTGCCAGTGTGCGTTTGATATTTTATCCCCCATTTTTACCCGTATTTACAAGAATATCATCATAAATATCTGACAGTATGTTGATAAACTATGTTTATTATCATAAGAAAAGAAAACAAGAATAGGTGAACTAATTAGTTGTCCTCATTGGTTTCCCTTTTGTCTCGTTCCCAGAACTGTTCTCATCACCTAACCGATCAGCAAACTGAAAACAAGAGGTTAACAGAAAAGCAATAGCAACTACAAATTCATCTGTTTCCAGTCTTTGAATCAAAAACTCTACGTTATCGTTTCTTACACATCACAGAGAAAAATCAACATGACTTCCTGAAGAGCAGTTAATAAATCTTCCTTCTAGAAAATCAACAATGCTACCACTTTGAATTATAACATCTACATCGTTAGATGTGAACGAAAAAGATTGATTTCACAAGAACTTAACGAGAGGTATTCGTTTTAATGTCAAAGAACAAATCAACACACTGAAAGCATCTCAGTTTCCCTATCCGCATCAACAGTTAAAATGTATCAATAAATATCGGAAATTCATTTGGAAAAATACGCTTCACACAGTCGGACGCTTGAAGAGGTGATCGGGAATATAGTTGTATCTTTCGGGAAGAAGAGCAAGAATATCAGATTAAGTGAAGAGAGAGGCTCTCGGACTATACACCCAACCAGTCGGAAAACCTCAAAAGTTTACAAGTGGTTCTGCATCAGTTGCTTTGCTATTTTTAGCGTTAGCATTTGGTGGATGTTTTCCAAAGGCTTCAAGTGGTCTTTTACGAGTAAGAAGATCTTGCGGTCGGTATCGTCGAAAGAGGAATATCATAAAGAACCCTGTTCTTTGAAGTGGGGAGAATTGTAAGAATTATTTTATCAGATATTCCCAGTCAAAAACGATAAAACGCAAAGTTACATTAGGACGAGAGTTTAAAGAAACACTTCAGTTGCAACTCAGTTACATAAGCGCATTACAGACAAAGAAAATAAAATATTAGTGGAAATAGTTTAATATTTTTGCTGATCACTTACTTTTGGTGTTTCTATAGTTAATTGAAAAATTTGATAAAGGAGAAATGAAAAACACCGACGAATGTGTAACAAACTAAATAAAACAAAAATAAATAAATTATTCCTCAAGGAGCTGCTTGTCACAGATGTCTGACAGTTTTTTTACCCCTTAGTAGAAGGTCTGTGAGGATGACGTGACCTCAGCAGAAAACATAAACATCTATACCTTACCAAGGGCTCGAATCCAGGTCCCGTTGATCAGTAGCCAAGCGCACTAACCACTCGGCCACGGTGCCAGAGCTAATAATATATTAAAGGTTTTAAATGTGAAGCTCTTGTATTGTGTCTTCCTATTGCTTTTGGCTAAAACATTTGTCGGTTGGTGGATTTGACAAAACTTCTGTTCCACCATATCTTTCGAATGCGATGGAGAAACTTAATGATTTATGGGCCGAATGAAAGCTTATGATGCGGTGAGTGTCATAGGCTATAAAAATAATTGACCCCGTGCTTTCTTCCCCCCCCCCCCTAAAAACGGAAAATATGAAAACTGTTCTTAAGCTATATCTCCAGAACGCGTGGCCGAAAGTAACAAGCTATACGTCGAATGAAAGATACTGATGCGGGGAATGTCGTAGGCTACGAAAAAATGACCCTCCATGCTTTCTACCCCCTACAAAAAGGGGACAACGATTGTTCCCCTATCGCTCCTGAATGCGAATGCGGAAAGTAAGGAGCTATGTGTTCAATGGAACCTTGTGAGGTAGGTGGTGTCGTAGACTATATACAATTGATCACCCATACTTTCTTCCCCCCTGAAAAAAGGGGAAATGCGAAACAATTGTTCCACTATATCTCCAAAACGCCAATGCCGAAGTAACAAGCTAAACGTCAAATGAAAGCTTGTAACACAGGGAATGTCGCAGGCTATAAAAATGGCCCCTTATGCTCACCTCCCCCGCAAAAAATGGCAAATAGTAAAAATAGCGGTTTTTCGCGGAGGTCGACTTTAACGAGTCGTATCTCAAATTAAAGCTTGTGACGCCTCCAATGTCGTTGACTACCTCAAGCATGAAATCCAAAACGGTGTAGATCGTAGATCTACACCGTTTTGGATTGTTTTTGATGTACCTGGTAATAATTTTACCCCTAACCATCTCCATCATAAAGATATGCCTATTTGGCATGAGTAAGAACAAAATATATAAGTAAATCATCCTTAGGTGGGCCCCTAATGGCAAACATGAGAAAAGCTAAAAATAGCAGCAAAATTGTATAAGAAACCTAAAACGGATAGGTCTCCTCAGAGAACGCTACCGTTTTAGGATTCTTGTACTTGTTCAAAACAGTATGATCGTAAAGAATCAGAGAAGAAATAATCTCATTGGGATTCCAAAACGGTGGTAAATGTTATCGATGTTTATGAGTTATATATCAAAGTTTTTGAAGGTAGGTGTTTTTAGTGACCACAACAACAAAAAATGAAAAATAAAAAAAATACCTATCTTCCTTTAGTACCCTAAAAAGTAAAAAATAATCCTTAAATATATCGATGGTGCAATTAGTTCCTGAGTTCGTATTCGCTTCGAAGGAAGATAGGGCGCTGGCAATCTTGTCGAGTATGGAAATCAGCGCCCTATCTTCCTTTGAAGTGAATACGAACTCAGGAACTAATTGCACCATCGATATGTTTAAGGATTATTTTTTACTTTTTAGGGCACTAAAGGAAGATAGGTATTTTTTAAATGTTTTAATTTATATATATATATTTTTACTGTTGCTATTATGTACCAGTTTAGCTCTTTTTCTTTCGGAATTCGTGTGTTATTTTCAAAATTTCAAATGTATTTATTTTGATATTAAAATGTTTGCTGCGACTCTCATCGGATACATAACAGATTCCTAAGGGAATACTATTGTCTATGGACATGTAAAACGGTGGCAACTATGGAGGCTAGAATGAGACTTGAATACCATAAAACAAATCTCATTGGATGATTGACTCGTGATTCATAGGTTATTGACTTGGATTGTTTTATCTCTGAACGGACTTTTTTCACCCAATGGGCTAAATTACCAGGTCACAAAAACTTCAAGAGCTCAGAAAAGGTTGGAGGAAGAAGACCACCGTAAAAGACATCCGAGGTGTTCTTTAATGTACACAGGGTAAGGCCCTCTCGTACATGGGGGTCACAGCTTTAGCATATCTTCCAACGGACGGTGGCTTTTCCAAGACCATCGGTTTCCTCTACTGACCAATAGCAGGGCGGGAAGTTTTGCGGAGATAAATCGTTGTATCCAAATCTCAACGTTAACCCAGGGGGAAGGGAAGCCACTGGACAACTGTTAGGAGACAGATGGTAACCTCCTATGAAAGGCAGCCAGCATGTTCATTACCTTGCACAGAGTATGGCCCTCTCGCCCACGGAGCCATAGCTTTAGGTCCCATCCGACGGACTGAGACCTTTCCAAGTCCCATCAATGTCCTCTACTGACCGAGGGCAGAGCGGGGAGTTTTACGGAGATAAATCTCAATGCTGGCACAGGTGAGACTCGAACCTGGGAACTGCAGATTATGAACCTGGCGCGCTACTGACTGAGAGACACCACACATCCCCGAATTTTCATTTAAGCACAGAAATGTTCATTTTTAAATGGCAAGTCTTGAAACAAAACCGTTTTGAAATTCAAAGAGAGTTAGATAAATTTATATAAAACGCGCGCTTTTCTAGCCATTCTTGTGAGTTGCAGAGAGAAAGCTTCAGAATCAATTCCTTATGAATCAAGAAGCCGTCTAAGCTCATTGTCTAGACGTCTTTCCTTTGGTGGAAAGCAGTAAACAACGATGTCAGAAAGAGGTAAACATCCAAGCATCTGTTATAACCGTTCAAAACAATTAATTCTAGCTCCTTTCTGCTGATTTACACCTGCAAGCTGTTCTCTTAGAGATACGGTTCATTAATTCTTTGCGAGATATAAGTCAATAAGGAACAACGCAATTTTCTCGGACTGACAAAACGCTCATGAGTAAACATTTCTTTTTTCTTTTTCTCTTTTCTGAAGGCGGTATATCACTATTCTTGAGCAGCTTATCGATTTCGCAATTCTATTTGTAAGCGGAATACAATAAGTTGCTGCAAATGTATTGGAATCTTTAAACCACCGCATGAGAATGACGTGAATTTTTCTCTCCAAGGTTACAAGTGACCCATGGGCCGAGTACTGTGAGAAAGATAAAAATCGCAGTTAATGTCTAGACAAAAAAAATGGTGAGTTGAATTGGGTTTCTTTTCTTCTGAGCACACAATGAGATAAATGGCTAGAATGGAAGGAATCAGAGAAAGTTGGAGAGAAAACATAAACTGAATATGTGTTAGGAGAAAGATGGAAGCCTCCCGTAAAACCATCCAACTTTTTCTTTAACGTACACATTCACGTATGGCTCTCCTGCACATGGCACCACGACTTAACGTATCATCCCCCTTTCTAAAAACATAGGTGTACAAATTGTAGAATTCCCATGTCATGTTACGGAAACCTAAAGCAGAAACTCAATATGATGGAGTATAAATTATATATGTGAATGAGATTTAAGATAATTTAAATATCTACGTCGTCTGTCCAAATCAGGAGTCTCAAACATGCGGTCCTTGGTGTTTTGTGCGACCGACGATGCCATTCTGTACGGCCCACGATGTCATTCTCTGTGGCCCACGATGTCATTCTCTGTGGCCCACGATGTCATTCTGTGCGGCCCGCGTTATCATTCTGTGCAGCCCACGATGTCATTCTGTGTGGCCCACGATGCCATTCTGTGCGGCCCACGATGTCATTCTGTGTGGCCCACGATGTCATTCTGTGCGGCCAGCGATGTCTTTCTGTGCGGCCCGCGTTATCATTCTGTGCAGCCAACGATGTCATTCTGTGCGGCCCGCGTTATCATTCTGTGCAGCCCGCGATATTCAGTCGGGTGGGATGTTAAGCTGTAGCCCATTTGCATGAGAGAGACTTATTCTGCGGATGCCCAATAACAGGCTGAACAGACCTAACGGATTGCTTCCATCTGTTCAAAACAGCCGACCTAAAATTTATCATTACCCGATATGGAAGGAAATTATTATAATCCCTATATATGCTCCCCCTCATCAGCTTTCGTTTGATGCAGAACTTTTTATAATCGTCCCCTGTTCTTGGAAGATGTAGGGGAACAAATCTTTACACATATTTGTTCCCGTACATCTTCTCTCAGCCAGGGGTCTTTGTAACCTGGCCATTTAGTCCGTTGCGTGTTAAACTATTGTCGCTCAGAGGTAAAACAATCCGACTAATATGAATTATAAAAACAGGATTTGTAACGTGGGGCTGGTTTGTGATTAACATGACTAGCTATTCAATTTAACAAGATTTTTTCACTATTTTTCTACGATCTATAATTGATCGTAGGTAAATTCAATAATGTAATTTTATTGAATTTACCGTATAAGAAGACACCTTGTAGGCTTTTCTTGTCTCACCTATCTGATCTATCCTTGTTCATAATTTCAGCACTACTAAAAGAATATAAAAACAGTTATAACATGTAACATACAGGCTTGAAAATAACACCATTTTAATTGACGCTGACCGATTACAATATATGCATATAGAAATTCTCACTGATTGGTTTAAGATTATGACTCATATGTAGATGAGAAACTCTCGGAAACATAGTTAGTAATCATCATTACTGGACAATCACCTACACCTACCACGCATTAAAATAACACTTCATTTAGATTGTTTTTTGTTTCTACCCTTACTTTGTTCCTTTTCTATCAAAATGAGTGATGTTTAATACATCACTCATTTTGAGGGCCTGATATAAGGAGGCAAGGGGATCATAACTCCCCCACCCACCATTTTTTTCCCATTTTTTTCATTTTTTTTTCACAATTCTAATAATGGCAAAAGAGGAAAAAGTATTAATCTTTTTTACATCATGAAGTTTTCAAGATATGTTTGAAGACTTCTAAAACAGAGGGTGAAATGTTATATTGCATCGGAAATCCAATCTCTTGGCCTCCTATTTTACATTTTTTCTGTTCGATTGTGTTACTTAACCGCCCCCCCCCCCCCACCCTCCTCCGGATTCTAGACCGGGCCTGTATATAAACAAATAAATACCATTAACCAAAATATAGTCATAATAAATAAATAAAAATATGTCAATCAGGATTCTCGGACACATTCTCCCTATTTAAATTATATCCAATGGGAAATTTGTGTCTGTCTAAAACAGGGCCGGATAAAACAAAAGAAAAAGGGAGGGGGGGCGAGCGACGCACTCGAGCCGGAAAAGGGTAAAGTGGGGAAAAGAGACAGGATTTCCGTTGCAGCGTAACATTTTGCCCTTGGTTTCAAAGGTTTACAAAACAATCCTTGAAAAATTCGTAAAATATGGAGATTTTAATAACTTTAGGCCTCCGTTACCCTTGGTAGCATTCATTCTCAAGGGAGGGGTCATGACCGCTTGTGCCTCCTCTCCTAGACCCTGCGCTGGTCTGCCACAGTTTCAGCTTACACGAATTTTCTGAAGAACGCATCTCTAGTGTTAGTGGGGGACTGGATGCATTACTTTTTAGGGGGGGGGGGGGTTAGATCGGTTTCTCCTTTGGGAAGATATTATGGAAAATTTGATTATACATTGTTCGATTTTTGGGTAGGAAGAAAAATAAGGGGCGAAGTATTTACAGCCTATGTTTCAACAATAAAATTTTTCATTTGATGCATAACTCGTTCTGATCTGACATTTTGTTGGGATGATATTACTGAACAATTGTTTTGATAAATCTACAAGCTGAAAAAACACAGACGAAAAACAATACCAAGACAGGTAAACAAAAAACATGCATCTGATGTAAATTCACTCTTTTTCCCCCTCATCTCAAACATGTATCTGAAACACATTCATGCCTTCTCCATCTATAGAAACATGCCGAAGAAAAAAGCGGGTCGCCATATTAGAAATAAAAAAAAACATGTTACCAGCAACAAAGTATGATAAACCAAACATAATATTTGACAGCGAGAAGATATTGATTTTAGGTGAATATTTTTTTTATAATTTCTTTCTTTTTTGGTGATGCTACGTAAAAAAAGTGAAGAAAATATCAACTGCGGGAAAAAAATAGATGGTGAAAAGAAGAGATAGAAATATCTCACAGCCGTTAAAGGGAGCGCTGTCTCTCTCACTTTCGTAACGGAGAAATGGAATGCACGCGCGCGCAAAAAAAATGAGTCAGAAGAGAAGGAAAAAAAAACACAGAAAGATTTGTCCATATCTTTGGAAGTTTAAACGCTGCGCTGCTGAACAGAGAGTGAATGAAGAACAGACGTGCAGAAGAGTAGAATGGGAGCACCAAGAAGTGTTTGTGTAAGAGCTATCAGTGGTAGTGAAAGAAGGAAAGAAAAAAAGTATTTGAGGTGAGCCTTATATGTTGGTGAAGAATTGTAAGCCTGTTGGTATTTACTTTTTGTACAGATTCCATTTCGTTTAGTTTTCGCTTTGCGTCTGCGAGTCTGTTAAGGATTCTTCTATTTTTTTTTTTGGATTGTTGGAACGCGTGCCCGCGTTTGAAAAATTATTTCTGTGGATTCTACCAACATTTAAACGTAAATTAGGAATGAGTTTTCATAGATGAAGAAGAATATAGAAATATAAATTGCTGCTGAAGAGGAATATAGAAATTCCTCTTCAGCAGCTGCGTACAGCAGAAGTCTAGTGGAAGCTTGTCAGTTTGTTAGAGAAGCCCTCGAAGGTATCGGTGATAAAGATGACTACACCATAAATATTGTAAATTGACCGATGACAGAATCATTATATTTAGTATTAGATTAAGTTGTTTTTATCTTTGAGTGGCACTTTTTTTGCACACAATGGTCTAAAGCGTTCGCCCATTATTTAGCAGCCTCTTAGCAAACAAATAAATGAATTAAAATATTTTACGTAGCAAGAGCGCTGATGATTTTCTCCGAAAAGTCTAGAAGCTACGAAAAGCCCAACCTTCTCCGAGACTTCGGACTCGGCAACTCTACGCCTACCTGGCAGGTTAGCGTAGGGTTGGGTTGTTTTACCTCTGAGCGACATTTTTTTACACACCATGGACTAAATGGCCAGGTCACATGGACCCCGGAGGCTCAAGAGGAGGTTGGGGGAGGTGACCCACTAGAACAGCTGTTGGGAGACAGATGGCAGCCTCCCGTCAAGGCCATCCAGCGTGTCCTTTAATGTGCACAGGGTATGGCTCTCCCACATACGGGGCCACGGCTTAATGTCCCATCCGAATGACGGCGGCCTTTCCAAGCCCATCGGTGTCCCCTACTGACCGTGGGCAGGGGGGGGATTTTGCGGAGATAAGTCTCAACGCTGACTCAGCTGGGACTCGAACCTGGGAACTGCAGATTACGAGCATGGCGCGCTACCTACTGAGCCACCCCCGCCCCCTCGGGTTAGCGTTGAGAACGGCAGATTCATAGCCTCCCCCCAGCCCCATATATCAAAATAACACACCGAAAGTTCTAGAAACATGAAACATATTATTTCGTGTGCAATTTGTTCTGGTACAAAATGAGCACGATATATAAACAATTTTGGAAATTTAACTAACAATGTAAAATATAAACTGAGTGCTTCATTTAGCAGAAATTTGCTTTTCAATATTAATGAAGCAAAGAATATTTTTTTCCTTTCGAGAAAATAATATTAAAATAAATACGAGCAAGCACTTAGGATTAAAAATCATTAAATTTGTTTCGAAAGGATAGAACGAACAGATTAGTAAGAGTATTTACATACCAAACAGATCTCTTAGCCGATGTTGAGTTCATTGAATTGCTACTTGCTTCTTAGCTTTTCGGAGAAAATCATCAGTGCTCTTGCCTTACGTAAAATATTACAATTCATTTATTAGTTTGCTAAGAGGCTGCTAAATAATGGGCGAATGCTCTTTAGGCGCATATTTAAATTGCAGATAATACTGAATAATGCATTGTTCCCAAAGGATTAGGTGGAATGCTCGTGTCACTTTGAAACGAGCAGAATGAAAAGTGTGAACACGCAACGAAGAATTATTAATAATAAAAAATAAGTGGAAAAAGTCTCTGAAATATTAAAATGCTAGTATTAAAGTTTCAGTGAAAGACTTTCGTAGTGGATTACGGTGGGAAGCAAATATAGATTTGCTTCATTGATGTCATGTAAAGCCATTAAGGTGTGGTGTGCATTTGAGGCAATTTCTAGAGTGACGTGACTGCTAAATAGTCAGTTTTATAATTCAAAGGGCTTAACAGATACATAAAAGATTCCACTCCAAACGTTTGAACTTTTATTTATTTCTTTTTCTTTTATAAATATTTAATTGGACATTAAGAGATGTGATTCAAAGGATGTTTGGTTTAAATAGGTGTTTGGAGTAAAATAGTCAATAGTCATCCTGAATAACTGCATTAATAGCTGAAGGAGTAAATAATGCGCATTATTCCATTTTAAAAATGTAACTACTGGTGCACAACCATTAAAAGGAATATTTTAAAACAGTTAAAGTAAATACATTCAGAATGCAAATAATGGAGTTGAAATAGAAGCTGAATAGGTGATTTTGCTCCAGACCTTTTGAAGCAATTGCATTTTTCTGTTTAAAGCTATTATCTGTATGTAGTTCTTTGAAAACATACGCAATCATTTTTAGATATCTCAGATAGTGAAATAAGCTCCTTTCTTTCCTAGGAAGAAGGAAAAAATTTCGAATTACAAAGATTTTTAAATTACCATTCATGCTCGTCAGAATGTGGCGAACAAACCTAGTTTTGGTAAGAAAACAACATTTCTCCTTGAAAATAAGAATAATACTGAAGCGTTACGTTTACCGTTTTTTTCCCCTGTTTGTCATGAGCTGTTTCTTTGCATTTACGAGGTAAAATGTATTGATATTAATCACTAAAGCAGTTATTAACTTATGCCATCCTATTTCTATGGCATTCATTCAAGTGAGAATGCAAACAGGCTTAATGTTTTTTGCTCAACTGTCTGTTGGGTTGTTTTAACTCTGAGATTTTTATGCATACAATGGGCTAAATGGTCAGATCACAAAAATTTCAAAGATTTAGGGTTTAGTACGTGAACGGGGAAGGACCCACGGAACAACTCTGAAGAGTCATATAGAAAATGTTACCACGCTTTCCACTTTGAAGTTTCAATTTTCGACAAAAATACAAATCCTTACAATCCGAATTACATATGCAGGTTTCTAACAACAGCATAAATTATAATTGATCTCCATAAATTATTACATTCATCCGAAGACATTGTTAAACATGCACACTCCACACTTTCAGGAAATCTTTTTTATATATCCAAATACGGTAGACTCTCAATTATCCAGACTGAAAAGGAATCATCAGTTCTCTTGCCTTACGTAAAATATTACAATTCATTTCCAGCAATCGCGGATGAATTCCCTGTTTATCCGTATAAAAAGCAGAAAATTCTTCAAAAGTTTTAAAAATATCGTAGCATGGATTTGCATTATTCATTTCAAATAGGATAATAAGGAGGTTTGCTTTTTCTTATTCATTCGCCTTTCACGAAAACATTGTGTAACTTTAAACCTTTTACTACCGCAATGCATTTTTGCCGCTGCTTTCTCGCTTCCCATATTATTTTCGGGCATACGTTATTTGTTTTCAACATCAACCCTAATCCGACGCAGGATAATCGAGGTTCTATTGCAATATTTAACATAGTCACAGCAGGAAAATTACATCTGTACCAGAAATCAATCGGTGTTATCGGCACTTCTTAATTTCTAGACTGTTCTAGGATCCCTATTTGACCTTGATCGCGACACCAAATCAGAACATTCTTAATATTTGTGAGTTGAACAACTACTCGAAATAGCCCTATTTACCAACTTTCAGCTCTCTAGTAACGTTATATAGAAATTTGACCTTTGACCTCAAAGTATCCACGCACCGAAATTCCACAACCTTTCCGAACTCTGGGATTCGAAATATCCTTCCACCCCCCCTCACCAATTTTTAGCTCTCCAGCAGTGGTAGAACTAAATTTGACCTTTCACCTCGACGATCTTTCCTGATCTAAAATTTTTTAGCGTTTCCTAGATCTACGACCAGACACCAATTTTCAGCTCTCTAGCACTGGTAGATCGAAATTTGACCTTTGGCCCCGAAGGATCCACCAGATCCGAAATTTCATAACGTTTTCCGACATCTACAACCCGAAACAATCCCAGATACCAATTTTCACTTTTCTAGATTCCAATTTTCACTTTTGTAGATCGAAGTTTGGCCTCTACGTGACCTCTATTTGACGTTGAAAGAACCCGTCAGTTATCAAATTTCCGATTTTTTCCCGAGATCTACGACCCAGATTACCCCTAGGTGCAAATTTTCAGAGCTCTATCATTTCTACATCATAGTTAGAAATAGCGTGATCCCCTGTCAGTCAGTCACTCACAATTTAGTCTATACATTCTTGTATTAAGTGGCGTTACTTCATTAGGGGCCAGAGGGGCCCGCCCTATCAACATTTCTCTAATATAATACTAAATTTGATCTTTCACCTAAATTTGACCTTTTCACTGGAACATTAAATTCCGAATTGAAATAAGTAATAAAAACAACATTTCACATGGATATTTGCTCTCTAAAATATCTTGCCCGTTTTATTTCATTTCAATGAACTTTTAGTGAAGTAATACACTCGAAACTGTCTTGCGCTCCTAAATTATCAGCGTGAAATATTACGAGAAAGCTTTGAGTTCCACCCCACACCCCAGAGGATAAATTCTCGACCCTCCCACCTTGAAACGAAATTCTCGGGGTACGTACCTGATATAACCCACAATATATATATATATGGGCCGTCCCATGGCCGAGTGGTTAGCACGCTTGGCTACTGATCTAAGGGACCTGGGTTCGAGCCCCGGGTAAGGCATGGTTGTGCGTGTTGTTTTTCTGCTGAGGTCTTGCCATCCTCTCAGACCTGCTACTATGGCATATAAACTGACAGGCTCCTGTCAGACCTCTGTGGCAAGCAGCTGCTTGAGGGGGTATTTTATATATATGGAAATTTTAATACACGTACATATAAGCTCAACGGACAAAAAAATTAGTCATCTCCCGCCGTAAGAGGATTACGTCGGTTCGACAGCAACAGAGGGCGCACCAGTAGTAAACACGTCCTACAAATAGCTGTGTTGTGGGCTACGGGGTTTATACAGTGACAAGAAGTGCTTGTGTGCCACGTGTGTGTTAGTCGCTCAGTGAAACGTGAGTCGCGCCAAAGATGTGATTGAGTGGCAAAAAGGTGTTATTAAGTTTGGCCGAGCCAAAGGGCACAGTGTACAAGAAATTGCTGCTAATTGTCCCCAGAACTGCAGCAGAAAGACTGTGCTCGCCAATAGGGACTGCCACAGCATGTCACGCACTATTAGGGCAAACTGCTTTGCACCGAGGCAGGAATTGCTCCAGTCAGTCAGCGCAGGCCTACAGCAAGCTGTTTCTGAACGAATACTCCGAAGGGAACTGCATGCCAGGGATATCTGGAGCAGAGTGCCGTGGAAGAGACTCACGTTAACAGCTCTGCACAAGCTGCATGGCTATAGCGGGTGCAGTGACACAAAGACTGGACTGTCGACTCTTGGAAGGATGTGATCTGGTCGGATGAGTCACGTTTTTGCTTGTACTCGATTGATGCGAGGCGATGAGTACATTGTAAGCCGCATGAAGCTTTCCATGCGGACTGTGTGCAAGTTCTGTTGAAGCTGGAGGAGTCTGTGATGTTCTGGGGGTGTTTCACGTACGAGGAAATGGGTCCTTTGGTTGTGGTGACATCACACTTGAACCAGAAGGGCTTTATGGAGCTACTGGATGACCACATGATGCCTTTTGTGCAGCATCTCCACATTGAACACCAGAAGGATTCCTCAGTCTTTCAAGACGACAATTGTCGCGTGCACAGGGCTTGAAGTGTGTCGGACTGGCACGACGAGCATTCTGAAGCCTTCGAACATCTCGATTTACCCGCCAAATCCTCGGATTTGAATCCCATAGAAAATTGTGGGACTATTTGGGGCAACGAGTGAAGCGTCGTCCCAGCCATCCGTCCAATCTGGCCGAACTGTGGCATTTGCTGCTGGAAGAGTGGATGAATATTGATGTGCACTACATCCGCACACTGGTAACATCCGTGCCAGACAGGATTTCGGCTGTTGTTCGGTCGCACCGAGGCGTTACGCGCTATTAGATGACATTCAGACAGGGGTGATTAACTTTTTATCCGGTGAGCTTATATGTTCTTTTCCAATCCAATCGATGCTCCTTTTTGCACCGAGGACAGAATTGGGATTATTGACGAAAATCGCCGACGTTGCGCACTACCATCTGAGCCATCACCGCCCCTGCCTAGTTGGTTTCTCTGTATACAATTAAATGCTGGCCCAACCTATTTCGATACTCACGAGTCGCCACTGCTTGTATTAGATAACGGAAGCATAAACACTAAATTGTTACAAATAGCAAGTGCTGCTTCCTGTATGAAAATACATTTAGTTATGATGGAAGGTGATCAAAAGTGATTTCTCACTCCTAATTGTGTGCTACCTGACGTTAACTAAACGCAGGTCCGTGAAAACGGGACTGGTTCATAATTCGAGGCATGGGAGAAATATACTGGAAATCAAGGGCCAATGCCCCTTCCCCCTTAGAGAGAGGCAAAAAATTATTATATTTATTCATATTTCACGTATTTTTCGAGAAATTTCATAAAGGCCTATAAAACGGAAAGGATAATGTTATAATGCATTCAAAATCCAGAGACTTGTCCCCCCCCCCTCCTTTTACATTTTTCCTGCTCGATTGTATTTCTTGCCCCCACCCCTGCCCTACCGTTGATTTTTTTTTATCCGGGTCTGATTATATTTATTAACGGATAAATAAAGAGTGAATGGAGGTCATCCTTAATAAATAATATTGGCAAATTGTTAATCAATTAAGCAAACTAATTTACATAAATGTAATTACTCCATCAGCAGAAGTTCTAGATTTTTTTAGGAGCAAACATTTGCATTAATTAACGCGAAGCTATAAAGAATTTCTCGGGAGAGAATGTC
Organism: Ryuthela nishihirai; assembly: GCA_038380435.1. Taxonomy (NCBI): domain Eukaryota; kingdom Metazoa; phylum Arthropoda; class Arachnida; order Araneae; family Heptathelidae; genus Ryuthela; species Ryuthela nishihirai. Next base: position 86,645,052 of record JAWZYU010000001.1, on the reverse strand, counting down.
CGAATTAAATATTTCTAATCTGAAACTTCTAATTTGCAATCGACTGCAGTAAAGTTTTGACATATTGCAAATTATATTAACGTTGAGTATCACAATATTCAGGCTTCGAGATATACCATATGTTCCACTTACCAAGAAAAAAAATAAAATAAATTTTATAAGTCCTGTCCGGTTAATAAAGTTCTGTTTCAATACCATTTAGATTTGTTTAATGAGAGTCCGTGAAAACGCGATTGGTCCGTAATCAGGAGCATGAGAGAAATTTACTGAAAATCGAACATGGTTATGTTTTATTCATAATTACGTTTTATTTATAATAGACACTGGACATATCCTGGAGATCGCACATAGTAGTGTCTTGTTCCTAACCATAGCAGGGGAAAAGCGAAATATATTGAATATTGGACAAATGATGACTGGTTCATAATCGATACTAGACCAGTACAAATATTCTGAAAACCGGACAAGATGGAGTCCCCTCCATAACCGTAACCGAGCAAGGGATAAATATTTTGAAAATTTGAAAAAATGATGTCCTCTTTATAATCGCTACTGGTCACGAAACAAATATACTGAAAAACCTGAATAATGACTGTCCTAACCATATTGCAAAAAAAATAGTCAGAGATACGAGATGTGAATGCACACATACTCTAATCGATTGTTCATTAATCATAAGTACGACAGATTTAAAAGAGCCATGAGATGATGTTGAATTGCCACTCTCTCAGCTGATAAGAAGACTCGCGCTTAATTAATGGCTGGAACAATTATTTCTTTTGACTGTGTCTGTTACGAAATGAAGGAGTTGGGTTGTTTTACCTCTGAACGGCACTTTTTTGCACACCATGGGCTAAATGGCCAGGTCACATGGACCCCGAAGGCTCAGAGAAGGTTGGGGGAGGGGACCCACTGGAACAGCTGTTGGGAGACAGATGGTATCCTCCCGTCAAGGCCATCCAGCGTGTTTTTAACGTGCACAGGGTATGGCTCTCCCGCACACGGGGCCACGGCTTAACGTCCCATCCGACGGACGACGGCCTTTCCAAGTCCATCGGTGTCCCCTACTGACCGTGGGCAGGGCAGGGAATTCTGCGGAGATAAATCTCAACGCTGACCCAGCTGGGACTCGAATCTGGGAACTACAGATTACGAGCCTGGCGCGCTACCGACTGAGCCACCCCCGCCCCCAAATGAAGGAGAATGACGTACGATTCGATGATACTTGTCGAATCTGCTTTCGTTGCGTATTTGTTATGTCATTAGGAAATTACGAAATTAAAGTCGAAGTATCTGACGTTTAAAGATTGATGGTTTAGAGAATTAAAGTTTCTAATTAATTATTGTTCTTCTTAAAGAATATCGAATTGTGAAAAATATTTGTTTCTTTTAAACAACTGTAAATAAAGCCACAATTGCATATATTTAGTTGAAAATTATATCAAATATTACGATCAAATAAAAAAAATAAACGAATGAGTGTGATTGAGCGAAAGGGTGTCACGTTAATTTCTAAGTATGACGGAGAAATGGTGCAGTTCTAAAAATTTGCATCTGGAAGTAATCGGGGTAAAAAATTACGAAATTTTACATCTCACGTGTCCTTCAAGGTTACATAGAAGTCACATAGAACTCAAACCATGATTTACAAATGCTAAAAATGTGAGAATTGAGACCTAGGTTATGAAATTTCGGATGAAGTAGTCTTTCGAGTAAGCCTGGATTTAACATGAGGCACTTCACGCACTATCCTTGGGGTGTTAATATAATAGCGCCACATTTAAAGACTACAGTTTGTTTAAGTAACAACAAAATTATGTTGTTTTTATTAACTAGTTGCAAGTATACATGGAGAGATATTACTTTTTTCAAAGTACTCTCTCTCTCCTGACAATTAAAATGTACTTTTAAAAGAATACTGATATTCTATTACACAATGTTATCAAATCTCCTGAGAGACATCCATCTATAAAAATGGAAACCCATATTTAAACTAATTAACTTTGGAAATAGACATTTTACAGAAAAAATGTTTGCAGAAGATAAACTGTAATCTCAATTCATTTATTGAAATTTTGATTTTAGAAAATATTTTTTTAATATTTAAAGAGTTATCGAAGCTGAAATAGTTGACAACAGATGCTTCTGTTATGATTGTCGTAAACACTCTTTCAAAATTGATGCAAAGTGAATAACATTACCCGAACTTTTAAAATTAAATTTATTCCAGTGAAAGATTTGTTATAATTTTAAAGTAAAGTCTTTTTCAAGTGGCAACGTTGATGCAAAATGTTTCAGTTCCCAGAATTCTTTAAATAGTAAACAAATACTGCTCAAACACTAGATTTGGGGAAGGATTTTGTATTTTTCATTTCTTGTGGCATTCTGATACAAATTATAAATTAAAAATTAAATACCCTCTCAAGCAGCTGCTTGCCACAGAGCTCTGACAGGAGCGTTTAATTAAAAGTTTGAGAAACTTGAACACAGTTTTCCATTCACACAACATGAAAATGCCCAGTACTTTTGAAACTTTAGAGTGATTTCGTTATTTTCAAAGGAAAAGAAAAAACAAGGATATTGCATCCATAATTTATTAAAACAATGAATGTTCTTCCATAATAAATATAGCAGGATCCAATAAAAAATAGCAACGAACGAAAGATCCGAAAATGTTTGCAATCAGTGGCGCGCTATAATCCTTTGTACCTGCTGATATTTTTCAACACCACAACAACTGAATACCTTCTCCAAATCACAAACTTTTCCATAGGTCTATTGTAGCGAAAACATTCAAGAACGTACAGATACCAAAGAATTCATTCGTGACAATCCTAAAGAGCACATGTGTACTCTAAAAGACAAACTCAATGCCAGTTAAATTTAATAACACCATGAAATGAAAGCCTGTGAAATATATTGTTATGCGAAGAAAATGAAATATACGGATATTACTATTTTTAATGGAGATATTTCTTTTACAAATTTGCACCCCGAGATTAAATAACAGATAACACTTAAACACATACTTTATCATTTTTAAGAGACACGAATGCTTTTCCTTTATCAGCCTGCAAAGTATCTTGAAATGAAAGAATCACGATCTCCTTATAACACGTCAGATGCTCTGATCTCTGAGATACCTGCCGCCTATCTACATCTCTTCCATTGATGACTTTTAATATTATACTATTGGGTCAGTCAAGGGTGTTCACAATCTATAGATGATGTATTATTTAAAATATTATTCTTGCGTTTTATTAAAGTGTGAGTGGCTAAAAATACCAGGTTCTTAATATGCGAGGTATGGCTGGTCTTGTGAACATAACTCGAAGTGCCTTGCCTACCAAAGTCTTCAATTACAATCAACTACTAATGAGAGAGTTACTTAAGGGTCTTAATATTAAGAACATCTTAATCAGTTGTAGTCCAAGTGCGAGTCCCAACTGGGCCACCGTTGAGATTTATCTCCGCAAAACTTCCTGCCCTGCCCAAGGTCAGTAGGGGACACCGATGGGCTTGAAAAGGCCACCATCCGTCGGATCGGACGTTAAGTCTTGACGCCGTGTACGGGAGAGCCATACCTGGTGCACGTTAAAGAACACGCTGGATGGCCTTAACGGGAGGCTACCATCAGTCTCCCAACAGCTGTTCCAGTGGGTCCTCTCCCCCAACGTTCTCTGAGCCTCAGGGGTCTTTGTGACCTGGCCATTTAGCCCATGGTGTGCTAAAAAGTGCCGCTCAGAGATAAAACAACCCAACCCAAATCAGTTGCAGGAAATCAAGTATCTTAAGGGCTGTGAGGCACCATGAAATGCGACACACTGCTAGCATGGCATGTTCTCTCTCAATGCACATAACAGATCATTGTGCATATAGAGAATTCAGCTCTAGGGAAAATTATAATTATATATTATTATTTGGAACAAAATTAGTCAAAGAGCTGTTCGGCAGGAGTCCTACAAATGCTTTTGTGCTACAATGGGCACATAGCTTACTTATTCTGTGAGGCTTTCATGGAAGCATATCAGGCCGTGACACTGCGCTCTTGACGATATCATAGATTAATGGTTGACTAAACTATCAATTATTTGTCAATCAATCAGTGATTACATAGATCAAAGATCATTAATCGAATGATAGTTCGGTCAAGCAGGGATCCATGAGAATTACCGATGCGTGGTCTCAATTAATATAGATTTGAACTATGTAGAGAAGGTTGTATTTTGTATTAATGAATAACGTAGGCTTAGGAGAAATTTTGTGATTATGATGTTGCACTAAGAGTCAAAATTTCATTTTGTAAAGACTTCTATGAACATTGTTGTCATTCTCTTCTAGTATAAGTGGCTGATGTTGACTCAATCTATAGTGTGTCAGGCTGTAGCATGATTTTTCCATGTTCAAATTCCAGGTATATATGCTTTGAGATATTTTTCCGTTAATCCAACTCTGTCTTTATGGAGAAAGGGGTCATTGATGGATCGTGTAAAGAAATCAATCGGATGGAATGATGAGCAATCGCTCGGAGTTCAGGATACTAATACATTCTGTAGGTGAAAGGACACGCTGGATATTGTTGATAGGAGTAACCGTTTGTCTCGTAACAACTGTTCAGTGTATCACATTTTTTTTTAGCTCTTGTGGTCCTTGTTTTTCCTCTCACTAAGTTGTTTACCTCTTAGCGCCACTTTTATTTTTGGAAACAATGTGCTAAATGGCCAGGTCACAAAAACCCCAAGAGCTCAGAGAAGGTTTGGGAAAAAGAACCCATTGGAGAGCTGTTATAAGAGATACGGTCAAGGTAATACAGGATATTCTTTAACGTGCATCAGGTATGGTTCTTGTGCACAGGGGGGCGAGGGTGGCTCAGTCGGTAGCGCACCAGGCTCGTAATCTGTAGTTCTCAGATTCTAGTCCCGCCTGGGAAAACGTTGATATTTATTTCCTCAAAACTCCCCTCCCTGTCCTCGGTCAATAGGGGACACCGATATTTGGAAACGCCGCCGTCCGTCGGATGGGACGTTAAGCCGTGGCTCCATGTGCGGAGAGCCATACCCTGTGCACGTTAAAAAACACATTTGATGGCCTTGACGGGAGGCTGCCATCTGTTTTCCAACAGCTATTCCAGTGGGTCTCTTCCCCCAACCTTCTCTGAGCCTTCGGGGTACTTGTGACCTGGCCATTTAGCCCATGGTGTACAAAAGAGTGCCGCTCAGAGGTAAAATAACCTAACATAAATGCACAAGGTGCCACGACGTAACGTCTCATCCGACGGACGGCGGCCTTTCCAAGTCCAGCGGTATCACTCTTCATACAGAGCGCAGGGGGGGGGGGGGGGGTTCTACGGAGATAAATCTCAACGCTGACATAGTTAGAACTCGACCTGGGAACTGCAGATTACGGGCTTGGAGTTCTACCGTCTGAGCTCTCTCACTGTGCATACTTTTTGTATGCACAGTGAGACTAACACAGTGAGACAGAGTTTAACCTCTTAGAGGTTAAATAACTCAGCAACCTTCTGTCTCATACTAGGCCACTATTACGTAGACTGAACATGTTCCCATACAATAAATTCAAAACCGTACACAAAGATATTTTAATCCATTAATTATTCCCGCACTTTGAAAACACATTTTTCAAGCTTCCCTATTCCTTTTTTTTAGCTTTTAAAATAGTATTCTTTTCTGCATTAGGATGTTTTTTTATTTCTGTCCCATTCTTTTCACACCTCCCCTGTCACAATTTTGCCCCCCTTTTTTTCTGCCACCGATAGTTATCACGTTACGAGAGAGAGGAACGCGCTAAATTACAACGCTTCGCGAGCCTCGTGCCGTTGTTGCCCGGAGGTGGAGAAGTGGAGGAACACGTAGCGTGACGTCATCAATCACCATGGCGACACTATCAGAGTGCAAGCAAGCGTTGTAAACTGTCAGTCAAGGCAGCTGGAGCCGAAAAGAGTGTGTCTCATAGGATGAAAGGGAATAAATGGTACGAAAAAGAAAAACTCGAAAACAAAAAGTCCACAAAGAAAGAAAATGGAAATCATCAGGCAGGCAAGAAAAAGGGAAAGTCAGGGAAAAGAGAAATTCTGAAATCTAATGATTCAGAACTGGAAATGAAATTTAACTTTTGTGTCATTATTGCTATAGCAGAATGACAAGCTGACGGCTTCGATCGTTAAATTAAAGCTGAGCTAAACCAAGTGAAGCTCTGAATTATCAGTATGATAAAATGATTCATTGCTCGAATTAGTCAGAGGATTTCATATAAGCTTTCTTAGCCCCTTATAATTTTCGAGATTTTCAACTGTCCTCGAAAAGAATTATTCAAACTTATTCAATAGAAATTATAATTTTAATCATTATTAATTGATGAAATATACAAAAAACTTATTTTACTGCTTAAATTTAAAGACAAGTCGAGAAGCAAATTGAAATGTGTGAAAGACAATTAAATCTAGAAATTTGAAATGAGAACAATATCGTGCGAAACAATTAAGCATCTCTACTTCGCAATCGCACGCAATTGATAATGATTATTGTTACGTAAATGCAAATGCAAAACTCAGGATTTTTTGCTTTTGAATTTGTTACCTGTTAAATTCGTGTCTAATAGCGTTTTTGTAGTTAATAATTTCCGGCATGACATCTTCCTGTTACCGCAAAGGTAAGTTTCAGCGAAGTTTTGTTTCTACATCTTCCTGTTATCGTAAAGGTAAGTTTCAGCGAAGTTTTGTTTCTTTTCATAGAAACTGACCTTTACGGAACAGGAAGATGTAGAAACAAAACTTCGTTGAAACTGACCTTTACGGTAACAGGAAGTTGTCATGCCGGAAATTATTGAAGTGAAGTGATTATTGAATGTGAAGTTGAGTTCAATATAGCTGAAAATGTGTTCTTACGAATGGCGTTCAAAAGTTCTTGGAATGTATCTGCAGAACACAAACCATTTTACTTACAGTCGCTCAAAAAATATCCGAACACTATGGTTGATTACAGAATTCAGAAACAATATCTGGCAACGATTTTTTTTAGAAATTAGTGATCTGGTAACCTTCTTGTACGTACACGTATTAACTATAAGCCAATCTAGCTAGACGCTCGATATCACTAGCAAGCTCTTGCAAAGTTTCACCACTCTTCTGCATGCGATGTTTAAATTGAGTCACATAATATTGTTTTAAATAACTATCACCAAACCTAAGTTCTAATACAGAAACTAGACTTTGATAATCAAGTTGTTTTTCTTCTGGAACAGACTACAAAACTTCCGCAGCAGAATTTCTTAAGGAAGCTGCAAGAAAACTGGCTTTTTGGAATTGTTCCACTCATTAGCTCTAGCGATAACTTCAAATTGTGTTTTAAATACTGTCCAAGAAGATTGACCATCATATGTAGAAGGTTTAGTTGCATTTCTAGCGATATGTGTAATAACATTATTTTCACTAAAATTACTGTTATCACAAGAAGAAGGTAACATTTCGTTTCTTAAAATTTGAAACTGGCGTTCCCAATCAGTTTTTACAATTTCATGTTTATAATGTATCTTAACATTATCAAGATCATCTTTTACACTATTTAGTTCGGTCATAATGTCCTTACACTTATCAGAAATCTTACCAATTTGAGAAGCCATTTCAGCTCTCATCTCATTATTTTGTGCGGCCATTTCGGCTTTCAAGTCATCTTTTTGAGAAACTATCTCAGGTCTGAACTCATTATTTTGTGCGGCCATTTCGTTTCTCTGGGCAGCTATTTCACCTTTAATGTCTGTTATTAATTTCACTAACTCATCCATACTTCTAGTTAACGGTATTCGATAAATTATCTACACTCCTAGACACCAAATGTTGCGAATTTTAAAATGGGTAGGCACTGAGCGTGAGTATTAATAACTATACATGGTGAATCTGAAAAAGTGGGCAAAACTTTACGGGGTGGTAGAACGCAGCTATGCGAGCAATATTCGTCATAGAATGTATGGTCGGAACGCAAGCGGTGAGAAGTTAAAAGGTAGTTTTCCACTGTCACATTTAAAGAATGAACACAAGAAGGAGAGGAGATACTTCAGAAAACATTTTATTAACAGGAATGTAATTGAGGTACATGCTCAAAGAAATTGCTCAAAAGAGCTGCCGCCAGCTGTAATGCAGGTTTCACACCTGCGGGATAGGGACCGACGCACATTTGCGAAGACGTGGGGTGCGAAGACCGACCCTTTTATACCATTTCCAACGCCACCTAGAGGCTCGCCGTTTGCGTTCCGACCATACATTCTATGACGAATATTGCTCGTATAGCTGCGTTCTACCACCCCGTAAAGTTTTACCCACTTTTTCAGATTCACCCTGTATTTTCAAACCAATTGCAATACAATGCAAATTGTTACAAAAATATGGATGAAGTATTTTATAAACAAATTAACTATCATATATAAGTCATTAACCTTTTTGTACAGACTATACAAATGGATGGTTAATTTCACTAACTCATCCATACTTAATTAATTAATTTTCCATACTTTAATTAATTAAATTAATTAATCATATTTAATTCTGTCGTCCCGTGGCCGAGTGGTTAGCGCGCTTGGCTACTGATCTACGGGACCTTGGTTCGAGCCCCGGATAAGGCATGATGTTTGTGTTGTTTTCTGCTGAGGTCCTGCCATCCTCTCAGATCTTCTACTGTGGCATATAAACTGACAGGCGCCTGTCAGACCTCTGTGGCAAGCAGCTGCTTGAGGGGGTATTTGTTTCATTTTTTTTTATTTACAATATCAGCTCTGTCTGTTCTACTAAAATACTACCTCTTCACTTTGTTTACCATGTCACTTGAATACCTTCAGACGTAAACAAACTCTCGTCCTGTGCTAGTTCACTAAACTTTTGTTACTAACAACAGAAAACAAACACCCGCGCACACACTAATTATTTTCACTTAACGCGCACTGACTCATACTATCTAAACGTCCTTTCAGATCTCACAACTTTAACACATTGCACTGCTATTTTTTTTCATTCTTCCGAATCGTTCTAAGTTCTAATTCGTTGGCTAAATTGAATCTCACGTAGAAGCACACACGAGTGTTCAAGTCACGTGAAGTCATGAAGTCACTGTTGCTCGGTCATCTGTCATAAGAATACTTTTTATCTCATTGCAATGGGAGACACCAAAATTTCATATTTTTTAAATGACCTAGAAATCAGGTGAAATAATCACCTGACTTAATCAGATTCTCTATGGCTCACAGAAATATATATAAGAAAAAATCCTTCCCTGGTAATTCTTTTACATTTCGTTTCACTCGACGGATGAAAAAAAAATCCCTTCTACAAGAACAAATCCACTTCTCCCACGAAGACAGAACAGAAGAACAAAATCGACAAAATCGACTTAGGCAGAGAAGTAACAATAATAAGGGGGAAAAAAGAAAAGTAATAGCTTTTTTGCAACTTCTTTTCCTTATAACTCCCTCTTTTACGAGAACTGAGACAATCGAGAGCGAAAGAGACATCTCAACCACATGATACAAGTCACAGAAAAGGGAGGGGGAAACTCCTGAAAAAAAAAAGAAGGAAATATGGAAGGGAACAGAATGACATGAGCACATATTGTCATGCTTGAGTAGTTGCAAATAGAAAACTGAATTGACTTTACTAAATGCTCCGGCAGTTGTGGGGATCAGAGAGCAGATTTGCCCTCGATGTATTCGTACAGAGCACGAGTGCTAGCAGCTCGACTTGTTTCATTCAGATTGCCTCCTCCTCTATGAGAATCCAGAAAGGGAATGCTGCTGGATTGATAAACTGTTCCTTTCCGGCGTTCGGGTGGAAAGGAGGGACATTTGTCATTCACTGGTTGCCTTTTGGACAGTCCGGTTAGGGCGAAGGAATGCTCCCGTAAGGAATTAAAATCTTCAAACACCAGAAACAAAATTTGATTGTTTCTTTTTTCTTCTTCTGGAGTTTAGATTTTTAGATGGGTTAGTATTCCTTAAAAACAATCTGTTCTAGGAATGCAATGGTGGAGGTATTTCATTTGATAAATTCTTAAAACTATTTTTTGACTGTTAAGAGAGCTCACCTTTTTTTGTGGAATATCGTTTAGGTATTTATGTAACTGATTTCGTTTTTTGCCTATTGATTAATTATTATATTTTTCACAGTCTACTGGGAATACATAGTAAAACTTTGATGGATAAAAAAAAGTGTACGTCATCGCGAAATTATTGCCATTTAATGATTACTATTCATTAATCTTTGCTTCAGCATTGATTTTAAACTGGACTCAGAGAAGCACTTTTGTACGCACAATGATCTAAATAACGGGCCATAAAGGTTCGGTTTTTTACTTCTGAGCGGCACTTTTTTGCACACAATGGGCTAAATAGCCAGGTCACAAGGATCCCAATGGCTCAGAAAAGGTTGGGGGAAAGGGACCCACTGGACAGTTGTTAAGAGCCAGTTGGTAGCGTTCCGTCAAGGCCATCTGGCTTCTTTAACATGGTGAGGGTATGGCTCTCCCGCACACGGAGCCACGGCTTAACCATAAAAAAACTTAAACCTGTTTCTGAATATATTTTAAACGAAAAATCCCCTACTGACTGAGGAAAGGGCGGGGAGTTTTTCAGAGATAAATCACAACGCTAGTCCAGGTGGGACTCGAATATGGGAACTGCAGATTACGAGGCTAGCGCGCTACCTACTGAGCCACCCCTGCCCCTAGAGCACAAGGACCCAAGGGTTCAGAGTTGCTTAGGAGACGGCAACTCAATGAACAGATAGTTACTTACAGTTGGAAGCCTACTATCAAGACCATCCAACGTGATCTATCACTTACACAATATAGGGTCTTTCTGCATGCAAAACTATAGTTTAACTAAGGAGTTCTCAAACTTTTCCAGTTGCGACCCTCGTTGTTGGTGACAGAAATTGTTGAGTCCCCTCCCCCTTACCATTGATGGAGTTATTCACTGTCCCCTTTTATTATTGATGGAATATGCCATCTGCCCCCTTTACCATTGACGAAATTTGTCCCATACATTCCTTGACGAAAATATATAAATTGATGAAACTCCTTGATGAAAATATATGAATTCCTTGATGAAAAAATATTCATTAACGAAAATAACTTGAATTTAGATAAGAATACGTATTCTCACAACAGCATGCTGCAGACTCAATGTAGGGTGCAGCACCAGAGAGTTCTGGTAAACTAATGCATCTGGAGCGGTGGAGAGAAGTATACGTGGATTAGAGTTTGCTGGAACACTGCAGGGTAAGAAGGAGCAGCTGAGGGATTGAGACTAGCATTTTCGTGTCGGGTAGTATAGAAGGTGTTTCTTTAGCTATCTCTCGTCAGAGAGCCATAACAGAGACGTATATAGAGCGGGAAAAGGGACTTGTGCCTTGTGATTTAGTTAGTGAAGCATGTGTGTGTATATTCGTAACATATTAAGTTTTAACCCTCAGTTTTTCAACAAACTAAGTAGGTTTTTCTTATACTGTAGACTTTCAACCGTATCGAGATGCGACCCCTTCTAAAGCGCGACCCACAATTTCAGAAACGCTGGTTTAATGACAAATCCGACCGATGGCAGTCTTTCCAAGCCCATCGTGCAGCTTTTTTTTTAATTACAAACAGAGTGGGAGTTAGCTGAGAAAAATGTCAGTGCAGCCACAGTTGGAATTCGATCTTGAAAACATCAGAGTACGAGTCTGACGCACTATTCGATTGAGCCAAACTCTCCTCCTGTTGCTGTGTGTAACTTCCGCTACGGCAGCTCTCATTTCTGAAATAAAAGATTTCATCTTTCGTCCTGGGATGTAACTTTACAATAAAGGGTGTTTATTGAAATGAAAATGATTCTTACAACTTTTCGAAAATTATTGCGAACAAGGAGAATCAAAATTGTTATTTATCAATTTCGATTGGTTGTTGTATCTGGCTAGGCTGATTGTCGTTGCCATTTCTATTGCGCCAGACACAGTAACATTTGGCTCAATTTGTAGCGTGCCAGGAACGTCATATGCAGTACCCAAGTTCAAGTCCCTCACCAATGGCCAGCATTGAGATTTATTGAGATATATTAATCCCCCACTGCCAACGGTCAGAAAGAGAAGATTGATGGACTTCGAAAGCTCGCCGCCGTTGGCTGGTGGTCCACTGGCGTGCACGCGGGCCAGCAACCCGATGGAGATGCCATGCATCAGAGAAGTTTTCGGTTGCAGTTCCGAAGTGGGTGGCAGGTCTGTACGCTGGGAGTCCTCTTGGCGTGCACTCGGGCCAGCAACCTGATGGAGATGTTTAAAGTAGAGAGTCCGTTGAAAGGGCTTAGTGCATCGGATTAGGCGGACTCATCCTGGCATCAGAGAAGTTTTCGGTTGCAGTCCCGACGTGGGTGACAGGTCTGTACGCTGGGGGGCCGCGAGTCGGCTCTTATGAAGAGGTAGAAGTTGAAGGCTGCGACTGGGTGTGGGATCCCCGGTCGACGGACTTATCGATGGAACAGCCAAATTAAGAGTCTCCACACGAGAACTTTAGGCATCCCGGATCAGAAGGAAATGAATAAAAAAGATGGTGGAGGAACCTAGGGTGCCTTTGAGAAGTTTGGGTCCCTGGTCAGTAAGTATTCCTGGGGTGCCATAGTAGGTCGCAGCCTCAATGGAGAGACTGTATGAGGGTTCTGCGGGCTGGGTTTGGGTCCCCCAGTCTTGCAGCCTCTCCGCTGCAACCTCTGAGAAGTTGGAGTCCCGGCTGGCTGGTACTGCTGGGGCCCGAAAGGGTGGCAGCCCTGATGGAAAGGACGAGTCGAGGGCCACGCTGAACGGGAGTGGGATCCCCTATTAAGCTGGCTTATTGACGGAAAAGACTCTGGGAGTCTCCACCACATTGCTCCCTGCAGTCCAAAAAGTTAGGCAGGATTATTCAAAGATTGGCATTCTAAATTTAAAATTTAACCAACAAAGTTTTGGCGTTGTATATGTTTCGCATTTTATTAGAAGGAAACTTCACTGAAATGTTTGGCTATTATATTTAGGCAATGCGCAAAATTCAAAAATCTCACTCTACACCTCGATGATTATACAACCAGACGAATCTGATTCTATCAGCTTATATGTCTTGCTCATTATAACAGGTCCTTTCTCTGCAGTTATGTTATTTTTAAAGTGAAGGCATGCTTAGACAGTGGATGGGTCAAAACTAGGCATCCTCTGTATAATATAGTACTATATTGAATAGTGGAACGTTTGGGGGGGGGGTTGTCATGGAATTATATTTCGTCTGTTGGATGCGAACGTCGATTAAGCCGTGGCTCCGTGAACAAGAGAGTCGTACCCATTTGCTCTAAAGAGCCCGCTGGATGGCCTTGACAGGAGAATTCCATCTGTCTCATAATAACTTTCCAGTTGGTCCTCTCCCCAAACTTTTTCTGACCCCTTGAGGTCCTTGAGACCTGCCCATTTAGCCCATCGTGTGCTAAAAAGTATCGCTAATAGGTAAAACAACCCGATTCAAAGCCATTTCTGTTCCAAAGAAGAGGATTTATTTCATTTTCAAACTTGCAACGCAATTCTATATGAAGACAACATCATTGGAATTTGAAGTTCATTGATGCTCCCGTTCGGTTCTTATTATTAAACAAATATAGAGGGTGATAAAAAATTCACGCAACCAATATTAAAATCATCATCATCATCATCATCATCATCATCATCATCATCATCATCATCATCATCATCATCATCATCATCATCAACAACAACAACAACAACAACAACAACAACAACAACAACAACAACAACAACAACAACAACAACGTCGTCGTCGTCGTCGTCATCATCAAGCAGCCATGGGCTACGGAGGTCCAATCAGACCGTGCAGTTTAATTCTCCAAGCATATCTGTCCTGAGCTACATCTGCTGCATCCGGCCACTGCACGCCAATTCTAACAAGGGCCTGTTTGGCATTGTCCGCCAACCGCATCCTAGGTCTCCCCCTCTTTCTGAGGCCTTTAGGCACACTATTCATAACACTATTCGCCAATCTATAATTATCCATACGGGCACAATGGCCAAACCAGCGGAGTCTCTCTCTGAACAATATGCTGCTTAAAGGAGGTTGCAGACTCCTTTGCCTAACCTCATCATTAGTTACAAAGTTAAACCACCTAATACCCAAGATACTACGTGAGCATCTAGAATCAAAAGCATCTAGTTTCCTGTTATCTTGTTTACACAGGGTCCAAGTTTCACTACCATAACTAACCCTAGAAAGAACCAAACTATTATACAATCTAATTTTAGCCTTTAGGTGTATACGTCTACTTCTACAAAATCTCCATAGAATCTTAAGTCCCAGCAGCAATCCCTTTTCGTCTGTTAATCTCATGCCGCACATCACCAGTATCTGTTACATAGCTCCCAAGGATATTAAACTGTGACACCTGCTCAAGATTACAACCATTCATATTAACTGAATCACAACCTGCCTGACCAATTTTCATCACTTTAGTTTTCTCTCTGTTTATAACCAAACCTACTCTACTACCAGTCTCATCAATAGCTCGAATGAAAGAGATCATCTCATCAACATCATTTGCCAAAAGGGCTAAATCATCAGCATAATCTAAATCAGAAATTTTAGAATCTCCAGACCATATAAGGCCAAAATTTTTCCCTTGCAATGAATTTCGCATAACATATTCAATAACCAAACTAAAGAGATAAGGAGACAAAATGCACCCTTGTCGAACACCAGAAGTAATGCTAAACCAATTGCTACAAGCCTTAGCAACTCTCACACACGACTCAGTGTTATTATAGAGAGCTTTCATTATGTAACTAATTTATCTGGTATACCAAATGATCTCACAATCAACCACAAATTATGACGATCAACAGAGTCGAAAGCCTTTTTGAAATCAACAAAGCTAGCAACCAAAGGTTTCTGAAACTCTAAACATTTCTCAAGAATCTGTCTAAGTGAAAATATTTGATCAACACATCCCCTACCACTTCTGAATCCACATTGCTCATCACGCAATTGACTGTCAACCAGATTCTTAATTCTATTAAGCATAATCATGCAAAGAACTTTCCCTGGAACAGAGAGTAGGTTGATACCCCCATAGTTATCAAAAGAACTGCAGTCACCTTTTTTGAAAATAGGGATAATAATAGCTGTGGTATAATCCTTAGGAACCATACCTTTATCATAAAAGATATTCAAAATTTCAGTCATCCAAGTAGTAACTGAAACATTCCCAGCTCTAAGCATTTCCGCAGTAATTTCATCTACGCCTGGGATTTATGAAGTTTAAGTTTAGAAACAGCCAAAATAACTTCAGATTGTGTTATAGGATCAACATTAAAGCCACAAATGCATCTATCATCATTTCAAACAATGGGAGTCAAACTAACCACATTGTTTAGAACATCACTGAAATGCTCAGCCACCTAGCCATGACAGAATCCTCACTTTCTATAACCTTACCTTGTTTATCCTTCAATCCCTGTATACCTGTCCGTGTTCTACCACATACAACATCAACTATCTGGTTCAGCTCTCTGCTGTTGTGCTGCCTAACTGCTTCCTCAGCTTTGTCAGCCAAGCCATCAAGCCAAAGATTCTTATCAGCAGCTAACTGATCCTTTACACGTTTATTAAGCTCTCTGTAATGCTTTCTATTAGGACTAGTAGGTTACGGATTAAGGACATTCCTGCAGTTCCTTCTTTCTGAAATAAGCTCAAGTGCCTTATCACTTATATAATTCTGTCTCCTCTGCTCCTTTTTTCCTAAAAGAGTACTGTTAGTTTCCAAAACAACCTGTTTAAAATGGCCCCATTCTTCCTCAACTTCAGTAGTAAGCAAACCATGACTGTCATAATGACTAAGTAACCTATCATGGTAAGCTTTAGCTATAACTGGGTCTTTCAGAGCATCAGTATTAAAGGTAAATTTTTTAACTTTAGCACAACACTTTATAAGTTTAAGTTGCAAGACACTTTTAACAAGGTAATGGTCAGATCCAATTTCAGCTCCCCTATATGCCCTGGTATTCCTAACAGAACTAACCCATTTGCTGTTAATTAATACATAATCAATCATATTCTTAGGCAGCTCATCAGGTGAAACCCATGTATACTTATGTATGTTGCGGTGTTTGTAATAAGTGTTAGTTATTCTGAAACCATTGAGTTTATTTACCTGTAGCAGACGATTCCAATTGCCATTACAGCTACCAATACCAAAAAGGCCTATCACCCTCTCCCCAAAGGTCAGAGTCAGTACCAACTTTGGCATTGAAGTTACCTAGGACAAGGGTAATATCTCCTTCCTTGACAGAATTCAAAATATCCTGAAGTTGTCCGTAAAACCTATCCTTCTCATCGTCATTGGCATCCCCAGTGGGGGCATAACAGCAGATAACATTCAAGTCTTTAATGCTTGTCTGAAATTTCGCTGTAAGGAACTTTTCATTAATGCACTCATATCCTAGAAGAGCATCACTAGCATGTCTGCTGAGAAGCAGACCCACGCCTTGATGATGCTTTCTATCTTCCCTCCCGGTAAAGAGAAATTTAAAGATATTTTTAAGTATCTCACCTTTACCTGTCCATCTGGTCTCTTGCAAGCGTAGAATATCTAGGTTATAGCGCTGGATTTCTTGCTTGAGGACATCAAGAGAATAAACTCTATGTAATGTCCTCACGTCCCACGTTCCTGCAAGAGAAAATGATTAGTAAGATTTTTAAAGAAACTGGGTTTATTGAGAGAGGTAAGGCCAACAATATCAAACAGCCCCCTGATCGCAGGCATGGGGCAAAGACCTGTTCCTCCTCCGCTAAAGGCTGAAGTCACCGATGCTGGTAGGAACTTCAGGCACCACCTTTTCAAGTGGACTTTTTCAAGAGCCATATGGCCTGCCTGAGACACATTACTCCAGTTTAGGCTTGACGATGCCCAACTAGCTAAGTGAGGTTCAGGTACCTGCGATGGCCTCTGATTAGGATTATCCACCAGCTGATATAAGGTATCACATGCCTCTGTTCACTAAGAGCTGGCAACCCAGAAGCAAACAGAAAACACAGCGGCAGATTCTCTCTCAACAGAGGCCCACCAGTGCAGCAAGTTTAGGATCGATAATCAAGCTCAAATCCATAAACAAGTCCAGTCTAGTAGGTATAAATGGTCAGCACCAGGACCCTGTGAAGTTGACCACTCCTCAGCAGGGTTGAAAGAAAAAGAAAAAAGTGGCCATAGACGACCAGATCAGTAGGCCATACTGAACTTGCAGCCCTCTCCTTCCGTTCCATTCCAAAAGAGAATATCTCTTTTGAAAGGTACTAACGGCCTGCGCCACGAGAAGACGGGGTCGGACATTAGGTGTTAGACCTGGCCGGTTCTGTGCATCATCACTGGGGATAAAGTACACAGCTCTAATGGTTGCAACTGATTACAGTTCAACTGGATTCCTAAATGCGTATATCGCTGTGACTGTACTACCGCCAAAGAATCAGCGCAGGTCACTTGATTTTTTTTAACAGAAGTCGAAGTGCAAATAAGTACTTTTTTTTCTGCAAAGAAGTATTTTTCAGAAGTGCAACGAGTGTTCTTTGTCGAACACTATCTGACACCTCATTCTTACTCAACGGAATGAGTTTAGGGATACTTTTCCCGATTGTCGAAATGGATTTAGGGATACTTTTCCTGATCGTCGGAATGAGTTTAGGGATACTTTTTCCGATTGTCGGAATGAGTTTAGGGATACTTTTCCCGATTGTCGGAATGGGTTTAGGGATACTTTTTCTCGATTGCCCTGTGCATAGCTGAAGAAACTCTTCACGAGTTGAATCAAACGTGCGGAAAAGAGCGATGCATGCATCGGTGAACATGATAAGATCACCTTGATACACGAGAACTGAATACCAATAGAAGGGAAGAAAGGAGGGAAGAAAGGAGGGAAATGAAATATGCATAAATAATAACTGATTTTATTTATCTAATATTTAACTAAAATCTATTTGTTTTTAAACCAGGTAAAATAAAATAATTTATTCATTATGACTATGTTAAAACATTTATGAATATTTTGAAACTGGTTAACAGACTTTTAAAAATTAATAGCTACATGTAGAATTAAAAACAATTAGTCAAAGTAGACACATGTTTAAAAATTAATTTTTTTGTCACTGCACTGTCCAGGTTTAGTATGATATAGGTGGCTTTGTGGGGGTGGACATTGCCAACACTTAATATTGTACTTTGTTTTTAATGTCATCATTTTATGAGAAACAGAACAGGTTTCAGGAAACGGGATGCGTGACTTTTCTGTCACCCTGTACAAGCACACCAATCAACAAATAAGCATGAAATGGAAAAAAAATCCAATAGAGGGGAAGATTGTTCCACTTGTCTAATAAAAAAAATATCTCAAGATTTAATGATATATATATTAATAGTTTATAAAAGGCACTTTAAATTACGGCAAACGTGTCTCGTAAAGCTGAATAAAATACTCTCTACATCCGCACAACTTCATTATTAATTTTTTAATGGCTGCAACGACGAGCGGGGGATTTTTTTCCCTTCTTTGTTTAACACTTCAGCCTACTTTTCTTCTTTGAAAGTAATCCCCCAAGAGAAGCAAAAAAAGAGATCTTAGTAATGCACCAGTGAATTAAGAGACAAGCTGACTCTATGCGTAGACATCAGTGCATGTCCGATAAGAGAGGGAACGAAACTTGCGAGAAAAAACATAAGAACAAAAAAGAAAAAAGTAAAGAAATAAAAGATTCGCCCCCCCCCCCCTCCAAAAAAAAAATCCCGCTCTGAAATTGGCAACAGCGTTTGGTCGTTAATGCAAAAGTTATGTAAATGTTTGGACGCTAAGTCTAACTGATAATAAAGTTTCGTTTGAAGTTAGGGAGGGCGAAAATGAGAGGGGATAGCAGAGAGGGAACGAGGTTAGAAAGGAATGGATGGGAATGTGTGTGGCATAGCGGAAAGTTCGGCGTGCAGTGTACGACGTGTTCATTAACACCTGTCATCGTTCGAAGAAACACCTTTACTGCGTCTCATTCAGCGTTGTAAAGGTAACCCGTACCAAAAGATGAAGATGTGAAAATTCTTAATAGAGAAGGTAATGGCTGTAAACGAAATTAAGGTTCTTTCTGAATTAGAGCGTATCACAGCTGCTGCCGATGGTTATTTGTTTTTTGCGGGTTTGTTAAGTTAATAACACCATGTTGTTAGGAAATTTTAAAGAGGATATTTTAAAACTCGCGAAAAGTACAGAACAGTTTTCGTTGGGAGGAGGTTAAAAATTGTAGCTCATCTTAAGTGGAAAGAGGCGGCACTTTTTGAAAGAGTGTAAAAAATCAACACATTGCAATGGAGAGTAAATACAAGTTGCACTTCTGAAATTTGCAGAATTAAGATTGAAAAAAATTGTCAAATAAGACGAATATTTTACATTTGATTCATAATAAATCAACCATTACTTATCACTTGGGTTTTTGTCAGTTCTTTCATAATCAATTTTCTGGGGAGGGGACCAGTCGGTAGCGCGCCAGTCTAGTAATCTCAAGTTCTCAGATTCCAGTTCCAAATGTGCCAGCTTTCAGTTTTTTATTAGCTAGACACCCGGCATTTCCACGATCAGTAGGGTACACCAGTGGGCTTCCCGTCGTCCATCGTATGGGATGTTACACAGTGGTTTTCCGTGTGTGGGAGAGCCATACCTTGTGTTAGAGAGGCTACCATTTGTCTCCTAAAAGCTCTCCAGTGAGTCCCCTTCCCCCATTTATCTGAGAACTAGAGTTCCGTGTGACGTGGCTAGCCAGGTCACACGAAACTCTAGTTCTCAGAGGTACTCTAGTTCTTAAGGAGTACTCTAGTTCTTAAAGAGTACTCTAATTCTCTCTAGTTCTCAGAGGTACTCTAGTTCTTAAGGAGTACTCTAGTTCTTAAGGAGTACTCTAATTCTCTCTAGTTCTCAGAGGTACTCTAGTTATTAAGGAGTACTCTAATTCTCTCTAGTTCTCAGAGGTACTCTAGTTCTTAAGGAGTACTCTAATTCTCTCTAGTTCTCAGAGGTACTCTAGTTCTTAAGGAGTACTCTAATTCTCTCTAGTTCTCAGAGGTACTCTAGTTCTTAAGGAGTACTCTAATTCTCTCTAGTTCTCAGAGGTACTCTAGTTCTTAAGGAGTACTCTAATTCTCTCTAGTTCTCAGAGGTACTCTAGTTCTTAAGGAGTACTCTAATTCTTAAGGAGTACTCTAATTCTCTCTAGTTCTCAGTGGTACTCTAGTTCTTAAGGAGTACTCTAATTCTCTCTAGTTCTTAAGCAGTACTCTAATTCTCTCTAGTTCTCATAGGTACTCTAGTTCTTAAGCAGCACTCTAATTCTCTCTAGTTCTCAGAGGTACTCTAGTTCTTAAGGAGTACTCTAATTCTCTCTAGTTCTCAGTGGTACTCTAGTTCTTAAGGAGTACTCTAATTCTCTCTAGTTCTTAAGCAGTACTCTAATTCTCTCTAGTTCTCAGAGGTACTCTAGTTCTTAAGCAGCACTCTAATTCTCTCTAGTTTTCAGAGGTACTCTAGTTCTTAAGGAGTACTCTAATTCTCTCTAGTTCTCAGAGGTACTCTAGTTCTTAAGGAGTACTCTAATTCTCTCTAGTTCTCAGAGGTACTATAGTTCTTAAGGAGTACTCTAATTCTCTCTAGTTCTCAGTGGTACTCTAGTTCTTAAGAAGTACTCTAATTCTCTCTAGTTCTCAGAGGTACTCTAGTTCTTAAGGGGTACTCTAATTCTCTCTAGTTCTCAGAGGTACTCTAGTTCTTAAGGAGTACTCTAATTCTCTCTAGTTCTCAGAGGTACTCTAGTTCTTAAAGAGTACTCTAATTCTCTCTAGTTCTCAGCGGTACTCTAGTTCTTAAGGAGTACTCTAATTCTCTCTAGTTCTCAGAGGTACTCTAGTTCTTAAGGAGTACTCTAATTCTCTCTAGTTCTCAGTGGTACTCTAGTTCTTAAGGAGTAGTCTAATTCTCTCTAGTTCTCAGAGGTACTCTAGTTCTTAAGCAGTACTCTAATTCTCTCTAGTTCTCAGAGGTACTCTAGTTCTTAAGGAGTACTCTAATTCTCTCTAGTTCTCAGAGGTACTCTAGTTCTCAAGGAGTACTCTAATTCTCAAGGTTCTTTTGGAATGGTTTTAATTTCCATCGATAGATGGTGCTAAAAGTACAAAATGCCAAAACTTAAAAGAATATTGAAAAAGATCTACTTATTCTAGAAATTTAAAATTTTGGTAGTAGAATGTTTCGATTAATGATTTACACTGAATCAAAGATTTGAAGCTTTTTCTCACATGGTTTGAGAAAAAGCAGCTTGCTTCATTTTAAAGGATTAATTAAAAATTCATTTTATATTATATAAGTACTAATAGAATATTACCATTTGCATTTTCCCAATGATCTGTTAGTTCCAGTTATCACTCTTAAAGAGCGCTAAAGTCTGAAAATGACAAATTCCATTCTCTTTGACGAACGACCATCTCATTTTCGCCAAGGGCGATATGTGTTCTTCTAGTTATTAATTTTGTCTTTACCATGCCTTGTTCGTAATTCGTTCAAACATTATTTCACCTGAGTAGATTGGTTATAGAAGCATCAATTCAAACCTTCAGAGTTGGGTTGTACTGTTTTGCCTCTTCTGCACTTTTTCTGCAAACGCTGGGCTTAATCGTCAGGTAGAAGTAACTCAAGTGCTCAGAGAAAGTTGGGAGACCCACTGCACAGCTCTTAGGAGACAGAGAAAATCTGCCATTAAGGCCATCCAATGTGTTCTTTAAAGTGCACAGGGTAGGACTCTATTGCATAGAGTACCACCGCTTAATGTCCCATATAACACATTGTGACCTTCACAAGCCCATGGGTGCCTCCTTTGTCACCAAGGGCTGGGTGGAGGGTTTAGCTGAGATAAATCTCAAAGCTGACACAGGTGGTACTCGAACCTGGGAAGTACAGTTTACGAGACTGGAACATTACCGACTGGCCCCTACTCCAAAACTTCAGAATTAAGGCATTTAGGTCAATGGCCTAGTGGTTAGCGCGTTTGGCTACTGATCTAAGGGACCTGGGTTTGAGCCCCTGGGAAAGGCATCGATGTATATGTCGTTTTTCTGCTGAGATCACGCCATCCTCTCAGACATTCTACTGTGGCGTATAAACTGACAGGCTCCTGTATTTTATGTAAAATGCTACAGTAAGAATTTAGAAAGGGCAAAAGCTTTATTTCGTATTTTCGATCTTGAGCATTAAGACGAAACACAATGCGGAAAACAGGAATCACACAGGAAATCATCAGATTAATCCAAATAGAAGTAAAAAGGCCTAAGCGATATAAGACAAGTGATATTAATCTCAGGCACAAAAAATCTAATGCCACATTTAATCTTCACGTCTTGCAATCCCGCTTATGCTTCAAGTGAAGTTACCAAAACTACTATTGGAAGATGGAGAAGAAAAGATCTGGGAGCCAAAAAGAGAGAAAAAATCTCTTTAGCATTCTGGGAGGTGATCTTCGGCATCTTGACCTTCTTCGACTGGCCGTGCAATATTGAGTGTCGTCATCAAGTCTTGATGACATCATCTTAATGACGCGTTCAGTCTCTCTTATTCCCTTTCGCTCTCCTCCTCATCTCGGACACGGTAGCAATGAGAAATTGAAAGAAAAAAAAATAATGGACAGAAAAAGGATGGAGGAATAGGATAGAGAAAAAAAAAGTACGGGATGAAGACGTGCAGGAAAGAACCTTCCCCACTATAATCAACTGCAATCGCATTCTATCTGCGACACGGGTACAGAATTCTTAGGCGAGGCTGAAGCGGAAGGGGGGGGATGAAGTAACCTCAACTACGGAGAAGAAATAGAGAGAGGAGCCATGGACAAAAAGAGAGAAAACGAAAGAAAGATGTGAAAAGCGAAAATGATGAGAGGCTGAGAGCGAGTGAAATGGCGTTGGGAGAAATTTAACGGGAAAGCGTTTTAAGAATTTTATTTTAAAGTTCATTTTATCGATTCTTTAAATGTTTTTGTCTATTTGCCAATAATGCTACTAGATTTTTTATTGTGTTTTTTATATATATTTTTTTCCATTTTTCAGTGATATAAATGTGATTTTTTTCTGGTTTGACTAGTGTTTTACTGCATGACGTCGAAGTGACGTAGAATATGATGAAATGTGCTGTCATTTCTCATCATTTGGCTCCTTATTTAAATTTTATGCAATCTGTTTTGGTTAATAATTTAAGCCTTTTGGCATAATATTACTTTTACTCTAAAGAAACACATTGGGTTTGAAAGATTCTCAATACGTCAAAATAATGACAATAGATACTGCTTGGACAAATTATTATGAACAAATTCCTGATACTTCGTCGTATGCATCATGGCACAGTTGCCAAATTTCAAAGTTTTTCAATTGTTTAGTTATAGTTGTCATGTTTTTTAAGAATATGGATTATTATTCATAAGAGTAAAGAATACAAATACATTTACCATTTGTCTCGCAAAGCTAAGTAACTTATCTGCAGTAAAATGAATAAATGAAATTAAACATAGGTCATTCAGCCACAAAAATGGTGTGCATCAAATAAATTTACAAAACGTAACACATAATAATCAGCTAATTAGAAATTCCCAAATATTTTTTCAATTCGATTTTCAGTCTTCTACAAGAATCTATATTTAATATTTCTTTTGGGATAGCATTAAATATAAGTGGTAATTGATATTCAAAGGTATGTTTTCCGTAATTATTTCAAAAAGTAGGCCTTCGGTAATACCCTTGGTTTTGAAGTCTTGTATTTTTATTGTGTTGAATTTTTAGTTCGTATGTTTCGTCAAAAATGTTTTTAATTATTAAATTATGTTTGAAACGGGTTTCAATCTATTTGTCATACCCTATCCCAGCACTGTCGTGAGAAGGGCAGACTTTGGGGGCAAATAAAAAAAGGAGGTCAGACTTTGGGGGAGGCAGATAAAAAAAGAGGGCAAGTTTTGGGGGAAAATAAAAAAAGGTCAGACATTGGGGAGAGGGGGCAAATAAAAAAGGAGGGCAGACTTTTGGGGCAAATAAAAAAGAGGGGATATATTTGGGGCAAATAAAAAAGAGGGCAGACACTGGGGGAAATAAAAGGTAGAGTAGACTTTGGGGGCAAATAAAAAAAGGAGGTCAGACTTTGTGGGAGGCAGATAAAAAAAGAGGGCAAGTTTTGGGGGAAAATAAAAAAGGTCAGACATTGGGGAGAGGGGGGGCAATTAAAAAAGGAGGGCAGACTTTTGGGGGGAAAAAGAGGGGATATATTTGAGGCAAGTAAAAAAGAGGGCAGACATTCGGGGGAAATAAAAAGGTAGAGTAGACTTTAGGGGCAAATAAAAAGGAGAGCAGACTTTTAATGCAAATAGCAAGGAGGACGCACTTTGGGGGCAAATAAAAAGGAGGGCAGACTTTGGGGGTAATAAAAAAGGAGGGAAAACTTTGGAGGTAATAAAAAGGAGGGAAGACTTTGGGGATAAATAAAAAAGGAGGGCAGACTTTTGGGATAAAAAAAAAGAGGGCAGAGGGATGAAAAAGTCGTTGTGTCCTCTCTACATGTTGCCGAATAGCTTAACGATGCTGGGCAATCTCCGTAGCCACAATTTTGGTGGAAGCGGTGGGTCTCTTCTTCTCTCCAAATGACCAAATAATTCCTGTGAACTCAACAAAGACAACCACACAGCTAATAACATAATAAAATAGGATTTATTAGACATTTGAGACTTATTGCAAAGAGGGTAGTGACAAGACAGAAGCTCAAATTCACTGCAGCTGGGGCCTCAAAGGCTAAAACTTTCTAATTCATTTGGGTGACTAGAGATGAGAGGAAGACAATGGCATAAATTGCAGCATTACATTGCGTTCCGCCACTATTATAAGGAGAGCTCGGATCCTCAGCTTGTAGGCGCTGCTGTTCAGTCCCAAAGCATTTGACAGGACTTGGTCATCTCCTCAGTTTTCGTGTCGCCTGGCAGGAGCTTATCACGCATGCAGAGGTTGAGATCATTCTGTTACGGGGCCGAAGTCTCTTTCGATCGGATTAGTGGCTTAGGCGCTGCAGGTGGACCTTATGATTTCCCTTGGCTTTCCCTCCGGTTGTCTGGCAGGTGATGTGCAGCACTTGGCTCCCGATGTCATCAGGGAGAAGAGAAGTCGACGAATGGTGTGGGGATGGAGTACGGAGGATGTGAGTACTGTGATGGAGTACTTCATAGTATGGAGTGCGGAGGATGTGAGTACGGTGATGGAGTACTTCACCCAGGTGGTGGGAGCTGGTGGGGCTCATGAAAATTATTTTCGTGGCGACCTTTCGATGGGTCGAGAATCGGTTGATTTTTTTTTACCTCTGAGCGACACATTTTTTGCACACAATGGATTAAATGACCAGGTCACAAGAACCCTGAGGGCCCAGAGAATATTGGGGGGGGGGTAATAATATCCACTGAATAGATGTTAGGAGACAGGTGTTGCCATCCAGTGTGTTATTTAACGTGCACACATATGGCTCTCCCACATACGGAGCACGGCTTAACGTCCCATCTGACGGACGGCTGCCTTTCCAAGTCTAGCCATGCCATCTACTGACCAAGGGCAGGGAGGATAGTTTTTCGGAGGTGAATCTCTACGCAGGCCCAGCTGGGACTCGAACTGGGAACTGCAGATTACGACATAGACATTTTTAGCATGGACACTCGGAGCTGCAGGCAGCTCCGAGTGTCCATGCTAAAAATGTCTCAGTTCACCGTCAAAAGTGCCTACAATGGGCATGCGAGCATCAAAACTGGACCTTGAATGAGTGGAAGAATGTCGTCTGATCCGATGAATCTCGTTTCCTGTTGCAACATGTGGATGGCCGGGTACGTTACATGGAGAAATGGTGGTACCAGGATGACCTGTGGGACGAAAACAAGCTGGTGGAGGAAGTGTAAATTCTTTCGGCAATGTTCTGCTGGGAAACCGTGGGCCCAGTCATTCATGTGCAAGAAACTATGGCGTCTATCACCTACCTAAACATTATTACTAACCAGGTTACTAACCTTTCATGGCAACAGTATTCCCCTCTCGTAGTGCCTTCTTTCAGCAGGATAATGCACCATGCCATACTGTCCGGATTGTTCGAGAATGATTCGTGGAACATGAGGAAGATTTCCAGATATTGCCTTGGCCCCCAATTCCCCAGACATCAATCCAATCGAGCATCTGTGGTTTGTGTTGGAACAGCATATCCGATCTGCGGCAGCTCAACCACGTAACTTACAAGAGTTAAAGAACCTGCTGATAACGTGTTGGTACTAGATACTAGAAGACACCATTAGAAATCTTGTAGCGTCCATGCCTCGCCGGTTAATAGCTGTTTTGGCGGCACGTGGAGGACCAACATCATATTAGACAGGTGGTCATAATGTTTTGGATCTTCGGTGTATAATGCAAATGATTGTTCACCAAGAACAGTAAGCTGTTCCTCTTACCAATCTGCTAAACTAAGGAATCTTAATTGAAGATTCATTTTCCAATCTTTTATGAAGATTAGCGCCATACTGATAGTGCCAAAAAATGGAAAGCAAATGATCATTTTTCGACAACAACTAATGGTACTTTTTGCTAATAAACAATTTAACAGTTTTCTCTTTTCAGTTTTGCTTCTGCCGAGAGGAGAGCTAATTGCACCAAATTAGAGTGCTTAAAAGCATTAATGACTTCACCAAACGGTACAAAAGAAGTATAAGTAATTATCTCTAGCATATTGCAGTTTTATAATATTCCATTAAACTTATTAGGAAATGTTTATTTTATCCTTTAAGTTTATGTTTTCACTATATCTGTACATCTACATATACAAAGCAATTATAAAGTA
Organism: Ryuthela nishihirai; assembly: GCA_038380435.1. NCBI lineage: Eukaryota > Metazoa > Arthropoda > Arachnida > Araneae > Heptathelidae > Ryuthela > Ryuthela nishihirai. The sequence continues at coordinate 86,618,090 of JAWZYU010000001.1, read as the reverse complement.
ACTTCCGCTTTAAAAAGAAGATATGTCAGCTTGCATAAAAGTTCAGCATCAATTTTTGACGGTGCTGGACACCAACAAGAGAGAACCACCAGACTCTGGGTTGGGTTGGGTTGTTTTACCTCTGAGCGGCACTTTTTTGCACACCATGGGCTAAATGGCCAGGTCACAAGGACCCCGAAGGCTCAGAGAAGGTTGGGGGAGGGGACCCACTGGAACAGCTGTTGGGAGACAGATGGTAGCCTCCCGTCAAGGCCATCCAGCGTGTTCTTTAACGTGTGCATGGTATAGCTCTCCCGCACACGGGGCCACGGCTTAACGTCCCATCCGATGGACGGTGGTCTTTCCAAGCCCATCGGTGTCCCCTACTGACCGTGGGCAGGGCGGGGAATTTTGCGGAGATAAATCTCAGCGCTGACCCAGCTGGGACTCGAACCTGGGAACTACAGATTACGAGCCTAGCGCGCTACTGACTGAGCCACCCCCGCCCCAGACTCTGGGAAACCGCATCTCAACACACTCTGATGGTGGTGCAAGTTACGGAAAGCACAGGGGGGAGGGGGGATAATATTGAAATGAAGCACCCCACTTCGTTATATCTAAAATTTTTAATACTGACTCAACACTATATATGAGAACTTGAGTGTTAATAGCATAATTTTTCTAGCTGCGAATTCGTTCGAAATGAAGGAATATTTTATTAGCAATGATTTGCAGAGAAACATCCTTCGCATCGCTTCGCTCTCAGTTAACTAATCAGGTTATGTGCAAATGTTTTGGGGAAAAATATTACAGTCGACTTGACACGGTGTTGGATGATTAAAATAAATAAATATGCATAAATTTAAAAATTAAAGAAAACTCTGCATTCCGATATGCGTCATCACTCTGTGAATTCTATTCGTTTCAAAGGAAGGTAAGGCTCGTGCAATTTTTTGTTGAGGAGGTAATGGATCTCTATGTTGCGATCTTGTGCAACCACGGCAATTCCCGGTTCCGCCTGACAGCACTACCTGGTTAAAGAAAAGCCATGACTATCTAGAGCCGAGGGCAAGGAATACGCCCTATAGGCGCACCTCAACCCCGGCCTCACATGGCAGCAGTCCTATAGAAGGAAAGCTGACCACCGGAAGAAACCTAACTTTAATCTATTCCCCGGTTTGCAAATGTGCAAGGATATAGAAGATCCAAGCTCGATCGGCACCCGGGGTGGAGACTCTTAGTAAGAGCCAGACTTTTTGAACAGCTCGTGCCTACTAGGCCGGGGGTACCTTTCGGCAGAGCCGTTGAACTGACCACACAGGTCCCTGAGAGGTGAGGTCTCTGACGCCGTCACCATCCGACCGACAATCAAGCCGGCCGGCAGCGTCTTCAACCTCGGGTGGCTTTAGCAATGCTCCAGCCGGGGACCACCCCAACCGGCAAAACCTTGGAATGCTCCAGCTGAGTACACGGCAGCCGGCAAATCCTCTGGCCTGCTCCAGCTAGGGATCATCCCGACCGGCAATGCCTCATCAGCCGGGTTGCTGGGCCCTAGGCCCCCCCACCACGACAAGGTGGTCCCCTATCGGGGGGGGGTTGAGGAGGTAAATCGGCGCCCTATCTTCCTTTGAAGTGAAAACGAATTCAGCGAGTGATTTCACATTCGGTAAGTTTTATTTTTTACTTTTAAAGCGCACACTGAAAGATAGGTATTTTAAATTAAAAAAAAAATTACTCTGTCACTAAAAGTAATAACTTTTGCAGCTTTCATTTGATATGCGACTGTTACGCTTTTTCCTCCGCCTTTTCTTGAGGAGAAGAAAGGGTTTGGGCGTGATTTGACGTAACCGGCGAGATTGTAGACGTCATGAGCTTTAATTTGAATATAATTCGAAGTTTCCATCCCTTCAACCCCTACGAGACTTCATTCCTCTATTTTGTTTGGTGGGAGGGGGAAGGTGGGGCAAAATTCAAAGTAATCTATAATAATTCCCTACAAGAGAAACTTTTATTTGCACTTAATTCGTAACTATGAATCTTTTCGTTTCGATAATATAGTAGAAGAAAGATTTTCTCATATCCCCCTTTAACGGAGGGGAAGATTGCCTAAGAGGTAAATTTTTGTAATCTATAGCATTTATGAAATCATAAGCTCTCATTTAACATGAACATGCACAGTCGTATCAGAATAATATGACCACCTACCATACATACTATGGTAGGTGGTCATATTATTCTGATACGACTGTGTATTACGCTCGTACCTCACGTTCGAAAGATGTAATAGAGCAATCCTTTATTCAATTTTTTAGGGGGAAGGAGAGATAGCAAGGGAGTAAATTTTTATAACTTTTGATACTCCCACGCCATAATATTTTACATCACGCAAAAGAGGGAAGGGTTTTGGTTCAGTCGGTAACGCGCCAGGCCCGTAAGCTTCAGTTCCAAGGTTCGAGTCTCCCACCTATGCCAACGTTGAGATCTATTATCGCTAAACCCCATCCTATCTTTGGTCATGAAGAGAACACTGTTGGATTTCAAAAGGCCGCCGCCCTTTGGAAGCGACGTAAAGCCGTGGTTCTGTGTGCAGGAAGCATTTGATGCATATCTCATTTCTTTCGGGACCCCGTTGTGGTAGCGACGAAATCGCTCTCCCTTTTTTCTCTTTTAGACGAGAAGAAGAATTAGGGGAAATTCTTTTCCAACCTACGACACTCCCCGCGACGCAGCTTCCGTTTGACACAATACATTAAGTTTGGCCCTGGCGTTTGAAAGACATAGTAGAACAAAAATAAATAAATAATTACCCCCTCCAGCAGCTGCTTGTCACAGAGGTCTGACAGGAGCTTGTCAGTTTATATGCCATAGTAGAAGGTCTGTGAGGATGGCAAGACCTTAGCAGAAAAACAACACACACACCTGGGGCTCGAACCCAGGTCCCTTAGATCAGTAGCCAAGCGTGCTAACCACTCGGCCATGGGGCGGATTTAGTAGAACAACTGGCTTCAACTGGCTTCAAAAATACACAAATCAGCGAAAAGCCATGGCTAGGTAGGAAAGTGATAATATTATTATGACAGATGAACGAGCAACAATGAAACCGTAATGTGCTGTATCATTTTGATGCTAACGAGTGAATTAGAACACTCGAACTCAAAATTTAACGTTGCTCTGAAAATAAAAAAAAAGTTGTGTTATTAGTTGAGCGAGTTAGATTTTCGGAAGAAATAATGTCAAGAAGAAAGTAATTATATTTGACTTTGTGCGCGTTAGTCCTTGAATAATTATTTTATTTGGTGTGTGCGCGGGGGGGGGGATAAAAGAGTTTATTAATGTGAATCTTTTGTTAATAAACTGGTAAGAAAAAGGATGAATTCATCGTCTGAAAAAAAAAAAGAATTGGTTCTGGGAGACCAGTATACTTAGCCGCAGTTTTGGAGTACTCGATGACTAAAATCGTAGAAGAATGTCATTTGGTGAAGTGTTATATTTAGTTTCTTTAAGGAATTGGTAAGTTTACTCTTGGTAGATTACAGGTTTATTCGCAAATATGATTATGTCACTTCGTGGGTATTGTAAAAAGCCTTATTTTATGCTTTGGGTACAGTTTTGTAAGAGTTATAAAGAAAGAACTATTTGTAGGAATAGTGATGAGATGAAATATTCTTCTGATGCTTTATTTTCATACTGATGAAGATAAAGATTTGTGTTAGTTGAATTTAATTTATATAAATGTTTTGCAATAAATTGCCTTATTTTAAGATTACTGTTGCTAAATATTCTTTTGAACTCACGCTCAGTTTCCATCTGTTAAATTTATAACAATATAAAGCATCTGAAAATAGTGAATCGTGTCCGCAGTGTAATATAAAGTGCCTAATTTCTCGGAAATCATTTCTAAATAGCGCGTAATATTTGCTATGCTAGGTATTTCTCATATTATTGGGTTTTATTTGTTAAACCAATTTATAACAGAGCAGAAGAAATCTAAAAATAAACTAAAATGGGCGAACACTCAACTGTTGAATAGCGAACTTTTGTAGAACATTAATAATAAAATAAATACCCCCTCAAGCAGCTGCTTGCCACAGAGGCCTGTCAGTTTATATGCCACAGTAGAAGATCTGAGAGGATGGCAGGACCTCAGCAGAAAAACAACACACACATCCATGCCTTACCCGGGGCTCGAACCCAGGTCCCTTAGATCAGTAGCCAAGCGTGCTAACCACTCGGCCATGGGACGACATGTAGAACATTAACAGAGGAAAATCTCTTTGAAACTTGTCGGATTAAACATCAATTAATATAAATGAAACAACTCCTTAGTAACCAAAATGTCCAAGCTTTAAAGCAATTGCCAAGCTTAGGTTCTTGAAGAATGTCTAAGTTATAGAATTTTAAGGTAATGTCGCTGTTTCTACATATAAATGGTAAAAATTAAGAATTTTGAAATTAATTTATGTTCATATAAATTATTGACACATTTGTTTTTTAGCACGCTTGGCTACTGATTTAAGGGATCTGGGTTCGAGCCCCGGGTAAGACATGGATGTGCGTGACGTTTTTCTGCTGAGGACCTGCCATCCTCTCAGACCTTCTACCATGGCATATAAACTGACAGGCTCCTGTCAGACCTCTGTGGCAAGCAGCTGCTTGAGGGGATAGTTTTATATTTATTTCGGTTTTTTTAAAGAAACCAGAAAAGGTTTTCTCTTCTGTTTGTCCTATACAGACTTTCAGTTTCTTTGTTCTTAGAGGTAAGTCAACAAACGTTTTTGATTGGTTAGGTATTATGAAATATCACGATTAGCACTTTCGAAATATCCCTATAGTTTTAATTGGGCTCTCTAACGTTGGAAAATGTTGGAAAATATTAAACATCCAATGTTGCCAACGATCATGGGAGAAAATTTGAAATTTTCGTCGAGGTTTACAATGGCAGCAATGATTTTTACTTTACTATAGGAGGTGTGGGAAAAATGCAATTATTTTTGTTTTTTTAGGAACTAATAAAATATTACTATATGCATTTTTCGAAGCACTCATTAGTTAGAATTTTGGCTGTTAGAGGGCATTAAAGGTGTAAGATGAAAAAAAAATCCATTCTCTTTGAAAACGAGCATTCCATATTCTCCAGATGTTATATGTTATTTTTCTACAGGCAATGGAAAAATGGAAACATCCTCATCTTATGTTAGTGGGGAATCAATTTCGAGGCTAGCTAACTGGTTAAATGAATTTATATGGAAACATATGACTGAAAATAAATATAAGGTATCAATTAAACCGTCTAAATTTCGATTTTAAACAATATTTGTTCAGCACTGAAAGTTATAGAAGTTTGAATATTGAATGACAGTGATGTGATTCATAAGAATTCACCTCAGAAGTCAATTAAAGCTTAAAAATCATTATTTCCAACAATTTAGTAAAACAAGTGTACAGTTTATAATTTTGTGCTAATAGTTCTTTCAAAAATTGTCAGTTTTACACAAGTTTCTCAGGCCTGATTTTGCTTTGCCAACTATTCGAGCTTTCATGGTTTTTTAAATACCCAACAAACATGGTGAAAAATCGAGATTTAGATAACTATGAACGTGATTTAAATTAATCTACTTCTATTTTCCAATAAAAAGCTTATTGTAGAAAATTGCGGATCTTGGAATTTGACATGGGAATGGTTCCAGTTTTCTGTCCAGTACCTCCTCAAAATTCCCCGCCCTGCCACGGTCAGTAGGGGACACCGATGTGCTTGGAAGGGCCGCCGTCCGTCGGATGGGACGTTAAGCCGTGGCCCTTGGAGGGGCCGCCGTCCGTCGGATGGGAGAGCCATACCCTGTGCGCGTTAAAGAACACACTGGATGGCCTTGACGGGAGGCTACCATCTGTCTCCCAACAGCTGTTCCAGTGGGTCCCCTCCCCCAATCTTCTCTGAGCCTTCGGGGTCCTTGGGACCTGGCCATTTAGCCCATGGTGTGCAAAAAAGTGCCGTTCAGAGGTAAAACAACCCAACAACCCAGGTTCGAGTCCCAGCTGGGTCAGCGTCGAGATTTATCTCCGCAAAACTTCCCGCCCTGCCCACGGTCAGTAGGGGACACCGATGGGCTTGGAAAGGCCGCCGTCCGTCGGATGGGACGTTAAGCCGTGGCCCCGTGTGCGGGAGAGCCATACCCTGTGCACGTTAAAGAACACGCTGGATGGCCTTGACGGGAGGCTACCATCTGTCTCCCAACAGCTGTTCCAGTGGGTCCCCTCCCCCAACCTTCTCTGAGCCTTCGGGGTCCATGTGACCTGGCCATTTAGCCCATGGTGTGCAAAAAAGTGCCGCTCAGAGGTAAAACAACTCAACCCAACCCTGCCCAGTACCTATAGTTATATACGTTGAAATTATAAAGCTAACTGAAATTTACCATTTATATATCTTCTTCACCTATTCTAATTAAGACAATATCTTCTAAAGCTATTCTCTCATTTTTTTTCCTGTGATCTATACTATATTATACTGCTTCCTATATTAATTGCATCCTTATCAGCTTCATAAAGTTCCCTTCTTACTATTACTTAAATATTTTGTTCATTTTTCCAATCCTATCTATATTAATAAAGAGCCGAATAAGACTCAAATTTTCAAACCATTTTCTAGGAAGGAGGAAGCTGGCCAGGGCCATCTAGATATACACCGCGCCAGGACTATCGTCGAGTCAAAGTATGGGACATTATATGTGTAAATACGCTTATTACGCTTATTTAAATTTTAACTACAAATCATTATTTTAAATAACGTAAAACAGAATAATATATTCATTACTACTTTTAAAGTTTGTTTTCAAATTTTTAAAAATAAATAACCACTAGCTGAATTTTAATAGAAATAGCTACAATTAAAACACCATCTGTATATATCATGTTATATAATAGGCCGCAAGAATAATAATTCTTGGCGGGAAGACAGGCTGACACGTCTGACGTCATCTGTGACAGAAATTGGCAGTTTCTTCGTGGTTGCGCAGCTACGTGAGCGATCGGTCCCAAATTTGGTGGGGGTGGTCCCACTTAGTTCTTACCCTCTTAGGGTAACAGATCGAGTTTCTAGCTACCCTGGGTCGGGAGAGATCCCTCGAAAAGTCTCATAAATTTCTGAGGGCGCTGCATTCGTCTATTTTGGAAATGGAGTTGTGAGTAGTACGGAGGAAAGCTGTGAATGAAGTTATCGCTGGACACATAAGTTTGGCGCAAAATTTTTCGCGGGATTTAATTGCGACTGCAATTTCGGAAACTGAATTAACTTCTCGATGGGAAGTATTATCAATACGTTTCCATGCCAAACTTTTGGCGTGGGTTTAACTAGTATATATATGTATAATTAGTGATATCCTGCCAGAGGAACGAGCAAGAGATAAAACGTGGAATGTAAGGATTCATCAAGTTGAACCCTATTGCAGTAGCACTTTGCTTAAATGAAATTTAAAGGGATAATTGAGGCTTGTGTATTGCTTATAACGACCATTAGTTTTTATTGAAAGATTTGTTGAATAATCAACTGAAATTTTTAATTCAACATCGACAGTAGGCTGGTATTAGTTACGGAAATATATATATTATACACTTAAGCATTTTGCATCAAAACATTAAGTATTAACATTCTTTATCTCACGAAGAACACCACCATGGAAAAAACATTTTCTAAATCTACCATATTTCTACTTCTAGGTTGTCCCAGAATTATTGGACACTTTTTCGATGACAGCAACTCAATGATCCAGCCATTTTTCTAGTAGATTATTTGTCTTTTACTCCAAATGTCCATTTGTCTATCGTGGTAGGTGAATGCCTTTCGTATTATCCAAGCTGATGCTGAACATTACAAACTTTTGTTTCTGAGCAACACACGGTGTTGATGGCCGTCATCAAGCATTGATGGCATTTCCTTAATGGAGGTTGCAGACGTCCATTCGCGATCTCCACCAGCAGCAATAGAGTACAGAGAGATGGAGTGTTGAGAGTTGGGGGAGGGGGTTGTTAAGGGGGGAGCGAGAAAGAGAAGACCTGGAGTGTAAGGAAGAAAGATAACAAGAAACACTTTCATCAACTCTAAACTCTGTTCAGTAGTACTTTATTAAAGAAACTGCTTTACGTAGACTAAGAAAGTGACGGATTAAAAGGTTAACTTAAACGTGGTCTTTTTTATTTTAAACTGATGCCAAGTAATCAATTTTAACTCGTTTAAAATGCAACACCATGTAGGGAATGCGTTGTATAATTCTTTTCACAACTCTTGTTGTTAGATAATAATTATTCCTTTAAGGAATTGAGAGAATGGATTTTAAATATGGAAAATATTAAGATTATGTTTAAAAAGAATAAAATGTATTATAAATTCATTAGATGCAAAATGTTGTCTGTCAATTTACTCAATAATGGATCTTGACCATTTTTTGACATACAAAATCAATATAATATTCTTTTTAGTTATTGTTTTTTTACCAAGTAACGTTTTTTCTTTTCATTTATTCTTAACGATACCTTTCGAACTTTTAAATTGGTGAATATTTACTTTATGAGTTTTTTATAATCAAGCTAGCAAAATGTGATATGGAAGCTTGTTTCCTTTTCATGTTTTAAAATGTAACTATAATTTTTTAAAATGTAACTATTATTTTCTTTCGCAAGCGAGTTTTATTCTCGTGGAAGATTCATCATTTTTTAAACACTTTTACTGTAAAATGTGTGTAAAATTATAAAACACTAATGATTATAAGATCATTTAAGATATTTATCATATTTACATATTATTAAGATATTTATACATGTATATTAGTAAGAAGATGTATAAAGAAGAATATATAAAAAAGAGTATATAAAAAAGATGTAATGCTTTAAAATTGGGCATCAACAGTATGCAAGATTGTATATTTTCGTTGTAATACTAATTCTAAGATAAAACATGTAAATATAATGTTACTGCAGATTCTGACAATAAATCAATATATATTTATCTAGCTATCTATTGTTCTTTTTTTTCCCTTTTGGACCCTGAGCAATTTTATTAGTTTGCACAAATACCCAATCCCCGACAAACATGATTTTTAAAAATAGGTCTACTTTTCGATTAACATGTTTTTTAAAAATAGGTTTGGTTTGATCTAACATGTTATTTTTTTAATTAGCGCTAGTTTTCGACAAACCTGATTCTTAAAGTAGGGCTAATCTTCCGACTATACGACTGATTGTTGAGACATCTGTCAACGTCATACTTTGTCTGAATGCCAACTCTATTTTCTTTTCAAACATGAGTTCTGCTTTTACATAATTAACATCTGTTGCAAACTTCAAAACGATCAAGAGGGATTGAGAAGCAATTGAACAAATTACAAAACAAAGTCAAAAAAGTCCAATAGAATCAATCCTTTTATTTTGCTCGGTCAGAAAAGTCCAATAGAATCAATCCTTTTATTTTGCTCGGTCCGAAAAGTACAATAGAATCAATCCTTTTATTTTGCTCGGTCCGAAAAGTCCAATAGAATCAGTCCTTTTATTTTGCTCGGTCAGAAAAGCCCAATACAATCAATCCTTTTATTTTGCTCGGTCAGAAAAGCCCAATACAATCAGTCCTTTTATTTTGCTCGGTCAGAAAAGTCCTAATACAATCAGTCCTTTTATTTTGCTCGGTCAGAAAGTCCAATAGAATCAGTCCTTTTATTTTGCTCGGTCAGAAAAGTCCAATAGAATCAATCCTTTTATTTTGCTCGGTCCGAAAAGTCCAATAGAATCAATCGTTTTATTTTGCTCGGTCCGAAAAGTCCAATAGAATCAGTCCTTTTATTTTGATCGGTCAGAAAAGCCCAATACAATCAGTCCTTTTATTTTGCTCGGTCAGAAAAGCCCAATACAATCAGTCCTTTTATTTTGATCGGTCAGAAAAGTCCCAATACAATCAGTCCTTTTATTTTGCTCGGTCAGAAAAGTCCAATAGAATCAGTCCTTTTATTTTGCTCGGTCAGAAAAGTCCAAAAGAATCAGTCCTTTTATTTTGCTCGGTCAGAAATGTCCAATAGAATCAGTCCTTTTATTTTTGCTCGGTCAGAAAAGTTTAATAGAATCAGTCCTTTTATTTTGCTTAGTCAGAAAAGTCCAATAGAATCAATCGTTTTATTTTGCTCGGTCAGAAAAGTCCAATAGAATCAGTCCTTTTATTCTTCTTCTCGGTCGAGAAAATCGAACAGAATAAGTCTTATTGTTCTTGCTAGGTTACAAATGTCCAACAGAATATGTCTTTTCATTATGCTCTATCAAAATAGTCTAATTGAATCAGTCCTATTATTATGCCCGCTTAAAAAAGGTCGAATAGATTCTGTCCTTTTATTATGCTCGATCAAAAAAGTTCAATAATCAGTCCCATTATTATGCTCGATGCAAAAGATCGAATAGAATTAGTCCTCGATTATTTTCGATCAAAAACGCGAAATGGAATTAGTCGTCGATTACGATTGGTCAAAAAGATTGACTAGAATCAGACTTTCCATATTCTTAGTTGAAAAAAGGCCGTATTTAATTAGTCCTCTCTTAGATCGGTCAGGATGAGAGAGTGGAATTAAAGTCTTAGCTTACATTCGGTCAATTACAGAGACTGAGTCCTAGTTCATACGTAGTATCACGAGTATGATCCTTGGGGAGCAAACTTCATTTTCCTTGACCCACGGGACAATTCATATTCACTCTTGTAATAACCCTTCGTAACGGAGATCAAGCTTGTCATGTCACTGACTTTAAAATATGTCGGCGAGCTGTCGCCTGCATATCCCGAAAATTTTGCTCATTGGTTATCAAAGTTCTTATCCATCTCTCACCGTTGAAATATGATTACAACTTATTGCTCCTATAATAAACACGCTCTCAGTGAAGTCTTCATATTTTTATTGGGCTGCAGCGATGTTTTATTACATTGCAAGCTGATAGATTGGTCTCCGTGTGATGAGAAATAAATGCAGCATGCCTTGATCTTCAAATAAATGCACATCTAGGCGATATTAATTTTCTACCGAAACAACTTATTTTTATTTATTGATTTGAATCCGGTAGAAATTCTTTCTTAAAAAGCAAAAATGCAGCATTAAAAATGGCTTTTCTAATGATAAATCAATAATAACTTAAAAACAGGACACATATCCAGGCGTCCCAAAGGAGCTTTCTTCAGGAGGAATCCATTTACCAATTTCTTCCTGATCATGTATTTAAAAAAATAATATTTGTTATTCGGATTATATCTCTTCAAGTATGTAAGTAAATTCATAAACGAACAACGACTGAGTTGGTTCATAATCTGATGTTCTCAGGTTCGAGTACCTGCGTTGGGATTTTTCACATCCTGAGCCACATCCTGCCTTTGGTGCAAAATGGGATACCGGTGAGCGTTGAAAAACCTCCGTCCATCAGATCGAACGTTAAGCCGTGCCCCCGTGTGCATGAGAGCCATACACTGTGTACTCTAAAGAACACACTCTATGTTCTTGACGGGAGGCTTGCATTTCTTTCCTAACAGCTGTCCAGTGGACCGCCTTCTCCAACTTTCTTTGAATCCTTAGGATGTTTGTGACCTGGCCATTTAGCCCAGTGTGTGTAAAAAAAGTACCGTTCGGAGGTAAAACAGCCAAACATAAGAGACATAATGCAAAGTCCCTTTTTAACTACCTAACCTTCATTTTCAAACTTTTAGTGTTGTAGGTATTAGACGTTATGCATTAAAGTATGCAGATATAACAATTACAAGACACCTGCAATGCTATTATTGCCTTCCCATCTAAGAGTGCTTCTCTCACAATAAGAATTCATTTTCTTCTGAGAAAGTAGTCCTGTGGAAATTGCCATCCGACATCCAAAAAGGTGTATCTTGCAAATATGATTCTCTAAATGGAGAATTAATATAATTCGCTAAGTGGAGAATTAGCATGATTCACATTCACTTGAAAGGGAGATAGGGTGGCGCAAAGATAGGGTGGCGCAATATTTGTTCAGTAGGTAAATCGATTTTGGCGCACTGTCTTCGTTCGGAGGTAACACGAATTTAATGAACGATTTCGCTACTGGTACGTTTCACTTTTTTTTTGTTTTCTAAGGCGCATATAGAAATTTTAAATTCTTTAATTTATATTTTGGCTTTGTCATTGAAAACATTTTTCTTCGGAAAGGAAAACTATTACATTGCTACTCTTAACGTCTCAGTCTTTTGTTTGATATTACAACTCATAAAGATTGACACCCGGTTAAGTTTACTTTCCTCCTTGTTTTGGTGGGGAGTGAAGAGGGGAAAGAATTGTGAATTCAGATACCCACAACTTTGTAGACATTACTAGATTTAATTTGAGGTATAACTCATTAGGAACGACACCCGTTAAATTTCCGTTCCCTTGTTTGTGCGAAAAAGGGATGGTGAAGAAAACTTGAAATAGCCTACGAAAGTCCTGACATCACAAGCTTTCATTTGAATTAAAAAAGTCATAGAATCAATCTTAATTATTATGCTCGTTCAAAATTGTGGAACAGAATCAACGCCTAATCCAGCCTTAACTGGCATAGTGGTTAGGCAGCTAGCGACTGTTCCAGCAAGGCAAACTTTGTGTGTTGTGTTAGCTCTAACTAAGGCAGTGGTAAGCAGTGACTTCGGTCTGAATAGGGCATGTCCTTGTATGAGAAGGCCTGTATTAAGCTAGGAGTAGCTTCCAGGATTCTTCTCTGTCCTATATGTCGCAAATCAAAAAAAAAATCGTTATATAGCTCTCTGCCCTCGCATTCGCAGAGATGTAGTGGAACACGAATTTTTAGATATTTTTCCTTTTTCAAGAATGAAGAAAAGATGGGGGTTATATTTTTATATTTTTATATCCTATGACACTCCGCGCATCAAAAGCTTTCATTTGACATATAACTTGTTACGATCTATCAACTGGTTGGAAGACAGAGTGAGACAACTGCTTCGACAACACACGCACATAAGAAAAGCGACAAATGACGAGCGAACATTAAACGGAAAATATGTAATATTATGACATTCATAAATATGTAACTCCCCCAAATTTCTCTGAGCCCTCGGAATCCTTGTGATCTGGCCATTTAGTCCATTGTGTGCAAAACAGAATGCCGCTCAGAGGTAAAACAGCCCAACTCATATTTCATAAATGTAACTCATTTTAACAGAAATGAACCTATTATAAAAGTAGAAAGAAAAAGTCTGAATCCAATTTTAATACTACAGGTGTAGATGAATGTCGGGTAATGAACATTAAAAATGAGTTATTGATTGTTGTAAAAGTTACTGTCGAGTAATGAAAATGACTAACTGTATGATTATGAGTTTTTACTCTTCAAGTGACAATCTCCATCTTTAACCAATAAGAGTGAATTTATGTACTGGTAATTTGTCATTAGTCAGTGTCGGCTCTCTTTCTGAATTCTGAAGTGAACAGACGTATTCTGCTTGTGCTCCGTTTTAGCATTATTTTACAATGGATTTTATGAATGATGATCGATTTAAGTTATCATGTAAGATAAAACATTTTGACATGAAATATGAATCTGTGGTTAAAACGCTTGCAGCTAAATATGGAACTTGCAACATTGATATTGCTCAAAACCTAAATGCCTCATCCATAGTGGTCACATTTTGTTCATTTGACTCTGCGGAACTCTTTGCTCAAGACCCACTGATATGCTTCCAAGGTCATTCTGTTTCAGTCAAACTCCTTGAAACCAAGGTCCTCATTACAAAGTTGCCTTTCTTTGTCACAAATCAAATTGTTTGCAAAACCCTGGAACACTATGGAAAAATCTCTTGCATGAAAGATGAATATTCAGAATTTCCAGGATTAGAGTCCATTCAGACGGAAACCAGAATTGCAACCATGGAAATTCAAAAGCCTATTCACAATTTTAATAAAATTGGAAGTTTCACTGCAACTATTGCCTACCCAGGAATCGTCAAAGTCTGCAAGTGGTGTCGAGACCCCTCCCACTTTGTTAAAGACTGTGATTTATTTGCCCGTCGAAAACAGCAAGCCTCAGTCGCCTCCCTCGATCTTTCTTGTTCTGCAAAGGATCGTCATGTGACACCTCCGGATCCTATTCCTTTGCCTTCCCAAGATCGTGCTTTTGTCAAGGACGCTTCGACATCTCCAGTCAAGCAACCTGATTCGAACTCTCCTCAGAAAGAATTCTCAAATTCCGAAAGGAAATATTTGTCTTCCTCCACTGACTCCATTCAGTCAGAAAGTGCGGAACACACCTGGATTTCCAAGAAAAAAGTCTTCAAAGAGGAAGGTAATTCACCTCTTTTCTCTCATTTACATAAGTTTATCATTGAAAAGCAACTCCCACCTGACCACACATCGGCATTCGACTCAGAATACTCTCTTGAGACTTTTGAAGATGTTGTGGACTGCTTAAAGTTTTTGGCTAACCCTAAACTTGCATTGTCTGAGTGGGAACTTCCTCCAGTTTATAAATGCCTTAAAAACTATATCTAAAAATGGACTTATTCTACAAAAGTTTGTAAACATATACTTGACAGCATTGAAGAATTGCCCATTGCAGAAAAGTTTCACTGTCTGGGACTTTCTTCAGAAAGTAATCTTACTTTTGAAGCATATTTAGTAGTTTTATTTTTGGGTTTTTTTTTTGTTACACTAAGTTTATTTTATTTAGTGTTTTCCCTTCTTTTATTATTATTTTGTTTAATATTTAACATACTTTGACTTTTTTCTTAATTGTTTGACATTATTTTACCTGTTTTAAGCTATTGGAGGCTCTCAGACAATACCAAAATTCCTCGCTTCTCATTGGCTGAGAGCGTTTCTGTCTGAACCCTGTCAAAATTTAATGTTTTCTTCGATTTGGCTAATTCTGACTTTCCTACCTTTTTCGGCTTTTTATTTTTCTTCTTTCTCTGTGATTTTTTGCAGCATTAGAGCCTTTCTTTTTTCTTTTTTATTTCTTTTTCTTCAAAACTTAACCATTATTTTTTTAACTCTATTTTATCCAGTGTCACGGTGCGCAAGATAGCTCATCTATTATGGATAGAGCTTACTACATTGCGAATATTCAACACACATGACGATGATGATGGTGATAGTCAGTATCAATTGTATAATATTATTTATTGTTAACAAATGTATTACATATTATAGTTGTTTAAACACACTGATTTTTTACAGAAAAATGTGAAAATCTCTTTAGGAGTGTTGAATTATGAGCAAGGATAGATTAGATGAGTGAGACAAGGAAATCATTTAATATATGTAGTAAATGAAATAAATTAAAAGATCGTAGAGAAGTAAATGAGAAATCGGTTTAATTCGAGTACCAGTCGTGTTAGTCGAAAACCAGACTTAATTTAAAATTCGGGTAGGTTGGCGATTGGGTATAGTTAGAATCCAAACTATACCCAGATTTGACAGAGTTTAGACAGTAAACTGTCTACTAGCGTTATTTGGCAAAGATGATAGATGAAATATCTTTTTGGAAAGAGCTAGAGATCAGAGATCATTATTGACAAGCCATAGTACGGGGCTGGTGCCTTGTACATATTTCATATATATCGACTATGGCATTAAATATTTTTAAAAAATATTAATTATTATATTCTTATATATCGACTATGGCATTAAATATTTTTTTAAAATAAACCAAGATGAAGCAAAACGCTTTTATATGATAATCAGATAAAGTAATAAACTAGTTTAGAACAGTCTTTCACCCTTTACACTCTTGTTGAATCGAAGCATCTTAGTTGATGG
This sequence comes from Ryuthela nishihirai, assembly GCA_038380435.1. Taxonomy (NCBI): domain Eukaryota; kingdom Metazoa; phylum Arthropoda; class Arachnida; order Araneae; family Heptathelidae; genus Ryuthela; species Ryuthela nishihirai. The sequence goes on along the minus strand of JAWZYU010000001.1, from coordinate 86,602,326 downwards.
CAGTAGAGATCAGTTGATCCTGGTGATTTCTGCTTTTTGAAAGAATTTGATTGCATGGGGTTTGATGCATTTTTGAATTGGTGGCACATATAGATCTCGGTGAATGATCGTGTTTCTCATAAACCATGGTGCTCCCATTGCTGATCTTAAAAATTTGATTTTGGAAAGTCTGAAGCTTCTTGATATTGCTTTGAGAGAAATGACCCCAAACTCGAGCTGCATAGAGAATTATACACTGATTTCCATAAATTAAGGAAAATCCCTATATTAAGTCAATGGGAAGCTAACGTCTAAGCTCTATAACTTCTGAAATAAGTTTTGTTTTGAAAATTGTGATTGCAGATAAAGATCTCAATCAAATAAATCAATATCTCGATTTTCAACAATATTCATTCGATATTTAATGAGTTATGGAAGTTTGAATATTTAACAACAACAATGCCAGTCTTAAGAAACTTATACAAAACTGAAGAATAGTGAAAGAATTTTTTACAGAAAGTTCTAAAATAAAAACTTATTTTATTAAACACTTTGATACAATATTTACTACTAAGTTTTAATTAACTTCTGATTTTTTGTGGCTGGCATAGTTATAGCTAAATATTCAAACTTCCATAACTCATTAAATACTGAACGAATATTAATGAAAATCAAGATATTGATTTATTTGATTAAGATCTTTATCGCAATCACATTTTCAAAACGGAACAACTTATTTTAGAAGTTATAGAGCTTTGATGTTAGCTTCTTATTGACTTAACCTAGGGATTTTCCTTAATTTATGGAATCCAGTGTAAGTTTTAGAATCATATAATAGAGAGTCAACTTCTTTGATTGATAGTTTAGATTTTCTGGATATAAGTGAATAGAATTTAAACTGCATTATACAAGCCTTGTATGAACAGAGGGTTGGGTTGGGTTGTTTTACCTCTGAGCGGCACTTTTTTGCACACCATGGGCTAGGTCACATGGACCCCGAAGGCTCAGAGAAGGTTGGGGGAGGGGACCCACTGGAACAGCTGTTGGGAGACAGATGGTAGCCTCCCGTCAAGGCCATCCAGCGTGTTCTTTAACGTGCACAGCGTATGGCTCTCCCGCACACGGAGCCACGGCTTAACGTCCCATCCGACGGACGGCAGCTTTTCCAAGCCCATCGGTGTCCCCTACTGACCGTGGGCAGGGCGGGGAATTTTGCGGAGATAAATCTCAACGCTGACCCAGCTGGGACTCGAACCTGGGAACTGCAGATTACGAGCCTGGCGCGCTACCGACTGAGCCACCCCCGCCCCCTATGAACAGATGAAATATGTTAATCCCATCTGAGCTTTTGGATGATCGTGAGACCACGATACATTTCCCGAGTCCTTCCACATTATTTGTTTATCAAAGATCATAAAATTGACACGTTATGCAATTTTTTGTGGGTGCAGATCACCGCTGTACATTTGTCAATGTTGATCTTGATGCATCATTTCATGCCCCAATCCCCAAATGCATCTACCATATTTTGCATTCTGTTGCATGCTATTTGAGGTGATAAAGATGAAGAAAGAAATGAAGTATCATTAGCAAATGCAGTAGTTTTGAATTTGTCCCTTATGGATAAATCAGAAATATAGATATTGAACAAGGTTGGACCGAAGAGATAACCCTGAGGGACTCCTGCTAATATAGATTTCTAAGATGAGAGATCATTTCACACTCTAACTTGTAATAGTGGTGGTAGCGTGGATAATCATATTTCATAAGTTTGGAGAAAAATCCCTCGGTCCAGATCCTATCGAATGTATTTTTAAGAATTAGAGATCAGAGATCATAAACGGACGAAATAGAGCATCAGGCTTTTTGCAAGTCCTTATCTCCTCCATCTGAAGTGTGCCTGTGGCATTGAAGTTAAAATGTAAAGAGGTATAAACTGAAAAGAATCAGAGCCCTAAGGCTATTTCTTGATTTTAAAGCTCAACTAGAGAAAAAAAAGTCACTAGAATTGATCTGATACCAGGATGGATCTTGTCCTTTTAAACCTTTGCTGGCAGAGGTGATCGTTCTTAACAGCTCCTGAAATGAGAAGATTCTGATGCTCCATAGCATTTTCAAAAAACTGAATTGCAGTATCTCTAATGCAGTCCCGAACAGAAGGTATACAAGGATCCCCTTGGATGATGGAATTACGCACGAACCAGAGTGCGCTGACAATCTGTAACATGAACTTGTTTTGGAAAAGTTGAATTTTTTGTATTTTAGTTCTTTCACAGTAACTGCAAGTTGGTGATGCATAAAAAAGAATAGGGCGAAAAATCATCTTGTAAGTAAGCACCTTGTTTGCCAATGAAAGCGTTGAGTGTCCGGCAAAAAGAGTTGGGTTGTTTTACCCCTGAGCGGCACTTTTTTCACACCATGGGCTAAATGGACAGATCATAAGGACTCCGTGCTCAGAGAAGGTTGGGGGAGGGTCCCACTGAAACAGCTGTTGGGAGAGAGATAGTAGCTTCCCGTCAAGGCCATCCAGTGTGTTCTTTAACGTGCACAGAGTATGGCTCTCCCGCACACTGACCCACGGGTTAACGTCCCATCCGACGGACAGCGGCCTTTCCAAGCCCATCGGTGTCCCCTACTGACCGTGGGCAGGGCGGAGAATTTTGAGGAGATAAATCTCAATGCTTACCCAGTTGGGACTCGAAACTGGGAACTGCAGATTGCGAGCCTGGCACGCTGCCGACTGAGCCAGCCCCGCCCCGGCAAAAAGGGATATCAATTTACTGTGTACTGCTTTTGCTTTGCAGATACTTTTTCTTATATGATGCGTTTAGTCGAGCTTTCTGTGTAATGTGACTCCAAGATAAGTATCCATCCACAAGATTTGTTTATCAAAAATTTCCAAATTCGATTTGGTGTAACCTTTTGGTCTGTAAATGGTAGCTAGGCATAAACTGGAAGGATTGTGTGTACCAATCCCTAGCGATGATGCACAGAACCGGCCAGGTCTAGCACCTAATTGTCCGACCCCGCCTTCTCGTGGTGCAGGCCGTTAGTACCTTTCAAAAGAGATATTCTCTTTTGGAAGGGAACGGAAGGAGAGGGCTACAAGTTCAGTGTGGCCTATTATGTCAGTATGGCCCTTTTTATGTCAGTATGGTCCTTTAAACCCTGCTCAGGAGTGGTCAACTTCCCTGGGTCCTGGTGCTGACCATTTATACCTACTATACTGGACTCGTTTATGGATTTGAGCTTGATTATGGATCCTGGACTTGCTGCACTGGTAGGCCTCTGTTGAGGGAGAATCTGCCGCTGTGTTTTCTGTTTGCTTTTGAGTTGCCACCTCTAAGTGAACAGGGTCATGTGGTACCTTATATCAGCTGGTGGATAATCCTAATCAGAGGCCATCGCAGGTACCTGAACCTCACTTAGCTAGTTGGGCATCGTCAAGTCTAAACTGGAGTAATGTGTCTCAGGCAGGCCACATGGCTCTTGGAAAAGTCCAATTGAGACGGTGGTGCCTGATGCTCCTAACAGCATGGGTGCTTCAGCCTTTAGCAGAGGGGAACAGATCTTTGCCCATGCCTGCGATCAGGGGGCTGTTTGATATTGTTGGCCCCTACCTATCTCAATAAACCTAGTTTCTTTAAAACTCCTACTAATCATTTTCTCTCTGCAGGAACGTGGGACGTGAGGACATTACATCACTCAGGAATTCCAGCGCTATGACCTAGATATTCTAGGCTTGCAAGAGACCAGATGGACAGGTAAAGGTGAGAGACTTAAAAATAACTTTAAATTTCTCTTCACAGGGAGGGAGGATGGAAAGCATCACCAAGACGTAGGTCTGCTGCTCAGCAGACATGCTAGTGATGCTCTTCAAGGATATGAGTGCATTAATGAAAGGTTTCTTACAGCTAAATTTCTGACAAGTATTAAAGAATTGAATGTTATCTTCTGTTATACCCCCACTGAGGATGCCGATGAGGATGAGAAGGATAGGTTTTACGGACAACTTCAGGATATTTTGAATTCTGTCAAGAAAGGAGAAGAACTCTTTCATTCGAGCTGTTGATGAGACTGGTAGTAGAGTAGGTTTGGTTATAAATAGAGAGAAAACTAAAGAGATTAAAATTGGTCAGGCAGGTTGTGATTCAGTTAATATGAATGGTTGCAGTCTTGAGCAGGTGTCAGATTTTAATTACCTTGGGAGTTGTGTAACAGATACTGGTGATGTGCAGCATGAGATTAACAGACGAATAGGGATTGCTGCCGGGACTTTTAAGAATCTATGGAGATTGTGGAGAAATAGGCGTATACACCTGAAGACTAAAATTAGACTGTATAATAGTTTGGTTCTTTCTAGAGTTAGTTATGGTAGTGAAACGTGGATGCTGTGTAAACAAGATAACAGGAAAATATATGCTTTTGATTCTTGATGCTTACGTAGTATCTTGGTATTAGGTGGTTTGACTTTGTAACTAATGATGAGGTTAGGCAAAGAAGTCTGCAACCTCCTTTAAACAGCATATTGCGCAGAGAGAGTCTCCGCTGGTTTGGCCATGTTGCCCTTATGGATAATTATAGATTGGCGAATAGGGTTATGAACAGTATGCCTAGAGGCCTCAGAAGGAGGGGGAGACTTAGGATTCGGTGGGCAGACACTGTCAAACATGACCTTGTTAGAATTGGTGTGCAGTGGCCAGATGCAGCAGATGTAGCTCAGGACAGATATGCTTGGAGAATTAAACTGCACAGTCTGGTTGGACCTCCGTAGCCTATGGCTGCTTGAGGATAATGATGATGATGATGTAACCTTTTGTGTGTAAAGATCATGGCAACACTTTTATCAGCATTTATCTTTGTCTTCCATTTCGTACACCACATCTCAAAGTCTTTAAGCATAGTTTGCACTCTATGTAAAGCAAAATCATGTGAAATAGAGGAAACCAGAAACGCAGTGTCATCTTTGTACATGACAGTTTTAACAGTAGGAATTTTTGGAATGTAAGCAACATATATTATTTTATATATATTGAAGAGGGTTGGACTTAAGACAGATCCTTGTGGTACTGCTGGAAAAATGGAATAGTTTTTTAGTAGTCATTGCCAACTCGAACCTTAAATTTCCTATTTGTGAGATAGCTCTGTATTATATGAATGAATTCGGCAGGGAACTTGAATTTCATAAGCTTACAGATATCTTCGGTCCAAACCCTATCGATAGCCTTTGCGACATCCAGGAAAACGACAATGGTGGATTCCTTCTTGTTCCTTGCCTCAGAAACTGCCTCAACGACTCGGAGCACCAGATGCACAGTTGAGTGCTTTCTTCTGAACCCGAAATGTTCAGGAGGAATGATAACTGAGTTTTCGAGGAATGCCTCAATCGTGTTTAGAATAATATTTTCATGTATTTTACCCATGCAGGACAGAATAGTGATGGGCCTATAATTTTGAGGAAATAGAGGGTCATTGTCGCTTTTAGGAAGCATGGTAATGATGACCAATTTCCAAATATCTGGAAAATAGTTCAGTCTAAGAGTTTTGTTAAATATGCAGAGTTGAAGCATAAGAACCTTTTTGGGAAGGTTCCCTAAAACTGTATTGCTGATTTTATCCCATCTAGTGGCTTTTGCAGTTTTTAACCTGGAGATAATTCCACGGAGTTCAGAACAGGAAGCAAACTTGAGACTAGAGTTGTGCTGTTGAGTGTTAAAATCTCGGACTGTTTTATTAGTGGAAGAGATGAAATCCTCATCATAGGGTTCATCATTTGGCATAAATTGTTTCTCTAAATAGGAAGAGAATGCTTCCTATTTAGAGAAATCGGGAACAAGTTTTTCGGGTAGACGTTTTTCAGGTTTGAATTCCCTTTTACGTATAGTGGTTGATTTTTTAAGTGCATCTTTAATTGCTCCATTGAGATATGTAATTTCAGCATCTGCTTTGACTTTATTATCGTAGACTAGTCCATTTTTTCCATGGAGAACAGGGATTTGTATGTTTCTTCCTTTAAACGTTGAGATCATTTTCCAGAGTGAACCGTGTTGTGGATTAAGCGAGCAAAGCTTGGCCGCCCAACAATTATTCGGAAATTCTTGAAGTCTCTTCCTGAGTGCACTATGTCTTTGATTGTAGATGTCCTTGTCATGTGAATCCCACATGACAAGGATCGTCCTCTGCCAGTTCCTCTGTAAGGTTTCCCTGGCCTTATTTCTTTTCTTTAATTTGTTGCTACATATCGAGTAGAAGTTTTTCAGGTTTGAATTCCCTTTTACGTATAGTGGTTGATTTTTTAAGTGCATCTTTAATTGCTCCATTGAGATTTGTAATTTCAGCATCCAGATTTACGAGTTTGACTTTTTTGAGTATAAATAAATAAATACTCCCTCAAGCAGCTGCTTGCCACAGAGGTCTGACAGGAGCCTGTCAGTTTATATGCCACAGTAGGAGATCTGAGAGGATGGCAGGACATCAGCAGAAAAACGACACACACATCCATGCCTAAATTCCGGGGCTCGAACCCAGGTCCCTTAGATCAGTAGCCAAGCGTGCTAACCACTCGGCCACGGGACGGCTTTTTGAGTATACCAGGGACTATTTTATTAAAAATAATACGAAATCTGTCCCAGTTTACTTTGTTGAAAGTGGGAATCTCCGGTATTCCTTCAAGTCTCATTTGAGCAACACCGATTGTGATCTGATGACAGTTTATTTAAAACTTTCAGATTGCAGTTAATAAATAAATTTTTATGAAGAACAATGTGCAGCACATCTTGTCTAAAATGATTGACATGGGGAAAGTGAGTCGGGACTTGTGGTGCATCGATTGTTATGCCATTTTTAACGGTAAAACTAAACAATAATCTACCGTTTGCATTAGATCTTTTGCTATGCCAACTCGTATGCTTTGAGTTTAAATCCCTAGCCACAAGAGTTGGGAAATTATTTGAAAAGTTAGTCATATCTGCAACGCAGGGAGGAGCATTCGGAGGTTTATACACACTTTTTAGCAGAATATGTCCGTATTGTGGATCTTCAAGACAAGCAGCTGTAGCTTCCAGAGGGACAATATCACCAAGAGAAAATTCGCGATGCTTGAGATATCTTCTGATAAGAACAGCCATTTCTCCTCCTTTGTTATGAAGTCGGTCGGTCCGATAGATTACACATTTTGGAAATTTTAACGACTGAACAGGTTTCCAGTGTATTTCGCCAATAAGTGCAATATCAATGTTGCACTCAAACAGTAAATGTTTTAGTTTTTCGAGGTCTTGTTTAACCCCGTTGGCATTCCAGTAAACAATCGAAAGTTGTTTCCATTTGAATAATTGGCCATGATTCGAACAGATATTATTGATCTATTCAAGCACTTTGAATACAATGTCACATTTGTCTAAATTTGTCTTCGCAGATTTAAAATTAGAGATAACTAATTTAATGAATTTAAAAAGTTCTGTTAAACTAAAACCTCGAACAGTTCAACAATTTCCTTTGCAGCTTCTAAAAAGTATAAGTCATGACTTGCTCTTGTGCTAGTGATAGAAGTATTTTTTTTTCCGTAGAACTTTTAGAAACATATTTTCCAGTTTGTTTTCCTTTTGCTGTTGTTCTAGGAACAGAATCTTGTTGAGTAGTGGAATACATTTATCTGGTCTGAATGTTGGAACAGAGATTGTTGGCTTAGAATTATCAGCAGTCGTGGAAGTTCAGTCTGATTTATCACAGCCTTGGCATAGGATTTTCCCGGTTGCACATTATTAATTTGTTTAGAAGGTCGAGATTGCTTCTTCTCACCTTTGTCATTTTTTCATTGTCTTCCTCGGAACTAGGCTTTTTAGGGAAGGCAGGGCATCCTTTATAATATGCAGTATGTGAACCTCCACAGTTCACGCAGTTAGGAGCTCCATCTTTCGGATCCCTATTGCACTGAGTCGTAAGATGATGACCAAGATCACACATCTTGGCTCATTGAAGCAGTAGGATTACGTGTGGAAGTAACGCTGACATCTGTGACATTGTGACGGACCACCTATCTTTTTGTAGGATTCAACTACAATTTTCAGACTGAACAGGAAAGGAATATTAAAGATTTCCTTCCCTTCTTTACTCTTTTCAGTTTCAACAAAGTAAACTGACAGCAATGTTTTGTTTCCTTTAGTAAATTGAGTGATATTTTAGTACAGGGATATTTCTGCTGATTAGTTCCTGCTTAATATCTTGAACAGGAGTATCACTGGGTAAGTTTTTAATAGCAACCATTAAGGTTTTCTCATCCCTTAACTTGTAGGTATGAAATCCTACATTGCTTTCTTCAATAATTTTGCTAAACTTTCAAAAATCTTCAATATAGGTTGTTTTAACTTTGATAGTCTCGCCGGATATTTTAACATGGAATTTTCCTATAGCTTTTTCAAGAAAAGTTTTATTTTGCTTAATCCAGTTACTTTTGTTACGGATTATAAGCGGCGGAATTCTGACAGAAGTTGGCTTATCCTGCCTAACAGCATTATCTCCTTTTGCCTGTGGGGTTTTTCCATTTCTTCAATATTTTGGTTTTCAGAATCAGTATCGTTTTCAATTTGTGCTAGCCAATCAAATCTACCTTTGGAGGAAATATTTTCCTGTTCAGGTGCAGAGGTCTTTTGCCTCTTTATATTTTTTTTACCAGTAACTGTTTTAAAACCATCATTTTGAGATTATAAGTCATGTGTTTCTACAGAATTCTGAAGATCGTACTGATGATCAAATTCCATATAAGTGACCTGCAAGATATAAGTGACCTGCTATTCAAACTTCTAATTTGAGAGTCATCAAGTCCTGAAGATTTATTTCTAAGCAAAAGATCTGCAATAACCTGCTTAAGTGTCTTGAACTTTACTAGATTATCCGACATTTTCGTGCAGTAACTGTAAAATTACATAGCAAATACACTCCATATTGAACCGTAAGGATGGACTCAAAACTATCAAAATAAAAAAAAAAAAACGAAACTCACTAAATTGGTATCTTCTTTCTTCCGTCCACTTCCGAACCCGAACACAGTTGTTCAAATTCAGTTGTTCAGAATTTCAAAAAACTCCGTTAACCTACTGTAACAGTTTCACACATTCTCGCCAAACTACTGTAACAGTTTCCTCAGTAGGAATAAGAATTTAATACTTAAAATTAGTTCTCAAAGAATGTGCTTTATTTATTTACTGGTAATTTGGAGTCGATCGATAATCTTTTGTTGTTTTTGCTGAAGAAGTGACGAAAACCTTAGAACTTTAAATGCAATTTCATACAAATAATCTCTTTGCTAAAGATGAGAACGATTTCTGCAACTGTTCATAATTACTGCCGAACAGTTGCAGAAACAAACGAATCTGATAAAATTTGCTAAATGCTTTATTGGAACTGAAACCATTTCTCAGTCAGTAATTGAAATAATCAGTAATATCCGCTGTCTTACCAAATTATTAATCATTGAAAGATAAAATGGTTCTAGGTATTTGAGATACTATGTTCCCTCAAGGCACTGTTTTAAATTTGGTTTCGGATAATAATTTGCGTTTTTTTTAATAATTTTAATAATATTTTAATTTCTGTTAAGAAACGAAATTAATTTCTTCAGTCTTTTTTTCCTTGAGATATTTTACATATCTTGATTTCAACTCCTATTTCTTCTACAGCTAATTTAATTATTTTGGAACAAAACCTTTTCAAAAAATGATTAAAATAATTTTAACATCTTCATACCTTTCAATGGTGTTTAAGAAACAGGAAAAATAAGTCTTTTCTTCCTTTATACCTGGCTATTGTTTCCCTTTTTTAATTTCTTTGAGCAAAATGAAATTAAACTTTCTTTGAGAAATCCACTGGGATATAAGAAGCTGCTGCAACCGTAAAATGAAATTGCAAAATAAATCAATCATTGCTAGTAAGTCTCTTAGTAGATAATCGATAGATTGAGAAAGGCAAAACGCACGGATTTCATAAGGGACCAACTTCTAGTGAACAATGGATAGCACAGAAAAGCAAAGAGACTGTCAGACAAAGGAAAACCAGGAGACAATGGACCTGATCGATGAAGTATATCAAAGAAGAAAGCGACACGGAGTGCAAAGATAACAGACCATTGGGGTCTCACAGGCAAGAAAATGAGACATTTCTTTCGATTTTTTTTTTTCTGTGTCTTTACTCGAGGTTTATTTGTTTATCTAGTTTTCCAGTTAGATTGGATCAGTGTATCTTAACTTAGTTCGCACAATAATCGCAATACAACTCTGAAGAAGGTCCCTGAGGAAACTTGATAAATATTTTAAGAAGCTGGAAGAAAAACATCACAAGCAAGTGATGTTGAGAAAAAATAACATAATCAGGACAGTACACGAGGGAAAAAGAAATGAAAGCCAAGGTATTAGTAGCAAGTCTTGCTGCTTTTGTTTTTTTGGGGGGTAACGATTAAGTTTTGAGAAGTTGTGTTTACCTATGTTGTTGAAAAAGAGTGGTGATGAAGACTTGCTTATTTTACTAGAAATTAAATTTTTGTGCAGTTTTTTCTGTGTTTGTTTTTGTCTGTTCACTTCGCTCTCTATATATATTTCAAGTATTATAAAGTGTTTGGGGACCAAATAAGCAAACAGCTTTTTTGGGTAATTGGTTCCAAAGCAAAAACTCTGATGATTTGGAAAAGTTTTATAATTCCGTGAAGTTTGCATTGAAAAAGTTTAAATTTTTAAATATTGCTTTCGGAAAGGAGTGTCAATAGACATTTTTTAAAACTACTAAACGAAGTATTATAATGTAATGTACTTCTTCCCAACTGTTTATCTTTAAAAAAATAGTGAAGTGTCGTATAGTATAGATTATGGAAATAAGTACCAAGCCTCTTCGAATAAGCAGATTTTGTCGTATCATGGTGTTTAATTTTGATGAAAAAGGTCTATAGAATAAAATAGAAGTGATGAAATTGTATGAGTATTTGTTTTATTTTCTATTACATTATTATTCAGACTTATTTATATATAGTATGTACCAGGCCAATACAACCTAGATACGCTAGGCACGGACAATGCATTAAAGGAAAAAGTGAAATTTATATATGTAGGTATTTTAATAGCAGTTTTTTCCGCTTAAAATTCGTCTACTAGTTATTTATTTTTAAAAAAGTAATCAATTCCAAAATATTAAATAATATTTTAATAAAGTTGTAACAAGTTAATCATCTTACTTTACATTATTCTAAATTAAATAGCTTGTAATTAAATTTTAAAGAAATTGTGTACTTAAATCTTTACACTTATTTAATATCTCTTCTATTATCCCTTTTTTTTTCGATGGCTGTCCAGGCCTGAAGTATTAAGACGGCTCTGAACACGCCCGGAACGAGCAAAAAAATAAGTGCGCGCGTATGCGATGTTTATATGGGAGGAGGAAACTGACTCGACCGAGCAGCAAAAAAATAAAAAAAAGGGGCGGGAGAGTCAAAAGGATGGAATTACATTGCGGCATAATATTTTCTCCTCGGTTTTAGAGAACTTTAAAACATTTCTTGAAAAATGCATGAATTATACATAAGTTTAATAATTTTTTGCCTTCATTAACCTTACATTAGAAAAGTGGGGGGAATGTTCCAACCCTTCTTAGATCGGGCCTTAGTATGTATATAGATACAACGCATTTTTTTTTTATTCGGGAAGTTAAAAAAATTGTCAGTTCTTCCTGCTTTAAAACGAGGCTGTCGGCACTTGTTAAAGAACGGCAATTTCCCAGTTTTGCTTATTTTTTTAATTCATTACCTGTTGTTTGGGCAGTACCAGTAATTCTCAAATGCTGCAGAAGTTCTTTAATCAGTCCTAGAAATCAATACAGCATAGAATTTTTATTTCTTTTCCAGTAAGCGATGTGTCTTTAATCCACATGGATTATGCATTCTATCGATATAAATAATAGCCGTGATTTCCTTAAGAATGGATTGTGTTTTTTGTTTTTTTAAAAATTGCTTAAAATTCCTTCCTTGAAAATGGATTGTATTTTTCTTTCTTTAAGAATTCCATAAATTGTTTCCTCAAGAATAGGTTGTCTTTTTGTTTAAAGACAAGACTTTCTTTAAAAATGCTTCGTATCGAAAGAACCCAGACGACAGTTTCATCCGACTATGCGTGTTGAGGTTATACTTTGGTCATTTTAAATGGAAGACGACCAACAGAGGCGTGTCACCTGATTTACTTTTGAAAAATTTTCTTTGGTTTTAACAGTTTTGGATTCGCTACATTTCACGAATACTTGACCAATTAGTTCCAAATTGTGGAAAGAGTTTCTCCCATGCTATCCAGGTTGCATTAAACTTTGAAACTTTATCCTATAATTAAACTCGATATCGAGTTTTAAATCACAAAGTTTTCCCTTCTTATTTTTTTCTGTTCAGAATTTCAATTTAACAGTTTTGAACCCATCCATGGCTACCAAAATGCTTGACTGCCCGGTCCCAGATTTAAGCTGAATCCCTCCATATCTCATCATGTTGCGTTAAAAATTAAACTCTTACCTATAATGGAACTCGATTTTAAACTCAAAACCACTTTTTTTCTTTTCCAATTATAATTTAACACTAGTTACAGGTCGCAAAAATTTACAGTGAACTGTATTGGTTTTTTGTTCTCCACTGATAACTTCCATAGTTCCCACGCGAGTGTGGACAGGGATATCTCAGTCGGTAGTGGACCAGGGCTGGTAATCTTCAGTTCCCAGAATCGATTCTCACTTGGGCCAGCGTTGAGAATTATCTCCACAAAACTCCCAGCCCTGCCTTCGGTGTAGGAGATACCGATGGGCTTGTGTAAAGGCCACCGTCTCTAGGATGGGGCATAAAGCTAGTACTCCACATACAGGAGAGCCATACCATGTGCACCTTAAAGAACATGCTGGATGGACTTGATGAAAGGCTACCAGCTGTCCAGTGGGTACCCATCCCACGAACATTATCTGAGTCCTCGGGGCCCTTATTTCCTGGACATTTAACTCACTGTATGCAAAAAATGCCATTCAGAGATACAACATTCCAATTCCAGGCGAAACCTATTCTGAATTGAATTAAATAAGTTCATTTCACCCAAATACAGGGTGGCCACTGAAAGGCTGAAGGGTTTGAAAAAGTCATAACTTGTTCATTTCAATCTTTTTTATTTTCTTTTTTTACAGTTTATAGAGCATCCCTTGGAGATTAAAATGGCTATGTATGACGTCCAGCAACGAGTAAAACTGTAGGCATCGACAGAACATCGCTTCAGAAGATTCTGAAACTGGATTTAAAAATGCTTCCATTCAAGATACAAATGGTCCATGCTTTACTACCCCAAGATACTTAGCAGCGCCTACAGTACGCCATTCGATTTCAACACCTAGCCAGAGATAACAACAACATTTTGAACAATTTGATAATGAGTAATGAGGCCCATTTTCATTTAAACTGATACATCAACAAACAAAGCTGCAGATTTTGGGGTACTGAGAATCCCAGGGAATTACAATGAGTTTTACTCGTTGCTGGACATCATACGTAGCCATTTTAATTTCCAAGGGATGCTCTATAACCTGTAGAAAAAGAAAATAAAAAAGATTGAAAATGGACAAGTTATGGCTTTTTCAAACCCTTCAGTCTTTCAGTGGCCACCCTGTATATATATATTGTACATAAAACATAGAAAGGTTCACGGATGAAAAAGGAGAACGTAATAAGCCGTAAATTTTTAACAAAATGTTTCCTGAAATACACTCATATTTAAAAGCTTTCAGATGGCCTTAATCTATACCTTTATATGAGTAAGTCTGTTTTTTGGTCTGGCACTATCATTGCCTTCATAATAAGTATGTTATATATTTATATTTAAAAGTTCTCTATTGTTCATTTGCAGCAATATCCTCTGGAATCTCTTCATTCCAAATCTTAATGCCAATATATTTTATTGAGCTCAGGCCTATAGATTTTTTTATAAAGAAGCAACATGATCTTGTTCTTAAGTCTAGTATTACAACTGAAAATCTTAATTCTTTCTAAGCAGTAGTAAATTTCAGAATACTCTATCATTTTATTTTTCACGTTGTACACAAAATTTCCCATAACATACTTATAAATGTTATATTTATATATTCAGTATTCCATTTTCTATCATCAAGTGTTGTTTCTTCTCTCCATTGATAATTTTCACATCTCCCTCTAAATGTTTGGCTCGAAACGTATTTCTTTATTCATATTTTTCACGATGTGCATAAATCGAAGCTGCCGCTGTTTCCAGATCCATGACATTCGGAAGGACATTAATCTCACCACACGGCTGTTCGGGATCCGTTTTTTTTACCCAACGTGAAAAACCGGCATGCAAAATTTGGGACCAATTGTTCAATTACTTCTGTAATTACAGAGTACCGAAACCTGTGTGTGAAACTTTGTCAATAGTTTCATTGTACAGTATAAATCGATTAACACGATATTCAAGAGACGCAAAATTTCGCATTAACAGTATATGTTGATGAATGCATTATCTTGTTGACCTTAATGCTATTCATAGCTTGTGCTATATTTAGAGAGTGAAGATCAAGACAAATATTCAACGAATTATTTCTTTATTGGTTAAAGATCTGAGATCTCTTCTGTAAAGATCTGAGATCTCATTCTTCATTTATTACGAAAGCTATTGCCGATCAAGGATTAACAAGGTCGACAACCTTAATGGACTGAGGAAACTACTATCATAATCAGCAGACAAAGCTATTTATTAGATTGCTTCCTAGCTCTCGAGTCTTGGACTTGGAACTCAGAAGTGGAAGGAAGCGGACATGCTTTTGCTTAGCTCCAAGAAGTGAAATTTAGTTAGCTAGACTTTTACTTAAATTGCCTAATGGCCTTGGGCGAGATCGGGTATCCAACCGTGATGTAGCCCTTGGTCAGCAAGATAGGTTAGAAATAGCTTAATATTTTACTTAAACTTTAGTATATGTTTAGATTTTAGAAATTTCAATTTGAGGTTTGAAATCTCTAAATATTTTGCGAATTGCAGTCTTTTGACTTCATATTTAATTGTTCGCTCTTAATCTCTCTTGGATATTAATTATATATTTTCTGTTTCTGACAATTTTAAAATTGTCAGATTTACAACCTTTTAAACTTCCGTTGAAATTTTTTATAAGATGCACTGTTCCGATAAAGGAATCTACTTTAACCAATGTAAGTTTAAATTATTTTGAATTTGCTGTATTTAATTTTGAATTTAAATAGTGTTTTGAAACCTCCCCGTGGAGTATTAAATATACTTTGTTCTTGACGGTGTATTTGTATTATTTTTTTTTTTCACATCGTTTCCTGTACACAACCAAGCCTGTCCTTGTACAGTAAAGTAAAACTGATATCTTACCTAGATTGTAATATAATTTACAAGTTCCAAATTTACTTGTAGAAAACTGCTCTGAAGATTGTAACAGTGATGCAACTATGCAGTTCATTGCTGCCACCAATGTTGATATTATTGGAATCTTCACCTATTGAAAATAATGGCAAAAGCAAGTTAGATGACTGTTTTCAAGGTTTCAATCCTGTTAAAAAGGTATGCAAAAGGCCCTTAAATACAGATGAACCTTGCATCACCAGTAAAAACAAATACTCTTTACTCTCTAGCCAGAGTGCTTCAGACAAAAAATATGACATAAGTGACGATGTAGGAACATCCTCACAAACACGGAAAGTTTTCTCGCTTCAGATTAAAGTTAAGAGGGACAAAATACACCAATAGTTTTGAGGCAACCTAAAAATTGGCTGAATACTTACAAGAAGCTGGTTGCATTGGCTCTCGACGCATTTACAGCAAAAAAAAAATCTGGTGAGACCATTCAAGTCCAAACGAAATGTAGCCAAGACTATATAACTTCTATCAATTTCTTCGAAAAAGAAAAGTTTACCTTTCATACATACCAACTGAAGTCAGAAAAGAACTTGAAGGTGATCATCAAGAACATTCCTGATGATATCGCTTGTGAAGACCTGGCCCAAGGTAGTCCGGAATGGGCTTCATAACCCTTAAGATTTCTCAATTTAAGATATACAGGGACAAAACTACATTACCTATATTTCTCATTGAGTTGGCAAAAACTGATGCCAACAAACAGATCTTCAACCTAACTGATATTTTCCATCTAAAGATCGCTGTTGAGTACTTTCAAAGGAGGAAGGGATCAATACAATGTCACAAATGCCAGTGTTATGGGCATACTCAGGGTAACTGCCTCAACATCCCGAGATGTGTCAAATGCGCTGGCAACCATCTTATTACTACGTGTGCCAGGACACTTAAGGATGGTCCACCGACCTGTGCTAACTGCGGGAAAGAGCACATGGCCAATTACAGAGGCTGTGAGCTCTTTCCCAAACTTCCCAATAGAGGAGTACCTTTGGAAAAACCCAAGAAGGGTAAAAATAAGGTACCCCAATATGTAAAACCCAATAAGACCTACACACAAGCTACGAGACTTCCTGAAGAGATTCCAGGAAAATCTAACACTGCTCCACCAGTTACTAAGCCTTCAGAAAAAGGGAAGGCCACAGTTAATATACCACTAAAAGGAGCAAAGCAAATGAGGAGGAAAGGTTTGACTTTGCTAAGGAAGTAAAAGATATCCTGGAATTCTTCATGAAATTGAGTTTTGCTAATACATTGTTCAAAGTTAAAACATATTGTCTTAAATTTAAGATGACTAAGGATTGGGCTGAAAAAATCTCAGTAGGAATCCAAACCTTTGATTTTGTTGTATCTCTCTTGGATAGAAAAGTGACCGGACTAAAGGTCCTTGAACAGTTAAGATCCCTTGGTTTTCAACCGGTTCAAGCGTCCAAAAGATAATAGTGTTTGACACTCGCTTGTTTTACTTTTAGTTGTGCTTTTTTAGCAAATTTTTTTGTACTTGTGTCTCTTTGGGGTTTATGAGTTTTAACATTTGTTATTGCCAATCAGGCACTATTTTAGATTTCGAGATATAAGCCCTAGGCTTGGAGTTCATAAAATTAATTAAAGATATCAGAAATCAGACATCTCTCGAGTCTAAAACACACTAGGGTATTTATAAATAAATACCTCCTCAAGCAGCTGCTTGACACAGAGGTCTGATACGAGCCTGTCAGTATAATACTCCATTAATAGAAAGTCTGTGAGGAAGGCAGAAAGATATCATAAACATCCATTCCTTACCGGTGCTCTAAACCAGACTCTTTTGATCAGTAGTCAAACACACTAACCACTCGGCCATGGGACGACTAGGGTATTTATAGCGCTGTTAAATAACTAATTTGAAAGAAATCTGAAGTTATTCAGAAGGTATCAAACCTGAAAAGTGGTTGAGATTACGTCTGTCAATCCTCTATAAAATTTCGTGTTATCCGTTTTAAGTGTTGAATAAAATTTTATTCGTTGGGAAGCAGAATATTTTCGCGTTAAGCGATATTTTCTTTATCCGTTTTACGTTAAAAGAATATTTATGCATATAAAAGTATTGTCGCAGGAGCGGACAAATGTTTATTTCCGCGTTAATCGATATTTCGCCTTATCCATTTTAAATGTGTTCGACTGCATATTTCAACTAGCTGAAGACGTCGGAAGAAACATATGAATTTCTCTATTTGTGTCTACACTGTCGCCCACTAGCCTATATTCGGATACCCCTATTATTTATTGCGATTCTTTGATTTTCCCCCACCCACAATAAATAAATAAGTAAAATAAATAATTTTATGAAGTGGTTAGCACGCTTGGCTATTGATCTAAGGGGCCTGGCTTCGAGCCCCGGATTAGGCATGGATGTGTGTGTCGTTTTTCTGCTGAGGTCCTGCCATCCTCTCAGATCTCCTACTATGGCATATAAACTGACAGGCTCCTGTCAGACCTTTGTGGCAAGCAGCTGCTTGAGGGGGTATTTATTTTTTTTTTATTTATTAGGTTTACCGAATCCCGAGACTCGAACGCATGCCTCTCAAGATTCGTGCCACACTCTGACACGAATCTGCAGAGACGTGAGTTCGAATTCCTAGCATCGGCAAGACTTTTTTTCCACAAAACTATTTATTGATTTTTTTTTTTTACTTCTATGTCAACCTATCTTTATATTTACTATTAATTGATTATTTACTTAATAATGTTTTAGCGTGAGTGACTTTCTTATTTACGTTTTATTCAAAGCAACATTAGAAAAATAAGTTGCCGTCCCCGATCATATATGGTATCATGCTTCTGGAAGATTTATAAACTCACATTAAAGGGAATAAGTAACGGAGCAGGCGTTAGTTTAATGGTTAGAACACCTGGCAAGAATCTAGAGAGACGTGAATTTAATCGGTTGTAATCGGCAGACAAAGCTTTTATTAACTTGCTTCCCAGCTCATTTCCGCCTCTCCTCCCACCCCAGACAAAACTATTTATTGATTTATTGACTTCACTGTCCACAGGTAAATTATGTATTTACTATTGATTAAAGTAGAAAAAAAAAAACATTTGGTCATCTGGCCCGACATTTCTCGTATTGATGTCCCCATGCCATCCATGTTTGAATCTCTTGCCTATCTTACAACCCGGTTTAGAAAACTTTAGCCATCCAAACTACGGATTTCTAAATGGCATTCAAATGAAAATTGGACAACCATTATATCTGGATAATGAACTGACTGATCTTTTTCCTTTACACAGGGAAATGGGTGTACATAGAAGGAACTCATCAACACCTGAATATGTGACAAGTACGGCTCGAATGTGAACATGGGAGACAAACTTCCCATGGCAGCATCCGAAGTTGAATAATTTCTAGTAATGCAGTGATGACGTTTCAATTTGACTATTGCCGCTGTTGATTGCGTTTCTGGACCGTGGTGTCCCCTCAACTCTCAAAATATATTTAAAAAAAAACTATGGGTATTTGAAGGAAGGCAATAGAGATGAGTTCCGGCCCAGTTTTTCGACACCGAGCTCAAAGTTATTGAGCCCGAGTTTCCTGTCGCCGAAAGTGTGACCATTTCGACAATTATTGAGCACGAGTTTGATTTGAGAGAAAAACTTTTCTGATGCATCATAAGACATATATAGAAAAATGCATGTCACTAATCATTTATTTTATTCTTATCTTTTATTAAAATATAATATAATAAATATAATTATAATCATTTTATTATTAAAAAAAAATAAAATTTTAATGTTATTTGGAACGAAATAGGTACTTTTCGGTTATCTTCGGCCACATTTTAAAATGGCAGTCTTTACTAATTCGTTCTTACTTGGCTTAAAAAATTTTGGGGCTTTTTTTTTTTATAGTTCGGACGACTGATTCGTGTCTTACTCTGATTCCTCTAGGCACTGAGAGTGTCTTTTTAAAGTTTTGTGGCAAAATGTAAGTTTTCTCTGCTACTTTGGTGTTTATTTTACGTCGACATAAGTAGCAGAGAAAACTTACATTTTGCCACAAAACTTTGAAAAGACACTCTCAGTGCCTAGAGGAATCAGAGTAAGACACGAATCAGTCGTCCGAATTATAAAAAAAGCCCCAAAAAGTTTTAAGCCAAGTGAGAACGAATCAGTAAAGACTGAATTGTTAAAATGTGACCGGAGATAACCGAAAAGTACCACGAAATATATTACAATTAATAGTAGAAGCTTAAAATTCATGGGTAAAATTATTATAAATGTCAAGGGCCATTCAGTTATGAAAGACAGAGAATACGTAAAAAAAACAATGAAAGGACGAATGGAATTTATTTTTAAGTACTAAAGACTTGTTAAAAACTTTAAATTATAGTCAAAATATTTTATACTTTATTTATTTATTTTTTTAGTTCACAATTGAAAAAATATTTAAAAATTAAATTATTCTGAGCTCAAGCCCGAAGTCGTCTGTGCTATTTTGAGCACTAGCCCATTGCTGGCGATCTTGGTCTCAGACCTTTAAAGCCCCAGTTCGAACTCATCTTTATCAGACATTTTTAGATGCATAAATAAACGATTTTTTCCAATTCATATTCATTAAAAATGTATGTTCTTATTTTTTAATCAAGATATATTCGAATTTATCAGACAATAAAGTCGAAGTGCCAATGACTTTTGAGTAAAACCGTTGGTTCGTTACAAGACAACGTCCATTCCCATACTTCAAGAGTAATAATAACAACATTCCACATGCATAATTTGGAATGCCAGGAACATCCTCATTAAAGTCCTGACATCTCCCTTATTAGATTTTCAAATTTGTGGGTCTCTAAATATCGCCATAAAAAAGGGTAGTTGAAATCGGACGAAAATATGAAGTGCATTTCAAATCAATAGAATTTGATTCTTTAGAGTGGATGAAGAGAATGGTTGTTAGCATCTTTTGTAGAATGGCCGCATAAAATAGCGATAATATCAGTCTTTGGCTAATTGAAGGCAGATTTGATTTGAAAATTTAATGAGGATTAAAAAAGTTAATCGGAAGAATGAGTTGAATAAAAAGAAATGCTCTTTAAATTAAAAAAAATACAGAATTAGAGTTCACAATCTGAGAGGGAGTCTAGTGTTTCAAGTTTACCTCTTGCGACATGAACGTCTACATCTAACCCACATTTTTATGTATACAATTAAAACAGGCCCGCTCAACCCAAACTTAATAACGAACCACTAGGAAATAATAAAGTTATATTCCTAAAGAGCATCAGGAGAAATTCTCTACTTGAAAACAGAAATATCGATTCCTAATGAGTAATAAATTGATTTTGTACCAAAAAAATGGTTGATGAGTACCAAGAAGACTACTTTCTAGTAATCAGCAATATATTTTGATTAAAAAATAAGAATATACATTTTTAATGAGTATGAATTGGAAAAAATCTTTTATTTATGCATCTAAAAATGTCTGGTAAAAAATTGGAAGAAATGAGCAAGATTCAGTATATTGATTATTGGTTTTATAAGCCGCAAGTTCTTTTGCAATGAACCGAATGCGGCTCATCACTTCAGAATTGACTAACACCTTACTTTAACTTTAACACCTACTTTAGGCCTTACTATTAACGCCCGTTGACCAAGAATATAATTTAGACCTTACTTTATGCATTACTATTAAGGTCGGTGGACCAAGAGTATAATTTAGGATTTACTTTAGGTTTTACTCTTAAGGTCGGTGGACCAAGAATATAATTTAGGATTTACTTTATTTTTTGCTACTAAGGCCGGTGGACCAAGAATATAATTTAAGCCTTACTTTAAGCTTTACTATTAAGATAGGTAGATCAAGAATATAATTTAGGCTTTACTTCAGGCTTTATTATTAAGGCCGGTGGACCAAGAATGTAATTTAGCCCTTACTTGAAGCTTTACTCTTAAGGTCGCTGGGGGCGGGGGTGACTCAGTCGGTAGCGCGCCAGGCTCGTAATCTGTAGTTCCCAGGTTCGAGTCCCAGCTGGGTCAGCGTTGAGATTTATCTCCGCAAAATTCCCCGCCCTGCCCACGGTCAGTAGGGGACACCGATGGGCTTGGAAAGGCCGCCATCCGTCGGATGGGACGTTAAGCCGTGGCCCCGTGTGCGGGAGAGCCATACTCTGTGCACGTTAAAGAACACGCTGGATGGCCTTGACGGGAGGCTACCATCTGTCTCCCAACAGGTGTTCCAGTGGGTCCCCTCCCCCAACCTTCTCTGAGCCTTCGGGGTCCTTGTGACCTGGCCATTTAGCCCATGGTGTGCAAAAAAGTGCCGCTCAGAGGTAAAACAACCCAACTTAAGGTCGCTGGACCAAGAATGTAATTTAAGCTTCACTTTAGGCTTTACTATTAAGCCGCTGGACCAAGTTATGACGTTCACATAGGTAGTCCTGTAATCTACAGTCTATACAATTCTTATAAGTTGTTTCTATTATTATTATTGGTGAAATTTTTTATTCTAATTATTATACTAAGGTTTGACTAAAAATATTCCTTATTTAGAACAAAAGTTATTCGTATTTATAATTACTATGATGATTATTAATAAATATGAATCATTTTTCTTCCTAAATAAGGTATATTTATAAATAAACGTTAACAGAAAATTTAGTACAAAAGTACAGGAATAACAGAAATAAATGTATGTTTGGTCAGTGAAGATAATGACCTATTTCAGGACTTTGAATTTTCCGGAAAATTTATTGCTGCTGTCACGAGGTTCGAAGCAACAATTTGCTTGAAAATTAATTTTTTTATTACTGCACTGAAAATTAATTTATGATGCCCGGTATAATATAGTAAACTCTGACTGGACGGGTCTGATATACATAAGAAATATAGGTTATGAAACCAAAGTTGTTTTTAACCCTTCTTCCCCGTCATACACTTTTGAATAAAATATATTCTTTTATATTCCTTTTCCCTCTCTTCGAAAATTCTTCGGAGATACCTGACTGTTCACGCTTAACAAATCAATGGTAATTGCCATCTTCAATAGAAGATCGGTTCCCAGAGTACTCAAGTGACTTCCCAAATCGTCTCCGTTGCGGCAACAAGGAGACACAAGCCGCAATTAGCAAGGACCGCAGTCCTCATCACTGCAGTAGGTGCATGGGCAGGGAGGATGCGGTAGGGAAGATGAGGTGCCAACGTCCGTCTCGAGAGGCGATAGATGGAGAGGAGGAGAACAAGGAAAAAAAGTGGAAGATGGAAAGTGAGGCGAGAAGACAAGGGGGGGGGGAGAAAATTCGTCGATCAATCTTTATCAGTGGCGCCATGGAGCACGAGGTGAAAAGTCCGTTTCCGTCCGTAAGGTCAGTTGGCCGTACCCTGGGGATGGACGCATGTCCGCCCAGTGAAGTGACGGGGGAGGGGACTTGACAGATGACCCCTGTCAAACGGTGACGCTGAGTGACTGTGCCGAGGAGGGAGACAAGAAGAACAAAAGAAAAAAAAAAGAAAACACAGAGAAGAGAGGAACATCTTAGGTTTTCATTTGTAGCTATGGATTTCGCTTCCTTTGTCTGGAGATTTTCAGGAGCCAACGAATGGCAGCCCAGCATGACGCGAAACAATCAGAGGCCTTACGGTTGGCAGGGATGGAGTCCAATCTCTGTTTATTGAAGATGAACGGAGGGAATCCAATCTCTTTGTTTCCTTATGTATCGAACCTGATGATTAGAGAGGCTATTCATCTCATTCGGTCAAACGGAGAATAGAGACATCAGATTTGTTCCACCAAAGTGATACTAATGTGTAGACTCTGGGCAAAGGAATTCAAATTTTCTGAATTTCAAATTCCTTTATCAGCACCTAAAGATAGCGTATACAGTGCCGACAGTCTAGTATAGGTTGGGAAAATTTAAACTTCGTAATTTTCGTTGTACGGAAATCGATGTCAGTGTATGAACTATAACGAGCTTAAATTCTTCACATGTATTGATTTTATAACAACCGTATTCAAAATGCTGATTATTAAAAAAAGAGTGAATTAGTTGTGAAATTTATATATATATATTGACGGTAGTAAAACACGTACTCTTTTTTTGAAAAGAAAAGACTACCAAAAAACTTACAGTTTATAACATCGAACTGTCAACGCTATTTCTCTTTAGAATTTCGCTTGAAATTCTAGAACTAAATAATACTAATCTATTTAAAATTTTATATACGTGTTTTATCTGCTAGAGTAGGATAATCCTGACATATCGTTAAAAGTATATTGTAAGTAAAAAATAAACTAACATAAAATAACAAATATTATTATTTTTTAATTATAGGCTGTCAACTCGATTCAAGATTCATTATCATAGAAACTCATTAATCGCAAAAACTAACTTGTAGCCCATCAGTATTATTTAACAGAGTCTTTTTTTTTCTATGTTTTATGTTACCTTTAATAAACATTCAGATGTAGAAAAAGGCCATCGAATTAAAAAAAAATATTATATGGGTTTTCGGAAGATTTGATTTTTAAAACTATCCTATCAATTTAAACTCGATTAAAACTATCAGATGACAAAAAAGTAAGTTGTAAATTTATAGTGATCTGTTGATTGTCCACACTTCGACAGTAATATATATATTGAAACCTGAAATCTAAAATATTACTTAAAGAACGAATCAGCTAAATGAATTTTGTGCAAAACATATCAGGAGAGAGACCTCGAATGTATATATATATGTTTTCCATGTCATGCTGCTGTGGGGCGGGGGTGGCTCAGTCGGTTGCGAGCCAGGCTCGTAATCGGTAGTTCCCAGGTTCGAGTCCCAGCTAGGTCAGCGTTGAGATTTATCTCCGCAAAACTCTCCGCCCTGCCTACTGTCAGTAGGGGACGCCGATGGTCTTGGAAAGGCCGCCATCCGTCGGATGGGACGTTAAGCCGTGTGCGAGAGAGCCTACCCTGTGCTCTTAAAGAACAAGCTGGATGAGCCTTGACGGGAGACTACCATCTGTCTCCCAACAGCTGTTCCAGTGGGTCCCCTCCCCCAACCTTCTCTGAGCTTTCGGAGTCCTTGTGACTTGGCCATTTAGCCCATGGTGTGCAAAAAAAGTGCAGCTCAAAGGTAAAACAACCCAACCCGTGTCATGCTGCCCACAGGAATGATCATTCTTTAGATGTAGATGCATAGAGTATACAAGCCCATTAGTTATGCTAGGTGCTCTGACCACTGAATTACCGAATTTAGTTCTCTTTCAGGAAATCGCGATTACAAGCTTCGTCTGTGTAGTCGCTCGTGGCGCCATCTATGATTGGAAAAGAGTCGCAAACTAGCTTCCACGTGATGTTGAAATAATTATTTCTCTAAATATACAGCCCTATTAGCGTTGCTCAATGGAAGTTTCAATAGTAAAGAAAATCACGGGCAATTTTCCGGCACAGATGGAACTCATGAAAGGTTTCCTGAAAAATTAAATACGAACCCACGACCTCCTGAAAATATTACAGTTTCATATGCTGAAAAATGTCTACAGCTTCAATAGTTCAGGGGTGAGAACACTGGGCATGTTTCAGGAGGTCGTGAAATCGTATCCTAGAAGAAAAGAATTTTAAATTTTTGTTAGCAAACCGTTCAGAAACAGTAGATTAACGTAGGATCGTGTTACTCTGAGCGGTACTAACATTTTGCAGCAAATGGGATAAACGATCAGGTCGCAAGGACCCCTAAGGGTTCGATGTGGGTAGGAGTGGAGGATTCGCTGAAAAATATTCAGAAGATATACGGAAATCGAGAGAGCGTTTCAAGCTCTCTGGATTTCCGTATATCTTTTCGTCAGAGCCCTCCAACATGAATTTCGATATTAATATTGACATTTAAGAATAATGCTAAATCTAATAGAATTGTTTTAACCAACAGGGATAGACCTCTCATCAAATATGATATTAATTATAACCACGTCTCGCCTGATGAAGAATAATGAAATATGTAGTTGACTCACAGATACTTCAAAGAGTTAATATTCTTGAAATTAGTAGATGTGAGAAGGAAAAAATTCCGTCTATCTCTCTATTTTTAAACGTTTGATAACTTGTTGATTTTTAGCCACTCTAAGTACCGTTACGAAGATTCCTGTTATAATCAGCCGCAGTGATGTAATTTAGCGAAGCACACCAAATGAAATCCATAATTAGAGGCAGGCACCTACGCATGATACAGTTTCTAGAGGGGGTCTGAGAATAAGACTTCAGTAGGGTTTCCAATTATTAAAATATTCCACCGGACAGGAAAGGTAAAAAATGATATTCTATATGGAGTAAAATTTGATTGTTAATTTTTAAACCTACTTTTAGTATCCGGCATCAATAGTGAGGCTAAAATAAAAGTATACAAAGATACCTGTTTTAGATTTCAAAAGTAGGCAGACAAAGTTGAGATTGTGTGTAAAATGACTGTATTTGTAGGTGGGGGGTCAGTATCCCCTGTACCCACTCCTGGGTACGTCCCTAATTAAAAGGGAAAAAATCCAGTTAATGAGATCTTTACAAGATTTAATACGTTGTTTTTAGCGTAGCTGGAGATATCAAAGCAATCTTGCCCAAATTTAGAGTTTCTATAAAAATGGGTAAAACAATATTTGATTATAAATACTACGGGATTCTTATGATACTTCTGCTATGAATGCTAGTCAGTTTTACACATATAGCATTCTGTTGTTCTTGTGTGTTGGGTTACCTACGAGCAGCACTTTTTTTTTTGCAAAAATTGGGCTAAACGGCCAGGTCACAAGTACCCCGAGAAGGGGTCCCATTGGACACCTGTTAGGAGATAGATGGTAACCTCCCATCAAGGACATCCAGCGTGTTCTGCAGAGAGTATGACATTCCAGCACAGCATATATGGACGATGCACCCATTCGACGGACGGCGCCTTTCCAAGCCCACTAGTGTACCCTCCTAACTCAAGGTAAGGGGTTAGTTTTACGGAGATAGATCTTAATGCTGGCCCAAGTGGGATTCGAACCTTGTAACTGAAAATTATGAGCCTGATGCGCTACCACTTGAACTACCCCCTCACCCCCACTGTGGTGATGATGATGATATGATCTTTCGAATTCTACGATAATTAATTCAACAGTTAATCCAGTAGAAATGGATCAATTGGTAGTGTGCTAGGCTCGTAATCTGATGTTTCTAACTTTGAGTTCTAAATTACATGCTTGGAGGTTTTCTCCATTAATCCCTGTTCTGCCTTCGTTGAGTAAAGGAGACCGATGAGTTTGAAAGTCTTCCATCCATCGAATGGGACATTAAACCATGACTCAGTGTAGAGGAGAGCCATCCCCTGGGAACGTAAAGGAAATCGCTGTATGACTTTGACAGTGGGTTTCCATCTGCCTTTCAATAACAGTTTCGTTTATCCCTTTTCCCAATATTATCAGGGCAGTTGAAGCCTTATAATCTGATAATTTTACCTGTTGCATGCAAAAACGTATTGTTCAGACACAAAATAGCAAAGGCAATGGAATGTTTTCCAAAAATGTCTAGTTAAACCTTTGTTTTGGCGTGTTTTTCAAAAAACAATTTTCTTACTAATTACAATAGTGAAAATTCATATTTATCGAAATGTCAGGAAACTAATAAGCATAAGGTAAATTGAGCGTATGATCTTTATTGGAACGTTTCAAGTGACGTATACCGTTGATCATCAGAAATGCATTATTTTCCATTTGGGCTATTAAAACAGACTTAATTCTGTAATAATTTCCTTGTCTTCTCTTGGAATCTTTTCTAGTTTACTGAAAATTTTCAAATGATTTTTTCTTTACTTGGAATTGTTAGATTTATTTGACTATTGTTAATTTGTTATTTTATTGCCTTCGCGAAAAAGATACAGTAGCAAAATCGGCATGAAATTCTAGCTGTTCTTTTCTGCGATTTTGGCATTTATTTTCGAAAACTAAAAAAGTTACTAAGTTACCGTGTTTTAAAACTCACAACATGTAAAGAAATTCCCATGGTACTTTAACGCATCTCCTTTGACTTGGTTTTATACTAATAACCGAGTTTTCAGAGAACTACTAGCTTCAGAGAAAAGGCGAATCACTGGATGAGATACAAAGAGATCTTCTCCCATTTTATATCGCATCACACTCGACTGATTTATACAAAATTTATTTTGCGTAACAGGATTAATAACAAGTGAAGCTCATTCACAGTAGTTCATGTTTCAACATCCACTCCCTAGTATCACCTCCACGCCCCCAGCATCACCCTTTGCTCTTTGATTATACTCATCTGTTAAATCCCTTAGTATCCCCTTCCACTTCCCCAGGATCCATTTTCATTACCTATGTATCCTCTTTTATACCACCAGTATTCACCACAACTCTCCTAATATCACCCTTCACCCCAAAAGAACTACCGCACTGTCACCTATCCCTTCCCCAGTATCAAATCTCACCCCAAGAGTATCCCCATCCACTCCCAGAATTGGCGCCGAATACGGGGGTATTTGGGGGGGCTCTCCCCCTGAAACATTTATATTATATGTCTAACGGACAAAATAAATATGTCTGGTATCCTGTAATTGTAATGTGAGCCTCCCTCCTGAGAATTTAAAAACCCGGCGCCAATGTCTCCCAGTATCACTTCTCCCCAAATATCCCCTCCATTTTAAGTAATTCCTCCGCTTCTCTAGTGTTCCTCTCCACTTTCTCAGCATCATCCTCCAAACCAAGTATTCTCTCCATTCCGCAGTACCCCACTCCAATTCCTTCTCAGATTTTCCTACACTTTCCCCACATACCCCTCCAAAAACAACTTGTTTCGATAATAACAAGTACGCGAAAAAGTCCTTCAGCTAAGGAGCTAAACAACAACAAAAAATTATCCGCAAATTATGTCACCCCCTGTCGACTTTCAGTGAAACATTTCTCTGTGTACGTCACTGTTAATTATGTACGTGAACAGCTTCTTTTAGGCGAAACAAGCTGAACTTTAAAAAATATAGCGATTGTAAGGCAGTTCTAGAAGAACGTTCTCTCATATACAAATACACACACACACATAAAAAAAGGTTAATTTTTCCCAAAGCGAATCTTTATTACATTTAAACAAAAATGACAAAAAAGAAAACGAATTATGGGATTCCTGTGCACAATATAAAGCTGTTAACTTTAGCCGTTTCCAAATGCACAGCAAACTCATTTCTTTCCTTTACCATTCCGTGCTTCTTGTCAGACCCATTTGAAGAATCTAGCCTGTCCATTGTATACAGGCGGGCCCCCACAGCGCCATTAGAAATACGAGCTGAATACAGAACAGGTCATAAAAATGATGCATTTGCCACGGGTGTTTAACGTATTCTCTCTGCATTGCTTTGTTTATTCGAAAAATGCACCTAAATGCGATCAAGCTCAGAATGAAGAGACCGACCACAACCCAGATGTAAAGAATTCTCCAGTCTTGATGTTTTCAATGGTTTTTTTTTTTCGTACGCGCTCTTTCTTTCTCTTTTCTTTATTCCAACATCGCACTTTTTCGCATTGATTGCACGAGATCCGAGTTTGGCAGAAAGCTTTGCTCCTTTATTGGCCCAGCACGCACGTGCTCCGGAGCTCGAGAACTCCTCCTCGGACAACCAATCAGCAAGTTGCTGGGCGAGGAAACAATACTTTATGCAACAATTACACAGGAGGCTCAACTCCGGAAACGGAGGAGAACGAGACTTGGAACTCCGAAAGATAAATGCCTAATCTAAGCGTACGTACCCATGGTGTTCGGAAAAATTTCCATAATGGTGTGGTTAAAATAATCTACATTAGCATAACGATGGCAATCGTCAGCGGGGGGGGGGGAGAGACAGACAACAAGCACTTGGGAAGGGAAAAGACGGTCTGGGAAACAGTTAGTTGGGTAGGGGTGGAAAGGGGTGGGAGTGAGTGGAGGTGGGGGGGGAGAACGTGATTATTTTCAGTGAAGGTCGGAGAAAGAACGATGTAGATGTTTCAGAAGTGCAGTAATGCCTTCCGTCGAAGTGCTCGTAGTCGTCCATTGTAGGCCTACTAAACCACAGTCTTCCTTGTGTGCAGGAAACAAATGGAAAAATCAATAGTGCTTTGTGCGTGAGTTTGTGTACCTTGGTGGGAGTTGAGATAGGACGTAGAAGGAAAAAATGAGGAAGGCAGAAGGCTAGGTGAGATGAAGACCAACTGATGGTTCCAGTAGTCATGGTAGTCTGTTTTTGTATGGTCAAAATAAGGAAAACACAATTTCGTTTCGTTTTTTTTCAAACATAAGTTCCTTTGTGTTTTCTATTATTGATCTTCAAAGCCATTATTTTACACACTAAAGAGGCAGAGTTCGTTTTGTATAGGAATTCAGGCGATGTTTTTGATTTTTATTTATCGATATGTAAGGAAAAATCTGTGGAAAAATAATATGTAGCAAATTAGTTATTACGGAAGACTTTAAAACTAATGAAAGAGTTCTTAGTTGATCGTCTATATATATTTTAGACGTGGGCGTCATTTTTTGTTTAGTGTACAAAATATACTTCGATTCTGCGCTCTAGAACTTCTTGCTAAGTATTCCCTTTAATACACTTTAACTACAGTTCCTTTATAGAATCTGTGACGAATCTCTCAGAAGACTAACGCCAGTTAGTTTAAAATTATCAGCTATTCAATAATCATTCCTTTCATTCGCAATATTTTTTATAAGATGATATGATTTCTAACAGATCTTTCTCCTTTTTCTTTGACATCTTTTTAATTTTTCGATTTTCTTCTTTTCAGAACTTTTCCTTTCATTCTTTCTTTCCCAGATAAGAGAATTAATGTCACAGAAGAGTTTTTTTTAATCTTGTACATCTTTATATTCCTCCGGCTTGGATATTTATTTTTATACAACAACAAAATATTTATAATCTGTTGTCTACTTCATTTATTGTCTAATATAATGACGAAATATATATTTAGAATTTATCTGTTGTCGAACTTGATTTAATGTCATACAAGAGAAAATATTTAAAGTTTGTCTATTGTGGAACTTCATTTATTGTTTTGTGACGACAAAATATTTAGAATTTCTCTGTTGTCGAACTTCATTTATTCTTACGCAAGAAAAATATTTAGTATTTCTCTATTGTCGAACTTCATTAACTGTTATACAGAAAAATATTTAGAATTTCTTTATTGTCGAACTTCATTTATTGTTATACAACGACAAAATACTTCGAATATCTCTGGTGTCGAAATTCGTTTATTTTTATACAACGACGAATATCTATAATTTTCTTGTCGTCAAACTTCATTTATTGTGTACAATGACAAAATATCTAAACTTTTTCCGTTGTCGAACTCAATTTTTGTTACACAAGGACAAAATATTTATGATTTCTCTGTTGACGAACTTCATTTAAACTTCGAAAGGATTATTGTAAAAAATACAACTTTCCCCAAATTAACTACAAATGATACTTATTCAGTTACATCAAAATTTGTTTTCACCTTATGCATTGAACTATAGAAGGTATAAATATAAAACAAGCAATCCCCGTTGAACACGGGAGATGCATTTCGGGAATTTAAATGAATTTCCTTGTCAAACGGGAGTATTTTTTTCATTCGCTTCTTTATTTTATACCATATTGTTGTTGTTTTCTTAAAAATTATAGTAGATGTTTTATTTCAACGAAAGCAATTATAATTCACAGCTTTAATTAGAAAATTACATGAATACATAAATAATTATATAAATATCGATTAGTTAATTTTACAATTTATTATTTAAAGCAAGTGAAGAATGGTCTATGACAGTTATCAATCTATACTGCGTTATCTGTGACCTTATCGGCTTTCTAGGGGGGGTTTTTTGGCGGGGGGAGGGAAAAGAGAAGAAAGAAATATAGAAAGTGAAGGTTTTTTTGAGTTAATAAATTCACTTATGTGTTGGGCGATCCGTCACTTGATACTACGCTCGGCAATATTAAATTCTATTCTTTTTATTTGGCAAATATTTCATTCAGGCATCAGTTTTGATTGAATACTCCTAATGTATTGGTTGGTAAGACAATAATAACGCTCCAAAGCCCTCAAAAGCAAGTATTTATAAATAAATCAAAAAGCAAAAGGTGATTTGTTTTACGACCATCTTAGTTACGTGCATTTTTCTATCGCTATGAGGGCGGGGGTTCAGTTGGTACGCGCAAGGATTGTAATCTGATGTTCCCAGGTTCGAGTTTCAACTCCGCAGCTTTGAGATTTATCCGTTAAACCCCTCGCTCTGTCCTGGGTCAGAAAGGGAATACCGATGGGCTTGAAACAGCCGTCGTCCGTCAGAACAGACGTTAAACCGTGGATTCGTGTACAAGAGAGCCATATCATGTACACGTTAAAAACACGCTGGATAGTATTGATATGGTAGTCTTAGATATGTCTCCTAACAGCTGTGCAATGTATCTCTTTTCGATTCTTCTCTCAGCCATTGGGATCCTTATGACTCGGCCATGTGCCCACTGTGAGGGAAACAAAAGTACCGATCAGAGGTAAAACAATCCAACTTACAATCATAACAGGTTTATAAGGTAACTCAACTTTGTTTCTTCAGTAAGAGCAGCCAGGAATCATTCAGAGAAAAGATGCACACCACGTCACCATATCCTCGCTTAGAACCATAAATTGAAACCACTTTGAGACCATACGAAGTTCACTTCGACAATGATCACGTTTATTCAGTGTCACGAATGCAACATCGTAATAATCCAGGAGGCTGAAAAATGGTCACGTTCTGAACATACCGATGCTTATGGACAGAGAGTAAAGTTTAATAACAAGCAAACACAGTTAAGTATCTGTAGTCTGCGAAAGATCTAGAGCAGCGTTCTCCAACTAGCGGCCCGCACAAGGATTTTTGTGGCCCGCGAACAAAATCAAGTTTTTACTTGAAATTTTAAATAAATATCTATAATCCACTTTGTAATTTTTTGTCAACTTATATTATTTCATGTTAACAAGTCAGTAATTAGTTTCGAAGTTTACTTGATATGCAATCTTTAACTTACTCATTATAATTGCAATTATTATTGCATTATTTCAACTTATTCACTCTATTCTTATTGCCCAACAACTACGGCCACAATGCTCCCATTAAATTTATTAACTGTTTGATAAGGTTTGGAAAATTTATATTGGTTTATTATTATTATTTATTACTTTTCGTGTAAATAAAATAATTTTTTGAGGTGACATGAACTGACTTTTCAATTACCTATCCTGTCCTATCCTTTTTTTTTGGCCCGCGAAATATTGGTGAAAGAAAAAATGGCCCGCGGTCTTATAGAAGTTGGACAGCATTGATCTAGAGTAGGGCTTTTCAAACTTTTTTCACTCGCGACCCCTTTTCGCCCGAGAAATGTTTACGCGACCCGGGTATTAATATATATACCCGTATATTATAGATATATAAAACGGGTATACAAATCAAACATTTACTGATAATAAATCACGAAGAAATTTATTTTAAAACAATTCTTTGGTATACATATAATTTTATCATTTATTAAAGACGAAAGCAAATTGGCATGCTAATGAGATGGATGTGCTTGGTTATTTTCACATAAAGAATTAAATCTTGGCTGAATATTTGACCCTGCAGGATGTAGAGCATCTTCAAAGTTTTTCAGAGTTGATCGATATTTTAATTTTATAATCGTCAATGCTGAGAACGCTGCTTCGCATAAATACGTAGTACAAAATGGGAGAAGTATGTTTAGGGCCTTTTCAGAAATTGCTGGAAATTCTGTCCTGATCCTAAGCCAAAATTCATTCAACGTTTTTTTTTTTATGAAACTCAAGATTTAAACCTGTGTCACTTGATAACTCGGCAAATTTTTCTTGAACTTCTAATGGCAGATGACTGACGTTTTTGATTTCAATTGAATATGGTGTATGAACCCAACTTAGTTTTTTAGAATCAAAATTTGAAGGGAAATATTTCTGAAACTGTGTCTCCAGGCACTTCAGATGATCAATTATAACTCTTACAATTAAATATTTGGGAAGGTTATTTTCAATTATAAAATCTTCTGTAGCTGTAAACATTTCAAAAGAACCATTTTCCACCCTATTCTTTCATATGTTAACTTTTTTAGTAAAACTTTCAATTTTGTGTTTTGACAGAAATATGTTACAATGTTTTCTTGAAGCGATCGACATGTTTAAATGATTGAGCTTTTCGAAAATATCCGACAAATAACACAGTTTTGAAAGCCTGAGTCATTAAAAATTAACAAAAACGGATTTCTGTTTAGTCAAAAATATAACAACTTCATCTTGCAATTTCAATAATCTATTTAAACTTCACCCTCTTGAGAGCCACCTTACCTCTGCATGTAGTAATAAACTTTTGTAATCGGAGTCCATATCTTTGCAAAGGTTTGAAAACAAATGACTGTTAAGAGCACGGCTTTTAATGAAGTTAATGATTTGGATAGTATCGCGAAGCACATCTAACTCTGGTGATATTTTTTTTGGCTACGAGTGCCTCTCGATGGATCATGCAGTGAGTAAAAATGATATGTTCATTGCCACCAGCTTTAACTTTTGCTAGAAATATCCTCGCCCATCATTGCTCCAGCACCGTCTGTACAGACTCCAACGCAATTTTTCTACTGTAAACCTTCATTTATGAAGAATTCATCGACTTTAAGATATATATCTTCCCGTTTCGTTTGCCCTTCCAAAGGGCGACAAAACAATAATTCCTCACGTATGCTTCCTTCATAAACATATCTTACATAAAATAACAACTGTGCCATGTTAGAAATATCAGTTGTTTCATCTAACTGAATTGCAAACTTTGGGCTGCCCTTAAGCCTGGTAATAAGCTGCTGGAATTGGTCTTTACTAATTTCAGAAATTCTTTTGGAAACAGTATCATTCAATAAAGGAATTTTATGAATTTCATCCCCATATTTTTTCCCATGAACTATTTCTGACATTTTAATAGCAGCAGGTAACACGAGATCTTCTCCTACAGTGTAGGGATTTTTAGTTTTTGTAATTAAATAAGAAGTTTTCGTAAGATGCAAATAAATACTTTTCGTTCAGAGTAACAAATTTTTCAAAACATTGTTTTCCATTATTTGAAGATTTTACAAGTCGTTCAAAATATTTCTTTAGTTTATTGCAGTACGCTGCATGCTTGGTATTAAGATGTCGTTTTAGTTTGTCTGGTTTCATGCTCTCCGCAGCCAAAACTTCATTACAAATTAAGCAAAGAGGTTTTTCCACAGCATCATGATTATTAGAAGTAAATCCATATTGCAAAAATGATTCGATATATTTTTTTTCTTGCCAATTTAGGTGTACTACAACCTGGTAGCGAAGACTGCCGCATTATCATCAGTACTTTTACTTCTTCAGTCTAAATTTAGCCACTTATCCATAATCCAATACAATCCAAAGATATACTATTTCGATACTTACATGCTGAGGAATGACGGTAGGAAAACTTTATTTTCCGTAATTAAACTATTATATTTTTATAAGAGCAGAAAACTTTATATGTACAGACAAAACAATGCTATTCATAAAATACAGTAGTCTCGAATCCGAGCCCAGGTGTTTCTGGCAGCGTCGTTGACGTCACATGCGTGACGGCATGCGCAGTTCAAAGTGCGCATGTTGTGTATTAAGAACAAGGCTGCAGTGAAGTCGCGCTGCCAGAAACACCTCGGATTCATTACGCGTTTCATTTTGAATTAATTTTTGGTCGTTGCGCGTTCATAAACCTTTTACCGTTGCCAAATTTTTTGCAATCCCCACATTCAGTTACGCGACCCCGTAGGGGGTCGCGACCCATAATTTAAGAGTATAGAGGAAATCTATATAGATCTATCTAGAGTATAGATCTATCTAGAGTATAGAGGAAAACGTCTTGAACAAGGTGGGATACGAACCCAACAAGCTCAAGACAATTTTTCCTTAAAATTTAGAGAACTCTGCGGGTTTCTGGCTGTCTTACATTACATGTCCATGAGTGTTTGTAATAAAGTTGCTACAAATTGTGCATTTTATACAAAGTGATTCTTTCTTCGTGTGATAATGTTGGTTTTAGGCACTAGTGATTTATTAATTGATCTAACTTTACGGGAAAATTCTTTTTTTCATGTAATATTGTTGATTTAAGGATTAGTCTCTTTTTTTCAAATATAGTTATGAAATGTTCAGTTACGGAATGATATAGTTATGGACTTCATATATTAAGTGATCACTCATTTGTAACTACCACACCCTATGCTTATGACTGGGACGTTAATTTCGAAGCTCTATAACTCTTAAAATAATGGTTTTATTGGAAAATGTGACTAAAGGTAAATTAAAAATTTCAATTAATTCTATCAAAATATCGATTTTTTTTCAAAATTATTCCTTCAGCAATTAAAGAGTTACGGAATTTGTACATTAAGTAAGAGCAATACTCAACAAAAGAAGTTACCATTTAAGTCAATTACAAATGAAATAAGAAATATTATTTAAAACCATTTTATAAATAACTATGCATTCTAAAAGTGTATGCAAATATTTCCTTTAAT
Organism: Ryuthela nishihirai; assembly: GCA_038380435.1. Lineage (NCBI taxonomy): Eukaryota > Metazoa > Arthropoda > Arachnida > Araneae > Heptathelidae > Ryuthela > Ryuthela nishihirai. Next base: position 86,566,348 of record JAWZYU010000001.1, on the reverse strand, counting down.
ATTCGTTTAAATTTTTGATACCTTTCTGAGAATGCATTGCTGCTATCAAGCGTTAAAACCTACATACTTATTGAGGTTACTTTTTTCAGTTTAAAGCTAAAAACTCTTCACACACTGTATTAATCCATAGAAAAATACACCCACTGAAAACTACGGTTGCTAAAATGTTCCCAACACATTAAAAATTAAAAGGGTGTCCGCCATTCCACTGTAAATTTTAATGCAGACCCCCTATATTAAAAATGCCGCATATATCGCTTTTATGTTAACAAGTCAATAATTAGTTTCGGCATAACAAACGCTCTCATTGTAAGCCCCGTAGTTTTTAAAATCCAGTTCTTGAAAATATTTCATTACAACACGATTTTGAGCGAGGGAATCGGATATTCATTACTAAAACATAAGAGAATAATATCCAGTTATAATGAAATGTTTCAGTGGGTAAATATTTTCAAAAAGCAGGTTTGCACAAACTGACGGTGAATTTTTTTTAACGTATCACGAACAACTTCGAAATAATCGTACTCCTTTTCCTTAGTTCTCCCGTACTTTAAAAGAATAACTCATATTAAACTGAAATTATAGAGAGAGACGAACCAGATGAACATCGGACGGATAAAGACCTCCGAGAAATTCAAGCGGAAAACGTGATTCAGATTTTTCCCAAATCGACGTTTAGCTCATCGGATAAAAACCTATTTCTGAAGCGAACCAGTTTTTCTTTTTCTTTTTTTCTTGTTGTCTCCGTTTCTTATCGGATTTTTCCCTCTAATTCTTTCTTTTCGCTGCAGGAGCTAAAGAAAGAAACCAAGATCGTGTTGGAAAACCGTCGTTGATTCTTTTCTTGTTTCATTTTTGTTTCGATCTCTTTCGCGTTAGTTTCGATGTTTCAACTGATAAGACTGATCGATTTACCAGACTGAATTATGCCCTGCAAACACCATCAATTATAAATATAGTCAGTGTAGTGTATAGATTAATATTTGCGCAGTCTCTCACCATCATTAATTTGAAAATTTCTGCTCTGTAATGTTTGACTTTTCATTAATTTCATAAAAAAGATTAGGATAGAAACAATCTAGTTAGAGATTGATAACTTCCTTCTATCATTGTAATAAGAAACTGATTCACCGCTTTTGAACATGATGCGGAATTCACGCCCAACAGATGGTCTGTTTCTGAACAGTTGTAGATTGCGATTTTGTACTGGGTGTGTACCTTTAACACAATCAGTACAAACCGCTATTCTATATAAGCCTTATTTTCTTCACATTTTGGGTACTACGGATTCTTATAGAAACAATATTAATGCTACAGACCCGTTCGGTCCAAAAGTGAGTGGAGTATTTTTCTGGAAACTATATTGAAATTTAAAATCTAACAGATCGGTTTTTAACTTTTGAATTATAAAGGAAAATTAGGAATTTTATAGAAAAAATGAATTTTTTTTGTTGAAAGTATAAAATAAAAGCCAACATAAAATCAGTAAATTATTACAGCTGATCTATCATTAATTGAGCAATAATATAAAATAAAACTGAAAGATATTTCTTTACACTTATCGTTGTATTTTTTTTCCTCTAAATTAGAAATAAAATTCAGTAAGTAACGTATTTACCCAAATCTAAGTCCCTTTTTTTTAGTTATCATGGAAATAGAACTGAATCTTAAGACAACACTTCATATATGTATAAAAACTTATGATTCCAATATACGTACTCTTAACATTTAGACATTTCTTATTTCCTTATTTCTATTATTATCATCCGTGAATTTTAATACTAATCGGTATACTAATGTTAATTATAAATATATATTACTTAGAAAAGAAATTTTCGTTTGTATTAGATTTATGATAATGCTAATAGATACGAATAATTTTCGTTTAAAAAAGGCGCATTTGTAAACAAACATTATTAATATATTAATATAAATATTAACATTAAAATTTACCGTAAAATAATGGAAAGAAATATTCAAGTATTCTACAGAAGAAAATTGGCAGCTTTCAGGATGTCAGTTTTCCTTTTTCTTATCCCGGTTTTTAATTTTACAATGTTGGGTTGGGTTGTTTTACCTCTGAGCGGCACTTTTTTGCACACTATGGGCTAAATGGCCAGGTCACAAGGACCCCGAAGGCTCAGAGAAGGTTGGGGGAGGGGACCCACTGGAACAGCTGTTGGGAGACAGATGGTAGCCTCCCGTCAAGGCCATCCAGCGTGTTCTTTAACGTGCACAGGGTATGGCTCTCCCGCACACTGGGCCATGGCTTAACGTCCCATCCGAAGGACGGCGGCCTTTCCAAGCCCATCGGTGTCACCTACTGGCCGTGGGCAGGGCGGGTAATTTTTACGGAGATAAATCTCAACGCTGACCCAGCTGGGACTCGAACCTGGGAACTACAGATTACGAGCCTGGCGCGCTACCGACTGAGCCAACCCGGCCCATTTTTTTTTTTTTTTTTACAATGTTGACTTCATAGTTTAATTGTATGGTCTTTTGTTGAAGGAGGTGTTAGCTTAGAGTTCATTTTGACTTTTACATTTAACTGAGGTTGGTGGTTGGGGCATTTTCTAAAAAATTGTTTATTTTAGAAACGTCTTCTTAGTAACAGCGGAGAACATCTCAGTATTAATCGCAGGCAATTACTAATTGAAATTACTTTTCTTCCATGAAAGCACGTGCTCTTTGAAAGTGCTTCGTGGCATAAATCAACACAGTAGCTTAAAAACAATGAAACTATGGTGCTAATTTTTAAACAAGTGATTCTTTATGCGGAAAATAACGACACCCTTATTAGAATCCTGTGAGATTTGAATTTATGTTCTCCATCCACACACCCAGAATATTTTTAGTCGTAGAGTATAACATGTGAAAATTGCATTTGGCTTTCAAATGACATAACAGGGCTTTTTTCCCTCGAAGTCTACGCCTAGAAGAAATGCCACGTTAAAGTTAATAAGCCATATTAGCATCATTAAAAGTAATATTCAGAGAAGCAAAATACAAATATTTAACTTACCCCCAAAATCTTTAATGAGGAAGCAATGCGGGAAAATTTGTTTAACTTCCCATCGAAGGAGGTGAAATATTTCGAAATATCCGTCTTGTTTATCAAAGAGATAGACCTGGAAGAGAAAAAGAAAATAAATGAATTTTTCATATAAAAATAACAATAATTTATAATATATTTATAATAAATAAGTATATATATATATTCTTCTAAAACAATTGATTTCTAGTGAAAAAAAATCAACTGATTTCTTTCGCCCCCAAAAAATAATTAAAAAAAAACTGTTTGAATTTACTGAAAGAGAGCGAAAAACGTATGAACTTGAAAAAAAAGTTGCAAAATAATTTTTCGACAAATTTGTGTTGATGACATCAATTTGCTCAGAAAGCCTTACTCTTTTACGATTGTCCTTGCATGAACTCACTTAAATTATTTTGGATATAAAAATATTGAGAACTGTCAGGAATAAATTTCAGTCAATTGCCTTAAACATCTCTTTATGAATATCACAAAAACCTCGAGTCTTCAAGTTTCTAAAATTAAGTTTTGTCTTATTGAGGTTTTGCAAGAAGCCGACAATATAGTGCACTAATTTTTCAATAATAATAATTTAATGTAAATAAATATGACTATCGCCATTTGCAATCCAAGAATCCATATATTAATGTAATCAAATTCTTGTTTATATATCACTGTAGATTGATAACATTATTTTTTTCCCTCGTATTTTTAGCTTTTTGTGTAAAATATTGTCAGTGCTCCCAACTTTAGCACACCGAACTTTCTTATATCAAATCTACCCACATCAAGGAATTACCACAATTAAATTCAGTTTTTAACAAGCTTTAAACATATATATATATGTTAAGCCTCAGTGTATACATTACACGAAATGCTCCTAGCGTGTTACTTAAACTCTTTTAAGCTACGTGATCATATCGTTAACGTCATAAGTCGAGTGGCTAAGTCATACTCCCAAGACGCAAAATTGTCATCCCTAAATTTGGGAAAACTGACCGTTGGTAATGTAATCACTCGGCAGATCTTTCTACGAAGTGGCAGATAGGGTTAAACTTTGCCTGCCAACAACATGATCTGCAGCAGCACTGTCTCAATTGATAGATGGTTAATCTCATCGCACCATTACCTCTTTCGGAATAAGCTAATACCCTTTTCATAGTTCAATAATTGATGCAATCATCTGATAACGAGAAGCATTGCTGACTCATAAAGGTATCATTAATTATCCAAGTCGCATCAGTCACAAGAGATAAAGGATCCAATGTATCATTCGGCCGCGTCCTTCCAGACATTCCCAAGAGACCAGTTTTAAGGAATAACGTTCACTAACACGGAATTTGCATTTAATTATATGTCACAGTGTAATTAAAAGAGCTCTAAATACGCCACTATTCTGTTGTAAGTAGGGACAAAAGACGACTACTTTAGTTCAATTACATCCAGGTAAATCCAACTAGGTTTACGTTTAAACTAGTTAGAAAAAGTTATGAGATTTCCTTATTTAAACACATAGCAGTGGAGGGTGTATAAAGTTTAGATTCTTTGAAGTGTTTCTGGGATCTCTGATGTAGAACGAGTTTTGTGTAAAAAAAATTATTCACCCTTATTTCTTCATAAATGTGATAGCTTAGTTGAGGCAATACTTCCTACATCAGAAGGCCGGTTAACGAAGTTATGACGCCAGCATAGTAAGACTAATAATCTAGGAGATTATTATATATTTATTTCTATTAATGTTATTATTACTGGTAAACTTTTATATTAATCTTTATACTAATATTTAGTTATTAATTTACCTTATTTGGAAGGAAAATTATTCGTATTTATTTAGAAATTATCTAATAAATAATGCTAATAAATACAAATAATTTTGTTTCTAAATCAGGTATATTTATAGATAAAACTAGTATAAAGATAATAATATTTAAAAAAGTTTAAAAAAAATTGATATTTTTGGTGGAAAATTTTATTAAATAATTTAAATGTTATTCCTGACTCAATTACCTACATTTAATTGTATTAGTACTTCGATAATTATACTTAATGGAAAAAAGTTATTTTATACTTAATTATACTTAATTAAAAAAATTAGCTAATTTATACATATATTTAAATATTTTGTCATTATGCATTCATTAGACTAATAGATTTACAGTAAACTACTAGTTATCCCGAATTCTCCTGCATCCGACATAAATTTCAAATTTGACGTTTGAACCTAGTACAACATTTTTGCATGAGAAACGAAAACCATGCAGACATAAGAAATTTATTCAAGAAAATTACCAGACGCAATTTTACATCTTCTCAAACCACGACATCAGCTGCCGCTCAAGAATCAAATGCTAATTAAGTGGATGACCCCGAAGAAATATCATCTTAGTTCCTAAAACCTAGCCAAAAATATACATTGCTCCTAGATAGGCATTAGTAATTTTTTTAATTAAAATTTATCTTAGCTTCAATATTTTCGTATCTGGAATAGTATTTTATGTCTTGTGTATGCTTTTCTACCAACTTTACCTTTCAAAACTTCTCTTTCACATTTCGTTATTAGAAAAATACGGTACTACAAGGAGTCTACGTCATCCGACAGCCAAAATTACAATTCTTTCCATGGTAGCTTTCAGTGAAGCAGTTCTTGAAGTTTTTGTTAAACGCACGGATTCAGACATTCATTAAGTGTAAAAATACATATAAAAATGGTATTTTAGATATTTACATTGGTATTAAGAGCATTATACTTCATTTTCATCATCATTGTTTTTAACTGCATTTCTCTTTCAACGAATGCAAGATTGTACCTACTGTATTTCATTTCTATTTAAATATTTCTCATGCAACTGGCAAATTCATCTAACCGGCAAACCCAATTCTCCATAAATGCCCGATAACCGTGAGTTTAATGTATTTATTTGTTACCATTGACAAATTTAATTTCAATTAAGTGGCCTCTTCAAATATCTATTGTTATAATAGGCTAACTTTGTAACTGTGTAACGCAGTCCGGTTGCCAGATCATTAAAAGAATTGAGGGCCAGATCTCAAAACAGCTTCAAAACGTATCTCCAAATTGCTTGAAGCTGTCATGTCTTGATCTCAAACGGCCAGATCTCAAATGGCTTGAAGCCGTCATGTCTTGATCTCAAACGGTCAGATCACAAATGGCTTTGAGAATGTAGGAGATTGGGTTGGGTTGTTTTACCTCTGAGCGGCACTTTTTTGCACACCATGGGCTAAATGGCCAGGTCACATGGACCCCGAAGGCTCAGAGAAGGTTGGGGGAGGGGACCCACTGTAACAGCTGTTGGGAGACAGATGGTAGCCTCCCGTCAAGGCCATCCAGCATGTTCTTTAACGTGCACAGGGCATGGCTCTCCTGCACACGGGACCACGGCTTAACGTCCCAGCCGACGGACGGCGGCCTTTCCAAGCCCATCGGTGTCCCCTACTGATCGTGGGCAGGGCGGGGAATTTTGCGGAGATAAATCTCAACGCTGACCCAGCTGGGACTCGAACCTGGGTACTACAGATTACGAGCCTGGCGCGCTACCGACTGAGCCACCCCCGCCCCGATGTAGGAGATCGGCCAACGGTTCAGCAACTGGCATCCTTCTGCCGCGACTTACTCAGCTTGTGAAGGAAGAAATCAGTGTAGAAAACTGTCAGAACATAACAGTGATTTTGACAATAACACTATTTTTTGTTAATCAGCCTACGTTTTTCAAGTTTTATTTTGTACTACTACTGTAGTTTATTATTATGTGCAATGATGCATAAAATATGCTGTGAAAGAAAAAAAATTGTGTTAGAAAAAAAGATAATATAATCTCACATATATACACCTGTTGTTAGTATGTTAGATAAATATAGAGGGAAAAATGTCAAAAAAGATTGTATTGCTTTTTAATATAATAATTTCATTAAAAATTACATATTTCAGATTAATTTTGAAAAGTCCCGTATGGTTTTCTTCAAATGTGTCTTCAATCACCTTAATAAAAAGTCGATCCTTCAGACAGAATTTTCAAATGTCCCCAAATCTTCTACATTAAATCTGTTCACTGTAGTACAACGTTTCTCAAACTGCGGGTCGCGACAAATTTTTTATGAAATAGAATAGAAAATAGAGTGGATCTCACAGACTGGATCGCGATGCAAAATGTATTTCTTATTGTGGGTCGCGATCAAAAAAAAATTGTGAAATATTACCCTAGTATTTAAGGTAATATTTCACAATTTTTTTGAGAATTTGGAGATCGGCCAACGGTTCAGTAACTGGCATCCTTCTGCCGCGACTTACTCAGCTTGGGAAGGAAGAAATCAGTGTAGAAAACTGTCAGAACATAACAGTGATTTTGACAATAACAGTATTTTTTTACAGTACGTAAAAATTGTGAAATATTACCCTAGTCAAAATTGTGAAATTTTTACAGTACGTAAAAATTGTGAAATATTACCCTAGTCAAAATTGTGAAATATTACCCTAATATAAAGTGACTTAAGTATATTACACAACGACTACAACTGCCTTTGTTTCCATTCCATCGGAACCTCCTCGGATAACAGGAAATTTCTGAAAGATTGAAGGATATAATCCCAATTACTGTTTGATAAATCTTGAACAGCTTTAAATTTTTTGCTAGTTAGCTAATTTCTTATTAATTGCTAATCATTTAACAATGGATGTAAATTTACTAGAGTGTGTTTCAGACTCGACACTTGGGACTCGTTTAATAATTTTGCCTCCCGATTATGACGATCCTTTTCTGCTCTCTGTTCAGATTGTCGACTTTGCTAACCCTTGATTGGGAATAACATTAGTAATGAAGCCTTGCTTGATGGGCTCAGACCCCAGATCTTTAATCAATAAAGAAAGGTCTCATTAAATCTTTGTCTTGATCTTTACCTCTCAAATGTACGGCGTAGTATTTTATTTCGATGAACATGATTGATCATTTCCAATTTCTATTATATTCCTATAAATTGAAAGGCAATGATTACCGGCAGGAATCAAAAATAAAATGTATTCATTAATATACTCTTAGCATGAAATTCTGATAACACACAAATTTAAACTGGTTCTGTTTTTGTGTGATAACCGTTTTGCACTGTACAAGTTTTTCTCTCGATTGCAATAAAACCTTCATGTGCACAAGTTCAATTTGCGCGAATTCGAATCTATGCGAACAAATCTTTAATTCCTCTTTTGTTTTTGTACGCGAACCGAAATTCAAAATATACACGAATTACGTCCAACATTTAGTTATCACTGTCATTAGAGTAAAGTTTAGCTACCGCTATTATAATAATAAAAAATTATTATTTTTTTATTATTATTATTAATGATAAAAATTAATTAATGATGTCATTATAAACAAATAGTAGTAAAAAAAGAGGGCCGAGACAGCCATTGACATTCTAGGAAGTCGTTTTGCTCGAAAATACATATTTTTTATCCACATTTGCATTAAAATCACGTTAGATTATTTGCATCTTGTGAACTTTAAAAAAGAGTCACTTATGCTTGGAGCCATGGAGGAGGAGAAGTCGTCACTTCCGTAGGCCAAGCTGGTTTTGTCCATTTATTGGACAAATGGAACCATCCATTTTATGAAAGGCCTTCATAATGAGCTTAGAGGAGAATCTTGAATTTAGAGGAGAATCATGAGCTTAGAGGAGAATTTTGAATTTAGAGGAGAATCATGAGCTTAGAGGATAATTTTGAGATTATATCAAGGATTGAAGCCGTTGAAAGTGCGTCGTCCATAGGACATGCATTTGGAATTAAAGAATCCATGGTGCACACTATTCGCGCAAAGAAAAAAAAATATATAAATAAATTAAATTATATAGCAAAAATATAATATATAAGGAATTTATATATAAGGATATATATATCATAAAGGAATTTATATAGCAAATTAAGTGTGTATTATTATTTTGTAAATTTGTTTTAATTTTTTCGATTTCTATTGTATATACCTTTTACAAAAATGTAGTAAAAATCATTTCTTCTGAACCTTTGTTTTTTTATCACTTTTAATTTGTATTGCTTAAGTAATTTACAAAAATAATTAATTTACTAAAAAGTATGTAGATGTAATTGCAAGTGATCCCGGAACTTAACCCCCTATTTCTTATTGTTTCTTAAGCTCCGTTGGCGTGAATTTAAAGTGCTTGAGGTTTTTGGAGAAAGGAACCCCCAGGTACATAAAGAGTCGAGCGCATTTTATAAATCCTTTCAATAATCAATACATAAGAGAACGTTCGGCTAGTGCTTCGTTTTGATAAAAATTTACAGTCCTTAATAAATGCTTTAACAGCTGTAGTGTGTTTATTTCCAGCAAAATATAGTTATATTAATTCTGATTTAAAATTTTATTTGCAAAGAATTAATAGCAATAGAATAAAACTAATAGTTACCGCTGAATTTTAAAAATAAATCATTTAAAAATATTTACAATGTCACAGTAAACGATTTTTTCATTTTCTTTCCCTGAAAGCAAACTGTTAGGATGCAGCAGCGAAAATAAAGTAGAATGAAGCAGAATGCCAAATTTATCTCTCTCTGGGTGAAAATAGGGAGCGTCAAAGAAAGAATGAAACTCGTTCAAGTGGCGGAAATGAAGGTCGATGTGGTAGTCCTCCTTTCGACAGTTGCTTGCTTCTGGACTCTCGTGTTACAGATGTTCTTCAATATCAAATTGAAGAGCTCGAGCAACGCAGCAGTTTGAACCTTTCTTTTTTTCCGTTTCTTTCACAATCTCCTCCTTCTACTTGCTGATGCCGGAGAATTCGGACAAACAAGATTTTGTGCCGACACGCACGCACGCTTTCCTATGAGCTCGGTCAAAAGCAGTCAAAAACTTATCTGCAGTTCATTCTTTCCTTTGCGACATTTCCTGCTGCTTGCCTCGTAAGAAGTCGTCACTTCCGTAGGCCAAGCTGGTTTTGTCCATTTTATAGCGCAGAGATTTCCTGTACGAAAATGAAAGAAAAAAAAAGATACTTATGATGTTGTTGCGGTTCGTCGTTGACATTTGAAATCGCTCGGGATATTTTTATTCCTCTCGCAGATCAGAATGAAGATAAATTCCGAATGCTAGAGGAGCAGATCGATTGATATAAAGATATGTAATTGGTAGGATATTAACGAGATTTATGAATATCGTGAGCAGGCTCGATCTTGAAACTAATAGAGTGGGAGGACAGTAAATGGATCAAGCAGGAAAATAAAAAGATGGAGGGGGAAGCGACTGGATGGAGCAGGGGAAAAATAAAGAGGGAGATGGGGAGGGATTGGATCGAGCAGGGAAAAAAATAAAAGGGAGGATGGGAAGTGACTGGATCGAGAAGAGGAAAAAAATAAAAAGGGAGGTTGGGAAGTGATTGGATCGAGCATGGGAAAAATAAAAACAGGGAGGAGAAAGTGATTGGATTGAGCGCCAGAAAAAGGGGGATGGGAAGCTACTGGATCGAGCAGGGAAAAATTAAAAATGGGGAGGAGAAAGTGATTGGATCGAGCGCCAAAAAGGTGGGGGGGGGGGAGAGAAGGAAGTGACTGAATCGAGAAGGGAAAATAAAAGGGAAGATGGGAAGTGACTGGTGCAAGCAGGGAAAAACTAAAATTTGGGAGGAAAATGTGATTGGATCGAGCGCCAAAAACGGCGGGGGGAAGAAGGTGGTGGGAAGTGACTGAATCGAATAGGGAAAAATAAAACGGAGTATGGGAAGTGACTGAATCGAACAGGGAAAAAATAAAAACTCCGGGGGGGTGAGAAAGTGATTGGATCGAGCGCCAAAAAAAGAATAGGGGAGGGAGAGATTGTGGGAAGTGACTAAATCGAGCAGAAAAAATAAAAATGGGGGTATGAAGTGACTGGATGAAGCAGGATAAAAAAAGGTGCGAGATGGGGATGACTTGTTTGCCGTTCCAGTATAAAGTATTTCTCTCACGTGTTTAGCGTTCTTTAAGCATTTCTTGAAAAATGTGTGCAATATACATGTGTGCAATATACATGAACGAGGGCGATGTACTTGTAACCGATACGTTGGACGTCAACCGCAGAATGGCGCTGCAGTAGCCTACAAACCCAACATTCATTTCGGGGTAGTTGTTAATTCAGCATGGCTGCACGTCGTGAGTTATCTGACTTTGAACGTGGCTTGATCGTCGGTTCCAGAAGGATGGGTCATGCGATATCGGAGATCGTGCAGGAATTCGATTTTCCCAGGTCTAGGGTCTCCTTCTGTTGGTCGAATGGTAACGACCAACAGATGGATTACAATGCATGAAATCATTGCCAATTTGATTCCGGGCCAAACACAAAACGTTTCTGAAAGGAATGTCCATCGCCACCTGCACTCTGTCGGATTTGGTAGCCAAAGACCCACTCGTGTCCCATTGCTTACATGTCGTCACAGAGCTCAATGACTAGAATGGGCCCGAAGACATCGAAATTGGACAGTTGAACAGTGTCGTTGGGTAGCATGGTCCAATGAATCAAGGTTCAAGTTGTTTTGCGCTGAAGGGCTCATTAGAGTGTGGCCGTAAGCCCTGTGAAGCCATGGACCCTTCCTGTCTGCAAGGTACTGTTCAGTCTGGAGGCGGCTCTGTGATGGTGTGGGACGTGTTCACGTGGTCTACATTGGGCTCCCTCGTCCGTTTGAAGTACTCGCTGACAGGTATGAGATACATGGACATTCTCGCAGATCAACTGCACCCCTTCATGACTCTGGAGCACCCTGATGATGAAGGGGTGTTCCAACAAGATAATGCAACATGTCACCAATCTTTGGTTGCCAGGAGGTGGATCGAGGAACACTCCACGGACTTTACCACCATGAATTGGCTCCCACAGTCTCTCAATATGAACCTCTTGGAGAATCTGTGGGACACAATGGAAACAAGCTTATGATCCATGAATCCAGCACCATCCAATGCAACGCAATTATGGTCTACACTGCAGGATGTGTGGGCTGCCATCCCTGTAGAACGGTATCGGCAACTCGTTGACTCCATGCCTCGACGTGTGGCTGCACTGCTGAGGGCTCGAGGAGGACCGTTATTAGGCACGTGTATTTTTCTTTTCATTCCGCTTATAATATTTTCGAGGGAGAAAGGGGTTTTGTCATCCTTGCAGCCCCCTATTTCTTCAGATCTGAAAAATCCGAAATTTCTAGAAGACTGAAGGGTGAAATCCGAAACATTGTTTAATAAATCTTCAACAGCTTCAGATTTATGACAGTAGCTTCTGATATTGGGGGATGACATACAGCCGGGTATTATCTTGCATATGCTGTCTGAAGCAGCATTGTTTTCTCAACAGCGCACAAAAAATAAAGAGATGCTAAAATTAATTATTAGCGTATTAATCTTTGAAAATTAATTCGCCTCTTGGAATATAGAATGTTGGTTTCCAAAAAAGGAAAATTTGAATTTTATCTACTTACTCCCTGAAGGGAGAAGAAAAACTCCTGATAATCAAAGGAAACCTCTTGATTGTCATAATCTGCCACCTAAATCTTAAATTTATTTCGCAAAAAGACTTGGACTACAAGATTTTTTGATTTTCTAACTTTAGCGGCTTTCCAAGGTGTAAATTCAAACTAATGGAAGTTCATGAAATGCGATTGGTCATATTTTATTAATACCAATCCAAAGAGATTGCTTTATTTGTATTTTGAAACTAAGAAATTAAATTTCTACGGATAGGCAGAAGATGATAAAAAAGCGCTATCTCATTTTTCTTTAAAAACAAAAGTTAATAAACTGATTGAAAGCATAAGTTCTCTTTCAGCTAAAAGCGTAAATAATATTGTTCTGTGCTTACGATTTTACTCTGTTGATGTGCCAAGATTTTAGTTTCAAAAATAAAGTGTTCTTGCAAATTTCCCACTGAAATTGGACGCGTAGTTGGGTCACATTGTTTTACATCTGAGCGCCACTTTTTTGCACACAATGGGTTAAATGGCCAGGTCACAGACCCCGAGAGTTCAGAGAAGGTTAGGGACAGGGGACCTATTTAACAGCTGTTAGAAGATAGACGATAGCCTCCTTTCAAGGCAATCCAGCGTATTATTTAAAGTACACCGGGGTATAGCTCTTCCATAGACAGGACCACGGCATAACGTCCCATCCGACAGACGTCGGCCTTTCCAATCCCATCGGTGTCCCCTACTGACCGAGGGCAGGACGGGAATTTTTGCGTAGATAAATCTCAATGCTCTCCAGGCAGGATTCGAACCTGGGAACTGTAGATTACGAGCCTGGTGTGCTATCCTCCCCATCGTGAGCATCCAGGTGTTCTTTAACGTTCACAGGGTGTGACTTTACTGTATACGGAGCCACTGTTTAACGATACTTCCGAAGAACGGCGGCCTTCCAAGCTCAGTGATGTCCCTTTTCTCAGCGAGGGCAGGGCTAGTGTCAGGGGAGATATATCTCAAGTGATAGTCGAAACAGGGAGATGCAGATTACGAACCTGGCGAGCTACCGACTGAGCAAACCCCGCTTCGTGATACGGGGTAACCCGTTTAAGTAACTAATCATTACTAGCAGGTCCGTATTTACTAAGAAAAAGATAAACGTCTCCAACTCTGAAAGCGTGTATCTTTTGAAAAACTGTCAAATAGCATGCATTGTTGCAGTAGATAAAAGGATAAAGGTACACGCCTAATGGAACAATATTAACATTGTTATTTATACAAATTCCTAGATTATTTAATAACAGAGATATATTTCTGAAAAATGTTTGTCTGTCTGTGTGTATGTATGTTCGCTTGCATTTGGAGACTTCTCGAGATATTGCATGGAACTTTTGCATGATGGTAGCTGAAATCAAGGGAAACGTTTTGTCTTCATTTGATTAGTTCTGAAAACTGTCTTACCCCCCAACTAAAAAGGCATAACTCCCACTAAATGGTAACAGATATATCACCTAATTCATTGCATAGTTTCGTCCTATCTTAAAGTAACACAAGAGTCTGCGCCTAAAACCCTTGCATTACTTTTTACATACCTACTCTCCAAATTAAGCAGGAAATTTATCTTAAACTGTAAAAGCTAGGCACACGAATTTCAGTACATATTCACCACAAAGAGAAGAATTCTCCAGCCCCCGCCAAAAAAAAAAAAACATAGACGAAATCATAAAGAGTAAGAGCTAGGGCCACTGAATTCAGAATGCAGTTCGCTTTTTCGTAATTTTCGGAATATGAGGGTTTGGTCACTCCAAAATTTATTTCATCTTACCTACCTTCGTAAAAGGTTACCCCAGAAAAATGGGAATAGGTAAACGATTGTCGAGTTCCGTGACTCACTACTGCGACTTTTACCGTGTCTGTTCACAATGCTACCCCAGAATTATCCTAACCACTTTTAGTAGCAGTCTCCATCACTATTATGGGGGCGGGAGTGGCTTTCGGTAGCGCGCCAGTCTCGTAATCTGCAGTTCCCAGGTTCGAGCTCCAGCTGGGTCATAGTTAATATTGTTTCCACAAAACCCACCGCCCTTCCAACGGTCATTATGGGACACCAATGGGCTTGGAAAGGCCACCGTCCGTTGGATGGGACGTTAAACCATGGCCCCGTGTGCGGGAGAGCCATACCCTGAGCACGTTAAAGAATACGCTGAATGGACTTGACGGGAGGCTACCATCTGTCTCTCAACAGCTGATCCAGTGTGTCCCTCCCAGCCTTCTGTAAGCCTTCGGGGTCCCTGTGACCTGATCATTTAGTCCATGGTGTGCAAAAAAGTATCGTTCAGAGGTAAAACAACCCAACATTATTATGCCCCTGTACATGTGGTAGGTCGCAATATAAAGAGGTTGCGGAAACAGATACTTTACAGAGGAATGCCGTTTCTAAATCTTTGAATCAACAGTGGGGCGAAACATGATCATCTCAGATTTTATTAAAATATCAGAATATACTCTAAACGAAACTAATCATTGCTTGTTTTACAAGTCTTTATTTCCCACGGAATCACTCTATGAGTTGGGTTGTTTTGAACTGCAATTTTGTGCTCACAATGGACCAAATGGCTAGGTCATAAGGAACACAACGGCTGAGAGAAGGTTGGAGAAGGGGATCCACTGGACAGTTATCTAACACTCCTGCACTAGGAGCCCCGGATTAACGTCCTATCTGAAGAATGGTGGTCTTTCCATCAGGGTCCCCTTTATCGCCTAAGGCAGAGTGAAGGTTAGCGGAGAAAAATCTCAAGGCTGGGCCAGTTAGGGTTTGAATCTGAGGACTGCAGTTGATTAATCTGAGGACTGCAGTTGATGAATCTGAGGACTGCAGTTGATGAATCTGAGCACCCTCACCACTATAAATCACTCCATGACAATCAATTGGAGGATTTTACCACTTCAACGGGATATTTTATTCAGACTTTACAACTCATCTTTAGTTTTTACCGATAGTTTGAATTCAAAATGAAAGACAAAATCTTGACATACAGTTATGTCCTACGTTCAGAATTTATCCTAATGTTACAAAACGTTGTACTTACAAGAAAAAAACATGTATATGATGCCTTTCCATTAAAATCAAAAAGGAACATTTAAACTGTGATAGATATCCGCCGAAAAATTCATTCAAAATACAAAGGCTCCACCTTCTATAAAACTATATATGTATAAATAAAACGTGAATAATTGATAGTGCACTGCTTCTAATATCTTTTTTTCCCTGTAAAGAAAAGGATGCAGAAAGTTGAATTTACGTGATGCGGTTGTGCACTCGGGGCATCCACCAGTATCATGTCCTTTGTCATAGCTTATTAAGTAGTAAACGCCACTGCGCACATGCCGCGCACACACATAAAAGCCTTACCAAAATTGCCAATATGTCAAAATGCTTAGGATGACACAAACTGCAGAAGTGTCTCCTCAGTTCCCGCTCACCCCTGTTTTGAAAAGCTAAGTTGGGATGGCGTACAATGAGCATCCATCATCGTCGCGCACAATTTAGCATGTCCTGAGCTAACAGGATCTTCTAGAAGAGTGGTCGCTGTGTCCTCTTTTCGTTTTCTCTCCCTTCTTCTGAAAAGAGATAAATTATGCAGTGTTGTTGCGCCCGGAGGCTGCGCTCTCCGGCCTAGTGCTGTCATCTTGTACCAACAATCGCAGTCAGCCGTGCTTCACGACACACTAATCACGTGGTTCCGGGGAAATGGATACTCTTTCGCTGCAAAACAAGAGCACTGCGTTTGCTGGCAGACTTGTAACACGAGTCACTGACGTGAATCTCTACTTAGTTTAATATTACTTTAAATAATACTTCGGAATAGCAAATAAGTTTTGGTTTTAGTTGGACGTGCGATTTCTTGATAGTGTTGTAAGTTTTAAAAACGGCTCAAATGAGTTTTTGTTGGGTTTTACTTTTTGGGTAGAGTTGGCTTTAGTGGTAATATAAATGAGGCTGAATTATAAAAAATTATGACTTTCGCATTAATAAGTGGGGCTTTGGGTTGTTTTACCTCTGAGCGGCACTTTTCTGCACACCATGGGCTAAATGGCCAGGTCACATGGACCCCGAAGGCTCAGAGAAGGTTGGGGGAGGGGCCCCACTGGAACAGCTGTTGGGAGACATATAGTAGCCTCCCGTCAAGGCCATCCAGCGTGTTCTTTAACGTTCACAGGGTATGGCTCTCTCCCGCACACGGGGCCACGGCTTAACGTACCATCCGACGGACGGCGGCCTTTCCAAGCCCATCGGTGTCCCCTACTGACCGTGGGCAGGGCGGGGAGTTTTGCGGAGATAAATCTCAACGCTGACCTAGCTGGGACTAGAACCTGGGAACTACAGATTATGAGCCTGGCGCGCTACCGACTGAGCCACCCCCGCCCCCATAAGTGGGGCATTCAAAATGTTCTTGACATGCATCTGCAGAATAAAGACCTTTATACTTCCCTCAACAAAACTTTTACTGTCCTTCAAAGTACTTCCCTCCGCAATCTATGCAAAGTAGCAGTCTACGCCAATTCTACAACGTTTGATGGCACTCCTATTGGGGGAAACTCCACAACTTTGAATGAACACATTTTACAAGGTCTTGCACCCTTGAAAATAAGCTTCCCTGCAAATTCCTTTTTTAACTTTTGGAAACAACAAAAATTGTATACTGCAAGATGGGGTGAATTTGCAGGATGGAGTAAGTTCTTTGATTTGTTTCCTCCTTCTGGAAGGCCGTAACTTGCCAGGTTTTGTGAGCACTGTCATAGTCATGAAGGAGAATCCTTGACACGCATGTTGTTTGACGCTGCTCTTTTATCTCCTTAACCATTTTGGGCAAACCAATGGTGGTGTAGTATTGGCCATTTATAGTCATTTTTTCAAACAGGGTGTCCATGGCTACCACTCCTTGGGAATTGAAAAAAAAATGTTAACACCTTCTTCCTTGAGCGAAAATCTTGTCAGAATATTTAGGGACGCGGTACATCTTTCGTAACCAAAACACAGTTGTCGATCTTTCTGGGTTGTTGGGTTGTTTTTACCTCTGAGCGGCACTCTTTTGCACACCATGGGCTAAATGGCCAGGTCACATGGACCCCGAAGGCTCAGAGAAGGTTTGGGGAGGGGACCCACTGGAACACTTGTAGGGAGACAGATGGTAGTCTCCCGTGCAGGCCATCCAGCGTGTTCTTTAACGTACACAGGGTATGTCTCTCCCGTACACGGAGCCAAGGCTTAACGTCCCATCCGACGGACGGCGGCCTTTCCAAGCCCATCGGTGTTTCCTACTGACCGTGGGCAGGGCGGGGAATTTTGCGGAGATAAATCTCAACGCTGACCCAGCTGGGACTCGAACCTGGGAAATACAGATTACGAGCCTGGCGCGCTACCGACTGAGACACCCCCGCCCCATCTTTCTGGGAGTTGTATTAGTAGTAAAGCCACGTATCATATCACCTGTGACAATGTTTGTTAACAGTTTGGGGGACACTAGATTCAAACATTGTCAGCATTCCTTGTACGAGTCGCTCTTTTTTTGTTGCTGTTCTGTCAGTTTGTGAGGTACCTATTTGGCACAGATCTTTCGGAACATTAAATGTTGATGAATAATTATCTCCACACTTCCAATCGATACACTGATATCTAAACTTATTACCTGAACGATGATGTGTGGGTTATCCTTAACTTTTTCATGAACTCGTTAAATTGAAGGGTGCTCCGTCAGGAAATCGAACTGTTCTCTCGTAATCGAGAGATTTTACAGTCTCCTTCGGTCTTCCTGCATGAGGGAGGTTTCCGAAACTCTGCCGTCTTTCTCCGAATTTGCGCATCCATTCAGCAGCAGCGCCATGTGAACAGTCATAGTCCCATATGCTTGTGATAGATCAGATGAATTTTTTTTCTCCTTTTCCCCAAGCTGCATCCTTGTGAAATGCAAAATATTTCTCCATCTTTAGTAGACTCCATAGCAACAACACACAGTTCGCAGACTGAACTTTAAGCTCCGCCAGCGAAGAGAGAAATTATGATACTCCCTTTGTTTTTAACTCGTTGGTTAACCTGCGTTGTTTTACCTCTGATCGGCACTTTTTTGCACACCAGGGCTAAATGGCCAGGTCACATGGACCCCGAAGGCTCAGAGAAGGTTGGGGGAAAGGGACCCACTGGAACAACTGTTGGGAGACAGATGGCAGCCTCCCGTCCAGGCCATTCAGTGTGTTCTTTAACGTGCACAGGGTATGGCTCTCACTCACACGGGTCCAGGGCTTAACGTCCCATCCGACGGACGGCGACCTTTCAACCCTATCAGTGTCTCCTACTGACCGTTGGCAGGGTGGGAAATATTGCGGAGATAAATCTCCACGCTGACCCAGCTGGGACTCGAACCTAGGAATTACAGATTACGAGGCTGGGGCGCTACCGACTGAACCACCCCCGCCCTGTTTTTAACATGTAATGACAAGTTTAGACAAGCTTTCCAATAAGTCGTAATCTCATTGACTTTGGTGAAACGTGTAGAAATCTAGAGAAACGTGTCAAGGTTATTTTTAATCCCTCCGTATAGAGTAGAAATATAAAGTTAAATGCGTTGTTTTGGTTCTTTTATCTCTGAGCGGCACATGTTTGCATACAATGAACTAGATGGTCATGTCACAGGACCCAAAAGGACCTAAATAAAGTTGGAGGAAGAAGACCCATTGGATAGCTATAAGGAGACAAATGGTAGTCATCCAAGCCGTCAAGCGTGTCCTTTAACGTGTACAATATAGGCGGGGTCATACTGTACGCGGGGGTCATACCTTAATGTCCCCTCCTTTCTAGGCCCTTCGGTGTATTCTTTTTGCTCAGGATAGAATGGGAGTTTTGCGGAGATAAATCTCCAACGGCGAATCTCAAGTGGTACTCGATCCCGATCAATAAAGAATCTTTAATGGATAAAAAATAATATCTTAGGGATGCATAGGTGTGACTCGATCCTGGAAATTACAGATTTACGAGCAGGGAGAGCCAACCTTCACCTCGAAACAAATGACATTTCTGCAAATGAAAAACTTGTTATTCACGAAAGAGATCAGAATTTTGATTGGGGAAGAAATTTAAATGCAGGCATTATTTAATGAAATTTACTGATTATTAAAGAATGAAAAGGGAAAAAAACATACCCTGTATCTACGGTGGAAAGCTGTGAATAAACTTATTGGTGGGAAGGCTTATCAATAGATAAACGTTTTGCCCAAAACGTATGGCATGGGTATAAATAGTACATACTTAAATATCTTTAGGGGTCAGATGACAATCTGTCTAAAAGAACATCCATTCTCTTTAACATGAGCAAAGATATTATATTCCTGATTTTGTGATTACTGCTTAATGTCTTTTAGGAAGAACGATAACACTTGTAGTCGCTTCTGAAGAACTCTGAACCATTGTGAATATATCTTGTCAAAGGTGATAATTACAGTACTGTCGAAAAAACTGTAGTCAATGTAGCTCAATCATGTGAAAAATGTTTATTTTAGTCTTATCATACAAAATGATAATAAAAAATTGTAAAAAGGACTAAAATACAAATTGTTATGTAGTATGATTCTATTCCTTAAATTTTCGTGACACACCAGGATCTTGGATGCGACACTACGGGTGAGAACCATTAGTCTAGAAGATGGAAATTTAGTTATTTGCGTGTCTAATGAAAACGAATATTCAAAGGCTTTTAGAATATGGGTTATTAAAATTAATTGATGCAAATTAAGAGAGGAACAATGCAAGGGATTTAAAAAACAATTACCTCGACTTAATTACGTACCTATTCACACCAGTGTTATATCGCTCACTTGATTTTGTTTGTTTGCTTACTTCTATAACCTGAGATTATGTAACTAGTGGTAACTTTTAGAGTCGAAATAATTCATACTTTTTCAAAAGGTTTTGACATTTAAAGTATCTCCTGAGATACTTTAAGGGGAAAACGAGTTAAATTTGCGAGCTCAAGTACCTCCTTTCGTTAACTATTCAACGTGCCGACCCAGTCTTCGACTAACTACTAGATGACTCATTATTCACGTTTATGTTAGTTTCCTAAAAGTGCTACAATTAAAACATTTATATATATATAAGCAAACAACAGGCTTGTTATTACTTATCTTGCTCTTTCTCTACAAAAGTTTACCACTTAAGAAGAAAGAATCCCAAGGGTCTGCTTTGTGCACACATAGTTGAAATTCTCCGAGTTGAAAAGTCTCCCCAAGTACTAACAGCACTCGTAGGGTAACACTTTCAGTCAGTGACAATAGGCCGGGGTGGGGGAGGTGGCCAGCTTCAGAAAGAATATTGTGCGATTCCAGTGTCCGTGAAATGAGCTCATCAGGCGCGATAATGACAACGAGGTACACTGTTAACGCATTCATCAACGACATAGCCAAAACAAGGCGACGGGACGATCGATGGTAATTAACGGCTGTTTGATCGCCCCCCATATGCGCACTTGATAGCTACTAACCTGCGACGAAGTCAGTTCTCCAGACAAGGCATCAGCCCCTTCTTTGCCTGCTGTTGCCGTTGTTGTTTGGTGGGGAATTAATGATGGCAATATATCTCTCAGTCGGGACCATGCAGTGAAGTAAGTACTACTGAGAGAGAAGACATTAACGATGATGGCTCTGTGTAAGCTTAGCGAATGGACCGAGGCGATCGAGAGCAATATACGTATTGAGAATAGAGAGTCAGGTTATCGTCACTCGGTTCTTGGCTCTCATTGTTGATAGGATAATGCATTAACGGAGGGAAGTCAGATACTCGACTTAAAGGTCACAGGGGTGGCTAGGGACTTTTTTTCTACTTCAATCGACTAAGATTTGACGAGAGTTAAGTAAAACAGAAGTCATGCTGGAGATCATTCGAATGATGCCAGAGAGAGTGGAAGGAAATGGATTGCGCAAAATCATCGTTAAAGCCTATTGATACGTCTGTTAAAGTCGTCATTTTGTTTGCGCCGTTCTGTCACTATTCAATAAAACAGACAGGGCCCAATTTCGGGGAAGTAGGGAAGCTAGGGGCCATGACACCTCGCTCCCGCTCCCGGAGAATGCTAGTAAGGGTAATGAAGGCCAAAATGATTAAACTTGTACAGTCGCTCAAAAAAAAATATCCGAACACTATGGTTGATTACAGAATTCAGGAAAAATATCTGGCAACGATTTATTTAGAAATCAGTGATCTGGCAACCTTCGTCTCACGTGACACGAAGGTTTCCAGATCAACAATTTCTAAAAAATCGTTGCCAGATATTTTTCCTGAATTCTGTAATCAACCATAGTGTTCGGATATTTTTTTGAGCGACTGTACATATTTCACACATGTTTCAAGAAATATTTTAGAAACCTCTGTAAAGAAGAGGAGAATCTTACCCAGCAATGGAAATACACTCTCTTGCTCCCTCTCCCATATTTTTTTTGCACGATTTTTTCGATTGCCTCCCCCCACATTTTGTTTTTTCTAGATACAGGTCTGATCATATACAATAGATTTCCAATTACGTTTTCCTTTCGAAATGGGGGAAGCATGTATCGCAGACAATGCAAACTAGCTGATAATCCGAATTTTTTTAATTTAGTTGTGGATTAATTTTTTACGTCCACTTGAATATGGACATTGAAGTTCTGAAATTTCATTAGTCTTAAGACATACTAGTCAATTTGTGACTCTTGCAAACAGGAATCTGGGAGGGGATGGGGGGGTCAAGTGGACTATGCCCCTTTCCTCTCCCTAGTATTGAAAATCTCAATTTTCCTGTTCCTTGAGAAAACAGACTTCAGTCTCTTATGTTTTAAAAGGTAAATACGATACTATTTTGGATTTTAAAAAATACAATATTATTTTGTATTGAATGAAAATAAATAACCCGTAAGCAACAGCTCGCCACATAGGTCTGATAGCAGCCCGTCAGTTTAATACGCCATTGATAAAGCGAGACCGAATCAGAACGGAAACGCAAATGTCCATTCTTTACCATGGGCTCGAACCCAGATCTGATCACTAGTCAAGCACGCTATCCATTCTGCGACATGGGAGAATTTTGAATTAGAAAGCTACTATCAAAACATTGCTATACTTTGGAATCTTCTAATTGTTTTAAATGGAATTGTTAGAGGTTGAAATGGCTTTGTCTTTAAAAACGAGCATTCCGCATTCAGTAGAAAGGACTGTGCTTTCTGGTTAACACGTGATTTCGATGATAGAATTACGCATCTATTTATTTTATTATAATCCAGAAGTGTGATCGAACATCAAAGATTAACCTGGGACAATTGAAACCTCACGAATCACGTTTAATCAAATGTTGAAAGCGGTGTCGAAAAAATTCACGTTCGCCTCTGGTGCGAATAAGGATATTTATTATTGCATAAACGGATTCTGACTGTGCGATTTTACCGTGTAAGCCTGTGAGAAAAATATGAAAGATTTCAATATTCTAGCGTTCTGACTTTTTAATGAAGTAAAGCCAGCTTAGAATAAGAATACAAATTGAATTAAAATATCGTTTTTCTAGTAGTTTTACCCTCTTAGGCCGCATTGGCGTAATGATTCATAGAAATCCTAAGAATCTGAACAGACATAAGTTAGAATACTCACTGAATAGATGTTAAGAAAAACCTTCCGTCAAGGCTATTCGACATTTTTAGTAACGTAAATAATGTGTGTATGTTCCTTAGATGGAGTCAAGGCTCAAGACATCATTCCATGGATGACAGGAATTTCTTAGCTGAACGTGAACGTGAAGAGACACTAGCGCCGATTCACTTACTGTCAGATGTCAGGTCTAGACATATGGGGCGGGGGCAGCTCAGTCGGTAGCGCGCCAGGCTCGTAATCTGTAGTTCCCAGGTTCGAGTCCCAGCTGGGTCAGCGATGAGATTTATCTCCGCAAAATTCCCCGCCCTGCCCACGGTCAGTAGGGGACACCGATGGGCTTGGAAAGGCCGCCGTCCATCGGATGGGACGTTAAGCCGTGGCCCCGTGTACAGGAGAGTCATACCCTGTGCACGTTAAAGAACACGCTGGATGGCCTTGACGGGAGGCTACCATCTGTCTTCCAACAGCTGTTCCAGTGGGTCCCCTCTCCTAACCTTCTCTGAGCCTTTGGGGTCCATGTGACCTGGCCATTTAGCCCATGGTGTGCAAAAAAGTGCCGCTCAGAGGTAAAACAAACCAGGTCTGGCCAAGGCTACCTTGACAATGAAGGCCATGACAGCTCTTTGATGCCGTCACTTATGGAGGAAAATTCTTTTTAAAATTTGATGTTATATTATTTCAGGTTGTTTTAAGTTATACCTTACAAAGCGATGAAATAATTTTTAATGAAAATGATAAATGTAAGAAGAATCAAATATATAAAGGTTTTTACGATTTTTTTATGATTTTTTAAAAAGTTTTATTTACATTTCATTTTACGCAAAACTCCCATTGCTACTCTAGGTCAGTGGGGGCATCGATGGGCTTGGAAAGTCGCCGTTCATCGGATGGGACGTTAAGCCGTGCATCCTTGTGCGTAGAGTCATATCTTGGATACGCTAAAGAAATACACGATGAATGACCTTGACGGGAGGCTACCTTCTGTCATCTAACAGTTCTCCAGTAGATTTCTCTTCTCAACCTTCTCTGAGCTTCCGGGGTCCTTATGACCTGGCCATTTAGCCTATTTTGTGCAAACAACTGCCGCTATGAGGTAAAAACAACAAAAACCAATCCAATTTTTTTTTTAATTTTGCATTATTGACACAAGAGTAATATATTTAATATTCTATTATTTTTTAGGTATATCCTAAAAATACTTGCCCTAATATTGTAGTTAAATTTATAAAAAATTTCCCTCCATTCGTAACGTCATTAAAAGAGCTATCATGACTTTACACGCTGTCAGCATAAGTTCCCAGTACGTTCATATTCCTAGTCTTGAAATTAATATTTCCCGTATTTACGAGGTGGGGAGATGACTAAATCGGTAGCGTGCCAGGATCATAATCTGAAGTTCCCCGATTCGAGTCCCAACTGTCATAATTTATCTCCGCTCAACCTATCGTCGTTGAGCAAGGAGACACCGATGGGCCTCAAAAACCTGTCGTCCAATCAATTTCTTTCTCTAAATCTATTCATTCACACGACCATTTGAACATTTTCGAAGAACTGCGTTATCCCTAGTATATTTTCAAATTAAATTGATTCTCTAGTTTAGAGTAAGGGGAAGTTAACTTAGAACTTCTTTGTACGGTGATTTTTTGAATGGTATTAAGTTTGATTGTCATTGAAATAACAAGTGGTGTGAGCACACAAGTTAGGATCCCAGAGTGGGGGTAACAGAGTGAAGAATCTTATTTCTTCGCCGATGGAGGCAGTCTGTAACTCGAACGATTCATAGCCTGCAGTTCCCAAGTTCGAGGCCCAACTGTCTATTGGGTTGGGTTGTTTTACCTCTGAGCGGCACTTTTTTGCACACCATGGGCTAAATGGCCAGGTCACATGGACCCCGAAGGCTCAGAGAAGGTTGAGGGAGGGGACCCACTGGAACAGTTGTTGGGACACTGGAACAGTCAAAGCCATCCAGCGTGTTCTTTAACGTGCACAGGGATATCTCTCCCGCACACGGCTTAACGTCCCATCCGACGGACGACGGCCTTTCCAAGCCCATCGGTGTCCCCTACTGACCGTGGGCAGGGAATTTTGCGGAGATAAATCTCAACGCTGCCCCAGCTGGGACTCGAACCTGGGAACTACAGATTACGAGCCTGGCGCCTACCGACTGAGCCACCCCCGCACCTACACAATTGAGCCACCCCCGCCCCTACACAATTGTCTGAACGTGGCAATTTGTCTCCGGTAAACCTCCACCTTGCCCTCGGTCAGAAAGGGAACACCATTCCTAGGAAATGTCGCCGTCCGTCGGATGAGACGTTAAGCCGTGGTTCCGTGTGTTATAAAGACGTACCCTGTGCACGTTAAAAAAAGGCTTCCATCTGTATCCTAATTGTTGTCCAGTGGATCCACTTCCCCCAACCTTTTCTGAGCATTTGGGGGTCCATGTGACCTGGCTATTCATTCATTGTATGCTTAAGCGTACACTCAGAAGTAAAACAACTCAACCTGTATTTACCGATGACTAAACCTCCTATGCTTTATTCACCGATTTCATTGTCATACATTACAATGAACATAACATTTGCATGACGTGTTTCTTTGCACAATTAATGATAGTTTACGCTCTTTTCTTTGTTAGAAACCTACTACAACACATGACGCAGTGTCGGTAACAAGCAAACATAAGCGACCGTCACGAACAACTTTACCTTGTGATAGTAATGAACGACGTTTTTTCAACTCCGTAACACCAAATTACAATCAACCTCTGTTATCATTATATCACGCCATATGCTAGTGAAACAAGTTAGCGTGTATTCTGTCACGCATTCACAACTCTCAAGGCAATTAATTTTCTTTCCAGTCAATGATGCATGAGAAGCATTTACAAAGCAAAAATGGTATCTTGTTTCCATTCTATTTAGCAAAGCTGGCTAAAATGTGTTTCAAAAAAAAAAGGCCAAAACTGTGTAAGAAATTAATTTTAAGTAACAACATCGGTTTTAGTTTCATCTTGAAAGAAATATTATTTGCATGGTGTAAAGCAACACCCATGACTATTAGATGTATCTGTAAATGCTGTTATAGCAGAATTTGGCGTTTGCTATTGAATGCGAGAAAAACCATTGACTGTGGCATGCTATCAGTATATTTTTATAGGGGTCGAAATATCTAAAGCGTTGCTACATGCAGAAACTTGTTGTCAGTTCTGATTGTCGCTATTTGCTGTGTTGCGAGAAGCTCGAGTACAGTCGATCAAAAAAGTATCCGAACACTATGGTTAACTTCAGAATTCAGAGAAAATACCTGACAAAGCTATTTTTAGAAATTAGTGATCTGGCAACCTTCGTGTCACGTGAACCACACGTGACACGAAGGTTGCCAGATCACTAATTTCTAAACATATCGTTGCCAGATATTTTTTCTGAATTCTGAAGTCAACCATAGTGTACGGATACTTTTTTGAGCGACTGTACCAGTAAGCTTAACTTGTTGTTGTTGTTGTTGTTGTTGTTGTTATTGTTTTACCTCTGAGCGGCACTTTTTACACACCATGGGCTAAATGCCAGGTCAAATGGACCCCGAAGGCTCAGAGAAGGTTGGGGGAGGGGACCCACTGGAACAGCTGTTGGGAGAAAGATGGTAGCCTCCCATCAAGGCCATCCAGCGTATTCTGACGTGCACAGGGTATGTCTCTCCCGCACACGGGGCCACGGCTTAATGTCCCATCTTAACGTGATATTAAAAATGTTGTATTTCATTCTGGTGTTTCAGATGCTCCAAAATATTGCAATTCAATATTATGTCGGAGATATTACAAAATGCCCCAATTTTGCTCTTGATTTCGGAGATGACTCTCTAGTTCACAATTCGCTTGTAGTTTATCGTGGGCTGGTGGGGCATGTTCGACATAAGAATGGATTGTGCCAAAGCCTCCTTTATAACATCGGTCCTGGACAGTGCAGTAACAGGGGCGGGGGTGGCTCAGTCGGTAGCGCGCCAGGCTCGTAATCTGTAGTTCCCAGGTTCGAGTCCCAGCTGGGTCAGCGTTGAGATTTATCTCCGCAAAATTTCCCGCCCTGCCCACGGTCAGTAGGGGACACCGATGGGCTTGGAAAGGCCGCCGTCCGTCGGATGGGACGTTAAGCCGTGACCCCGTGTGCGGGAGAGCCATACCCTGTGCACGTTAAAGAACACGCTGGATGGCCTTGACGGGAGGCTACCATCTGTCTCCCAACAGCTGTTCCAGTGGGTCCCCTCCCCCCAACCTTCTCTGAGCCTTCGGCGTCCATGTGACCTGGCCAGTTAGCCCATGGTGTGCAAAAAAGTGCCGCTCAGAGGTAAAACAACCCAGTGCAGTAACAGGAGAATTATTTTCGAAATATATAGATAGAGAGAAAACAGTAAACTTGGTCTCATAGAAAAATGGAAGGTCGGGCCGCATAGGAAACTAAATATGAAGGAGCAGACTGACACAGAAATATATAAGCAATAACATATCTATATCCAACGCAAAACAAACAAGAATATTAAAGTGAGACATAAACAATGTAATTTATTGAATTTTTTATTTTAATGAGAATTCGCTTCCTCGAAGGCGGATTTCTTGTCCCCTCCATGGCCGAGTGGTTAGCGCGCTTGGCTACTGATCTAAGGAACCTGGGTTCGAGCCCCGGGTAAGGCATGGATGT
Organism: Ryuthela nishihirai; assembly: GCA_038380435.1. Taxonomy (NCBI): domain Eukaryota; kingdom Metazoa; phylum Arthropoda; class Arachnida; order Araneae; family Heptathelidae; genus Ryuthela; species Ryuthela nishihirai. The sequence goes on along the minus strand of JAWZYU010000001.1, from coordinate 86,538,525 downwards.
TTGTGTCGTTTTTCTGCTGAGGTTCTGCCATCCTCTCAGACCTTCTACTGTGGCATATAAACTGACAGGCTCCTGTCAGACCTCTGTGGCAAGCAGCTGCTTGAGGGGGTGTTTATTTATATTTATTTTTTTTATACGTTCATTTTCTCTTTTAAATATATTTGCCATTAGTTGCTCGAGTGCAGCACAAGAAGAGGCGGTATTGTTCACTCATTGATATAATTGTTTCCATAAATTAAGAAAAATCACTAAGTTAAGTCAATGGGAAGCTAAAGTCAGAGCTCTATAACTTCTAAAATAGTTTTTTCTTTGTTTTAAAAATGTGATTGCGATAAAGATCTCAATCAAATAAATCAATATCTCGATTTTCAACAATATTCGTTAAGTATTTAATGAGTTACGGACGTTTGAATATTTTGCGATAATAATGCCAGCCAGAAAAATTGACTTCAGAAGTTAATTGAAACTTAATAATTAGTATTGTGTCAAAGTGTTTAATAAAATAAGTTTGCATTTTAGAACTTTATGGACAGAATTATTTCACTATTCTTCAGTTTTGTATAAGTTTCTTTAATCGGGCATTGCTGTTGTTTAATATTCAAACTTCCATAACTCATTAAATCTGAACGAATATTGTTGAAAATCGGGATATTGATTTATTTGATTGAGATCTTTATCTGCAAACACATTTTTCAAAACAAAAAAAATTAGTTTAGAAGTTATAAAGCTTTGACGTTAGCTTCCCATCGACTTAACATAGGGATTTTTGCGATGTTGGAGAAACCGTTGATAAATCTCCTATAATATGTGCAAAGTCCAATAAAATTACGAAGTTGATGAACATCTTCTGGTGGAGGCGTCTCTTACAGCTGCTATATTACTAGGATCGGTCTTAATCTCTGATGTAGTGATGATATGACCAAGGAATAGAATTGCTGGAACAGTTTACACTTAATCGGTCCCAATTTCAGCTTGGCTGTCCTAAATTTTTCAAACACTTGACGAAGATTTCTCAAACGTTTCTCAAGAGTCTTTCCAAGAACGATGATGTTGTCCAAGTAAACCAGGCAGAGCTCACAAGACAAACTTTTGACCACCGACTCCATTAGTCGTTCAAACGTTGCAGGTGCGTTGCAAAGTCCAAATGGCATCACTTTAAACTACCAAAGTCCATTTCCTGTAGTTGTTGTCAGTTCTGTGAAAGCTGTTTTCTCACGGTCTTCATTGTGTAAATTCTGATGCGCCATTTTTTGCATTTCTGCTACAGCAAAATGGAAATCTTATCTCATCTGAGAAATCTTTTTTTAAAACGTTTGAAGCAAAATCGAGTTACAGTTTTCACTTTGTTTTCTGCCGAACTTCGACATTTTTGTGATTTAGAAATAAATTAATAATTCCTTTTGGGTTGGGTAAGTAATGATCAAATATTCACGATTCGCATTTTTCGAATCGACTAAAAGTTTTAATAGCGTCCTCTAATGATGTAAAAAAGATGAAAAATGGCAAAACGTGAAAGGAATCTAACAAACGAACTATTTATTTTAGACATTTCGGATTTTGTTGATGCAGTGTGGCAGTCTAGAATAATGCTTCTCAAGAACTGCTGTCAGAAAATTTCAATAATTGAAATAAAAAAATTGTATTAACGACAGTTTTTATCATAGAAATCCCCCGCAAAAAGCACATTTTCAAACAAGACATACAATATAATTATTTTTATAAAAAAATAAATAAATACCCCCTCAAGCAGCTGCTTGCCACAGAGGTCTGACAGGAGCCTGTCAGTTTATATGCCACAGTCGAAGATCTGAGAGGATGATAGGACCTCAGCAGAAAACAACACGAACCTTACCCGGGGCTCGAACCCAAATCCCGTAGCCCGTAGATCAGTAGTCAAGCGCGATAACCACTCGGCCACGGGATTACAATTATTTTTATAGCTTTCGTTATTATATTATAAAAGCCTTTCTTTGAGTCAGTCATATAAAGTATGGTGGACGTATACAGTCTGCCTATTTCATGATGATTGAATGCCAAGTTGGAGAATGAAAAATTTCATTCTCTTTGAAAACACGTTTCCCATATTTCACAGAGGCAATATGTTATTCGTCCAGTTATTTAAATTTTTTCCACGAATTCAACGATACTTACATTTAACTCTAAAATTGCTGATTGTGTGTTAAAAATGAATAGTGAAAACGTTTATATAAGTGAAAATAATTGTTTTTTCTGCACGTTTATCTTGCAAGTCTGTGCATACATGCTTAATATTTCATGCAAACGTTTTTTTAGTGCTGCCCAAATAACTTGATCGTGGCCGGTGAAATGTGGCCAAGAGAAAATATTTTCCGCGAACCACTGGTCTAAAAGTTTGCATACACAGCAATGATTTGTTCCTGGAAGGGGTCAAAAACAGAAACTTTTCTGTGTTAAGAGATAAAGGAATGTTTTCTAGTTAGATGCACATTTTTCACTTTTTCATTTTCCAGATTTAATTTTCCAGATGGTTGTAATTTCCGTCTTTAGAGGGCATTGAATGTGGATTGTTTTAACTCTGAGAAGCACTTTTTTGCACACAATGGGTTAAATCGCCAAGTCACAAGGACCCCAAGAAAGTTGGGGGGAGGGGCACTGGACAGCTGTTAGGAGATAAATGGTAGATTCTCGTCAAGGCCATCCAGCGTGTTCTTTAATGTGCACAGACTCCCCCGCACACGGGGTTGTTTTGAGTTGTTTTACCTCTGTTACCCCACTGTTGATTCAAAGTTTTAGAAACGGCATTCCCCTGTAAAGTATCTGTTTCTGCAACCTCGTGTTATTGCGACCTAGCCACATGTACAGGGGCATAATAGTGTTGGGTTGTTTTACCTCGGAAAGGCACTTTTTTGCACACCGTGGGCTAAATGGCCAGGTCACATGCACCCTTAAGGCTCAGAGAAGGTTGTGGGAGGGGACCCACTGGAACAGCTGTTGGGAGACAGATGGTAACCTCCCTTCAAGGCCATCCAGCGTGTCCTTTAACGTGCACATGGTATGGCTCTCCCGCACACGGGGCCACTGCCTAACGACCCATTCGAAGGACGGCAGTCTTTCTAAGCCCATCGGTGTCCCCTACTGACCGTGGGCAGGGCGGGGAATTTTGCGGAGATAAATCTCAACGCTGACCCAGTTAGGACTCGAAACTGGGAACTACAGATTACGAGCCTGGCGCGCTACCGACTGACACCCCCCGCCCCCCCCACACACACGGAGTCATTGCTTATATCCGATCCGATGGACGGGGGATCCGATTTCCAAGCCCATCTGTATCTCCTACTTGCCGAGCGCAGAGAGGGGATTTGGTGAATATAAATCTCAACGCTGGCCTGTGAATATAAATCTCAACGCTGATTTATATGAGCCATTTGGCTCATATAAATCTCAACGCTGGAACTCGGGAACTGCAGACCCGCTACCGACTGAGCCATCGCAGCCCCTAAGCACTTGGTGATAGTATGATCACCAAGTGCTTAGGTATTAATGCTTTAGTATGATGGTCAAGGGAAAGGTCTTTAGTATGATGGTCAGACAGATTTATCTCCTTAACCCCAGGGGTGTGGGATAAAAATACATTTATTTTTTTCTTTTTAAGAGATATATGGGAGATATTAACATTTACATTTCCATAATCATATATTAGTTCGAATTACCACTGTCAGAAATACTAATGTCAGATGGCGAAAAGATTCGAAAATTAAAAACACCATTCTCTTTGAAAACTTCTTCTGTGGAATTAAAATTTTTTTTCACGAATTCAGTTATTTTTAACGAATTACGCTGAATTGTACAATCAGTGATTTGAACGAAACCCAACCGAAAATAAACCCATGTTGAACCGAGATATCACTGAATTCAACAGAACCCTAAAAGGACATCTGAAATAATGATTTCAACGAGATCCCAATCAAACAGCGAAATAATTGAATTGAACGAAAGTTTAAACGGACTGATGACTCATTGAATTGTGGGAAATCTCATTGTTTTATAGGAAAACCCACGCGAACTACGAAAACTCAATCGAATTAAAAAATCAGATTTGAACGAAAAGGAAACCGAACTACGAAATCATTGTTACGAAACCATATCGATATGTAAAATAATTCATCTAAATAAAACCTCAACCTAATTGGAAAAAATTACTGATTTTTGAAAAAGTCAAGCCTTCAGTATTTACACGCAAACGAATCAAAGGATACCAATACAAATCTGAAGATTGGCTAAACTGAATTCTTTGACATTTCAGGGAGTTGTGCACATCCCAGACACAAACACCATTGCTGGTACAGTCGCTCAAATAAATATCCGAACACCATGGTTGATTACAGAATTCAGAAAAAAATATCTGGCAACGATTTTTTGTTTAGAAATTCGTGTCACGTGATTAGTGATCTGAAATTAGTGATCTGGCAACCTTCGTGTCACGTGATTAGTGATCTGAAATTAGTGATCTGGCAACCTTCCTGTCACGTGACACGAAGGTTGCCAGATCACTAATTTCTAAAACAAAATCGTTGTCAGATATTTTTTTCTGAATTCTGTAATCAACCATAGTGTTCGGATATTTATTTGAACGGCAACGATTTTTTTAGTAATTAGTGATCTGGCAACCTTCGTGTCACGTGATTAGTGATCTAAAATTAAGTGATCTGGCAACCTTCGTGTCACGTGATTAGTGATCTGAAATTAGTGATCTGACAATCTTCGTGTCACGTGATTAGTGATCTGAAATTAAGTGATCTGGCAACCTTCGTGTCACGTGACACGAAGGTTGCCAGATCACTAATTTCTAAAAAAAAATCGTGGCCGGATATTTTTCCTGAATTCTGTAATCAACCATAGTGTTCAGATATTTATTTGAGCGACTGTACAAATGTCATTAATTACTTCTACCCCCAAATTTTTAAGCCTAAATAAGCTGTGCAAATAGGGCGCGTAAAAGAATTCTTCTAAGAAAAGATCGTGAAGCTCTAATAATACCTATAATAAATTAATAAATACCCCCTCAAGCAGCTGCTTGCCACAGAGGTCTGACAGGAGCCTGTCAGTTTATATGCCACAGTAGAAGATCTGAGAGGATGGCAGGACCTCAGCAGAAAACAACACGAACATCCATGCCTTACCCGGGGCTCGAACCCAGGTCCCGTAGATCAGTAGCCAAGCGCGCTAACCACTCGGCCACGGGACGACAATAAAAAAAAAAAAAAAAAAATGTCAACTGCACGCGGTGTTCCCAGGTGGTCACCCTCCCAAGTACTGACCGCGCCCAAAGCTGCTTAACTTCGGGGATACCTACACCACGAAAAAGAAACAAGATCAAATGATATTTAATATTTTACTCCTACAACATGGATTTCTTTTCCTTTTTACTTCTGACGCGACGAAAGAAAACAGATGGGATAGACAGAAGGGGACAAGAATAGAGAGAATAAATGACAGAAGAGGAAAGTGATTTGGTTGTCAGAGACAGCAGTTGTGAAGGCCGATCGTTTAATTGAAGTTGTCAAGAGCACGCGGGTAAGGGATTTTCGGGTGCTTTGAAATAAATTCCATTTTGTCCTCTCTCCTTTGTTATTTCAGACATTACAGTTGCCATTTTAATCACATTAAATTCCACACATCAGGGTGTTTTCTCGTTTGCTTATAATGCGTGATTACCAATAAAACGAGGGAATGGTGTATGACACTAAAAGGTTTATCTAGAATATTTCTAACCCTGCTCAAAATAAGTGATATAAGTTGTTTAGATTCGAATATCTAGAATTCTGAAGCTTGAGGCAGCATTATTTATTTTATATCTCTTTTTATTACTTATTTTGTTGCTGCTTTTCTCCGTGGGCCGTCCCGTGGCCGAGTGGTTAGGGCGCTTGGCTACTGATCTAAGGGACCTGGGTTCGAGTCCCGGGTAAGGCATGGATGTACGTGTCGTTTTTCTGCTGAGGTCCTGCCATCCTCTCAGACCTTCTACTATGGCATATAAACTGACAGGCTCCTGTCAGATCTCTGTGGCAAGCAGCTGCTTGAGGGGGTATTTGTTATTTATTTTTTTTCTCCGTGTGAGCATTGTGTGGATTCTTCCATTCAACAAGACAGGATAGTAATCTGAAGTTAACAGGTTCCTGTACAAGCTCTGCCTTCGGATAAAATGGGGATAACTATTGGCTTGACATGGCTGCCGTCCGTCAGATGGGATGTTAAGGCCGTGACTCCGTAAGTAGGAGAGTTATATCCTTGTGCGCATTAAAAAATACAATGAATGGCATTCATGGGATGTCAGTGGATCCCCTTCTCCAAAGATCTTTGAGATTTGGGGTCTTTATGACGTGGCTGTTTAGCCCATTGTGTGCAAAAATCTACCTCTCAGAGTTAAAACAACCCCCACACAATCATGACCCGTGTGCTTTAAAAACACGCTGGATAGCTTTGATGTGAGTTTCTATCTATTTCCTAACATATGTTTAGTGCATTTCCTTTCTCAATGGGGCAGGGGTGGCTCAGTCGGTAGCGTGCTAAGCTCGTAATCTGTAGTTACCAGGTTCGAAACCCAGCTGGGTCAGCATTGAGATTTGTCTCTGTAAAACTCTGCTTCCTGCCTTCGGTCAGTAGAAGACTCTGTGGGGACGTTAAGACATGGCCCCCGTTGTGCGGGATACATACCGGGGATACATATACGTAATACGTTGTGCATACCCTGTGCACGTTAACGAACACGCTGGATGGCTTTCACGGGAGACTACCATCTGTCTCCCAACAGATGTCCTAATGGGTCTTCTCCCCCCAACCTTCTCTGAGCCCTCGGGTCCTTGTGACCTGGCAATTTAACTCATTGTGTGCAAAAGAGTGCCGCTCAGAGATAAAACAATTCAACCCAACCTTTCGTGATCTTCTCGAAGCCTTGAGGTATTTGTGACGTGGCTAATTAGACCACTGTGGGCCAAACAATGTATCTCACAGTTAAAACAACTTCACAAAAACATAACCCATGGTGAGTTAAAATCTTGCTGGATAGCTTTCATGGGAAACTCCCATTGTTTACTTAACAGCTTCAGGGGATCTCCTTTCAATAATCTTCTCGTAAACTTGAGTGTTTGTGGCGTGGTTATTTAGACCATTGTGAGCTAAAAAGTGCCTCTCTGAGTTAAAACCACTGCACACGATCATATTTTGTGTCCGTTAAATTACTCTCTGGATGAAATGACGGGAGGCTTTTGCATTCTAACAGTTGTCCAATGTATCTTCGACCAACATCTGAGGGGCGAGATGGTTCAGTCGGTAGCGCGCCAGGCTCGTAATCTGCAGTTCCCAGGTTCGAGTCCCAGCTGGGTCAGCATTGAAATTTACTCCACAAAACTCCCCGCACTGACCACGGTCAGTAGGAGACACCGATGGGCTTGGAAAAGCCGCCGTCCGTCGGATGGGACGTTAAGCCATGTCGCCGTTTGCGGGAGAGCCATACCCTGTGCACGTTAAAGAACACGCTGGATGGCCTTGACGGGAGGCTACCATCTGTCTCCCAACAGTTGTTCCATTGGGTCTCCTCCCCCAACCTTCTCTGAGCCTGCGGGGTCCTTGTGACCTGGCCATTTAGCCCATGGTGTGCAAATAAGAGCCGCTCAGGGGTAAAACAATCCAACCCTACATCTGAGTCAGGGGTCGGGAACTTTAATTTGGTCAAAAGCCATAACACTAAAACGATAGAAACAGAAAAATTCTGAGAGTCGGAAATTAGAACCTTTATTAAGCAAGGAGCCGTAAGAGCGAAAAAGAAAAAAAAATGCAACAACAAAATTATTTTGTAAATAAAAACATTACATATAATTTTAAAATAAGTAACTTAAAATGTTTAAAATAAAACAGTATGAAAAAAATTACGAAAAAAAAGAAAAACTTATCGATTAGTGTGATGTTTGAGTTTGCTAGCTTCTCTGCCAACTTATTTGAATTTTGATTGCATTTACAGCAGGGGTTATAAACCTGCGGTGCCTGCCCTCCCAGAGAATGGGAGAGGAACATATGGAAATCGGATGTTTTTATTTTCAAAAATATACCAAAGAAGGAAACTTGTAAATGAAAGTACGAGAAGAACTGATGAAGGTGCGAGAATTGATGGAGATGCAAGAAGAATTGATGGAGATGCGAGAAGAATTGATGGAAGAGCTAGAAGAATTGATGGAAGAGCTAGAAGAATTGATGGAAGAACTAGAAGAATTGATGGAGGAGTGAGAAGAATTGATAGAAGTTCGAGTGTTCCATCATCGCTGCGAGGTATGCGGAACCTGAAAAGAAAAGTTAAGAACCTCTGATTTAGGACATTTAATTGCATCGGTGCCTTCAAATTAAGGGTCGGAGGTGGCTCAGTCGGTAGCGCGCCAAGCTCGCAATCTGCAGTTCCCAGGTTAGAGTACCAGCTGGTCAACAACGTGACCAGCTGGGTCAACGTTGAGATATATTTCCGCAATAATTCTCCGCCCTTTACACGGTCAGTAGGGGACACCGACGGGCTTGGAAAAGCCGCCGGATTGCTCGGATGGGACGTTAAACAGTGGCTCCGTGTACGGAAGAGCCATACCATGTGCACGTTAAATATCACGCTTGATGGCCTTGACGGGAGGCTGCCATCAGTCTCCCAACAGCTGTACCAGTGAAACCACTCACCCCAACCTTTTCTGAGTCTTCAGGGTCCTTGTAAACTGGCCATTTGGCCCATTGTGTGCAAAAAAGTGCTGCTTAGAGGGAAAAAATCCCAACCCACGTCGTCATATTAAAGAAACTTTGGGTTTCTTGATATTTTTCACACCCAAGTACTTTTGTTACTTATTTAATACAACACTTTATAATATAGATAATCTTTTAAAATGAGCCTGAATTTTAGCAAAAAAGTTTAATTTTAATATATGCAATGAAACAAAATTAACATTTACTCGTTTAAACCCAATGTTAGAACTTTTATCTAATTTCTTGAAATCGAATTTTTGAACGAAGTAACGACGTCACCATAAAGCGTAAGACAATAAATCCTTTAACAAAATTTGGGTTAGCAGAATTAATGCAGTGGGTTGGTACTTCTAACCTTTATCCTCCAACTCAACTAAAGCTCTCTGAAAGTCCAACTAATCAATTAAAACTCTCCAGAAGACAACTAAAAGGACGCCATTAGTGCAACTTCATCAACATCAAAAGACATCATGCGGCAGTGTTGGATTTCATCAAGTACACAACTTCCTTTTGTATATGAGTGCCTCTTCGCATTATCGGAAAAGCTGTGTGCTCACTTAAAACTATTAGGAGTCGAAAGTTGTTGGAATGAGCTGCCACGTCGAGATTCTGTCTCTTGCGCATGCGTTACGAGTTGTGTCTCCACCTCTCCTCTTTTGAGGAGGAGGAGGAGGAGGAAAACAAAGCTTCGGCGTAGACGAAAGGTGGTCATTGGCAGTCATCTTTTGTTCCTCCTTCAGCGATGTTTTGCGCACTGGCCGTATTATTGATCCTTGAGATTTAATTTTCCAGAGTGGATATTATTCTAAAGATTGCTTTCAATTCTTGTACTTTGGTATTTAGAGGCCACGATCATCTCTACCATTCGTAGAATTGCAAGGAGGAGCTTGAGTTTTCCAACATATTGCAATTGAGACTATGAGATGCTTACTTTGTTTTCGGCTAAAATTTTTTTTAAAAGTCGCATGCTAAAATGTAAGAATAACTCTGATTGTTGTTTTTTTTTAGCTCATCTTCATAAAAAAACGAGCAAATATTTTCACTTTGAATTTGTCTTCTGTTCGACTGTACAAGTTGAACTTTTTTTTCTCTTTTTGGAGATAAATTGAAAACTTCTTTCTTGGTTAAATAGCTATTGATGATATTTTTACGATTCCAATTTTTTGAATCTACGAATACCATTAATAGCCCTCTCTAACGGGCGGAATTTTCGGAAAATGCCAAAGTTTTAAATGGATATTGCTAATGATCTTTTAATACTGGAAATCTGAACTTTTGATGGTGGAATGTCATGGTCTAGAACAGTGGTACTCAAACTGTGTTCAGCGTATCCCCTGGGTTCCGCAGACCATTTCATTGGGTTGTAACCAACCAATATAGTACGTATAAAAACTGAGCGGCATTTTCGCACATAGAGGGCTAAATGACCTGGTCACAAAGACACCGAGGGCTTAGAGAAGATTGGGGGAAGGGGACCCACTGGACAGCTGCTAGATCACCGTTAGACGGTATTAAATGCGGAAAATGAAAACTTCTTTAATGCGGAAAATGAAAACTTGAATGAAAAAATGAAAACTTATATATTAAATTATTTAACTGGAAAAATTAAGCGCTTGGTTGGGTTGTTTTACCTCTGAGCGACACCTTTTTTATACCGAAAGGGATAAATGGTCAGGTCACAAGGACCCCAAGGGCTCAGAGAAGGTTGGGGAAGGAGACCCATCCAACAGCTTCTAGGAGACAGATGGTAGACTCCCTTCAAAGCCATCAGCGTGTTCTTTAACGTGAACAAGGTATGCTCTTCAACACGGGTCAAGGCTTAAAGTGCCATCTGACTGTCGATGGCCTTTCCAAGCCCATCGGTGTTCTTACTGACTGAGGACAAGGCGGGGAGTTTTGCGGAGATAAATTTCAACGCAAACCCAGATGGGGCTAGAACCTAGGAACTGAAGATTATGAGAGAAGAGCCCTACCGACCAAGACACACCGGTCTCTACTATATAGGAATTCGGCGATAAATTAGAATTAGACACAAGGCTTCCACAGATGCGGAGTTTGAAGACACTGGTCTAGAATATTGGCTGCAATGATTTACTAGTTATGCACGAGGGGAGGAACGCAATTTTTTTATTTTAAGAGATAAAATGAAAAAAAATATTTTTATGTTGTATAGATATTAATAAAATATTACTATTTGTATTTTTCCAGTTATCCATTAGTTCGTGTTACCAATGTCAGAAATTGCAAAAATTCGCAAAATGAGAAACTTCATTCTCTTAGAAAACGAGTGGTCATTATTCCCCAGAGGTTTTTTCTTTATTTTAGCTTAAAATAGCTTGATATTCTAAATGATACTTGTTACTTTAGATTATGTTAACGAAGGACAGAAGTCCCGTGGCCGAGTGTATAAGCGTTTGGCTACTGCTCAGAAGGACCTCTGAAGAGACGCATGTTTGTGCTGTCTTTCTGCTGATATCCTGCATTACTCGCAGATCTTAACTATGGCGTATTAAACTGACAGGTTCCTGTCAGACCTCTGTGGCAAACAGTTGCTTGAAGCAAGAATTTTTTTTTTTTTTTTTTTTTATTAATGAAGGATTTCGCATTCCCATTCTTCTGATATCAAATGTCGTTTCTTGTACAGAGTGTTCAAACTTCGTACAAACCGAAATGTAAATGCTTATTATATCACGCCACTGAACGGAATAAAATACAGATCCTAACGTTGGCAACCCCACTAATATATGCAATACTGTTTAGTTTAATTCTCACGCTGTCAGTTTTTTGTTGGTGATGTGTATTGTGCTACATAGTTGCCCATAATTAATTTTTCCCAGGTCGAACGTGTGTACAGTCGCTCAAAAAAGTATCCGAACACCATGATTGATTACAGAATTCAGAAAAATATCTGGCAACGATTTTTTTAGAAATTAGTGATCTGGCAACCTTCGTGTCACGTGACACGAAGGTTGCCAGATCACTAATTTCTAAAAAAATCGTTGCCAGATATTTTTTCTGAAGTCTGTAATCAACCATGGTGTTCGGATACTTTTTTGAGCGACTGTACTTAGTTGAAACGTTATTTAATAACCAAATAATTTTTAAATGTTCAAGCTGACTTCAATGAGCAGTTTCCTGATTCTCAAATATCCAAGAAGTCTACAATATGTTGAAATGCATGATTCCGCGATTATTCTCTAATTTGGGTTGTGCGAATTTCGAATCACTCTGTAAAAACTGTCGTCTGTATTTTAACAGTGTCTTAAGAGAAAAAAAAATTAAAAGAAACAAAGTACATGTGTGAACAATGCGAAAAACGCTATTAGCATTTTCTTGTAAATAAAATTTCACACTTTGCAGAGATGCAAATATTTCGCCAGACCAGAATTTTGCGTTAACAGTATATTGATGAATACATTGTAGACTCCTAATTCTTATTCATAGCCTATACTAAGTATTTTAAGAGTGAAGATAAAGACAAATATTGAAGGAAAGCTTTTCTTCATTGATTAAAAAACTGGAGTCAGCCTATCTAGTCTTCATTACGAATGTTATTACCGATAATAGATTAACTAGGTCGCTAAACCTAAGAAAACAACTCATATATCATCAGGAGGCAAAGTTATTATTAGCCTGTTCCCGCACTAGTCTATTTACAGCCACTGATAAATAATTAGCAATTAGCAAGTAAGCAGAGATCAGAGATTTTAACTGGATTTCAAAGTACCAAAACGAATTTGATCATAACCTTCTTCATCTTCAATTAGGCAGCGTTTGCATCACTTATTACAAAGTAACAAAGCTGAAAAGTCCAGAACTTGAAGGAGAGAGAAGGTTACATATACGTAGCTCACATACATGTGCAAGATACGAAGGTTACATAACGTTGCTCATAATAATATTGAGCGTGGAAGCTTGTGTCTTTGTCAGTAGCTTGTCAGATTAGCTACTAATTTATTAGAATGGTCTTCCATAGTTCCTTAACATTTGATAATAGATTGTACTTTGATAAGTCCTTGATACTGGAGATACCCAAATCTCTAGGTGTATACCAAGGTACAGTATCTGCTGTTCTCAGAAACTTGTTTTGTAACACTTCAAGGTTTTTGAATTGACATTCATTAAAATAACCCCAAGTAGGTGACGCATACATGAAAATAGGACGAATGATTGTTTTGTATCACAGTAGCTAGCTGATTAGCAAGAAATTTGAAGTTGTTCAAAATTTACCAAACAGTGGTAAGAATTATGTACATACAAATTTGATGTTATCCGAGAAAGTTTCAAAGGAAACAACCACTTCGTTTCTTCACGAAGGTTGCCAGATCACTAATTTCTAAAAAAAATCGTTGCCAGATATTTTTCTGAATTCTCTAATCAACCATATTCTTCGGATATTTTTTAAGCGACTGTACCAGAATGCCATGCTATTACTTCGAGGAGGCGGATACACTTTTTCTGAAACTTTTTTAAATCAACTTCTATTTAACCCATGGTCATATAATTTCCCTGCTGGAATGTTTATTACATTTCAGGCCTGTATCTGAAAAAAAAAATAGAGGGGGGGGGGGGGAAAGAAAAACTTCTTTAGAAATTAGCGATCTGGCAACCTTCGTGTCACGTGACACGAAGGTTGCCAGATCGCTAATTTCTAAAAAAATCGTTTCCAGATATTTTTTCTGAATTCTGTAATCAGCCATAGTGTTCGGATACTTTTTTGACCGACTGTACAGCTTTTCTTTTTCCATATTTCAGGTTTTTCCGTAGGTTCAGTTGTTTTTCATATCTTCAGCTTTTTCGTATCTTCAGCTCTTTTTCCATATGTTCAATTGTTTTTCACGTGTTTTTATTTCTTTACCGATATATCTCGGGGCGGGGGTGGCTCAGTCGGTAGTTCCCAGGTTCGAGTCCCAGCTGGATCAGCATTGATATTTATCTCCGCAAAATTCCCCGCTCACGGTCAGTAGGGGGCACCGATGGGCTTGGAAAGGCCGCCGTCCGTCGGATGGGACGTTAAGCCGTGGCCTGTGTGCGGGAGAGCGATTCCCTGTACACGTTAAAGAACAAACTGGATTACCTTGACGGGAGGCTACCATCTGTCTCCCAAAAGCTGTCCCAGTGGGTTTCCTCCCCCAACATTCTCTGAGCCTTCGGGGTCCTTGTAACCCGGCCATTTAGCCCATGGTGTGCAAAAAGGTGCCGCTCAGAGGTAAAACAACCGAACCCCATATATTTTATCACCTTCTGATTGTTTAACCGATCTTTTTAAGCCCCCATTATTCTTTCCCCTATAACTATTACTTTTGACTTAATTCGTTATTTTTACAAAGATTGTAAAGGGTGCAGTCTCACTGTTTCTTTTCATTAGCTCTTAATAAAATTTAAATTATTGGAATTATTCCATTCACGTTTGAAACTTCTTTTCCCCTCTATTTGCTACACGGATATTCGGTGTCTCGATCGTAGAAAAAACATTTCTATAATCTCTATCTTTTTAATTATTTTTTTAACTCGTTTTCGCAAAAAACAAATAAACTAGCATTTGTTTTGTCTTTATGTTTTCTTCGTTTATACATATTTAACTTTTTTTTTGAAAAGTCAAATGAGAAATATTTTTTGTTTGGATAAATAAAAAATTTATATTTACATCTCTAAATCTTCCAGTAGTTGAATTATCACTTCTAGAAGCCGCTAAACTTTATTAAAAAAAACCCCAAATTATTTTGTTTTCGAAAACGAGCATTCTATGTATGTTCGAGGTGAGTGCACATTCTGGTATTGATGTTATTAATGAATCCTCTAGCATCCCTCTTTTTTAAAATCCCTTAAATTCTTTTATATCCTTCTTTCCATAAATTGTTTCCTGGTATAAAGTTTCCACATTATTCCCAGAGGCCGTTAGCGTGTTTGAATGCAGAATTAAAAGACTTGGGATCGAGTCCCATATAAGGCATGGATGATTATGGTTGATATTAATCTTTAAGCTGAGGTCTCGCATAACTTTGGCGCATTATACTGAGTCGTCGCACCAACCCTCTCTTAAAAATATGCTGTGTGAGAAGAAAAATTGTGTTCATCTTCCCCCGACCCCAAAATCCAGTGGTCGAATAATTTACCGTGCTTGGCTACAGAGCGAAAGAACCTGGGTTCGAATCCCAGAATAAAGCATGGGTATTTATTTTCTAATTCATGTTTTTTTTTGCTACAGAATTTTGTTTTATAGAGCCCGTTTTTGTAGTCCATTATACTGAAAGCAGACTTCTATGGTTGAGAATGCTTCCGAACTCTATGACTGGGAATGCTTCAGGATTAATTTGCTTTATTACAGTCGCTCAAAAAAGCATCCGAACACTATGGTGATTACAGAATTCAGAAAAAACATCTGGCAACGATTTTTTTAGAAATTAGTGATCTGGCAACCTTCGTGTCACGTGACACGAAGATAACATACGTGACATGAAGGTTGCCAGATCACTAATTTCTAAAAAAAGCGTTGCCAGATATTTTTTCTGAATTCTGTAATCACCATAGTGTTCGGATACTTTTTTGAGCGACTGTACACCTTTTATATTTGCATTATTTACACCTATTTGTTAAAGAATTTCACAGAAGAACGAATATTGTTTGCAATATAATTTATTAATTTAAATAATTTAATTATTTTAATAATTAAATTACGATTTACAAGTACAAAATATTATTAATAGGGGAAAAATAAAATAATTAACAATAAACTCGGAATAGGATAAGGTACTAGGAATATTAGCTAAACATGCAATTTACATTTATTAGTGACCAAAAAATAATGTAATTAATGGTTTCTCAGAAGAGATAAAAAACGATTGGAATGGAAGGCATTTTTTAGTTACGAAACATCTTTAAGAGTAATGATTCGAATAAGGTTTAAAAAGAAGCTTTTACAATTAATGAACCTTATGAAAAAGTACATATAAAAAAGCAGATAAAAAAGAAGAATTGCGATCAATATATCATATAAAAAATAATATAAAAAGGAAGGAAAATTGCCATTAATGTACCTTATGCAAAAAGAATTCGAACCCACGTATCCCACTCGGCTCAAGACAGTTTTTCTTCTAGACATTGTTATAGACGATAGAGTGATTTCTTTCTTATCTGTTAAACATAAACGTCGATATATTTCAATTTAATCAATAGTATACTCTGAATATATACTTTCCATCATCGTGACATTCTTGCCATCTGCTACGGTAGCTGTTGCACCTTGGACTATGACGCCATGAGACACAGTGAATTGTGTACTGTAGGTACTTAGAAAGTTCATAACTCGATTACAAGAGATCATGCTCGGCGGCCGATAGCTCAGCGTTCAGAGCACCTGATATGCTATCAGGAGAACGTGGTTCGCATCCCATCCGGCTCAAGACAATTTTTCCTCTAAAAATTGTTATCGCCGATAGAGTGATTTCTTTCTTATCTGTACTCAGATCCGGAGATAGTGCTCAAATCTCGCAACAATGGATATGAGACCCTGTGCGTTGGGTTGGGTTGTTTTATCTCTGAGCGGCACCTTTTTGCACACCATGGGCTAAATGGCCAAGTCACATGGACCCCGAAGGCTCAGAGAAGGTTGGGGGAGGGGACCCACTGGAACAGCTGTTGGGAGACAGATGGTAGCCTCCCGTCAAGGCCTCCCGGTATCCTCCCGTCAAGTCCGTCGGATGGGACGTTAAGCCGTGGCCCCGCACACGGGGCCACGGCTTAACTGGATGCTCGGCATCCGACGGACGGCGGCCCCAGTTCGTGCGACATCGCCACACAGCTCCAGCACCTGATGTCTTGGTGTAGGATGCCTTTAGTCGGACATCTCGGTCAGAACTGGTCATCATAAGGGGATCTGTAACTGCCCAACGATATGTTACCAACATTTTGCAGCCAGTGGCTGTCCCATTTGTTCAACAGCACGGAACCTTTTATCAGCAAGATAACGCTCATCCTCACACAGCAAAATTACTCTGCAGTATCTACACGAGCAAAACGTTCAGGTACCACCATGGCTAACACGCTCGCCGGACCTTTCACCTGTTGAACACGTCTGGGACATGATGGATCGACAGCTCCAACAACACCCAAGTGATGCGCCAACCCTTGTCGTTGAAATGAAACAGTGACTTCGTGTTATTTAGCGTTCTAACCCTCAGGAGGACATTATAAAACTGCACGATAGCCTTCCCCGCCGTGTTCATGAATGCATTGCTGCGCAGGGCGGTTCAACATCGTACTAATTATACCGGTATACTAATTATATCGGGTAGGAAAGTGGTAATTTTCCATATTCTTTTTTGATAATGTAATCAATCTCACATCTCAATGCATGCTAACAGCTGCCTGCGTTTCAATAAACTGGCATTAATCCTTCCAGGTGTTGCAGTTTTTTTTCCTGTAGTGTATATTCTAAATTTCATTTGGCATTTCGCTTTAAGTTCTTTAAAACATTGTTTAAATAAGGGTAACTCTCCGGTTTATTTTGTCATTCAATTAGACATTTCTGAACTTTTAATCTGATTTACCTCTGAGCGGCACTTGTTTTAGCACTAGATAGTTGTTTGGAGACAGATGGGAGCCTTCTGCCGAGGCTGTTTCTTTAACGTGTCCAGAGTATGACGCTCAATCACATGGATCACACCTTAACGTTCCAACTCACGGACGACGGTCTTTATAAGCCCATCGACATCCCTTTCTGACCGAGGGCGAGGTCGGGGTTTAACGGAGATAAATCCCAACTCTGGCACATTGGGACGAGAACCTTGTATTTTCAGATTACGAGCCTTGCGCGCTGCCAACGGACCTAACCCTCATTTTGACATAAAATGTGAATATTTTCCTATAATTGAGTGATATGATGCAGTATTAAAATAAAAAACGCCGCATGGACAATTTGTAAGAATATTTAATGACATATAATTTAATCCAAACTCTTTTCCAATAATATTCTTATAAACCCAACTTAACAACTTCTCTTTAAAGCTTTCTATCTCTCTTTACGTTTCAAAATGTTTACTTAATATATTTTACCATCCCATTCATCCGAAAAGATTTAAATAAAGCTGCCATCGATAAAAAAAATCAAGAGAGCATCGATAACAAATTAAGAGGGCATCGATAACAAATCAAGAGGGCATCGATAGCAAATCAAGTCGACATCGATAACAAATCTAGACGCATCGGTAGCAAATCAAGTCGACATCGATAACAAATCTAGACGCATCGATAGCAAATCAAGTCGACATCGATAACAAATCTAGACGCATCGGTAGCAAATCAAGTCGACATCGATAACAAATCTAGATGCATCGGTAGCAAATCAAGTCGACATCGATAACAAATCTAGACGCATCGGTAGCAAATCAAGTCGACATCGATAACAAATCTAGACGCATCGGTAGCAAATCAAGTCGACATCGATAACAAATCTAGACGCATCGGTAGCAAATTAAGTCGACATCGATAACAAATCTAGACGCATCGATAGCAAATCAAGTCGACATCGATAACAAATCTAGACGCATCGATAGCAAATCAAGTCGACATCGATAACAAATCTAGACGCATCGGTAGCAAATCAAGTCGACATCGATAACAAATCTAGACGCATCGGTAGCAAAACAGGCCGAAAATGATAACAAACCACGACAGCATCGATGGCAAAGCAAGACAGCATAGATAAGCAACCGCCAACAAAAAGTTCGCCGAAATCTACACTATTGCTTCGGGCTGTAATGGAACACTCAAATCCTTTTCGCTAGTCGCGGTTTGCCATCCATAACGCTGCTCGGAAATGAAATATGACCCATACAGCAGCCCTAACACACCATCAAAAGTGAATTCCGCAGTAACTTTTGTTGCTTTGTGGTAGCGGGTGTGTGTGTAGAGGGACAACTGATGGAGCAGCTCCGCCAGGCAACGGAGCAAAGCTCCTCAGCCGAGCAACGGATCAGCTCGGCAGGGTAGCGCAGTCAGCACTTGACTGCGAAATACTTCAGCTGTCAGCACCTGCTGCACTGCACTCACAGGACAGGGGTCAGCCACTATAAAATATACTTTATTAAGGTTTTTGACGAACCCCAAAATCGGTGAGGTGGTGTGTCTACAACAGCTGTTCCTTTTCGCTCAAGAACTGGTTGCGAGCGGACCAAGTGGAAGAGTCGGAGAAAGGGAGGACGGAGAAGTTAGCAAGCAGTAGGTCCAATGGGCGGTCAACTAATCCATCATCGCATGTAATTTTCGTCGTAAGCTCCAGGATTATTGATTACAATGCTGCTCTTTTTCTTCCATTTCCTTTCGGATGTTTGTAATTTGAGGTGGTTTTTTGGAACAGAAGTATTTAAAAATATATTTTGGGGTTCATTTTACATTTACTTTTAAGCTCTTGAAACATTTGTTAAATAAATGCAACTCTTAGAATTATAACTTCACGATTAAAATAAAATTTTGTTGATAAATATTTTGATTCCTAAAGAAATATCCTGTTAGAGGTGGTTTTTGCCGATAAATATTATGTTTAAAATAGTCTTTATTTATTTATTTATTTATTCATTGAGCATTTCACAGATGTTTTTAAATTCACGTAGACCTAGAGATAAACGCAAAAGATACATCTAGCTGCCAAAACGTTTGCACATGAAAATAATGATCTATAAATACACTCACTAACCATTGACTTGTGACCATCCTAAACCACGTTATGTTAATGATAAGCTAATGATCAAGGTTTGTAGTTTCTTCAATAAGCGTTTTATGGGAAAATGTGACTGAAGATAAAGCTCTCAACTGAATCCACCTAAGTCTTGATTTTCAATAATATTCGTTCAGTACTTAAAGAGTTATTGGAATTTTAATGATATACCTGATACCAATCAAATTTTACACCATTCACTTAGTTGTCTAACAAATGTGAACAATAACATTTCAGGTAATTGCAAAAGTAATGATATTGTTATGAATTTGACGGATGGAAACTGAGCGTGAGTTCAAAAAATAATATTTAACAATAATTCTAAAATAATGTAATTTATTACAAAAGTATGAATGAAAACACTTATATAAACTCAACTCAACTAACATAAATCTATACCAGTATGAAAATAAATCTTCATTTAATAAGTGGCACAATCATATTTGTGAACAAACCTGCAATCTATCAAGAATAATCTTACTAATTCCTAAACAACTAAATAAATATACACCAAATGACTTCCTTCTGAGGCTTTAGTCATCAAGTACTCCAACACTGGGGGTGGGGGTGGCTCAGTCGGTAGCGCGCCAGGCTCGTAATCTGTAGTTCCCAAGGTTCGAGTCCCAGCTGGGTCAGCGTTGAGATTTATCTCCGCAAAACTCCCGCCCTGCCCACGGTCAGTAGAGGACACCGATGGGCTTTGAAAGGCCGCCATCCGTCGGATGGGACGTTAAGCCGTGGCCCCGTGTGTGGGAGAGCCATATCCTGTTCACGTTAAAGAACACGCTGGATGGCCTTGAAGGGAGGCTACCATCTGTCTCCCAACAACTGTTCCAGAGGGTCCCCTCCCCCAACCTTCTCTGAGCCTTCGGGTTCCTTGTGACCTGGCCATTTAGCCCACGGTGTGCAAAAAAGTGCCGCTCAGAGATAAAACAACCCAACCCAACTCCAACACTGCGGCTAAGTATACTGGTTTCTCAGAAACAATTCTTTTCAGACGTTGATAATTATGCACAAGACGATGAATTCTAATTTTTCTTACTCGTTCAGTAACAAAATCCACACTATTAAACTTATTTAACCTCCCACCACACACCAAGTAAAAACATTTCTTCTTTATACTATAGTGAGAGACTAAAACAAACTACGTTTTCCTACACACTCGAATTCTTTTCAATTACAACTCTCCTATTCTTTTTTTTTTAAGTTAAGCTCATTCGACGTGGTTAGTGACGTAATTATCACGCTGTAGTACAAGCGAGCATCAAGAGATGCATCACATCACAGGTTCAATGTAGCACGTTCATTTGTCGTAACAATATTATTGAAAAAGTTTCATCAGTGAAGTATCTGGGTCTGATTGTTGATGATATATTCAGACGGAAGAAATATTTAAATTATATCTGTGGCAAATTAAGATACTGATTTGTAATTTTGCCCTGACTCTGTGCTATCTTACCATTAAATATCTGTCAAATGGTTTATCATGCAACTGGAGAATCAGTCACAATCTATGGTTTAACTATTTATGGTAAAACGTACTGTTACCATAAATACTAATACTGTTACCAATAATACTTTCTGTTACCAATAATACTTTCTCATTCTACTTATCACTAGAATGAGAAACATTCAAAATACAATTGTTAGACATTGTACCAACCAACACAAAGATAAACTCTTGAATTTCAATAAGGGCAACGCTATTACGGATATATTACCTATTTGACAATTATATAAATATAAATTAATAGTTGGGTATTACACTGGTTTCCATAAGTTAAGGAAAATCTCTATGTTAAAGCAATGGGAAGCTAAAATTAAAGCTCTATAACTTCTATAATAAGTTTTTATATTTTGAAAAATGTGATTGCAGATAAAGATCTCAATCAAATAAATAAATATCACGATTTTCAACAATATTTGTTCAGTATTTATGAGCTATGGAAGTTTAAATATTTAACAACAGCAATGCCAGCCTTAAAAAACTTCTATAAAACTGAAGAATAGTGAAAGAATTCTTTACACAAAGTTCTAAAATGCAAATTTATTCTATTAAACATTTTCATACAATATAAATTACTAAGTTCAATTAACTTCTGAATTCAATTTTTGTGGCTGACATTGTTATCGCTAAATATTCAAACGTCCATAACTCCTTAAACACCGAACGAATACTGTTGAAAATCGAGATATTGATTTATTATTGAGATCTTTATCTGCAATCACATTTTTCGGAATAAAAAAAAACCTGTTTTAGAAGTTATAAAGCTTTGACGTTAGTTTCCCATTGACTTAACATAGGGATTTTCCTTAATTTATGGGAACCAGTGTACTTGATAATAATTATAAATTCAAGATTAATCACAGTAAAAAATACTAGATATCAATCTAAAGCTAAATACAAATTGCCACATTTTAGGAACAATAATGGGAAAAATTTTATAAATTACGATATTCTCTCAATGTTCAACAGTATCCTGAGAAGTTATTAAATTTAAAAAAAAAATTAGAGACATTTAAAAAGGCTTCAGGACATGGCTTCTGGAAAACATTTAAAAACTGTTTAGTATGTGGTATCTTTTAAATGTAATATTGAGTTTAATTTATAAAATCGTAACTGTTTATTGTATTTGGATTCCTACGGACAAGCTTTTTAACTTCGTAGGACTTAAATTTGAACTAGAAAAGTTATGGAAAAAATAAACACAATTAATCAAATAAAAAAAATTAACAACAGGAATACCAGATCTCCAAACGTTATGCAAAACTGACGAAAAGTAAAAGATATATTTATACATATATTTAAATTAACAATTATTGTATTAAATGGATTTCAAAAATGCTTGTTTTTAATGTTTCAATTAACATTTGAGGTAAATTATAAAATCTGATATTACTGTTATTAATTATTGAAGTTTCCATAACTTTTACATACATACATTCATACATCATCCTCATCCTCATCCTCAATCAGCCATGGACTACGGAGGTCCAACCAGACCGTGCAGTTTAATTCTCCAAACCTATCTGTCCTGAGTTACATCTGCTGCATCCGGCCACTGCACACCAATTCTAATAAGGTCCTGTTTGACATTGTATGCCCACCGCATCCTAGGTCTCTCCCTCCTCCTGAGGCCTCTAGGCACACTGTTCATAACTCTATTCACCAATCTATAATTATCCATACGGGCAACATGGCCAAACCAACGGAGTCTCTCCCTGCACAATATGCTGCTTAAAGGAGGTTGCAGACTCCTTTGCCTAACCTCATCATTAGTTACAAAGTTAAACCACTTAATACCCAAGATACTGCGTAAGCATCTAGAATCAAAAGCATCTAGTGTCCTGTTATCTTGTTTA
Organism: Ryuthela nishihirai; assembly: GCA_038380435.1. NCBI lineage: Eukaryota > Metazoa > Arthropoda > Arachnida > Araneae > Heptathelidae > Ryuthela > Ryuthela nishihirai. The sequence continues at coordinate 86,515,697 of JAWZYU010000001.1, read as the reverse complement.
CACAGCGTCCAAGTTTCACTATCATAACTAACCCTAGAAAGAACCAAACTATTATACAATCTACTTTTAGTCTTCAGGTGTATACGCCTATTTCTCCACACTCTCCATAGATTTTAAAAGTCCCGGCAGCAATACCTATTCGTCTGTTAATCTCATGCTGCACATCACTAGTACCTGTTACACAGCTCCCAAGGTAATTAAAATCTGACACCTGCTCAAGGCTGCAACCATTCAGATTAACTGAATCACAACCTGCCTGACCAATTTTCATCACTTTAGTTTTCTCTCTGTTTATAACCAAACCTACTCTACTACCAGTCTCATCAACAGCTCGAATGAAAGAGTTCATCTCATCAACATCATTTGTCAAAAGGGCTAAATCATCAGCATAATCTAAATCAGAAAATTTCCTATCTCTAGTCCATTTAAGGCCAAACTCTTTCCCTCGAAGTGATTTTCTCATAACATAATCAATAACCAAGCTAAAGAGAAAAGGAGACAAAATGCACCCTTGTCGAACACCAAAAGTAATGCTAAACCAATTGCTACCATCCTTACTAACTCTCACACACGACTCAGTGTTATTATAGAGAGCTTTCATTATGTTAACTAACTTCTCTGGTATACCATATGATTTCACAATCAACCACAAATTATGACGATCAACAGAGTCGAAAGCCTTTTTGAAATCAACAAAGCTAGCAACCGAAGGTTTCTGAAACTCTAAACATTTCTCAAGAATCTGCCTAAGTGAAAATATCTGATCCACACATCCCCTACCACTTCTGAATCCACATTGCTCATCACGCAATTGTCTGTCAACCAGATTCTTAATTCTATTAAGCACAATCATGGAAAGAACTTTACCTGGAACAGAGAGTAGGCTGATACCCCTATAGTTATCACACGAACTGTGATCACCCTTTTTGAAAATAGGGATAATAATAGCTCTGGTAAAATCCTTAGGAACCATGCCTTTATCATAAAAGATATTCAAAATTTCAGTCATCCAAGTAGTAACTTAAACATTCCCAGCTCTAAGCATTTCCATAGTAATTTCATCTACGCGTGGGATTTATGAAGTTTAAGTTTAGAAACAGCCAAAATAACTTCAGATTGTGTTATAGGGTCAACATTAAAGCCAGAAATGCATCTATCATCATTTCAAACAATGGGAGTCAAACTAACCACATTGTTTAGAACATCACTGAAATGCTCAGCCACCTAGAACTTATGCTATGAAGCTATGACAGAATCCTAACTTTCTATAATCTTAGCTTGTTTATCCTTCAATCCCTGTATACCTGTCCATTTTCTACCACATAAAACATTAACTATCTGGTTCAGCTCTCTGCTGTTGTGCTGCCTAACTGCTTCCTCAGCTTTGTCAGCCAAGCCATCAAGCCAAAGATTCTTATCAGCAGCTAACTGATCCTTTACACGTTTATTAAGCTCTCTGTAATGCTTTCTATTAGGACTAGTAGGGTACGGATTAAGGACATCCCTGCATTTCCTTCTTTCTGAAATGAACTCAAGTGCCTTATCACTCAAGTAATTCTGTCTCTTCTGCTCCTGTTTTCCTAAAAGAGTACTGTTAGTTTCCAAAAAAAAAAAAGCCTGTTTAAAATGGTCCCATTCTTCCTCAACTTCAGAAGTAAGCAAACCACAACTGTCATAATGACTAAGTAACCTATCATGGTAAGCTTTAGCTAATATGGGTCTTTCAGAGCTTCTGTATTAAAGGTAAATTTTTTAACCTTAGCACAACACGTTTTAAGTTTAATTGCGAGACACTTTTAACAAGATAATGGTCATATCCAATTTCAGCTCCCCTATATGACCTGGTATTCCTAACAGAATTAGCCCATTTGTTGTTAATTAATATATAATCAATCATATTCTTATGCAGCCCATCAGGTGAAACCCATGTGTACTTATGTATGTCGCGGTGTTTGTAATAAGTGTTAGTTAATCTGAAACCATTGAGTTTACTTACCTGTAGGAGACGTTGCCCATAGCAGCTACCAATACCAAAAGGGCCTATCACCCCTCCCCAAACGTTAGAGTCAGTACCACCTTTGGCATTGAAGTCACCTAGAACAAGGGTAATATCTCCTTTCTTGACAGAATTTGAAATATCCTGAAGTTGTCCGTAAAACCTATCATTCTCATCCTCATCGGCATCCTTAGTGGGGGCATAACAGTAGATAACATTCAAGTCTTTAATGCTTGTCTGAAATTTAGCTGTAAGAAACCTTTCATTAATGCACTCATATCCTAGAAGAGCATCACTACATGTCTGCTGAGACGCAGACCCACGCCTTGGTGATATTTTCCATCTTCCCTCCCTGTAAAGAGAAATTTAAAGTAATTTTAAGTATCTCACCTATACCTGTCCATCTGGTCTCTTGCAAGCCTAGAATATCTAGGTTATAGCGCTGGATTTCTTGCGTGAGGACATCAAGAGAATAAACTCTATGTAATGTCCTCACGTCCCACGTTCCTGCAGAGAGAAAATGATTAGTAGGATTTTTAAAGAAACTAGGTTTAATTGAGATAGGTAGGGACAACAATATCAAACAGCCCCCTGATCGCAGGCATGGGGCAAATACCTGTTCCCCCTCCGCTAAAGGCTGAATCACCGATGCTGTTAGGAACATCAGGCACCACCTTTTCAAGTGGACTTTTTCTAGAGCCATATGGCCTGCCTGAGACACATCACTCCAGTTTAGGCCTGACGATGCCCAACTAGCTAAGTGAGGTTCAGGTCTCTGAGATAGTCTCTGACTAGGATTATCCACCAGCTGATATAAGATATCCCATGCCTCTGCTCACTTAGGGCTGGCAACCCAGAAAGCAAACAGAAAACACAGCGGCCGGTTATCCCTCAACAGAGGCCCACCAGTGCAGCAAGTCCAGGATAGATAATCAAGCTCAAATCCATAAATCAGTCAAATAGGTATAAATGGTCAGCACCAGGACCCTGTGAAATTGACCACTCCTCAGCAGGGTTGAAAAAAAAAAGAAAAAAGTGGCCATAGATGACCAGATCAGCAGGCCATACTGAACTTGTAGCTATCTCCTTCTGTTCCATTCCAAAAGAGAATATCTCTTTTGAAATGTACTAACGGCCTGCGCCACGAGAAGGCGGGGTCGGACATTAGGTGTTAGACCTGGTCGGTTCTGTTCATCATCACTGGGGATTGGTACACAGCTCTCCTTCCAGTTTATGCCTAGCTACCATTTACATACAGATTTACATACATACAAAATCCCCTTGCAGCCATAAGCTACAGAGGTCCAGCCAGGCTGTGTAATTTTGTTCTCCAATTACGTCTATTCTGAGTGCTGCATCTGCTGCATTTGACCACTGTACGACTATTCTACCAAGGACCTGCTTGACATTGTCTTCACACCGCATCCTAGGTCTCCTCCTTTTCCTGAGGCCTTCCGCCACACTCTCCATAACTCTACTCACCATCTGAAGCAATATGAAGCCATTGAAGTCCAACCTGGTTAAACCAATGCAATCTCTATTTGCACAATATGCTACTAAATGACACTGCCGACTCCTTCACCTAACCACATCATTACTTATAAAGTCAAACCATCTAATGTCAAAAATACTGCATAGGCACCTAAAAGCAAAGGCATCAAGTTTCCTGTTATCTTGCTTACAAAGGGTCCACGTTTCACGACCATAACTAACTCTCGGAAGAACCAAACTATTATACAGCCTAATTTTGTCTTTAGGCATATGTGCTTATTTTTTCACACTCTAGATAGTTTCTTAAAAGTCCCAGTAGAAATCCTATTATTCTGTTTATCTCATACCGCGCATCACCAATATCAGTTAAACATCTCCCGAGGTAATTAAATTGGAATACTTGCTCAAGATCCCAACGGATCAAAGCAACTGAAGCACCATCTGCCTCCCCAATTTTCATTATAGTTTTCTCTCTCTCACTAAATCTGCTCTATTACCAATCCCATCAACAGTCCCCATGAAAGAATTCCTCTCATCATCATTAGCTAACAAGGCCTAATAAATCACGGAAGCCTAATAAATCATCCGCATAATCTAAATTAGAAATTTTCAAATAATTAAACCATTTAAATCTTCCTCTTGAAGAGAATTCCGCATAACGCAATCAATAACCAAACTAAAGAGAAAAGAAGACAAAATGCACCCTTGCCTGACTCCACTAGCAATGCTAAACCAATCGCTACCGAGGCGTTCAAAAAGTTCTTGACACATGTCTGTATATTTGCACTTGTATCTACAAAGTTAACGAGCTACGACTTGTTTGAAAGCTTGTCTAAACTTGTCATTAGGTGTTAAAAGCAAACGCCATATCATCATTTTTCTCTTGGCTGGCGGCGCGTAAAGTTCGATCTGAGAATTCTGTGCGTTGTTGCTGTGAAACTACTAAAGACAGGGAAAGATTTTACATTTCGACAAGGATGCAGCTAGGATACGACGTGGAAAAAATTCATGCCGATTAATCACAAGTATATGGGGATCAGGCCTGTTCATATGGCACTGTTACATGATGGATGTGCAAATTCAGAGAAGGATGGCAGAGCTTCGAAGACCTCCCTCGTGAAGGGAGACCGAAGGAGGCCGTGAACGAGAGACCATCGCTGCTGTTCATGAACTCATTAAGGAAAACCAACACATCATCGTTCAGGTAATACGTTTAGATGTCAGTGTATCGATTGGCAGTGTGGAAACAATTATTCATCAACATTAAAGTTTCGAAAGATCTGTGCCAAATGGATTACGGAACAGTAAAAAAGGCTAGAGTGGACTAGTGCAAGAAGATGTTGTCCATGTTTGAACCTTGTGGACCCATTAGTCACAGATGATAGACATGATTTTATTACTATACAACTCCCAGAAAAAAATGACACTACGTATGTTTGGGTTGCGAAGATGAACAGCATCCTCAAATCCTCTGACAACACTTTCGCTCAAGGAAGAGGATGTTCAAATTTTTTTTTTCAGTTCCCAAGAAGTGGTAGCAGTAGACACCTTACCCGAAAAAATAAATATAAATGGCCAATACTACACCAACGTCGTTTTGCTCAAAATAGTAAAGGAGATAAGGAGCGAGAGTGAAGGAACACGCCCAACAACAGGCGTGTTAAAAGTTCTCCTTCTTCATGACAATACCAGTGCTCACAAAATTCGACAAGTTATGGCGTATCTGGAGCAGGAAAAAAATCAAACAGCCACCCCATCCTGCATATTCACCCGATCATGCACCATGCGACTTTTGGTTGTTTCCGAAAATAAAAAAGGAACTTGCTGAGAAGCCTTTTTCAACCTTGTATAATGCATTCATTCAGAGTTGTTGAGTATTCCCCAACAGGAGTACCATCGAATCTTCCAGAATGTGGCGTAAACGTTAGAAACTTTGCATAGATGCTGGAGGAGAATACTTTGAAGGACAGTAAAAGTAGATAAGTGTAATGGTTTTTGTTCCGTAGATGTATGTAAAGAACTTTTTGAACGTCCCACGTATAAGACTTACCAAATCTCACATACGACTCAGTGTTATTTTAGAGAGTTTTCATTATGTTATTTAACTTGTCAGGGATACCATACGATCTAACAATGAACCACAAATTATGATGATCAACAGAGTCGAAAGCTTTTTGAAATCTCTAAAGTTCAGGCTATAAGCCACAGGTTTATGAAACTCTAAACGTTTTTCAACGATTTGCCTAAGTGAAAATATTTAATCTATACATCCCCTACCACTTCTGAATCCACACTCTTCATCACGCAGTTACCCATCATTAAAATTTTATTAAGTATAATAAAGCAAAGAACTTTGCTTGCAAAAGAAAGTAGACTGATTCCTTTATAAGTATCACAAGAACCTGCGATCACCATTCTTTAAAAATAAGAATAATAACAGCTCTGTTAAACTCCTTAGGAACAACACTTTTATCATAAATTTTCAGTCAGTCATGTGATAACAGAAACATTCCCAATTCTAAGCATTTACCCCTTGAGATTTATGCAGTTTTTATTTAAAGATAACTAAAGTAACTTCATAATGTGACACAGGTGAACCATTCCATGAATACAAACAAGAGCAGTAGAACTAACCACATTGTTTAGAACATCTCCGAAATTCTTAGTCCAGCTAGCCATGACAGAATCCTCACCTTCCTTATCATGTTTATCCTTCAATCCCTATATACCTGCCCGTTTCTTCCCACACAAAACTTTAACTATTTTGTACAACTTCTGCTATTATACTGTCTAGCTGCTTTCTCTGTTGTTAGTCAAGCTATCGATTCTTATCAGCTGCTAACTTGTCCTTTACTCGTTTATTAAGATATTTGTAATGCTGTTCCTTAGGATTAGTAGGGTGTTGAATAAATTTATTTTGTGTGTTTATTTTAGCAACTTTAAATTTCTCTTTACAGGGAGGGAGGATGGAAAGCATCACCAAGGCGTGGGTCTGCTGCTCAGCAGACATGCTAGTGATGCTCTTCTAGGATATGAGTGCATTAATGAAAGGTTTCTTACAGCAAAATTTCAGACAAGCATTAAAAACTTGAATGTTATCTGCTGTTATGCCCCCACTGAGGATGCTGATGAGGATGAGAAGGATAGGTTTTACGGACAACTTCAGGACATTTTGAATTCTGTCAAGAAAGGAGATATTACCCTTGTTCTTGGTGACTTCAATGCCAAAGTTGGTACCGACTCTGACCTTTGGGGAGGAGTAATAGGTCCTTTTGGTATTGGTAGCTGCAATGGCAATGGGCAACGTCTCCTACAGGTAAGTAAACTCAATGGTTTCAGAATAACTAACACATATTACAAACACCGCGACATACATAAATACACATGGGTTTCACCTGATGGGCTGCATAGGAATATGATTGATTATATATTAATTAACAACAAATGGGCTAGTTCTGTTAGAAATACCAGGGCATATAGGGGAGCTGAAATTGGATCTGACCATTACCTTGTTAAAAGTGTCTTGCAACTTAAACTTAAAAAGTGTTGTGCTAGAGTTAAAAAATTTACCTTTAATACTGAAGCTCTGAAAGACCCAGTTATAGCTAAAGCTTACCATGATAGGTTACTTAGTCATTATGACGGTCATGGTTTGCTTAATACTGAAGTTGAGGAAGAATGGGGCCATTTTAAACAGGCTTTTTTGGAAACTAACAGTACTCTTTTAGGAAAAAAGGAGCAGAGGAGGCAGAATTATTTAAGTGACAAGGCAATTGAGCTTATTTCAGAAAGAAGGAATTGCAGGAATGTCCTTAATCAGTACCCTACTAGTCCTAATAGAAAAGATTACAGAGAGCTTAATAAACGTGTAAAGGATCAGTTAGCTACTGATAAAAATCTTTGGCTTGATAGCTTGGCTGACAAAGCTGAGGAAGCAGTTAGGCAGCACAACAGCAGAGAGCTGTACCAGATAGTTAATGTTTTATGTGGTAGAAAACGGACAGGCATACAGGGATTGAAGGATAAACAAGGTAAGGTTATAGAAGGTGAGGATTCTCTCATGGCTAGGTGGGCTGAGCATTTCAGTGATGTTCTAAACAATGTGGTTAGTTCTACTCCCATTGTTTGTAATGATGATAGATGCATTGGCAGCTTTAATGTTGGCCCTATAACACAATCTGAAGTTAGTTTGGCTATCTCTAAACTGAAACTTCATAAATCCCCAGGGGTAGATGAAATTACTACAGAAATGCTCAGAGCTGGGAATGTTTTGGTTATCACTTGGATGACTGAAATTTTGAATAACTTTTATGATAAAGGCGTGGTTCCTAAAGATTTTACCAAAGCTATTATTATCCCTATTTTCAAAAAAGGTGATCGCAGTTCTTGTGATAACTATAGGGGTATCAGCCTACTCTCTGTTCCAGGTAAAGTTCTCTCCATGATTGTGCTTAATAGAATTAAGAATCTGGTTGACAGGCAATTGCGTGATGAGCAATGTGGATTCAGAAGTGGTAGGGGATATGTAGATCAGATATTTTCACTTAGGCAGATTCTTGAGAAATGTTTAGAGTTTCAGAAACCTTTGGTTGCTAGCTTTGTTGATTTCAAAAAGGCTTTCGACTCTGTTGATCGTCATAATTTGTGGTTGATTGTGAGATCATATGGTATACCAGACAAGTTAGTTAACATAATGAAAGCTCTCTATAATAACACTGAGTCATGTCTGAGAGTTGGTAAGTCTTGTAGCAATTGGTTTAGCATTGCTTCTGGTGTTCGACAAGGGTGCATTTTGTCTCCTTTTCTCTTTAGTTTGGTTGTTGATTATGTTATGCGAAATTCACTTCGAGGGAAAGATTTTGGCCTTAAATGGGCTGGAGATACGAAAATTTCTGATTTAGATTATGCTGATGATTTAGCCCTTTTGGCAAATGATGTTGATGAGATGAACTCTTTCATTCGAGCTGTTGATGAGACTGGTAGTAGAGTAGGTTTGGTTATAAACAGAGAGAAAACTAAAGTGATGAAAATTGGTCAGGCAGGCTGTGATTCAGTTAATCTGAATGGTTGCAGTCTTGAGCAGGTGTCACAGTTTAATTATCTTGGGAGCTATGTAACAGATAATGGTGATGTGCGGCATGAGATTAACTGACGAATAGGGATTGCTGCCGGGACTTTTAAGAATCTATGGAGATTGTGGAGAAATAGGCGTATACACCTAAAGACTAAAATTAGACTGTATAATAGTTTGGTTCTTTCTAGGGTTAGTTATGGTAGTGAAACTTGGACGCTGTGTAAACAAGATAACAGGAAACTAGATGCTTTTGATTCTAGATGCTTACGCAGTATCTTGGGTATTAGGTGGTTTAACTTTATAACTAATGATGAGGTTAGGCAAAGGAGTCTGCAACCTCCTTTAAGCAGCATATTGTGCAGAGAGAGACTCCGCTGGTTTGGCCATGTTGCCCGTATGGATAATTATAGATTGGCGAATAGGGTTATGAACAGTGTGCCTAGAGGCTTCAGAAGGAGGGGGAGACCTAGGATGCGGTGGGCATACAATGTCAAACAGGACCTTGTTAGAATTGGTGTGCAGTGGCCGGATGCAGCAGATGTAGCTCAGGACAGATATGCTTGGAGAATTAAACTGTGTGGTCTGGTTGGACCTCCGTAGCCCATGGCTGCTTGAGGATGATGATGATGATGATGATGTTTATTTTAGCAGTCAAAATTGCAGAATTTATTATAGGATAATTTATTTTAGAGGTTATGGGGCTTCAAAATTGCAGAATTTATTATAGGATAATTTATTTCAGAAGTTATGGGGCTTCAAAATTGCAGAATTTATTATAGGAAAATTTATTTTAGAAAGTATAGGACCTCAAAATTATAATTTTTTTAGCATAGTTTATTTGAGAAAGTGTAGGGCTTCGCAATTATAGAATTTGGTTTAGTATAATTTATTTTGGAAGTTATAGAGCTTCGAAATTATAGAATTTGTTTTATAATAGTTTGTATTGAGATAATTAGTAGTTTAATAGAATAGATATTGATTGAGCTGATGCATAGAAAATATACAGAAGTATATCCTAATTTCTCCATAAACTACTCATAGTTGATTTCATGGCCTCTCTGTCATTTTTCCATAAGGACAGAGGTAACGAGAGAAAAGGGTTCATAGCTCTTTGACGACATTTTCGTTGAAAAAAAACATGTATTTATTGGCACATTTCTAATAAGGCCACCCTAACTCAGAACAATATGATCCGTAGTATCACAGCAGATCATGGTTGCAAATAACTACACTTTTGATGTCTGCTCATCCAGGATTAGACTTGACGATGTCATTTGCACACATGAGTTTCTGATTGCACATTAAAGTGCCAGTCATAACGCCATGTGCTAGAAAGCTGTCAATGAGTGGTTAGTTGGGTTGTTTTACCTCTGAACTTTTTTGCACACCATGGCTAAATGGCCATGGTCACAAGGACCCCGAAGGCTCAGAGAAGGGTGGGGGGAGGGGACCCACTGGAACAGCTGTTGAGAAACAGATTGTAGCCTCCCATCAAGGCCATCCAGCCTGTTCTTTAACGTGCACAGGGTATGGCTCTCCCACACACGGAGCCACGGCTTAACGTCCCATCCGACGGACGGCGGTCTTTCCAAGCCCATCTGTGTCCCCTACTGACCGTGGGCAGGGTGGGGAATTTTGCGAAGATAACTCTCAACGCTGACCCAGTTGGGACTCGAACCTGGGAACTACAGATTACGAGCCTGGCGCGCTACCGACTAACCCCCCCCCCCCGCCCCCTGAGAGGTTAGTTCTCATCCCACTGTATGCAAGGAAGACATTGGGGGCTTTAGCAATGACCCTATATCTCGAACTGAAGTAACTTGGCTATCTCAAAATTAAAATAACTCAAGTGAATAGGAGCAGATGAAATTAATGCTGATGTGTTTATTAAGAATTTTAGTATAGACATCATTATCCTTATTTTCATTTTAAAAAAAAGTTATCGCCGATATTGTGATCATTAAGAACATTAGGAGGAACATTAGTCTACTTTGTTTTCATTGTAATTTTTTTAAATTATTTTGTTTAATAGAATTAAACATTTGGTTGATGGACAACCTGGGGATAAAAAGTATTGGTCCAAAGATAGTAAAGGCTACATAACTCAAATTATATCTCTTAGATTTTAAACAAATTATTAAAGTGTCAATCATTTCTCACAGATTGCAAAAAGGGCTTTTGACTGTGCTCATAGTTATAATTTGAGGCTGATCATGGGATCGTATGGCATTCCTGGTGAGTTCATCAACATACTTATGGCTCTATAGTAACTTCTAAACTTTTATGAGAGTAAAGCGTGCAGTTATTGGTTTACATTACTATTATATTTCGAAAAGACTGCATTTTGTCACTTATTCTGTTGTTTGATTCTATTATGTTATGCGGAATTCACTGCAGGATGAGATTGAAGCTTTAAATGACCTCAGGTGAGATTTTAAAATCTCAGAATTAGATTATACTGATTATTTTGCGCTTTAGGTAAATGATGTTCATGAGATGGATTCCTTCATTAAGTGTATTGGTGAGACTGGTAATAAGATGATAGGTTTATCTATAAATGGGGAGAAAATCAAATTAATGAAACTGGATCAAGCGACTGTTCGCTAGCTGTTATGTTTTTATCTATAGCCCAAAGAGTTTCAGCTGCGATATTGACATTATATGCAGTTCCATAAATCTCACGAAAACAATCGTTGAAATTAAACTTTGTTTTCATGTATGATTGAATTAAGGATTATTTATAAGTTTGAAATAAACTTGCAAATAAAAGTCGAAGACTACTGAAGTTCTGCAGCATTTTGAATGTTTGCGCTCTTGAGCACTTTATCTATTTACCTTGGAAGTTGTGCATCAGAAATTACATAGCTGCATAAAATAGAATAAAATAGGTGTACACCTAAGCGCTAAATTTGGTTTTTTAATATTTTGATGCTTTCTACAGTTTTCTGTGATAGTTTAACTTTACAAGCAAGATAATAGGAAACTATATGCTTGTGCAGTATCTCAAATATTAGTGGTTCTAGCACGTAAATGATGATGAGATCAGGCAAAGCAATAAGCATCCAACTTTATGCACGATAGTATGCAGTTAGAGATTTTGTTGCCCCTATGCAGACCCACACATTAATGAATAGGTATGAACAAAAATGTGCCTAAATAATGATAATATAAAGTCAAATAATGATAATAAAAGAAAACTGAGACCAAGAATATGGTGTACAGACAAATGTCAAACAAGATCATATTTGGAATTTTTCTGTACACCAAGACCCTTCTAGTTATAGAATAACTAGGGAACTTTTCTATTTCAGTTATATGCATCACATTACACGTACAATAACGCTATACTGTATACTTTATAATTCACACCTGGAATTCTATAATGTCAATAAATGAAAATCTTTATCTTTAATAAGACAATTGATACATTTTTATTTGTGTTTTAAATAATTCAGTTTGTACAATGTTAACGTAAATAATAAACGTAGCGCAACGTATCTATATTACTATTCTCATGCATAAAAGACAAATGTCACACTTTTATTATCCCAGCATTACGAGAAAATATTTTTAAACTTTTTTTCTTTTTTAAACCTGTAAACTAAACATTGTTTTTTGGTTATCTATCTGAAATAAAATTTTGGTACAGTCGCTCAAAAAAGTATCCGAACACTATGGTTGATTGCAAAATTCAGTAAAAATATCTGGCAACGATTTTTTTAGAAATTACTGATCTGGCAACCTTCGTGTCACGTGACACGAAGGTTGCCAGATTACTAATTTCTAAAAAAATCGTTGCCAGATATTTTTTCTGAATTTTGCAATCAACCACAGTGTTCGGATACTTTTTTGAGCGACTGTACGCTCCTTATAAACGCTATAGTGTTCTCCTATAAACTTCCACAAAATAGTATTAGCGAAATTTGTTGTCATATTTAAGGTTATCCAAGGGGCACTTTCAAGAATAAACTTCTTACCAATATCCCCCATCAAAGTACTCTTACACGCATAAAACGATATAGCCGATCATATATATACACACTTTACGGTTCTCTGAGAAAAGGAGGTAAAAAAAGTGTTCCTCTTCTGTGTACATGAGCAACGAGCTCTACATTGGCATTCCCAACTTGCGTGCAAAAGCGATGGCTGGCCATAGAAAAGTGGCTCCTCTTCGGAGAAGCCCTCTTCAAACCGAAAGCTCTATAATCTTATTTACCCACTGAGACCAAGCGAAAGTAATGGATTTCTTCTCTTGCTGGTAAACTGCTTACCATCCCACACATCGGGGAGTAAAATGAGAATTTTTCTTTATATGTTTCTTCCTTTTTTTAAAAAAGAACTGTTTACATTTTCCACAACTTTTTTTTCGCTTGCCCTATTATGATTTAGGGAGGGAGGTTCGTTCGAAATACGATTTAAAAAATATATTTTTAGATTTTTTTGTCGGATGTTCTCAAGAAGCTGATTCTTATATTTTAGTCAAGTTGTTTCAATTTTCTCGTTTCGTTCGAAACGATATTGCATTTACAATTGTTTTTATTAAATAAATTCAAGATGCAATGATAGCAAAATCTTGAAAACAAATGGTTGTTACAACGTCTGTATTAGCCAAAGTACTGTAGATAAAAAGCTTTAAAAATAAATACAAACGCTTTTATTATAAAGACAAGTAGACAGATTTTATTATTAGTTGTATTTTTTGAGTGTGTATTAAATATTTTGGGTCTTACATTCTATAAAAAATATTTAACTATACAACGTTAAATTCCTTGGCTTATATAACTAGCCTCCTATGTAACAACTTAGCAGTGGCGCAGTGGTGCGGGAGAGCACGGTAACCCTGCAGGTTTAACCATGTGCACGTTAAAGAACACGCTGGGTGGCCTTGACGGGAGGCTACCATCTGTCTCCCAACAGCTGTTCCACTGGATCCCCTCCCCCAACCTTCTCTGAGTCATCGGGGTCCTTGTGACCTGGCCATTTAGCCCATGGTATGCAAAAAAGTATCACTCAGAGGTAAAACAACCCAACCCAACAACATAACAACTTTAATATGATGTTTTCGAAAAATGCATTTGAGTATTGCTTTTAATTTCTCTAATTAAAGAACTTGATCAAGAAGGGGATGGTTTCAAATTCATCGGCTTTCTGTAACTAATAGATTTAATAAATAAAATATGCGTTTTCATTTTGATAGAGCATAGTGGTTCTCCCTAATATTAGTCGAAGATATGATGCTAATCTAGTTAACTAACTATCGTCTAAGATAATGTCTAGTTAAAAGAAATGTCCCAGAATAAACTAATGTTTTTAAGCATGAGATAATATCCCGTTTCAGAGTTTAAAAGCAGTCGCTGAGATTGGTAGAGTCGGCAGCTCTTCAAACCTTCTGCACACAATGGAATGAATACATTTCCAGGTCACAAGAATCCCAAGAGCTCAGAGCAGGAGAGGTAAGAGCATCTACTGGAAAACCTTCAGGAGACAGATGCAAGCCTCCCGTTAAGCCTGGAACTTGACGGGAAGTTGCCGACTGAACTATCAATGTATGATTCGAGATACTCCTGAAGTGAAATGAGGTTTTCTCCACTAATTCTCGCTATGGAATCTGTGACCGATAAGTTTAGAAAGAGTTCCACGGGGGATTCTACCGATGGCGCTGTAATCAGGAAAGCCATCTCCTGTTCGCTTTCAAGAATGCACTGGATGATATTAAAGGAAGGCTTTCATCAGTCTTCTAACAGTTTTCAAGTAGTTTCTCTGACAATCTTGGGGGCGGGGGTGGCTCAGTCGGTAGCGCGCAAGGCTCGTAATCTGTAGTTCCCAGGTTTGAGTCCCAGCTGGGTCAGCGTTGAGATTTATCTCCGCAAAATTCCCCGCCTGCCCACGGTCAGTAGGGGACACCGATGGGCTTGGAAAGGCCGCCGTCCGTTGGATGGGACGTTAAGGTGTGGCCCCGTGTGCGGGAGAGCCATACCCTGTGCACGTTAAAGAACACGCTGGATGGCCTTGACGGGAGGCTACCATTTGTCTCCCAACAGCTGTTCCAGTGGGTCCCCTCCCCCAACCTTCTCTGAGCCTTCGGGGTTCCTTGTGGCCTGGCCATTTAGCCCATGGTGTGCAAAAAAGTGCCGCTCAGAGATAAAACAATCCAATACAATCGAATCTGACAATCTTGCTCAGGGATTTTTGGGTTTTTTTGTAACATGGGCATTTAGTTCATTGTGCGCAAAAAATGCCTCTCAAAAGTTAACTCTTAGTCCTTAACGTAGTAAAACTTAATAATGGTGAAAAAAAAATATGAGCCGCGTTTTTATAAAACACTTACGTGGTCATTAGAAAATGCTGATATTTATTTAAAAATGTTGATATTCATTGATATATTGTACTTAAAGTAATGAATTTGATATAATTGAATACGTAACTTTGGAGTTTGGTATCGGCTACTGGTATTCACTAAGCAGGAACTACTGTAATCAGCTGTACTCTAGATGGCGTATACTACCGAGCAGTGAGTTTAAAGTGAAATTTTACTGCAAAGAAGGGCTAAACAGCTCAACAAATGAGAGATTAGTGATAAGGTTAGAATATACTAGTGCAGTCTGCATTAAAGAATAAGATGGGCGTTGCTGTCAGAGAGAAGACTGTAAGATCATCTGAGAACATTGTATATGAACTGGAATTGATGACTTGTAGACAAAGCAAATATGTCAAACGTCTGTCTCAACAGCTGAATTTAAAGCAATCTTCGACTTTAACCATCATTCGAAAAGACTTAAAAACACTCCGGAACTAACACGGGATGAATCACTCCCCCCCCCCTCCCTACAAGAGTCAATCATCATAGATTTATGGAGCAAAAAGAGATATGTACATTTGCATTTATATTTATTGCAAAAATAACGTAATCGCGAGGTATAGAAAACGCATTGGAAAATATAATGAAATGAAAATGCGAATTTTTGGAACTGCTATATATAAAGATTGACTGCCGATTTCTGCCCCTTATGAATTTACTTACATACTTATTAATTTACTTAAACATTTACTTACATAATTAGGGAGGGGGAGTATGTGGGGGTGCTACTTCGACACTTCAGATGCCATAAGTTTAATTAAAGTTATAACTCATTGAAACTGTTGACCTCCATGAAATTTCCGGTCCCTTTTCTGGGAGAAAGTACGGTGAGTAGGCCATGATAGTTTCCCATAAAACACATTTTTTTCGACACATAACTCTTAACTCTTGGTTCCCCCATTCGGAAAAATGTAACCGAACGACGATATTCACATTTTCAGGTTATTCTTAAGCGCTAACAAAGCATAGAGGGTACTTTTTTTATCTTATGACTTTCCCCGTGTGACAAGCTTTTCTTTGACACGTAACTCGTCGACATCGGCGAAGCGATTAAGACGTTTTGAAAGACCAATCATTTTAAAAAACACACAATTCAACAAATGACAAGTGAAAAGCAAGAGACATTTGCTCACTAAATTATTATGAATCCGTATCGTGAATGAAATAACCAATGTATGCAAATTTTCTAAACTGAAGCTGGTATTCTACGTTATTACGAAATCCTAGAAGTAGTTGAGGCATGTTGGAAATAAAAGTGGAGTGCCACAAGGAAGAAAAATGCTGATCTGATTGACTTCGAAATGGATTCATCGCTGGGGGCGCGATGGGCAGGATCGTATTTAACGGAGGTGATGCTACTCAATTCAAAATCATGGGGCACAATATCCCAAGTGATAGAGAATGGCACGGGTCTCGAAAAACGTCCTCCAATCGTGGCAAATACGGAAGGTAAAAGGTTCTGATGCTCAGGAATAGGCGTTTGTAATGACACGAACTGTACGGCGAAACAGAGTTGATACAGTTCATCAACTTGAGAGAGATGAGTGCTAGCAATACTTCGAAACCCATTTCAAAGACAACTATGCGCAGAGAATTGAAAACTGTCATCTATCTTTCCTGAGGCTCGATGAAGTATTAGGTAGATATTCATAATAATTTGGCCAGAGAGAAAGATAGAAAAAGGGACTTAGAGTAGAAAGAGAGTAGTTTGTTGTGACAATGAAAGCTTCAACATATTATATCGTGCGAAAAGTACAATTTCAATTTTTATTTATAGTTGTATCATATTCAAAAAATATTTTGTATACTTTGTTTGAAATCAAAATTCAGTTATTCAATCCTACGACTTTTCGAATTGAGTTGTGATATATTTTGCGGATTTGTTTTTATGAGTGTTTTTAATCATCTTGTTCGGATTATCCCACATCGTCAGTTCGCACAACTTGGAATCTGATCCATAGACAATCAGAAAAAGTTCTGTTACATAGAGAAGAATATGATAGAAGAATATGACAGCCCCATTCACACGAATGTTCACAGATTATATATAGCTTAGTGTTAGTGGAGAAGATGCTAACTCACTAGATAGTGTGATCGGTTCGTAACTTGATGTTGAATAATTCCAGTACTCATTGTATCTCAGTTAAGATTTTCTACGATGATCCCCATTCTGCCCTCGATGAGAAAGAATACACCGATTTCCTTAGAAAAGCGTTCGGCTAGTGGTATTTCCACCATTGGAAAAAATTCCAGTTGATGGTTTTCCAATTCATCCAATGGTGTTTTCAATTGGTGGTTTTCCAATTCATACAATGGTGGAAAAATTTCACCATTGGATGAGACGTAAAGCCATGGCTCCGTGGGCAGGAGAACTATATTCTGTGCTCATCAAAGGACACTCTAGATGGCCTTGACAGGGGATTTCTATCTCACTCCTGGCAGTTGTCCGGTTGATCCCCTGCCCCAACATTCTCTGAGTCACTAGGGTCCTTCTGATATGGCCACTAAGCTCATTTCTTGCAAAGAGTGCCGTTCAGAGGTAAAACAACCCAATCCAATCCAAAACGATTGTGTTGTTCGGTTGAGTTGATTTACCTCTGAGCGGCATTTTGTTTTGCACACCGTGGGCCAAATGGCGAAGTCACAAAGACTCCGAAGGCTCAGAGAAGGTTGGGAGAGGGGAACCCACTGGACAGCTGCTGGGAGACAGATGGCAGCCTTTGTCAAGGTCATTCAGCGTGTTCTTTAACGTTCACAGCACATGGCTCTCCCGCACACGGGGCCACAACTTAATGTCCCATCCGACGGACGGAGATCTTTCGAAGCTCATCGCTGTCCCCTATTGACCGTACGCAAGGCGGAGAATTTTGCAGAGACAAATCTCAACGCTGGACCAGCTGAACCTGGAACTACGGGTTACGAGCTGGCGCGCTACCGAAAACGTTTCGGTTGTTCGTTCGAAAAAATCGTTTCCGGTTGGGATTGTTAAGTTCAATATGCGAAAAAGGGTTTAGAACTCTGAATTCCCTTTTTCTACCCACCTACGTGACCAAATGGAGAGCCATACTCTGAGCACGTGAAAGAATACGCTAGATGGTCTTGACTGCAGGCTTCATCTGTCTCCTGACAGCTCTACAGAAGGTCTCCTCTTAACCAAAGTTCTCTGACCAACTGTGGTCATTGTTGTCTATCCATTGTATGTAAAATAGTTCCTCTGAGAGATAAAGAAACCCAACAACTTAGTCATTTGAACATACTTATCCGTTCTAAGCTAAAAACTCTTTACGCACTGTATTAATCCTCAGAAAAATACGCCCATTGATGGTAAACACGATCAATTCGAAAACATTTGCGACTATTAAGCTCAGTATGGCAAATGGGTTTAGAAGCTAATCCCTATGCTCAGGAGAACCATACTCTCTAAACATTAAAGAACAAGCTTAAATGAATTTGAGAGGATGTTTCCATATGTCTCCTAACCACTGTCCAGTGGACAGTTGCTATTTTGTGAAGAAAAAATGTCCCTAAGATGCCAAACAACTCGTTTACTTCAATATGTTTTACCACTAATTGGTTATACAGTAAAATGATGTAATTAAACGCCAAATAATCGCCAAATCCTTCTAGATACACTGTCATTCGTATCACATAATCCCTTCCGGTTCTTCATTTTGACATGAATCATCTATACAAATCGAGGGAGAAGAGGGGGGTGGTAGCGCGTCAGGCTCATAATCTTGTAGTTCCCAGGTTCGAGTCACAACTACGGTTTAGAACTCTTAACTCCTTTTTTCTATCTGCCAGTGTGAGACTTCAGAACACCCCGCCCTGCTCACAGCCAGCAGGGGAAACCGACGGTCTTGGAAAGGCCGCTGTCCGTTCGATGGAATGTTACGCCGTGGTTCTGTATGTGTAAGAACCATACCCTGTGAAAGTTAAAGAACACTCTGAAAGGCCTTGATGGGAGACTACCATCTGTCTCCTAACAGCTGCCCAGTTGGTCACCTCCCCTCAATCTTCTCTGAGCCCATGGGGTCTTTGTGACCTGGCCATTTAGCCCAGTGTATGCCAAACAAGGGGGTGCTCAGAGATAAAAGCAACCCAAACCAACAAAATTTATACAAGTCTAAGCTAATTAGACACAAGAAAATAGTGAAGATCAGCAAGTTATACCAGGACATGTGAGTTTCTATCAATGTCGGAACTAGGTATTTTCGAGCTTGGATTAACAATTTTGAATTATGCCCCCCACAATCAATAATTGTGGATTAATGAACTGAAAAATGATTAAAAAGTGATATGTATATTTACCACGTAAAAACATAACCACGAAACATGTGATTATACATAAGAAAAAAAAATGACACATATATATAATAAAACGGAATTGTCAAAAGGAAAAAAGTACAAAAAATAATTAAATACGTTTCGTTTTTTAAAATACATTACATAGACGTATATGTATTTAATTGGGAATAAATTTGAAAATATTTCTAACGTGTTAATAGGCATTTTAAAAAGTTTTAAAAGGTGTATTTTTAAGTAATTAGATTTAAATGAAATCATGCCTCGTACGCCCCTTCTAGTTTTGTAACCAAGATAGATGTCTAGATTGAACTTCGTGCGCACAACGCAGATAACTCGGTCGAAATTCATGCTCCAGAGGCAGGTGCTTCGGTCACTTCACCTTATTATGGTGCTGGTTCCTATTGGTTTATGGAGGCTTAAATTCCTTTCCACAGAACCAAAGTAGATCAATGAATAGATAAGTGATAAAGGATATTTTAGTCACTCACATATGATAACTCACAGTAATGAAGACGTAGTACATTGAAGAAGTAAAATTAATTTATAATTATCTCAATAAAAATGAAAGAATGGTGGTTTTGCTTCTGGATATGTCTAAAGTTTTTGATTCCCTGTCTATTGATATTTTACTAAATAAATTAAAGATTATTGGTATAAGGAGCTGTCACTGAGATGGTTTGATTCGTATTTGAAGGGTAGAACACAAGTCAAAATAGATGTTTTGAGTGAAAAAGAAATCAATTTGTTATGATGTTCCACAGGGTTCTGTTAGGGACCAGAGTTATTCTCAATATATGTGAACGACCATTATACACTAAATTCAAAGGTAAGATTATTTCGTTAGCAGATGACATCGTCTTGGTTTACTGTGATAAAACTGATGAAGAACTATTAATCAATATTGCTGCAGATTTAAGAACACTTCAATTTGGTCATAAGAAATAAATTATTAATAAATGTAAATAAAACGAAATATATGTATTTTAATACTGTTAGGGGAAAGTATAGAGATCTTGGAGATTTATTCTATCATATGAGTGATTGTAAGTTTTTCGAACAAGGAAAAATTGGGTTTCAAAACTGTGCTTGCCCAAGGATCGAAAGTACTAAAATAATAAAATATTTAGGAATTAATTTCGACTGTTATCTAACCTGGCGTGATCATGTTCAAAAAGTAGTGTTAGAAATCAAACAAATAAATTCCCAAGATGTATCTTTTAAGAGATATGAAGAATATAAAAATTTTAAAGACCATATATTATGCATTAATCTATTCCAGAATACAGTATGCAATTCTAATTTGGGGAGGAGAATCTTCATGTTGTTTAAATCAATTGCAGCAATTGCAAAAATATATAGTAAATATTATAGCATTTAAGCGTGTTCTTTAGCGTCTGAACAAAGTTTCAAAAATACGTAAATTAAAACAAATATACCAAATGGCTTTTCAAAGCATATATTTAATAATTATGGACAAATTTGATGCAATGGTTAACAAATATTTTACAAGAGCGGTAATGGCTCAAAATATTTGCATTCCAAAACCAAATAAAGAATTGTTCAAAAATATCATGGATATAGTGGTTTAAAATTATTCAACTCACTGCCAGATAACCTGAAAAATTATAAATAATAAAATACATTTCTGTAAAGAACTAAACAAAATGGTTGTTGAACGGTGGATGCTTTATTTACTGTATTAATTGATTGCATTGAGATATGAATAATAGGTAGGACAAGTTTATATATTACATAGGCTGAAATTATTATTTTTCCGTTTGCATATTTATATATTGATGTACTCAGGACTGCAGGATATATAAGTCTTGTAAATATCCATTTGCGAGTTAAATACTACCTCTTGTGGAACTTGACTATGTATTTAAATACTGGTCTAGACTAGGTAAGGTCTAGTAGGATCTGTTGAAAAGATTATACGTAAGATTATACCAGTGTCTCGCAAACTTTTTTATTCTGCGGCACACTGAATCTAATTTTTTTTTCCCGCGGCACACCTAAAAAGGAATTTTTGATGGTTACGTAAAAAGAGAAAAATTTAAGTTTCGTTAAATGCATTTTATTTAAAATAAATATAATAATAAATATAATTAATCATTACTCGGTGTTTGTTTTAAATATTTGTCCATTCTATGGCTTCAAATAATCAAAAATTAATACCAAAATTTGGAAAAAGCTTGATAAATACTTACAAGATCCCAGTTGATAAAATCTAAAAGATTTTTATTAAAGCACGTCGATAACATAAGTCAAGTCAAAATGAAATCTTTGGAATATCTAGTGTCAATTTGAAAATCTCTCGCGGCACACTTGGAATCTCTCGCGGCACACAGTTTGCGAGACACTGAATTATACGAAGGTGCACTTTACCTATCTTAGTGCATAAACTCACAGCTATTGTTATGCGAATTTACAGCCCTATGGACATTACTTTCCGTACAAACTTCGTATTTATAGAGGGTTTAAGTTTGGGTCCCAGTTCTTCTGAAACTCGACTTTTTAAAGCTGATTATTTAACGGGGTTTTAAAAGTTTTCTGGTCGACTGTACAACTTGGTTCACCATTGGGCTATATTTTAAAAGTTTTAAGCCGAAACATTCATACCATTCAACGAATGCAACTGCAATTACTTCTGCTTTGTTTATGATGATTATAAAAATAAACAAGTTTCAAAACAGGTACTATTAAAAGAACTAAACCATGAGAAATTTATGTTAAAGCACGTAATTGTGCTTTGTACCGAGAAAGCTCTTTTCAAAGCGTGAGGTATCAATCAGAATTCCATTGTTCTATCAGAATCGTGGGAACCTAGCAACGAAATGGTATCCAACGTTTAGTAACGTCAATTGGTTAACGAGATCCTTAAATGCTTACATTGCGACAAAAGAAGTCGAAAACAAAGTTTTAATGAATCAAAGCACTCAGGAGACCACCTGATTGCTTTGAGTTCTCATTTTAGCTTGAATGTGGTTTAACGTTTCTATTTTTAACATTTCTAAATTTACTTCAAACTTCTTAGATCTATAAGAAACAAATTTTAACTAAAATTAATAAAGCTGGCTAAGTACGTACTTGCATCAGTTGCTCTGAACGTCAAATGGCATTTCCTTTGAGATTAATTGAACATTGTGTTTTCCTTATTATGAAATCAGTTTGTTAATTTATCATATAAATAGAAAGTTTGTTTGTATGTGTATGTCTCTTCGTTTGGCACCTTCTCCTAGATGGTCAAAACATAGACCACCAAACTTCGTGGGGCGGGGGTGGCTCAATCGGTAGCAAGCCAGGCTTGTAATCTGCAGTTCCCAGGTTCGAGTCCCACCTGGGTCAGCGTTGAGACTTATCTCCACAAAACTCCCCGCCCTGCCCACGGTAAGTAGGAGACACCGATGGGCTAGGAAAGACCGCCGTCCGTAGGATAGGACATTAAGCCGTGGCCTCGTGTACGGGAGAGCCTACTCTGTGTACGTTAAAGAACACGCTAGATGGCCTTGACGGGTGGTTACCATCTGTTTCCCAACAGCTGTTCCAGTGGGTCTCCTCCCCCAAACTTCTCTGAGCCTTCGGAGTCTATGTGACCTGGCCATTTAGCCCATTGTGTGCAACAAAATTCCGCTCAGAAATAAAATAACCCAACCAAACTTCGTCTACAGCTTCATATCACCGTAACTTAGTGCACTGTAAGGTTTTCTACTCTATAAAATTACTTCCCCAAAAAAGATTTGGCCGTGAAGCGTCTGTCCATTGTTAACTCTTCCCATTGATAAAGTACTACTCCATTCAGGGTTTAGTCAGAGAGGGGGGGGGGGGGGTCCGGACTCTCCCTCTCCGGAAAATCCTGTCGTCTTATACTAAATCTCAAACTTGTCTATCTGCTTTGAAATCAAAAAATAGTTGACTTTGTATAGTTTGCTAAAATTGTCTACAAAATCACATTCCATATATTCTTATAGAACATCATTTTAACTTTTCCTGTTCGGTGGAATGCTTTAGTAATTAGAAAACCCTACTCAAGTCTTATTGTCGGCCCCCTCCCTCACTCGAAGCTAAATTATCGGAGCTTCCCTGAAACAAATTGTCGGACCCCCCAAAGCAAAAAAATTCTCCCTCTCCCCCGAATCAAAATCCTCGAATCTTTCTCTAAATTGAGTTTAATTCATATTACGTTATGAATATTTAGACGCAGTCTAGTGATAAAGAAATACGTAACCACGAAAAACATCTTACGGAAGTTGAGAATTCTGTATTCATGATTATAAGCCCTGTTTTTGGAGGAAAAAAAACTATTGGGGGAGGGGCAGTAGGGAGCAAAAAACTAGATTGAAAGAGAACGATTCCTTTATTCCCCCCAACGTTATAAGGTCTTTTAAATTGTTTTTGGGGGTAAATATTGTAAGACTACTGCTGAGAGATCCCAAAATCTGTTTCCACTTTTTGGAACATTGTATGAAATAAAAATATTATTGCTATAAATGCAATTTCCATTTTTTGCTTCTGTTCATGTTATTTAAATTTCCCAGGAGGTTGTGGGGGAAGCATGACTCCTTGCTTTCCTGCTTAGATTCTTCATTTAGTATGTATATATGTGTGTGTATGCAAATGCGTATACAATTAAAAAAGGAAGCTTAACTTAATGAAGACTTGAAATAATTCGTCATTCATTTTAATTTAAAACAATTACGAATCTTGCAACGTTCGCTACAATTCCGAGCAGAATTCCTTAAGCGAGATCGCGGGAATCTCAGCATCTTCCCGAGGAAGATGAAGAGGTCAGTTAGGGTGAAGGACTGCATCCGAAATTGATTAAACGCGAGTGAATTATGGGACTTAGAAGCTCCGCAAGAATCATCCTCATTTGTCTTTACCTCACGCGTCAAACTCATTTCTCTCTAAGTTATTACAAAAAGATAATACTTTGATAATTTCGAAGTAATTACGTTCCGCTAAACAAACGCCACCGAAATTACGAAAGTTTACTGCTATTGCCCCCTCACGACGATCGGCATAGCAGAGGTTTATGAATCACCAGCTAAGAGAAAGAAGAATAACCGTAACCGAGTTATCATGCGCAATGTACGTAACTCGCTGATTGATTTATGCCCTCAAACGGTTAGAGAAAAATAATGAAATTAGCAGCGAAGGTATAGAAGTAGATTGCTGTAAACCCAATTTGTCCACTACAGAATAAGCCATTTTAATACATATATAGATATACACGTTTAGTTAATGTGATAAAGAATTTTGGAACAGAATTAGTTTTCGTTTGAGTAAAGAGGAAATAATTTAGAAATATATAAAAGAAAGACATTTCAACAAGTTTTATTGAGGAAAAGTTAATTATGCTTTCAAAATGATGATTATGTACGTGAGAGAAGTTGCGATTTATGTAGAGGAATTTAGATATACTCTACAAGTACATAACGTGGAGAACTGTTTTCGGCTTGTGATCTTTGGGTTGCTGTTTTTATCTCTGAACAGGGCTCAGAGAAGGTTGGGGGATTTGGGTTGTGTGTTGGGTTGTTTTACTTCTGAGCGGCACTTTTTTGCACGCCATGGGCTAAATGGCCAGGTCACATGGACCCCGAAGGCTCAGAGAAGGTTGGGGGAGGGGACCCACTGGAAAAGCTGTTGGGAGACAGATGGTAGTCTCCCGTAAAGGTCATCCAGCGTGTTCTTTAACGTGCACAGGGTATGGCTCTCCCACACACGGGGCCACGGCCTTTCCAAGCCCATCGGTGTCCCCTACTGACCGTGGGCAGGGCGGGGAATTTTGCGTGGTTGGGGGAAGGGACCACTGGACGACTATTAGGAGACAGATGGTACTTTCCTTTCAAGGTCATCCAGTCTGTTCTTCAACGTGCACAGGGTATGGTTCTCCAGCACAAGGGGCCATAGCTTAACGTTCTATCTGACGGACGGCGGTCTTTCAAAGCCAATCGCTGTCCCCTACTGAGCGAGGACAATGCGGGGGTTTTGCGGAGATAAATCTGAATGCTCACCTAGGTGGGACTTGAACCTGGGAAATGCAGATTACGAGCATGGAGCGCTAACTACTGAGCCACCCCCGTCACAGAGATCTTTGGTTATAAAACGTTTTACATAAGTTGTGACAAAAATGAAATGATACTGCAAGTATAGCTTATGTAATACCCTTTCACCAATCAAACAGATTTGGCATCTTTTTAAGCTTTTTTTTTGTTCTAAGAACGGGTTGCATTTTCGAAGGGGGTGAATAGTCTCTGTTATGGACATTTGTGTAAGACTGTGTGTTATCGCCCTTTCGGGACAATGTGTGATCAAACGCGATAGGTTTATCAACGAATGTTTTCATCACGACAATGCTTCTTTTCATTCAGCATTATCAGTGAAGCGATGTTTTGGCCCAAATCCAAATCACGATGAACTCCCCCTATGAAAGGGACCCATTTTGACGACGTGCAGCACATAAAGAGACGAAAGATAGAACACCTAAAAAGCATTCTCAAAAGCTCTTCTTTTCTGTGCCCTTGGGGTCCTTGTGACCTGGCCATTAACCTTCTCTGAACCCTAGGATTCTTGTGACCTGCCATTAGCCTGGTCATTTAACTCATTTTGTGCAAAACAAAAGTGCTGGTTCGAGGTAAAACAATCCTACCCACCTCCGCTAAAACCGAGATTTTCTCAAAAAACATCAAAAACCCAGTAATAGCCCGACGTGTAAAAAATATAAATCCCCATCGTCCGAACGAATCACTTAAACTCGATCCTACTCTAAAAACACTTGTCAGTACTGGGGCGTAGGTGGCTCAGTCGGTAGCGCGCCAGGCTCGTAATCTATAGTTCACAGGTTCGAGTCCCAGCTGGATCAGCGTTGAGATTTATCTCCGCAAAATTCCCCGCCCTGCCCACGGTCAGTAGGGGACACCGATGGGCTTGGAAAGGCCGCCGTCCGTCGGATGGGACGTTAAGCCGTGTCCCCGTATGCGGGAGAGCCATACCCTGTGCACGTTAAAGAACACGCTGGATGGCCTTGACGGGAGGCTACCATCTGTCTCCCAACAGCTGTTCCAGTGGGTCCCATCCCCCAACCTTCTCTGAGCCTTCGGGGTCCATGTGACCTGGCCATTTAGCCCATGGTGTTCAAAAAAGTGCCGCTCAGAGGTAAAACAACCCAACCCTTGTCAGTACACTACTAACCAAAATAGATGGAATATAAATCAACGTTAACCGAAGTAGAAGAACCGATAAAAAACGACCATACTAAAAAAAAACAGCCTGCTTACCAAAAAACAAAAGAATAGGAAATATGAATCTAACTGAAGGAGACTAAAACTCGACCCTCTCTTGGCTGCCATCGAGCGACTGCTCCATCGACTGTACGCTAAGCTAACCGAATTTGTATAGCAGTTTTACTAGCGCCGCCAAAGAGACGCTGCACCATACCAAGTCACTCAGCGGGGCGGCCGGGCCCGAGGAAGTAGCCGACGTGTAGGCAGTGATGGGAATGACAAGTGTAAACCCTGCTGCTTGGCCTTGCGCGCGTTAAGGACTAAAAGATGCCAGGACCAACAACGTGCTCAGTAGCAAAAGCTCGCAGGAAGTGCAGTGATCTTCTCAGGTTTTCTCTGCCAGACTCTTAAGTGGCAAGAAAACAGCCATTGGACAAACATAGTTACAAGGAGAGACAGCTGATGTTTACTCGTGATGTAACGCTTCAGAGTACAAACACCGTTTCTACAAATTAAGGAGTTTTCTTTCCACGGTTCTTCTACTGGTGTTTGTTTTACTTTTATAGATCGGGGCGGGGGTGGCTCAGTCGGTAGCTCAGTCGGTAGCGCGCCAGGCTCGTAATCTGTAGTTCTCAGGTTCGAGTCCCAGCGGGGTCAGCGTTGGGATTTATCTCCGCAAAATTCCCCGCCCTGCCCACGGTTAGTAAGGGACACCGATGGGCTTGGAAAGGCCGCCGTCCGTCGGATGGGACGTTAAGCCGTGGCCACGTGTGCAGGAGAGCCATACCCTGTGCACGTTAAAGAACACGCTGGAGGGCCTTGACGGGAGACTACCATCTGTCTCCCAACAGCTGTTCCAGTGGGTCCCTTCCCCCAACTTTCTCTGAGCCTTCGGGGTCCATGTGACCTGGCCATTTAGCCCATGGTGTGCAAAAAAGTGCCGCTCAGAGGTAAAGCAACCCAACCCTTTTATAGATAAAGGATTATTAGTTTTTTATGTTTCTGAGATTTTTTGATACGTTTTATATACAGTTTTTTAAAATTAATATTATACAGTATATATGTAGTGGGATTGGATTGTTTTACTTCTGAGCAGCAATTGTTTGCACACAATGGGCTAAAGGCCAGGTCACAGGGATCCCGAAGGCTAAGAGAAGGTTGGGGAAAGGGACCCACTGAAACAGTTGTTACGAGACAGATGAGCCTCCCATCAAGGCCATGCAACGTGTTCTTTAACCAGGGCCGAGCTTTGACCTTCTGAGGCCCTAAGCTATGTCAATTTAAAGAGGCCCAAAAAATTTAAAGTTCTAATTTATATATTTATTCTGACTAAAGAGCGTAAAAAATAAACTGGTGAAAATCTTCATTATATATTATAATTATTCATTTGCATCTACGAATACAACTTCACAAATGCGACACAATAAAAGTTGAAATGCATTTTTTTAGGCCCCTTATATCGTGGGGCCCTAAGCTATAGCTTAGTTAGCTTATTCATAAGTCCGCCCCTGTCTTTAACGTGGAGAAGGTATGGCTCTTTCGCCCACGCAGCCACGGATTAACGTCCCATCCGATAGACGTTAATCCGTGTTTCCAAGTCTATCTATGTCCCCTACTAACCATGGGCAGGGCGGGAAAGTTTTGAGTAGATAAATCTCAACGCTGGCCCAGATGAGACTCGAACCGGGGAACTGCAGATTTATGCCTAAAGCTATGTCAAGTCCCAGGTTCGAGTCCCAGCTGGGTCAGCGTTGAGATTTATCTCCGCAAATTTCGCCGCCCTACCCACGGTCAGTAAGGGACACCGATGGGCTTGGAAAGGCCGCCGTCCGTCGGATGGGATGTTAATCTCCGTGTGCGGGAGAGCCATACCCTGTGTACGTTAAAGAACACGCTGGATGGCCTTGACGGGAGGCTACCATCTGTCTCCCAACAGCTGTTCCAGTGGATCCCCTCCCCCACCTTTTCTGAGCCTTCGGGTCCTTGTGACCTGACCGTTTAGCCCATTGTGTGCAAAAAGTGTCGCTCAGAGGAAAAACAAGCCAAACCAAAGCCCTTATAAGCAATGCTTAATTTTCCCACATACATCGCTGTTCAAAACATCATTCCCTAGTATCTGTTATTCAGAAATTTTATTCCCTTTCGAAAATTTTCCTTGATAGATCCTTCCTCAGAAATATTAGCAAATGGTTAGAGCAGTGTCTCGCAAACGGTTTTTTACTCTGCGGCACACTGAATCTAATTTTTTTTCCGCGGCATACCTAAAAAAGAATAAAAGCAAACTCTATATAATCATCATTATATTTGCGCTTTGTTCAAGTCATCAGCCTGGTTTTACTTGAAGATTTGCTCTCGTTAAATTTGATTGAAAAAGCTTAATAAATTTGATTGAAAAAGCTTGATAAATACTTACAAGATCCCAGTTGATAAAATCTGAAAAAGTTTTTATTAAAGCACGTCGATAACACTATTCAAGTCAAAATGAAATCTTTGGATATCTAGTGTCAATTTGAAAATCTCTCGCGGCACACAGTTTGCGAGACACTGGGTTAGAGCAAGGAACAGAAACAAGATAACAGTTAATCATGTCTACGAGCTTTTTGACAACCTTTTATTTTTATAAATAAAAAACATACCTCCTCAAGCAGCTGCTTGCCACAGAGGTCTGACAAGAGCCTGTCAGTTTAATACGCCATAGTAGAGGGATCTATGAGGATGGCGGGTCCTCAGCAGATTATTTTTGACAACTGCACGCGGTGTTCACCCTCCTAGGTACTGACCGCGCCCAAAGGTGCTTAAATTCGGTATTCGGACGAGAACCGGTGTTTTCAGCTTGGTATTGCCGTTGGCGCTATTTTTATGCCCAGATTTAAAAGAATTGGAAGCTGGTGCAAATAGAGCATTTCATATCGTCGAGTTTGACGCATGCGTACTCTAAACACTACATAGCCAGTTTTCAAGGTAACGTACTATTTTTACATTTTAGATTACACTTATGAGCTGAAACGTGTTAATACATGTATTGAGACACACTATCATTTCATTTATGTAGTTATGTAATAGAGATAACTTCACTTAATGCACTGGATACTTTCTTGACAAATACGCGTTAACTGTATTCCACGTTTTGCGGGGGGAGTATCATGGTATGTATTTCAATGAGATAGATGTGGACAGAGCCACCTAGATACACCAAGACCATACAGTACAATAAAAAATGTTTTTTAAATACAGTTATTTAAAATAATGTTTTTCTTAAAATTATTTTGGTAGCTAATTATTTTTAAACATTTATTAAATGGCCGAGTGGTTAGCACGCTTGGCTACTGATCTACGGGCCTGGGTTCGAGCCCCGGATAAGGCATGGCTGTTTGTGTCGTTTTTCTGCTGAGGTCCTGCCATCCTCTCAGACCTTCAACTCTGGCATATAAACTGGCAGGCTCCTGTCAGACCTCTGTGGCAAGCAGCTGCTTAAGGGGGTATTTATTATATTATTATTATATTTATTATTAAGTCTAAAATATTTAATAATATTTAAATAAATTCCTAGTAAGTAAATTATCACATCTGATGCTATTCTATATTGAATAGCTGGTGATTACGTTTTAGAGAAATTAAATCCCTCAAAGCTTTACTCATATTTATTTTCCCACTTTTTTCTATGGTTATTATTCCCATGGCCGAGTGGTTAGCACGCTTGGCTACTGATCTAAGGGACACCGGGTTCAAACCCCGGGTAAGGCATGGTTATGTGTGTTGTTTTTCTGCTGAGGTCCTACCATCCTCTCAGACCTTCTACTCTGGCATATAAACTGAAAGGCTCCTGTCAGACCTCTGTGGCAAAGCAGCTTCTTGAGGGGGTATTTGTTTTTTTTTATTATTTTATCAGGGCACGGTGTGTTGAGGTGGCTCTGGTACAGCCCTAGCCAAAGCTAGGTCTTGGTTAAGGGCGGTTACCTGTATATTGGTTTGTAGAGTGGATTCTGCTTAATGTATACGGTTTCAAAAGACTACACATATTCAGTAATACAACATCACAGGAAAATGTCCTATAGGCAAGAATCACTTAAAATAATTAGCTATCTTGATTGGGATTCGAACCCACGTCTTCTAGATGCATGCCAGTTATCATAACAACTGGATTACCAGAGACTAACCATTTTCTTCAGCAATGAGACATATAATCATTCCCTCATTTTTTGATTCGCCACTGGCTCCATCTATGACAGCAATCGGAAAGTCAGGCTGCTACATTTGATGATAGTAATATTTGTCACTCATGTTCAAAGTGTTACATAAATAGTTGGGTTGTTTTACCTCTGAGCGGCACTTTTTTGCACACCATGGGCTAAATGGCCAGGTCACATGGACCCCGAAGGTTCAGAGAAGGTTGGGGGAGGGGACCCACTGGAACAGCTGTTGGGAGACAGATGGTAGTCTCCTGTCAAGGCCATCCAGCGTGTTCTTTAACGTGCACAGGGTATGGCTCTCCCGCACACGGGGCTACGGCTTAACGTCCCATCCGACGGACGGCGGCCTATTCCAAGCTCATCGGTGTCTCCTACTGACCTTGGGCAGGGCGGGGAAATTCCAAGCTCATCGGTGTCCCCTACTGACCGTGGGCAAGGCGGGGAATTTTGCGGAGATAAATCTCAACGCTGACCCAGCTGGGACTCGAACCTGGGAACTACAGATTACGAGCTTGGCGCGCTACCGACTGTGCCACCCCCGCCCCCGTTACATAAATAATTCAGTAATAGAGTATCAAAGGAAAACATGCTGTAGACAACAAACACTAGAAATAATTAGCTAATTATTTCGATTACGCAAATGTTTCGTTTTGGGGAAATTTCTTTATATAAAACGCTAAGAATGTCTTCAACAACAGAGCTGGCTTCCATTGCGGTCGCGATGCTTCAGATTACGTTTGGCAACGTGCTTCATATAATGTAACAGTAATATGATATGAGAGTGAACGTGGTGTTAAAACAATGCAACTGGAAAAAAGCCCCTCAAGCAGCTGCTTGCCACAGAGATCTGACAGGAGCATGTCAGTTTGTCGCCATAGTAGAAAGTCTGTGAGGATGGCGGGACCTCAGTAGAGAGACAACACAAGCAGCCATGCCTTACATAAAACTATTAGGTAAGTGTATAAACGTGATGCTTGAGATTGCCTTAGAAACATATTTCACGCCATGTGACAGTAGCAGCGTTTAAAATTACTGTTAATATAATAAATTATCCCTCAAGCAGCTGCTTGCTACAAAGATCTGACAGGAGCCTGTTAGTTTAATGCGCCATAGAGAAGATATGTGAAGAAGGCGAGATTAGAGAAGAAAGACAACACAGTAATGTTCATACTTTATCCCATGCACGAGACGTTGTTAAACTCAACGCAAAGTGTCTTAGTTTCCACGTGAAATTTCTCCTTTTCGACTTTCTAAGGGATAACTTTCGTGTATAAGCTATATTAAGAAAGAGTGGATGCTGTTTACAACGTAATAAATTAACCATAAGCGGATGACAAAAAGTCTTTAACATTTTTGTGACGAAAACAAAACGTTGTAAACTGCTGTCATGGATAATAACGAAATATTGAATACTAATGTCGAAGGTGTTGGCTCGAAGCAATTACGCAGCGTTTATGAGCTATTTCGTACTTCATTGAAGTCGTTTCGTTTCATCCACTTAGCGAAAAGTATTAGGAATATTCGGAAACTCTAAGGTTATTAAAAGAAACGTTTTTGTAATAAGATTGTTTCATGAAATAGAGTAATCCATTCTATTTTTTGGGTTTTCCTCTTCATGGTCTGTATAAGTATCGTTTCTTTACAAAATGTGAGTTGATTTTCTAACGAAATAGACACGCAGGCACGAGATCATTTTTTGAAATACCTACTATCATTTCTTTCTTGTTTCCCTTTCACTTTTAAGTCATTTTATAATTTTAAGTTACTTTTCTTTAAAACACTATACAGAAGATGACAAAGTACCTTGTTGTCCTTGTCATGTCCTCCGAATTTTATGTTTATTATTTATTGCTATATTTTTGTTTTATTTTATTATTGTATATATTTTTATGTGTTCTTGGAAATGTTTGTGCTGGGATGACTCACGAGGTGTTTTTCGGGACTAAAGCTGCTCCGTGTAAGTGGTGACGAATGCCAGCAGTTGTTTATGGCCGTAAATGACTAGCCTAGGGCGCTAGTGCAGCGACGAGGCTAGGCGGTAGATTGGAAGCGTTAATTTTGGCATGAGCTTTCGAACGTGAAGGAGTCGTTTCGATACTCGTCAGTACTCAAAAGAAACCCTTGAAGTGAGAGTGCGATTCCAAAGGGGAATCGAGATTCTTGGAGAATATGTGTTTTTATTTTTGTGGTTCACAAGGAACCACAGTGTTGGCAAAGGTTGGTTATCCTTTCGCCGAGTTTGAGGTCTGTAAAGTGAGAACTTGCACAGTGTGCGATTCTCCACCTCATTGTTAATGTTCGCAGCAGCAAAGCAGCAAATGCTCACGGAGTTGAGCAGTGAATCTGATAGCAGTTTTGTGGATTCAGAGTGAACCACAGTGTAGGCAAAGGTTGATTATCCTTTCGCCCAGTTTGAGGTCTGTAAAGTGAGAACTTGTAGAGTGTGCGAATCTCCACCTCATTATACAATGTTTGCAGCAGCAAGGCAGTAAAGGCCCACGGAGTTGAGCGCATTTCTAGCACGTAGCTGTATATATTGTTATTAAAGTGTGTCGTCCCTATATAACTCTCGTGCAGTTAATTAATGGACTGTTGTTATTCATCATTCAACACCAATCTCTTCGAAGGCGTGCAGTGGCACGGACCTAAAAACCCGCGAACCTGTAATTTCACCGAAGTGAGGGTGAACTGATTACTAAGCAACAATCGCATCGTCCTCCGGCGGCCCGACGTTTGGCTCAGTCTTCATAGATCTAAAAAGTGAGGACATCACATCTGACGCAGTCGGACAGAATCCGAACCCAGGTCATCACATCTGATTTAGTCCGACAGGATAAGATCCTTTTGGGACATCACAGTCCTGTGTGAGCATTCTAGTATCTTCAGTTTAATATGCTTTTTTACATTCTGTTTTATATTTGACGATTTAATTTACCAGTAATCGAGATATTTTATGTTGGGTTTGGTTGTTCTACCTCTGAGCGTCACTTTTTTTTCACACAATGGGCTAAATGGCCAGGTCACAAAGACCTCGAATGCTCAGAGAAGGTTGGGTGCAGGGGACCCTTTGGACATCTGTTAGAAGACAGATGATAGCCTCACGTCAAGGCGATCCAACGTGTTCTTAAACATGCACAGGGTATGGCTCTTGGTTTAACGGAACCAAGGTTTAATGTCGCATTCGAGGATAGCAGCCTTTCCAAGCCCATCGGTGTTCTCTACTGACCGAGGACATGACGGGGAATTTGAGGAGAATGAATCTCAAGACTTAGGTTGGACTCGAACCTGGGAGGGGGGGGGAGGGGAATATTTTATGGTTTTTTACTTACTTTGTGCTGTGTTCTTAGGTGTATTTTTATTTAAAAGAAGAGCAGCAAAATAAAGCAAAACAAGCAGCAAAAAACAAAACGGTTGTTTTGTAAAAAAAAACAGAAGTTGTATCACGTTTAGGAGTAATGTAAATCGTGCTAATAAGGGCAAAATGGCCAGGTCACGTGGACCCGGAAGGCTCAGAGAATGTTGGGGAGGGGACACACTGGAACAGCTGTTGGGAGACAGATGGTAGACTCCCGTCAAGGCCATCCAGCGTGTTCTCTAACGTGCACAGGGTAGGCTCACCCGTACACGAGGCCACGGCTTAACGTCCTATCCTACGGACGGCGGTCTTTCCAAGCCCACGGTGTCCTCTACTGACTGGGCAGGATGGGGAATTTTGCGCTGACCCAGCTGGGACTCGAATCTGAGAACTACAGATCACGAGCCTGGCGAAGCTACCGACTGAGCCACCCCCGCCCCAATCGTTAACGTAAATTGCAAGACTGACACAATGCTGCTACTTTGTTGAGTTTTACGTCTTAAAAAATTCTGGAAATGTATGCTTTTAAATGTAAATTGAATAACTACGAATGGAAAAGCAGTGCAAAGAGGTAAAAGAAAACAAGTTTCTAAATCAAAACTGGAGACAAATTTGCTATATTTTTCGCTCAAAGCTTGCCAATGTTCATGTAATGATTTTCCAAAGATTCGGAGATTATACATTTAACGAAACTGATTTTTTAAGCTTTCATAACTAAAATGATATATACATTGCATTTGAAACAATAGTCACATTTTTTTTCTTAGGTGAATTTAAATCCAAATTGAAAGCTTTATTTACCTTACTGCGTCAACTGCATTCTTCTTCTCTGATACAAAGCATGATTTTTTAATTCAATTAAAGTTTATTTCACACTTTTGTTACGTTACAAACCTGTAATTTAAAGCTTATAATAACACAAAGCAATAAAGGTTTTTCTTTTCCAAAGTGAGTAAACAATTTTGAAAGTGTAAAACGCAAAACTCCACCTGAGCCAAAGCTCGTTTGTGGATAAAATAGATTAAGAAAACATCCAATATTTTGAAGCAACAGTGTCAACTTATTTATCACTGACATATAATATTACCGTTAACATTATAAAAAAAGAAAATAAAATACTCCCTCAAGCAGCTGCTTGCCACAGAGGTCTGACAGGAGCCTGTCAGTTTATATGCCATAGTAGAAGGTCTGAGAGGATGGCAGGACCTCAGCAGAGAAACAACACATACAACCATGCCTTATCCGGGGCTCGAACCCAGGTCCCTTAAATCAGTAGCCAAGCGCGCTAACCACTCGGCCATGGGACGGCTAAAACATTATAACTAAACGCATATTTAAATAATATAATCATGCAACGCATAAACTCCATTTTGAGAACTGCGGTCGATGCCCCCTGGTTTGTCACTAACAGACAACTCCATAAAGATCTGGGCATCGACCATATATATATACACATATAAAACGCACCTTAAAAATATTTTTTGAGGCTGTAAGCAATAATCCCAATGAGATTATTTCTTCTCTGATTCTTTACGATCATACTATTTTGAACAAGTACAAGAGGCCTAAAACGGTAGCGTTCTCTGAGGAGACTTTGGGTTGTTTTGCCTCTGAGCGGCACTTTTTTTGCACACCATGGGCTAAATGGCCAGGTCACATGGACCCCAAAGGCTCAGAGAAGGTTGGGGGAGGGGACCCACTGGAACAGCTGTTGGGAGACAGATGGTAGCCTCCCGTCAAGGTCATCCAGCGGGTTCTTTAACGTGCACAGGGTATGTCTCTCCCGCACACGGGGCCACGGCTTAACGTCCCATCCGACGGACGGCAGCCTTTCCAAGCCCATCGGTGTCCCCTACTGACCGTGGGCAGGGCGGGGAATTTTGCGGAGATAAATCTCAACGCTGACCAAGCTGGGACTCGAACCTGCGAACTACAGATTACGAGCCTGGCGCGCTACCGACTGAGCCACCCCCGCCCTTCTCTGAGGAGACCTATCCGTTTTAGGTTTCTTATACAATTTTACTGCTATTTTTAGCTTTTCTTATGTCTGCCCTTAGGGGCCCATCTAAGGGTGGTTTACTTATACATTTTGTTCTTACTCATGACAAATAGGCATATCTTTATGATGGAGATGGTTAGGGGTAAAATTATTACCCGGTATATCGAATGTGATTATACGATCTACGAAAGCATAAACACTACAACAGATTTTCTACATCTTGCTCGAGTATCTATTTCATAATCATTTTTTAGAAAGATAAATATTTCTTTCATTCTTTATGTTATTAGGTAAACTGTTGAATATTTTGGGAGCCACGTAAACATAATGCTTACAAAAAACTGTTTTCCTGGGATTAACCACATTTAAATGCACCACTGTTGAAAGTCTGGTATTTTTATTGAAAATTTTTACATTCGAATCATCCCAATTTTTGACAATATATGTTAATAAGTGGTAAATATATAATTTTCGGACTTGTAAAATTTGGAATGAAATATAATAATTTTCATTACTATCAAACTTCCAACTTTTTGAGCATGCATCTCAACACATGCAAGAATCAGGAAAATAAATAAGTTTTTATGGAAATGTAAAGCTTATGAGAGCTTATAATAACACAAAGCAAAAAATGTTTTTCGTGTCACGTGACACGAAGGTTGCCAGATCACTAATTTCTAAAAAATCGTTGCCAGATATTTTTCCTGAATTCTGTAATCAACCATAGTGTTCGGATATTTTTTTGAGCGACTGTACAAGTTTAATCATTTTGGCCTTCATTATCCTTACTAGCATTCTCCGGGAGCGGGGGCGGGGTGTCATGGCCCCTAGCTTCCCCACCTCCCCGAAATCCGGCCCTGTCTGTTTTATTGAATAGTGACAGAACGGCGCAAACAAAATGACGACTTTAACAGACGTATCAATTGGCTTTAACGATGATTTTGCGCAATCCATTTCCTTCCACTCTCTCTGGCATCATTCGAATGATCTCCAGCACGACTTCTGTTTTACTTAACTCTCGTCAAATCTTAGTCGATTGAAATAGAAAAAAGTCCCTAGCCACCCCTGTGACCTTTAAGTTGACTATCTGACTTCCCTTTTTTGAGCGACTGTACACGGCAAAATTTTTTGGGGTACGCTGTGAGAGCTCAAAAGTCGCTTGATATATATATATATTACATATGTTTTACTTTATTACCATTGATATATTATAACTATAATTTTATCTATCTATACAAGGGGTATGCCAGTTACATACACATTTTCAGGGGGTACGTGAAGCATAAAAGGTTGAGAACCACTGTTCTAGATGGAAATATAGGGATGAGGGTAACGTAAAGATCTCCATTCAATCAATCGGAATGGAAATATTTCAGTGAAGATAAGCTGAAGATTTCTAATAAATCTATCTAAATGTAATATGGACGTGAAGATAATATAAATATCTCGATCCAGTCTATCTAAATGGGAATATGGGAGTGAAGGTAAGCTGAAGATTTCTAATAAATCTATCTAAATGTAATATGGAGGTGAAGATAAGCTGAAGATTTCTGATAAATCTATCTAAATGTAATATGAAGGTGAAGATAATATGAATATCTCGATCCAGTCTTTCTAAATGGGAATATGGGTGTGAAGATAAGCTGAAGATTTCTGATAAATCTATCTAAATGTAATATGGAGGTGAAGATAATATAAATATCTCGATCCAGTCTTTCTAAATGGGAATATGGGAGTGAAGATAAGCTGAAGATTTCTAATAAATCTATCTAAATGTAATATGGAGGTGAAGATAATATAAATATCTCGATCCAGTCTTTCTAAATGGGAATATGGGAGTGAAGATAAGCTGAAGATCTCAATTAAATCTATCTTATTTTCATCAGTTTTGATTCGGCATACTATCACTTCGGAAACCTGAAACTTTGCGAACAAAGTCGAACGCTGTAAAACAAGTTCTTCAAAACTAAAAAAATAACAACATAAACCTCTGAAAACACGTTTCTTCCAGAAAACTGTTTCACATAACGGTTACTATTAATTCCGAAGTTAATTCCTTTGACTCGCAACAGCGTGGCTAACTCTTTCATGTATCGGAGTCTGAATATTTACCAAGTGAGAGCTGTTGGCTTCCTGTTTGAAAGATGGAATAACTGGCGTAATCAGATATGAACGCATTGATCGATAAGGAGACTAGCCTTAACTCAATTCTCCAATGAAAAAAAAAATATACGAAATATATGTATATTCTGTAATGTATCAATTAACTTCAACAAAAGGTTTACTTCACAAGGAACTTAGAATTTCTCTTTTAACATTAGGATAACCAGAAATCCCATTTTGTTGTACATTTTCACATGAAGTAGTACATAAATTATTAAACGAAAGCAATTTTCCTTCTTTTGTTTCATTTTTATAATTTGTTTGTAATTATAATGTTGTTTTCTATTTATGGTGAATAATTCAAAAAATAATGATATATTGTTTATCGACAGAAATATTGTTTCCATTTGATAATAAATAATATTTCGTAATAAACTAATAAATTACCCTTCAAACAGCTGCTTGCCACAAAGATCTAACAGGAGATTACAATCCCTTTAGATCTGAATGATCGTAGATCGAGATCTTAATTACCTGGAAACAGGGCCGGGTCTAAGGTTCAAGTGGGCATACCTCCCACTCAGTTTTTTTTTCTAGATCCGAGACTGCCTGGAAACATGAGATTGTAATACTGGCGGTTCCTACTCATGAGATTGTAATACTGGCGAATACCCTCTCCAACATAACATGAAAATGCCGAAATATTTTTCGGAATAAGTAGGATAAACTTATAAACTATATTCCCAAAGATATTAAGGGGCAGGGGTGGCTCAGCTGGTTGGGCGCGATGCTTGTAATCTGCAGTTCCCAGATTCGAGTTCCAGTTGGGTCAGCGTTGAGATTTATCTACGCGAAACTCCTCGCCTTATACACGGTCAGTAGGGGACCCTGATGGGCTTGGAAAGGCCACCGTCTGTCGGATGGGACGTTTAGCCTTGGCTCCGTGTGCAGGAAAGCCATACCGCGTGAGCACGTTAAAGTACATGCTAGATAACCTTGATGGGAGGCTACCATCTGTCTCCCAAAAGCTGTCCAGTGGGTTCCCCTTCCCGAACCGTTTCTGAACCTTCGGGGTCCTTGTGACCTATTAGTTTGGCCACTTAGCTCATTGTGTGCAAAAAAAAGTACCGCTCAGAGGTAACCAAAAATATTGGGATATTTCCATGCTATATGATGGAAAGATGCATTAAAAACCTCCTAGCAAATGAAGGAAGTTTTTTACGGACGAATATCGCTGCAAATAAATCAATGATATTCTTTCAATATTTAAAGGAATATGGCGGCCGAAATATTTAACAAATAAAAGCGTCCTAGCGCGCTTGGCTACTGATCTAAGGGATCTGGGTTCGAGTCCCGGGTAAGACATGGATGTTCGTGTTGTTTTTTTGCTGAATTCCTGCCATCCTCACAGATCTTCTACTGTAGCATATAAAGTGACAGGCTCCTGTCAGACTTCTGTGGCAAACAGCTACTTGAGGGAATATTTATTATTTTTATATTAAATGCTTTTTGGCAATTTTAACGAAAAGACGTAATAGCAGATTCAGTAAGTTATTAACCAATAAGAGCAGAATTGGCGTAAAAGCAGATTGAGCTGTTAATTTTCCCAGCTTTCGTTACTCTCTGAACATTGAAAAAACTTTTGTTGGAAAACGATATTTAAATGAATTAGAGTGTGTGTGACCTTTGAAGGGTATTTTTTGCACACAATGAGCTAAATTGCCAGGAAAGTTGTGGTAGGAATTCCTGGAAAGCTGCAAGGAGATAAGAAAGCTTATCGTCAATAATACACAGCGTGTTCCTTCATGTTTATAAGATATGGCTCTCCTGCACTCTGGGCCACAACTTAATATCCCACCCTACGGATGAGTTGTTTTACCTATTATCGGCACTTTTTTGCACACAATGGGCTAAATGGCCAGGAAGGAGAACACAAGGACCCCAAGGCTCAGAAAAGTGTGGGAGAGAGGATTCACTGGACAGGTGTTGGGAGACAGATGGCAACCTTCCATCAAGGCCATCCAGCGTGTTACTTAACACACAGGGTATGGCTTTCCCGCACACGAGGTCACGGCATAATGTTCAATCCGACGGACGGCGGCCTTTTCAAGCTCATCGGTGTTCCCTACTGACCGAGGCCAGGGTGGAGAGATTTGAGGAGATAAATCTGAAATCTGGCCCAACTGGAACTCGAACCTTGGAACTGTAGACTACGAACCTGGGGCGTTACCGACTGAACCAAGATATATATATATATAGATGTTTTAATTTAAGTTTCATTTCTTTAAAATACTATGGTGCTATTCATTTTAAAAAATTTAGATTTAATTATTAAATAGTTAATAATATTTAAAAAAAAAACTCATAGTAAGCAAAATGGCTTGTAGTTAAATTTTAAACGAAATTCAATTACTTAAAACTTTAGGCCTCTTTCACTTCCCTTCTTGTATTCAATGGCTGTCAAGGTCCATTGTATTGAAGTGTCTCTATCCTTGCGCGGGGCGGGGGTGGCTCAGTCGGTAGCGCGCCAGGCTCGTAATCTGTAGTTCCCAGGTTCGAGTCCCAGCTGGGTCAGCGTTTAGTTATATCTCCGCAAAAATTCCCCGCCCTGCCCACGGTCAGCAGGGGACACCGATGGACTTGGAAAGGCCACCGTCCGTCGGATGGGACGTTAGGCCGTGGTCCCATGTGCGGGAGAGCCATACCCTGTGCACGTTAAAGAACACGCTGGATGGCCTTGACGGGAGGCTACCATCTGTCTCCCAACAGCTGTTCCAGTGGGTCCCCTCCCCCAACCTTCTCTGAGCCTTCGGGATCCATGTGACCTGGCCATTTAGCCCATGGTGTGCAAAAAACTGCCGCTCAGAGGTAAAACAACCCAACCAACTATCCTTGCGCGACTGAGCCAAACCCTACCCCTTAAACGCTTCACTCTTTTGCTTGTTGTTCTCGTCTCTTATACGTTCTTTGCTTTGAACATCGCTTTCCATTCGCATAATGTTGAAGTGTCTCCGTGCTTTCCGTAACGTCGTATTACGGGTATATGTGAAGTGGCATATTTAAACACAAGTTTATTAAAAGATTTTACACTACGAAAAGGAAGTTTCGCGAAAATCGATATCTATCAATAGATCCGAGAACTGAGTTACGGCCTCTCTATCGATCACAGACTTCATTTCATCGCTGACTCCATCACTCATTAATTCAATTTGTTCTTTAATTTCGGCTAGGTAGCCAGCATTCGCTCACGTGGTTAGTGAATCAGAAATAATACAGTTACTTCCGTCGATCATGTGGAGCTGAAGAAAAAACAGAATAGCCATCAATAATTGGTCATATATCTCAATTATGAATGCAGGTTTAAATAGTGAGACGTTGTTTTTTTTCACCTCGAAGCGGCACTTGCACAAAATGAGCTAAATGACCAGGTTGGATTGGGTTGTTGGACCTCGGAGCGGCAGTTGCATAAAATGAGCTAAATGACCAGGTTGGATTGAGTTGTTGGACCTCTGAGCGGAACTTGCACAAAATGAGCTAAATGATATGTTGGTTAGGTTGTTGGATCTCTGAGCGGAATTTGCACAAAATGAGCTAAATGACCAGGTTGGGTTGTTAGACCTCTGAACGGAACCTTCACAAAATGAGCTAAAGTACCAGATTGGGTTGGGTTGTTGGACCTCTGAGCGAAACTTGTAAAAATGAACTAAATGACCAGATTGGGTTGGGTGGCTGGATCTCTGATCGGAACTTGCACAAAATGAGCTAAATAACCAGATTGGGTTGGGTTGTTGGACCTCTGAGCAGCACTTGCACAAAATGAACTAATTTACCAGGTTGGATTGGGTTGTTGGACCTCTGAGCGAAACTCCAATAAAATGAGCTAAATGACCAGGTTGAGTCAGGTTGTTGGACCTCTGAGTGGAACTTTTTGCACACAGGGGGGAGGGGAATAGCTCAATCGGTAGCATGCCAGGCTCGTAATCTGTAGTTCTCAAGTTCGAGTTCCATTCTCTTCCAATTGGCGACTTATCAATTCTCTTTCATATACTACTGGATCTAATGTGATCTTCATTCTCTTCCATAGGCCGATTGATCTAATGTGATCTTTATTCTCTTCCAGTTGGCGACTTATCAGTTTTCTTTCATATACCACTGGATCTAATGTGAACTTCATTCTCTTCCATAGGCCGATTGATCTAATGTCATATTTATTCTCTTCCAATTGGCGACTTATCAATTCTCTTTCATATACTACTGGATCTAATGTGATTTTCATTCTATTCCATAGGCCGATTGATCTAATGTGATCTTTATTCTCTTCTAATTGGCGACTTATCAATTCTCTTTCATATACCACTGTATCTAATGTGATCTTCATTCTCTTCCATAGGCCGACTGATCTAGTGTGATCTTCATTCTCTTCCATAGGCCGACTGATCTAATGTGATCTTTATTCTCTTCCAATTGGCGACTTATCCATTTTCTTCCGTATACTACTGGATCTAATGTGATCTTCATTCTCTTCCATAGGTCGATTGATCTAATGTGATCTTTATTCTCTCC
Organism: Ryuthela nishihirai; assembly: GCA_038380435.1. Lineage (NCBI taxonomy): Eukaryota > Metazoa > Arthropoda > Arachnida > Araneae > Heptathelidae > Ryuthela > Ryuthela nishihirai. The sequence continues at coordinate 86,473,034 of JAWZYU010000001.1, read as the reverse complement.
CCATTGGCGACTTATCCATTCTCTTTCATATACCACTGGATCTAATGTGATATTTATTCTCTTGCAATTGGCGACTTATCCATTTTCTTCCGTATACCACTGGATCTAATGTGAGCTTCATTCTCTTCCATAGGTCGATTGATCTAATTTGATCTTTATTCTCTTCCCATTGGCGACTTATCCATTCTCTTTCATATACCACTGGATCTAACTCTCCTTCTTTCTCTTCCATTGACCGATTGATCATTCGTCATCTCCATTTTCTCCAGTTTGCAAATCTGCACTACTCGTCCAACGCTAATCGTCTGTCAAGTTGAGAACCAGAGAGAATGCAGGCTATTCCATTCATTGGATACCATCTTTCTCAAAAAATTGGTTTGGTTTTGGAACGCCTTCATTGGAACGCCTCAGTCGGCAGCGCGTCACACTCGAAATCTGCAGTTCCCTGGTTGGAGTTCCATATGAGCCAGCGTTGAGATTTATCTCCGCTAAACGCCACGTTGCCCTCGGTCAATAGGGGTCACCGATGGGATTGGAAAGGTTCCGTCAATCGAATGGGACCTAAAGCCATGGTCCCGTGAGAAGTAGAACTATACACGTTAATGAACACCCTGGAGGATTTTGACAGAGGCTTTTACCTGAGAGGAGTAAGATGGCTTTTACTTGTCTCCTAACAACTGGCTAATGGCTCACCTTTCCCCAACTTTCTCTGAGTCCTTGGGATCCTTGTGACGTGGACATTTATCCAATTAGGTGCAAAACTGGCCGCTCAGAGGTATAACAAACCAACCCACAGAAGGTGGGTTGGTATGTTGTCTTTCCACTCCTGATTTTAAATATTTCTTTACCCATTTTTGAAACAATGCTTTATAGCGACAAAGCAGAAAGAAATTCATTGAACTGTTTCTTCTATCAAAATTATACATGCAATCATTATTTTCAATAACAGTTAATGCTAGATTTTTCGACTAACATTCATTTTCGAGATTTTCAACCCGTTTTTCTTCGGTTTTGATTGATCCGAGAGATTTTGGAGGTAGCCTATAATCTCTCCTTGAGTGAGGGGAAAGTTCACGCAAAGTTTGGTGTTTCTAACTCTTTATGGAATTTAGTGCATAAGCAGACAGAGAGAAATAAGCGGAAAACACACTGTCTTGTTTTCACATTAGATATTATTATATATTGTTACTGTTCCGAGGGGCTTGGAAAGGCCGCCGTCCGTCGGATTGGACCTTAAGCTCTGACTCCCTCTGCCGAAGAGCCATATCCTGTGCACGTTAAAGAACACGCTGGATAAGTCGCCAATTGAAAGAAAATAAAGATCACATCAGATCAATCGGCCTATGGAAGAGAATGAAAATCACATTAGATCAATCGGCCTATGGAAGAGAATGAAGATCACATTAGATCAATCGGCCTATGGAAGAGAATGAAGATCACATTAGATCAATCCGCCTATGGAAGAGAATGAAGATCACATTAGATCAATCCACCTATGGAAGAGAATGATGATCACATTAGATCAATCCGCCTATGGAAGAGAATGATGATCACATTAGATCAATCCGCCTATGGAAGAGAATGAAGATCACATTAGATCAATCCGCCTATGGAAGAGAATGAAGATCACATTAGGTCAATCCGCCCATGGAAGAGAATGAAGATCACATTAGATCCAGTGGTATATGAAAGAGAATGGACAAGTCGCCAATTGGAAGACTTGACAGGGAACTACCATCTATCTCCCAACATCTGTCCAGTGATCCCCTCTCCCCCAACCATCTCGGGGTCCTTGTGATCTAGATAGCCATTTAGCCTATTGTATGTAAAAAAGTGCAGCTCAGAGGGAAAACAACCCAACTATATTACAGTTACATGTTTTATATCAATAATAACCGATATACAGATCTTCTTAAATAACTTTTTATGAAAAAAAATTACGGAAGATAATTTAAATATCTCAAACAAATCTATTTATATCACGATTTTCCACAACAATATGATGTCAGTATTTGAAGAGTTATTGAAGCAACCATCAAATTTATTCGTTCTACAAAAAATATCATTTAAAGTTGGCTAAAGTAAATAGTTATTAGAATAACTGCTAAAAATGCCTTTACACGTGTTATTAGAGACTAGGAACCCTGATCTGCTATTAATTGGGACCATGGAGTTAAATTTGGGACCGATCGCTCAAGTAATTTAATAACAATTTCTACCACCAATGAAGTAATATACTATGTTCACCCGCCAGTCCGGAATTACGGCTATTACATAATGATGATGATGATGATGATGATGATTACTAAAATGGTTATTTGAAATACAGAAAGAATATTTTCGGAAATCGAAATTGGAATAGATCTGATGGGGAGATTTTTAAATTATCATCAACGAATCAATCGTGACAATCCCGGTGCATCTCAGTACTATGACTGCATATCACCATTAGGGAGTTGTCACTGAAACCACCATCGACTAAAAATGTTCCTGTCAGTTAAGCTTGCCTTACCTTTGAACCTGCCTACATCGGGAGAAGACCTTATGTGAAGAGAAAAGCACTTCTTGGGATTTTATAGCCTGCCTGTAGAAATAATCATTGAGGTGCAGTGAGTGGGATCTTTTGAATTTTTGAATAATGCCTAGGAATATGCCCATCACTCACTGGAATTTGTCCAAATATTTGCCAACAATAAAATATGAGATGGTATCTTTTGAATTTTGATGCCAACTGATATAAAATTCCTATCTTTTTGGGTCCTCCGCAGCAGAGAAACCCGGGCTTTCGCGCAAACCACGCCTAATCAGCAGAGGATGAAAACCTTTCAGCATGACCATTCGCATCGGCCCCTCCATAGCGCCGATTGGAGGCCCCCAGCGAAGCGGACGCCACCCACTTCGGGGCTGTAACCGCACCCATCGTTAGTGCAGGATAAGTCTGCCTAATCAGGTTGCCCAAGCCCTTTCAGCAGACCCTTCCTGTCTAGGCATCCCCGGTCAGGCTGTGCGAACGTTAGAGGACCACCCGCCGACACCACTTCAGAGCATCCAAGCTCCCCCACTACGAAAGCCTTAGAGTCCAAATCAATTCTGTGGGACTCTTAATTTGGCAGTTCCATCGACAAGTCCGTCGACCGGGGCAGCTGCGCCCGGTCGCGAGCCTTCAACTTCGTCCTCTCCATTGTGAACGGGCCGAAGCCTCTCAGTGAACAATCTTCCGACCCACGATATCACTGAGACCGCATCGATGAGCCTACTGGACGGGCTAGCCAAACCCTATCCGCAGAACCCTCAAGTACGGCCCCTCAACCGGGGCTGTAGCCCCCAGCTTCTCAGGGGAACAAGTCAATAAGCCGACTGGACGTGCGCAAGCCACAACCCGTCCGCCAGCCTTCAACAAGCCCGCCCCATCAGTCACATTTTTTCATAACAAAAATATTTCGGAAGTTACTGATTTCTGTATCTTACTCGGGGCGGGGTGGCTCAGTCGGTAGCGCGCCAGGCTCGTAATCTGTAGTTAATCTGTAGTCCCAGGTTCGAGTCCCAGCTGGGTCAGCGTTGAGATTTATCTCCGCAAAACTCCCCGCCCTTCCCACGGTCAGAAGGGGACACCGATGGGCTTGGAAAGGCCGCCGTCCGTCGGATGGAACGTTAAGCCGTGACCCCGTGTGCAGGAGAGCCATACCCTGTGCACGTTAAAGAACACGCTGGATGGCCTTGACGGGAGGTGTATCCTCCCCCAACCTTCTCTGAACGTTCGGGGTCCTTGTGATCTGGCCATTTAGCCCATGGTGTGCAAAAAAGTGCCGCTCAGAGGTAAAATAACCCAACCCTGTATCTTACTCTTTACAGGGAACTGTGACTGATAAATTTGCCACTGCATTTACTATTTTTTCACCTTCCCTTCCGGTTATTAGAAGTCTCCAGCCGGAAGCCCTCCCCCCAACTACTAGATTCGCCCCTCCATGTTATATCATTTATATTTATCTCTCCCCCCTTCATTTATTCTCCCTTCCCCCAGTCAGTAGAACATCGTAAACCCGGAAATACGGCGACGTGACCGGACTTTAGCATCGTGAAGAGATGAAGCGACTTTCCTTGCTCCAGTTGGTGTCGAAACGAGTTCGTCTCCTTATCAGCTCTTTCTCTTCCTCTCCGATGCTGTCAAAGTACTTCCGGAAGGAGCGTGAAGCCTCATTGGAGCCTTCACACTTCAATGGTTCACGAGATTTCCGGAAGTCCACCAAGCTGCCTCAATTTGGGGCTTTAACTTCACATTTCTCAGCAATTCCAGATGGGCGCAAATCTTGTTACCTCTCTAACTCTGAAAGTCTTCGAGAAAATATGGAGTGGTACTTCTTACTGATATCGTGATAACAAATGGAGCGAGTTGATTTTTGGGGAGGCGATTTTACAGTTGAAATTTTAAAATTCTTCTTTAGAATTTATTTTTCTTGTTAGTAATTAGGTAAATATTTTTTAAGAAAGAGAGTAGTAGTGTATAAAAACAATTATGTCCGAGGGAGGCGTATCATTGAAGGTGGATGTAAACCTCCTTAGAAATCAATAGAATGGAAACCGCCTAAGACGAAAAGGGATAAGCCGAAACATCGGCTAACGCGAAACGGAAAGGCGAAATATCGGTTAACGCGAAAACGTATAAGACGAAACATCGGTTAACGCGAAAATGTATAAGGCGATATATCGGATAACGCGAAAACGGATAAGGCGAAATATCCTTTAACCAGAAATTTAAGTTTGGCCCTTTTCGTATGACAATACTTTAACAAATATAAATATTGTTATGAATTAAATAGATGAAAACTGAGCATGTGTTCAAAAATATAGTATAAACAATTATAATTCTAAAACTATGCAATTTATTACAAAAGTATGAATAAAATCATTTATATAAACTAAATATAACTATACACCAATTGATGAACTCTTCCTATAGAAAAGTTGAAATCAGCTCTGTATGTTTGACTAACATAAAATCTCCTCAGTCATAATTTTAAGTGTCCTAAATTTCCTTATTTTTCTTGTCAGTCTACTAGTAGGATCAACACTAATAACTTATTTAATCTCCCGCGCACACCCCACATAAAGTATTTATTCTTTAGATCAGAGGTTCCCAAACTTATTTGTCCTACCGCCCCCCTTTTCAGAAAAAAAAATTTGCTCAGCGCCCCCTGGAAATATACCTTCTTTAAGCGAACAAACAGAAAGATACAGTGACAAATTTGCGGTCTTTTATGTATCTATATTTCTACCTATGTCCTACAACATAGTAAAGAAAGATATTGTTGTAAATAAGATACCTTGAAGCTTGAAATTATAAAATTACTTATTAAAATCAACCATAGTAACATTCGACTTTAACTCTACGTTACACAACAGATGTACGAACGGTTTTTCAAAAATTTCTTATCTTCCCTTCTTTATGCTTTCATCGCCCCCAATTGAACCCGAGGCTACTACCGACCCCCTGGATCGTTCCAGCGCCCTCCAGGGGGCGGTATCGCAGACTTTGGGAAACATTGCTTTAGATTTTCTTATCGTATACAAACTGAGACTAACTAAGTCTCCTTTCACACTCCACCTCCTCCTGACACAAATTCTTTCTTCCTCATTTTTCAGTTAGGTTCTTTGTTCGAAGTCGTTGGTGACGTAATTCTCACGCTGTAGTTCGCGCGAGCATCAAGACGACACATCACATCCACTGTTCATTGTAGCACGTTTATCGTGTCGTCGCACGTGTGTGTTCAGTGTAGCACGTGTAGTCGTAACAATATTCTTTTAACGCGAAACTGATAATAAGGATTAAAAATTCCTCAACGAGAAATATTTCTTCGGGAAGACGAATAAAATTCTATTCCAACTTTCACGGATAACAGGAAATTTATACATCAAAAGATGTAACCCCAATCATCTTTTGATAAATTTTGAAACGGCTTCCAATTTCTTGCTATTTTAGTTATTTAACTGCGGATGTAAATACACTAGTGTGTTTTAGACTCGACACCTGAGAAACAGGTTAATAATTTTTTCTGCCGATTATGACGGTAATTTCTGAGATCTATTCTGATTATCGACCTTGTTAATCCTTGATTAGAAATAGCATCCGTAACGGAGGCTGGACGGGCTGGGATCAAATATATAATGAAGCCTCATTCAATTTCTGTCTCTTATCTTCCTCTTAAAGTATGGCTAGACTATAAATAGCATTTGGAGTCAAAAATGATATGTATTCATTATATATTGTTAATGTGAAATTTTGTTGACATGAAATATTTACAGTGGTCTCTTAACTTTCTTGTTAACAACACACTGTATTAAAAATTTATCTGGCCAAATACTGTAAATAATATATTTTTCGCGGCTAAGAAAAAAGTTTTAAAGAGTAAAGTGTTTCAAGAGAAAAAAAACATAATTTCAATATGCAACTAAATTATTTTGCTACTCCTATAACAATAAATTTTTAACTTCAAATTTAATTCTAAAAAAAAAAACGAAAATTCCAAAAAAAATATTTTTTTAACTCAACAACATACCTGTTGTTTAATTAAGCTGATGTTTTAGGTACAAGACATTACTAAATATGCATATATATTATCTATATATATTGTTAAGAATTTAACGGATAGAAATTGAGCGCGAGTTCAAAAATAGTTTACAACAATTATAAGTCAAAAATAGTCATTTATTAAAGAAGTATGAATGAAAACACTTATACAAACTAAATTCAACCAACAGAAATCTTTATCGGTATAAAAATAAACCTTTAGAAGAACACAGCACCTTTTTACTATTCCTACAAAGAGTTGTTTCCTCTATAATTTTTACTATCTCTATTCAAAGTATAAAATAAGGCTTTCTACAACAGTCGATAAGTAGCACAATAATATTTGCGAACATACCTGTAATCTATAAAGAATAACCTTACCAATTCTTGTAAACAAACTAACTATGCATCAAACGATAAACTCTTCCTACAGAAAAGTTTAGATCAGCTTTGCTTGTTCGACTGACATATAACCTCCTTAACCACTTCTTTAAGCGTACTAAGCATCCTTCTTTTTCTTACCAGTCCACTAACCAATCCACATTAATAAAATTATTTAACCTCCGCGAACACACCAAATAAAATCATTTCTCTTCATATACTTTAGTGCAGAGACAAAGACAAAGTACGTTTCCATTCACACTCTAATTCCTCTTAATACAACAATTTATTCTTTATTTTTTTTAAGTTCGTTCTAAGTGGTTGGTGACGTAATTCTCATGCTGTAGGTTGGGTTGTTTTACCTCTGAGCGGCACTTTTTTTACACACCATGAGCTAAATGGCCAGGTCACATGGACCCCGAAGGCTCAGAGAAGGTTGGGGGAGGGGACCCACTGGAACAGCTGTTGGGAGACAGATGGTAGCCTCCCGTCAAGGCCATCCAGCGTGTTCTTTAACGTGCACAGGGTATGGCTCTCCCGCACATGGGGCCACGGCTTAACGTCCCATCCGACGGACGGCGGCCTTTCCAATCCCATCGGTGTCCCCTACTGACCGTGGGCAGGGCGGGGAATTTTGCGGAGATAAATCTCAACGCTGACCCAGCTGGGACTCGAACCTGGGAACTACAGATTACGAGCCTGACGCGCTACCGACTGAGCCACCCCCGCCCCCCTCATGCTGTAGTACACGCGAGTATCAAGACGATACATCACATCACGGGTTCATTGTAGCACGTTCACCTGTCGTAACAATATATAATAGAGAGTTTGTGTATTTTTTTATGTGTTCGACATTTCGACTTAGACGCTCAGAGCTAAAACCACCAATAGCTAAGACCGCCTATAGCTTCATCTCACAGCAACGTAGAGCACTGTAAAGGTTTCGACACCAAAAATTACAATCACCCCAAAGGTTAGCAGCGAAACGTTGTCCATTGATGACTTGGTGCATCGATAACGTACTACTCCATTCATAAGGTATCCATGGCAGCTACGACATATAATTTCGTACACTTGCCCATGGTTCAGTTCCGACCCACCGCGGCAAGAATGTAATAATAATAATTTATTTCCGTATAATTAAATACCCGGAAGGGTCAGATGGTGTATAGCACTCTTACTCCTTCCCTGTTGACTAAAAGGGCGAGGGTGGCTCAGTCGGTAGCGCGCCAGGCTCGTAATCTGCAGTTCCCAGGTTCGAGTCCCAGCTGGGTCAGCGTTGAGATTTATCTCCGCAAAATTCCCCGCCCTGCCCACGGTCAGTAGGGGACACCGATGGGATTGGAAAGGCCGCCGTCCGTCGGATGGGACGTTAAGCCGTGTCCCCGTGTGCGGGAGAGCCATACCCTGTGCACGTTAAAGAACACGCTGGATGGCCTTGACGGGAAGCTACCATCTGTCTCCCAACAGCTGTTCCAGTGGGTCCCCTCCCCCAACCTTCTCTGAGCCTTCGGGGTCCATATGACCTGGCCACTTAGCCCATGGTGTGCAAAATAGTGCCGCTCAGAGGTAAAACAACCCAACCCAACTGTTGACTAAAAAAAAACAAGAAATGAAAAGCAAATGACTGTACAAAAATGGCATATAAAGAAAAATTCATCTACAAGATTCACAATCTAAAGCATCGAAGAAATGGTGACAAGTTCACTTCTTTCAAATTTCTGCTGAAACTTTGGAATGTTAGCGAAAGCACCACGTCCCTTGGAAGTTGGTTCCAAACTCTCCTGCTCTGCATACGAAAGAATGACATTTACAATTTTTCTTCGCCAGAGGAATGTTGATTCTCATGGGGTGACTTCTCGTGTTGCTACTTGAAATTCTCAGCAAGGGATGTTGGATGTCTTGATGAGTTGTCCCATAAATGAGTTTGTGGCATGTTTTCAGATCCAGTTCAGGCCTTCTCCATTCCAATGAATTGATATTAAGATTTGCTAGACGTTGTTCGTATGTTAGGTTGAAGTAACCTGGTAGTCTTTTAGTGAACCATCTGTGTGGCCTTTCTAAAAAGAGAATATCACAGACTAAGTTAGGACACCACACTGGCGAAGCATATTTGACTACGGTTCTAACATATGTGATAAAGGCATTGAAGAGGGTAACGTGATTGCACTTTCGGTAATTTCTTAGATGCGATCTCTCAACCTTACCTGCATAACAGAACAAAGTGCGACCATCACACCAAAATCGGGACCTGAGAAATAAAGGTGAGCTGAAAAACATGCGCCACAGTGACGTCATCCTGAACATAAAGGAGTGTCGTCGCACCCGTTACGAATACGCCTGCTACTCTGAGGCCCGAACGACGCAGGGGCGCGGTGGCTCAGTCGGTAGCGCGCCAGGCGCATAATCTGCAATTTCCCGGTGCGCGTTCCTCCTGGCCTGCGTTGAGATTTATCTCCGCAAAATTCCCCACCCTGCCCTCCGTCAGTAGCGAACACCGATGGTCTTGGAAAGGTCGCCGTCCGTCGGATGGGACGTTAAGCCGTGGCTCTGTGCACGTTAAAAACGCATCTGGATGGCCTTGACGGGAGGCTACCATGTGTCTGCTAACAGATTTCCAGTGAGTTTTCTTCTCTGAGCCCTCGGGGTCCTAGTGACGTGGCGTTTTAGCTTATTGTGTGCAAATAAAGCGCCGCTCAGATGTAAAACAACCCAACACGCTTTTTGTCATAAAGTGTGAAGTTATAATATTTATTTAATATCTGCTTTTTTTATATCCCGTGTAATTACGTTAACATTTGAATTTTTTTATTTTATTTTGGAAGATATATATATATCGTAAGATTATATAAAAAAGGAGTATTGAATATTTATCATGGGCAGCACAAGAATGCATTTTCTAGTCAAGCATTAGGCATCCCTTGCTTTATATATTCTAAAATATCGAAATTTTATCCCCTATAGCAGTGGTTCTCAACCGTTTATGCTTCACGTACCCTCTGGAAATGTATATGTAACTGGCGTACCCTTTGTATAGATAGATAATCATTGTTATACCATAACTCAAGTTTTATTTTTACTTTGTTGCTAGGTCAAGAGACTTTTGAGCTCTAACGGCGTACTCCAAAAACTTTTACTGCGTACCCCACGTTGAGAACCCCTACCCTATAGTAATAATGTTATAAATGGAAGTTGTTTACAAGAACATGTGACATAATCCACTTTTTTGCATGGAATTTTCTTATTTCTATTTATTTTTGATTAATATTATTTGCCATTATATTTAACTTTATATTTTCATCGCGTGGAAAAAAGCTCATGAAACCGACAGGTTTGTCTACCTCTTACATTTTTAAATATATTTTCTTATCTTGTTCTAATGACATTTTAATTAGCAATTTGTTCGGAACTTTTATTTGCTCTCAGTTGCTTTAATTTTTCAGCGGTTTCAATGCTTCAAATTATAATTGAAAAATACGCAATTCAATTAACTTGAATACCATTCATTTTAGCCGTTTACGACATGTTTTTTTACGTCAGACGAAAAAGTACATTATTTTTTAGTCTTCGCTAAAACACTGACGAGAGAACACTCTGTGTAGAATGCTTTGACCTGCTGTATTTGTTTATAACCACGTTCATTTAAATCTTATTAACTCGAAATTCGTGTAAGTCGATGGCTGCGTTATGGTTAACTATAAGTGTTTGTGTGTATGAAGGGGGGGGGGGGGGGTGGCTTCGGCAGCGCACCAGACTCGCAATCTGCAGTTCCCAGGTTCGATTTCCACTTGGGCAACGTTTGAGATTTATCTCCGCAAAACTGTCCTTTATGCCCTCGGTCAATAGAACACATTGATGGACCTAGAAAAGCCGTCATATGGTACGTTAAGCTTTGCCATCGGTGTGGTCAGTTCCTCTGTGGTCTAGTGGTTAAGACGCCCGCATGGTTCTGGGAGACCTGGGTTCGAATCCGAGTCAGGATAACCAATTTTTTTCAATTCATTATTTCAGGTGTTCTTAAGAAAACATAGTGCGTTTTTAACATAGTATGTCAATCTTTTACCAAATTACTAAATTGAAATGACCACTTTCCTTCCGAGGCGAAAAAGTTAAGATCATCGCGATTTTTAGATAAACATTTTTGTATCATATAATTTTTAACCATTTATTTGTTTAGCCAATGTTTAATATCTCTGATGACTGAGGTGTAAAAGCAAAGATCCAAAACTCTTCAATTTAAATCATCAGAAGTCTCTTTCGACTTCACCAATACTCAGACTATATGTGGAATATAGAGATTGTTCAATCGGTAGTGCGTCAGGCCCGTAATCAGGCCGTAGGAATCTAATACACTTGTGCAGTGTTTAGATTCATAGCCGCTAAATCTCCTTCCCCTGACCTCGGACAGAATGGGATACCGATGGGCGTGGAAAGACTGCCGACCGTCGGATGGTATCTAAAGGCCGTGAACAGTGAGCAAGAGAGCTATACTGTGGGTAAATTAAAGAGCACGCTGGATGCCTTGACGGGAGACTACCACCTCTGTCATAACAGTGGAGCATTGACAGGAGACTTCCATCTGTCTCTTAACAGTGGCTCCTTGACGGGAGATTACCATCTGTCTCCTAACAGTAGTTCCTTGACCGAACACTTCCATCTGTCTCCTAACAGTGGTGCCTTGACGGGAGACTTCCACCTGTCTCCTAACAGTGGTGCCTTGACGGTAGACTTCCACCTGTCTCCTAACCGTGGTGCCTTGACGGAAGACTTCCACATGTCTCCTAACAGTGCAGCCCTGACGGAAGATCTCCACCTGTCTCATAGCAGTGGCTCCTTGACGGGAGACTACCATCTGTCTTCTAACAGTAGTTCCTTGACCGAAGACTTCCATCTGTCTCCTAACAGTTGGGCCTTGACAGGAGACTTCCATCTGACTCCTAACAGTGGTGCCTTGACGGCATGCTTCCACCTGTCTCGTAACAGTGGTGCCTTAACGAGAGACTTCCACCTGTCTCCTAACAGTAGTTCCTTGACCGAAGACTTCCATTTGTCCTCTAACAGTGGGGCCTTGACAGGAGACTTCCATTTGACTCCTAGCAGTGGGGCCTTGACGGCAGACTTCCACCTGTCTCCTAACATTGGTGCCTTGACGGGATACTTCCACCTGTCTCCTAACAGTGGTGCCTTGACGGTAGACTTCCACCTGTCTCCTAACCGTGGTGCCTGGACGGAAGACTTCCACATGTCTCCTAACAGTGCAGCCCTGACGGAAGATCTCCACCTGTCTCATAGCAGTGGCTCCTTGACGGGAGACTACCATCTGTCTTCTAACAGTAGTTCCTTGACCGAAGACTTCCATCTGTCTCCTAACAGTTGGGCCTTGACAGGAGACTTCCATCTGACTCCTAACAGTGGTGCCTTGACGGCATGCTTCCACCTGTCTCGTAACAGTGGTGCCTTAACGAGAGACTTCCACCTGTCTCCTAACAGTAGTTCCTTGACCGAAGACTTACATTTGTCCTCTAACAGTGGGGCCTTGACAGGAGACTTCCATCTGACTCCTAGCAGTGGGGCCTTGACGGCAGACTTCCACCTGTCTCCTAACATTGGTGCCTTGACGGGATACTTCCACCTGTCTCCTAACAGTGGTGCCTTGACGGTAGACATCCACCTGTCTCCTAACCGTGGTGCCTGGACGGAAGACTTCCACATGTCTCCTAACAGTGCAGCCCTGACGGAAGATCTCCACCTGTCTCATAGCAGTGGCTCCTTGACGGGAGACTACCATCTGTCTTCTAACAGTAGTTCCTTGACCGAAGACTTCCATCTGTCTCCTAACAGTTGGGCCTTGACAGGAGACTTCCATCTGACTCCTAACAGTGGTGCCTTGACGGCATGCTTCCACCTGTCTCGTAACAGTGGTGCCTTAACGAGAGACTTCCACCTGTCTCCTAACAGTAGTTCCTTGACCGAAGACTTCCATTTGTCCTCTAACAGTGGGGCCTTGACAGGAGACTTCCATCTGACTCCTAGCAGTGGGGCCTTGACGGCAGACTTCCACCTGTCTCCTAACATTGGTGCCTTGACGGGATACTTCCACCTGTCTCCTAACAGTGGTGCCTTGACGGTAGACTTCCACCTGTCTCCTAACCGTGGTGCCTGGACGGAAGACTTCCACATGTCTCCTAACAGTGCAGCCCTGACGGAAGATCTCCACCTGTCTCATAACAGTGGCTCCTTGACGGGAGACTACCATCTGTCTTCTAACAGTAGTTCTTTGACCGAAGACTTTCATCTGTCTCCTAACAGTGGGGCCTTGACAGGAGACTTCCATCTGACTCCTAACAGTGGTTCCTTGACGGCATGCTTCCACCTATCTCGTAACAGTGGTGCCTTGACGGGAGACTTCCACCTGTCTCCTAACAGTGGAGCCTTGACGGATGACTACCATATGTCTCCTAACAGTGCAGCCCTGATGGAAGATCTCCACCTGTCTCATAGCAGTGGTGCCTTGACGGGAGACATCCACCTGTCTCGTGAAAGTGGAGCCTTGACAGGAGATTTACATCTGTCTCCTAACAGTAGGGCCTTGACCGAAGACTTCCATCTGTCTCCTAACAGTGGGGCCTTGACAGGAGACTTCCATCTGACTCCTAACAGTGGGGCCTTGACGGCAGACTTCCACCTGTCGCCTAACAGTGGAGCCTTGACGGGAGACTTCCACCTGTCTCGTAACAGTGGAGTCTTGACAGGAGATTTCCATCTGTCTCCTAACAGTGGGGCCTTGACCGAAGACTTCCATCTGTCTCCTAACAGTGGGGTCTTGACAGGAGACTTCCATCTGACTCCTAACAGTGGGGCCTTGACGGCAGACTTCCACCTGTCTCCTAACAGTGGAGCCTTGACGGGAGACTCCCATCTGTCTCTAACAGCTGTCCGTAGGTCCCCTTCGATCAACAATCTATGACAGTGGGATCCCTGTGAACTGGACATATAATTTACTGTGTTCAAAAATTTGCCGCTCAGAAGTAAAACAACCCATTCAAGACTGTAGAAAAACTTTTACTTAAAAAGACAAAATATAAAAACACTTTCTTCCTAGTTTCCTTAGTAGATGATTGACTGAAGTAAAGGATACCGTTTTTCTACGTGAAGCATTTGAATCACTAAACCTTTTTTAACTCTAATAACACTTCGAAGATCAAAATTGAATTAAATTGAACAATAGAGAAATATTGAAGGTGACATCAGGATTCTGATAGTGCAGTCTATTTGTTACAGAATATCACAAAATGTTTTCGACAAAAACAACAAGTTAAATCTAGGATCTAGAAGGAATCTTGAACTTATTTTTAGGTTGTGTGAGGTGAAGCCTATCAAAGTAGGCCCTCTGCTTCTAAAGAAAGATAAATGAAGACGGCATTCAATTATGTCCCAAGACGGATTGCTTTGTCCAAATCGGAAACTATAGTCATTATACTTTGCTGGAGCTATAAATCTTTGTTTGCTCGACATTTCATTTTCCTGAGTTGGCGAATATTTTAACTAATAATATATATGTCATATGTTACTTATTATTTTAAAGGTAGCATGAATCTTTTAAGTATGCTCCAGGAATTATTATTTATATATATAATACATTTTATATTTTTGCGTTTATAATACTATTCTTTTTTGTATATACATTTGGTTAAAAAACTGTGTAATATCTGTTTCGTTAGAGACAGTGCTGACAGAGACAGGCTGAATGATTTTCAGTTTTATAAAGAATTTTGAAATTCAAATCATTTAGCAACAGTGTTGCTAGCCATACACTTTTTTCAACAAATTACAAAAATTTATGAATATGATAAGGCAGCCAGGGATCTAGGGGGGGGGAATGAAGGGGGAAGAGCAAGAGATGGAAACGAGCCAGAAAATTTTTAAAGGGGGAAAAAGAGTAGATTACCATTGCAGTATAACAATTTCTTCTTCGTTTTAGAGGTTTGTAAAATTATTTGAAATATGTACAAGTTTAATAATTTGTTCGTCATTTATGCTTACTTCCCCAAAAGTAAAGGGGAGGTGCCACGCCTCCCTAGGTTCGGCCCTGTAACTGTGGCAGTTACTAATTTCATTAAGGTGACATTATAATGCAACTGTAATTATTGTAATTCTAATGATCTTATGAATTCCAAAACTATTCATTCACTTTCATATTACCCCGTTCTATAACTTCATATTTTTAAAAAACCTGTGCTTATCAATTCTAAAAAAATATTCATAAAGTCATTAGAATCACAATGATTGCTGTTGCCGTTTTTATTTCTGTTGTTTCATTGAGAAAACATTTTAGCGTAACATCAGATATAAAATTTTTCATGATATCTGAATAAACAAATTCATATTTGAAAAAAAAATCAAAACTGTAAGTTAAATTTCTTGTTTCTACCATAAACGTAAATAGTTCGAAGAACAGGAATAACACCCGCCTTGAAACTTCACTTTTCGAACAAAACTTTGAATCCTGTTATATTTTATTAATAAAAAAAAAAACGATTAAACAACTGCCTTTCACAAAAAACGTTCTGTATTATCGTAAAATATAAACAGTTATAACCTCAAAAATTAGTATTTTAAAAATAACTTTAATAGTTCATAAAGGAATGAACTATGACCTTAAAGTAGCTATTGTATTTCTGGATAATAAACCTTTTGATTCTGTTTCACATGATATAATGTTATTTAAACTTGAAAAACGTGGATTTCGAGAAAAAATGTATAATTCATTAAAACGTTATTTAAATGACAGAGTCCAGATAGTTAAATAAATGATATTGTTAGTATGGAGGAAATTGTGCAGTTTGATGTTCCTCAAGATTCAGTTTTCGGACCTCTTTTATCGTTATTATTTATATAAGTAATTTATGTACACTTGACATAGTAGGAAATTTAATTGCTTTTGCTGATGGTACAGTTTTAACATATATTATTGAAATTATGATTAAAATTTGAAATTGGTTTTTAATAAATAAATTACTTTTAAATGTGAATGAAACAAACTATATCCATTTTAGATTAAAAGGACAATATGATTATCTACATAACAAAATATTTATCATGCTTTGGAGTGTATTGGGAAAAATTGTTTCTTTTTGCCTATTAAGGGTTCCTTCAGATTACTTCAAATATTTAGTTTACACAGACTGTAAATTAAATTGGAAGGAACATATATCGAATGCGAGTAAATAGATAAATATTGTAATACCATCGTTATGTGTATTATTTTAGACAATTTGTATATTTCAACTTTAAAGATGATGTGTAATTTTTGGATTAAATCGTATTTGCATTATGGAGGAACATTGTTATACTAATATTATACTAATATATTAATATTACTATATTATTAATTGTAACTCAAAATAAAAGTTATAAAGTTATATTAAAGAAAAGAAAATATGAAAGCGTCAAAAACTTATGTAAAGATGTTGATATTTCACCAATTAGAAATTTTTATATTCATTCAGCTTTAAGACATTTTTTTAACAATTTGGCTGACCAAAATGTAAAATTTGCTAATATAAAACATGATAAAGTAACTTTTTAATCTCGTTGAATTTTCACCTAGAAAAACTGTGATTAAAAACATTACCATTACCTAGTACCAAAATTATTTAATTTTTTTGGCAGACAAAATAAAAATGGAAAACATTCCATAGCTTTACTTCAAAATTTTATAAATGGCTACAGCATGGTAATAATATTGAGTTCTATTTTTTGTAAAATGAAATTATATTTTTGATTGCTCTTCAAACTTTTTCGCCTTTTAATTTTTCTCAAATTATTTTGTTCTTTGATTATTTTAAAATGTTTAATACCTTCAGATTATTTGTTGCCAAAAATGATTAATCAGATATATGAGTTTAATAAATTCCGCAGGCAAGTTTTTAAAGTCTTGTGGATTTTCTGTAAATTTTCATTGGAATATTTTTGTCCACTGGGCTAGAGCAATGTAATCAAATGTATTAGTTATTAAGGAAATAAATATTGTATTGCATTGTAAAATTTTTGTTCAAGGAATAACTTCAAAAAACACTGATTTCGAGGAAGAAATTTAGAATGCTATTTTTATAACAGATACTGGTGATGTGCGGCATGAGATTAACAGACGAATAGGGATTGCTGCCGGAACTTTTAAGAATCTATGGAGAGTGTGGAGAAATAGGTATGGAGAGTGTGGAGAAATAGGCGTATACACCTAAAGACTAAAATCAGACTGTATAATAGTTTGGTTTTTTCTAGGGTTTGTTATGGTAGTGAAACTTGGACACTTTGTAAGCAAGATAACAGGAAACTACATGCTTTTGATTCTAAATGCTTACGCAGTATCTTGGGTATTAGGTGGTTGAACTTTGCAACTAATGATGAGGTTAGGCAAAGGAGTCTGCAACCTCTTTTAAGCAGCATATTGTGCAGAGAGAGACTCCGTTGGTTTGGCCATGTTGCCCATATGGATAATTATAGATTGTCAAATAGGGTTATGAACAGTGTGCCTAAAGGCCTCAGAAAGAAGGGGAGACCTAAGATGCGGTGGGCAGACAATGTCAAACAGGACCTTGTTAGAATTGGTGTGCAGTGACCAGATGCAGCAGATGTAGCTCAGGACAGACTTGCTTGGAGAACTAAATTGTATGATCTGGTTGGCCTCGGTAGCCATGGCTGTTTGAGGATGATGATGATGATAATGATGATTTTTCTGTGATTTAACAGGCATATCGAACATAGTTTTATCATTTTCGAAGAAGTAGAGTATCGTACAAAGAGCGTCTCAAAACAATTGGGTATATTTTACTGTAAATTGGCAACACTGTTTAGAAGTTGTGCGAGTGTCGTACACAAATAACTATTATGAGTGATTGACTGATGGCTGACTGTTAATTCTAACTATGATTCAGAAATGGTAGGATTCTGAAAATCTGCACCCAGGAGTAATCCGGGTCGTAGATTTCGGGAAAAATACGAAATTTGAACTCTGAGTGTCCTTTACGGTCAAATTGAAGTCACGTAGAGGTCAATCCATGATCCACGAGTGCTAGAAACGAGAAAGATTTGTGTCTTGGGGTGCTTCGGGTTGCAGATGTCGGAAATGTTACGGAATTTCGGATTTGAAGAGTTCTTCGAGGTCAGAAGTCAATTTTAGATCTATTAATGCTAGAAAGCTGAAGAAATGGTTCCGGGGGTATTTAGATCTCAGAAATGATGCCAAATTTTGGATGCGATGGGTCCTTTGAGGTCAAAGGTTAATTACAGATCTATCTGTGTTAGAGAGATAAACATTGGTGCCTGGGGGTATTTTGAGTTATAGATTTCAGAAAGTATGACAAATTTTGGATGCGATGGATCCTTCAAGGTCAAAGATCAAATTTGATATATCGGTGCTGGAGAGGCAAAGATTGGTGAAGAGGGCTATTTCGAATACAGTTCAGAAATGAGAAGGATTTCCAGATCCGGAGTTGCATTCAAGGTTAAATAGGGGTCAGAGTGACGGGCTAGAATTCAAGAGGTGCTGAAAACATCGATTGACTTTAAGATATTGATATACTCGCGCTGCTTGTAAAACCTATCTGCACAAACTTATTTCTATTACGCGTAGAAATCGTTTGAAGTGAAGAATCTTCTTGGTCGCTTGTCAAACGCAATTTTTGTGAGCGTTTCTTTTTTTTTTCGAGTTTTTTACATTATGGATAGCAAAAATGAGCATCGTTGTGCGGTGAAATTTTGTGCGCGATTTTCTATTGCTCTAACAGACAAACCTTTGTCCTCGTGAATATGATAGAAATTGTGTTGAGGGATACTTCATCAATGCTCGTGGATGGTCTACCTCCAGCGGAATCAAAGCTGCTGATTCTCGACCATTTTCGAAATCTCGATACCACCTGTAAACTGTTGATTGTGCTAAACATTTTTACTTATACGCTTCTTTCTAGGGGTAGGGGTGGCTCAGTCGGTAGTGAGTCAGACTCATATTCTGCAGTTCCTACGTTAGAGTTCCTACTGGGGCAGAGTTGATATTTATTTCCAGAACCCCCATCTTCCCACCCACCCACCCACCCACCCACCCTGTCCTTGGTCAGTAGGGTATACCTATGGTCTTGGAAAATACGCCGTCCGTTGGATGGGACGTTAAGCCATGATCCCCTTGTTCAGGAAACTCATACCTGTGCACGCTGGACGGGAGGCTACCATTGACTCCGAATAGCTGTCTAGTGGATCCCTCCCCCCAAACATTCTCTGCGCCCTCGGGGTCCTTGTGACCTGACCATTTAGAACATTGTGTGCAAAAATAAAGTGTCACTCAGAAGTAAAACAACTAACACTTCTTTCCGTATCTTCAGCTTCTGAAAATACTTTTTCCAAGTCGTACGCAAAATTTTACCTCACAATGCTGTTCAGTTTTGATGTCCATAAGGTAGCAAACTTGAAAGAAAAAGTAAAAAAAACGTTTAACAGATATAAACGAAGATACCTCACTTCGAGCGATCTCTAAGCGTAATAGGAAATGAAAGAAGCTAAACGATGGTTGTCAAGGTTAGGAGACAGTATGTTTAAACAATGAGTATACTCGCCAGCTTCGAAACAGTGTTGCCAATTTACAGTAGAAATATTCTCAATTATTTTTGGACGCCTTTGAATATATTAGTTAATACACAAAATGTCGCGATTCGGAATACTTTTACGCGAAATTTCCACTGAATCATTCATGCTGATTCAAATTAAAGTATCTGAAATGACTTCAGAGACTTCATTCATAAATAAAAAAGGCTAAACGAGTCTATTCCACGAAAGAAAAGGAGTCTCCTCGACATTGATCTGATTCCAGGTGGTCCTCGAGATGTCAGCTTGGTCCAAGGATTCTAAGGTCACATGTCACCATCCTATCATATTTCCTCGGACAAGGGACGAAACCTATTATCTGTTGCATAATTCTATTTAATCTCGTCATATATCGCGCAAGTTATATTTCCGTTAAATAAAGGCTGGCTACATTTTGCAAGCTATTGACACGGAAGCAAGTTGCTGCAATAAGGATTCATGAACCGTTTACACCAGCGGTTCTCAAAGAGTGTGCTGCAAGATTTCGGATGATATTGCAGATAAAAGGAAATTTATAAACCATTTCGTCGCTATTTTCTGCCACTGATTCTTCACTTAACTTTTTTCGTTTAATCAAAACCTTATCCACTTTAAATCTTAATGTTAAAACCAAAATTAACACAAAACGTGCCTATAACACGTACGGCGTACTCACTGACTTCAATACACGTCAAAACAGAATAGCTCTGCGTTTACAAAACGACTCCGCAGACACAGCTATTATTGAAGGCAAATTGCGCATGCGCTGGTCTCCCATAGTGTTGCCAACTTGAATTTTTCACGACGAAAAATAGTGTGCCGTGAGCAAAAAAAGCCTGAGAATCGCTGGTTTACACGATGTCAGCTGTAGTTGTGTCAAATGCTTGAGCTGCAGCCAATTTTGGTCAGTACCGTAACTTTAAAAATTGTTTCAATCTGTTGTTTTTTTTCTTGTTGAATTAAAAAAATGCATAAAAATACGCAGTCGATCTCCATGACATTTCCGAATTTCCCAAAATAAACGAACTTTGAAATGAAATGAGTTTAAAATAGCAAAATACAAGAATGATGTTGTTGTTGTTTTCAATTGATCGCGTAATTAGAACTTTTAGCACTTAAAGAGAAATCCATATTTTCTCGTTATTTTTGATTGAAATAGGATGAAAGTTAAGTCGTCTGGATAAAGTTTACTATACACCTATCCCTCGATTTACACGGTACTCAGTTCACACAATTTTGGCTCTGCACGGTCAAAAAATGCAACCAGTTTCGATTTACACGATACTGATTGAGAAGTACATAGAAAGGAAATCTCAGTCAGTACCGTGTAAATCGAAACTGGTTACATTTTTTGACCGTGCAAAACCAAAATTGTGTGAACTGAGTACCGTGTAAATCGAGGGATAGGTGTACTATACTATATGTGTTTATAATACTATATGTATTTATAATATTAAATCAAAATATTAGAGATGTTTTATGTTAGCTCAATGAGAATCTAAATTCGAAACTTTCTAACTTCTAAAATATGCATTTCATGGAAAAACGTGACTGAAGATAAAAAAAAAACACGGATCATAACTAAATCTAGTCAAATCTCGATTTTGAATGATATTCGTTCAGTATTTAGAGAGTTATGAACGTTGGAATATTTCACAAAAATAATGCCTCATAAGAATTTACTTCAAGAAAATTAATCAAAACTTAAATAATAGGTATTGCTTTAAACCGTTCAATAAAATAAATAAGCATTTTAGAAATTTGTGTGACGATTGTATATAATATATTAATTTTTTTATATAAAATAAAATAATTTATTTTTAAATATTCCATCTTCCATAACACTTTAAATATTGAACGAACATTATTGTAAATAGTGATATAAATAGATTTGAGATCTTTATCTTAAATCCAATTTTTCCATTAAATGCATAATTTAGAAGTTATAACCTTTCGTAGTTAGAAACCTTTGATACAACATGGAAATTATCTAATTTTATGGTAGGGCAATGCAGGCCAGGATCACAAAAAAAAAAGAAACTGGATTTCTATTGCAGTATAATATTGCCACCTCCCATTTAGAAGCTGTAACAAATTTCTTTGAAAAATGAATGAAATATACCTAAGTTTAACAATTTGTTGCCTCTATTATCCTTACTAGCATTCTCAAAGGGGAGGATGCCCCCCCCCCGCCCTAGATTCGGTCCTGGGTCAGAGTATAATATTGATTATTAAATTAATTGTGTAATTGGAACTTTTAGCACTCAAAGAGAGATTCATATTTTTCCGTATTTTTGATCTCTCTCTTTTGTGGGGCGGGGGTGGCTCAGTCAGTAGCGCGCCAGGCTCGTAATCTGTAGTTCCCAGGTTCGAGTCCCAGCTGGGTCAGCGTTGAGATTTATCTCCGCAAAATTCCCCGCCCTGCCCACGGTCAGTAGGGGACACGATGGGCTTGGAAAGGTCGCCGTCCGTCGGATGGGACGTTAGCCGTGGCCCCGTGTGCGGGAGAGCCATACCCTGTGCACGTTAAAGAACACGCTGGATGGCCTTGACGGGAGGCTACCATCTGTCTCCCAACAGCTGTTCCAGTGGGTCCCCTCCCCCAACCTTCTCTGAGCCTTCGGGGTCCATGTGACCTGGCCATTTAGCCCATGGTGTGCAAAAAAGTGCCGCTCAGAGGTAAAACAACCCAACCCAACTCTCTTTTGTGAAATAGATTGGGACACAAATCTTTCCCGATAAAGGAGAATTTATGTGTAACAGATGGGGTAATTATCGTTGTGAGCAACCAAAGCATGAGATTTCGATAATTGACTCTTTATTCTTACAATGACGAATCGATTTCTATTTCTGAAACATTTGCCGCCACATCTTTCCCTGCTAAAATCGTGATCCGCCTTTGAATCACTTGCTAAAGATGGACGTTACCGTTGCCCACTTCCTGGTTGAGGCCACATAAAGCACTATTGGCACGACTGCAGCCATTGCCAAATAGCTACTTGGAACTGCTAGAAACGTCTAATTTTATTGTACTCTTTCCTTCTTATCTGGAAACGTTTAAGCATTCGACCACGCAAGTCAGGAGGTAACTAACAGCTGCATTATAGTGTGCTTTGGGGCTTTTCGTGTTTGCCGTACCGCTGAACGTGGCATAACTGATTAAACAACAACTAGCTCGCCAAGTGGGCCCTACGACCACCTCGCACGCATCTAGTTTACGAACATTAAGTACTTCGAAAACAGGTATGAAGAAGGGGAGAAAAAAACGTTTTCTGGAAGGAAATTGGCCGCTTAGCAGTGATGTGTGTTTGCACTTCTGTATAGGAGAAGAATAAAGAAAAACGAAAGAATGAGCAGTGGAAGCTGGAGAAGTTTACAATATATATTTTTTTTTTTAAAAAAGGCCTGAGTATAAAAATGCTAGGGAGTTTTCTAACTCCCCACGCCAACCATGAATAAAATGTAAGTTAATTGCTTTCTTCTGTAATACTCCTGGATGGCTTCTGTTCTTTCCATGTTGTTTTTTTTTTCATATCTAGACTTTTCTTCTTTGAAAACTTTAAGAGGTAGACTGTTAGAGAGACCTTTCAAAAAGAACTTAGCAAGAATTAAAAAGATCGCCTTCCAAAGTTTTGCACTCTGTAAAGTATGTAATTGTGTTTTTTTTTTAAGTTGTGGCAAGGTGCTTTCAGTGTTTTTTTTTTGCTTATTTAAAAAAATGGCTTTTTGTCGTAAGGGAAGAATGGTGGTTTCAGAGCAGAGAATGACATCAAAAGAAAATTATTCTTTTGCTTTCGGATTTTTCAAACGCTTTGAAATATAAAAAGCGTCTTTTAAATACAGTATGGGTTGCCAAGTGTAGACTTTTATGCTATGTATTGATGAGTAATTTATATGTGATAGGGAGTAATACAGATTGTGAGATCAGGTTTAATATAAGGGATAGTGCAACCAAGCTGGAAAGAATTTCGAAAATCGATAGTGCAGCCAAACTTGGCAGAATTTTAAAGGTGAGTAGTGCAGCCAAGCTGGGAAGAATTCCTAAATGTGGATAGTGCAGCCAAGCTGGGAAGAATTCGTAAATGTAGATAGTGCAGCCAAGCTGGGAAGAATTTCGAAAGGTAGATAGTGCATCCAAGCTGGAAAGAATTTCGAAAGAGGGATAGTGCAGCCAAACTGGGAAGAATTTCGAAAGAGGGATAGTGCAGCCAAGCTGGAAAGAATTTCAAAAGGTGGATAGTGCAGACAAGCTGGGAAGAAGTTCGAAAGGGGGATAGTGCAGCCAAGCTGGGAAGAATTTCGAAAGGTGGATAGTGCAACCAATAAATAAAAAAATAAATAAATACCCCCTGAAGCAGCTGCTTACCACAGAGGTCTGACAGGAGCCTGTCAGTTTATATGCCATAGTAGAGGGTCTGTGAGGATGGCAGGACCTCAGCAGAAAAACGACACGAAGATCCATTTCTTACCCGGGACTCGAACCCAGATCCCGTAGATCAGTAGCCAAGCACGCTAGAGCAGCCGATCTGAGTAGAATTTCGAAAAAAGGTGATAGTGCAGCGAAACTGGGTAAAGTTTCGAAAGGTGGATAGTGCAGCCAAATTTGGTTGAATTTCGAAAGAGGAATGGGGAAGAAAGGCAGGGCTGATCTTTGAAAGGCCATACATGAATCGTAAATAATAAATAATTGAGATGACGGATCATATCATATATATATTTCAGTGGCTTTAGGTTGTTTTACCTCTGAGCGGCACCTTTTTGCTCACAAAGGGTCAGGTCTCAAGAATCCCCAAGGTCTCAAAGAAAGTTGAGGGAAGAGGACATACTGGACATCTGTTAAGAGACAGACCCTTTAAGTCCATCCAGTGTGTTGTTTAACGTGCACAGGGTATGGCTCTCTTTACAAGGGGAAACGGCTTAAAGTCCTATCCAACGGACGACAGTTTTCCGACGCCCATCGATGACTTCTTTCTGTCCGAAGGCAGGGTGAAGGGTTTAGTGGAGATAGATCTCAACGCTGGGACAAGGGGGCCTCGAACCTGAAAGGGGAAAGGATAACACTAATTCTAACTATGTCGCAGAAGCGATAAATTTAGGAAAATTTGCATCAGGGGAAATGTAAGTCGCAGATCTCACAAAAATGTACGCAATTTGATATTCGACGTGGCCTTCAGGTTCCAATAAAAGTCAAACTCTGATCTACACGTGCTAGAAAGGGGAAAACTGATGTCTAGAAGTATTTCTGGTCGTAGTTCGTACAAACATTACGAAATTTTCGGTATTATGTTTTCTAAGAGGTTGGTTGTTTTTGTGTTTTACCTCTGAGCGGCACATTTTTTGCACACAATGGGCTAAATCGCCAGGTCCCATGGACCCCGAAGGCTCAGAGAAGGTTGGGGGAGGGGACCCACTGGAATAGCTGTTGGGAGACAGATGGTAGCCTCCCGTCAACGCCATCCAGCGTGTTCTTTAACGTGCACAGGGTATGGCTCTCCCGCACGCGGGACCAAGGCTTAACGTCCCATCCGACGGACGGCGGCATTTGCAAGCCCATCAGTGTCCCCTACTGACTGTGGGCAGGACGGGGAATTTTGCGGAGATAAATCTCAACGCTGACCCAGCTGGGACTCGAACCTGGGAACTACATATTACGAGCGTGGCGCGCTACCGGCTGAGCCACCCCCGCCCCTTTCTTCGAGGTATGAAGGTAAAATTTCGATCTACTCTTGATCTATGTGAGTTAGAAACGGGAAAAGTAATGCTTAGGGGATAATGGCAGTAGGAGATAACAGCAAAATAAATTAAATTCGAGATCCGATGGGGCATTCAAGGTCAACTAAGGGTCAGAGTGATGTCAGCTGTTTAACCTTGTTAACCCAGAGAAAACTTAAATATGGCTTCCAGTAATGTTTTTTAATATAGCAGAAAGTTGATTTATCAACAAATAGTGGGGCAGGGGTGGCTCAGTCGGTAGCGCGCCAGGCTCGTAATCTGTAGTTCCCAGGTTCGAGTCCCAGCTAGGTCAGCGTTGAGATTTATCTCCGCAAAATTCCCCGCCCTGCCCACGGTCAGTAGGGGACACCGATGGGCTTGGAAAGGCCGCCGTCCGTTGGATGGGACGTTAATCCGTGACCCCGTGTGCGGGAGAGCCATACCCTGTGCACGTTAAAGAACACGCTGGATGGCCTTGACGGGAGGCTACCATCTGTCTCCCAACAGCTGTTCCAGTGGGTCCCCTCCCCCAACCTTCTCTGAGCATTCGGGGTCCATGTGACCTGGCCATTTAGCCCATGGTGTGCAAAAAAGTGCCGCTCAGAGGTAAAACAACCCAACAAATAGTTAGCTGGAGCTATATTAGTACTTCAATGCATTTAAAATAGGAAAGGTTTTAAATGTTATATTTTTCTATGAGCCAGGTAAAGAGCGTGATCGCAGTTTTTTGCTTCAACCCGTTCCTTGCTTCCTTGAATATTCCAAAACTATATCTCCTACATAAGAAGAGCATAACTGTGATCAGTGTAATGAAATAACCACCAGTTTGCAGATTATTGGGCCAATTCAGAGAACTAAGACTCACTCATAAAATGTCGATAAGATATTAAACCTGTATTTCCTACTTGCATAAGTCTTTTCAGTCTCAAAATAATCTCAAGTTACTAATAATAAAATTTACTTATTATGTTTTTGCCCGCTTCTATCAACATTAAAATATTAACAATATTGGCATTGAACTCACTTCTAAATACCAATTATCATCTTAAATAATTAATGTGAGAAATTTCATTTTAATAACATTTTATAAAAAAAAAGATCCAACCATCTTCCCGAATTTCATTACCTTTAATAATTGCGAAATGATTTTAATGTGATTAAAGCAGGGCGTTTTTAAACGAACTATTTTAAGAATGTCATAAAAAAACTAAATTAGCAAATGAAGAATTTTTCTTTTTGGCTCCCTCGACTTTCTTTTTCAGAATGAATCCATTGAAGTGCGTATTGGATAGCTTCAATAAATCTTCGTATTCTCCGTGGCTCTCGTAAGAACAGAGTAATTTCTGCTATTATTTCCTTTCTACTAAATCTCGCATTTCTTGCAGCGGATGCGGGGAGATCTTTGCTCACGGCTATCAAACATTCGCAATTAAATTGTTGAGAGAAAATTTTCATAATTAGGCTTTGCCGCCAATCTCATAGGGTTGTGATTTCAAGAAGTTCCAGTGAAGATGCGAAATCTTTAATTCCCACTCTTGTTTCAGAAATTGAATTTTATATAAAGTGCAACCACGATTATTCGGATTCATGATATATCAAAATCTGTGAATTTTTCCCCCCTGAAAACTAATTTGATTATCCTAAAAAAATTAAGTTTAAAAGGCTAAAATTCCCCACTTTTATTTGTCCCTTATTTGGTTTATAAAATTATAGTGCAGTGTCGATAATAAAACTTCTTAGCTTGTTTGGTTTCTTTCTGTTTAATTGGGTTGTTTTACATCTAAGCAATACGTTTTGCACACAATGGACTAAATCACCAAGTTACAAGGACCACAAAGGGCTCAGAGAAGGTTGGGAGAAGGGGACCCACTGGATAACTGTTAGGAGACAGATGGTAGCCTCCCGTCAAGGCCATCCAATGTATTCTTTAACATGAAGAGCATGTGGCTCTCCCGCTCACGAAACAGAGACCTTTCCAAGCCCATCGGTGTCCCCTATTGACCCAGCACAGAGTGGGAGTTTTGCGGAGAAAAATCTCAATGCTGTGCCAGCTGGGACTCGAATCTTTGAACTGTAGTTTACGAACCACCCATCCCATATTTAATTTGGTAAATTGGAGGGATATATAAAATATTATATTCAATAAATTATATTCGATATTCGCTTATTTGGAGGCATTTTTTTTTTCACAGGAAGAAACTGACTAGTAGATATAAACTTTACTACGGGTAATTGGTAAATTGTTGAATTTATGAAAAATGAAAAAAAAAAACACTCTTTGGTATGATTCTATAGTCCGTAAAATATGAGAGAAAATTGAATATTTTGTTCTAAGTTGTATGGGACATGAAGCCGTCTAACGGAAAATCAAATTTTCTTCTAATGTTCTCCCATTGATCTTCATTTGCATTAAGAAAATACACTACCTGACTAAATTATTTTGAACACCTAACTAACACTTCGTGATATGTATCATGATACAACTAACAAATTTCAAGTTTTCGATTCTCCGGTCATAGTTCTCGTTGAAATGGATTTTGAAGTCTACTAGTGATCATCTCCTTAAGTTGATGAACTTCTATCAGTGAGAGTCTTTTTCCTCCCGCCATTGCCACGACTGGCGACTTATTTTGTTTGAGACCTTTGCCATTCTCCATACATTTGCGACATTGTACCCGTGGCTTTCCCAGGAGTTCCATCTCCTCCGTTACGGATCATCATGCCCATCGCTCTCCAACGACGAACGGACTTTCGAAGTCAATCGGATCAGCCCATGTCGCACTCGACTTTTATTTCCACCATCTCTCTACTGCTCTTATAAGACTTCGTACTGACGTAGAATACTAACGAGAATTAGAAATTTTGTATACATTGGTTGGTTTCATGGTACTTCGCTCACGATGCGGTTTCATAATAATTTAGTAAGGAAGTGTCAATTATTCTTCAAGCAGATGCTTATCACTGAAGTCTGACAAGAGCGTTTCAGAGGAATGCACCACAGAGAAGATATATATGTATGTGTATAACGGGCTAAATAGTCGGATCATAAGTACCTCTGGGTTCAGAGAAGGTTTTGGGAAGGGGACCCACTGGACAATTGTTGCGAGACAGATGGTAACTTGCGAAGACCATGTTTAACGTGCACAAGGTATTGCTCCCTATAAATGGAGCCACGGCTTAATATCACATCCGAAGGACGGCTGCATTTAAAAGTCCATCGATGTCCCCTTTTTGACCGAGGGCAGGAGGGAAATTAGACGAGATAAATTTCAAAGTGACAGAATTCGGACTTACTTGGGAACTGCAGATTACGAACTTTGTCCCTTTTTGCTATTGATATAATTTCTTTTGTGAACGCCATGTTCCTGTTGCATATGACAAGTGTGCCATCAGTATCCGTAAGTCATATCTCAATGATTACATACTGTACTGCAAATGTTCGAATAGCATGGTCCGGTTACAATTTACAGTTTCGCAATTATTGCACAAAGTTTTTTAATTAATTTATGAATATATGATTACATGAAAAATATACAGAAAACTGTTCCAGTGTTTTTTTTTATATAAAATTTTACAAATCTTTCCCTTTCAAACCAAACAATTTCCTAATGAAATTGGGGGGAGCGGGGTGCTCAATGGGTAACGCACCAGTCTCGTAATCCGCAGTTCCCAGGTTCGAGTCCAGCATATGAGATCGTTGACATTTATCTCTGGTAAACCCCGTACATGCCTTCTGTCAGAAAGGGAACACCGATGGTTTTGAATAGCAGCCGTCCGTCGAATGGGACGTTTAGCCGTCGTTCCGCGCGCATGACGGCCATAACCTCTGCACGTTAAAGAACACGCTGGATGGCCTTGACGGGAAGCTGCCATCCGTCTCCTAAAAGCTATCCAGTGAGTTCCCCTACCATAAAACTTCTGTGAGCCGTTGGGTACTTGTGACCTGGTCATTTAGCCCATAGTGTGCAAAAAAAGTGGCTGTCAGAGGTAAAGCAATACAAACTAAAGTAACTATAGAGTTCTGTTTTCACGAAAAGGAACCTCACTTCCAAATAAACGTAATAATATTATACAAAATCATCTGGCAACTGCAGAAAATCTTGTTGGCTTGGTTTCCCTTTGAACGGTTCTGTTTTGCGCACAATGGGCTAAATGACCAGATCACAAAGACCGCGAAAGCTCAGAGAAGGTGGGGGACACAATGAAGAGCTGTTGGAAGGAAGGTGATAGTCTCCCTTCAAGACCATCCAGCGCGTTCTTTAACGTGCACATCCTATGGCTTTCCCGCACTCTGGCCACTGCTTTACATCCCATCCGACGCACGGTAGCTTGGAAAAGCTACCGTGCGTCAAACAAGTGTCGCTCAGACGTAAACAAGCGTGCAAACAAGTGTCGCTCAGACGTAAGCAACAAAACCCTGCACACTGGGACACGTCGTAACTTCACATCTTAGGTGTTTCCTACTGACCTACGGCTAGGAGTTCTGCGGAGATAAATCTCAACCTCGGCCCAGATTGGGACTCGAATCTGGGAATTGAAGATTACGAGCCTGGTGTGCTACCGACCCCACCCCAGAAAATTCTGTAAACCTTGTAAAACGAAAATAATCTTCGCTGGCATCCCTGTTTGAATAAACGGCAACTATTTGAAACCAGGCAACTATTGTAAATCCTGCGCTATTACCCAGCTATAATTCAAGCAGCCCCGTTTACGTTTTATACGATAACACGATTTTTTAAGCCACAAAGTAATCCTGATTGTAACCTTCGCATTGAAGCCTAACATCATTCCATCCAAATTAAAAGTTTTATTTTTATCTTATAACTCTTCACTTGAGAAAAAACAACAGCAACAACTAGTTATAAGCATTCCAGAGCATTATATACCGAAAGTGATTTATAATAGTTATCCCCGAAAGTTTTTAATGAGAAGTCTGTGGTATCTGACTCCACTGCTTAATTTAATAACATCATTAAATTTTTTTGTCGTCACTGCCACAAACCTTTTCGTTTATTATCTACGGAAATGAATAAAACCACAAATAAATTCATCTTTGAATCTCACATCCATGAGACGTAACGTATGTAAAAAAAAAAACTAATCTTGATAAAACCGTTTTTATGTGCCTGTTATTCAACAACAATCCCAGCTCCTGAATTTTTTCCCCATTTTATTTTGAATGTGGATTGTTCTTCCGTAATAAGATTGTAAAGAGTGATCTGGCAGCTGCAGCAAATTCTGTAAACATCGTAAACGAAAAGGCTCTTTGCCCCGTCTGGATGCCTTCCAGCTATGGTCGCTGAATGTTATCACCAAAGATGCGCTATACTGAAAAGAAAAAACTTTACATTTCATCGTGGACTGAGAGGGAATCAACTTTATGCTTTTCGTGACTGTTAGAGGACAAAATAAAGGTAAACATGATTAAAATATATGATTTAATTATATAATTCAGCGCTGTTTCATTTTTCTCTGAAAAAACAAAACCAAACAGAAATTCGGGCAACTGAGTGTGAATTGCAGTGTGATTAGAACTTTTATTGTTTCGAAGTTAAGGTGTAATTTATTTTCAGTTCTTGCTAAAAATTAAAAAAAGACACACATCACAACGTATTTTGGCACTAAAAAAAGTCTTCTTGGATGAGCTACGAAAGTTGGATCGTTTTAGATCTTAGGATATGTTTTTTTGCACGCAATAGGCTAGGTCACAAGGACCCTAAGGATTAAGAGAAAGTTGGGGAAGGGAACCACCGGGCAGCTTTCCAATGCTAGATGGTAGGATGTTCTTTAACATGCAGAGGGTATGGTTCTCCTACATGCTGGATGGGGCTCAGTCGGTAGCATGTCAGGCTCCTAATCTGCAGTTCTCAGATTCGAGTCCCAGATGGACAGCTTTGAGATTTTATCTATGCAAAACTCCCTGCCCTGGGTCATTAGGGGATACCGATGAGACGGGAACCATACATACCCTGTGCACGTTAAAGAACGTGTTGTATGGCCTTGATGGGAGGTTCCCATCTGTCTGCTAACAGCTGTCCAGTGGGTCTCCTCCCCTAACCTCCTCTGATCCCTAGGTCTTTGTGACCTCGCCATTTAGCTAGTTCTGTGCAAACAAGTGTCGCTCAGACGTAAGCAACAAAACCCTGCACACTGGGACACGTCGCAACTTCACATCCGACAGACGGTGGAATTTCCAAGGCCATCAGTATACCCTTTATCAGGGAGGGCAGTGTGGGGGTTAGCGGAGATAAATCTAAAAACCCCAGCGCAGTTGGGATTCGAACGTAGGAACTGAACAGTTCGAGCTAGACGCCTAAAGAGACCCAAACGCTGCCCTATAGTCAACTCATCGCTAATGTATTGAGTCGTTGCATTGTTTTATCTCTCAGAGTCTCTTTTATGCACACAATGGGCTAAATGTCCGGGTCACAAGGACCTGAGGACTAAGAGATCATTTAGGGAAGATTATCCAGTTACAATCTTAATATACACGTTAAGAGACTTAGTGGTTCGCAACTACCCAGTTACATGCATTTTTTTACCTAATAAGTTGCATACAAATCATTTTTGTTTTGAGAGATTAACGAAAAATGATTTTTGTGTTTTATTAGTGCTAACAAAATATTATCATTTACAATTTCCCTTTCATCAATTTATTATAATTTACTTGTCGTCCTCCAGTAAAATACAGTCGCTCTGGACGATCGAGTCTCAAGCCCTGCAAAATATACACTATTCCAGGCAGTATCATAGTTTTTATAATATTTAGCAGTTCGAAAAATAAAGTTGTGGATGAGAATTATCTAAGATAGGCGTGCGACCCTGGACAGCTATTAATGCGCCCAGAAAATCGTAAAGTTTACGTGTTTACGACATAAGCTTTCAACATGATTATGTGATTTTCAGCGAGTTTTTGATATCCCACTAGTTTTATGTTGCCTTTTTTTAATTTTATAATATAAAACTTAAGAAAATAAATGAAGTTTTATTATTCATATACATTAAATATATTATATATTTTATGTGCGGCCCAAAGCAATTCATCTTCACTCAATGCGGCCCAGGGAAGTAAAATCTTCACTCAAAGTGGCCCGGGGAAGTCAAAAGGTTGGACACACCTGATCTAAGGGTTCGAACTCAACATTCTAAGGGCTCGAATGAATCGTAATCAGATATCACAGTTGACTCAAGCAGAGTACTGGGTGCATGGTAACCATGCCTCCATCTTAAATATCCCAATTTGGCATATGAGATGCACGCATCTATAAATAAATCAATCAAAAAATGATATGTCACAAGCAAAAATTTGCATGGATGACAAGCAAAACAATTTCTTTTGTTGAACGAGTGGAAAATCATGACGCAACTTCAAGATAGAATGAAAAGGTCAAGGCCTCTATAAGTAATGACCCAGGCCTCTTGATCAGGACGAAACAGACTACTATAATTTATATACATACACTGTATATATTAGTGACTTAAATCCAGATACTCAGAGAAAAGCACTTATCAGAGTCAGAGATTGTTTGCAATATATTTAGCAAAGCTATGTGGGTTGGGTTGTTTTACCTCTGAGCGGAACTTTTTTGCACACCATGGGCTAAATGGCCAGGTCACATGGACCCCGAAGGCTCAGAGAAGGTTGGGGGAGGGAACCCACTGGAATAGCTGTTGGGAGACAGATGGTAGCCTCCCGTCAAGACCATCCAGCGTGTTCTTTAACGTACACAGGGTATGGCTCTCCCGCACACGGGGCCACGGCTTAACGTCCCATCCGACGGACGGCGGCATTTCCAAGACCATCGGTGTCCCCTACTGACCGTGGGCAGGGAATTTTGCGGAGATAAATCTCAACGCTGACCTAGCTGGGACTCGAACCTGGGAACTACAGATTACGAGCCTGGCGCGCTGCCGACTGAGCCACCCCCGCCCCAAAAGCTATGTGCGACGGGTAAAAATATGAGATGTTTAATGAAAAATGCAATCACTTCTAGTGAATATGGAATGCCGTTTTTCTCAAAAGAAAATATTTTATCATTTTAAAAACTGCAAAAAGACTCTCTCAAGCAGCTGCTTCCCAGAGAGATCTGACAGGAGGCAATCAATATAATAAGCCATAGAAAGGTTTAGTGAGGAAGACCTCATCAGAAAGATAGCACAAGAAAAGAAACAACCAGCCATTTTCTCAGGCTCGAACCAGGTCTCTTTGACCAGCAGTCGAACACACTGTCATGTCCCCCGAATTTTACATTCATTTGGTTATTTATTGCTGTATTTTTGTTGTATTTTATTATTGTATATATTTTTATGTGTTCTTGGAAATGTTTAAGCTGGGATGACTCACTGTTGTTGTTTCCGGGTCTGAAGGGGGGCGGGGGTGGCTCAGTCGGTAGCGCGCCAGGCTCGTAATCTGTAGTTCCCAGGTTCGAGTCCCAGCTGAGTCAGCGTTGAGATTTATCTCCGCAAAAATTCCCTGCCCACGATCAGTAGGGGACACCGATGGGCTTGGAAAGGCCGCCGTCCGTCGGATGTGACGTTAAGCCGTGGCCCCGTGTGAGGGAGAGCCATACCCTGTGCACGTTAAAGAACACGCTGGATGGCCTTGACGGGAGGCTACCATCTGTCTCCCAACAGCTGTTCCAGTGGGTCCCCTTCTATGAGCCTTCGGGGTCCATGTGACCTGGCCATTTAGCCCATGGTGTGCAAAAAAGTGCCGCTCAGAGGTAAAACAACCCAACCCAACCCGGGTCTGAAGTTTGCTGCTTGTTGAAGGAATCAATGCCAGAATTTGTTTATGGCCGTAAATGACTAGCTGAAGGCGCTAGTGCAGCGAGTAGGCTAGGCGGGAGATTTGAAGCGTTAGTCTTGGTGCGAGCACGTTGAACGAAAGGTCGTGTCAACAAGCGTCGGAAGGACGCCGCCCATACTCGAAAGAAAGAAACCCTTGGAGTGAGGGTGCGATTCCAAAGGGGAATCGAGATTCTTGTGTGAATTTGTTTTATTCTTGTGGTTCAGGAGGAACCACAGTGTAGGCAAAGGTTGGTTATCCTTTCGCCGAGTTTTGAGGTCTGTAAAGTGAGGATTCGCAGAGTGTGCGATTCTCCACCTCATTATTATTATTTGAAGAGCAGTGAAGCAACAAAGGCCCAGGAGTGGAGTTCATTCCCAGCACGTAGCTGTATATATTATAAATAAAACTGTCGTCCATATCTACTCTCGTGCAGTTAATTGATGGACAGTTCCTATTCTTCATTCAACACAGTAAAGTTGAGGCATACAGTGGTACGGGCGTAAAAACCCGCGAATCTGTGATTTCACAAAGTGAGGGTGAAGTAATTATTATTAAGCAACAATCGCATCGTCCTCCGGCGGCCACGACGTTTGGCTCAGTCTCCATAGATCTGAGAAGGGAGGACATCACATCTGGCCCAGTCGGACGGGATCCGAACCCAGGTCAACACATCTGACATAGTCTGACAGAACCTTTTTCTTTTTGGGTCACATGTGACACATGAATCTAAAACTGCGAGTGTTAATATTGTTATGAATTAAATGGATAGAAATTGAGCTTGAGTTCAAACAAATATAGTACATAACAATTATAATTCTAAAATAATGTAATTTATTACAAAAGTGTGAAAGAAGACATTTATATAAACTAAAGTCAACCAACAGAAATCTATATCAGTAAACAAATCTGCAATCTATCGAGAATAACCATACTAATTCTGTAAACAAACTAATTGTAACTATACACCAATTGATGAACTCTTCCCACAGAAAAGTTGAAATCAGCTGTTTGTTCGATTAACATAAAATCTCCTCAGTCATATTTTTAAGTGTCCTAAACATCCTTATTTTTCTTGCCAGTCCACTAGTTGGGTTGTTTTACCTCTGAGCGGCACTTTTTTGCACACCATGGGCTAAATGGCCAGGTCACATGGACCCCGAAGGCTCATAGAAGGGGACCCACTGGAACAGCTGTTGGGAGACAGATGGTAGCCTCCCGTCAAGGCCATCCAGCGTGTTCTTTAACGTGCACAGGGTATGGCTCTCCCTCACACGGAGCCACGGCTTAACGTCCCATCCGACGGACGGCGGCCTTTCCAAGCCCATCGGTGTCCCCTACTGATCGTGGGCAGGGAATTTTTGCGGAGATAAATCTCAACGCTGACCCAGCTGGGACTCGAACCTGGGAACTACAGATTACGAGCCGGGCGCGCTACCGACTGAGCCACCCCCGTTTTTTCTGCTGAGGTCCTGCCATCCTCGTAGATCTTCTACTATGGCATATAAACTGACAGTAATCACTAGTAGTATCGACACTAATAAATTATTTAATCTCTCCGCTTTATGTGGTGTTGCACACCAGATAAAACATTTCCTCTTTAGATTATCTTATTATGTACAATCTGAGACTGTTTCCTTTCATACTCCAACTACTCTTCATGCAATTCTTTCTTCCTTATTTTTTAGTTAAGTTTTTTGTTCAAAGTCGTTGGTGACGTAATTCTCACGCTGTAGTTCACGCGAGCATCAAAATGCTACATCACATCACAAGTTCATTGTAGCACGTTCATCTGTCTTAATAATATTTTAAGAGTACCAATTTAACCAAAAAAAGAAATTTTCATATTTCTCTTAAAGCAAAAATATACTGTCAATCAGGGACGTACCCAGGGGTCGGACCCTTCCCGACAATCCGGTCGTCTTATACGAATTCTTAAACTTTTATATCTACTTTAAAATCCAAAACAGGTATCTATGCATAATTTTATTCTAGCCCCATGGTATTATGTCCGACACTAAAAATGGATTTCATAAACAATTATAAAATTTTATTTATATAAAATATCGTTTTAACATTTCCCGTGTTGGGGCGGGGGTGGCTCAGTTGGTAGCGCGCCAGGGTCGTAATCTGAAGTTCCCATGTTCGAGTCGCAGCTGGGCTATCGTTGAGATTTATCTCTACAAAACTCCCCGCCGAGACCACGATCAGTAGGGGATACCGATGGGCTTGGAAAAGCCACTGTCCGTCGGATGGAACATTAAGCCGTGGCCCGTGTATCCGAGAGAACCATATCCTGTGCACGTTAAAGAACACGCTGGATGGCCTTGACGGGAGGCTAGACTTTAAATAGTAGTCTGCGTTTGAATTGTAGTCGGATAATAGTGCGGATTTGTAAATAGTGGCTTGGTCTGGGAGAGGGATGCCAGACTTCTAGGAATCTGCGGGATTGTCCCTCAGGGCATCTATTTTTTCCCGCTTCTACCCTTCACCTTTCAAATGTATCGCTAAATTCACTTCTATTGAGTCGGTATCATTTCTTATCTAATGAGCTAAAGGGTCTGCGTGCGTGTCCTTACTATGCAAATCGTCCTTGTTCAATTTGGGTTGAAGGCACTGTTTTTCCACACAATAAGCTAAATGGAAAGGACACAAGAACCCCTGAATGCTGGAGAAAAGCCTGGGGGAAGGAGAACTACTGGACAGCTGTTAGAATCCTGTCAAAGCCATCAAGCGAGTTCTTTAACTTGCACAGGGTATGGTTCTCCCGCACACAGCACCACGGCTTAATATCTCATACGATTGACGGCGACCTTTCCAAGCCCAGTGGCGTCGCTTACTGACCTAGAGGAAGGAGGGTAGTTTTGCGGAGAAAAATCTCACCGCTGGTCCAGCTGGGAGACGAATTTGGAAACTGCAGATTGGGAGTCAGGCGCGCCATTGACAGAGCCACCCTGCCCATCCTTGTTCAATCTAACTCCATATAACTTGCATATTCTAAGAGGGAAAATGCTTGGCCTTTCAACAAGACTTCAAAATTACTACTGTTGTAATTTTAAATAAACGTTTAGTGAATGCAAATCACCCAGAGAGGCACAACGAACGTCTGACTTCTAGAGCATGTTAAAGTAAATTTTTCACCAGCGCGTGCTGCACGGTGCTCATTGTTACCAGATCTTAAATTTTGCGCAAACCATTGAAATTTTAGTTATTTTACAGATTTTGACACATCCCTGTAGTTTTTTTTTATGTAATCACATATTTATCAATTAATTGAAAACATTCCGCACAATAATTTTGGCGGGTCTCAGCTACTTTTAATCTCATTTGTATCATAGTCTCAAAATTTTATCGAGATGCAAGCATGAATTTATAAATTGTAACCCTGTCTCCTATTCGAATATTTACGATATATATACTTAATTCAGATCGAGTCTGCATGAACCAGAGCGTGGTGTTGCTGTACAGTCGCTCAATAAAAAAAATATCCGAACACTTATATTTTTATAGCGACTGCAGCAACGCTTATGTTTTAGTGGTCTTTAAAAAACGTCTTGAAAAAACTGTAAAGTTTTTTTTCGCCCTCTTGGCCCTCTTTCCCTTTATGGCCCTCTTTCCCTTTATGGCCCTCCTCCCTCCTCATTCTTAGATCCTGTCTGTTGATATAAAATATAAATCGAAAGGTTTTAATACAGACAAATATATTTGTAATTAACGAACTCTTTTTTTCCCAAGATCACTTGAAAAACTAAAACTAAAATGTAACTAGTATAAAAACAAGTGAATTACATTTCCTAACATTTATCGTGATTTTTCACCATTTCGTGAGTCGATTCACATTGTGATTGAACGAAACACTAACAACACAAACTTTATTTCAAAGTCAACTTTTTTTTTTTTCACTCCATGAAAAAGTGACTAAGTACTTAAACCTTCTAATTAATTTGGAAAATTATGTTTACCGAGATTTGTAAATGCAATACAACCCGCATGAACACAAAAACGAAATACTAAAAAAGAAAACAGAACGAAATAAATGCACGAATATTTTTCACACATTTTCTCCATTTTCCTGTATATGAATTCCATTTGTTTTGTAGGGTTAAAGCAAAGCGTTAAATGCGTTTCTACTGATCGTAGAAAGAGGTAATTAAAGGCGGGAATCTCCTAACAATCGTTTTACGTGATGCATTGCGTCGGTAGGCAGTGCCGTGTACAATTAACACGTAATTACCCTATACAGTGTTCCAGAGATGTACTGAGGAAATTGAACCATTCTCTATGCTTACTGCTACACAGATAGGCTCTGGCGATAAGAATACTAGAGAACAGAAGCGCTGCCCAGTAATTACAAAGACAGAGAGCACGGATTACGAGCAGCTGAAACCTCGAGAATCGCACGCATGAACACATAGCGCTAGAGGAAAAAACATTACGCCAAATGATGACAGAAAGAATGGCAGGAGAAAAAAAAAAACACGGATAGACGCCCGAGCAAAGTAGAATTTAGAAAAAAAAAAGAGTTTAAAAGAAACAACACTGCGAGGAAATGATAATCTAGGCAGCGGAATGCGGTTGCAAATAACTTGCGTCCGAGGTTACAAAAAAAAAAAAAATTCGATCAAATAATGTATATTTTGTTGTTTTACTTATTTATTTTTTGAAGTGGATATGGCAAAATAAAACTCAGCTGAATGGTACGTGGTATAATAACGATAATTAAATGTAAAATCTGCTTCGTGTTTCGTTGTGACTTGACACATGTGAGAGATCTTTTATGGTTAATATGATGTTGCTGACAGGCTTGCTATCTTTTTATTCCCGCAGTGAAAAAGACACATCACTCTAAAGGGTCGTTTGTGTAGTTTTTTGTTCTGTTTTCTTTTTAATGTTTTGGTCGAACGCAATCGAAGGCTGTAATCCGAGAGAGACGGAAAGAAAGGAAAGAAAGTAATCTAACAGATATCAAAGGCTCAAAGAGTTCATGTGATTAATCACCAACAGATACGAAGTCTGTGATTTTACTGAAAGTGTTTTGGCATTTCGCTTTCGTTTGGTCGCTTTTATTTGTTTATATCGATTATTTTGTTTATCAGTCTACCTTATCTATACTGCTCACAAAAATTAGGGGATATTTCTTCGCTTCATATTCATTTTGAAATATCCCCTAATTTTTGTGAGCAGTATGTTTATCTACCTGCTCTATCCATCGTTCTTGTCTATTCTTCTGCCTCTTCTATTCCACCACTTCTCTTCCAATATTCCATCTCGTCTATTTATCTATCTCGTTCATCTTGTCTATTTATATACATGTTTACTTTGTCTATTAACGTATTTCATTTACCTTGCCAATTCTTCTGTCTCGCTTATCAATCTACCTAATCTATTTTTCTACCTGGTCTATTCACCATTCTTGTTTACCCTTCTATGTCTTCTATTTTACTCTTCTTTTCTCTTCCTATTCTAATACTCTATCTCGGTTATTCTTCTATCTTCTATATTAATCTATCTCGTCTATTTATCCATCTTGGCGCAATATAGCCTTAGTTGCTGTTGCGCAAATAAACCCCAAACAGCCAACTATTTATCCATCTCTTTTATCTTGTCTATTCACGTATCTCGTTTACCTCGTCTATTTCGTCTATTTTTCCATCTAGTCTGCCTTGTTTATTCACTTATCTCGGTTACATTCTCTATCCAACTCCTTTTATCTTATCTATTCATCTACTTTGCTTATTTTGCCTATTATATTATGCGTTTGCTTTGTCTATTCATCTATCTCAACTATTTAATTTAGTCATCTGTCTCATCTCTTTGCCTCTTTCGCTTATCTGGTCTATTCGATTATCCCCTTTATCGGTGCTCTATATCTATAACACTATATAGAGTAAAACCCTCGAACCATATATCTCGTTTATCGTTACACAGAGCGTTCTCATTTTTAACAAATAGGTATTTTATATCAAACTACAATTGAAACGTCTCACCATGACGTGGAAACTTCTGGGATGGAGGTTCGAGTCTCTAATTGAATAGCAATGACGGCATATTCTATCGTAGTCTGGAGATAAACCCCCAGCTTTGTGGGTTTGCTCCCTAATAAAAATGAAATTTCTAACAAAACCACCTCATATCATGTCCATTGATATTTTTTCCTATCGATAACTTGCTACCTCATTCATGACTTTCCACGGTTAACGTACTACTCCATTCACCACTCTTGACCGATAACATCGCATGCACGGCAGCTCCCGCAGAAATATCGGACACTAGAAGAGGGATCACTCCCGATCCACTGCAGCTAGAAACCCGATCTCTTAACCCAACAGTGCTACAACTAAGTGGGACAACCACACCAAATGTAGGACCGATTGCTCAAATCCCCGCTGAACCACAGAGAATCGAATACTTCTCAACCTCCCAGCTGGGTCAACGTTGAGATTTATCTCCGCAAAACTCTCCGCCCTTACCACGGTAGTAGAGGACACTGATAGACTTGGAAAGGCCGCCATGCGTCGAATATGACGTTAAGCCTCATGTGCGGGAGAGCCATATCCTGCGCACGTTAAACATCAAGTTTGATGGCCTTGACGGGAGACTACCATCAGTCTCCCAATAGCTGTTCCAATGGGTCCCTCTCCCCAACCGTCTCTGAGCCCTCGAGGTCTTTGTGACCTGGCCATTTAGCCCAATATGTGCAAAAATAGGTCACTAAAAGGCAAAACAACCCAACCCAATTTCTGCAACCGATGACGTCATACGCGTCCGTCTGTTCGCTCGTAATTAGTGGGTCCCCTCTCCCAACCTACTGTGAGCCTTCGGGGTCCATGTGACCTGGCCATTTAGCCCATGGTGTGCAAAAAAGTGCCGCTCAGAGGTAAAACAACCCAACCCAACCCTAAATATTTACATACATAACATTTAATAGGATATTTTGTTTGTCATCACACTAGCTATACTAAAGCTTACTTAGCATTCATGACTGCAACAGAAAACATTAATAAGAATAAAAAAATAAATACCCCCACAAGCAGCTACTTGCCACAGAGGTCTGACAGAAGCCTGTCAGTTTATATGCCATAGTAGAAGGTCTGTGACGATGGCAGGACCTCAGCAGAAAAACGACACATACAACCATGCCTTACCCGGGGCTCGAACCCAGGTCCCTCAGATCAGTAACAGTGTATAAATTGATATGGAACAGGAGTCCCTAAAAGTCGCAAGGGATTGGGAGAAAGATCAGGTAAAACTAAATAATTAAAATAAATAATACAAAATAATTCTACTGGTGGACTTTGTGTTCAACATTTATTCCATGTAATGTTTATGCATATTTCCTCGATTTTCTGGTATCCTAAGTGTGTCTGTGGAGATGTGGTTAGGGTTTATGGCAGTGAAAAAAATAAGGTCTATCCTTCATAACAAATTTTATTTATGAACGAAATGTTTACGGGCAGCAAACAATATAATAAAAATATTAAATAATAAAATCTCAGCTAAAAAAAATCAGCTTTAGAAGCAATCCCGCCAAAAAACGATTTTTTTAACTAACTTTCCAGGACTGCATTGACTGTAAGTTGATTATATCTGCAGGACCCTCTGGGGAGTCTGTGGTAGGGGACTATTTGAAAATAGGCTCACGGGCTAGGAAATTTCACATTTATATAAATAATATTTCTATATCTAGAAAAGTTACCGTCCATTGAATGGAAAGTTAAGCTGTTCACCCGTGTGCCACACTGCCCACGGTCAGTAGGAGACACCGATGGGCTTGGAAAGATCGCTGTCCGTCGGATGGGACGTCAAGCCGTGGTTCCGTGTGCGAAGAGCCATATCCTCTGCACGTTAAAGAACACACTGGATGACTCTGACGGGAGGCTACCATCTGTCACCCAACAGCTGTTCCAGTGGGTCCCTTCAAACAACCTTCTCTGAGCCTTCGGGGTCCATGTGCCCATGGTATGGAAAAAAGTGCCACTCAGAGGTAAAACAACCAAACCCAACCCGTGTTCCATACATACCCTAAGAACACTAAGCAACACGACGGATGTCATTGACGGGAAGCTTCCATTTGTCTCTTAACCTATTCGCGGTGGATCACCTACTCCATCTTCTATGTGCTCTTGAGATTTTGAGACCCCGCTACTTAGTGCGCTCTATACGAAAAAAGTGACTCTCAAATATAAAAACAACTGAACTATATTTTTGAGATTACCACTTTTTTCCTAGAAGTTCATGAATTCGTTCACTTTTTTCGCCATAAAATATATGTTATTCGGATTTTTTTGGCATTTTTTTAGGGAAGGAGGGGCAGGGGTAGGGGTTGGTTCTGTCCCTAGCGCGCCAAGCTCGTAATCTACAGTTCCCAGGTTCTAGTCCCACCTGGGCCAAAGATGCAATTTATCTCCGCTAAGCCTCCCTTACTTTTGGTCATAAAGGGGATACCTATGAGCTTGGAAAATAAATGTGAAAAAAACTGAAAAAAATGAAAAATGAAAAAAACTGAAAAAAATGAAAAATGAAAAAAAAAAAAAGACATGTGAAATGAGCCATTTTTTCCACATGTCACCACGGCTTAACGTCCTATCCCACGGACGGAGCGTGATCTTTAAAGACCACGCTGGTTGGCCTTGACGAGAGGCTTCCATGTCTTCTAACAGCTGTCTAGTGGGTTCCTTTCCTCAACTTTCTCTGAGCCTTTGGAGTCCTTCTGGCCTGGCAATTTAACACATTAAGTCCTTCTGGCCTGGCAATTTAACTCATTAAGTCCTTCTGATCAAGCCCTACGTGGTCCAGTGGTTAGCGTACCTGATTACTAAGACCATCGGGACATGTCCTTGTGTAAGTGTCTGTATGTTGTATAAGAAACTAAGTCAAGCCTAACATAGCTTCTCGGTTATCTCCGTCCTTTGAGTAGGGAAGTACCTTCTTCCTTTAAAAAAAATGTGCTTCTCAGAAAAAATCTCAGTAAAAAATCCTAACCCTATCAATTTTTCGGAATATTTATGATTGTGGTTTTTTTTACTCTGAATATGATTGTGTAATCGAGAATGTATTGATCCCCAACAATTCGTTTTTTTTTTCTTTCAATATTTCAAATAGGAAAAACAAATGAAAAAATTAATAAAGTTAAAAAAATTTCAGGAATTTGTTACTCTCTACTTTTTA
The DNA here is from genome assembly GCA_038380435.1 of Ryuthela nishihirai. NCBI lineage: Eukaryota > Metazoa > Arthropoda > Arachnida > Araneae > Heptathelidae > Ryuthela > Ryuthela nishihirai. The sequence goes on along the minus strand of JAWZYU010000001.1, from coordinate 86,429,805 downwards.
CAAAAGTTCTCATGGTATCGGAAAAGTCACAAAAAAAAAAGACTATGCAGTTATAGCATATCACGTTTAAATTCGAAGCGAAGCCTAAATAACATAATAACAATATGTACAAGTAATTGAAATAGATATTATTCTAACAATAAGTACTATTGCAGTTTTTTTCTATTGTTAATACGTTATGTTGTTATTACATATCGTTGTATTTCTGTTGTTAAGATAAATGATGTTTAAATAATTCAAACTTTAAAGAACTCATTGCTATCGAATCGAGAGGAGAAATTGTCTTCATCCGATTGGTGTTGATATTGTCTCGATCTCACGTGCGTTCATAACACACGAGGCTCAATATAATTTTCTTCCAAGTGTAAGATTTTTTGGTGGGGTTTGTCTCAGTCTTTAGGGCATCAAGTTCATAGCGTAATGTTCCTAGGTTCGAGTCCATATTGTGCTTCTTCGGTTGAGATTTTCTTCGGCCTTGATCAGCAAGTGACACAGATGATTTTGAAAAGGCCACCGTCCGTGTATGGGATGTTACGCCATGGCCCGTGTGCAAGAGAATCAAATTCTGTGTACGTGAAAGAACACGCTGAATGGATTTTGTGGAAGTCTTATATCTGTAATCCTTGTAATAACTAACTGGCCATTGTATCTCCTTCCCCTATCCATCGAAACATCTGGGGTTTTTGTGACTAGTTACGGATCTTGAAAAACTCTAGATAAGGGAAGGGGCAACTGACGCAATCGAGCCAGAAAATGACAAAAATGTGGGGGGGGGGGCTGAATTTCTATATTTTTTTTTTATTGCAGTATATAATATTTTATACTCAGTTAAAAAGGTCTTTAAAAACATTCTTGAAAAATGAGTGAAATATGCACCCCCCCTTCCTCCTCTGGATACTGTGCTTCGTATGATATGGCCATTTAGAATAAATCTTTGCAAAACTGTGTTGATCATAGGGAGGGCTGGATCAGATACTCGTGTGATATGGCCATTTAGAATAATCTTTGCAAAACTGTGTTGATCATAGGGAGGGCTGGATCAGATACTGTGCTTCGTGTGATATGGTCATTTAGAATAATCTTTGCAAAACTGTGTTGATCATAGGGAGGGCTGGATCAGATACTCGTGTAATATGGCCATTTAGAATAATCTTTGCAAAACTGTGTTGATCATAGGGAGGGCTGGATCAGATACTCGTGTGATATGGCCATTTAGAATAATCTTTGCAAAACTGTGTTGATCATAGGAGGGGGCTGGATCTAGAATGTGACCATGCAACACACATACACTTTTCCGAATGCTAGCAAGGGTACTAAAGGCAAAAATTGCTAAACTGTTTTATATTTCGTGCATTTTTCAACAAAAATTTGATATACCCCTAAAACTGAGCCAGAAATATTATAATGCACTGCAAATCTAGTCTCTTGGCCTCCTTTTCACACTTTTCTGCTTCGATCGCGATTCTTCCCCCCCCCCCCAACCCTCTATGTTTTTTTTTTCCTTTCTTTCAAGATCCGAACTTGCTCATAGGTGACAAAATTTAGCGTCACTGTTGATAATTCGAAAGAAACACATAGATAGCATATACAATAACATAATCGGAGGTTTATGCTTAAATGAAAACTAAATAACATAATTACCACAGAAGCGATATTAAGAATAATTATGTAATAAGTTATAAAATTACATAGTTTAATAGTTAATTAGGTAACAATGGATATAAAATTCAAACTTTTCACTTCCATGCGTTGGTGGGGAATTTAGAGTGGACACGAACCCACCTATGCTCAGGTCCCACCTGACTCCAGAGAATTTTTCCTTTATATTTGATAATGACGTAGATGATTGACTCTTTCAAATCCGAACATTAGTGATACTCGATTCTGCAAATCACTCATTTTGATTTCATTTTCATTCAGATATAATAGAGGAGAGGATTTGACTCAGTCGGTAACGCTCCAGGCTCGTAATCTGTAGTTCCCAGGTTCAAGTCCCAACTGGCCACTGTCAAGTTTATTTCCGCTAAACCACTTCTCCTGCCCTCGGGCAAAAAGGGAACACCGATGGGTTGTAAAGCCGTCTTCTGTCTGATGCAACGTTATCCCATGTTCCGTGTACAGGAGAGCCATACCCTGTGCACGTTAAAGAATACACTAGATAACCTTGACTAGAGCTTCCATCTGTCCACTAAGAACTGTCTAATGTGTTTCCTTTCCCCCCAACCTTTTCTGAGTTTCCGAAATCCGTGAACAGGAGAGCCATACCCTGTGCACGTTAAAGAACACACCAGATAACCTTGACTAGAGCTTCCATCTGTCCACTAAGAACTGTCTAGTGCGTTCCACTCCCCCAACCTCTGAGTTTTCTAAATCCGTGAACAGGAGAGCCATACCCTGTGCACGTTAAAGAACACACCGGATAACCTTGACTAGAGCTTCCATCTGTCCACTAAGAACTGTCTAGTGCGTTCCACTCCCCCAACCTCTGAGTTTTCTAAATACGTATTCAGAGAGCCATACTCTGTGCACGTTAAAGAACACACTAGATATCCTTGACTGAAACATTCCATCTGTCCACTACGAATCGTCTAGCGTGTCCACTTCCCCCAACCTACTCTGAGCTTTCGATATCCGTGTACAGGAGAGCCATACCCTGTGCACGCTAAAGAACACACTAGATAACCTTGACTAGAACTTCCATCTGTCCACTAAAAACTGTCTAGTGTGTCCCCTTCTCCCAACCTTCTCTAAGCTTTCGAAATCCGTGTACAGGAGAGCCATACCCTGATGATCCTGAAAACCCAAGACCCTAATCTGGATCCCGACAGCTGCGGCGCGATACCACCACATCACCACGGCGGCATTCTTTCGCAAACTGCTTCTTTTCCTACCGAACCACCAAGAGGTGTAACGCTATTCCTCCTCTGCTTCGCTATCAAAGCCATAGTGAAAAGAGTGGTCGATTAATGGACTAAATTCCAATGAACCGCAGGAGAGTAATGATCCCGCTCCTTCAGGACCTTCATCTGCGCTATTAAATGCCAGCTCTCTCAATCGCGTTCTGCATCTCAATGAAAACACATTAGGCAGAACCCAGTGGCCATTTTGTCCACGGAATCAGTTTTCAACAGCTTCTGTGTATGTTAATGAAGGGCAATCAGCGCATTTCCAAATTTACATCTCTTCATGGTCCATTGATGTGAAAGTAATAGAGTAATTCGTTTCAGAGGTAGAGTTTCTTAATTTCGTTGAAGTGGCAAAATGAGCTGAACGACTCGGGAGAGTATAAATATTATTCTGAAAAGAAAGTCCGTGGAGTTTTTCTTTTGTTTGCTTTACATGAAGGTGTATTTTTTTTTTGCAAATGATGATAAATCATGTCAGAATAGTCTAATGCAGTGCTGGAAAATTACTAAACGGAGGGCCGTATGAGGCTCGCCCCCTCTTTTTTGCAGCCTGCGAGCTACTGATGACGAATAAAAATTAATTGCAAAAGAAAAAATAAAAATATTAATTACAAGAATTCTTATTTTGGAGAACCAAATTCTCATTAAAATAATAAATTTTAAATAAAATTATATTGCTAATGTATAATAATAATTATGATCTTTATTCATATTCATGTTAGTTACACAAAAGTTTAAACAAATGACCCGCAAAGCATCTGCTTATCTGCAGAAGAGAATATTAATATCTGCATGAAAATACATAAGATATAGTTTAAAACAATGTCATCGAATTATGTGAATTTCAGTGGAAACTCCATTGTGGTGGTTAAAATTTTTATTTTAAATTTAGTGCCTAGAAGAAAACTTTTAGTCTTATTTTTGATTTCTTTAAACTTGTTTAATAAAATAATTTCCCTTGGCAATTGATTGAACACGTAAGGTATTGTATATGCCCTTGTACATTTCCCGTAATTGTTTAATATTTCTGGAAGTTGGAAATAATTTTTGGATTGTAACCTTGTGTTATTTCCATGAGAGATTTTAGATTTAAATTGATTATCAAAAAATATTTTAAAGTTATGCTGTATTTGTAAAGGTTGCGAAAAGAGAGTATGCCTAGATAATTTAGTCTTTCTTCGCTATGATAAAATGAATTTCTTAAGTTGTAGAGGATTATATTTTTAGCAATGGATGATTGAATATTTTCTATTTTCTTTATATTTGTGAGGTTAGTTGAGCCATATATTGTCAAACCATAACTCAATATAGATTCACAGATAGTTTGTAAACCAAAATACATGTATGTGTGCTTGCAACAAATTGTAGTTTGTAAAGTTTAGATGCACATAGAAGCAATTTTCCTGCTAACTTTTGAATATGTGTATTCCATCGGAAGCTTGTGTCCATGTAAAGCCCACGATATTTATGACTCTCAACACGCTCAATAACATACATTATCGTACATGTCGCAGCAGTCAGGTTCATGATTTATCATGTTGTGAAGACACAAGGGTTCGTGGTTTTTAATTGCATAAGAGAAAGATCATAGTATCCTGGTGAATGAACAAATGACCATCCATTTGTTTTTTTTCTGAGTTTATGTAAATATGATTAATGTTAGACCAGTTAAAAATTTTGTTAAAATCATCCTATGTATCTCGGACTGCGTCTCCTATATTGTGATTCACGTTACCCAAGGCGGTGTCATCAGCATATACATAAGAAGTGCCCTTCAGTTTAAGGTTAGCTAGATCATTAATATAAATAATGAATAAAAGCGGACCTAAAATTGAACCTTGTGGAACACCAGTTTACACGGTTCTCTTCTCACTTAAAATGCCATTAATTTTGGTAACATGCACTCTGTTTTTTAAATAATTTTCAAACCATTTAAGGGTAATACCTCGGACACCATATATATGCAATTTTTGAAGTAAAATATCGTGATCCAACGTATCAAATGCCTTACGAAAGTCCAGAAAGATAGCTGCTGCTTTTTTCCCG